>JARDYH010000002.1:89975000-91348333 GCA_029215795.1 Anniella stebbinsi | reverse complement strand
GGGCTGTGATGTGTGCCAGCTGCCCTGTTGAATATTCAAGCCATGGCAAGTGGTCGCCATGGCTTATTGTGTCATGAGAACTAGTAAAACTGGCTTATGTGACAGTTAAACAACGCTCACATAAGCTACCCTCACTGTGTTCACATGACATGATAAGTCACAGCGATCACCTGTTGCAGGTTGAATATTCAACATGGCCAGCAGCATGAGTCACAACCAACCATAGCTTAAATAAGTCATGGTGGGTTGTAGCAATTGTGCAAACTGGTCAAGTGTGTTTCCTCTGCACACACATTTTAGGATTTCACCAATTACTAATAATGTTATGAGATAGGGGGGAAATGGGAGCATTAAAACAAGTTGGTAAAGTCTTCACTCAGGGAAGCAAAGATTCACTTGGGAATAGGGTCGCCCAAGATATTTGTTGCCTGAAGCAAAGGACAAGTTGGCAGCCCTCCTCCATCATCATGTACAGAATCAAATCAGGCTGGTTTTTAAATCTTTCTTCAACATTGATGAGAAGACAGGGTCCACCACCACACCTGAGGCAGGCAGGCTAGCATAGGGGTTTCAGGGCAGTCTGGTTGGCCTCTGTCCTCCAGTAGGGGGGTGGGGAGGGGAGAAAGTTCTATTGCATGGGCACAAATCTGCTCATTGAATGTTGGATGTCACTCTAAGATAATAGCAAATATAAGAACAACAAAAACCTATTACATATTTAACTCTATCTGAAATACATTTAGTCTTAAATTTTTCCAGCCCTATGTCTCTGTGCTACTAATTTAGGATGGGCTTTGGTAGATCTGCATGCACTTATCATAGTTGTCTTTGTTTAGAAACAAGAAAACTTCTAGGCATAACATTTCAGAGAGCCTTTAGAAATGGATGGTATTATTATCATTCCCACCCAGTTCTCCAGCCAGACAGCTTTTGGAGGACTCCAAATGCACCAACAGGTGGGCAGCATTCTGAATTCCCAAACCTTCTGTTCAGATAGATTGGTGTTTAGTCCTTTAGACTTGAAAGAACAGAAGTTTTGCTGTTTGTGATCTTGCTTCATATGCAACCTACTGGGTAAATTCAGGATTCAATATATTCCTGTTATACAAAAGTAGGGGGCATAATAGTCACCCAAGGTCTCCCAAATTGTTATTATCTTATGACCTCCACCAGCCCTTATTTCATCCTATTCACAATAATCCACTTTCATTATTGTATAAGCCTGTCCTTCAACATGTATAAAATATTCCATATGATATATAACTTCTTAAAATGTATCCTGAGAGCAGTAGTTTAATTAGACCATGTGAATAATGCTGCATATTCAGAGATAATAAGTAATGATAAAAGGCAAGGTACAGTACGTGTCCTACATTTCACTGGTAATTGGTAAATTGCAGTGCTTTATGGAATGCGGTGACAACTGGGGGAGTGATAGTGAACCAAAGACGTTAGTTCCTTTGATTAGATGATGACGCTTTGATTAATTACAATAGTAGAACAGGTTGGTCTATATGCATTTTAGGCTAGTTTTTCAATCTAATTCTTCAGATAATTTATGCCGCACATCAATTTCAGACCTTATGTGTAAAGAACAACACCGCCAGGCTGCAAGTTGCATATATTTTACAAATAAGCTTCTGGATGTACAGTACTAAATAGTACATTAGTATGGAAGCAAGACACAGGCATGAGATTATTACTTTGACTTCTACTCATAGCATTTAGGTTTGTTACCAAAAGATACTGAGCATTAGATTTCAAATGGTCTCAAAACAATGCATCTTTTTTGCAATTTTCAGCATACACTGTCATTCCTAAAATAAGCATCCAGCTGTCAAATCTTGAGCTACATTTCAGTATCGATTTGACAATAAGCATAGTAAAACAGTGGAGAAATGTCTTCAGGATTCCAGCTGTCCAATTTTGCTGTTCCTAGGCTGAGATTAAAAAACAACAACATTTAAATTTCACACTATCTTGTGTATGTTCTCTTGACTGTTGGGAGGACTCTGTTCTACTTGTTTTGGATCTGCAGTCAAATATTAATGGAATAGATCAGCAACACATTGTTTTCTAACATCTTAAATTATTGTACCATTCATGATACTGATGCACTGAAAAGGAAACACTGTGACTAAAATCTGATCAGGCCTGTATACCAAGCTGATCGAAATAAATCTTAAATTCTCTAAACCTGATGCCTTGAGCTGTAATGCATGACCAGTTTGTTAAATGCCATTTAGCTGAATATATGCCTTCTGGGTAAAATGAATATCACTCTGTTGATTTTTAATGACAGTAATAACATGCACATGTTGTGATTACAGACGATATAAGATGTACAGAATTGGTGCCATTTTATATCATAAAGTTGGAAATGATAAAAGAGCAATTACATTATCTGTGTAATACTTTATACTTAAATGGTCTAGTAGGTTTCCACAGATTTTAAGATTTGATAGTGTTTGTTTCTTTTTAACTTTATCTGAGAATATCTTAAAGCTATTTTTCCTATTTATAGTTTTCTTCTCTGCCCTTTTCAGCTACAGATTTGCCAGCCAACATGACTAAAAAGGATAAAGAGCAGCTTGAAGCAGCCTTGTTGGATGTTTTTCCCTTTTGGGACCTTCTCTCCCAGGAAAGGAAATTTCTAGAGAATAATAATGATGATATTTTGCACTTCTATATAGACTTTTATCAGGAGCCTTTAGAAACATTAAACTTCCCAAGTATGACTGTGAAGTACAGACAAAATGTTTCTTATCCTACGGATTGGTCAAAATGCAGAAAAAACAAGGGACTTACCTTATTTGGTAAAAATGCAGAAAGAACAAGGGACTTGCCTTATTTTCCAAACTTGTAGATGAAATTAAGAACCTAAGAAGAGCCATATGGGATCAGACCAAGGTCAGAACAGACCAACTCTAGTCCAGCATACTGTTCACACAGTGGCTAAGCAGCTACCTGTGGGAAATCCACAAGTAGGACCTATTCTCCAGCAAATAGTATGCAGAGGCATGTTGACTATGATACTGGAGGTAGCATATAGCCATCAGGACTAGTAGCCATTGGAGGCTTTATCCTCCATGAATTTGTCAAATATCCCTTTAAAGCCATCCAAATTGGTGGCCATCACTATATCTTGTGCTAGCAAATTCCAGGGCAGGTGAGTGTTATCTTAGGACCAGTGACACTGGCAATATTTCTTAGAAGAATTGCTAGTAGAGCTCCTCCAGTTTGTTCTCTCCCCGCAGTATATGATAACTTAATAGGCATGGTATTTCATAGCTTAAACTTTGAGCAAGGGAAGGCTTTATGCAAACAAAGACTTTTACTAGCTGACATGGCTGCATAGATTCTGTGGCAGACTGGCTAAGAGGAAATTATGGTTCTTTCTCTAGAAACAGAAATTGATTAGCATTACTGTGCTATAGAAAAATAACTTAGTACTGGTAGCTGAAATAGAGTGTGTGTTTTGCTCTTTTGTATTATTTCATTATACTATTCTAAATAATTCCTTGAGGCTGTAATTTATTCTGCCATATCAGAATTGCATTCCTGCATACTGAAGCATATGTTGTCAAAGACCATTTCAAAAGTTTATATAGGGCAGGGACACATGCATTTAGATTTCATCTTATACTGGTAATTTGAAGGACTGGAACTCTTAACTATTTTATTTAAAATGCTATTATTTCTGATTTATATTTGTGCTGTTGTATAAACTATTGCTACAAGTAATTATCAGCTGAAGCTACATTTTTCATCACTTTCATCACTATTTTGTAAGTCACCGGAAATACTCCAGCATAGACACTTTTTGAAAAAGGTCAGGGTTTGAATGCGTCATGTTATTTTTAAGCTGACTGTAACAAAATAAATAATAGAGGAACTTTTTATTGCATGCCAATACTATTCTTCTGCACTTTGGTAAGTCTGGGTTGGCACATCAATCAGTCCAATGCAACTAAAGTGGAAGATATGACTTAAGTCTATCCATATACATGAGAACAGTGCACAGTAGCCTCAAATCTGAAGCGCTTCAAAGAACAAAGCCATCCAAGTTGTTGGCCATCACTATGTTTTATGGCAGCTAATTCCATAGTTTAACTATGCACTGTATGAAGAAATATTTCCATTTGTCGTTTCTGAATCTTCAGTAGCTCAGGTCCACTGAATAGCCTCCTGGGCTCATGTATCATGAAATAGGAAAAACCTCTACCCACTTTTTCCACACTATGCAAAATTTTATGAACCTCTATCATATAACACCCGTTATTTACATTTTTCTAAATTAAAAAAAAGACTTCATGAGATAGTAGAGCAAGTTTGATCCTCACTTTTCCAATTGCCATAACATCACATAAGGACATTTCGTATGATGCTGAGAGTCTCAGAAGTGTCAGTAATATCATCAGCATGCTAGTCATAATTAATTCAGATTCTACACTGGAGTCCAAATTAAGAATATTAGCACAATTACTTAATGAATGAATGAATGTGTCATGACTCTGTAAGTTCTAACGAAAAAGTGTGAGGACAACAAACAGACCTCTTGAAGGGAAAATACAAATCCTTTATTATACACAAAAAACGATCATTCTCCCTCCTCCAGCAAGACAAAGGTTCTTTAGCCCCTAGGCAATTCAGTTGAGCTAACTTAGAGAAAGAGAAAAGAGAACAGAGTCATATAATTAGGACAAATTAGCCTGTAGTGCTTTGTTTGCTAGCCTCTCTGAGCGGCGGGCGGTCCTGAGTTTGAAGTCTCTCCTCTTTGCTCTCCGCCTTGCCACTGCATTCCTGAACCCCTTTGTCCCAGAAGAGAAAGTACTATCTCTCTCGTTAAGGTCCTCGTTGCCTTGGAGATTTACTTCCTGCCCAGCCGTGGGAAAGGGCTCTTCCTCTTCTTCTAGCTGTAACTCCCCCAGCTCTTGCATTCCAGAACCAAGATCCGAGTCACTATCTGAGATTTCATCCCTTTGAAGCAGAGAGTTGGACGTAGACACAACAGAATGAATTATAGAGCAGAATCAGCAGATGCTGCCCATTCCTTCTAGTATCCTGTATCCAGTATTCTGATGATACTCAGCTTTATTAACCAAATATCTAGGAGCAGTAGTCTGAATCCAAATCAGGTTTTGAAAGCTGGGATCAAATTAATGGTCAGCTGACTAAAACTAATGCCAGATGAGATAAATACACTGATGGGTACTCAACCTATAAAGCCTTACACGGCTTGGGACCACAATACCTGATGGAACGCCTTTCCCGACATGAGCCTACCCGAACATTACGTTCAACATCTAAGGCCCTCCTCCGAGTGCCTCCTCCGAGGGAAGCTTGGAGGTCGGCAACAAGAGAGAGGGCCTTCTCTGTGGTGGCTCCCCAATTGTGGAACGATCTCCCTGACGAGGCCCGCCTGGCGCCAACATTGTTATCTTTTCGGCGCCAGGTCAAGACTTTCCTCTTCTCTCAGGCATTTGGCAATATCTGAGGAGCCTGGGGTTGTTTTGTTTTGTTTTTGTAGGTTTTTTGAAGTGTTCAAGTGGTTTTTAAATGTACAGATTGTGTGTATGTTGTATGTTTTTGCTGTTTTAATTTTTGTATATTGTTTTTAATTGTTTTTAATCCTATGTAAACCGCCCAGAGAGCTTCGGCTATGGGGCGGTATACAAATGTAATAAATAAATAAATAAATAAACCTGTTCTATGGGGACCAGCTAGGTTCATAGCCTGAGGGTGCTCTTGGTCTTAGATCCAGTTCTATTACATGAAAATCTGGTGTTTTATCAGTGACAACATACTTTCCTTTAAAATGTGTACCCCACTTTGTAGTCCAAAGATTTGAGTACAGCTGATGATACACTGGATACATCCTTTCTTGGAAATGGAAACCATCATATGGCCATGGTAATCCAGGTCTCTATAACACATTCTACGTCAGGTGGTTGTCAATGACTGTTGGAACTGCCATGGTCTGTCTCCTGGCAGGTGTAATAAGGTGGCATTGTTCTGGTCTATTTGAAATCTACACATATTTCTCTGAGTCTAAGGAAAGAGAGAAGGAAGTTCATAGTCTGGTCTCTACTTCTGTGCTATCTCTTCTCCCACTGCTTTAAAGTAAAGCCACATTACGGTTATGGAGCCAGTGTTGTTTCAGAGCCTTCTCAGTTCTGAAATAAAGAGCAAGAAGGACCCACATCTCCCCACTGCCTGAAAAGGGGGGCTGCCATTGATTGTGAAGGCTTTATAAGCAGGGTTTCATAGTTTGCACCAAGCACTTCTCTAATATTGTGTGTGTATGTCATAGTCACGCAGCAAATTGCCCACAATACCACTAGGCATTTAAAAATTTTTTTTAAAAGGATTATCCCTTCATTTTTTTTTTTAAAAAAAGCCTTATCCCTGCAACTAACTATATCTTTTATGTCATATTCATTTAGATTGCCAATAAAACTACAAAAAAGGTAGGGTACTTCTTTTTTAAAAAAACTTCAAGTTTTAGAGACACCAAGCACAAATTCCCTGTACCTATCTGCCTGATATTTGGCAGGATTCAACCTCTCAGAAGAGCCTACTGTGCCTGCATATTTCTCCAGCTTTGCCAAATAATAATAATTAACGAGAAATTATTATACCAAAGAATAAGCAAGAAAAAAAGAAAACAACATTACATCCCCAACTAAAGAAGAAATAATCATATTCTGGAAAAATATCTGGTCAGGACTAGTACAATACAAAGAAAACACAAACTGGATAAGACAAGAAGAAGAAAGACAGAGACAACTACCACAGCAAACAGAACATACAATAACTCTGGAGGAACTGAAGGAAACAATACAAAGGACACACAACTGGAAAGTACCTGTCCCGGATCAAATACAAAACTTTTGATACAAACAGCTTACATCAACACATGAATACCTCACTCAACATATCAACACAGTCATAGAACACCCACACCTATTCCCTCTATTCCTAACCAAAGGCAAAACCTACATTAAACCAAAACCTCCAAATATCCAAAACCCAGTTAACTACAGACCCATAACATGCCTTCCAACACTCTACAAAATTATAACCACCACAATCACACAGAAAATTGAAGCACATCTCACCCAATATAATATACTCACAGAGGAACAAAAAGGATGTAAAAATAATAATAATAATAATATTTATTTGTAGCCCGCCTCTCCCTCCGGATCGAGGCGGGGAACAACAACAATATAAAACATAAAAATCACAACAGTTAAAAAATTTTTTAAAAAAAAAAACGAGAAAAAATACAACATTAAAAACATCTTAAAATTCATCTGGATAGGCCTGTCGGAAGAGGACAGTCTTCATGACTCTCTTAAATTCATGAAGACTGTCAATTTGTCTAACCTCCTCCGACAGACCATTCCATAGTCTGGGAGCGATGGAAGAGAAGGTCCTCTGGGTAACACCCGCCAGCCTAGTTCTGGCTGGCTTGAGTAAGTTCTTCCCAGAGGACCTAAGTGTGCGGGGCGGATTGTATGGGAGAAGGCGATCCCGTAGGTACCCTGGACCCAAACCATGTAGGGCTTTAAAGGTAATAACCAACACTTTATACTTCGCCCGGAAACTGATTGGCAGCCAGTGAAGCGATTTTAACAGCAGAGGATGCAAAGAACAGTTAATAATAGACAGTGTCATCATGAAGCAAACAGAAACACAGAAAGAAACCTCCACACCTGCTAGATAGACTATAAAAAGGCTTTTGATTCTGTCCCATACAGAGTACATCCCTCAATCCAAAACTTTCTGACAATAATAATGGAGATGTGGAGAACAACAATACCCTAACAACAGACAAGGATCACATACAGGCAGAAAAAATAAATATCAAATGTGGCATATTCCAAGGTGGCGCATTCAGCACTCTATGGTTTTGCCTGTGCCTCAATCCACTATCCAACACCCTTAACAACACCACATATGGCATCAACATAAAACACCAAAAACAAGCAAAGCACAGAATCAATCACCTCCTGTACATGAATGACATCAAAATCTATGCTTCAACCTTGATACGGATAAAAAGCCTCATGTGAATCACTGAGGAACTGACAACAGACATGAAAATGGAATTCGGGATGGGAAAATGCAAGATATGTTACACATAGAAAGAGGAAAATGGAAAGAAGAAGAAACAGCAGAAACACTAAATAACGAAATATTAGATAACATGGAAGAAAATGAAACATACAAATACTTAGGATTCCAATGAAACACAAAAATCAATCACTCCACAGTAAAAACTCAACTAAGAATGCAATATAAAACTCGGATATCACAAATCCTAATATCTAAACATAACTCAAAAAACATTTTCAAAGCCATCAACACCTGTGCAATACCCATTCTCACATATCCATTCGGAATCATACACTGGTCGCACACTGAACTTGAAGAAATAAACTCAATCGCACTGAACTCACAAATACTGCATGCTCCATCCCAACTCATGCACTGAAAGGATAACAATCAGCAGGAAAGAAGGAGGAAGAGGTCTGCTAGACATTAATGGAGAGCCTATCTACACATGTAGGATAAAACACTTTGAAAACATTTTGAAAAATGTATATGGAGTGTGTCCTGGGCCCCAACAGTTCTCAAAACTGTTATAAACCATTTCAAACCATTTTAAACCATTTTAAAGCAGTAGTGTAGATAGGCTCACAATGCATGCGAAACAGATAAAATTACACCCCACTCAACCTAGTAGTACAAAACGAAGACCAAACATGACCACTGACACTCGCAGAGAAAAAAGAAAAATGGGCACAAAAAACACTCCATGTGAAGCACTACAACATAATACAGAACCCACAAATAAACAAAGAACAGTTGTACGAATGACTCAGGAAGGGTGAGCTATTTCCAGAAACCAAAGGATTCCTAATAGCCGTACAGGATCAAGTTATAGCCACCAAGAACTACCAAAAATACATCATAAAAGATAATAGTGTAAACAGACCTATGCAGGAAATGCTTTCAGTTCCAAGAAACAATAGACCAGATAACAGGAGGATGTAAAATTCTGGGAGGAATGGACTATACAGACAGACACAATACAGCTGCAAAAATAATTCACCAACAACTGACCATAAAATTCAGCCTTATCAAACAGTCTACACCATATTATACATACTCACCCAAAACAATCTTGGAAAATGCAGATCATAAAATATACTGGGACAGAACAATTCATACAGGCAAGACAATACCCTGCAACCGACCAGACATAACGGTCATAGACAAAAAAGAAACACACACATACCTCATCAACATAGCAATCCAAATGACAAAAATGTTGTTGAAAAGGAAGAAGAAAAGAGAGAGAAATATACACCACTGGCCTTGGAAGTCAAAGAACTATGTCATCAGGAAAAGGTCACAATTATTCCATTAGTCAACTCAGTCACCGGCATCACATCAAAAAACTATACAGAAAACCTTCAGAAACTGGGCCTTCCAAAATACATCCACACCAGCATCCAGAAAGCAGTCATACTTAAAACATGCTCAACTGTCAGGAAATTCCTGAATCTGTAAAAGACAGCATGACCTGGCAAAGCCTGTCATGTCTGTCTAGAAAAACCGCCATGAGTGAGAAATAGATGAAATAATAATAATAATAATAATAATAATAATAATATAGGTCTCTGTGTATATTCTCATTGTAGCCAATGGGAATGATACCCAAGGCTTTGGGAAACAGGCAAGTAGGACAGGCCTTACTATTGTTAGTAAGTTAGTAAGCAGAATAAGTTAGTAAGCAGAATAAGGTTGCTGCCTGAGGCCATTGATTTTGGGTGTTATGAAAGAGCAGCAAACTTTTACTTTTTAATTTATTGCTGCTGCTGCTGCTGCTGCTGCTGCTGCTGCTGCTGCTGCTGCTGCTGCTTCTTCTTCTTCTTCTTCTTCTTCTTCTTCTTCTTCTTCTTCTTCTTCTTCTTCCCACCACCACCACCACTACCACCACCACCACCACCACCACCACATAATATTCACATGCAGAGGCATTTGTAGGATTTTATGCCTCAGATGCCAAAATAACTTGAGCAGCAAATAACTTGTGGTGCACCTTGATTTGGTGATGGGTAAGCAGGAGGGGTGGGGTGGCATATGCTGTTTCTCTTCAAGCAGCAAAATGTCAGGAACTGGCCCTGAAGGCAAGGCTCACTACTGCAACCCTCTGACTCAAGGCAACCCACTATCAGAGTTAATGAGGCATTTTTGAGGTATATTATATTTTGCACATTCTTACTATTCTGTTGATCAGAGACATGTGACTAGAGAAAAAAAGAGTCTAGTCAGGATTAGCAGCTAACCACACCAGGCTGATGTATAAGCCAAGGCCAGGCAGGAAACCAAGAACACAGCTGTGTCAAAGTCCTGAAATAATATTCCAGATGGGTATCTAGGTGACTGGAGAATTTCCTCCTTAATGTCAGATTATATTGCCCAGACTGAGTTGTTACTAAATCAGTTTGATCAGCCAACAACTACTGTTGTGAGACCAACTTTTAAGTATCTAGAGAAGCAGATGAACTCTTCCATGCTGCTGCTTATGATCTTTTTCAGTGTCCTGTTTCAGACGGTGGATGTCTGATGCCACCCTTGAATTTCAGAACTCAGAGCACCTGGTTATGCGATATGTTTGTGCCAGTTAAGAAGGGGTGCCAAATATTTTTGAAGAAGATCAGAGACCTTCTCCATATGCTTTTCCTCTTGGACATGGGCTACTTTACTGTTTAGGGAAGGTTACGCTGCAGAGTCTGTATCTCTGAGAAATTACAGCTACAAAACTCTTTTTGAAAAAAGCCTAGCAAATAAATATTAGATCAGTAATCCAAAGATTGTATGTACTCATCTTCCAGTTTATGTTAACGGTCAGCAGTCAGATTATACATACACATACTTTTAGTCCTTTTGGGGTGGTGATAATGACACTAGTTCAAGCTCTGAAGAAGGTGTTCTTTGTAATCTGGTTGTTCTCACATCTTTTGAAGCGTCTTATAATTGATATATTTATTCCCTCCTCTTGACATGGTAAATGTTTCTTTCTGCTCCACCTATTCACCTTTGCACTTCAATTTTCTGATTTATATTGTTTATATTTATCTTCACTTCTACAAGCTCATGAATTTACACAGCTTTCAAAATTTATAGACTGACTATACCGGCAGTTGTGTTGCAGCCCCTTGCAGTGACTGGAGACAAAGGCTGGTCTACAATGAGGCAATAGAATCCTGACATTTTTTAATCCTCCCCAATTTAAAATATTCTATGATTATAATCACTTATTGCTTGGAAAGACAATAATGCTCATTTGTGCAATATATGCTTTTTAGCATACATATGCATTGATTTTTAAGATATTCTATTATTATATTGGCATTCAATATATGTGCGTATACAGGTATTATATCAAAAGTTTAGAGGATAGATTTCCACATCATACACACACACACACATGTTGGGGCTAATGTGAGTTGAACAGTGCATTACAAATGGCCATTGTTCACATTCATCACGCCTTGTGGAAAATGTGCATATAATCTGTCCATGAAGAAGGAAGTGTGCCCATTCTCTGGCCATTGTACATAATATCAAACAGGCCTTGGGAAATGTGCATATCTTGACTGCATTTTGCACATTCTCTGGCTATTGTGCATAATCCCGAACAGGCCTTTGAAATGAAAACAATCCCGAACACTTTAGCTGCCCAGCAGCAGAATTCAGAAAGGAACAGGAGTAAATAAAGATATCAGTTACACAATAAATGACGTGCTTCAAAGGAAGTGACAACAACCATAGTACAGAAAACACCTTCTTCAGAGTCTGAACTAGTGTCGTTGTCATTGCCCCCAAATGAATAAAAGTGTGCGTGTGTGTGTGTGTGTGTGTGTGTGATCTGACCACTGACCATTAAAATGAATTGTTAAATGTGTACATGCATAGTTTGGATTACAGATTTAATATTTACTTGCTAGGTCTTTTTCAAAAAGAAAAAGGATAAGGCAATACTGTCCATTTGGCAAAGTGAAGAAACAGAACATCAAGGCTGGTGGCTGCTCAGAAATAACCTACTGCAGGAAGGATTTAGGAGAGAAAGAATGTCACTGGTGCCTACAACTTTCAGCCAAACCATCATTCATGCCATCAGCCGTTTATTCACTTGTGCATATTTTAATACTACTTATGCCATCATGTTACAACAATTTCCTTTCCCGTTTACCTTGGACCAGAATTTGTCAATGCAAGAAAATGGACAGAAATTAGATATTAAAAATGGTAACTGATGAACCACTGGGAATAATTTAAGTTTCACTGGACAATCTCTAGAGGCATGAAACTTTCCATACTTCAACAAAACTTTACAGGGCGATTCCTACATTTTACAGGGAGATTCCAAATTTGACTCTTACAGACTTGAGCTATATGGATTGAGAAAGCCTAGCTCATTAGAAAAAGCAATTGTTCCTCTTTAGGTGTTCATGTACACTATTCGTCTTGCTTTGCCCATTCATCAGCAGTTTGGAGTGGCGCACACTTGGGATGTTTTACGCTTTTAGTTGGAACTCATTCTCATTTGTGCTCTGTAGTTGCTTGTGTTGTTTGGTCCTTTGGCCTCATTTTATAAACTTCACCCTGCCGTACTATGAGTTTGGTGCATGTTCACTGATGCAAGCCTTTGCAAAATGTTTGTGATCATACAAAGGACCTGTGCAATGAAATACATGCAGCTGCGTTGTGGATGAATAAAATAGTTATTAGTAGCAAAGCCTGTTAACTCAAAGAGAGATCTTGAAATACAAATGTGAATATTGTATTATTGCAATTGCCATGGATTTCTTTTGGGGCTAGGCAAATATTGAACTTCATCACACCAGTGATTTAGGTACTCCCATGATGTCGTCACTGTTCCGTGCTCATTTCTCTTCCCTTTTCCATCTTATTTTGGAGTAAGGAAAGTCTGAGTTTTTGGGGGGGGTTATGGGCCCTTGGCAAAAGATTATCTAGTTTTAAGGCTCACCATAAAGGGGGGGACCAGACTTTCTTTGTGGCAGTGTTGTGCAGGTGTGCAAATAATGTTCTGGTGCCTATTATTCTAAAGCTTTGATATCACAGAATCAGTAACCTCTTGGCACTGATAAAAGTACAGCAATATTTCATGGGAGCTGTTGGATCCAGAGTTTTCTTCTTGAAAAGAAAATGATGCCCATCATAGTCAAAACAGGAAAATTCATGTAAAAATACATGGAAGCAGCAATTGTTTTGAAAATGTGGAGCTTCAATAATTTATAATACCTCTGTGTGATCTTGATAATGGGCACTATTTGAACAAATTAATGAAATATGTTGATCTTTTTAGTATTCTGTGTCCCCTGCCCCAATATTTTATATGTAAACCATCAAGAAGTTTTATTATGTTAAGCAACATAATAATTAAAATAATAAAGGAAGGAAGGACGGACGGAAGGAAGGAAGGAAGGAAGGAAGATCATCCATACAAATAGAACAACTATTTGTGTTGTGGTAACTTCCACGACTACATAAGTCAGAAACCAGAGTTACTTTACACTACTTCATTTTAAAAACATATTTTGTAAAAACATATTTTTAATGGAACATAGGCCAGATCTACACCAAGCAGGATATAGCACTAAGAAAGCAGTATGAAAGTGGTATATAAAAGGCAGGAGCCACACCAAGCAGGATATAACACTATGAAAGCTTTATGAAAGCGGGATATGGTATGTGTCAATGGGACCCAACTGTTGTCAGTGCACTTCAATACCGCTTTAATGCAGTAGTGTGGCTCCTGCCTCTTATATACCGCTTTCATACCACTTTCATAGTGCTATATCCTACGTGGTGTGGATTAGGCCATAGTGTGTGAAACTGTAACCTGGTACCTGCTTTTTATTATTTAAAACTCGAGTGGATTTTTTTTAAAAAAAGCCAGAATCCAAATATCTGCTCTACTCCCCATAATGGCAAATGTGTGAAAGAAAGGAAGCCAGCAATAAAAGAATGGCTGGAGAAGGCTAGACTGGGGAGTGGGGGAGAGACTTCCAGTACATGATTATTTTTTTACTCTACACTCCTCCTTCCTATTTGACACTTATCCCAGAATTCATGCTCACAAAGTTCATCTCTGTTGCAGTATATGTAGGGGTAGGTGAGAATTTTGCTTCATCCATTTTTTTAAGGAGAACATACCAAAATTTGCAAATTTCTCTATAAATAGGATAGAAAGAACTTGAGACAAATAAATAAATAAATAAATAAATAAATATGGGACAAAAGCAAAACTTACTCTTTTGTCCATTCAGGCAGAGTGCTTTGAGTGCTTAGCTCTTTAAAGTCTGGGTTTGAATGGCAGAGTATTCAGCCATATCTGTTGTGCTGAACTAGGGTTCCCATCTTCTCATCTTTAATGACTACCTGGCAGGCAGACACAGACCTCTCCATGCTGGGATTAGCTGTACCTATTGAATTTGACCAGTGCATAGGCTGACCATATGAAAAGGAGGACAGGGCTCCTGTAACTTTAACAGTTGTAGAGAAAAGGGAATTTCAGCCAGTGTCATTTGTATGCAATTAGTTCCTGATGAAATTTCCTCTTCATCACAACTGTTAAAGTTGTAGGGGCTCTGCCTTCTTTTGTATATGGTCACTCTAGTATAGTGCCTGCAACTTTAACTGTTGTGATGAAGAGGGAATTTCACCAGGGACTAATTGCATACAAATGCCACTGGCTGAAATTCCCTTTTCTCTACAACTGTTAAAGTTACAGGAGCCCTGTCCTCCTTTTCAGATGGTCAGCCTACCAGTGCATATAAGTGAAAAATCCATTTGATGCATTGTTTGATAAAAAATTACAATTTTCTTCATAAACAGGGCAGAAAAAAATGAGTTTTTTTTTAAAAAAAACCTGAATGTGGGAGAAAGAGAAACTGACAGATTTGTCCATCCCTGTGTTTGTGTGTGTGCATTGTCGGGGTAGGGTGGGGGCAAGGGAGGAAAAATCTGGATGGGGGCGTTTATTTATTTTAGCAGTGCTGCCCAGGAAAAAACTTGGGAGTCAAAGGTGGCAATCCTGTTTTTAAATGAACAAATTCAATTAAAGCATTCAGTGTAAATAATATGTTGAAGCGATCAGACTGGGGACCAGGACCTGTATTGATTTTGCAGCATAATTATGGCCTGATGGGCCCACGTAGATTTGATTTCTGAGTAATCCAAGCTCAAATGTCCATATGTTGTTTAGACTACTCACCATAAAATGTCTGCCACCTTACAAACTGACTCCAAGCTGCTGTTCCTTGCTATCTCCTCCTAATGTACAGTCTGTTCTGACTAGCCTTTGCAAGCAAAGTTGGGTTTGGGGGAGAAGGGAACTGGCTGGAAACAGGTTGTCCTATTGTAACCTGGGTCTCTTCATGAGAGCTTCTACTTTCCTTTCAACTGCTGACTGAAATCTTATCTGGATGAAGGCTGCCATGGCTAGGCTGACAATATGTTTTATATTGTTGTTGTTCCCCGCCTCGATCCGGAGGGAGAGGCGGGCTACAAATAAATATTATTATTATTATTATTATTATTATTATTATTAACAGATGTAGAGAAAAGGGAATTTCAGCCAGTGTCATTTGCATGCAATTAGTTTTTGGTGAAATTCCCTCTTCATCACAACAGTTAAAGTTGCAGGGGCCTTGCCTTCTTTTGTATATGGTCACTCTAGTATAGTGCATGCAACTTTAACTGTTGTGATGAAGAGGGAATTTCACCAGGAACTAATTGCATACAAATGACACTGGCTGGAATTCCCTTTTCTCTACAGCTGTTAAAGTTACATGAGCCCTGACCTGGATTTTATCTGGTCACCCTAGGGTAGGCTCAGTCACAGGTGCTAAACTTAATAGCCATGTGGTGGTGGATAGTGGAACAACAATTTGAGGAATGCTAGTACTGGGCTTGTAATCAACTCAGGAAGCTATTTCACTACTTCCTAGGGACATCACTTTAATCCATGATAGATTAATAAACTACAGACACTAGTTTATTTTTGAAATAATCCACGATTCCCTGCCACACGAACAGGCTAATTAGCTACTATTTAGTTTATTAAGCTACTGTGTGTAGTTTGACTCATCCTCCCACTGCCTGTCATGCTACAGTGCTCCCACTGAACCAGCTGATATCCCATCTTCCCTTGTGGTGTTTAAATCTGTTCAAGCCTCCTGCCCAAGCACACAGTAGCCCGTTTAAGCCAGTAGCACTCCTTCGACCATTCACTATATTGCAGTTGCACATTTAACCCATAGACACTACTACCGTAGCCCATTTAAGCAATTCACAATACTGCAGTACCACTCTTTCCATTACACAGAGAATAGCGGCAGTGATCTGAACCACTCTTGCCATGCGAGCAAATTAACCCATGGTGCCCGACAGATGACATGATTACCCATGATGGATTAAATAACCCTTACTGCAGTCTGTGGGTTATCAGAGTGGGTTAATTTGGGCAAATAAGCCATTGTGAGTTAAAAATATATATAGACATTCACAATAACCCACGATGGGTTAAATAAAGCATCAAGGGTTGTTTAACCCATCGTGGATTATTGTGTCATCCGAACCCAGTCATAGTGTTGCTGATCCAGGGAAAGAGCTGATCATTCCTTATTTTCATGAAGTAATACTCCATCATATGGGAAAGCCCTTCAACTTACCCTGCTCTATAAAGCACTTTTTCATTTAAGCATCTCTTCCGCTGCCACCATGCTATTAGCTGAAAAGGAATCTCATATCTGAATATTCATTTTATGAGACTATGGGCGGATCTACACTACTGCTTTATAACGGTTTATAACAGTTTTAAACCGTCATAAATGGTTTATAACTGTTATAAACCGTTATAAACCGTTTTAAAGTGTTATATTCTGCTTGGTGTAGATCGGTCCTATATTTGATTTTGCATATAGGGAAATTGTCAGTTGACTGGAAAAACAATTGTTTCTTCTTAGATTTACTTTAAAACTGTTTAAAATTCACATATTTCCTTTAAAAGCCAATATTTAAACATAGTCAGAAAGAAGCACAAGTAATGTCCTTCCTTTCCAACATGATTGTGTGACTTAGTAGTAGAAAACCAACTGTGAACTCATAACTTTTTATTTACTTTACAGGGTCCTGAAGATCATTTGCATTATTTGAATAAGTTGGTTCTTGCTGCCTTCATCCCCCATGGAGATGCTCTAATAATGCTGAAATCTTTTGTTTCAGACATTGCCAAATCTCCTGGTGTGCACTGAACTCAGACGTAACAAATGTTCCTCAAAAATAAATTCCCTGGTTATAAATTATTCTGGTGGTATTCATGTTTATGTAGCCTGAGGACCAGTGAATAGACAGTAAAGACCAGCAGGCAGAAAATGCAGTGGGTTTAAGGGAGCAGGTATTGCTTGCCTACATGTGTGTATACACACACATACACAGAGTGAGGTGGATCATATACCTGTGGGAGTCTGGGAGAGCAACCAGTGAAGAGCAAGGGAAGGAAATAATAAGCAATAGTCAGCAATTGGAGAACATACGGGGGAGCCTACACCAGCCATTTATTGCAGGATTGTATCATGGTCATTGCTAACGGGGCACATAACATTCACCAGCTCCCGTGGTGATATCAGCTCCACCGCTCAGTTTTCCCAGAATATCCCTGATATTCTTTTGTCCCCGGTTTTTTTTGGGGTAGGGGGGTTGGCTTTCTTGCTTCTATTCCAAAGAACATTTGCGGTGTGCAACCCCCCCTTTGCAAGGTTGTTGCTGTTCGCCGCGAGTTCCGGGCTCGGTGAACAGCCAGTCAGCTGTGAGGGGAGTGTACATGGGTATTGGACGTGTGCAGCAGTGGAACTGTCCGTCATTTTCACCACATGTTTTGGATGGGTATCGGTGTGTTTTACTGCCAAGTGATTTTTTTAAAAATACAAACATATCTCTGTGCAGGAGCGCAGATTCGACAGAGTTCCTATCACCACCTTGTGTTGTTGTGGGTCTGTGCTTGTGTGCATCCCTCACAAGTCAGTAAAAAATATCTCTGCCCTGAAGCCATCTGCCTAGCCTCGCCCACTTCTACTGATACACATGTGGAAGCACCGTAACAAGGCACACGTGCTCCCACAATGGCACTCCTGTCATTGTGGTAAAGATCAGTCACTTCTGTCCCGTGAGCACCAGTTGCAGAAGCGGGAACTTCGGAGGCATTCCTCTTCCGTAGTGAAAGAGCTGCAGGTGTAGATTAGCCCCTTGTTTCTAAACCTAGTTGCACAGCAGGTTTTGTGAGGGGGCAAAATAGAAGGTGGAGTGCAACCTAAATGCTCAGACAGTACTCATGTCTCACACTTCCCCCATGGAGAGCAAGTGGATTGGAATGCAGTGACTGTGAATTTACTTCCCCTAGGGAAATGTAGTAAAATATTACATGCAGTGTCTCTTTCCCTTGGAGCAGAACATCCAGGATATGTTGCCACAAGAAAAGAGTGTTCATGAATGGCCAGCAGTAGGAATGGTTGGAGTGGAGTACCTAGCATTTACCAACAGAGAACTTACCTAGGCTGACCATATGAAAAGGAAGACAGGGCTCATGTAACTTTAACAGTTGTAGAGAAAAGGGGATTTCAGCCAGTGTCATTTGTATGCAATTAGTTCCTGGTGAAATTCCCTCTTCATCACAACAGTTAAAGTTGCAGGCACTATACTAGAGTGACCATATACAAAAGAAGGCAGGGCCCCTGCAACTTTAACTGTTGTGATGAAGAGGGAATTTCACCAGGAACTAATTGCATACAAGTGACACCGGCTGAAATTCCCTTTTCTCTACAACTGTTAAAGTTACAGGAGCCCTGTCCTCCTTTTCATATGGTCAGCCTAACTTACCTGTGTGTGGCGGGGGTGATTATTGCCTCCCCTATATATATATATATATATATATATATATATATGTGTGTGTGTGTGTGTGTGTGTGTGTGTGTGTGGACACTGCCCACAGTATTCACATAAGGCAAAGGGGGTGAGGGAGACATATGAGGCAGTAACAGCAGTTCCACTTTGTAGCATGTTTGCTCTAGTCCCTTGTTTTCTTATGTGGGATGCTCTGTCCTGGTACCTCTGTTGGTGGAGTGAAGTTGGGTGCTGGGTTTGTGTCTGGAGTTCCAAGCACCTGTTACATTTCTAGTACTCAAGTTCTTATATATGTTCTGCAAATAGGCTGTTTTCTGCAAAGTGTTCCCATTCTGTGCAAAGCGCCCCTTTTCCATAATTCCTCTTACTGCAGTCCACCCTTTTGAGCTCTATTTGTGCACAACATGGAGCAGCATGTTTGTTAGGAGTAATGGTCTCCTGTGTGGGGTTTATATACTGGTGGTGATGTGCTATGATTGGGTGTTAAGTTACACCAAATCCTATACTTTGTCATGGTGTCATGGACTAGGCGGTCATTGATGTAGGGATGGGTATTTTTATTTCCCATGCATCCCATGGGAGAAGAACTGCTGTCTAACACCAGGGCTTGGACTGGGGTAAAGTTCTTGTTTTGATGGGCACCATGGCCATAAATGGAAAGGATATAGGATATAGTGTGTGCTCCTCCTCTGTGTCCTGCCCATGACACTGCACCATATTGCCCATTCTGCCAGTGTACTTGAAGTGTTCTGCCAGTAAATCTGTCATAGCAGTGATGCATCTGGTGTCCTGCCAACAGAGCAGCACTTCTATTAAATCCTAGAACCCCTCAGTCAGAGGATCTTCAGTAGAGGATTATGCTCTTCGTTTCTCCTTTAACACCATTAATGGAGTACAGTGACACAGATATTCACAAGAGCATGGGCTGCTCTGTTCTGTAAGTTTTGCACAAATTTCATTTTTGTTTCATCCTGTGGCTTGCATTTACATGATTATGCCATTGATTTACCATTTTTACACTCAAAATACATGAAGACTTTTTAAGTCATTCCCTATTTCTTACCTAATTTGGGGTCAGACAATTTTAATTAAGGTCCAAATAATTGTGTTATTATCTAGCAATTTCTTAAAGGAGAACAATATCCCATGGGTTATTTGAGGTTTGTTTCCCATTCTTAACAAGCCATTCCACCCAGATTCAGATGACATCACAAGCAACTATGCGGGTGATTAGGCAAAGGGCACCTGGCACACACCACAGTGTAACAAACAATTCATACAATCACTGTGGCTTGTTTAACCCACAGTAATTGTATGAACTGGCCCATTAACTGAACCAAGGTTACCCTGTAACCTTGTACTGGTGTTGAGATTTGAATAGAGTTCTCTTCAGTCTAAACCCAGCAATCTAGCCAGTACACTACACTGGGTCTCAATTTACATGTATGAAAAGTTTATTTTTTATATACAAGAGTATCTCATAAAATATTCCAATGGTGTTTGGAAAGCTTTCTGTGTTTAACTTATGAGATACATTTCTTGAAGTAGAAACGTTCATATTCTTGGCTTTTAACATTGGCTGCCCTGAGAACAATGATAGACAATTTTTCACCCAAATGCATTTCCAGTCATTAAAGGTGGAATGCTTTTACCCTGTTATTGAAAGAGATTTAGGACTCAGTACCATCTGCTGAAATGGTTTTTTAATAAAGTACTTGAGAGATGAACATAAAGGACATTACATTACAAGTAGGAAAATGGTAAATTATACCAATGTACATATTTTATAGTGTAGCATTTTTCAGCCTGTGTCAGATGTGTTTTTATCTAGAGATCTGAAAAAAACTTTGTGAGAAATATCAGAGTAAATTCCTCTTGCCTCTGAACCAGTGAGAATTTCTTCACATTCATAGTTCCCTCCCTCCCTCCATTTATGCTTTTCTTATAACACTCCCCCTGTTTCCACCTGTGGGAGCAGCGATGGAGTAGACATTGGTGGACACTCCTGGTAGTCAAACTTCCCAGAATGCCCTGATGCAGCATCATTCCTAGGCATTTGGAGAAGTGGGGGCAATGGTGGCTGCTACAAAAACATAACCACTGGTGGAGATGCCACTACAACTATTCGTTCTTACCCAACTCCTCCGAGCATTGTGATATCTGCTTAGCTCCAGCTGGAAACGTGTAAGTTCCTAAATGGAAGGATGGACTCCCAGTCATATCTATTTTCTATCTATTCACATGAATGCAAATTGAACTGAGGGGGGTATCATTCAATTCAGTTTTCTGTTTCTCCCAAAATGAATTCATATCCTCAACAAATACTTATATTCATGATTTTTTTATTTTTGTATAGTTTTTGTCCAACACTGCTCTTTCATCAAATCCCAATTTAACCATTACATGTGATGCCCTTTTGATTGAATTCTGCTTTTGTTGGAATTTCTGGGAAAGTGTTTCTTGCCAGCGGTGTACTGAATTCTGAACAGGCTCTCTGGTCTTCCAATATTTAAATGTTGAACTAATGCAGTGAGGGTCATTGTGTAGCAAACCACACAGATTTAACACAGAATGCACTTTAACTAAAAATGTTGAGATTTATGTTGTTTACTTTTCCCTTATTGTTACACAGCAATTAAAGGCAGGGAATGACTGGATAGTAAGTAGTAAAATAGATGCTCTCAGTGATCTCATAAAAAATTTATCCTGCTTTATAATGCAGTATAAGATGATACAGGGCTGAAAAGAGATTGGCAATAGGAAGTTATTCTTAGTACAAAGCATCTGTGTTTATAAAGCAATTTTTTTCATGACATCAGCAACTGGATTTTAGTAGGGTTAATGCAGGAATATTTGCTATTGATTCAATATTGAAAAGTGTATGACAGCATAATAATTTACTTAAAAGTAGATATGAGGGTACAGTAATTCATAGTGTAAGATTGAATTCATGTTATAATACAGAGCTAGCATATTTTTACCATTAAAGGAGCTCAATATAATTGCATTGCAACAGACGGTACTACACATTTAACAAGGCTTGCTTTGTAAAATAAATGTTTCACTCATACCAGTCACATCCCAGAAATAGTTCCAGGTGCTTATATTATCAATCATACCTCTGAATCCTTGTGTACTAAAAGTCCTATCCTGTGCAGCACTTCCAATTGTGGAACTGTCTTCCTAGGGAGTCTAGACTGGCTCCATTTTTGTTTACTTTGAGGTGGACCATTAAAAAAATTCTTTTCCACTCAGTCTTTGAATGATTTAAAATATAATTAACTCTGCTCTTTATTTTTTAAAGATGGCTATTCCTTGTTCTTAATTTGTTTGTAAGGAACTGTTTTAAAGTTTTAAAATTGTACATCACCTTGAGGTCATTTTTAGGCTGAAAGGTGACTCATAAATACTTTTATAAATAAATAAATAAAAAAAAACAAAGTAGCATAGTGATACAATGAGTAAATACCCCTTTTAACGCATATGTACTGCAAGATTATTTCTGGAACACCAATGTCCAAAATTACCTGCAGTTTCAGATCAAGAAAGGTATCTGAAACTATCTGAAAAGTATCTACGGAAACCATTTTCAGTGGTAATGCCAGCATTGAGGGAGCCCTGTGCAAAATGCCTTTCAGGACCTACTCCACACACTCCTGGGCACTCTGCCGCCCTGGTTTCTCTCTCCGCCTGTACTCTTTCCCTTTTCTTTCCCTGCCTCCCCACCCACATGCACACACTCATTTTCCTTGGCTTTTGATGCATGCACTCTTTCTGTCTAACTCTGTTGACTGTCCACACCCATTACCAGTCAGTGGCACCTTCTTTCTTTATTTAACTTTCAGAAGAGTTTAGGCTTGCTGCAGAATGAAGATACAGTTGCAGTTGGCATTTTGGTTTCTCCAGGGGGCTCTGGACATATGTGGGGCCACCTAGAAGTCCTCTATTGAAGGGTGACCATACGTCAGGAAAAACCAGGACATGTCAGGATTTTAGGTAACAAATCCGGGAAGGGGGGAATTATGAAATTTGAAGAAAAATCCGGATTTTCCCATCCTCCCCCAACCATAGGGCAGCTCTACTTTATAGTCAATGGGAATTAACAAAAATACTCAGTGCACCGTCATTTTTTAAGATAAAGAGTTGAAAGTTGGCACCATGATAGCTACAAAAGCTACAAAAGTAGGAGTGAGTGAAGTTAATTTCAGATACATTGTATGTCTCGTTTGTTTTTTCAGTGATGTTAACATTAAGATGTTTTGTAGGACAAATTTGTCTTAATTGTGTGCTGTAAAATCAGACATGTGACCAAGACTATATTCAGGTGGGCACCCCCCCCCCCTTGGTTCTGGACATGCCCACTGGGGGCAGACATGTTGGAGGGAAGCCCCCTTGGGGGCCGACCATGTTGTCCTCCGTTTTGGTTTCCAAAATATGGTCACCCTACAACTGCAGATTCTCTGCACAGCGCACTTGACCTTTTCTGAAAGTTATATATATATAAAAAGGCCTGGCAAAAACAATTGAGGGCTCTTCAGACTGCAGTGCCCTACACCTATGTCTGGTGGTCTGGCCCTAGCAGCAGCACTGTCTTTTTCACAACTTCATGCTATCAGGGCGTACTTTACTTTATACCAGCCAGTCTTTCTCAAGTATATGTTAACCAGCAGGCTCAGTTTCTACATTCTTTTCACCTTTTTCCACGACTTGACATTATTAGAGCAGTGTCTCGCATTATTACTTCTAGTCTATTCTGCAGCCAGAACTTATTATCTGCAATTTTCCTTTCCATCTATTCTTTAGCTAGCTGTTAAATCTCCCAGTTTCATTTTGTGCAAATGGTATCCACTAGTTCATTAACTTAGAGTTGGGGGGGGGGGACTAAAAGGCTAAAATTCCACACCCATGTCAAATAGCCTCAGTTTGGCTCAAGTTTAGTAGGTGCAGGTGCACTTAAGGATTCAAGACAGAACTTAAGCTATCTACACGACCTTTAAAATTAAGTGTATTTTATTAAAGAAAAGGCAAGGATTAACACAATCACCAACCTTTCACCCAAGCAAAGCAAAATTACATACTCACAAATCTTGTAGTTGTATACTCATAAATTCATACTGATTCTGCAAAGGGACCCTTTCTCTGCAAAGGGACTTCCATCTCTCTCAGGCAAAACCAAGGAGTCACTGAGGCCTACATAATAAGCATAGAGCAACATTCTGGATGCCATGCCTGAGGGAAAGGAAAGACATCTGTGTTTAGACTTAAAAACCCTTCTCAAAGTCAGAGACCTTCCCCCTAATACATATGAATTCATTTTAAAATATCTAAGTTTATTGGTCCACATCTTCTGTTTAGACTATCCTCTTCCCAGAATATTCCATCCTTTCTGATGTACTTGTTTATCACTAAACTGGACATCAGTTCTGCTTTTCAACTGTCTAGTTTACTTCTCTTTACTTCTAGACATGGTGATTTTCTAAAGCACAACTCTACCTTTCTATAACTCTTTGACCATTCACCAAGTTTTCCCCATTCCAAGTAACAAACTTCTATACCTTAAAGCATCCCATACCCCAAGCATCTTAAAAGTCTCTGTATACTGGTTTCCTACATGCCCCGTTGCTCCCTTAGCCGTAAAGCATTACCCCCACTACTTGTATATCCCTTTCTCTGTGTCACAGCCCAGCAGTGGAGGAAGTTATTGTTCTCTAAGCCAGCAGAAATGAGCACAGTGTTGATTTCCTACTAGGGATTCTGGGACTGTCCATGATGGAAAACAATTCTTATCTGGGAACCGCCACTTGTTTTTTGCCTGCCAGGCCCTGAGATAAGTTACTGTGCTTTGGGGCAAGTAACGGGGGAGGTGGCTGGGGCAGGATCAAGATGAGCACTGGCTCTCACCTCCATCACACCTAATCCCCCTGCCTGGTTTGCCTCCACATATTTTTTTTTTAACCTCTGAGGCAAAAGCGTGTCCCTTTACTTGAGTAGCTGCTTTTTCGCTCTTTCGCTCCTTGGCTCATTAGCTCTTCAGCTCCACTCTGCCTCTCCCCTTCTCCCTCCAGTCATGTCCTGGTAGATGAGTACTTCAACCAGCGCCTTTCTCCTGGGCAAAAATGGAACAGCCCTTTACTCTGGCCCTTTGAGGGCATCAAGGGAGTACAATCCTGTCTCTGCAGAGATTCAGGCATTGTATGATTTAAAAAAATGCTTTTGAGCCTGGGATGTAAGGCTTGGGTTTATATAAGGCTTGGAGTTGGCTGCTGGGAGAGATTGCTTTTTCCTGCCAGGACCTGATGCAATCCATTCAAGCCCCCAGTTTCTTTAGAACTACACGGAGACTTGAGGCACATTAAATGCACTTAGGGAAAATAATCCAGACTTTTAGAGTTCTCGGAAAGGCTGGGGAAGAGGCGGGGTGTCAGTAGGACAGGCATGGCATCATATGAGCATCGTGCTTCAGATCCGTACACTAGGCATGGTGAGAGTGCACTAAATCGCTGGTGTGATGGAGCTCTCTGTGAACAGAGTTGTGCTCATATGCACTTCAGAAGGGGCACTCACTTTTGTAAGTGCCTATACTGGAATACCTAATTTGTCTTGAGTTATCTATAGGGACGATGCATATTGATCTTGTTATAGCAATATAAAACTAAGGTATGTTGTTTTGTATACAATTTGATTATAATATAATGTACAGCAGAGTTCACAATCAAACAGTGTTAATCTCTCTGAAATCCATTTAAATCAGTTGGCTTCGGGATGCATAATTCATTTTTAATTGTGGCCAGATTAATGCACTCCTTTAAACTGTATCTCCGATTTGACACTTTTGAAGAAAAAGGAGCAAATTCTGTTGCTTTTCAACTGTTACCATTCTTTCTGTTTTAGGTGTGTGGCAGACAAAACTAATATTGGCTACTTACAAGTATTTCATTCTTCTAGGCTGTTAATATCTGGCAATATTTAATTGACTACTCTTCCTTTTACATGAGAAGCATGAGAGATTTTCTGAAGTCTCTTAGTGGGGCAAGTCCTTAAGTTTTAAAATGATAGCACTAATTATAATAAATGACCTACATACTGTGCAATGCACACATCAGTGAACAAATAATTGGACATAATCCAAATAGAAAAGATTAGTACCCTTGCCTGAGTTTTTCTAATAATTTTAGACATAAGTAATAAAACATTTAGCATGTAGTATCGACTATGGAAGTAGTTAAAATAGATTTCCTATGTAGAAATCCAGGAATAATCAATGTGAACTAACCAGGAGTCCAAAATAGAGGGGTCTTTCCCCCATCATTCCTCTTCTTTGTTTCCTTTCCATCCCCACTGCTCCTCATAGGTATCACACTGACTGAAATTCAGTATTCAACATTACAAGAGAAACTTGTGGCAGAGTGGATGAATCTGTGATTAATTGTCTCTTGAGTTGTATAAAACATTTGTCCATAAAACAAGCCAAAATATGTTTCTCCACATTATTCAGTTTCTGACATTTGGGCTGTTAGAACTTTCTAGGCCAGCCCTGGTGTTAGTTATCCTGTAGCTGTAAACACCTCTTTGTTTTGAGCAGCAACTTTCATATATCCATTTCAAGGTTTTGCAGTGATAAAAAAAATGGATTGCTTACATAAACTGGAGCGGGCTGCAATGTTGTTATTTTGTTTATTGCTCTTTCACTGCAGTGGTCAGATAGTTCCTTTGAGACCAGACCCTGGTACGCTGCCATCTGTGCAGTCAGTGTTAGACAACTTGTGTCAACTGAAGCACTGTGACAAATATTTATAACAAGCATGCTAATTAAATAAAATGCTGCTGTTCAGAATTGTGGAGGAAATACGATTAATAGCAAATTAAAAATAACTTGTCATTTTTGTTTTAATAGATAATGATGTTGCTATCTAGAGAGAGTCACTGATTGTGTTCATTAGGGCAGAGCTGAAAGAAAGGGTTTTCATAAATATTTTTGTCAGTGTTGAAATGCTTCCCCTTTCAGAGATTATTGCAAAGTTGGACCACTTTGGCCTTTTTCACACGTACCATTTCCCCCACCCCTGGATTGCTTCTGCAGGTTCCCCCTCCGTTTCCTATGCAAATCTAGCGTTTTGAATCACACGTGGTCAGTTTTGCTCCGATACCTCAGCCCAGCCTGTTGAACTTGCCTGAACTTGCCTGAAACAGACTTTGCCCGTTCAGGGTTAAATCGAAACAGAAACTAAAAATGGAGCACTCAGGACGTGAGAACAGCATGAGGGGGTGCTGAAGAGGTGGATCAAAGTCACGGTGACTGTGCTTAAAACTACACGTGTGATAACGGCCTTTTTTCCCTTTGAGAAAGCATTGTTCTGCTCCTGAATGGACTTTGTTTGCCCTCACTGACAATCAGTAATGTCTAAGATCATCTATGTGTTGGCCCCTCAACTCCAGGTAGTTTAGAGGAAACTGGTTACTTAGATCCAATCCAGGTTTGTATCCAGTTTTTGGATGGATACAAACCTTTTGGTCACCCTATTGGATGACTAGTACTGATAAATAGATGGTGGCAGTGCAACCCTCTTGGTTCTTCTGGAACACATGGCGGCTTTTGACACTATCAACAAAGGTATCCTTCTATCCTGACTGGCTGGGCTTAGGAGACACAGTAGTACAGTGGTTCTGGTTCTTTCTCAATGAGTGATATCAGAAAGTACTTCTGGCTGATTTCTGTTCCATCCACCATAGAGCTCTATTTTATCCTGCATGCTCTTCAGTATCTCTATGAAGCCATCAGAAGTCATCCGGAGGTTTGGATTGATGTCAACAGTATTTTGATGATATGGAGATCTATCTCTCTTTTCCCTCTAAGAATCCAGGGGAGGCAGTAGAACATTTGAATGGCTGTAGGACTGGGATGAATGAGGGATTAAGTTGAATCTTAATCTAAGAAGGACAGTGATTCTGTGGACAAGGAAGTTGGCAGGTCTAGATAGTAGTGCAAAACTGGTACTGGATGGGGTTGCACTCCCCTTGAAAGGCTAAATGTGATCCTGGGTTTGTCACCATCTAATACATTGTAGGTAGTAGCTGTGGCCAGGAGTGTCTTTTACAAGCTCCCATTTGTATGCTAGATGTGACCCTGCCTTAAGCAGTTGGGCCTGGCCTCAGCTGTCCATGCACTGGTTTCCTCCAGACTTGACTACTGTGATGCACTTTACATGGGGCTGCTTTTGAAAACTGCAGTTGGTTCAAAATGTGATCACCAGGATGCTGGTAGAGGCTAGGAATGCTGAAAACATAACTCTAGTTCTGCACTAGCTGCACTGGCTGTCAGTAAGCTTCTGACCTAATTCAAAGTTGTGGTCTTAACCTCTAAAGCCCTAAGTGGCTTGGACCAGAGATTACTTCAAGGAACACCTTATCCCAAGCATAGGCAACTAAGTGCCCTACAAATGTTTTGAACTACAACTTCCATATACCCTGGTTGGGGCTGATGGGAGGTATAGTCCAAAATATCTGAAGGACACCAGTTGCCTATGCCTGCCTTAACCTGTTCAATCCTGCCCACACATTGACAGATGCCTTAGGGGACTTTCTCAATGCCTACTACTGAGGTCAATCAGGTTGTTATGCACAAGTTAGGGGCCCAGAATTTAGAACTTTCTTCCTTTGATTTGCACATTACCCTTTCTGTACAGGCATTCTGGTGAGGCCTCTCCTCTAACACTGCAATTGGTTTACAAGTCTGAGAGCAGCTTCTCAGTATTTCCTAATGTGGCATTTGTTTTGTTTTGTTTCTTACCTTTCCTTTTGGTTGTATATCAGTCAATTAAGGAATAGTATTTAAACAACAAATATTCAATAATCTATAAATCAATTGTAACACATTGAAAAATGGTAAAAACAAGTAATATAAATGTACATATAATTTAATACAATGATATAATAAACAAGAATAGGTTGCTGGTCAAACGCGTTTCAACACTTGTTATAGTGCCTTCTTCAGTGACCATTACAGAAACTGCAGCTGCAGTAAAATGGAAACGCAGGCAACTTGAGAGAGATTAAAGCATTGAACATCTTAAAAGGAGAAATATTGGCCATACAATTGAGGCTACTCATATTAGAAAGCCCAGGCCATAAGATTTGGATACGCAGTATTTGGCTTTGCAGTTTCTGTAATGGTCACTGAAGAAGGCACTACAACAAGTGTTGAATGCGTTTGACCAGCGATCTATTCTTGTTTATTATATCATTGTATTAAATTATATGTACATTTATATTACTTGTTTTTACCATTTTTCAATGTGTTACAATTGATTTATAGATTATTGAATATTTGTTGTTTAAATACTGTTCCTTAACTGGTTGTTTGGACAGTATCTTTTGTTAAGGAGAAATACCCATTGTTTTATCTTGTATATCAGTCAATAAATACATAAACACTGATAAAGTTATCAGTCAATGAAGTGTTGTCTTTTTTTTAATAAGCTGTGCCTTCAGTGAGGTCAGCAGATAGCAATTTAATATACATCAGTTTGATTATGTCATGATATCAATACATTGAATATGTGATCCATGATTGTCTGGGATTGCTGTAGGAAGGAACATAAGAACATAAGAAGTAGGGGTGTGCACGGACCCCCTGGATCGGATCGGGACCCGGATCGGGACCTCCAATTTTGTTATGGATCGGATCGGACAAAATCGGAGGCCCCCCGGACTGGATCGAGTCCGATCCTGATCCAAAAATCGGAAATTTTTGGATCAGCCGCCATTTCCCCCCCATAGACTTGCATTGCAATGCAAGTCTATGAGGAAAAAATGGTGGCGGGTGGGTGAGGGGGGCCTAACTCCCTCCCCCCCGGGGCCATCCGCTGTGGACGGCCCTGGCAGGTAAGCCCCCTCCCCCACACTCCCTACCCCCCCGGGGCCATCTGCTTCCATCTGCTGGCGCCCGCGGGTGCCAGCGGATAGAAGCGGACGGCCCCGGGGGGGTAAGCCCCCTCCCCCCTGCCACTGCTTACCTTTCAGGGACGTCCGCTCCCATCCGGCACCGGCTGCTACTGCCAGCGGGCTTTGCGGCCTGCTCTAGAGTGGCGTGCCGGGTGATGTCATCACCCGGCGCGCCACCCTGGAACAGGCCGCGAAGCCCGCTGGCAGTAGCAGCCGGCACCGGACGGGAGCAGACGTCCCTGAAAGGTAAGCGCGCCGCTCCGCGCGCCCCCCCTCCTCCCCTCCGCGCGCCCCCCCGCTGTCCACTTTCATCGGTGGGCGCCCGCTGGCGCCCACCAATGGAAGCGGTGGTGGGCGCCAGCGGGCAACCGCCGATCCGCCGATCCATCCGAACCGGATCGGAACCTTTTCGGATCAGTTCGGATTGGATTGGCCGATCCAGCTGTTGGATCGGAAATCGGATAATTTATCCGATTTCCCTCTGGATCGGATTTGGATCGTGGATCGGATCCGATCCAGTGCACATCTCTAATAAGAAGTGCCATGCTGCATCAGACTGAGAGTTTATCTATTCCAGCACTTTGTTCACACAATGGCCAACTAGCTGTCAGCCAAGGACCAACAAAGCAGGACACGTTACAACAGCACCCTCCCACCCATGTTCCTAAGAAGGCCTAACCAGGAACATAACATACAACCATGATTATGAGGCTGGGGGTTGGGTGCCCTAACCTCTCCCCATGCATTGTTTGTAAAACTATGAAGAAGGTTGGATGGTGAAAAAAGCAGATACAGGGAAAGATGGAGATAAGGGACTCAAGTTAGGGTGACTTGGCAAAGAAATGGGCACTGCAGGCAGAGTTACTTATCTACTTCCAGGTTCCATTTCTTCCTCTCCTCCCACATAACAGACATGTGTGTTGTGTACGTGAGCAGCCAACTGTGATTAGAGTTGCCCTCCAAATGGAAACAATGGGCAGTTCTACACCAAGCAGGATATAGCGGTATGAAAGTGGTATGAAAGCGGTATATAAAAGGCAGGAGCCACATTACTGTATGTTATTTAAGTGCACTGACAACTGTTGGGGCCCACTGACACATACCATATACCACTATATCCTGCTTGGTGTGACTCCTGCCTTTTATATACTACTTTCATACCGCTATATCCTGCTTGGTGTAGATCTGGCCAATGATTGTGTGAAACAGGAATAAGGCAGGCATTCTCTCATATGACACATAGCAAAGCAGTCAGCAGCTACAAAAAGACCTAGCCCTTCTCCCTTCTTGCATGTCTGTACTGAATGCAGCAGTGTTGCCAGCTCCACTGCCTGTGAGTGAGTGACGTGGACACCTGCCTTGTGCCTTGCCAGCTTTTCTCTACTCCCAGGCCCACTGATTCTCAGTCCATTGATGGCTGCCTGACCCTGCATCACAGCCATTTTTACTAACAGGAGGGAAGTAATGTGCAATAGTATTCTCTAAACGAATTCAAGGGAGAAGACCCATGAAATTCAGAGTCTGAACTCCGTCCTCCTCTATGAGATTTATTTCTGGACTTGATTCAACCAAGAACATGAATCATATAATAGCATATGTTAATAGGAAAACTCAAAAAACTGGTTAATGTTGGTTTTGAAAAGTAATTAACATTTTAATCATTCAGTGGGAAATAACAGGAAATTTTAAACCCTCTATATGTCTCAAAAACCCAACAAGTGCCTTTTGGTTAACCGATGACCCATTTCAGCTTCCATTTTATAACACAATAGTAATTATTAATATTAACCAGGATATTTGATGAAAGCATAAAACAAGACTTATAATAATCAAAGGCATTGGGCAGGATCCATAACTAACTTGTTCCATTGATTTCAATAAGTCTACTACAAATACCTGTATCCAACCCATTTACTAGTAAATCTCCAGAATTATCTTCAACAAGTGACAAATTTCAAGAACTGAGCCAAATCAGACTGTTTTGTTTTTTGAAAATGCACTTCAGAATTCATCTTATTCCCCACACTGTTTAATATCTGTGTGATGAAGTCATCTGAATTGTCACCAGTAGGCTGATCATACCCAACTCTTTCTATTAGTGTCATCTTAATCAAGTGAGGTTGTGCAGATGCTGTGCAGCTATCTGAACACAATAATTGGTGAGGGCCAAAAGCTGAATCCTGACAAGACAGAAGCACTCTGGGTTGGCAATGATCAGGACAAGTAAGTTAGTGTCAACCTCTTCTGTATGGGGTTCAACCTGTTCTGATGTAGGTGTGTGGCTTCAGGGTGCTCCCTGATCTAACGTTGTCACTAGAGACTCGAGTAGCTTCAACTCAGAGCAATGTTTACCAGCTTCAGTTCAGTTAGTTCATCAGCTGCAGCCTTTCCTGCATAGGAATAGGTGTCCCATTGGTGACCAATGCTCTGGTAACCTCCAGGTTATACATAGGTTTGTCCTTGAAAGTGGTTGTGAAGCTTCAACTAATGCAGAATTCTGCAGCTAAAATTCTTAGTTTACCTAGATGATAGAGCCATCCTGCACCAATTCTGGCTGAGGGGGCCTGGGAAAGCCATCAACCTGCAGGAGAGGGAGGCCTGCTGCCAAGGGAGGAGAGGAGTGTGCCTGCCTGCCTGCCTGCTGGTCTTTGCTGCTGCTGCTGCCACCACCACCACCACCCTCCAGAGGATTTCAGCCTGGCAGACTGCCACTCCCTGCAGGACCAGGCTCCCAGGTACTGAGCCAGCTGCTGTGGACAATTACATCTGTCCCCCTCCCTTCCTGGGAGGGATATTTAAGCTGCTGGCTGAGGGGGCCTGGGAAAGCCATCAACCTGCAGGAGAGGGAGGCCTGCTGCCAGGGGAGGAGAGGAGTGTGCCTGCCTGCCTGCTGGCTTTTTGTTTTTGTCTTTGGGTGTTTTTTGTTTTTTCCCCCCCTTTCCCCAGGCTTGAGCTATGTGCCTGGGAGGGAGGATACAGGGCCAGGTGGGGGGATCTGAGGGGAGCACAATCAGGGTAGTGATGGGTAGAGGGAGATATGGCGTTGTGAGGAGGACTTGCCAGGTTAGGGGAACAAGGCCCAGACAGTTAATGGCTGGGCCTTGTTCCGGTCCCCTTCACACCCACAGGCTTGTTGGTTGCCTTATCAGCCAGCCCTCAGGCCTTCGGGTGCTGCTTTTAAATGCCAGATCAGTGCATAATAAGATCTCCCTCATCCACGACTTAATTGTGGATGAGGCAGCTGATCTGGCATGTATAACCGAGACCTGGGTGGGAGAGCAGGGAGGAGTTAGTCTCTCCCAGTTATGCCCACCGGGATACTTGGTTCAGCATCAGGGCAGACTTGAGGGCTGGGGAGGGGGGGTTGCTGTGGTCTATAGGAATTCCATCCCCCTCTGCAGGCTCCCTGTCCATGTGACTACTGGTCTGGAGTGTTTGCACCTTGTGTTGGGCCAACGGGACAGATTAGGGATTCTGTTGGTGTACCGCCCACCCCGCTGCTCAACAGACTCCCTAGCTGAGCTGACAGAGGTGGTCTCTGGTGTACTGTTGAGGTCCCCCAGACTCTTGGTTCTGGGGGATGTCAACATTCATGCCTCCCAACATACCATCGGCCCAACGCATGTAGCAGGGCACACTCTAGACATGGTTTTCTCAACTGGACATGGAGATGGGGATCTGAAAGTGGGGGACTTTACATCAACCCTTCTGTCATGGTCAGATCACCACCTGCTGAGGTTTAGACTTACAGTGGCTTTTCCCCTCTGCAAGGGTGGGGGACCCATTAAGATGGTCCGTCCCCAGAGGCTAATGGATCCAGATGGTTTCCAGAGGGCTCTGGGGAGTTTTCCGGCTGATAGGGCTGGCTCTCCTGTCGAAACCCTGGTTGATCTGTGGAATGCAGAAATGACCCGGGCAGTTGACACGATTGCTCCTGAGCGCCCTCTCCTGTGTAGAGCTCGAACGGCTCCGTGGTATACCCCGGAGCTGACAGTGATGAAACAAAACAGGAGACGGCTTGAGGGCAGGTGGAGATGAACTCCTGATGGATGCAATCAAACACTGGTAAGTGCTTATGGTAAGCTGTATTCAGGGGCAGTGAGGGCAGCAAAAAAACAATACTTTGCTGCCACTATTCAATCATCAACCTGCCACCCAGTGGAGCTTTTCAGAGTTGTCCAGGGGCTTTTGCATGCTGGCCCCAAGGACATGGCAGAACCATCTGAGGCCCGCTGTAATACATTTGCTGGGCACTTCCAGAATAAAATCTCTGGCATCCGTCAGGACTTAGACTCCAGTGTTATAGCAGGTGAATCTAGTGAGGTATCCAGAGCACAGGCTTGTCCTGTTTTCTTGGATGAGTTTCAGTTGGTGCAGCTTGAGGATGTTGACAAGGTGCTTGGACAGGTTCGTGCAACCACTTCCATATTGCATCCTTGCCCCTCTTGGCTAATAAAAGCTAGCAGGGATGGAACAACTGGCTGGGCCAGGGAAGTGATTAATGCCTCTTTGCAAGGGGAAGTGGTCCCAGGCCTCCTGAAAGAGGCGGCAGTGAGGCCACTCCTAAAGAAATCTTCCCTGGACCCTGAAAATCTTAATAACTACAGGCCAGTAGCAAATGTTCCATTCCTGGGCAAGGTCCTGGAGCGGGTGGTTGCGAGCCAACTCCAGGCACTCTTGGATGAGACTGATTATCTGGATCCATTTCAGTTGGGTTTCAGGCCTGGTTTTGGTATGGAAACAGCCTTGGTCGCCCTGTATGATGACCTATGTCGGGAGAAAGACAGGGGGAGTGTGACTCTGTTGATTCTCCTTGATCTCTCAGCTGCTTTCGATACCATCAACCATGGTATCCTTCTGGGACAACTGGCTGAGTTGGGAGTGGGAGGCACTGCATTGCAGTGGTTCCGCTCCTACTTGGGGGGTCAGCTCCAGAAGGTGGTGCTTGGGGAACATTGCTCGGCCCCGTGGATTCTCCAGTATGGGGTTCCGCAGGGGTCAGTTTTGTCCCCCATGCTGTTCAACATCTACATGAAACCGTTGAGTGCAGTCATCCGGAGTTTTGGAGTGCGTTGTCATCAGTACGCTGATGACACGCAGCTCTATTTCTCCTTTTCATCTTCATCAGGTGAGGCTGTGGATGTGCTGAACCAGTGCCTGGCTGCGACAATGGACTGGATGAGGGCTAATAAACTGAAACTCAATGCAGACAAGACTGAGACGCTGTTAGTGGGTGGTTCCGCTGACCGGATGGAGGGTGTTCAACCTGTTCTGGATGGGGTTGCACTCCCCTTGAAGGAGCGGGTTCGTAGCTTGGGGGTTCTAGAACCATCTCTTTCACTTGAGGCGCAGGTGGCCTCAGTGGCACGGAGTGCCTTCTACCAACTTCGGTTGGTGGCCCAGCTACGTCCCTATCTGGACAGGGATAACCTGGCTTCAGTTGTCCATGCTCTGGTAACCTCCAAGTTAGATTACTGCAATGCACTCTACGTGGGGCTGCCTTTGAAGGTGGTTCGGAAGCTGCAGCTTGTGCAAAATGCAGCGGCCAGATTGATAACTGGAACCAGTAGGTTCGAACATATAAGACCTACTCTGGCCCGCTTGCATTGGCTGGCTGTATGTTTCCGAGCCCGGTTCAAGGTGCTGGTTTTAACCTATAAAGCCTTACACTACCCGAACACTACGTTCAACATCTAAGGCCCTCCTCCGAGTGCCTCCTCCGAGGGAAGCTCGGAGGTCAGCAACAAGAGAGAGGGCCTTCTCTGTGGTGGCTCCCCAATTGTGGAACGATCTCCCCGACGAGGCCCGCTTGGCGCCAACATTGTTATCTTTTCGGCGCCAGGTCAAGACTTTCCTTTTCTCTCAGGCATTTGGCAATATCTGAGGAGCCTGGGTTTGTTTTGTTTTGTTTTTTGTAGCTTTTTTGAAATGTTGTAGTGGTTTTTAAATGTACAGATTGTGTGTATGTTGTATGTTTTTGCTGTTTTAATTTTTGTATATTGTTTTTAATTGTTTTTAATCCTATGTAAACCGCTCAGAGAGCTTCGGCTATGGGGCGGTATACACATGTAATAAATAAATAAATAAATAAAATAAATAAATTCTTAAGGAATTACATTGACTCCCTATGCATTACAGAGACCACTTCAGGGTGCTGGTTATCACCTTTTAAAGCCCTCAATGCCTTGGGCTCAAATATAGGAAAGAGTACTGCTTCCTATTTTATCCTGCCTATACTTTAAAGTCATCAGAAGATATCCTTCTCCAAGTACCCCAACTTTGGAATGCCCTCCCAAAAGAGATATGATTGTACCAAGCTTGATTTCCTTCTGGCACCAATTCAAATTTTATTTTTAGGCCATACATTTCAAATGTCATTTTGAAAATAGATCTGTTTGCTGGTTGAATAGATTTTATGCCTCTTATTTTGTATGTTTATTGTTATAATATTGTATTTGTGTTTTATAATGTTACATACACCACCCTGGGATTATTTGTGGATGCCATTTCCAAAAGCAAGCCTGTCTTGGCCATTCAAGCCAACAGGCCATGAAATAAATGTTCCTAACTACTACCTAGTTAGTGGCAGAGGTGTGTGTGTGTGTATATGTGTGAAGTGGGAGTGAGATCACATCTGTTTTATTATTCAAACTGGAATGTCTGCATTTCAGAAGAAGAGTTTACTTCTGCTTGTTTTTTCTTGTTCCCCCTGCCTGATCAGATTGCCTCTTTATCTGTACTGCTTAGCCATTAAAATGATACTGATTCTAGTTGCAACCATTTTTAAAGTCCTGAATTGTGTACATTTTCTTAAAGTTTGGTTCCTTCGATTTACCCGTCTTCCAAATAACCAAGACTGCCTGTGTGAATGATTAAAATAGTGTGTATTACTAAATGTATAGTTACTAAGTACTAGATTACCTCTGAGAAATACATGACATATGGATAATTGATCCATCCCCAATACAGACACACACACACACACACACACATATATATATATAGAGAGAGAGAGAGTATGTTTTATAATGGTATTTCATAGTGGATATACTTATAATTTTTGCCTTTAAGAGGATTAAGGATGGTTGTAGGGTGGTTTTTTGCAGTTGTTCTTTATCTCTGATGCAGAAAATGGTAAAGTTGTCATTTCTTTTCGAGGGTTAAAGTATTCCTTGTTGTCAAGAGGATGAATGACTTAATTATGACTGCAGTGCATGACTGAAGAAAAGAAGGTCTGGAGTGCAAAGGGGAGAGTTGCTGAGCTTGGAGGATAAGTGCTCCTTGGAACAACTGATTTGTCATTGATGATCAATAAATCATTTCAAGCAGGAAATATACATGCCTTCCAGAGAATCCATGCAAGGAAATCCGGTGTTCATGAAGTGAGTCATCCTATTAGTGTGCAGGGGGCAAATTATGGCAATTACTTAGTGGTCCCTTTAATAGGGTTGTGTTGTTTGATAAAGAAAGAGAAAATATATTCTGAGGATTTCCTTATTCAGTGCAAATTAGTGAGAAAGATTACCATCTCCACTCTTTGCTCCAAAGAGGGGATTACATGGAATGTGTTAATTAGATTCTATTAATTATTCATGCTATATCCATAGAACAGGTGTTCAACATGAGTAGGAGCCATTTAATCAAAAAGTGGGTCCTAAATTTGCTTTAATTATGGACACTGCTTAACATGCAGGGATGGGTTTTTTTAAAAAAAAAAGAAAGAAAGAAAAAAGAAGAAGAAGAAGGGACACACATTATTTCTCTGAAGAGGAAAAATATGTTTTCATTCCATTTGAGATCAATGCACTGCTGCTGTGAAAGGTTTCAGTAATTCATTCTTTTGTTAAGCCTTTGCACTTATTATTTTCAACTGGGTCACTGCATTCTGTGTTGGTACTGTTTTGAATGATTAAATAGGCTGTTTTTATGGAATAAGATTTGTTGTGGTTCCCAATTTTCCAATACCTTGCACCTGCCTGGTACCCCAAAGGAAAAACGAGTAGGAAATGTTTCTACAGAGATTCATTAGTGCTGAGAACACTCTCAGCTGGAACTCATGTCAAAGACTACACATAACACAAAGCGATAGAAGAGAAGCAGCCCCAGGTTTACCACTCAAGTTTCTCCTAGAATTAAATTGAATTTAAAGTACTTTCATGTTAGTTCTGAATATGACAGATAGACCTCCTAGTTCACTTACCATAGTTGGTAACCTCTTACAATGTTATAAACAACATTAGCCCCTAGTGGTTTTAGGAAAATGGTATTGTTCTCAGCAGCAACATTTACAGAGTTGTACCTTGACCTCAGAATGATTATTTTTGAATATGATGGAATAGTGTTTTCCATTATTCATCCTAAATAGAGACTGCTAGCTTTTTGTTGCTCCTAATAAATATTCCTTTGAATGCTTCCATTGAACATTTAAGGCATATGGTAGTTTTTAAAAAATAGATTAATTATGAAGATTGTTTTGAATTCAGCTGCAAACTACATGTGTTTCCCTTACATCGCTTTCTTCGCAACCTTTCCCAGGCAGAAGCCGAACAAGCTATCTAAGAATTCTTCCTGAGAGCTGCATTAGGCCTGTATGTTTCTCACCCTGACAACACCCTACTTTGCTAATGTTGATTAGTAGTATTGCCAAATTTCATAATTAGTCACCTTGTTGGGCAAAATATGTCCATTCATAATTCTCACCTTTGTAGGAATGAACGTAAAATGAATTTGCTACTAAGTTTGGAATTGAGTTTTGGAGATGCACAGTAAAGTAGGAAAAAATATTTTGGGTTGGATCCAGAATAACTCTGTCATTTATGAAAGGAAACTACCTGCAGAATAGGACTTCTGCATCCTCTCCCCCACCCCATGCAGCCCCCCTCCAAATTGCCTCCCTAACCCTCCATAAAAGATTTGGAGGGCTGCGTGGTGGTAGTGGGGGATGCAGACGTTCCATTCCTTCAGTCACATCTTTCCATGGCTGGAGGAAGAATTTTGGTTTCCATCCTGTGTGTACAGGCTATGACACAAGATCGTGACAGTTTGCATGCTAAGAAAGAAAGGAAATGCAGAATTGATCAATCCTTGACTTCATCATTCAGCACACATTGGCTCAGTTCTGTATTATTACACTAAGCAATCTGAAAAACAGTGGTAATAGCCAGTATCACCATAAAACAGTCACTTTATTGTCATTATACATGATTAAATAAATTTATAATCAAACATGTATGATATTTCTGCCCCCCAATATAAATATAAATAATTTAAATATGCATGTCTTGTTTTACATTCCATATTTCACTTTTCTTTTCTTTTTTGGACAGGTGGCTGAATGTTTGTGAAGATGTTTGTACATCTAAATATACTGAATTAATAATAAAGTCTCATCTCCCTTTACTGCCTAATGTTTTTATGGCTACTGTTTGGTGATTGAACATGGAATTGCTCAATTTTGTTTTTTCTTGGCTTGGGGTGCTGATATTTTTAATAACCTAGTGCCTTAACTCTACACCTAAGGAACACTTTTGCCATTGAATCTCTCCATTTTTAGTTTTATCTCACATGAATGGCATAAGCATGCACATATTTCCAGGTAGTGCAAGTTTTTAAAAGAGAAGTTTTATCTAGCTATGAAACATACTATCAATTGAGGTCTCTTTCTTCTTCAGATGTGCTTGTATCTCTTCTGTGATGGCTTTCCCCTCTCCCCTCCATTTTCTATGTACATCCTCCATGGATGCCCATTAGGAAACTCCCTCTAGAATGCATTCCCTGTAAGTTGGTCCTTGTGTATGTCACTGTGACAGCTCCCTCAGGCCAATTGAATGCTGACATCTTCAAAACTACTCCCTGTCTAAATATAATTTTCTATTGATGAGAAATGTACTTTTTGAGAAAAGAGGGCCATGAAGGTTTGAGGCCTACACAGGCTTGGTTTGGGGGTAAGGAGAGGGGCATTCCTGAGCTTCATTTCCCCCCTAAAGGAGTTAAGTTTCATTTCCCCAGTTTTAGGTCACCAGATTGATTGTTTCAGTTTCTGTGTTAGTGTATATGAAGGGGTGGAGTTAACTGGACAGCAGTAGAGTGGGAACTACAGAGAGCTACAGAGAACCACTATGAGAAACTCTTGAACAAGAAAAAGGCCCTGAAGGAAAGCAGCCAGGAGAAGGCTGGAAGGGACTCTAGGCCCAATTTACAGATGAAAGTGTAGTTAGGCTAGAAAAAACTGTGGTTTTACATCTTTTGTTTTCATTGTAAATGCCTTTTGAAGTCTTGCAGCTCTATTTGAGTAAATTCCTTAAGTTTATATGATTTTGTCTTATCTCATATAACACAGTAAATAGTGGTTGTTAAAACCTTGTTGTCGGGAGTGTCATTTACACCATGCCTAAGGCCTAACCCCCACATTATTGAGAGGGGAGGGTAAAAGGTAGAAACTTAATATCTGATGGGAAAAAGGGCTCTTAAAGAGGCAAAATATATTTAAGGAGCTGATCAAGGGGTCCAGGTAAACGTGGAACCCAATAAACAGTAATTAGTTCCAAACTAGGTGTGCTGTTGGAAGCCACGTTTGCTGCTCATGTATCTGCCTGTTCATGTACAAACAGTTATAGGAGGGCAGGGATTTAATATTTACAACACCAAAAGGGGCATGCTGGTAAGGGGAGATGTCTCCCCTCTCTTGCATGATCTCCCCATTCTCCATCACTTCAGGCACTTTTCATCCAGCCTCGCTGGCTGTGACTGATGCCTGTGATATGTGGGGAGAGTGGAGAGTAACAGCAGGAGAGGGCTATTGTCTTCGTGTCCATCTTATCACTTCCCAAGTACATCTAGGCTACTGTTGGAATTAGGAAGCTAGACTAGATAGTCCTTTAGTCTGAACCTTCAGTGCTTTTCTTATGTTTTAGAAGGGAACCTTGCTGGAGAAGAAAGTACCTGGAGAACTGGAGTATGGGAAAAATAGATTGGAGATGGGGGAGGTGGTTTAGCAACTTTGAATTGCATGCCTTTTGGTGTTGAATCTAGTTTGGCCCCTGATGTGGTGATGGAGAGTGAAAGGGTGTCAGCTATGAGCTGAAAAGTCCTAATTCAAATCCTCATCAGCTGTGAACTCGCTGGTTCACTTTAGATAATGCCATATATATAAGGCATTGCTGTTATTTCACAGTACAGGGAAGCATGGCATATTTATCAAATGTCTTAGCTATGTACCAGCTCCCATTTAGACTGTCAGTTCAGAAGTATTAGGAAAACAAGTTTCAGAAAATATCATAAAATGGCCTTACACAGCTGCCAACAATGAATAATATGGAGTGTATCAAACTGTTCCAGCATCAAACTAAAAAGACCCACTGAAAATATTATTATGCACTGATACATTTTAAAAAAGTTTCCGTAGTGTGGCTCAGCTCCAGCTTAGATGAACTTTAAATGGGAGAAAATTCTAAAAGTAAGATCTGTCTATCGAAAAAGCACACTCTCTAGCTATCATGAATTGATGCCTCTGTGTTGAAAGGGCATCTATCCAGCAAAGCACTGCATGTGTAAGGGGGGTAGGAACATAAGCCAATCTGTCATTGATCAGGGTCCTGGCTGTGCAGAGTTTAATACTTTAGGAATAAGACCTTGCATTTAATGTGCTGCAGTACTGGCTGCCAGGACAAAATAACCAAAAAAAATTGGACTGGTGTAATTACCCCAGGTGCCAGCATGCCCAGCAAATTGGCATTCTATATCAACTCTGATTTTCAAATAAAGAGGATGGATTTCTCTAATCTTCCTTGAAATTGGTGATACACACTCTTTGCAACAGAACTACAGATCAGCTAATAGCATCACAATTTTATCACATACAAACACATGAAAATGTGCAGCATACAGGGGAGTCTTGACATAAGTCTTATGAGTGTGCATGTTCAAGAAACCAAACTCCAGGATTGGATGTAATCTCAAACTATAGTAGCTTGAAACACTGATTTTCAACCTCACTCAAGATCTTTTCTGATGTTACCTTAACAGCAGGGTGCCCTCCTTAATGTGTTGCCTTTTTGCACTTCTCAGGGATCACTGGAAGACCCAGGTCACATGGGGAAGGGTCAGCAACATGACTCTCTCTCATGCCAGCATCATTTTCAAGCCAAGGGTTAAAACAATAGTGGTTTGGGAAGTACACACACAGCAAAGGCTCCTATGTCATTTAAGCTAGGCTGACCATGTGAAAAGGAGGACAGGGCTCATGTAACTTTAACAGTTGTAGAGAAAAGGGAATTTCAGCCAGTGTCATTTGTATGCAATTAGTTCCTGATGAAATTCCCTCTTCATCACAACAGTTAAAGTTGCAGGGGCCCTTCCTTCTTTTGTATATGGTCACTCTAGTATAGTGCCTGCAACTTTAACTGTTGTGATGAAGAGGGAATTTCACCAGGAAATTCACCTTACAAGGGCTGGGAAGAATGTGTTTGGACACAGCATGAAGAACCTTATCAGGAGGGCTTTAAACTGAATCCTACGGGGGCGGGAGATGTAAACTTGAGGCAAAAACAGATGAAGGCTTATGCACCATAACAGAGAGAACAGCCCCAATAGTGCCCCAAAACAATGTCACAACAATGTAGGAAAGAAGCCAGACTGCAAAGCATGTGAGCTTCGATGTCTATATACTAATGCCCAGAGTATGGAAAACAAACAGAATGAACTTGAAATCTTAATACATGAAAGCAAATACGACTTGATAGGTATAACTGAAACTTTGTGGGATGACTCCCATGACTGGAATATAGCAATTGAAGGATATAACTTGTTCAAAAAGAACAGAAGAAATAGAAAAGGAGGCGGAGTTGCAATATATGTTAAAAATACTTATCCCTGCGCAGAAATACAAGAGGATGAGCCTGGAAGCCCCATCGAGAGCATCTGGATTAAAATAAATGGGGAAAGGAATAAACGGAGCATGATAGTCGAAGTCTACTACCAACCACCCAATCAAGGAGATGAGGTTGAAACTTTTGAAAAGCGAATTGCTAGTGTTTCAAGGAAATCCGATGTAGTAGTAATGGGGGACTTCAATTACCCCAATATCTGTTGGGAGACAAATTCTGCCAAAAATGGCCCATCCAAGAAATTCCTGACATGTGTGGATGATAACATTCTCCTACAGAAAGGAGAGGAAGGAACTAGGGGATCAGCTATCCTTGATTTGATACTGACCAATACGGATGACTTAGTGGATAAAGTGGCAGTTAAGGGAACTCTGGGGGAAAGTGTCTACGTCATACTTGAGTTCTTGCTTTTAAAGGAAGCAAAAGCTGGGTGTAGCCATACGCGTACTCTGGATTTCAGGAAAGCTGATTTTAATAAACTCAGAACTATGATAAGTAAGGTCCCATAGCAAGCGACCCTAATTTTAAAAGGAGTCCAAGATGGGTGGGAGTTTTTAAAAAAGAAAAATTTAAAGGCTTGATTACAAACAATTCCAACAAGGAAAAAGATAGAAGACAACAGAAGAAACCAATGTGGCTCCACAAAAAGCTTAGAGATTACCTCAAAGTAAAAAAGGATTCTTATAGGAAGTGGAAGGAAGGCCAGGCTACAAAAGAAGAGTACAAACAGGTAGCACAGAAGTGCCAGAATGGTATCAGAAAGGCTAAAGCTGAGAATGAGCTGAGGCTAGCGGGGGATTCTAAAAGCAATAAAAAGGCTTTCTTCAGACACGTGAATAGTAAAAGACAGAGGAAAGAAATGGTGGTTCAACTTCTTCATGAGGATGGCAATTTGGTAACAAATGACAAAGAAAAGGCCGAAGTGCTCAATTCCTACTTTCACTTAGTCTTCTCCCAAAAGCGGGTCTATGACCCCCCCCCCCCCCGGAAAAAGTGAAGTACAAGCTGTCAGGGCAGGATTGTAGTTTGAGATTTATAAACATATAGCCAAGGAACACCTAATTTCTTTGAACGAGTTCAAATCTCCAGGGCCCGATGAACTGCATCCTAGACTAATGAAGGAGCTGGCAGAGGAATTCTCAGAACCACTGCCTATTATCTTTGCAAAATCATGGAAGACAGGTGAAGTGCCGGACGACTGGAGGAGGGCTAATGTTGTCCCTATCTTCAAAAGGGCAAAAAGGAGGAACTGGGGAACTACAGACCAGTCAGTCTGACATCCATCCCTGGGCAAATTTTAGAGTAGATTATAAGGAAGTCAGTCTGTAACCATCTTGAAAACAATGCAGTAGTTAGTAGAAGCCAGCATCAGTCAAGTACAAATCCTGGCAGACTAATTTGATTTAATTTTTTGATTGGGTAACCTCCCTTGTGGACTGTGGAAATGCTGTGGACATAGTATATCTTGACTTCAGCAAAGCTTTTGACAAAGTGCCCCATGACATTCTGATTAACAAACTGGTGAAAAGTCGGCTAGATGGAAGAACTATTAGGTGGATCCACAGTTGGCTACAGAATCGGATGCAAAGAGTGCTTATCAATGGTACCTTCTTGCACTGGGGTGAGGTAACGAGCGGGATACCACAGGGCTCAGTCCTGGGCCCAGTACTCTTCAACATTTTTATTAATGTTTTGGATGAGGAGGTTTAGGGAACACTTATCAAATTTGCAGATGACACAAAATTGGGTGGGGTCGCTAATACCCTGGAAGACAGAAACAAACTTTAAAGTGATCTTGATAGACTGAAAACAACAGAATGACTTTAATAGGGATAAATGCCAAGTTCTACACCTAGGAAAAAGAAACCAAATGCACAGTTACAAGCTGGGGGATACTTAACTCAGAAATACTACAAGTGAGAAGGATCTTGGAATTGTTGTAGATCACAAGCTGAATATGAGCCAATAGTGTGATGTGTCTGCAAAAAAAGTAAACGTTATTTTGGGCTGCATTAAAGAAGTATAGCTTCCAAATTGTGCGAGGTACTGGTTCCCCTCTATTTGGCACTGGTTAGGCCTTATCTTGAATACTGCTTCCACTTCAAGAAGGATGCAGACAAGCTGGAGCATGTTCAAAGGAGGGCAACGAGGATGATTGGGGGTCTGGAAACAAAGCCCGATAAGGAAAGACTGAAAGAACTGGGCATGTTTAGCCTGGAGAAGAGAAGACTGAGGGGAGACATGATAGCACTCTTCAAATACTTGAAAAGTTGTCACACAGAAGAGGGACAGAATCTCTTCTTGATCAACCCGCAATGCAGGACATGGAATAATGGGCTCAAGTTACAGGAAGCCAGATTCCATCTGGACATCAGGAAAAACTTCCTGACTGTTAGAGTAATATGACAATGGAACCAATTACCTAGGGAGGTTGTGGAGTCTCCCACACTCGAGGCCTTCAAGAGGTAGCTGGACAGCCATCTGTCAGGTATGCTTTAAGGTGGATTCCTGCATTGAGCAGGGGGTTGGTCTCAATGGCCTTATATGTCCCTTCCAAGTCAACAATTCTATGAGTATATATTTTAATTTTTTATTGTGGGCGCACAGGGACGACATAGGCACAACCCCAGGATAAATCCCTGGTGTAGACATAGCCGAAGACAGGTGAGAGTTTTGAATAACTTCTCCCTTGGGGAGTGTGACAGGATTTCTGCTTACCTTTTTAAGAGTAGACAGTGGCTGAGCAACTTTCTTTCTGTCTTTAGCACTTTCTGTACTTGCATGAGCCCAGGATTCTTCTCCAGCACTTTCTGAACTCTGAGGAGACCATGTGACACCACCTTCTCCAATAGGCATTCAGGAAAGGCTCCAGGGCTGCAGAAGGAAGAACAAAATGCACTTTTAGAAAAAGCTCTTCTTCCTTGCAGCTGCATAGAGCAAGCAAGCGAGAGGTGTTTTCCCCCCCGTAAAGCTCCAAATATCCCATTTGCTCTTGCTTGCAATATCCCATGAGGCTTTGCAAAGCTTCTGCAGCCTGGGAGTTCTTCCTGAATGCCTATTGGAAAGGGCAAGGTCACATGGTCTCCCAGGAGTTCAGACAGAGCTGTTAGGAGGTATCTCTAGACGGGCGTTATTCCCTGCAGTAGCTTCAGAGTGGCAGCAGGTGGATTACATGATGTAGCCATTGCTCCGAAGCTACTGCGGAGAAAAGCTCCAAAGCTGTGCTCTAAAAAAGTAGGGCATTTACCCCGACTTATTTAGAGCAGAGCGGGCTGGCCATAAGCTCGCTGCACCACCTCCGCAGTCCTCCCCCCATTTTTTTAAAAAATGTATTAAAATAAACTTACCATGGAAGAGGGCAGCTGATGCTCCCAGCTGCTCCTCCAGCTGCTGCTGGGCTGATGAGGGCATGGCAGCGGTGGTGGCAGGAAAACCCACTGTCACGCTCCTTCTGCTGTATATGGGCGGAAGGAGCATCAATGTGGGGCACGATGCCAGGCAACACCACTTTGCAGCTGCACCGGCACCGTGAAGAGGAGGGCAGGTTCTCTGTAAAAAGTCTCATGCTGGAGCATTTTATTTTAAAAGAAAAATAAAAAATGGAAGATTCTTCAATCGCCTCCCAAACTTAAAAAGATATTTGGAAACCATGTTCTGCTCCCCAAGGAGAAAATTCTCCAAAATTCTCCCCTTTCCCATGAAAGAGGCAGAAAAAACAATGCCTCTTTCACACACAGAGAAAAAAAACTTCCGAAAATAGGGGGCAGGATTCGATACAGAGTGTTTTCAGTAAACAATTTGCAATTATTTCAGGTGGCTGTTCATTTTCTTCAACTTTAACAATGGATCTTACATTAGTCTTACATTTGTCTTTAGCTGGTATTTGGATGTCACCAAAATGTGAAATTAACAGCCTCAGAATATGGATTTTCTTAGTTAATGCTTAGATGTCTTCTGAAGAAATATCTCTTTCCCTGAAATTCTTCTTCTTGGTTGAAATATAAATGGAGAGTATTTTGAGCTCATGCCAATTTTGAATTTGTGTAATCTGCCATAATCAGACTATGTGTTTATAGCTGACAGCCAATGTGGTGATAATCTGAAGTTATTGACTTCAACACCATACTCTTGATGAAACTGTGGTTGAATTCTGATATTGACTTCAACATTTTTGAAATTAGTATGTCATGTAAAGAACAATACCTCTGAGCAATTAATGTGACTGGAAACTTTCAAGTGTTTTATGTCTAGGCTCCCAGGGACGATGGGGGAATTCCTTAGTGGTCTTGGTCCACTGTCTTGGTCCACTGTGGCCAGTTTGCCAGACACTTTTTAAGTAAAATCACTTGCATCTTTGCAACTTTGATTCCACCTCAATTACAGAACAACTAGATATACCTTGGTAGCTGTTTGTCCCACTTTTGTGGATACTTTTTCAGCCGGAGGATGTGTACAACATCTTTGGAGGATATTCAAAATGATTTCTTACCGTATACCTCTAGTCACCATTCTACTGGGTCTTTCAAATATATTTTCTAATTTACTATTCTTGTGACTTGTTTATAATCTGGTCGTTATTCTTTTTCTGAGTTCCTTCCCGCCCCATATATTTTGAAAATTTGATTGTATGCATGTACATATTTCCTCCTCGTAGTACTTGATCTGCTTTTCTCTGTGTGTTTTTTTAACTTGCTGGAATTTAAGAACTATGGATCCATTAGTTGGATCTAAATAACTATAAATGGAAGGAAAATAACTGAGACTGGGTGGGGGAACTGAGAGAAATAAGTTCCTTCCAGTTGTGTCAATCTGAAAACTCGGCACAGCACCGACACAGGCAGGAGTTACACTACTGCTTAAAAATGGTTTATAACAGTAATGACAACTGTTGGGGCCCAGGACACAGTCCATATACAGTTTTCAAACCATTTTCTAAGCATCATATCCTGCTTGGAGTAGATCTGGCCACAGACTCAAGAGCTGGGAGGCTTGCTGTGCTCCTTAGGAATTCCCTCTCCCTTTCTAGACTTCCTGTCCATTTGAATACCAATCTGGAGTGTCTGTATCCTGTGTTAGGTATTGGAACAGACTAGGGATTCTGCTAATGTACTGCCCACTCTCATACCCATCTGATGGAGATGGTGTTGGAATTTGTGTTGAGGACTCCCAAGATGATGGTTCTGAATTCCAAGTCTGGAGATAACAACCATGCTGAGGCAATGGATCTGGGAAATCATGGGGCTATTTCAACATAACACTGGCCCAACACTTGTAATAGTACACACCCTTGATTGGTTTTCTTGTCTGGGTAGGACAATGGTGAATAGAAAGTGGGGGAAATAGTATCTATTACTTTGTAATGGTGGGATCACTTTCTATTGAGGTGTTGACTTCCAGCAGCCTTTTCCCTCTGCAAGGTTGATGGACCTAATGATCAAAATCGTTTTGGTATCCAAACAGTTTGGTACCACTTATCAATTGTTGGAATAGGTTCTGGCCAGGTGATTTGGTATAGATAGGTATACTATATGTGTTAAGTTGAAGTATTGCAATTGCCTGGAATGACTGTATTGGGAAACAATAAATGACCTACCTCAAGGTCTAGTGGATTCCAAGGGATTGCAGAGGGTTCTGAGGCATATTTCTCTTGATATGTCTGGCACTCTGGTTCCATTTCAATATGGCTTCCAGCCTGGTTTTGGACAAAAACTGCCTTGGTTGCCCTGTGGGATGGCCTACATTGACAAATGGGGCAGGGAGAGTGCAAACATGTTGATTATCATGAGCATCTCAGCGGTTTTCAATACCATTGACCATGGTATCCTTCTGGGTAGGCTGTCTGGGTTGGGTGTTGGAGGTACTGCATAGCAGTGGTTCCACTCCTACTTGAATAGGTGATTCCAGCAGTCAGTGCTAGTAGATCATCACTCTATTCTTTGGCAGTTATACTGTTGCTTTCCACAATGTTTTATTCCACATGTTGTTTAGCACATATATGGAACAGTTGGAAGAGGTAATCCAAGATGTGGTCTGAGGTGTCTTACAGATGATAACCAGCTCTATCTCTCCTTTTCATTCAATCCAGGTGTGCCCCACCCCCCGAATGGGCTGTATAAAAATGCTGCAAATAGATACATAAATAAAGCTGGCCAAAGTAAAAGAACTTATGATGATCCATTAAAATTCCTGTAAGAGTACACGTGTGTGTGTATGTGTGTGTGTACCAGTCATTTTTCCCTCCTTGCAATTTCTGAAGCTAACAGTATATTTAAGGCAATATATTTGAAAGTTGATGGGGGTTGCAATTCCCCTAAAGATGAGGTTCGCAGCTTGGGGAGATGCTAGATCCATCCCTCTCTTTTGATGCTGAATTAGCACCTGTAGTTCAAAGGGCACTAAATGAGCTGAAGCCAGTGCATCAGCTGCAACCCTTCTCAGACAGAGACAGCCTTGCTACTCCTATCCCTGGTCTAGTGACATCCGGATTAGATTATTGCAATGTGTTATATGTAGGGATAGGTGAATCTGTCACACGCAATTTCACTCATTTCCAGATCAGACTGTGAACCTTTTTTTAGTCCACACAAAAACATATGCATATTTTTCAAAATATAAGCATTTTATTTTTTGTACACATTTTTTGAAATGTATTCTTCTTTTTTTGCAAGTGATTTTTCCATTGTATTTTGTTTAAAAATGTGTGCATCTGTATATTTAAGCAAAAGATGCCTTAGAAACTTCCTTGACATTTTTGAAAACAGAGGTAGTGACTGGAAGGAAATGGCTTTCATCCTATTCTTCCTGGTACTTGGAAATTCACAGTAGGAGAAAATCGAATGGTATTACCTTGTGATTAAATAAATAAATTAATTAATTAATCGATGCCTTGGAATTAAATGAACAGAGGATGATGGTTTGAAGAAGTATGAAAGAAGTTATATGTGAGTTGACTTGGACTCTACTATCCCCACCCCACCCCCAGATAGAGGTCGATTGCTCTGTGTGTGTGTGTGTGTGTGTGTGAGAGAGAGAGAGAGAGAGAGAGAGTAAAGAGAGAAAACAGGTCAGACTAGATATAATGTAGTGTAATATGGAAAGACAAATTAAGACTTGTAGTCATGCCAAATGCTCTCTTTATTTTTACTAATCGGTTTGTGCATCTGTTCATAATGACACCGTTAATTTTTATTGACACTAGGCTTTGTAATACTGCTTTGACATTCTATGTAATGGTCTTTCCTACATAAAAGAAAGCTTGGAAAAGAATGGCTATACAGTGTGCCAAGAATTGCACCGGTGCTGAAGTCTAACGCCACAGAATGAAAGGCCTGTTGAACCTTAGCTCTTACAAATCTCCCCATTTCCATTTCATTGACAATTCTGCCTAAGGAAGATCAATGTTTTATTTCATATATTGAATATAAAGAATTGATTCAGACATTGGCCCATTAGATCTTGTATTGTCTATTCTGACTGGCAGCTGCTCTCAAAGGCTGAAGATTGTCTTAGGCTGAATTCAGACGACACAATAAGCAACTGGTGTGTTGGGGGGAAACAATCGTCAGTTGTATTGACTATCGTGTTGTCCGAATGCTGCCATAGTCAACTCAGCACTGATCCTAATCCACACCACAGTTGATTATTTATTACCATGTTGTGTGGGGAGTACCCCCTAGATGAACAACTGTAAAGTTGATTATTACCCCACCATTGACTATCGTGTTGTCCGAATTCAGCCTTAGAGTAGTTTTTTGAGATACGATATGTCAGCCTTCCCCAGTTCGGTTTGAATGGGTACTTCTCCCAGCATTCCTGACCATTGGCCATGCTGGAGGAGGCTGATAGGTGTTGAGGTCTAAAACATCTGAAGGACACTAGTTGGAGAAGACTGCTGTATGCGAAGGAATTGAATTTGGGACGTTCTGCATACAATAGCATATGTCCTACCAATGAGCTATGTCCCATAACCCTTGTTATAAAAAAGATATAGCTATTTCCCCCCTCCAAGCTACATGGTCTTTTCCATGCTTTGAACCCAAGATCTCTCACTACTAGGAATCTAGCTGAATAAAATGATTTCTATGAATCCTACCCATGGATTTTGCAGTGGACCAGCTTTTCCATGGACTTGCAGACCATTTTTTTATTTTCTGGAATTTTACACAAATATAATAAAAGAAAAATAAATAAAATGAAATAAAAAATATTGGCCAAAATTGTACAATTCCCCCATAGGCCAAGCATGCAAATACTTATTTGGAGGTGGAGTGGGATTTGTGCATTCGGGGGCAAGGGTTTGCTCATTTTTGCAAGTGGGAATTTTCACAAAAGCAAATTTGCACAAATTCAGAAAATTGGAATAAATCCATCAATGAGTGTATGAAAGAGCGAAAGGCACCTGACAATCTGCAAAACACAGGTGAAATGGATTTCACAAAATCTGTACATCCCTAGACTATATTGACATGCCTCTGTGTTCAGGTACTATACAACTGTCATTTGGAAGTGGGGCATTATCTCAGACAATGAATATTGTTCAAGAGAAACATTGTATCAGCCAGAGAATTTTAATAATAATAATAATAATAATAATAATAATAATAATATTTATTTGTAGCCCGCCTCTCCCTCCGGATCGAGGCGGGGAACAACAACAATATAAAACATAAAAATCACAACAGTTAAAAAAATTTAAAAACAAGAGAAAAATACAACATTAAAAACATCTTAAAATTCATCTGGATAGGCCTGTCGGAAGAGGACAGTCTTCATGACTCTCTTAAATTCATGAAGACTGTCAATTTGTCTAACCTCCTCCGACAGACCATTCCATAGTCTGGGAGCGATGGAAGAGAAGGTCCTCTGGGTAACACCCGCCAGCCTAGTTCTGACTGGCTTGAGTAAGTTCTTCCCAGAGGACCTAAGTGTGCGGGGCGGATTGTACGGGAGAAGGCGATCCCGTAGGTACCCTGGACCCAAACCATGTAGGGCTTTAAAGGTAATAACCAACACTTTATACTTCGCCCGGAAACTGATTGGCAGCCAGTGAAGCGATTTTAAAACTGGTGTAATGTGATCACCCCTAGGTGTACCGGTGACCAACCTGGCTGCCATATTTTGAACAAGCTGAAGTTTCCGGACTAGGCACAAAGGTAGCCCTATGTACAGCGCATTGCAGAAGTCGAGCCTCGAAGTTACCAGTGCGTGCACTACCGTCTTTAGGTCTTCCAACTCTAGGAAGGGGCGCAGCTGGCGTATCAGCCGAAGCTGATAGTAGGCACTCCTGGCCGTCGCATCAATTTGAGCTGTCATCTGGAGCGACGGATCCAGGAGTACCCCCAAGCTGCGAACACAATCTTTCAGGGGGGGTGTAACCCCATCCAGAACTGGTTGACACACCTCCAGACCCAGGTTGGGGCCTTTGACAGCAAGCACCTCCGTCTTTTCTGGATTCAGCTTCAGTTTGTTTTTCCTCATCCAGCCCATTACCGCCTCCAAGCATTCATTCAGAGGAGACACACTATCCTTAGCTGACGATGTTGTCGAAGGCATAGAGAAATATATTTGGGTGTCATCAGCGTATTGATAGCACCCTGCCCCATGCCTCCGGATGATCTCTCCCAGTGGTTTCATGTAAATGTTAAACAGCATTGGGGAAAGGATGGCACCTTGTGGTACACCACATAGCAGCTCCTTTTTTGAAGAGCAGCTATCCCCAAGCATCACCATCTGGAGCCTGCCTGAGAGATAGGATCGGAACCACTGAAGCACAGTGCCCCCGATTCCCAATTCCCCCAGGCGCTCCAGAAGGATACCATGGTCGATGGTATCGAAAGCCGCTGAGAGGTCCAAGAGTACCAGCAGGGACACACTCCCCCTGTCGATACTAAGGCGTAGATCATCTACTAAGGCGACCAAAGCGGTCTCAACTCCGTATCCTGCTCTGAAGCCGGTTTGAAATGGGTCTAGAAAATCAGTGTCATCCAAGACTGCCTGGAGTTGAAAAGCAACTGCTCTCTCGATCCCCTTGCCCAAAAATGGAAGATTTGATACTGGCCTGTAGTTATTAAAGTCCAGGGGATCCAGGGAGGGCTTTTTTAGAAGCAGCCTTACCACCGCCTCTTTTAAACATGATGGAAAGCTCCCTTCCCTGAGAGATGCATTAATGATATGCTGTAGATGTGATCTAACTGCATCTCCTCCCTGGACGACCAGCCAGGAAGGACAGGGATCGAGAGGGCAAGTCGTCTTCCTCACACATCCAAGTACCTTGTCCACATCCTCGGTACTCACTAACTGAAACTGAACAAGTGTAATCCTACTCGCGGAGTCACTGGACACTCCACTGTCAACCTCTGCTATAACAATGGCATCTAAGTCGGCTCTTATCCGAGAGATTTTATCTGAGAAATGATCGTTAAAGGCATCACAGCGAACTGCCGAAGGCTCTAAAATTGGATTCAGGGGAGAAGGAGCCTGAGTTAGACCCCTCACCACCCTGAACAGTTCTGCTGGATGTGAATTCGCAGACGCAATGCGTGCAGAGAAGAAAGCTTTCTTCGCTGCATGTATTGCCACTCCATAGAAACGAAGATGTTCTCTATGTCGTGTCTTGTCAGATATAAGTCGAGTTTTCCGCCATCGGCGCTCCAGTCGTCGTCCTTTCCGCTTCAACTCCCTGAGGTCTTCCGTATACCAGGGCGCCCTATTAGAAGCGGGCCGGAGAGGACGTTTGGGGGCGATCGTGTCGATAGCCCTAGTTAGGTCTTGATTCCATCTATTGACCAGGGCTTCTACAGGATCGTCGACGATACCAGCCATGGAACCCTCCAAGGCTTTCTGGAATCCAGCAGGATCCATCAGCCTTCGAGGGCGGACCATCTTAATTGGTCCGCCACCCCTGCAGGGACGGGTGGTAGCCGTGATACTAACCCTGACCAGAAAATGGTCTGTCCATGACAATTCGGAGGTATTCAGTACCTCCGCCCACAGATCCGTCTGTTCGGAACTGAAAACAGCATCGATAGTGTGACCTGCTGAATGTGTGGGTCCAGAGACCAATTGGGATAGGCCCATGTTTGTCATGGATGCCATGAACTCCCGAGCCCCACCTGACAAACCAGCCTCGAATGGGATGTTGAAATCGCCCAGGACCAAGAGCCTGGGCGAATCCAACACCAGCTCCGAGACCAGTTCTGTGAGCTCGGCCAGGGAGTCTGACAGGCAGCGGGGTGGCCGGTACACTAACAGAATCCCTAGTCTATCCCTGGTCTTCAGACTCAGGTACACACACTCGATGTGATTCAGTTGCCGGACAGGATGTCTGGTCAGGTTAAGATGATTTTTGTAGACCACAGCTACTCCGCCCCCCCGCCCACTTTCCCTCACCTGCTCACTAACACAGTACCCAGCTGGGAGAGCCTGAGCCCATATCGGGCCACTGTCATCTCCCAGCCAGGTCTCTGTGAAGCATGCCAGGTCAGCCTCCTCTTCTATGAGGAGGTCATAGATTATGCTTGTTTTGTTTTTAACCGACCTGGCATTGCATAGGAGCAAGGAAAGGTTCTGTGGGTGGCCTGGATCATTCCCCAAGATCCCCGGGGTAGCAGGGCGACCGGAAGGTAAGATGGGTATTAAATATCCATCTCTCCTTCCCCTGTAACGGCATTTCGTCCTGCTATCGCCATATCTCCCTCTGCCCCATACAACAGATATTGATGCTCCCAGACACATTTCAGTCACCTCCAAGATGTCCCGTCGTCTCTCTCTCGCACGTAAGAGAGAGAGAAAGAGGGGGCGGGGGTTAGTGCATAGGTATCCACTGCACTTTGTCTTTCTTTCTCCCCCCACTCACGCCGCCGCTGTTCTCCCGCGGCCAGTTCACGGCTGCCTCCGGTTGTCCCGTCTCTCTCGCGTGCGCAAGAGAGAGAAAGAGAGGGGGCGGGGGTTAGTGCAAAGATGTCCGCTGCACTTTGTCTCTCTTTCTCCCCCCACTCACGCCGCCGCTGTTCTCCCGCGGCCAGTTCACGGCTGCCTCTGGTCGTCCCGTCTCTCTCGCGCGCGCAAGAGAGAGAAAGAGAGGGGGCGGAGGTTAGTGCAAAGATGTCCGCTGCACTCTGTCTTTCCTTCTCCCTCCACTCACGCCACCGCTGTTCTCCCGCGGCCAGTTCACGGCTGCCTCCGGTTGTCCCGTCTCTCTCGCGTGCGCAAGAGAGAGAAAGAGAGGGGGCGGGGGTTAGTGCAAAGATGTCCGCTGCACTTTATCTCTCTTTCTCCCCCCACTCACGCCGCCGCTGTTCTCCCGCGGCCAGTTCACGGCTGCCTCCGGTCGTCCCGTCTCTCTCGCGCGCGCAAGAGAGAGAAAGAGAGGGGGCGGGGGTTAGAGCAAAGATGTCCGCTGCACTCTGTCTTTCCTTCTCCCTCCACTCACGCCGCCGCTGTTCTCCCACGGCCAGTTCACGGCTGCCTCCGGTTGTCCCGTCTCTCTCGCGTGCGCAAGAGAGAGAAAGAGAGGGGGCGGGGGTTAGTGCAAAGATGTCCGCTGCACTTTGTCTCTCTTTCTCCCCCCACTCACGCCGCCGCTGAGTAGTGGTGGGGAATGCCTTCAAATCCACTCCATCCCTGAGTCAAGAGCAGAAGCCAACTCCGGAGCGGGCGCGGGGGATCCTCGCCGCCGCCTTCCGCAGCTGCCGAACTCCAGCGCCATATTGAATATTGTTCAAGAGAAACATTGTATCAGCCAGAGAATTTTAATGATTATAGATATTAAAGAATTATTGAAGACAGTGAGTTGGTGATTTACGAGTGGGTTTTTTTCCCTTTTCTTTTGCTTTTTCCTTTTCCTGCAACATATTTGGTGGTTCATTACAGTTTTTATTGAACTATTTGCCTTACAGCAGAACTGAAATGTGTCTCCAATAATCTTTTTATATTAAAAACAAGACTTGTTATAATTATGTAATTCCCTATAACATTTGATAATTATTAGGGGTGTGCATCGGATCGGATCCGATCCACGATCCGAATCCGATCCGCCCCAAAATCGGGAAAATCCGATCCGATCCGATCCGATCAACCTCCGATCCGATCCGATCCGATCCGACGAGGTCCGATCCGGATCGGACGCCATTTTGAATGCTTTTTCCCATAGCCAAGTATTGTTTTACAAAAACGCCTATAACTTTTTCATTTTTAAAGATAGAAGGATGAAACTTGGGCACATTATACACTTGTTAGGGATAGTTATCTGTGAGAAATTTCAGAAAGATTGGTGCATGCGTTTTGTGGCAATTAATTGTTTAATAAATACCCAGAAATGCCTATAACTTTGTCATTTTTAAAGTTACAAACATGAAACTTTGCCACATTGTAGGTGGTACCTTGGGACCTATCTGTGAGAAATTTCAGAAACTTAGGTGCTTGCCTTGTGTGGCAATTAATTTTAGAAAAATGGGTAGTAGTGGGGTAAATACATTTATGCCTCCCATTTTTTTATTTTTGAAGATACAAACAGGAAACTTGGGCACATTACAGGTACCACTTGCCTTGATATGTGTGTGAAATTTCAGAAACATTGGAGCTTGCCTTGTGTGGCAATTAATTTTTGAAACAATGAGGAAAGAAACACCTATAACTTTGTCATTTTTAAAGTTACACACATGAAACTTTGCCACATTGTAGGTGGTACCTTGGGACCTATGTGTGTGAAATTTCAGAAACATAGGTGCTTGCCTTGTGTGGCAATTAATTTTTTAATAAATACCCAGGAATGCCTATAACTTTGTCATTTGTAAAGTTACACACATGAAACTTTGCCACATTGTAGGCGGTACCTTGGGACCCATGTGTGTAAAATTTCAGAAACGTAGGTGCTTGTATTGTGTGGCAATTAATTTTTGAAACAATGAGGGATTCATTGGACAGCACTTGCCCATAGGGATTCATTGGACAGTACTTTCCTATAGGAAATCATTGGAAAGCACTTGCCCATAGAAAATCATTGGAAAGCACTTGCCCATTGAGAAATACAGTTATGCCTCCCACTTTTTTATTTTTGAAGATACAAACAGGAAACTTGGGCACATTGTAGACTGGTTAGGGATAGTTATCTGTCAGAAATTTCAGAAAGATTGGTGCATGCGTTTTGTGGCAATTAATTTTTTAATAAATACCCAGGAATGCCTATAACTTTGTCATTTTTAAAGTTACATACATGAAACTTTGCCACATTGTAGGTGGTACCTTGGGACCTATGTGTGTAAAATTTCAAAAACGTAGGTGCTTGCCTTGTATGGCAATTAATTTTAGAAAAATGGGTAGTAGTGGGGTAAATACATTTACGCCTCCCATTTTTTTATTTTTAAAGATACAAACAGGAAACATGGGCACATTACAGGGAACACTTCACTTGATATGTGTGTAAAATTTCAGAATGATAGGTCCAGGCATGTGGTGGCTATGAATTTTTTAGATTAAAAGTTATTAACCTTTTTTACACAGAGGCTGGGGCTGTCAATTGCACCCTCCCGCCTCCCGGGAAGAAGAAGGAAACACTTTCTCTCATCTCTTTGATCCTTGCACGCTTGGCTGCAACTGAGCTAGTATCCATTACAAAAGGAGAAACAAAGTAGCACTTGGCTCGTGTCTGCTTTGATACTTTCACTCAAGCAGAACGGCTGAGCCTAGGATAACTCTCTCTCGCTGGGATCGTTACAGGAGAAATTTTCTACAGTCTTCAAAGTGGTGTGTGCAGACACCTTGCCACCACATGCCTGGACCTATCATTCTGAAATTTTACACACATATCAAGTGAAGTGTTCCCTGTAATGTGCCCATGTTTCCTGTTTGTATCTTTAAAAATAAAAAAATGGGAGGCGTAAATGTATTTACCCCACTACTACCCATTTTTCTAAAATTAATTGCCATACAAGGCAAGCACCTACGTTTTTGAAATTTTACACACATAGATCCCAAGGTACCACCTACAATGTGGCAAAGTTTCATGTATGTAACTTTAAAAATGACAAAGTTATAGGCATTCCTGGGTATTTATTAAAAAATTAATTGCCACAAAACGCATGCACCAATCTTTCTGAAATTTCTCACAGATAACTATCCCTAACCAGTCTACAATGTGCCCAAGTTTCCTGTTTGTATCTTCAAAAATAAAAAAGTGGGAGGCATAACTGTATTTCTCAATGGGCAAGTGCTTTCCAATGATTTTCTATGGGCAAGTGCTTTCCAATGATTTCCTATAGGAAAGTACTGTCCAATGAATCCCTATGGGCAAGTACTGTCCAATGAATCCCTATGGGCAAGTGCTGTCCAATGAATCCCTCATTGTTTCAAAAATTAATTGCCACACAATACAAGCACCTACGTTTCTGAAATTTTACACACATAGGTCCCAAGGTACCGCCTACAATGTGGCAAAGTTTCATGTGTGTAACTTTAAAAATGACAAAGTTATAGGTGTTTCTTTCCTCATTGTTTCAAAAATTAATTGCCACACAAGGCAAGCTCCAATGTTTCTGAAATTTCACACACATATCAAGGCAAGTGGTACCTGTAATGTGCCCAAGTTTCCTGTTTGTATCTTCAAAAATAAAAAAAATGGGAGGTGTAAATGTATTTACCCCACTACTACCCATTTTTCTAAAATTAATTGCCACACAAGGCAAGCACCTAAGTTTCTGAAATTTCTCACAGATAGGTCCCAAGGTACCACCTACAATGTGGCAAAGTTTCATGTTTGTAACTTTAAAAATGACAAAGTTATAGGCATTTCTGGGTATTTATTAAACAATTAATTGCCACAAAACTCATGCACCAATCTTTCTGAAATTTCTCACAGATAACTATCCCTAACCAGTGTATAATGTGCCCAAGTTTCATCCTTCTATCTTTAAAAATGAAAAAGTTATAGGCGTTTTTGTAAAACAATACTTGGCTATGGGAAAAAGCATTCAAAATGGCGTCCGATCCGGATCGGACATCCGGTCCGATCCGATCCGACCATCCTCCGATCCGATCCGATCCGATCCGACCCCCCAGGTCCGATTCCGATCCGCTATCCGATCCGATCCGGGGGGTCAGTGCACATCCCTAATAATTATGCATGCATATTTTTCATCAAAATATGCATACACAATATGCATGTTCTTAGTGACTTGGAAAACTTACATCTTTAATCAACTCCTTTAATACAATCTTTTCTTCCAAAATGTATAGCCAATTTAGCAAAAGTTCGGCTCCAATCCTGCATGTGTTAAATTTAATGGGAATATTGCCACTGACTTCTGCAAAACAGAGAACATGAAGAATTAAGATGATATGAAGCTACCTGACAGAGATTGATCATCAGAAAGCCCAGAAAGAAACAAGACTCAAACAAAATAAAATTAATGAAATTCATTGCCACAAAATGTGATAATAGCCACTGGTTTAAATAATTTTAAATGGATTAGGCAAAATCATAGAAATTGGAATATCAGTGGGTGTAAGCCATGATGGTTTAAGTATAACCTTCATGTTCAGATATTGTATGAAATATATTAACATAATTCATGGTATACGCTGAGGACAAACAACAGGGAATATTGTTGTTGTGCCCTGCTTGTGTGCTTCCTAGAGGCATTTAGCTGGCTACTGCTGGAAACAAGCTGCTAGTCTAGATGGACCCTTGGTCCAAAGCATCAGGCTCTTCTAGTGTCCTTCTATATTATTAAGACACTTATCTGGCTTGTAGTGTCCGTGAACCTACTGGGATGTGTGTGTACTCAAAGGAATACAAAAAAAAAAAAGTAAGAGTGCATTCCCTTTATATTTGTGCATTCTGATAGCATGGAAAGCAAAGAAAGCTGACTGCCATTCTCCTTAGAACTACACCTGGAAAGAGCCAAGCCATACACCTGCTGAGGGTCACAATTATTGCTGCATTATGCAGACCCCTTGTGCTTAGTATGCTCCCAGGAAAGCAAGCAAAGCCATCTCCTCTGAGCAGAAACAGCAGCAGGCTTTTACAGAGCACTACGCAAGCATAAATGCCTTACTTATCAAATAGTCTTTTCTCTGAGGAATTAGTTTGTAGCTGAACAAATGCAATCAGTGGCATACATTTGAAGACTTAAAATTAAGTTCTTTCTAGAGCTTCTGTTTTATGTGTAGGTTGGTTTTTTGTTTTTTTTTGGCACAACACAAGCTAACAGTAGGTTTGATGTAATTTCTTCTACCACCCTTCCCTGCCCAGTTTAAAGATACTGAACTTCACTAGAAGACGCTTTGATGGTGTACACTTATGATCACTAGCACTGGAAGAGGAAGCTTTAAGCCAAGCATTGATTGGGTTTTAACTATCCCCTTGGGATTCATTTCTGTGGAACTGTAAGAAGGGTATATTATCTTTGCTTAAATCAAAAAGATTATGTAAATACATTGCATACAAGTTGGAAGCATAAATCACAGATGTCGGCGTGATGGAAAGTTTGTTACCAGAGAAATCTACAGCTCCCAAATTCCAATGTGTTAATTAAAAGGTGACATCTGGTATACTAATTTATGCTAAGTGAAGAAATGTTCAGATTAAAATAGGATGTGTTTAAATGTTTTTGGTGTCATCACTGGGAAACTAAAAGTCATACGATAAGTGAGGTGATTCTGACCCAAATATATGAAAGTGGGTGAGCTTATGCACATTATAATGTCAAGGTAAGAGGAAGGATAGATATAATTGAGAAAACATTGCTCAGAGATGTATTCTTATTATCTAAATAAAGTTAAATACAATTATGCAATTATCTTTCAGAGAGTATCATGGTCACAGTTCTTATAAAAGAAATTCCATACCTGCCAACATTTCAGATGAAAATAAAGTCATGCTTGTGAAACTCCAATTTATCATATGAAGAATTTAATGTAAATATTTTATTTATTTATTTATTTACTGCATTTCTATACCGCCCAATAGCCGGAGCTCTCTGGGTGGTTTACAGAAATTAAAACCATAAAAACCATTCAAACTATAAAACAACAACAGTATAAAAACATAATTTAACATACAGTATAAAAGCACAAACAGAATAACAACTGAGCAGCCATGCAGAAATTAATACAGATTTAAAATACAAATTTAAACAGCACAGTTAAAAATCAAAATGAAGAACTGTGAAAATACTGTGAAAATAGAAAGGTCTTCACCTGGCGTCTGAAGGAGTATAATGTAGATGCCAGACGAACCTCTCTGGGGAGCTCATTCCACAGCCATGGTGCCACAGCAGAGAAAGCCCTCCTCCTGGTAGCCACCTGCCTCACTTCCTTTGGCAGGGGCTCCTGGAGAAGGACCCCCGAGGGTGATCTTAGGGTTCAGGCAGGTACATATGGGAGGAGGCATTCCTTCAGATAACCTGGCCCCAAGCTGTTAGGGTTTTGAATGTTAATACCAGTACCTTGAATAGGGCCCGGACCTGGACTGGCAGCCAGTGAAGCTGGAAAAGGACTGGCGTAATGTGGTCTCATTGGCCAGTCCCCATTTACAGTCTGGCTGTTTTGTACCAGTTGAAGTTTCTGGACCATTTTCTAAGGCAGCTCCACATATAACACATTGCAGTAATCCAGACGAGAGGTTATCACAGCATGGATAACTGTAGCTAGACTACTATGTCCAGATAAGGATGCACTTAGTATATCAGCCTAAAATGATAAAGGTGCTCCTTGCCACTGAGTTCACCTGTGCCTCAAGTGACAGTTCTAGATTCAGGAGCACCCCCAAACTACGGACCCAATCCTTTAGGGGGAGTGCAACCCCCTCCAGAACAGGGGGAACATCACCTAGCCGGACAGACGAACCACCCACAAACAGTACCTCCATTTTGTCTGGATTGAGTCTCAGTTTGTTAGCCCTCATCCAGTCCATTACCATGCCCAGGCACTGATTCAGAACAGCCACTGCTTCCCCTGGGTTTGATGAAAAGGAGAGGTAGAGCTGGGTGTCATCCGCATATTGATGACACCTCAGCCCACATCTCTGGATAACCTTTTCCAGCAGTTTCACGTAAATGTTGAACAGCATAGGGGATAAAATGGAACCCTGTGGAACCCCATGGCCAAGGTGCCATGGCACAGAGCAATAATCCCCCACCAACATCTTCTGAAATTGGCCATCCAAGTAGGAGCAGAACCACTACGCCTCCATCTCCCAGCCCAAACAACCTATCCAGAAGGATACCATGTTTGATGGTATCGAAAGCTGCTGAGAGGTCCAAGAGAATCAACAAGGTCGTACCCCCCCGTCCCTCTCCGTTTTCATTCCAAAACCAGGCATGAAGCCTGATTCGTATGGATCTAGATAATCTGTTTCATTCAAGGGTGCCTGGAGTTGTCCTGCAACCACCCGCTCAAGCACCTTGCCCAGGAAGGGGATGTAAGCCACCAGCCTATAATTATTAACTTTCTCAGGGAGGCATTTACAACCTCCTGGACCCAGCCGGCGATCCAGTTCTTATTTGATTTAATAAGAGCGTATCTACACAGTACCTTGGAATGTTTTAAATAGTATTTTAAAACGTTCCAAATAGGTGCGTTCCTAAATGTCTTAGGCCACATTAAGGAGTACTCACATTACAGGAGAAAAATTCTTCAGTCTTCAAAGCGGTGTGTGCAGTCTCACACCCTTCTGTCCGTCTCTTTCTGTTTCATTTTTACAATGAGTTTAGGGAAAGGCATTGTGGACGCTGTAGTTCACTCACCCACTTCCTTCTTAGTTCCCCTTTCATTCCCTAGCTTTCAATGAGTTTAGGGCAAAGCATTGTGGGTGCTGTAGTTCACTTGCCCACTTCCTCCTTAGCCCCTCTTTCTTCCTCACCAATCAACGGCTAAGCATTTGGACGCTGGTAAACGAAGCACTACCCTCATGAATCACAAACGGTAAGGAAAGACACATTATGTTACTTAAAATGATTTATTAAAAGTAAAAACCATTGTATATAGCTGAAGTGAGTTTTAAAAAACCTCAGGTATACAACATTCAAGGGAGTGCGTCATGTGGCCCAAAGAGTTTTTGTAACCCTTATAAAATGTTACTGTCGTGACTCTGTAACTTCAAACGTCCGTTGTAGACAGTAAAGAGGCCCGCTTAGGAAAGAACAGTCCTTTATTATACAAAAACCAATCCCCCTCTCTGCCTCTGCAAAGAGGATTACACACTTAGAAAGCGTTTGCCCGAAGGCGTGATTATAAATGCAAGCAATTCAGTTGAGTTAACTGAGAGACAAATAAGAGTCACATTTAAGAGGAATTCGCCTCCAGGGCTCTCTTTGCGAGCCTCTCCGAGCGGCGAACGGTCCTCTGCTTGAGCTCCGCCTTCTTTAGCTTTCTGCGAAAAATAGGATCCTTTAATTGGCTTGTCTGTAAGCTCTCAGAAGAGAAAGTGTTATCTGTTAGGTTAGGGGTGTCTCCCTGGGGATAATAAGCAGAGGACACCGTGGGAAACTGTTCTCCTTCTGGCAGCAACTCCCCCGCCTGCTGCATTTCTCCCCCAGAATCAGAATCGCTGTCTGAACTTTCATTGCCCTGAGGAAGGGGGTGGACATAGACCCAACAGTTACAAAGCTAGAGTGTAGATCGGCTCTAAGTCATGAAGGGCAAGGGTCAAGCACACAGGTGGTAGACCAGACTGGGCCAAGCACCTTGTCCACATCCTGGCTGTGCCCACCCTTCTTGCACTTCCTTGAAAGCTCTGTATTGCCTCATATGCTGCATGGTGCCTTGGGGCTCATGTGTAGGTGTACTACAGAAAAAATATATCCACTTCTCCATTCAGTGAACTACCTTCTAGAGACCATGGGTAGGGTAAGAGCAAACCTTTTGATGAATGACAACTCTAGAAGTTCACACTTAATAACATTTTTAATAAGTCATACCTCCCCTAAAAGCAAAACCTAAGTACAAATGTGGGAGACACCAGAAATTCGAACAGTTAGAACATATGCTTCACCCTTTCCTAAGCTTTCCCTTTGGTCTCCTTCCCCATGAAGATTTCCTAAAACATTCTCTTTCATTTTCTTTCTTTCCTGTTTAATCCCTGCCATATGAAATCAACATTCCCCATTGTAACATACCCATACCTGCACCTTCTTGAATTTTATCTGAGTTGCTTAAAACTGAGCTAAACCACAGGGAGCTGTTTCACTCAAATTACTCCACCAAGCACATGTATAGAGACTAAAGTTTTGGATTAGGAGCAGGGGGTTTAAAGTATAGATTGCATTAAGAACACTGCATGACTGTGTACTAACTGCTATTTCTTACTCTATTTCAGAGGTGGACAACTTGTGGCCCTTCAGATATTTTGGCCTACAACTCCCATGATCCCTCACAATTTACTTATATTGGCTAGAATTAGTGGGAGCAGTAGGCCCAAAACATCTGGAGGGCCACAAATTGCCCACCCTTGGTCTAGCCTAACAGTTGTTGTGAGGTTAAATAGGAAGGGAATGTGGTCCTTGAAAGGAGGATAGTGTCCTGGCCCTAACACTCAGAAACACTTTGTAGGTACAACTCCTTTATTGGGATAAAGGAAACGCTGAAGCGGAGAGGCCCACCTTTGCCAAGGTGCCACTCTGAGAATCAAAATAGGGACGCTTGAAGCAATTGATTTTAGTAAATTGCCTTGCCCGCACCCTATTGGGAAAGGAATATGTTGGCAAACTCTCCAACTGTGCCCATGGGATGGGCAGTTAACCTATGGAGGAAGTGGATTCCTGGCCTTTCTAAGGTGACTCTGTCTCATCCCAGGCATCTGCCTCACCTCCCACCTCCCTGTGCTGTGCTACAGTAAGAGATTAGCCAGTCATGTACAAGGGGTATAAGTAGGAACTTTGGGGCATATCATAAATGGTCTTGGGGTCACCTTTTTTAGTTCCTCACTGTTTTGACACCAAGTGCTTTGATTTGTAATGCTTCCTTCCTTGGTTATTATCTGGTGGGTGGGTAGAGTTGGCAATAAGCTGAGTTATCCTGAAGCACTGGGAGATGAGATGTGGGTGGGCCAAACTGCATCTCATTGCCGACTGACTCAAGCAGATTTGGGTGGGGGCTACCTTTGACTTTGCTAAGTGAATGCTGGCCAACAAGACTGGGGTGGAGCAGTCAGGGCTCCCTCAGCTGCCTTTATGTCATGTAAGCAATGAAAGTTGCAGCTCTTATAATGCCCACACTTTACATTGCTTGCTTTCCATGAAAGTAGGTGAGTGGTCCCTGTTATAAACATTGGATAATATAGACATTGTTTCCACTGTCTAGAGCCAGGGTGGAATTGCCCAGTAGAAGCTTCTGGTGTCTATCCAGCAGCCTTGGCCTTAGTTGTTCTCACTGCAGATCCTAAGTTATTTCTTTAACATAGTTGTGGCCCTTTGAACCAAAGATATGTACACATATCTTCCTTCTGTTAAGAAGGAAATGAACTGATCTGATCTGCAACGCTTGGACTAAGATGCAGATCAGAACCTTGGGATTGGGTGGATAATTCATTTTCCAAATGTTTCAGTGCAGTTCTAAGGTCAAAGTCATTTAGAAATTAGCATTTTGAGGGAAAATGTTTTAAATGCATATTTAAATATGCATTTTTGTGACATTTTGAACAATGAGACTTGAAATAAAATTCCTCATACAGTAGTATATAACATAGAAAATTAGCTCATGTCGTTCATTTGGAGTTGGTGAGTTTTTGTTTTTTAACTTCATTATTTCCCCCCCAGATTTTCTTGACATTGGAGTAATGAGTGGGATTTTTCTGAATGAAATACTTTACTTATTCATTTTGGAAGAGGCTATTAGTCTAAGAAAACATTGTTGACATTGTTGCCAGTGCAGTGCTATGTTGACTGACACCCTAAAACAACTTTAAATAGCCTAGTCAGATGAAGTGTAGGAGAATTTTTCATTTCTCCAGAGCCCAAGAAAATATGCATTGCTAATATTTTTTACATTCATTATACAATTCATTATTATACTGGTTGACATCCAGTGTTGCTTGAGAATACTTCCGGTTGTGCAATGGAACTTTAGCTTCCCTTCCTTCCCACTGTAGCTTAACGCACCTCCCACCCTGAAATCTGCTCTGAAGCATCTTCCAACTCCCTGAAGCAGATTTGGTGGGGGCACAGGGGCTGCAGGAAGAGCAGAAATCCACTCCACTAATTGCTGCCATTATGTTGGTGGTGGACACAGTTGGATAAACCCACTGTTCCCCAGATGATAATGATGATGATGATTACATTTATTTGTATCCTGCCTTTTGCCCAATGCTGGGCCTCAAGGCAGCTTTACAGAATTAAAACATATATAGTTAAAACCTATCCATAGGAATACACAAAAGTTAAAAATATAATTAAATTCACTTCAATATTAAAACATTTAAAACATATAACAATTTTAAGAGTCCTATGCATAGGCGGAGGTTCAGACTATCCCCAGCACCTGTGCTAACTTCTATCTACCCTTTACATTTCCAATGCTCAAGCACAAGTGCTACTATTTCACTTACCCCATATTCTCCCAAATTCCCACTATGATCATCACTATTGTCAATTTTCAATGATTGCCATAAATGCTCATTGTTTCTCCCCATATTCTCATCACGATAAGTAAACTGGTTTTCCTTCTCACTCTCAGTAGTATAACATAGATTTGCTTCTGATCACAAGGGGACAGTACTGAAAATAAAGAAGTGGAGTTAAGGTTGAAGGAAGCATCAAATCTTCATGGCTTATCCAACACATCCTGGTCTTTCCACTGAGCCCTTGCATTCCATTTATTCCTACCCTTATAGCCAGAATCCTACCACAATGAATAGGAAACAAACTACAGGAGAGAATACCTACCTCACTTGGCATGTTGTATACATGTATAAGTTCTCCTTCAGGTGGCTTCACAATCTGAGTTGGATAGAATCATAACCAGAGAGAAGACCCCTCTCTATTGTCACATCCCATTTATGGAACTTTCTCACAAAAGATGTTTCACCTGGTGCCACGATCACCAACTTTTTAGTGCCAGGTATTTTTCCAGGCTTTTTAATGTATTGCTGTATAACATCCTTTTATCTGTTATCCTTTTACCCAGAATTGTTGTTTTTAAAGGATATTGTAATTATAACTTGTTTTTATGCTTTTTATGGTTGTAAATTTTTTATATCAGTTTTTTTAAAAAAAATTCAATGTTTTTAATTTTTGTAAACCGCCCAGAGAGCTTCGGCTATGGGGCGGTATATAAATGGAATAAATTATTATTATTAATAATAATAATAATAATAATAATAATTTTAGCTTCATTTTGGTACTTAATTGTGTTTTTGTAAACTGCCTGGAAGTACTTCTCTCTCTCTCTCTCTCTCTCTCTCTCTCTCTCTCTCTCCACACACATACACGAGTTATCTTTTATATTTCAGTGGCCACAAACATGTCTGCCACCCACCTGTAAAACGATGCCTGAGATAGCTGACTAGGTACACTTAGAGGGTAGTGGTATACTGTGAAAGCGCAGTAACCAAAAGCAAGGGATCATTCCAAAGATGGAAAATAAGTGGCTTTACCTGAGCACTGATGTGAAGATCTGCTCACTCACTCACTCAGATGGTATTTGAGTGTAGCACCATAAACATTCAAGGTAACATTCAATGTTCAAAATATGGAAGTTTATGCTTTTCTGCATTTAATGAATGCATATGATAGATCTTATGGGGGGTGTTTCCCCAAAAAGGTTTTTAAGTATCATTCCATCAGCTGACATATTCAAGCCACAAACCACTTAATCTACTATACTTTAATGGGAACTGAGCCAGGTTAAATGCAATTTGTGGTTTATGGATCTTGCTAAAGGTGTTGCTGTGTTAAATGCATTATAAACATTCACTTCCTCAGTCTATGTACTAATAGCTATTTAGTTTACAAAATATAATGCTTTGATTTTCAAGGTTGTGCCTAGTTCTTGGTAAATATTTTTCCCTTTACTTACCCAAAAGCTCTATTTCTTTAAATCATTGTGTTTATATTAATGTAATTCATGAAAAAGCAGTAATCATCTACTTATCCGGGGGGGGGGGGGGTTCTACTAGGAAAAACTATAAATGGTTGGGTGTTGTTGTTTTTTTACATCTGTCTGGAAGATGTTCATCAGATTTACATTTTCTTATTACAGAAATTTAAAATAAGCCACACTTCACGGCTTAAAGTGTGGAAGATGTCATTAAACTGGCTGTCTAATCAAGAAGGTGTAAAAAATTTAATTAAACTAATGGCAGTCTGACTTAATTATTCTAAAATATATTGAAGTGCATGCTGTACATGTGATTACAATTTTCTAATTTTTTAGAAGATGCCATTTATTTACTCAGTTGGTGCTCTATCGCCACAACCTGATGCGTGGGTTCCTCAGCAGTATAGTGTCCAATTTGTAACATTTCACCCTTTCTGCACTGTTCACTAGCATTGTTGAAAGAGTCCTTGATTCTGCACAGAACATTGGTGCTCAACACAGCTGAGAGATGTGGCAGGGCTTTCTTATGTGACATTCACAGAGATGCAAACATCAACAGAACTAAGACCACGGACCAGGTGGGGGGTTCCTTGGCAGGTGCAGAAGCAGACTTTCCACATTTATAGGGTTCTGCTTCTGCTTTCCAGGTATAAAGAAGGGAGTTTTACCTATAAGTTTCTATGTGGATGGCATATTTCACTACAAGTATACACATTTATGATCTTTATAGTGGACTGTTCCATGAAAAGACTCTCTGTATCTTGAGGGGCTACATCTCAGTTGAAAATGGTACACTTTACAGGAAGTAGGGCCCAAATTCATTCTCTGATATCACTAATTAAAAGAAAATCTTAGGTAACAGGTTATTTTAATTAATGCATACATTTTAATGCATATTTTTTTGCTTGGAGAAATCCATTGCAAAATTCAGAGAAATGTGAAATTCACAGAAGGCACAGGGACATTTTTACAAGTCAAGTGAAAGATCCTTTAACATCAGGGCACAGAGTCCCTTTGGGGATACAGCTCACCATAGTGAACTGGGAAAATGTAGATTGGCTCTTAGTGAATGTTTCTTGTCTATTTCTATCACACTTCTAACAACACCTGTATGTTTGCATTAACACCTATGGGAAATGAAAAGACATTACTGATGTCATAGAATCATAGAGTTGAAAGGCACCATCTAGGCCATAAAGTCCAATCGCCTACTCAGTTCAGGAATCCAGTTTAGAGCACCACTGACAGATTATTGTCTTGTCTCTGCTTGAATACCTCTAGTAATGTCAGTTGGTTTGAGGTTCAACAAAGCTTTCGGTATTTTTGAAGGCTTCCTAAGAGCCTTTCTTTTCAATTTGACATTGGAAAGCAAACAGTTAGGTCAGGAGGGATCATTTTATGTGACTCTTCATAAATGGCACAAAGTCAATTCACACATTTATCTGATAGTTGGGAAGTTGCTTCTGTGTCCTTGGCAATACTGTTTGGATGATCTACATCAGATGAGCTACTGAGTAATGTTGGCATGGAAATAATGATATCAGTTGTCCAACCCATATCCTAACAGACCTTAGCGAAGCAGCATATGATTCAGTGCTACAAAAATGGCTCTTATGCTTTGAAATGGACCTAAGAAAAGTGTTTTGAATTCAGTTGGTTTGTAAATGGAGTAAAAGAGCCAATTGGATCAGAACGTACATTCAGTATTTTAAAAAAAATATTAGTTTTCCATAACCCACTAACAATTTTCAGAAGTGATACACAGGTGACCAAGAGATGATCTTATAATGACTTGTGAACTGCCCAGCTGTACTTGGTTCACATTAGGAATGGATGCATCTATCAGTTTCAGTTTCTTATTTTTCCAATCTTAAGTTTGTTCCTTCCTTTTTCTGCATCAGTATGTGATTTTTAAAAATACACATGAAAAAATTGCACACATTTTGTGCACATTTCTCTCAATGTATGCATTTGCCCCAATATATACATTTGCCTAATATACATATTTTTCAAGCAATTTCCCCTAATGTGTATTGGTTTGAAAAGTGCAAATTAGGTTTTCATTAAAATGTGAACAGAATGGATTTCTCCCCAATCTCTAGTTTACATCATTATTATTTTATTAGAGAGGGCAAGAGTCAGGACACTTTTTTAAAAAAAATAAGCATAGCCAAGTTCAGAACATGATGAGGAAACTACTTTTTATGAGAGGGCCACAAGATGGCACCATGGCATATCAAATTTGTCATCTTTCCTATGACCAACTATGGCCACACAAGCACACCAAACTAAACAGGAATACTAGGTTCATTCATGCTTAAAATTAGCAGGGAGATAGAATAGTCTCTTATACTAAAGCTTCTGTATGCAGTGTACTAAATAGAAACTGTCAATCAGTGCTTCAGAACAGTTCGCCCATTCATTTACTTTCAGAGCTACAAAAGTAATCATAGAGAAGTACATTCTGTAACGGCATAAAAGATACAGAAGATGAGATAAAGCTAATTTTGTTTGTTTTAAAAATGTGTATCCTTCCCTATCTGAGGTCCAATAAAACATTTATAATCCAAACAAAATTGAGCATATTTAGTGCCAACAATGGAAATATTTATTTATGTCTATGTATGTTTCTCTACTATGCAAACATTTGTCTTTTTATATTTTGTTTGTGTGGATACCTTAAAAGAATTCTATTTAATGTAGTAATTTTTCATACTACCTCCACTACCGGGGTGATGCATAACCATCAAGACTGATAGTCTTATTCTCCATGAATTTGTCTGATCCCCTATTAAAGCTGTCTAAGTTGGTGGCCGTTACAAACTGTTTACCGATCATCCATCGCAGAACTTCTCCAAACATTTATGCAGGTTTTCCATTGCTTCCCTCAGTTTAGAGAGGTAGAGCTGTTGTGGCATCTGCCTACTGAGCATAGCATATGCAGTGCAACTCCATTGCACTGTTCAATGCCCCTTCTCCACACCATATAATTGACTTTGGTGTTTGGGTTGAGACATCACAAAGGGACACTGAGTAGCAGCAGCTCTGTGTATCTTGCCTAGTTAGACCCTTGGAGGCTCTGTCTGTTTGCCTCAAGCAGATTAGCCATGAAATCTGCTGGAGGAGAAAGGGGGGAAGGCTGCAATGTGTATACACAGAAAAGAGGAAATGTGTGGGTGTTCTTGATCTTCCTGTTCATCATCAGCAGCACAATACAACACTTGTTACTTTATGGGGAAGAGAAGGGGAACACAGGTCCTGGGACAGCAGGACCTTCAGTAGGTTTATATACTGAGCCTTCCCATTGTATGCCTCTGCAAAAAAAAAAAAAAATTGTTTCACTTTCACTATTTTTTTGCCAATGCTCTGCAGTCAAGTTTCCATCAGAAAATTTATTGTGCATTAGTTAGGAATCCAGGTAGTTGTAGCCACAGCACTAAGATCGGAAGTATGTTTACAGAGTTCTGATTTTAAAATGAAATTGTCTGCAAAAAAATTATTGTACCGTAATAATGCTTTGAGGTGCTATCAGGTGGGGGGGGGGGGTCATTGCTGTTTTTGCAAGTGTCGTTACCTTGACTTACAGGCTTAATGTACTTGTGTATGCTTTCCCCCATATTATCTTTTGTAGTTGTTTTTCATTGCTGTGTCACTGAAGAGAAATAAGAACAGTTGAAATAACAGGTATTTTATTCTTTGTACTGGGGAACAAAATTTGAATATGCAGAATATGAATGTATTTGTTCCTTCGAGTTCAGACATTAGAAATGAATAATATTACTTTTTGACATTTTGTAGATGGGATTTTTTTTGTGTTAAAAACACATAAACCATTTTCTGAAGAGCACATTTGCAGATGTATTATTTTTCAATGCTATGTAGCAGAAATCAATTTCTTAGGAAGACATAATGGATCATGGGAAGTCTGATAGTATATTTCAGGACAATAATTCCTACAACTTTTAATGCTAAAGCTATAGTAACCATGGTGAACATTGTTAATTAATACATGCTTTATTTGTAGCGTATATTTTACAAATGTCAAAGATACAGGAGCAGATTAAAACTATTAACTACATGTAGCTCATAAAAATGAGATCACAGTGAGCGGGGATAATTAGTTCTTTAATTTCATATTTTTAATTGACTGCTTCTGTAGTTAATTAAACATTTAATGTAGGTTTTGGTTACAGCCTAAATATAAATTGTTTTAAACTGCTATTACATTAATTATTCTTCATTTATACAGGCTAACATTTTGACCTATTGGTTTGACCTAACCATTACTAATAGTTACAACTGTGTTTCTTACCTGCTAAATGGTCGGTTTGGCACTTATATTTATTTGATATTTATTTCCTCCACTTTCAAAGTAATCAAACCTTAAACTGCACAAAATAGCAAAAATTTAATTCAGTAATACAAATAATTTTATTTGTTTGTTTTATTCGTTGCACTTTTCGACAGCCCAATAACCAAAGTTCTCTGGAAAGTCTACAGGCAAATTATATATAAAAAATAACCACAAGGATAAAAAAAAACAAGATAAGAAAATACAATCATGATAAAACAGCATATATAAAACAAGTAAAGGATTAACAAAAAGGGGTAAAAACAATGCAGCATTCAGTAAAGCCAAAGTAAAATCTGAAGCGAAGATAAATCAGTGAAATGATCTAAAAGCACTAAATAGGTCTTTAAATGTTTGAGTAGTTTTAGATTTTCTGCACTGCTTTTATGCCTAGGAAAACAGGCACTCTTCGTTTGACCTTGAAAAGACCACATAATGTAGGCAACCAGTTGAACTTCTTTTGGGACAGAAAAAATCCTTTTCTATTTGGCCTCATCTCATTTGGCGGGGCAGGGGCACCTGGAGAAGGACAACAACCTTAGGGTACTTGGTCTTGCACTGTTGGTAGCCAGTTAACAGTCTAGTCCCTTTATTTTGGATGCACTGGAGTTTCTAAACTGCTTTTAAAGGCAGCTCAACATATAACACATTTCAATAATCAAAATTTGGCAGCTAAATAAAAATAAAAATATCACTCCAATTCCAAAAGCCCCCCCCCCCCAAAAAAAATCTTAGTGAATTAAGAAAATGACCTTACTTGTCCTGTGTGGACCAAACTAAACATAATGCCAATCACACAATTAAGAATTGTGTGATTTTTTTAAAAAAGGAAATTACATGTATTGGGCCTCTACTCTGGTTTGGGACTCCATTGAGACTTGTGGTCCCAGTCTGGATTCTCTCCCACTTAGCCACCTATGACTGCTACTTACATTGGAAGGAAAGATTCCAGTGGTGTGAATGTAACATCAAAGTGTGTGTGTGTGTGTGTGTGTGTGTGTTGGCTTGTACATTGCATCATTTACAAGAGATATTTCTGGGTTTGGGTTATTTTTTAAAAAGTTAAATTACAAGGGCTGCATTTATATTTCAGCTCTCTCATCATCATCATCATCATCATGCTTGCCCATTTAGATGTTTTCACTCTCACAACTCCATTACTAAGCACTAATTGGCTCTTCAAATTTAGAAATGCAAGGAGGGCCACAAAAACAGTTTAGTGACAGGGTGAGACTTTTCATGTCAAGCGGTTTGACACATTTGTGTGGGCAGCGGTTAATTGGATCTGGTTGGTGAAGGGAAGAGAAGAAATTAGTTACAAAGGCATAGCTGGGATAATAAATTGGCAACAACTTTATTGACTCACTTTTGAATAGGCTTGGCAGTAGCGTAGGGTGTAGATCCTGTCAGCGGCCAGCCTGCCGGCTGACTTATTCCCCTTCCTAGCCCGCATGCCAGGAGCACTGTGGGTGGTTGGAAGGGCCAGGGGCACACCACGGCATAGACCACTAATGTGAACCCCTTGCCACCACCACAGACATGGCCAGCTCACAGCCCCCATGCTGGTGTGGTCTTGGTGCCATGTCCCCAAGATCCCTCACGAGAATCTTCACTGTGGGGAAGGATGGAGATGGTTCCTCCCTCTCCAATGGATCCAGTCCAAAGCCTATCAAGCCTTTGTAAGTTGTGACAAATGTTATAAAATGAAGCATCCACAAAGAATTTACCAATATTCCAGATCAACTTATTTACAGTGGGATTAATCTTGCAATGAGGAAGGCAAAAACCCTGCACAATCTTTGCCAATTGTTAAGATGGTAAAATTCCTTTCTAGCCTCATTAACTAGCCTGCAAGACATTAACTAGCCTGCAAGGGGAAGGGTGCGTGGGGAAGTCAGCAACTGAAATCCTGGAGCCACATGAGGTCTGCTTTTAGGAGCCTCAGGTTGAACTGGAATCAGAATTCACTCTGCTGGATCCACCTCTTTGACCCCACCCCATCAAAGCACTGATTGGCTCAACAGTCCCCTCCTGAGAAGGAGATGCTGCTACTGCTGCTGAAGCTGTACAACTGCTCCTCCCTTCAATGCCGGCCTGCATCCCTCCACAAATCACAGATCCCTGTTAAGAGGGGAACTCAGCTTATAATGCAATTCTATGAATGTTTATTCAAAAGTAAGGGGTGCCTAGATGCTCTAAAAGCCCTGTGGTGAATGTGCAGTGGTACTGTGTCGGTTATACGATGCAGCAGCCACCTAGCAGCCATCCCGGGGCTCTCCTGTGAAGCTGTGAGTTAAAGAATGTTGGGCACTTACCCTGACTTTTTCTCCAGAGCAAGGGAAATATGGCACATCCACCATCTAACCTTGCTCTGCCGTTGTGGTGGAGGCATTCCCGGGCAGATGGTGAGTCCTGAGTGGCCGCTGTCTGCTGGGGCAGAGGATAAGGGGCGGGCCTGGTGAGCCAAATGGCCGCCAGAACAAAGCAACAGCAACCCAGTGCCTTTTCCTCAAAGCAACAGCAACCCAGCGCCATCAAGGCAGCCCCTAAGTCTAATTCAGACCAATAGGACTTGCTTTCAGGTAAGTGGGTTTAGAATTGCCCTGTAAACCTGTTACTTTCCAGATCAAATGTGAATGCTGAACTCTGAGGTCAGTGACCCTGTTTTATATACTTAAATGAACCGGGGGGTTGTTGTTGTTGTTGTTGTTTTGTTTTTACTGGCTTCTGTGAGTGCCAAATCCATCAAAAGGAATGCTCCTTCATCTAAGCTTTCTGGGTAAGTTCTAAAAACGAAAAGCATTTTTTTCTAAATGGTCTGTCATCCAAAGATTGAGACATCCATTGCATTTTAAAAGTGCAAGATAGCTATTACTGCAGACCATTTTTGGAAATGTACAGTCTTCTTGCAGAAGAAAAACAGCAGTTGGAGAGGTCCAAGACAGATAGTGATACAAGCTTGTATATATTCTACCCCATACTTCTCATGCAGTCACCTGCTTTCTGAAGAAAATAGTCTTGTCACTGCCTGAAAACAGATACAGCAGTATAAGAAAAGTGTTTCCTCTATTACAGATGGCATCCCTATATACTTGCTCTCTGTCATCATCAGTGATCCATGTAGGGCTTTGTGGTTTCAGAACTGATCTGCAGACATTCCATGTAAATCTTATCCAACCAATCAACTTTCTATGAAGCAGTTCTTTACAGATGATTTACTTCTAGCACAATTGACTGATTGTTGGGGGTGGGGTGGAGTACTGATTCCTGGTAGAAGCACTAGGAATGGATAATTCAGACATCTAAAAGCCAAAGTCTCTTCAACAGCTTCAATGATTCCAGCCCAGTATGAAAGTTTTTTTGTAAATTTATGGTTTAAACCAGATTCAACACCTGATACAAAAATATTAAATGAGTTCATGGAAAGTAAACATGACTTTGCCTAATGGTTTTAGTTAAGTTGAATTTGTTTCAAGTTTTATCATTTATTTATTTATTTATTTATTTACACTATTTATATACTGCTCCCTACCCTAAGATTTCGAAGCGGTGAAGAAATAAAATAAAAGAATAAAAACAGAATAAAAGCAGCAATGTAATTCTGAAAGAACAAGGTTCAGACAAAACCATGGCCAGTCATTCAGGGAAAGCTTCTTGGAACAATAACATTTTCAGGAGGCGCTGAAAGCAATAAAACGTTGGAACTAGGGGTGTGCACGGACCCCCCGGATCGGATCGGGACCCGGATCAGGACCTCCAATTTTGTCCCGGACCGGTTCGGACAAAATCGGAGGCCCCCCGGACCGGATCGAGTCCGATCCCGACCCAAAAATCGTACATTTTTGGATCGGCCGCCATTTTTTTCCCCATAGACTTGCATTGCAATGCAAGTCTATGAGGAAAAAATAGCGGCGGGTGGGTAAGGGGGGGCCTAACTCCCTCCCCCCCCCGGGGCCGTCCGCTGTGGACGGCCCCGGCAGGTAAACCCCCTCCCCCGCGCTCCCTACCCCCCCTGGGGCCGCCCGCGGATGGAGCTTTTTCGGACCGGTTCGGATTGGATCGGCCGATCCAGCTGCGGGATCGGATTTCGGATAATTTATCCGATTTCCCACTGGACCGGACTCGGCTCCGGGGGGGGGTAAGCCCCCTTCCCCGCCACTGCTTACCTTCCGGCGCCGGCGGCTACTACATCACCCGGCGCGCCACCCTGGAGCAGGCCGCGGAGCCTGCTGGTAGTAGTAGGCGCCGGCGCCGGACGGGAGCCGCCGGGCCGGGCAGGTAAGGGCCCCCCTCCCCCCTCCCCCCTCCGCGCGCCCCCTCCTCCCCTCCACGCACCCCCTCCTTACCTTCCCGGCCCGGCGGCTCCCGTCCGGCGCCGGCGCCTACTACTTCCAGCAGGCTCCGTGGCCTGCTCTAGAGTAGCGCGCCGGGTGATGACATCACCCGGCGCGCCACCCTAGAGCAGGCCGCGGAGTCTGCTGGGAGTAGTAGGCGCCGGCGCCGGACGGGAGCCGCCGGGCCGGGCAGGTAAGGGCCCCCCTCCCCCCTCCCCCCTCCGCGCGCCCCCTCCTCCCCTCCACGCACCCCCTCCTTACCTTTCCGGCCCGGCGGCTCCCGTCCGGCGCCGGCGCCTACTACTTCCAGCAGGCTCCGCGGCCTGCTCTAGAGTAGCGCGCCGGGTGATGACATCACCCGGCGCGCCACCCTAGAGCAGGCCGCGGAGCCTGCTGGGAGTAGTAGGCGCCGGCGCCGGACGGGAGCCGCCGGGCCGGGCAGGTAAGGGCCCCCCTCCCCCCTCCCCCCTCCGCGCGCCCCCTCCTCCCCTCCATGCACCCCCTCCTTACCTTCCCGGCCCGGCGGCTCCCGTCCGGCGCCGGCGCCTACTACTTCCAGCAGGCTCCGTGGCCTGCTCTAGAGTAGCGCGCCGGGTGATGACATCACCCGGCGCGCCACCCTAGAGCAGGCCGCGGAGCCTGCTGGGAGTAGTAGGCGCCGGCGCCGGACGGGAGCCGCCGGGCCGGGCAGGTAAGGGCCCCCCTCCCCCCTCCCCCCTCCGCGCGCCCCCTCCTCCCCTCCACGCACCCCCTCCTTACCTTCCCGGCCCGGCGGCTCCCGTCCGGCGCCGGCGCCTACTACTTCCAGCAGGCTCCGCGGCCTGCTCTAGAGTAGCGCGCCGGGTGATGACATCACCCGGCGCGCCACCCTAGAGCAGGCCGCGGAGCCTGCTGGGAGTAGTAGGCGCCGGCGCCGGACGGGAGCCGCCGGGCCGGGCAGGTAAGGGCCCCCCTCCCCCCTCCCCCCTCCGCGCGCCCCCTCCTCCCCTCCACGCACCCCCTCCTTACCTTCCCGGCCCGGCGGCTCCCGTCCGGCGCCGGCGCCTACTACTTCCAGCAGGCTCCGCGGCCTGCTCTAGAGTAGCGCGCCGGGTGATGACATCACCCGGCGCGCCACCCTAGAGCAGGCCGCGGAGCCTGCTGGGAGTAGTAGGCGCCGGTGCCGGACGGGAGCCGCCGGGCCGGGCAGGTAAGGGCCCCCCTCCCCCCTCCCCCCTCCGCGCGCCCCCTCCTCCCCTCCACGCACCCCCTCCTTACCTTCCCGGCCCGGCGGCTCCCGTCCGGCGCCGGCGCCTTCTACTTCCAGCAGGCTCCGCGGCCTGCTCTAGAGTAGCGCGCCGGGTGATGACATCACCCGGCGCGCCACCCTAGAGCAGGCCGCGGAGCCTGCTGGGAGTAGTAGGCGCCGGCGCCGGACGGGAGCCGCTGGGCCGAGAAGGTAAGTGCCCCCCTCCTCCCCCCCCCCCCCGCTGTCCACTTTCATCGGCGGGCGCCCGCTGGCGCCCGCCAATGGAAGCGGCGGTGGGCGCCAGTGGGCGCCCGCCGATCCGCCGATCCGCCGAACCGGTTCGGAGCTTTTTCGGACCGGTTCGGATTGGATCGGCCGATCCAGCTGCGGGATCGGATTTCGGATAATTTATCCGATTTCCCACTGGACCGGACTCGGATCGTGGATCGGGTCCGATCCAGTGCACATCCCTAGTTGGAACCTACCTGACCTCCAAAGGCAGGGAATCCTAAATCATGGGGCTTTATTTATTTATTTATTTGTGATACTTCTATACCACTTAATATAATAAAATCCTTAAGTGGTTTACATATAAATATTAAAATCACATTTAAAGTAAAGTATTTTTTAATAAAAACAACTACAACAATAGCACAGAGCAACACAAGGAGCAGCTAGATGGAGTAGCTTAATTACAATTGTTGTGAACTGCTCAGAGAGTTTCGGCTATTGGGTGGTATAGAAATTTAATAAACCAGGGAAAGCCTGGGTGAACAACTGCATTTTCAGGAGGTGTTTGAAATATATCACATTTTCTGCCTCACGCACTGCACGGGTGGGTGCCGTTATTGAAACGGCTCACCATCGAGGTATTACATGGCCTCCTCTGAAAATATTAAAGAGCAGCTGAGTATATATAAGGGAAGGCTAGATATCCTGGTCCCAAGTTTTTTAAGGCTTTGTATGACAATAACATAACCTTGAAAATGGATCAGCAGCTAACAGATAGCCAGTGCAGTTCTTTTGAACAGATTTTACGTGAGCATAGCTGAATGTACCATTAAACACCCTAGCACTTGCATTCTACTTTAGCTGCAGCTTCTGAACTAGGCACAAGGGCAGCCTCAATAGAATGCATTACAGTAGTCTAATTTAATTTGTATGTTTATATACATATATTAGGGGAAAGAGTGCACAAAATGCATTGTATTAGGGAAAGGAGTTGCAAGAATTGGTATATATTTCAAAAAGTGGCACACAAATGTGTATACCTGGAGAATGTATACATTCTCCAGATATACATTGTATCGATGGAACAAATGTAATGTTGGAAAAACGAGAAACTGAACAGAATCAAATATGACAGATTTGTCCATGCTCATAGGCTGGTAGGATGTGTTGGGGTTTGAAGAAACAATAGGTGTGATACATGCTCTCTAGGGCACATGGGATGTGACAAATACAGTCTCATTGCGGTCTTGGTGCCAGCTTGGGGTCCCAAAATATATCCAATTGTGCTTCTCCAATGCTCTTACTTCTAAGTGTCGAACTAGATATTGCCTTTAATGCTTAGCATGCAGCTACACTAATTTTTTTTTCCTTGCTAAAGGGTATGTGTGGGTAATCAAGATCATTACCTTAGCATGAGTGGTGGTGGTAGAAGGTGTAATTCTTTGACTTCTGCTATGGTCCTGATCCAGGTTTCCACCATAGATCAAGCCCTGAGAGGGTTCCCTGCTGAAAGGTGACCTAGAAATGATTTAAGAGAGATTTAATGGGAACTTTTTGAACTATGCAAATGAAAAAAGTGGGGTCTCCTTCTCCAGATCAGGACCACATTGGAGGGGAAAGAGGGATAAAGTCCTCCTACCCCCAAGCTAGGGTCATGATAGAGATTGGGTCCCATCTGTTTACTTTTTAGTAGGAAAAGAGCCCTAACATGGCTGCATGCTACCTACTAAAGGTAAACTGTAGTTTGAGACTAGGTAACCATGTCTAGGAAGCTTACACTATTCTTTCTTCTCTAGGCTGCATTCTAACACAATTTATGAGTAGACAGTACAATGTGGGAATCAGGCTTTGATCCTCAGAGTAAACAATATGCAAATATATGTGTCACAAAACTGCAGTGGCCACTTTCAGTTCTGAAAAGTCCTTATGCTGCATCTTTCCCTGTAGAGTATCAAATCTTTTCTCACAGCTTTGCTGTGGTGCTGTGGTGGCACAACATTTATGAAATTCCCTCCCAATTGGGGTACAGTTAGCCCCTTCTTTATTGTGATCCTTTTGATTGTTTAAATGGTATTTTTATATTTTATAGTTTCAATGGTTTTAAATGATTTTTGCTGGTTGGTATATTTATGGTTAAGTGGTTTAAGTGCTTGATTTTGTGGTTGTATATCAGGTTGAGGATTTTTATATTTTTAAAAGATTTACTTGTAATACTTTTATTTTGATGTGTACTTGTATTTTAATTTTTCTCATGGAAGCCACCTTGCAAACGGTGAGTTATAAATATTTTAAATAAATGAATAAAAGAGAATTGGGGGAGACAGTGAATAGGAGTGAAAAAGCAGTAGACACGAGAAGAATTAGGCTCATACACATTCATTTCTGTGCCAAAAATCATTCCCTCCTGAAGCACCTTTTCTGTAACAAATGACTATATTATTATTATTATTATTATTATTATTATTATTATTATTATTTATATCCCGCCTTTTCCCCAATACTGGGACTCAAGGCGGCTTACAAATTAAAACAAGTACAGTTAAAACAAATAGAGATAACGCCTTACATGGCTTGAGACCACAAAACCTGATGGAACGCCTGTCCCGACATGAACCTACCCAAACACTACGTTCAACATCTAAGGCCCTCCTCCGAATGCCTCCTCCGAGGGATGCTCGGAGGTCTGCAACAAGAGAGAGGGCCTTCTCTGTGGTGGCCCCCCAATTGTGGAACGATCTCCCCGACAAGGCCCACCTGGCGCCAACATTGTTATCTTTTCGGCGCCAGGTCAAGACTTTCCTCTTCTCTCAGGCATTTGGCAATATCTGAGGAGCCTGGGTTTGTTTTGTTTTGTTTTGTTTTTTGTAGCTTTTTGAAGTGTTGTAGTGGTTTTAAATGTACAGATTGTGTGTATGTTTGTATGTTTTTGCTGTTTTAATTTTTGTATATTGTTTTTAATTGTTTTTAATCCTATGTAAACCACCCAGAGAGCTTCGGCTATGGGGCGGTATACAAATGCAATAAATAAATAAATAAATAAATATACAAAAATTAAAAATATAATAAAAATGGTACAATTTTAAAATATTTAAAACATTTTAAAACATTTTAAATACAAATAATTTTTAAAAATCCAGACTAGAAGCAGCACATCCACAGAGGTCTCAACTACTCCCCAAAGGCCTGCTGAAACAGAAAAGATTTAGCCTGCCTCCGAAAGCACACCAAAGAGGGAGCCAATCTAGCTTCCCTGGGAAGGGAGTTCCAGAGCCCCGGAGCAGCCACCGAGAAGGCTCTCTCCTGCGTTCCCACCAAGTGTGCCTGTGATGGTGGTGGGATGGAGAGAAGGGCCTCCCTTGAAGACCTTGAGACAGGCAGGCTCATCAGGGAGATTACAGTCTTTCAGATAACCTGGACCCGAGCCGTATGGGGCTTTGTAGGTCATAACCAGCACTTTGAATTGTGCCTGGAAATAGACTGGAAGCCAGTGGAGCTGTTTAACAGGGGAGTTGTATGCTCCCTGTAGCCAGCCCCAGTGAACAATCTGGCTGCAGCTCTTTGAACCAGCTGAACTTTCTGAACACTCTTCAAAGGCAGCCCCACGTAGAGCACATTACAGTAATCCAAATAGGATGTAACTAAGGCGTGTGTCACCATGGCCAAGACTGACATCTCAAGAAATGGGTGCAGCTGGTGCACTAGCTTTAACTGTGCAAATGCATTCCTGGCCACCACCGACACCTGGGCATCCAGGCTCAAGGCTGAATCCAGGAGTACACCCAAGTTGCAAACCTGTGTCTTCAAGGGGAGTGTAACCCCATCCAGCACAACCTGAAACCCTAGTCCCTGATCTGCCTTTCGACTGACCAGGAACATCTCTGACTTGTCTGGATTAAGCTTCAATTTGTTTGCCTTCATCTACTCCTTTGCTGCCGACAGACACCGGTTTAAGACCAAAACAGCTTCCTTGGAATCAGGTGGAAAGAAGTAGAGTTGGGTGTCATCAGCGTACTGGTGGCACCGCACTCCAAAACTCTGGATACCCTCTCCAAACGGTTTCATGTATATGTTAAATAGCATGGGGAAGAAAACGGAACCCTGAGGGACTCCACAGGCCAACGGTCAAGGAGTCAAATAGAAGTCCCCCTGCACCACCTTCTGGTTCCGCCCCTCCAGGAAGGAATGGAGCCACTGTAAAACAGTGCCTCCAAGTCCCAGCCCAGTGAAGCAGCCCAGGAGGATACCATGGTCAATGGTATTAAACACCACTGAGAGGTCCAGCAGAACCAACATGAACACACTTCCCCTGTCCAGTTCCTGGAATGTTGTATTCACATATGTAAAAGTTTACAGAGGCCATTAGAAAAATTACGTCAAAAAACAAAGTGAATATTGGGATAAAACTGTATTATTGCATGCATTCTACCCTTTTGTCCTTCAAGTCCATACAGGTTCAATTCATTTAATTAAATTTTATGCCACCCAATAGCCAAAGCTCTCTGGGGGGGTTCACGAAAATTACAGCCGTTCAGGTGACATTCTGTGCTTTGTGGTTAGCTTAACCATGTACATCTGTGGTTAATGCTAACCATATGCGGAATGCTAGCCCACAATACTATTAACTCTTTTGTGGGTCAGGTTTCCTTAACCACATGATAACCACAAACCAGTTAGATGACCTCCTGAGTCCTCCGGCTTCTCCGTCCTGTATCCCAGCATTCCTTGCACTAGGAGTCTTAGCAGTTGCGCTTGCCATTTTAGTTCAGACTACAGTGTCAGCAGCAAGTACTTATATAAATTCGCCCATTCGGTGAGTGATTCCTGTGCTCTCTGCCTCGCCAACTGTTCACCTTGTAATATGTATGATTTGCTGCAGTCTCAGAGGCCAGGACTTATGCCGTTTTTTATGTTGTCATCTGAAGGCATGCTGCCGCCGTCCCACTCCCGTGGCCATTTTGAGAGGGTCAGCCAGCTCTCGCTGATACCATTGGCCTTTTTGAGAGGGTCGGCCAGCTCGGCTGATGCCGTCGGCCATTTTGAGAGGGGAGCCATCATAGGGGAGCCGAGAGTCATCTGAAACATGTGGGCGAGCATCATCAAATTGTGATATCGCAAATGTGAAGCAAACGACGGGATTATTGCGATTCGGCAAGGTATGAAAGTGGGCCGGTTAATATGGGGGAAGTGCCCAGGGGAAGTAAAAAAGTTGAAGTAACACTGCACGCCCCACAAAACTTCATATTCCACTGGAAAAATGTGGGCAAATATACAAAATGGCAGCTGAAGAGGCTGTACTAGCAATGGAGTAGTCTGGAGCAACGATAGAGTCTGCAGCCTAGAGCAGCCTGAGTAAATTAGGCTGCTCTGTACTAATACACCTATCATTTTGGGCCATTAACCACAGGTGTGTGCAAGACAACACACTAAGCCAAATTTAGTGTTGCTAACCCTTTTGCATGACAGGGTTAGTGAAGCCGACTACAATGTGGATAACAGGTGTGCATGGTTAGGGAAAATGCATGTCAGATGACACCATTAACCCTGCTGCTTAGCCAAAAACGCTTAACCAACATGGTTAATGGTGTCATCTGAATGGGGACAATAAAGGCAAAATATAAAATCTTTAACATACAAAATTTAGACATTTAAAACAGCTGGAAAAAGTTAAAATAAGATACTAGGACTTGAGGAACAGGTCTAAATATACCGTTATGATTCCTGTATTGACCTATCTTTGGAATCTGTTCAGAAATTTCAGTTAGCTCAGAATACTGCCTCTAGGCTGTTAACTGTAGACTGACTGCAGGGATCATATCTTGTTAGTTCTTAAACAATTATACTGGCTGGCAGTTTCTGAGCAATATTGAAAGTGCTGATGCTAACATTTAAACAGTGGTGCAATTAGGTAATTTTAGACTTTGGCAAATTTAGACTCCTGCTGTGAGGGGTTTTTTAGATGGTAGACTGTATTTCTTCACTTACTTCCATGTATAGAAAGCCAGCCCTGCTGTGTGGGAGCTCATCTGCATATTGTGTTGCATGGGGCCCTGGACTATCACTGCCTCAAACTCCTATTAGTGCTCCCAAACTTCTTTGGACCTTGGTATCTGAAGAACCACAATGTTCCACACGAGCCTGCCCATTTGTTAAATTTCTCATCAGATGTCCTTCTTTGAGACCTCTCCCATCTTGTATTCTGAGGCTAGGTGGCTGGTGATTGGATAGAGGGAATTCTTAAGATTTCCAGCAGGTCATGTAGCTAGTTTTAGGTTAGTGAGTTGTATTTCTTCGGCTGGCTTTATTGGTTTTTATTGCTGTGCTGTATCATTCTATTTGATTAGTATTTATATGTTTATATTTCTCGGATTCTGTTTTATGACTTTGTAAGCTGTTCTGAGAACTTGCTACCTGAAACGTGGCATGTAAATCTTAATAAAGATACTAAAATAAAATAAAATATGCATTCTTTTCTTCTAATTTGTTTAGAAATATAATTATCCCAGAGACTCAGTGTGAGTGTCAACAAATGGATACCTGTTTGGAAGTTGGGGTGGGGGAATTCCTGTCTGTATCACTTCCCTCAAGCATCCTTACTGACAAATATAAGGGGCATGAGGGAATAAAGGCAAAGGCAAAATGTAACTGGCTTCTTAAAATGCTTAGAGCCTAATAATAATAATAATAATAATAATAATAATAATTTTATTTCTTACCTGCCTCTCTGTTTGGATATGATATGATAAAATATGATCAAAATACATAAAGCTGATTAAAAACATGGTACACTTTATTAAAATAGCAATAAAACATCCTAAAAACATTCTAAAATTCCACTGCATATGCCTGCCGGAACAGATTAGTTTTTATAGCTTTCTTAAATTCTAAAAGACTGTTAAGTTGACAAGTCTCCTCTGGCAGGCCATTCCACAGGCTGGGAGTGGCAGAAGAGAAGGTCCTCTGGGTAATAGTTGTCAGCGTAGTTCTTCCCAGAGGACCTGAACGTGCGGGGCGGATTGAATGGGAGAAAGCAATCCCGCAGGTAACCTGGACCCAAACCATGTAAGGCTTTAAAGGTAATGACCAACACTTTGTACTTCGCCCGGAAACTAATTGGCAGCCAGTGGAGCGATTTTAAAGCTGGTGTAATATGGTCACCTCTAGGTGTACCAGTGACCAACCTGGCTGCCATATTTTGAACTAGTTGAAATTTCCAGACTAGGCACAGAGGTAGCCCTATGTACAGCGCATTGCAGCAGTTGAGCAATTATGTTAATTGCATAGCATGTAGCTCAGGGTTATCTTTATATCTGCTCTAGTCTTGATTCAGATTGGGGTCACCACACCCTTGGAGAGGATGATTAAACACCCCCCACTCACTATTTGCTTCTCAAAATCCCCCCATGGTGATTAAGAAAAAGTCTCTATTGGTAGCAATGGGGAGATTCAGGAAATAAAAGGGGGATTTACTAATCCTTTCTCAAAGCACAATGACCCCATTAATCAGGACTGCCCATGTTATTATAAGAGAGAGTCCTATTCCCATATGTCCAGAACAGAAGCTTATTGTAGCTATTGATGCCAAAATGTTTAGGAAGATTTAAAACATAAGTCTGATTTAGGAGAGTTTCAAATCCACAAAAGACACCAATTACCACAAATGTCACAACCAGCCAATTCTGTAGTTTTGTTCAGATGTTCAATTCATGTAGAATTAAGTGCATGAAGACTACTCCAGCCCTACCTTCCTCCTTGCATGTTTCCATAACCCTGTATTATGGAGGTCGATGGCCTGAAAAGATGAGCCTCCTATTTCTGTGGAGGCTCTCCACACAAGCTAAGACACTGATTTTCCAGTGTCCTGGGGTCTGTCTAACCACTTGGAAAGCCCCAGGATGGGTGCGCAGTGGCACAGCATCAATTATACAATGCCACTGCAATCACGCACCCACCCTGGAGCTTTCCACCAAAGCTGTGGAGAAAAAAAGTTGGGGCCTTATCCTGACTTTTTTCTCCAGAGCGAGGCGAGGACACACAACATCAAGACAGCCCCTTGCCTCACTCCAGAGTTGCAGCGGAAGCATGGCCAGGCAGTGCCTGGTGGAAGGCAACCAGCGATTGGTTGCCTTCCATCAGGAAGAGGATGGGGGCAGCTCCAGTCCCCGGATGGCCGCCCAGAACCCCTGCGCTCCCAGGGGAGGAAAGCCATGGAGTTTCTGAGGGACATAGCACCAACCTGGCTCCATGAAGACACCCCCTGGATCATATGGAGAGTCTTTATGAATGCAAGAGGCTCTCCTCTTCAAACTGTTGCCCTCCATGTGTACAGGGCAAAATAAATGCACTAAACAAAATTCATCCATATTTTTAAGAACTACCAAATTTTAAGGACTTTTTTTTAAAAAAAGATTCCAGATCCTTTGAAACCTTAGTGCTACAATAAACAACAGTTTGGGTCAGATATAACTATTAAAATAGCATGTTTAAAAAGCAGGATATGAATTATTTTTTATATGATAGTAAGAGCAAGGATGGTGGATGCAAACAATCAATAATTGTTTGACATGTTTTGGAATATAATGTGGATGTCTATCATCATAATCCTATGTATGCATAACAGGGAGTAAGTTCCACTAAATGTAGCTGGACATGGTTGTAGGTTGACTATTACAGAGCAAAGGCAGTGGGTTGGATCCAGAGATGCATTTCTACAAGCAAAAGGGTTCTTCTGTGTTCAGATTTTTTGGGGAACTGAAATTCAGAGGTGTGCTCAAAAACATGGCTGGAGTTCTTATAGTTTTAGGGCCAATGCAATCATTATTTTAAAGATGTAGGGCAGTATCCAGCACTGCTGCCCTGCTTACGGCATCGACATAGCTCCAGCATAAGTGACACTATGACACCAACATATGCTATTGGCGTTGTGTTAGGGGTCACTTTTTCTAGTGCTATGTCAATGCCATCAGCAGTGCAGCAGTGTTGGATACTGCCAGTTGCCAGCAACTATGTCTTTTGTTCTTTTTTGCTCTAATATAAGCGGGGGGGGGGGATTGGACTGGGAGCTATACTAGAGTGACCAGATACAAAACAGAGTAGGGCTCCTGCAGCTTTCACTGTTGTGATGAAGAGGGAATTTCACTAGGTGCCACATGCATACAAATGACACCTGCTGAAATCCCCTTTTCTACACAACTGTTAAAGCTACAGGAGCCCTTTCCTCCTTTCCATATAGTCACCCTAAATGGTTTGGCTACAATCTTAGTGAGAGAAACAACAGAGGCTGCACAGACAATCCAGAAACACCTGTTGTAACTTAGCCCCCACAGTGCAGGCATGCAATGCAGGGCATTAGAAAGAGGGTCTCAGAGTCATGTGTTTGTGCAGGAAGTAGACAGGAATTCAAAGTCTGGATGTGAAAAGTGCTGCCAATGCAAAAGCCTTGAGAAGCTTGTTGAGGATGGAAGCAAAGGGCCAAACCCTGCGAGCGTTTGTGTTAGCACTTGGTTCAATAGTAATCCCAGAAGCAGAAGGAATACTCACACACCAACTTCGTGTATAATACAGAGTTGTTTACTCGTGGTCCAATATATATACAGCACAACGGTTTTCCATCAGATATGTACATAGTCCTTTACACAATTCTCCACACGTCCAGATACATCTAGTCCGACCTCTTACAACCATACAAATAAGACTTACTTATATATGTTTCTCATATCATACATCCCTGCTCAATCTATCTTATCTGTGCTGGTACTTAGCAATGATTAGGTTGACCTTTCCAGTACTGTACATACTCCCTCAACCTCATTGCTTGCAGCTGGCTGTGTCCTTCAGACTCCTCTCAAACTTTCCTCCAATCCACTTGGTCTCTGGAATTTTCCCCCAACACCCCTTCAAAATTTGAAGAACTAAGTGGATCTAAAGTTTTCTTCTTCCTTCACTCAGCAACCAAACCCTAACTTTCTAGTTATCTGGGTATGCTGATTTTCCTTTAATGGCTCTCTGAATATATCTGCCACATTTCAATGGACGTATGATAAATCAGACTTAATTCTGCCATCTTTTCCATATTGTTTGACATTAGTTTCTCATGTTTACAACATAACACTGTGAATTGCTAACAAAACTCACATCCATACACAAACAATATATTTACATTTTTAACAATTATATCAAAAATGTTTTCTCCGCTGAAACTGGATAAGGATTTTTCATTCTTTTGGACATCTGGTCTGTGTGGTTTCCACTGCCAATCATTGCTTTCTATTTTGATTTTAAGACATAACAGTGTTAGATATATCTTTTAAAGTTAATTCTTTAAACATCTTAACACATTTCTTAAATCATCTAGTCACTGTAGGTTTTCAACCTTCTGACTCCAAAGCAATACTAATGCGCTTCCACTGCGCTGATGTACAATAGACCTTTGTTACAAACTTATATAACTTTGGGCTTCAAACATTCCCCTTCAAAGTTAAAACTCAAGTTAGTTAACCTTTTGCTTTTGTACATCACACACCTTAGCATTTCCATATGCTTTAAACAGATTCACAATTTTCCTGCTTTTTTGTCCAAAACCATCCTTTCCATTTTCCATTGTGTTTTTCCTCATTTACTCTCAGGTAAACCTTCACTTCTCCAGTGATCTGTCAGTTCAGCCCCTTTTTGCTGACTGCTTTTCCCAAACACTTCGTTTCCAATTTTTTCCTGCTCACAGGAAACCCTTTTTCAGTCACTGTCATAGTCCTCAGGACTTAGAGGAACCTCCTCAAAACAATCTTTTTCATAATTGTACTTAATTGTACACATTTGAACCTTTTTCTTTTCCTCTTCAAACCTAAACCTTTCTGGCGCAACACCTTTGTTCGCTCTTTCCGACCTTCTCAATTTGAAAGGACTCGGCTCCGGCTGAGGTTTGCTCTCTCCGTTGCTTTCAATGTGAAGAGGCTTGCTTCCCTCTTCTGGAGGCGGGGACTTACTTCCCTGCATTGGAGTTTCAGCGCTGGGCTTCGCTGGCTTTCCCTTCCCGGGAGGCGCGCGCTGCCCTGTTTTGAGACTGTGGCAGACTCAACCTCTGTCTGCTTAACTCTTTCCTGGCTTTTAACTCCTTCATTTCTCTCTCCCTCTGAGAAATGCATCAACACCTCGGGGTTTGAGTGGACTTTCTCCCAATTTTGCTCCTCAAAATTGGCCGACTTAGAGATAATAGCAGGCTATTGAATATTTAGAGACTCCTGAGTATTCAATAGCCTCCTGGCTGGACTCTATTGCCCCACAGCTCTGCTCCAATGCCCGTAACTCTGGGCCCATAACCCTGTTGAGGATGGAAGCAAAGGGCCAAATGCTGCAAGCGTTTGTGTTAGCACTTGGTTCAATAGTAATCCCAGAAGCAGAAGGCATACTCACACACCAACTTCGTGTATAATACAGAGTTGTTTACTCGTGGTCCAATATATATACAGCACAATGGTTTTCCATCAGATATGTACACAGGCATTTACACAATTCTCCACATGTCCAAATACATCTAGTCCGACCTCTTACAACCATACAAATAAGACTTACTTATATATGTTTCTCATATCATACATCCCTGCTCAATCTATCTTATCTGTGCTGGTACTTAGCAATAATTAGGTTGACCTTTCCAGTACTGTACATACTCCCTCAACTTCATTGCTTGCAGCTGGCCGTGTCCTTCAGACTCCTCTCAAACTTTCCTCCAATCCACTTGGTCTCTGGAATTTCCCCCCAACAAAGCTAATGTATAGAAGTGGAAGTGTGAATGGGTGAAGTAGTGTCTGCTGCCCACAATACCCACCCTAATGTTAGAGCAGAGAAACTTGTGACAATCATATACAAGTTTTTTTAAAAAAAAATTGAACTTTAAAAATAAAAAAGCCTGCCAGCCAGCAGCAAGCCCTGTTAAGCAGCATCTTGCAGTGGAGTGAGGATACAATCAGAAAATATATTTGAGGGGAGAATGTATTACAGAGAGTATAGCAACAAAGTACAACAAAAGCTACAAAAGCTGGAGTGAGTGAATTTAAATTCAGATACATTGGATTTCTCAATTGTTATTTCAGTGATTTTAACATTAAGATGTTATGTAGAACAGATTTGTCTTAATTTTGTGCTGTAAAATCAGACATGTGACCAAGGCTATATTCAGGTGGGCACCCCCCTTGTTGCTGGACATGCCCCCTGGGGCGGACATGGTGGTGGGGACGCCCCCTTGGGAGCAGACCATGTTGTCCTCCTTTTTGGTTTCCAAAATTTGGTCACCCTAACATTGTATTGAGTGGGGGGAAATGTTGGGTGCCCCATAGATACATGGCAATAGCCACAGTTTTTTTTTGTGTAGAATTATCCAAGAAGCAACAGCACATCATAATGTGTTGCCTCTTCCTAGCATTTTTAGACATCTTCATCCTGCACTAAATCCATTGTGCTTTGTAGCTGCTTTAAGAGAGCAAGGCTATGGGCCCTAGACAGAATCTGGATTGTCATAGGAAGCTGCAGAGAGGGTAAAGAGAGGACATGCTGGTAGCTGGGGAGGGGAGTCGTCATGATATGCAATATCCTATGAGCTCTCCACTCTCCAACCCACCCACTGAAAGATAGGTAAACTCAGAGGCTAGCTGTTTTTTGCTTTTTACACAGAGGAACACAGGCAAAATTGCCTCTGTCCTCCTCCCGCCCCACTGACTCTTTCCGGTAGGGCGTAGGATAGACAGAGGGCTCCAAATTCAAAACCCTCTGTCTATTGCTCCCTAAACTGTAAAAAACAAACAAACAAAAGACCAGGCTGGAAACCACAGAATCCTCAGCCTGCCTCATAAACAAAAATATAAGTACTGCAAGGTGGTAAAAAAATAGGGTGTGTAGCGGTTCACAAAAATGACGACTAATCGGCATATTCACATTCCGCTAGGAGGAGAGGTCAGGAGGGGAGTATTTTCATTTGTTCACACACACGCAAAAAGGGAAGCTAATGAAATTCTCCCCCATTCTTACTCCCTTGTATGTGTGTTTTAGATTGCAGACTTCTTGTTCTCTGGTTCTCAACCCAGTTTCCAGGAAGTTTCGTCTGCTACTACTACTACTTTAATCTCATAGTCCAGCAATTTTATTTGAATATTTGAACAAGCCTGATATCTGCCATAAAGCAATATTTCAAAGAATATTCATCTTAACAACTTCCAGGACAAGAACATAAAGTTACTCTGTTTAGGTTCATAACTTCAGAGAACCAAAACAAACAAGCAACAAACAAAAAACAAACCTGACAATAACAAAAAGCATTTAAAAAGAACAACAACCCTACCCTGGGACGCTACATATGTGTCTTAGAAGAGTTATAGGTGTATATTCATGTCAATACACAAATAAAATCAGTGCACAATGAAATGTGCATGTTGAAGCCATATATTCCTAATACCCAGCAACATATGCCAAAAAATTAATGAAACCTGCTGCATATTTTTCTACCTTGTGGAACTACCTGCTAGAGTAATATCTGATGATAAATTGAGTCTATGGTGAACAGCTAGGTCCAATCGTTGGCTGTAAATCTCCCAAGCTAACTTCTTTTAGCACATGAGGCAAAGTCAGTATGGTATATACCAACTGTCACTTGAATAAAATTCATCCTGACAAACTAATGTCCCTGTCAAATTTTGTTTTAAAGGCTAGGGGCACAAATACTTCATGACATATGTGATGAAAGATTTTTAATAACCTAAGTCAAATATTCTTTAAAAGCACATTAGTTTTACATACATCATTTATAAGTTTAGGTATTATCCTTTTGATACCGACAATATTTTAGGTTTTATATATAATGTAGGTTCATATTCCCAAAGCATTTTTTTCAAGAAATGTAAATCCAGTAATAACAATTAATGATCATGCTGTTTTCATAGATTGATTCTGTCGTGCTTCTATTATGATTTCAATATGATATTTTTGTAAGCCACTTTAGCAATTTGGGAAGAGGAACTATCAAGCAAGATACAACACACACACACACACACACACACACACATTGTAATAACTACAATGAAAACAGATCTGGCCAGCATCTTCTATTAGTCTTGAACCCAAAATTGCCATTTGATCCAGTGAAAGGTGATAATTGATCCCTGCAAAATGTAGTATTTCATAGTTTATAGGAAGCATTTGTTTGCATTGGTGTACACAGCCTTATATTTGCTTGGAAAGCTGTGTTTTCCAGAACCCACATACGACATCATTAAATAAAATATGACCAGTCCATTTAAGGGAAGTTATTAGTGATATTTTGTGAACATGGCATGTAGGCAGTGAGTGCATTTGATGCTTGATATACTTTCAAGAAAACCTGCTGCCCTAATCACTCTTTTGCTCACTCAGGCATAAAATCCCCTACGTGCTATTTGCTATGTTTAAAAAAATGACATCATCTTTTAAATAAAACATCTTTGAAGAAAATACAAATTTCAAAATACTAACTCGTACAACAAAGCTTTTCTATATGAACAGTTTGCATCTTCAACATTTTCATGGTGTTACTAAATTAGGTGCATATTGAAAAATACTTCGATGTTTATTTGGCCTGTGTGGGTTTTAGTGGTTTTGGTTTATTGGTATTTGTTTAAAGCAAAAAAAATTTTTGGTAGGAATCCACAGGGGCTCTGCTACATTGGCACACCTGTAGCAGAAGATGATCACAGCTGTGAATCGCTACCATGTCTGCAACTTTTAAGGGAGTAAACTAAAGCTAGACAAAATGTGGATGGTCTAGCTCATTAATAATGGTTTGTACTGCGAAGAAATGTCATTACCATTTGCTACCTGCCTGCTGTTACATTGAAAATATTTCCTGAACCCCTAAAGGCATTTTTACACTGTCCATAAATGGGAGAGAAGTGGAAATATTTAAAACATATTTGACTGTACACTAGTATTTTCATAATATTATATTATAATATATAATAAATATGTTGGCTGAATTCGGACGACACAATAAGCAACTGGGGGTGGGGAAACAATCGTTGGTTGTATTGACTATCGTGTCGTCCGAACACTGCCATAGTCAACTCAGCGCTGATCCTAATCCACACCACAGTTGATTATTTATTACCATGTTGTGTGGGGAGTACCCCCTAGATGAACAACTGTAAAGTTGATTATTACCCCACCATTGACTAATGTGTTGTCCGAATGCAGCCAACACAATTCTTCCTTGCTAAGATATTTTTAAGCAAGATCACGGAATTATTAATATGGGCATTTGTTCACATTCAAATGTGTGTAGTGGTGGCAGGAATGCACAGGCCTGCAATTGCCTCTTGATGTTCACACATTTAGAAATGCATGCTAACGTCAGTGGATCAGTGAGATTTGATTTATTTTTAAAGTGCTGCAGTCTTAGCATATACACAACATGATTAAAACTGTTGCATATATAGTATCCCAGAAGTAAGTAATAGCAACCATCATACATTTAGTTGGGTGGTGATAACAAAAGTATTTTGTTATCATCACCCAATTAAATGTATGATGGCTGTTTTCATCTTTCACAAAACAAAACAACAAATCGCGAAAGATAAAAAAAAGACGTATATCTTGATGCCATAGGCCCTTATTTACACAAGTACCAGTGTACAGTGGTGCAGAAGCATGGTGGTAAGCCACATCCAGACTTATGCACATTATTTATTTGATCACACGAGCAAACCCTACGTCCATGTAAATGGTATGCGCATAGCTCATATCTTTCTAGCCCTATTTAAGTGTTATCAAAGCACGTTGTATATACATGTAAGAAGGGGAGTGCACTAGCCCCGTTCCCTCTCATCATGCTGAATGCATGGTGGGTGACTTTGTGAAGAGGAGAGTTTCCTCTATTCGTTAGGGTTCTCCACTTGATTTGGAATGTTGGATAGTAAGCATTCTGGATTGTGCAGAGAGCCCCCATGGATAGAGGAGGCTCTCCTTTTGACAGAGTTGCCATCCATGTTTTCAACATGGCAAGAGTGACAACAGAGAGGAGGCAGAGCTACCACACTTCCCCCTCCTTGTATGTTTCAAGAGCATAGCACAGAGCTATGTTGCTTACATAAAAAATATAGTAACTTTATCTAAGAGGTGTATATCTTGTTTTTCCTTCCCTCTTTTTTTCCTTGCACTGATTTAGCATGTTGTACCTTTTACTATTTCCCCATCCCCTACATACTCACAACCATTTAATGAGTCTAAATTGGTATGTTACCTTACTTTAGAGTTACTCTAGCCAATTAGAGTTACTCTAGCCATACAGAATACTGATCTTCAGGATTCATCCAAACAGAAAGGAAACATTTCCACAAAAAATAAATTTCCTCAATAACATATAACAATAAAATAGTATTTCACAATGGGTTACTTTTCTTGTTATCTTCATTTAACACATGCAGTATATTCCTGAGCATTCTTCCATCAATCTGTTTTCAGCAGCTATTGGCATTTTGTGCACTACTTGTCACGTCTTTGTCAATAATGCAAATGAATCCTAGTAACAGTGCAACACAGTCCTTTTTTCCCTTTCTGTTCTCATAAATCTGCAATTCATAGTCTTGGTAATACTCATTGAGAACCGCATTGTTACAATATTCTGAACTGATGTCTCATTGGGTGAAAAGGACAGTATGCTATCTTGAGTCTAATCTTACAAATAGGTTAGGCCTCGTGTCATATGCTAATGCAATTCTGAATGACATTTAACTAATCTGCGTTGCTGCAGCTAGCGTAAGTCCTCAGAGTGCAGGTTGTAGGCTCCTTTCCTCCTTGTGTCTTTTTCTAAGATACATTTTATATTTAATGAAAATGCAAAGCAGAATGTTCTTTGGTGTCTACACTGTGAATTCCAGGTTTTGCACAAGCATTATTAGCATCATAAACATAAGATGCCGTGCAAACAGTCCTAAATTTTATATTTAACACACACACACATTTAGTCAAAATCAGTTGTGCGTGTACCAAGTTGTACAAACTCATACCTGGAAACTGTACACAAAACTGTACAATTTGAGTTGCAATCCTTTTGCTTCATTTTGCTCAATACCACACCTCTCCCTTGTCACAATGTTGTTATTCTTCTTATTTGTGTCTCATATAGATGTGCATTGTATGTTTTGGACACAAGATAATTTTGAGGTGAGGTTACCTAAAGGATCATCTCCTCCCAATATACTTGCCTGAACCCTTAGATCACCCTCAGACGCCCTCCTCCTGTCCAATGAAGTGAGGCTGGCTGGCTAAGGAGAGGGCCTTTTTAATGGCGGAACCTGAGTTGTGGAATGCCCTCCCTAGAGAGATGTGCCTGGCACTAACACTGTGGTCTTTTCAGTGCCAGGGGGAAACATTTCAATTTCCCCCCAGCTGTTTAGTCCTTCAGTTTCAAAAAATTGTGTTAGTGCATTTTAGATATTGGTCTTCATTGGTCTTATTTTGTTTTAAATTTAGTTATTTTTTGTATTGTTTTAAAATGTTATTGTATTTTACGGTTTTAAGTTTGTCTTGTGATCCCCTCAGACAGCGACAGCTAATGGGTGGTATAGAAATGTAACAAATAAATAAAATGGGCTGAAGATGAAGTGGATTAAATTGAACTGGCTTGCTGTTTTGCTCATGGTGCAGTGGTTGTCCAAGTGATTTATGAGGAGTGCATAATTAGAATGCCATCACAAACAGTTAGACAATGGCAATGTCTACACCATGCATATATCCCGGGGGTCATCTCTAGGTCATCCCTGTGCATCCAAATGATGCACAGGGGATCCCGGGGTCAACTGGGGACAACCAGAGACTTTCCCCAGGATATATACAACCAGGGATGTCCCGGTTTTTCCACAGTCCCGGGACAATCCCAAAGACCACGGCTAATGTGGTGCGGGCTCCTGCATCCTCGGATGGACACTGAGCTGTGCAGGTGACTCCATGCCCATGAGGGGCACTGATTTCACCATCCCTGGGATGGTGGGTGTGGGGTTGGATGTAGAGTTTGGTGGGGGGTACTTACTTTTTCACCGCATGATCCTCTGCTTAAAAAATAAAAAAGGCACCTGCGATATCTCTCTTCCCTTCTGGGAAGTCGCGCAACCATATAGATGCTGGGGGAAGATCGCAGAAGCAGGTAAGTCCGTGATCCTCTCCCCTCCCTCCCTCTACACCCTTAAGAGTACATGAACCCAATGATATGCAAGCTTGTTTTCTGCTTGTGGTGAGGATAACTTCTTGAAACTGATTTTAGATACTGCAGTATATTTCTCAGTACATGAAAAAGGTCATATCATGAAATCAAATCTGAATATACACATTTTATTATAGATACTTTGTTTCTCAACAATACCTCTGCTTTCATATGTCAGTAGCATATGCAGGCAACAGGTTTTAAGAGAGTAGGTTCAGATCTACACCAAGCAGGATATAGTTTTTAATTTTTCCTTTTTATTGTGAATATTAACAAAACAAAAATGATGGGGAAAAACCATATTTAGGAATATCATTTTCCCATCGGGTATACCATTCATTTAAGGGGGGAAAGGAGGAGAGAGAGTTATGCATAGGTTTCAAGAAAAGCAGACCAAATAGCCATATGTTTATCCACTCACAAGTTGTGCCTATATAACACCTGTTCAAACGTCAATAGCGTTAAGTCCTCAGTCCATTGCACCAAGCAGGATATGGCACTTTGAAAATGGTTTGAAAACTGTATATGGAGTGTGTCCTGGGCCCCAACAGTTGAACCATTTTAGGCCAATTGAACCATTGTTAGACAGTAGTGTAGATCCTGCCTAGAAGTTGGCATGATGAAGGCATCATTGCTCATAGTGTATACACTCTTTTTCCCCACTTTCTATATCCCACTGACCTATGTGGTCAAACAGATTAGCAGATTTTAGAAGCAGTACAAGTGACTGCAAAGCCTGTTTCCCCAAAGCTTGTTTCTGGAAAGAACTGTCATGTTTCAGCACTCCCCTCCCCTCTGTAACAAGAAGTCATTCTCTACAATATGCATGCTTAGGGCCGATTGCATCCATCACTGTAGTCATCCCACACTGGCTGTAAAATTCCTCATATATCCATCTGGATCCATCAGTATCTGAGGTCTGACCATCTTATGTATTTATTTATTTATTATTACATTTCTATCCCACTTTCTTTCCTCCTTAAGGAACCGAAGGCAGCGTACATAATCCTCCTCTCAATTTTATCATCACAACAATAACCTTGCGATGTGAGATAGATTGAGCTGAGAGTCTGTACCTGGCCTAAAGTCACTCAGTGAGCTTCCATGGCCAAGTGGCAACTAAAACCCAGATCTCCCAACTCCCAGTCTAACACTCTAACCACTACACCACAATGGATCTCTTAATATGCCTTTCATCCCTGCAGAGTCTGTATCTAACCAAGCAGCTGTTTATCCATGACAAAGGGGGGCTTCAACTTCCTCCATCACTAGGTCACTTCTCATTTTCCAGAACAAAACACCAGATCAAGCATGTGCCCTGCAACATGAGTGGGTCCACTCATGCATTGTGACATGGGTATGGTTGTTATGGCAGCCATGAAATCTTGAGCTGCACCTGGTAATAAGCCCTGGAGACTCCATTGCCACCCAAAAGAACACTCCTTTCAGCTCTGACAGAGAGGCTGTTGGGCAGTGGTGTGAATGGTACCCCAACAAAATCCCTCTCAGGTTCCAGTTTTCCAAATTCAAATGCAAGCACTCATATCTCAACAGCCAATGGTGACTTGCCCCCTTCCCTGGCCCATTGGGCCTGTGCTGCTGTATCACTGAAAAACCTAGCAGACACATTTGTGTCAGCTAAAACCCCACCACCCCCTTCTGCCCATATCTCAGTGATTCATCCCACGCTTACAAAATTATGTTGTGAATTACAGCATATTTTCCTTTCACTGACTTAGCATTAAAGAGCAAGATATTAAGAGCAATGGGAAGCCAATATGGTAACCTGGAAAAACGTGGTTAGGCAGAAAAGTAGAGTGGAATTGGCCTCAGATAACTTTAACTCCATCCCCTCAACTGGCTTGTCAAATGCCCATTGCCATCTCTACCCTTCCCCCAGATGCTCTAGATAACAAGCCCAACCTCAAATACCTCTCTCCCCCTCTCCATCAGCACCTTGACATATAACAGCTCTCAAACCCACCCCCCAAAAAACCTTCTTACATTAACCCACAATCTCTAAAAGAAGGCAGCCCTCATTTACACAGTTTTAATAAAGTAGACTTAGGGTAAAGTTGTTAATGCACCACACTACTAGAGCCAGAGAAAAATGCAGCATTATAGAGTAGTAGACAAAGTCATACCCTATCATCTAACCAATCAATTTCTACCTATGTTTCCCTTCTCACTGGAAACTATAGCAGGAGAGTTCCCATCCTTACCACCACACCACTAGAAGAAAGGTCATCAATGGGCATCCCAAGCTGAATTCTTACCCCTAAAATGTGATGCCTGGCTTCCTGTCAAGATCTCCCTCTTCCTCCCATTTTTCTTAAAATTGCTTTGAGGAGGAGGCAGATATTTGTGTGCTAGGAAGCAAGCTCTCTTAATTAGACAGTTTATGTGTTACAGCCAAAGCAGACCTGAAATTAAGCCTATTGTTTCTTTCCAGTCAATACATACTCTGATTTATGTGGTGAGAGTTAACAAACAGTTGCAAAGGAGATGCTATAATAATATGCCATTTTCACACTGTGTGATCACAAGCTACTATCTAGAAAACTTCTGAATTTGCTGATGCATGTAATAGTATTTATTAGTTTTTATTTATTATTGTATGTGTGAACATGTGTAACACATATAAAGTGAAGTAATGGAAAAGGTCATATTTACCCTAAAGATGCAAGTTTTCACGTTGCCCTGACAGTGCTGGCTTCTAACATCATTGACATCAGCAGTCAAGGTTCTAGGATGCTTTAGGGAAAGCAACAGCAGTTATGTTTCTTAGATGGCAAGTATCTTAAAAGATAAAATCCCAGATTGAAGTTTAAATTCATGTATGTTCTCTGCAATAACCCTAATGGCTTACGACAATTCTAGCCTAGCCATCCCCTCTACCACATGTAGCACATAGTCATCAGTTTAAGTAATCTGAAGTGCCAAGTGTGCTTTTAAAAGCTGAGCAGAAGCTAGCTTCCGTCTGAGCTAAACTTGGGAGTTAACATTTTCTGTGCTTTTTCTCCTTTTGTTTGCTGCTGCTATTTATAAGATTCAACACGTGATCCCTGGGTGGACACTCCACTATGCCAGCACTAGCCAGTCAATGTAATCGGGCGAAATGTTCTTTTCTTTCTGGGTGTCGATTAGAATTGGCACCCCTCAGGATTTCCCCATTTGATAAAAGGGGGAACATCCCCTGCCACATCTCCCTGGGTCGCGAAACACTGGGTGTGCAAGGGAAGATGGCCCCACAGATAATCCTTATCCCCCCACTAGAGCCACAAAACCCTCAGCAGGAGGCCTCAGGCATCACCTGTCACTACCAACAATGACTCAGAATAATCACCATCCCTATCCAGACAAACACAGCAGCCACAGGAGGACAACAAGGCCAGGAGGAGGGCCCCCGATGGCCATTATCACCCTCAATGCTGGGGCTTGATAGAATGTCTCCTCATTTCCCCCCATACCCACAATACCCCCTCCCCCCATGGTCAGGCAAGCCAAATGTGAGATAGGATATTTCATCAAGGCCTACATTTTGGTTAAATGTGTGATCCATTTTTGAGTCAGAGGATAGAGGAGAATGATTACCAAAGCGTTGTTGTGTTCATGGAGAGCTTGCTCCAGTGGAAAGATATTATTCTGCTAGTTTAGCCAGATACTGTATGTTCACACTAGAGATGGACGGATAAATCTGTTTTGTGTCCGTTCGTTAGTCTGCTCTGTTTCCACAATTACCTGAGATGTTAACAAAAAATCGCATGAAAATTTGCATTTGAATATGTACTGAAATACATAATTTGAACGTATTTTCTCTCAAAGTACACGAATCTAAACCTTTGAAAACTTCAAATACACATTTTTATGTGCAATTTGATAAAATTTTAAATTTATGAAACTGCATTGCAAATTTAGAGACATCCAAAATAATAATCCGAAGAATTGTATTCCAACCTGAACATTAATCCAGAAGGTGCAGATCAGATTAGTTTATATCAGAATTAGCAAACAAATAAAAAATCCTCAAGCATCTCTAATTTATTCACACAACCACACAGAGCTCCCCTCTGCAAGATTTCGATTTGACGCCTGGTTGCCCGATTATGCACATCTGCTCACAATTGCTTTATAAGAGAGGCGTTGAAGCGCATTACTGGCTGTATGAAACTCGCTTTAAAGTTGTTGACATGCATGCAAATGTTGCAGAAAGTAATGCACTTTGTTCCCGGCAACTGCCCAAACAGGTTTTGCATCCTTTATTCTCCCCGCCTACCAGAATCTCCCAACTTTGGTTTCCTAGGTTACCTGTGGAATGATGTGGTTAACCTGATTGGCTACCTCTCTCCCCTCCAATTTCGCCGCCAGCTGAAGTTTGTCCCCCCTCCCAGAACTGCTCAGGAGTAAGTGGGAATGTGCCTCAGAACTTTCCCACTCCAGCAGCCTTTTAAAAAGTATTTTCGGCTGCCTCTCTCTGCCCCCCACCATTTGCCAGAGAGAGAGGAAGAGAGCAAGAGACCAAAGAGAAGGAGCGAGCGAGCGAGAGAGTAGAGATCCGCACAAACGCACGCCCAAACAGACAGGGGAAGCTGCTTCGTTCCTTCCTCCTCCTCCTTATTTTCCCAGTGAGATCAATTGTTTTCCCTTCTTTCCTTCTCAATCATCCGTTGTCATTTTGGTGATGTAAAACATTCAGACGCGCACACACACACACACACCCAGCAAGCAAGCGAGGGGAGCAAGTGTGTGTGTGTGTGTGTATGTGTGTATGTCTATGGATGGAGGCAGGCATGCAGGCAAGCATGAAAACACCCTCCCCCTGTCCGCCCCCCCTTTCCCTGTTTCCTGTCTCTCAGGAATCCAGCAAGAAGCAGAGGGGATGAGTTGTCTAAGCGGATCACTAATTATCCACACATATGCATGACAACAAGACCATCTGATCGTTAATGCGCCTCCTCACAAAATTGTTTACATGGACATAAGGCGCTCTTACTCCCGCGGTAAATTAAAACTCTCTATTTAACGCGCATTCGAAAATGCGAATAATCGGAGCTTTAAAGCGCCCGGAACCCTGATTTGCGCTCTGTTTTTGTAGAGGTAAATTTGGTAATGCACCTTGAAAGAGCTTTAAATCGCTCTTGTAGAGGCACCCAGAGACCAATTTTCATCACCAGCTGCATATAATATCATACTTACCTTTTTGCATTATTATGCTGAAGCTTCTTCATCTCCTGTTCATAAGTTTTATGAAGAAGATGATTCACAACAAGATGAAGGAAGAGATGCTTCCACTTTTGGTTAGAGCTCTGTTAAGAAACATTGCATAGCTTTACTGCAGAGGCAGAAGTTAGTAAATTATGGCAGTATTATGAGTATGCTGCTATTTCTACTCATAGTAAAGTGTGCCTCAGTGCTGCTTCTTAACTTCTATTCTCCCATTTTGGATGGTACAAATTTTGTGTCCATGCTTCCACTCCAATTTGTTATGAATGGGAAGAAAAGTAAAAACTTCAAAATAAAATAGTTAACTGTTAAATGAAAGTTCAAACAACTAATTCATCAGCTACAAGCCAAACTTGTTGATTGGACTGAACTGCACTCTGGGAAACCATAGTGGAGACATATCTAGGCCTAGCCAGTTGAGAATGACAAACAAAATTCCTTCTTGGCTGCTAGGAAGGGGGATCAGGACTACTCATGATCATGGCATCCCAGTTTGCTGGAAAGTGCAGAGTGTAACACCGCACAACATTATGACTTGGTTTGAATGACATGCTATGACTTGTCATCGGTTGTTTAACCATGGTGAGCCACAGCACCCAATGCATATGCAGTCCCTACTCAGGGGCTGTTGTCTTCTGTGAACCTCACGATCATGGATTGTATGAGGGTTAAACAACCGTTGCATAACCATAAAACAGATAATGGGGCCATCTACACCAACCATTTATTCCAGAATAATATCGAGGTTGTCCCTACCAGGCAATATGATGTTCACCTACTCCCGGGACGACTGCTCAGTTTTTCCAGAATATTGCTGACTGGTTTTGTAGCAGCTTTCCCATCTCGCACTACAATTTCCTGAAGTCCCCTGCTGGTGTGCCCTTCCTTCATGAGTTCCTGGCTCGGCGAACAGCCAACCCGCTGTTAGGGGAGTGTGCATGGGCATTGCCATGTTTCATCGCTGGCTGTCTCTTTTTTACTCCACACAAGCATATTGATGCACAATAGTGCAATTTCAACAAAGTACCTGCCCCCCCCCATGTTGCTGTGTGTTTGCGTTTGTGTGCATCTCGGAGGATTTTTAAAAAAATCCATGCCCTCATGATTATCCTTCCTCCCTCTCAAAAGGCTTAAGGTGTAGATGAGTTCCTAAAGAGAACCCTAAAACTTAACTCTAAAACGGATAGCCAGGTTCGCGTGACATGACAACCCTGCCCTGAACAGAGATTGCATATTCAAAATGGTAGCAGCATGTACCCTGCACGTGGGTTAAATAAATTTGCTTCGGCAACATTAGTTTGATGCTCAAATTCAGTTCCTCATCCAGGAGCGTTAGTGAATATTGCCTGAAGCTAGAGCTAATTTATCAGGAGTCGAGGAAGAGACAATCATGATGAGAAGAAATTAATTTTGAGATGTAACAGTTAAAGATAAATTGTGACATGTTCTAGCACTCTGGAGATATCATCACTTCCTGATAATTAATTGAATATATTTTAATATTGTATTGAGCTATTTGTAGGGCTTTTAGATTCTATATATTAAGAATGATATGGGTTACAATATGTGAAATATATGCCTGTGATGGTGCATTACATTTTGAACGTCAAGTCTATCAGTATACATGGTGCTTTACATAGCAATACAAGCACACACCCAAAAAGGATAATTCTCTCCCCATGTAAACCGCCCAGAGAGCTTCGGCTATGGGGCGGTATACAAATGTAATAAATAAATAAATAAATAAATTACAATCTAAATTTCTTCAGTGGGAAAGATAACAAAGAAGGAAAAGAATAAGGAGAGGCTAGGGTTTACTATTTACACATTGACTCAAAAGTAGCATTATATATAAAGATGAATGTATTTCTATTTACTGTTAAAGCACACACACCACAAAACATTTTTGTGCCTCCCCCCCCAATGTGGTGAGCCTGTGGGCAATATGATGACATGGTTATTCTCCTGGAAAGTAAATGATGCTGCAATGGGAAGCCTTTGCATTGGTCCTTTGCATATGGCCTAAATCTAGCAACATGAGTTGAACACATTCTATAGCAAGTTACATACAACTAGGTTTGCATCAGAAAAGATCCTTATGCTGCTATCTAGCTACACATTGTTTAGTAGCTAGCAGCTCTGCTTTTATTTTTCCTCTTTTTTTAACAAATTGGTTATTTGTCGAAGTGAAGACATTTGCATTCTCTTACAAAGCCTTGTAGATCACTAATCCAAACAAAAAGAGTTCTCTCGGACAATTAAAAAGCACAGTAAAACAAACCCTAAACTCATACCTTCAACACATCCAATTTACGGTTAACAGTTGTTTTTATTATTCTTACCATAGTAGGTAAATATTTCAGTTGTTAATAAACCACTCTCAGTGCCAAAGTTCCAGAGTTACCTACTGAAACAAAGTTTGAAATAGATCCCCAAATAAATATATTGGCCTTGACAGGATCTACACTACTGCTTTAAAATGTTTTATAACAGTAGTGACAACTGTTGGGGCTCAGGACACACACCATATACATTTTTCAAAACGTTTTCAAAGTATCATATCCTGCTTGGTGTAGATCTGACCCTTAATTATTTTGCCCGCATGTTCTTTTCTTGCATCCAGCGCCCATGGTTTGTTTCTACAGCTGTTATGCTTGATATCTGCAAGTATGAATGGGTTTGCCATCACTTCTACATAACATGCTAAGCATTCTCCACACTCCATTTTGCTCAGGTCCATTAATAATGTTTATAACATTTATTTGATAAACAATAAATGTCTCTGCAACTTATTCATCTTTAGGGTTTTTTTAAAAAAAGTTTGGTTAAGTTAGTAAATTGTCTTGTTAGAATCAATGGAAAATTGTGTTAATAAGAACTGTATTTTAAATTAGAGCTTCATGATGAACCACATTTTTAGTTTTACCTGAAATGCCTACACCTCCCATCGTGCTTTGGCCAGAGCAGCCATCTAAATTTCAAAAACAATCAGGACACACAACACCCTTTCTACCAGCTAAAAAAGATGCAAACCTAAAAATATGTTTTCAAAATATAGCCGGCATTGCCCAGATATCCGAATAACATATAGTAGGAAAGCGGATCTCAGTGAACGCGGGGAACTCTTGTATGCATGTGCTCTGAAGTTATTATTATGAAAAAAGGAAAGCAGCCTTTTTTCATAATAGTTAACTCACAGGCCAGTGTTAGGCCTGTGAGTTAACTTTTAAACAAAATAAATTCATTTATTTTTTTCCTCTCTCACCGTCATGACATCCCTGCAAGGTAGGGCAGTCCTAGGCCTGTGAGGTAACTTTAAAACAAATTAAATTAGTTTCTTCCCCACCCCCTCTCTCACACCCTCAATGCATGGCCAGGGCTGCCTTGAAGCTGTTGCCATAACTTTCCTTGTCGCCACAGAAAACAAAAACTATAACTCCCAGCATGAATTTTGCTGTTGTGCCCAACTTGCCCAATCGGAGTCCTGCTGCTGAAGCTCATGGGAAGTGAAGTCTGGCTGAGCCAGTCCACACTACACTGTGCTATCGGTTCTCACAGGTAGGCCGTGAGGGAGCTGGCTGGCTGACAGTTCGCTTGGTTGCCGTTGGCAATGAGCCTACTCCTGTTGGGGCCTAGCAACTGATGCAGCTGGCTCCAAGCACTCTCCCTTCTGGCCCCGGAGGGTGAACCACTACCAGATAATGACTGCCAAAGCCCAATAAGTCTTCCCTCCCGCCCAAGGCATGCTAGGAGTTGTAGGCGCAAGCCTAGCTCTCTGAATAATGTTAATCTTTGAATACATCTGAGGTGTCATGGGAGAACAGGCCTTCTTAGTTGTGGCACCCTGCTTAAGGATTTCTACTTCCTAGGTGGGCTGGCCTGGTGACTGCATTAATGTAGGCTGACCATATGAAAAGGAGGACAGGGCTCCTGTAACTTTAACAGTTGTAGAGAAAAGGGAATTTCAGCCAGTATCATTTGTATGCAATTAGTTCCTGGTGAAATTCCCTCTTCATCACAACAGTTAAAGTTGCAGGGGCCCTGCCTTCTTTTGTATATGGTCACTCTAGTATAGTGCCTGCAACTTTAACTGTTGTGATGAAGAGGGAATTTCACCAGGAACTAATTGCATACAAATGACCCTGGCTGAAATTCCCTTTTCTCTACAATTGTTAAAGTTACATGAGCCCTGTCCTCCTTTTCATATGGTCAGCCTAATTAATGGCTTTTAAGTGCCAAGTGGTATATATATTCCTGGGCCTTTTAACTTGATGAGATTTTTTATGCTGCAGTTTTCCCCCCTGTTATAACTAAACCACAACATTCCAAGACAGATGCAAGAATTACTGGATAAAGTTTGATTTTTATGTAAAAGCCTGACTTTACTACTGAAACAGAAGAGGGAATGGAGGAATGACTGATAGCTGAGGCTAGAATGGGATGGTGGGGGGGGGGGTGAGTGACAGTTGGGGGAAGTCAGTTAGAAGGAGAACAAAGACCGTTATTGAGAGGTCAAGAAAGTGGGGACTGAGTTAGGGCTGAGAGATCATGACCTGGCTTGCTAACCTCTACTTTATTTAAAGTCAGCCACTCTATATACCAGTACTACACCTCCCAGCATGCATCTGGCAGCCTGCAGGTGCCGACATCCTCTTGTTGCCAGTGCTGCTCCTAGATACAGCGTGAAAGAGTAGCATCACCAAGGGGGGATGTAAGCAGGTGTCAGTGAACATGCCTAGCTCCAGCCAATCCTGCTGGGATTGCCTCGTCCTGCACTTCTCACCCACCAAGTGCTCCAACTGGAGCCTGTACTGAAGGGTCGGGGCTGGGCCGGGCACTTCCTCCCCTTTGTCAGGTCTGTTTCTGGGCATGTGCTGCCTCCCCTTCCTCCCTCCCTCTTAAGGGCAAAAGTTGTGTGATTGCTTCCCCAAGATTCTGAGAAAACAGCGATATCAGGGTGAAGTGTCTTTGAGCATGTTTGGCTTCTCAAAGCCACACTGTTGTATCTAGTCATGATTTTAAAACCACGCAGAGGCGGGAGGAGGCACCACAAATGAACGCAGCCCTTTTATGTGGAATTGGGTTGACTGTTCAAGACCAACCTTAGGAGTCAGGTTATGAAAGACATGCAGCAGCCACCCGCCTGTGCACTCACAATGGCCACCAAAGGCCAGTAAGTCTCACCTCCTGCTCAAGGCATGCTGGGAGTTCCACTTAAGGCATGCTGGGAGTTCCGCCCAAGGCATGCTGGAAGTTGTAGGCATAAGCCTTGGTTTTTATTAAATTCTTTAAAAATACTTGAACCCCAAAAATTCATGTTTTTAGATTTTTCTGGTACATTGTACAGCCAGACCTATCACTGTGTCACCATGTCAAGTTTCTAACTCATCTGGAAGTGGGTACACATTTCCAAACATATGTGACGCACACATACTTTTCGCTTTATAGGTAGAGATGTCTTTTTTCCTACAGGCAACTTCATTTCCCCTCCGCACTGGACATTGTTTGATCATTTAATTTGAGTCATACAACCATGGCCAAACTAATCATTAGGATAAGTGTGCATATTTTCACTAGCTTTTCCTACTCACCTGTAAGCATGCATGCCCCCAATTCAGATTAGGACTATGGCTCTTTTAGAAGGGGGTTAATACTCCCCTCCCCCCATTTTTTTACAACATTCCACACACACATGCTACAGGGAGGAGGTTAAAAAGGGGGGGAAGGTTTCATTTGGAACCAATGGAGATTTTTCCCCTTTTTCTTTTAACTCTTCCTGCTATGGGGATCTGTGGAGGGTGGGAATCCAGGGGGAGAAAGGTTTACTCACCCCCCCTCCTGGAGCACCATTGGCTGAAACTGAATTGGGGCTGTGTGTGCTTACAGGAGAATAGGAAATGCTAGCATGCAGAGTTCTACTATGTGTCCCTACCTGAACATTTAGTTTGGCCCTGATACTAGAAGGGAATTAAGTTCTGCATTGCTGTGCATGTAAAATACCCCATGAAGATAATGAAAAGGTAGAGCTGGAAGGCTGGTTATGTGTGCTTGTGCACAGCTAAATAGTACATTTGAAATCCACTTCCTCAAATATTATTTAAAAGCTAAAATGGCTAAGCTTCAGGTTGAGGAGGATCAGGAAAGTCACCAGTAGGTTCAGCCAAGATAAGATGGAGTTTCATGAGGTCATTGCCTGATCCAGAAAATGACTGTTCTGGTCATATTGAAAAGTAATGTATTCTTATCTACACCAGAATAGTTCACCCAGCAATTGTGTCAGGGACAAAATAAACCGCCACAGGTCAGGACAGAAATGTATCAGAATAAAATAGGGGAAATATGGGAATGCAATAGCATATCATGTGGATTCTGAGTGAGGAAGAGGTTACAGATACTAGGAAAAAAACAGCAGGGATTATCTGCACAGTATAGTCAGATGGAATTTTTGGTTAACCTTTTGCTATAGCTCCCATTTTATAGATCTCTAAATATAAAGTTACAACTTTTCTTTTCTTTTGCAGGAAGTCAGTAGGTGGTTTGTGCACTTCTTCTCCAATTTTGCAAAGCATAACCACCTCAAAATGTTTTACATTATAACTGAAGTTTTAAATTGTAACTGAACCCAGCTCTCATCTCTTGCTGAATTTCAGCTACAGCTAATTTTCCTATTAGTTAACTAATAATTAGGCAACTCTCTGAAGATGTTATGTCTGGAGATAAGTACTAATTATTATTTTCCATTTCGGTGTGCAGTGCAGGTTTCCATTATTAGTTGCTGGCTGAACGACTTGGGAGCTATGGAAGCATGCCATTGTGTGTTTTACACACACACTTCCTTTTTATAGTATCTTGTAAAAAGCCTTCTAAAGTGGATAATGCAGTATGCGCTGATTTGTCTTATAATTTTAGTAGCAAACATTCCCAATCATTTCCCTCAGCTTTAGGAGATGTCATTAACTAATCTTTTAAACTACATGAATAAGTAAAATGATTTATTTGCAGTGTAAATGTTTTAAAACTTGTAAAAAAAATGTATCCAGAACCATTTAATTGAGTCCTGAAGTTATGTGGGAAATGAAAAGTGCTTCTGGCAAAGTAATAGTAGTTCTGAATATTCAAATAGCAAAGAGTGGAGAGTACAGCTATAATTAGGATTTAATATATGTAGGCTGCACTTATTGCTGTTATTCTTAGCTTTGTGTAATCTTCATGCATCTTTGTAGAATCGTAGAATAAGACTCCATGCTGCTTATGTATTATTTGGCTGGTAAGTATTTGAGATGCATAAGTGAGATGGATGTGTTGCTCTAATATTAAGACTGGGAATTATAATGTCTTCTGTATTGTGGAGATTGCAATATAAAATGCCTTTATTCTCATTAATTCTCTTTATTTTTGCATGTGCACAGTATAGCATAGTATAGCCATATTGCATGGCTGCCAGCTTCTACCCAGCTTCAACCCAGTGCTCATTTGAATCATTAACTGGTCTGGATTCCGTATTTGGGTGCTTTTTTAAAGCAAGTATTTAGCCCTTGTAGAACCAGAGATCCAAAATAAAATGTGCAGGCACTATTTGAGCCTGCACTATTTGACCCCAACTGTTTAGGAAAGCAGTGTTATGGGGAAGAAAAGGTAGCTGCAAAGGCAAGAGTTCATTCTTCTGACTTAGTTCTTATTTCATGCGCACCCACTAACGCAAAGTAGTTTGCCAATGCTAAAAAGGCCATTATCACAGCTATATTACAGGAAAGGCTGTGACTTAGAGAACATGACTTGCACTAGCCCTGCAGAGTAGCCTGGTGTTGTTACACACATATTGCTGGGAAAGGGGCAGAGGGAGTCATGTATGGCAACCCTGCAGCGTAATCTAGTGTTGTTACAAAGTCTCCTGGTATTTGGGGTTTTATTGTTATTTTGTTATGTGTCACTTCTAACTTTATGTAGGAGTATTAAGAGACTCTGATGGGAAGTTATCATTTTCCACTTTCATTTCCACCCATGGCTATTGGTGAGTCTGGAGATTCAGGGGCTGTGCTTAGGAATTTTATGAGCAGATTGAAACGTAAAAGCTTCCATGGAATAGAGCATCTGGGATTTCTTCCCAATCAAGTTCTGATGGAATTGCTCTGGTTGTAGGTGCATCACTGCTGCCTCCATAGGCCAATAAATGGGCCTTTTTTTGATAGCAGGGGTCATTTGGAGGCTGACAAGGATTCACTTTTGCGCCTGGGTTAGGCAATTATGCGCATAATCGCAGAAGCGCATTTACGCCTAATACCTCTGCACGAGAGGCGGCGAGAGGCGGCGAAGCGCATTAACGGATGACCAAAATGCGCTTTACAAGTAGTTAATGCGCATAAGCGCTTGTTCACATAGTCAAAATGCGCTTTAACGGTCGGGGCAAAATAAAACTCGCTGTTTAACGCGCATTCGATAATGCACATAATCGGAGGGATAGCGCGCCTCTACGCCCGATTTGCGCTCCGTTCTTGTAGAGGTACATTTTTTAATGCGCCTTGAAAGAGCTTTAAATGCCTCTTGTAGAGGCAGCCGCAGTCTTGGCCAGCTGTGTTGCGGGGTCAGTGTGGAGATGTGTCTGCAGAAGTATGGCAGAATACTAAGTAAAGAGTCTTAATGGGCTTTGACATTCTGGCTAGAATAGTAAATGATTCTGTCAGTGCAAAGCTATCAGCCCCACTAGGAAACTATGCCTCTGGCATGAAAGGAGAGGACTTGTTGCGGGAAGTAAATTAATTTGTTGTTTTCCCTTTTATTTAGGACCCTAGCCCAGGGTATGTAAAGAGTTGGAGTAGTTCCAAAAGCCAGAAGGAGAACACAATTGGATGTCTATCTATGATATAGTGGTATGTAGAGTTCCTGCACTGGAACAAGAGCTCTTCATATCACCATCAGTATATTGATAATGAAGTCTGTTATGGGGCAGTATCCAACAGTGTCATTCCACAAACTGAAATAGTGCTTGTGGAGCTTTGCTGAATCTTTCCATTGCACAAGCACTTACACATTGGCCTATTTCGGACGACACACTAATCAACCGGGGGGGGGGCAATCATCCGTTGTGTTGCTCATCGGCAGCATTCGGACGACATTTTAGGCAATGGAGGCAGCATTCGGATGACATGATAACACAACGGACGATTGTGTCGTTCCCCCCCCCCCCCCCGGTTGATTAGCGTGTCGTCCAAAATAGGCCATTGTGTGTGTACAGCCATTTTATGCAAACATAAATTTAGCTGGATTCTCCTCTTGCACATCATAATTTGTGCTAGCTCAGACACATTACAGTGTGTTGGATAAAGCCTCTTTGGACCCTGCCTTACCCGTCACAAGAAGAGCCAGAACTCTGGCTGGAATTTTTATCTCAGTACCAACTTTTCATGGGCAGAGAGGTGACAGCAGACCTCTGAATTGATGCTTAAATGGCTAACAAAACCCATAACCATGTTTTTGTTCCTTCTCTGATAAAATGGTGAGATATTACAATTCATTGCTTGTCTCATTTCTAATGAAATATGCCAAATGTGAGTTTCCTTATTTCATAGCCTGGTAGGAGTGATTGTGGGTAGAATTCATGTGAGTCAAGGGCATTAATTCCTGAGGTTAAAGGCTTAAAAATTCAGCAGGCCCTCTTACCTGAGATGGTAAATGGCAGAACTCTCACAAGTTTGAGCATCTCATGTGTGGAGTGACTGTGTCATGGGAGGTATCACAGTGGTACAGAGCATGCCTTGCAAGCAGGTGGCCTTGCACTGAATTCCTTGCATATCCGTTGAAAAAGGATCAAGTAGTAAGTCAATCAATATTTATTACAGTCACAAGACCAGCAGACAAGTAGTAAGTGATGGAAAAGGCTTCCACCTGAAACCCTGGAGAGCCGATGCTACTCAGCATGGACAATAGGGATGTGTTAATCTGTCAATGTTGGTTCTATTCAATTTCTCGTTTTTCTCACCTTCAGTTTGGCCTCACTCTGTATCATTGTACAATTTCTTTTAAAGTCAGTATGAAAATTCATATACATTTTGATGTACACTTCTCATGATATACACATGTAATTGTGCATGTTTTCTTGATGTATCCATTTTATGTGCCCTAATTGCTAATGTAAACATTTTTTCAAGCTATTTTCCCTGTAATAATATGTTCCTGTGCATTATTTTCACTAGTGGGTCCATTGTTTGTGCACACTTATCAGTAGCATGTAGATTTTTGTGCTCATTCACCTTCCGTTGTATGCTTTTTGAGCGAACTGTAGTGCTAAATTTAGGAAAGGTACAAATTGTTATGCATAACTTGGTTCCAGTTTGGTCATTGGTTCAACTGGTGCAAATATGGTAAATGTGCATACAAATTTGGATAGAACTAATTTCTCACCTACCCCTGGTAGGTAGTACTGGCCAAGACGGACAAAATATCCTGACATGGTATGAGGTAGCTTCCTACATCCCTCTGTCATGGTCCTTTAAAAAAATTGTGTCCTGTTTAATCCCATCTATTAGTGCCTATGTATACACTTCCCAGGTGCAACTGGAAATTTGTATGGTGCTCTCTGTCTGCATATAATTATTGAATGGAAAGAAATTATGTTCAGCTCAGATAATATGTTTTCCTTCAATTCTTAAGTACAAAATGACCACAAAGGAAATTACAGGCTTTCAATGAAATGGGGTAAATTAGTGTTTTAAGATGATTCAATAAGAAGCAAAAACATGACAAGCATTCCAAACGAGTATGTTAATATAATCCTTTTTTTTAAAAAAAAACTGCCTCCAGTGATGTTCATAGGACAATAATGAGAGTGACTGCATTTGCTAACAGCTCTGTATATACAATACAGACTGCTTGTCTTTGGAAATGATGATGTACAGTAATAGAAAAGGCTACTATACAAATCAGAAAACGTGTATATCATTCTTTCTTAACCGACAACTAGCTACTATGCTTTAGAAAGCATGAATATTGTAACAATCTTCTTCTTCTTCTTCTTCTTCTTCTTCTTCTTCTTCTTCTTCGTTAAGCTAAGCTGGCTGTCTTCATCTTGTAACATTGACTGGCACCAATCATATAGGCAGCATGCAGCATTTCACTTTGTTTTAGTTTTGAATACGAATACTACTATCAGATAAGAAAACTATATTTGATATATGCAGTCTCCTGAATTTACTGAAATGCACCCATGGGGATGGGGATGAGAATTTGATCACAGCAGTGTTTGTGTGTAAGGGGGGAGGGTTCTTTTAACTTCCACTGCAGACCATTTTTCTGATCAAAATTGCTCCTCCTCCCCAGTGCTTTCCTACTTGCAGCGTAGGAAAAATTGAATCTCGTGTCTTTTCCCTAATGATAGAAAAGCAGCTTTGGGGTCAATTTTGATCAGAAATATGGCCTGTGGGGAAAGTATGAAGAATCCCTGTCCACTTCATTGCTCTGATCAAATTTACACCACCACCCCATCCCCATGGCTAAATTTCAGGGTTTTTGTTGTTGTTGTTGTTGTTTTTAAAAAGTCATTGGGAAACTGCTTCTGTGTCTCCCATGACACATTTAGTTTGGCCCTGAGGCAGTTCATGATATACTGTGCTGCCAAGTCTATCTGGGGAAACTGCGACCTGCTCAAATACAACAATAGATCAGATAACTTGTTTGTGAATAAGTCTGTAAGAGGAATTTTTCATCAAAGTTCCATTATGTGTTTATGTGTTGGAGGAATTTGGGCCTTTAAATACTCAAATTACTTGTTGATTGGAACTTCATTGCACATTTTTGTAAAAATTGTAGAATCAATAGTGAAAGTCAAACAGATGGCTCAAACTACTTAAAAATACATAAACACATAACAAGTAACATATACGTCCCTCTTAGGATCTTCATGGCTAGGTCAAAATCTTTCATAGGTCATTGAGCATTAGTAGTTGTTAGTGTAATAGCCAACAACATGTTCTGAATCGTTTAGGACTTTCAATTTAACTAATGTTTAATTATAGTAATGTTCACTAACATCTGTGGCCTCCTGCAGATGACTTGGCACAGGGCCTGATTATGACACAAAAACTGAGAAACCTGCCTATATATCCATGCCATAAGAAAAGAGTCCAGGAGCTGGCAGCGACCTCTGAGTCTAAACAATTTCCATTATTCTCTCATCTCACTTGCTGCCACCATTAACTGATGTGTCCCCCATTCTGTAAGTTAGAGCCTATCTACACTACTGCTTTAAAATGGTTTAAAACGGTTTATAACAGTTTTGAGAACTGTTGGGGCCCAGGACACACTCCATATACAGTTTTCAAAATGTTTTCAAAGTGTTTTATCCTGCATGTGTAGATAGGCTCTCAAACTAAGTAGTAAGAGTTGCCACCAGAAATTCTTCCAAAGCATAACTCAAAGCAAATTAATAGGCAAAACCTATGCAGCTATTTGAAGTGAAGTTAAAATAATCCCAACAAGTTTGTTATAATACACTGATCTGAATGCATTAACAACAACCTGTGAAGTCATTCACTCTTCTCATGTTTTCCCCAGCATTCCCACTATTCCCAGTTGATTGCTACACCTGTTGAACAAAAAAGTTCAGTGGAGAGGGATTAAAATAATAAAGGGGTGTCTATATTTCTGTAAGAATAATAAATACTTTAAGAAGCATACAAGATTATTGTATCATCATTACCTCTGTTTGCATGTCTAGCCTAAACAATATACAGAGTTTGGAAAGGGTATGCAGAACAAAAACGTTCACCAAAGAAAATGCTGATTTTGAAACAGCGGAAATCAATTTGAGGATAAGGAATCTGTATGCCTGATTTATAAAATGTATTGGGATGAAAGAAAGACACAGATAGTGTTTTATTATGACTTAGCTACCAATCTTTGTTTGTCTCTTCCTTATCACACTCACATGGTTGATCCCTCACTTGGTTGTACTTGTTAATGGCATGAAGAGGAGCAAGTATTCTTTGTAGCAGGGATACCAGCTAAAAATCCTCTAGAAATTTTTGTAAATTTTTGGTCACCGAGCTGTGAAGTGCCCTAATGGGGCCTAACCAGTGAATGCCTATGGACAATGTAAACTTTATCAAGAGATACTAAAACAAAATACAGAAACCAGTTAAAATAAGGTTGATACTATCATTAAAGAGAGATAAAATATTTACAAAAAGTTCTTACAATACGCTTTCATCTATTTCAGTCCAGGGTATCTCTCATTTCAATCTACGATGTATTCAACAATAAGCTCTTGGACCTTCATGAATATTACTCCCTCTCTCCCATGTCCCAGTTCTATTTGTGCGGGTTTCCCACAACTGCCATGTTTAACTTAACTGCTGGTTTAAAGTCAGTAGGGATTAAATATGAGAAGTCATTAATTTAGTTTGAAACTTCTGAGAATTTCTTTTGTGTAAAATATGGAAGATCTTTGAGAAAATACATATTTAATATGCTATCTAAGAAATATGCTTTGTATTTAGACTATATGGACTGGAGGTCTTTAGAAAATAGGAAGAATGAAAGTTCCACTATTCTTTTGATTTATAAAGTATTTTCCAATATTAAGAAGAAAAAAACATTCTGCCAGGGGATTCTTGAAATTTATGTTTGATTGTTCACTCTTTTGCTCTTCACAGTCTTCCATGTTATAAATGTAATTGTGTTCACCATGCCGTGAATTCATCAGTCAATACATATTATACACTTCAGTGTGGCTTCGCTTCATGTATTGGCTATACATAAATTGACAGACTGATGCACAGTTATTCAGTAGTGTTTGTTTTATGTCATGGAATAAGAATTGAAAATGGAACAACCAATTGTGGTTTAAATAACTGTAACTTATTTTAATAATTTTAAATTTTTCTGATAATCTAGATGTTCAATTTTAGTACTACAGTTTTATCAGTCTTGACATATAATTCTCAATACATTCTGGACCATGAGAGGACATTGATTGCTGATTATTTGTAGAATATGTATTGATGGCAATGGGACACTGCATTGACATGCTTTTTTAAAATCACATTGGTTTTTTGTGTATCTGTATTGCTGGCCCATATTTGTGATTTGCAGAGTGCTCATCTACTATCAGCATCATCTGTTCTTTCAACACATATTAAAATTAATATTAATACTATGATTATTAAATATTATTAAAATGTTTTAGTAATAGCATTAATAGCAAGACCTTCAGAGGGTTTTGTCTAGAAAACATGGTTACTTCATAATGTCAGACACCACTATGTGGTCAATATGATGCCTGTTATTCTGCCACTTTCTCACATTGTACGCTGTACAATGTTACATTTTCGAATAACAATTAATAATGGAAACAATGTGTTTGAAATAATTGTAACTTTCTTTTAATATATAGATTTATCATTTTACTCTTACATCCACTTCTAACAAGGTTCCATATCTGATAAGAAAATACAAATATAGTCTTCAGTGGCAAGTGTTTTCCATTGTGAGGTATGAGCTGAGAAAGCCAGACAGGATTGAGGTCCAGAGGCAGATCAAGATGTGGAGGAAAACTCCAAGGCAAGGGGAAAGATCTATGGCTAACATATAGCTTCATCAGAGGAGCATTTTATTCCTGGGCACTCACAGATTTTCGCTGGTCCCTCTCATGAGGTTGTCTGCGTCCTGTGCACCACCCGCCCCTTCTAGCCTTCTTCACGCAACAAAAACATATCCCAGTAAATCCGACTTATTTTCAAAGACAGAAGTTGCTGCTATCTCCTGCTGTGTGCAGGAGAAGCGGCAGGATCAAACTCACCCACTGAATGGGCCACGTGCAAGTTGTTTACTTCCTCTTTCAAAAAAGGAAATAATGAGGGACAAACCTGTTGGCAGAGAAACAACGGTAAGCAAACACAATTTTCCCTTCTGTGATGGTGCTCATAGTGAACTAGCTAGGAAAGAGTTAAAAATTGAGAGTGACTTGGAAGTGGGGAAATGTCAATGGACACAGCATATGATGGACAGGGCCCGTCTTCTGAGATGGTATTAGAGACATGGAACACAATTCCCCCCTTCCTATTTTCCTAAATGTTTTGTGAGTTTCCCATTTTTTTCTTTCCTAAAAGTTCTTCAGTAGTTTTATCTTGCCTACTCTGCAACCCTAGCATTAGAGTCCTAATCTTAGAATACTTTTGTGTTTTACAGAAGTCATAATAAGCAGCAAGATTTCACCTCCTCCTTCCATTCTTTGTATCTCTTTAGTTTATTTTAATTTCTCGGATGATGTGCATTCTCCCTCTCTCTAGGATTGAATACATCTTCAGCAAGATTGTAGAAAGGGGAGTAGGGTAACAAGACTACTCTTCCTTATCCATTGCACATATATGACAGGAGTGTTCACTAAATGATAGTGCAGGAAGGCCACAAATTACTCCAACTCAGAATGCATGAAAACAGAAAAAAAAAACATTGGATTGTCTTGGTGGTGTTTTTTTTAAAATCTCAAGTAAGTTAATAAAAAAATAGAATATTTTTTCTCAGCTTTCTATGTTCATAGCTTTTCAAAAGATATCAATGAATGATGAACTTCAGTATTCAAACCTAGCGTTCACCCTACATCTTAGAAGTAGCTGTTTTTAAAGACAAGTTAGCAAAGCTATTTTTAAAGCTGTAAAATGCATTGACAGCCTGGAATGTTAGCAAGGATTATGCAGACTAATGAAGCGTGTGTTTTACATGTCAATTGGTATTGTACTAAAAAGGCATTATTAGGGGAAATATTCAACAATTTGTAGATAATCTTAGATTCTATATTCTTTTAAAAAACAGAAATTGTGGAATGTTTTTCAGCAGGTGTTTTTTTGTTTTGTTTTTTAAAAAGTAGAACCTATTGATAGGTTGTTTGTTAATTACAATTATTCTAATTTAAATCATTCTACAACGATATTTCAGGTAACTGTAACTGCTAAATTCCACTTGTGATTATTTTCCTCTCACAAAAAGAGAAAGAAAGAAAAATGAGCAGATATTTCATAATGACAGCATTTAATGTATCACTTTTGTATGTCTTTTCATTACTTTCCAATTGACATACACTTGCAAATATGAATGTGGGTGTGTGTGTTTGTGTGTCTGCACATGTGCAGGTGGAAACAAGCTAATTGTTTAAGGGACTTCATTTTTTCCCTTCACACTGTTTAACACCTAACCCATCTACAAAGTGAGCAACTTTCAGACTTCTAACTTTAATTTTTTTTCAAAAATACCTTGCCACTACACGCTTGAAGCTATGCTTCTGAAATTTATCACACATGTGAACCAAAGTGGTATGTCTAATGTGGAGAAATTTCAGAAGCATAGCCTCAAGCGTGTAGTGGCAAGGTATTTTTGAAAAATGAGGAAAGAAATGCCTATAACTTTTTTATTTTAAAAGTTAGAAGTCTGAAAGTTGCTCACTTTGTAGATGGGTTAGGGGTAGTTACCTGTGAGAAATTTCAGAAAGATAGGTCCAGGCATTTGGTGGCTATGATTTTTTAGATTAAAAGTTATAACATCACGGAGTTTTGACAGATAAAAGAGGGATGGGGATGGGGTGCAATTGACAGCTCAAGCCTCTGTGGAAAAACTTTTGTAACTTTTAATCTAAAAAATTCGTAACCACCAAATGCCTGGACTTATCTTTCTGAAATTTCTCACAGGTAACTACCCCTAACCCATCTACAAAGTGAGCAACTTTCAGACTTCTAACGTTTAATATATATATATATAGGCATTTCTTTCCTCATTGTTTCAAAAATACCTTGCCACTACATGCCTGGACCTATTTTTCTGAAATTTCTCACACATATCAAGGAAAGTGTTACCTGTAATGTGCCCAAGTTTCCTGTTTGTATCTTTAAAAATAAAGAAGTTGAAGGCATAACTGTATTTACCCTGCTGCTACCCATTTTTCTAAAATTAATTGCCATATAAGGCAAGCACCTGTATTTCTGAAATTTCACACACCTGGGTCCCAACATACCTCCTGCAGTGTGGCAAAGTTTCATGTGTGGAACTTTAAAAATGAAAAAAAATATAGGCATTCCTGGTTTGTTATAAAAAAATTCATTGCCACAAAATGCCTGCACCAATCTTTCTGGAATTTCTCACAGATAACTATCCCTAACCCATCTTCAAAGTGCCCAAGTTTCATCCTTCTATCTTTAAAAATGAAAAAGTTATAGGCACTTTTGTAACACAATACTAGGCTATGGAGAAATGCATTAAAAATGGCGTCCGATACAAAATTGGACGTCCAATTTTTGTATCGGAATCGGATCGGATCGGATCCGATACAGCGGACCTCTGATTTTTTCCGATCCAATTTTTTAAATAAAAAACCATTCCGATTCCGATCCGATTTTTCCATCCGTGCACATCCCTAGTAGCAATCTCGAAAGATGGGCCTCTCTAGAAGATCTTAAGCTCATATGGGGAAAGGCAGTCTTTCAGATAGCCTGGTCCCAAGGCATATGGGGCTTTATAGGATATAACTAGCACTTTGAATTTTGCCCAGAAACAATCAAGCTGCTGTAACAAGGATACTCAGTCAAGCTGCTGTAACAAGGGAATTGTGTGCTTCCTGTAACCATCCCTGGTCAATTGTCAGACCACAGCATTCTTGACCAACTGAAGTTTCTGAACAGTTTTCAAAGGCAGCCCTATGTACAGTGCATTACATCAGTCCAAATGGGATGTAATTAAGGCATGTGTTAACTGTGGCCAGATCAGACATCTTTAGGAACAGGCACAGTTGGCATATTAGCCTCCGCTGTGCAAATGCACTCCTGGCCATCACCAAGACCTGGGCATCCAGGTGCAGGTCTGAGCCCAAGAGTACACCCAAACTGCAAACCTAAGTCTTCAAGGGGAATGAAACCCCATCCAGCACAAGCTGATTCCCTATTCCCTGATCTGCCTTTTGACTGACCAAAATCACCTCCATCTTGTCTGGATGAAGTTTCAGTTACAGAAATTATTAACCATAGGGATGGTGCGAGTGTCTGACTAGATCTGCTAGGGCAGCGGACCCACCCCCTGCATCCAACCCTTGCAGCCCCAGTCAGGTTTGCCCACACCCAACCACTTGCATACCCCAGGTGAACGCACAAGCATGGGTCCATCCTGATTTCCACCACTTTCCCCCAACTGTGTTAATGGTTGCCACCATTAATGTAGTGGGGGAAGTGTGCGATTTCTAGAGCCTCCAGAAATTGTATATTCCCAACCACACTGGGTTAATGGTGGCCATTATTAATGCAGCAGGGAGAAAGGGCCAGAAGCCAGGGTAGGCAGCTGCCGAGCACTTGTGAGCCTTGTGAGTGCTCGGTAGAGGCTCATGCGGCCTAGTTCGCGGGGAGTGGGCTACAACAGTCATGGCGCAAATTCTTGCAGGGTAAGCTCTCACCAATCTCGAACACCCCTAGTTATCAAGGGGCTGCTATCAACAGAGGAGAGTGGCTTATGGGGGGGGGGGGTAGAATCCACAAACACAATTTGTTCCCTGTAATTTAAAGACTGATTATTTTCTTCCACTGCTACAACCACACAGAAGAACCAGCAGAGCTGGATGAGTAGCTATATCAAGAATCTAGTAAATTGTGGGAAGAGGACTTGGTAGCCCACTGTGACAAAATACAAGACACTTTGTAGATAAAGTTAAATATAACCACTTCGATTTCGATGCTGTGATTACAGCAGACCCTAAGCAGGTACTTTCTGCAGTTGCTTGTCCTTAGGGATTGATAGATCTGTCTGTGTTGATTGTTGGTTTCTTTTAGGTCAAGCTCATTCTGTCCTGTTTCCATATAAGCTTTCATGTTCATTTCCAACACACACACTCACACATACTCACACTCACACACACTCACACACACACACATATATTTGTGCATTTTTCCTAATAGACAAATTTTTAAAAGTAGTTTTCCTAATATGCACAAATACAATATGCATTTTGTGTGCACTTTTCCTTGATATGTCCATATTTTGTGCACATTTTTCCTGAGATGAGCTGCATTAGGAAGCTCACAAAACTGTGGATTTTGGAATGTAGCTGAAAGCTTGGCAAGTGTGAATGAGACAAGCCATTAAAATAAAGTGGATACAGTAATTTTTTCACCCGACTCTACTTGTTCTATTATGATGGCCTTAAGATCATTAGTAAGCCCTTGGCTGAAGAAACCCATTCTGGATACCACTGAGCTGGATAATTTCTGGGCAGTCTTAAATCTTCCATTTGAAGGTAAGGTGCTCCAATAGTGTCTCAGCTTCATGGGTTCTTGATTAAACAGGCTATCTAGATCCATTTAAGTCCAGCTTGAGGCCTGGATTTTGGATTGAAACAGGTGTGGTTGCTCTCACAGACTATACCGGAAGTTGCACTGGGTAAGAGCATCTCTGTTGGTTCTGCTTGAACTCTTAGCAGCATTCAGTACCATTGACCATGGTTTTCTTCTGGATTACCTGGCTGGGATAGGCTTGGGAGACAATGTTCTTGCATGGTTCTGCTCCTTCCTTGGTATCATTTCCAAAGGTAGTGTTGGGGAAAACCTTGGCTGTTCACATATGGTGTTCCCCAAGGATAAATTCTGCTTTCATGCTACTTAACGACTGGGTTTGTTTTGTTTTGTTTTTGTAGTTTTTGAAGTGTTGAAGTGGTTTTTAAATGTACAGATTGTGTGTATGTTGTATGTTTTTGCTGTTTTAATTTTTGTATATTGTTTTTAATTGTTTTTAATCCTATGTAAACCGCCCAGAGAGCTTCGGCTATGGGGCGGTATACAAATGTAATAAATAAATAAATAAATAATAAATAAATAAATAAATATATGTTATCTATGTGGAGCCCATGGAAGAGATTCTCCCGGAATTTGGTGTTCAGTTTCACCAATATGTGGATGACATGCAGTTCTGTTTCTCCTTTTCCTCCCCTTCCATGGAAGCTATTTATGCCTTGAACCTGGAAGTGGTAATAGGCTTGATGAGAGCTAATAACTTGAGCTTAATCCCTACAAGATAGAGGGGTTCCTAGTCAGGAGGGGAAATTAATTTTGATATATAGATTCCACCTGTCTGGACAGGGTTGCACTCCCCTTGAAAATCAGATTCACAGCTTGTGGGTATTCCTGGATCTATCTTTGTAACTGAATGCCCAGCTAGTGGTGGTGGCCATATTTCCTTTGCTAAGTTTATGCCAGTGAACCAGCTGAGCCCATTCCTAAGAAAATCAAACCTGGCCATGATAAGGCATGCCTTAGTTTCATCCATGTGACTGCATTGAAGATTACTGCAATGCACTTTTCATGGGGCTGTCTTTCAAGGATCTTGATGCAAGTTGCTCATGGTACTGGAGTTTCTTTGCTGTGCTTGTTGTATTGATTTGTTAAATAAACAACTTTCTGTTGTTTAGAGGCCAAGGCAATGCATGCAAAACCAGAAATAATATTAAAGCAATCCAACAATTTGAAGAATATAACACAATCAAAGACAGGGCTAGCAGGTAAACAATCCAACAGTAACAGCAGCAACAAAATACTCAGCTGGCCATGTTAAACTCCTGTTTAACAAAAGGTCTCAGGAAGGTGGCAAAGACAAGGTAAGGTGGAAGCCAGATGGATCTCCCATGCCATGGATAAGATCCTGTCCCACATTCTCACAAGATATTCCTCAGATCAATATGGAACTTGCAAGACAGCCAATATCTGATAGACAGATTAGTTATGAGGGAGATTTTTGGCTTGAGTACATGTAGGCTGACCATATGAAAAGGAGGACAGGGCTCATGTAACTTTAACAGTTGTAGAGAAAAGGGAATTTCAGCCAGGGTCATTTGTATGCAATTAGTTCCTGGTGAAATTCCTTCTTCATCACAACAGTTAAAGTTGCAGGCACTATACTAGAGTGACCATATACAAAAGAAGGCAGGGCCCCTGCAACTTTAACAGTTGTGATGAAGAGGGAATTTCACCAGGTACTAATTGCATACAAATGACACTGGCTGAAATTCCCTTTTCTCTACAACTGTTAAAGTTACATGAGCCCTGTCCTCCTTTTCATATGGTCAGCCTAGTACATGGAGGACATTTAACCCTCCTTTGATGAGCATTTCTATGGTAATGCTAAAAGCCTCCGAGCCAAAATGGGAAATTTAGAGTGCCGTTGGAATGCCTGGTTTTAAAGGAGAACCTCGATAGAGTGGGCATTATAGAAATATGGTGGAATGGAGAGAACCAGTGGGATATGGTCATCTCTAGATATAAACTCTATAGAAAGGATAGGGAACGGTGTACTGGGAGAGATGTTGCTCTTTATGTCAAAGAGGGCATAGAGTCAAGCAGACTAGAAAACTAGAAAAGAGGGCATAGAGTCAAGCAGAGTGCTGTTGCACTCACAAGCTGCTTACTGTATGTGTTTCCCGTGGGCAGAACTCCAAATGCGATGAACCCTTGGTCTGATCCAGCAGGGCTCTTCTTCTTTTCTTCTGTTCTTATGATAGTTGGGGCTCAAACATACCCTGAAAGTGCTGAAAAATGACATATTTTTGAGAAATACCCAGAGACCTTCGGTGATTGGGTGGTATAGAAATGTAATAAATTAATGAATATGGTTATTCATAGGCGTGTGCAGCCCATTTCATTAGGTGGTGCTCGCAGGGAATTTTTAAAGGTAAACATTGATTGAATATACAGTCATGAAGGATGTTTTTTCATTCATCAAACAAACTAAATCAACTCAAACTTAACTAAACTGTATTTTTTATTTAACAACTAACCTGTACTTTAAAAATACAAATTTTAAAAATGAACCACCTGTCATGACCCACAACAACAGCAATGGGTTTCAGTGTAGAAAATTCCCCACTATAGGGGGCTGCGTGAACTGCCAACTCTATTCCCAAGCCAACTACCTGACAGGCACAGAGTACCACAATGTTATGGGATTTGCAATTATGACAGTACATATGAACTAGCACATATGTGGCAGATTAAGGCTGCACTCCTATACACACTTACTTGGGAGTAAATGCCATTGAACTCAATGGGATTTACTTCTGAGTAGATTCACTGGCGTTCTTAGATCAACTAAAGCAACTTAAGTCAGGTGTTCATCTGAAATCATAGAATAGTAGAGTTGGAAGGGGCCTATAAGGCCATAGAGTCCAACTTGATGAAGGCATGGGTTGGGTTGTTGAGGCTCATTCATACAACTTCTGCAAATAACCTTGTACACTGTGTCCATTGTTAGGGTCTGTCTGAATTGTTCAGTCATGAGCCCATGTCATTGCTTTTAGAGTGATCGCCATCTGTGCAATGCAGATTGGGCTTTTTAAAAAAAGTGTATAGGCATCAAGGTGTGAACATGTAAGGGTGGCAAGCACAGAAGCGTGGATTTGCAGATGCATGGGATTAAGTTGCCTGCTAGTTTAAATCCAAGTACTCTGGCTTAAGAAATACAAATCAAACCAATGATTCTGAAAACTTGGAAGGATGGACGTAAAGAAGGGGCTTGCTGGGTGACAAACCCCCCTCCCAACATACTGGAGTAGTAAATCACAGGGCCAGGAATCCAGGAAAATCACACAGCATCTGAGTCCGCAGCAGGAAGGAGCTGAGCTGTCTTTGTTTCCAATTGCACTACAAATTTAAAAGGTGTTGCAGGCAGAAACTACCCCAAGCTGCTTTTTTTCTGATTAGAAGTATTAATCAGAACAGATAGTATTATTTTTAGAACACTATTCTAATCAGAAAAATCGGGGATTTCTAGTTAAGGTGCCTTGTATGTAAATACCAAATCTTGTGCAGGCAAAAATACCAGCTTTTCTCTAAACTTCACTTGAAACTTATGTATTATGGGCTGAGATGCTAATCATTTCCTAACTGCACTCCTATACACACTTACTTGGGAGTAAGTGGACAAGAGGAGCTGGGCTGAAAACCAGGCCCCTTTTCACACATGGGAGCCCAGAGCCTGGAGCCTTGGAAGCGAAGCACAGCAGAGGCAAGGGGATGCCTTGAGGGCTGTAGCCGATTCTTCTCGGCCACGAGGCCGCAGGGGAATGTTCTGCACAAGGCGCCACAGCCGCCCCTTTCCCCCGGGCCTTCACGCTGTTTAGCCCTGCCTCACTGTCGCTCCACAGAGCCCGCTTACCTGACCAATTATGAATCGGCGGGGCTCTCCAACTCTCCAACACAGCTCTCCAACTGGGACAGTAGGGCCTAGCACTTGAAGCCCTCTCAATTCCCGCCTTGCTACGAAAGCGGTGGAGGAAACCCTTGGCCTGCAGAGCTGCCCATCAAAGCCACTTCCACTGGCTTAAAGGTTTGCTAGCCTGCCTGCCTGCCTGATACGGAGGTTTTCGCGCACAGGAAACCTCGTGGGGCGCACGCTCTTCCTCGCCGCTGCTCCCCCGCCTGCCTTGGCACCGAGTCCTCCTGCCCCTGAGCTGTGCCATAGAGGAGCTTGGGCAAGAGCAGCGCCCCTCACTTGCTCTCCTCTCTCCCTCCTTGGATCTGTCCGCTCAGCAGCAGCCCTGGGAGAGCGGCGGCGGTGGTGGGCACTAGTGGGGGGCGCTGGCAGGGAGCGCTGGGCATTAGGTGGTGCCTGGGCACCAGGTGAACCAGCTGTGCGCACGCCAATGTGGTTATTGTGCATAAGCTGCTCATCCACAATGAGTAGCACATTACTATAAGAATGAGGGGTTTGTTGCTGGAATTACCAGTCTGCTGCCACCGGTTGAGAAATTTCCTTACATTCTTTTATCTCTAGTATACAAAGGTAACTTCATTGTTTCTGTAGAAGCTCTTAACCTTGAGAATAATAATGTGGGAATTGAATTGGTCCAAGCATCAAGCCACAGTGAATAAAATACTAGTAACTATGTTATAAAATTCTGCACAAAACCAACCAAACCAAATAGCTAATCAAAACTAAATAGACAATATTATTATGATTATTATTATTATTATTATTATTATTATTTACACTTATATACCGCTCCATAGCCGAAGCTCTCTGGGCGGTTTACAAAAATTAAAAACATTGAACATTAAAAAGACAATATACAAAATTTAAAACCATAAAAACAGCTGTCATTAAAACACTTTAAAACATTTTAACTGATAAGCCTGGCCACGATGTCAATCAAAACCTCAACTTGAGCTATTAAAATGCCTGGGAGAAAAGAAAAGTTTTGATCTGGCGCCGAAAAGATAACAACGTTGGCGCCAGGCGGGCCTCATCGGGGAGATCATTCCATAATTGAGGAGCCACCACAGAGAAGGCCCTCTCCCTTGTTGCCGTCCTCTGAGCGTAATTCAGGAGTTGGCAACTTTTGGGTGCACGCTGCAGACGAAAGCAACCACCTGTCATTTTTCTTTACAAATAGTGACTCGACTCTAATCCCCATGTGTTGCCCAGAGCCTTTCATAAGAAAAGAAAATGGGAGCACTTTGCTTTGAAATGATTCCCGCTGCCAGTAAGAAATTTTGGTATTACAGAAAAATAAAAAGTAGGAGGGGTAAATGAAATGTTTTCCTCTCTCCGACTTGCCAACTGGCCAACTGCTCTGAGAATAACCTCACTATTATATCCCATCTCAGGAAAGAAACTCAACCACATTGGGAGTTCTATTATCTCTTTAGCCAATCAAAATAATAATTATGGCTACCTTTATCTTTCCTAATAGACATCATGTAATTTCTAATATATTTTATCCTATACTTCATATATAGTTTGCATTTCTCTCCCCTCCTCGATATATACAACACACACACACACACACACACACATATCTCAACCTCAATTTCAGTGAAATTTGCTAAATTAATGAATTCATTGTTAAGAGTTAATTCACAACTCACAGGTATTGCAGTTATATTTATGTAACTGTTATAATTATATGTAATTTAATGACACAATGGCTGAATTCGTATGACACAATAAGCAACTGGGGGGGGAAACAATCGTCAGTTGTATTGACTATCATGTCGTCTGAATGCTGCCATAGTCAACTCAGTGCTGATCCTAATCCACACCACAGTTGATTATTTATTACCATATTGTGTGGGGAGTACCCCCTAGATGAACAACTGTAAAGTTGATTATTACCCCACCATTGTCTATCGTGTTGTCCGAATTCAGCCAATGTGTTGTTTTAATTTTATAACCACTGCATGAATCAACAGACCCACAATTGTAGCAAAAAGCAGATGACACTAAGGATAAGAATATTTTATATATATATATATATATATATATATACACATACATACACACACACACACACACACACACGTACACCAAACTGAACTTGCTGTGACATGTGAAAGCACAAGGTCTCAATAGACAGAGAACCATTTGTGTCTAGAAAGTAAAACCAGGTGTGGTAACATCCAATACAATCAATTACAATTAATTTACCAGGGGGAGTGCTTAAGTGTAGATATCATTTTAAAATAAAGAATTTTTTTGGGGATAGTTGAGCCTGTAACGTTTCACATGAACATGCGCAGACATTTTCATGCAAGAGCTGCCTTGACATTTTAGTGTATCCCAAAGAGTACACACTTATTCCCCTATGTTCCTTGTGAACTATTGTTTCTTTTGAATTATTGTTCCCCATACATTCCTTGTGAATTGTGTTGCAGTACCCCGAAGTTAAAAAAACAACAACACTTGTTCTTGGGGGCAATTAGTATGAAAATGTCACATATCATACTGGCTTTACCATGCAAGAAACCAGCAAAGTTTTGCAAGGGTAGGTGTATTGGATAGGTAGTTATGATGATTCAAAACCAGTTTAACGCTTTGTTCAAAGCATGAGAAGAATATTCATCTCATGGTCCCATGTTTGTCCTCTCCGAAAGCACAGTGATTGGAGCCCCTGGTGAAACATTTCTTAGGATGAGAAGGTGAACCTGTCAGTCAGTCAACTGCTCATCAATGTTTCGGAGAGGAGAGGAGACAGAATGACTACTTCCCAAGCACAAATCAGTAATGAAGCCTTGTTTTGGCCTGGCTTCAGATCTAGTGACTTCAGAGGGAAGCCTGCTTCATTTCAAGTACCACAAATGGTCTCAAGGGTCCCATTTCTGCTCAAATTTTTTTGTCCAAATCCAATGCAAATCCCTATTTCCCCCCTCTCCCCCCGCTCAATCAGGAAGATGACACAGTAATGAAAATGGGGAAATTCAGCTCACTGGCTTTCTTTGACTTGTCTTCCATCCCACCAAACAATGCCAGTTCCAGGGTCCTCCTGCAAGATACCTTTAGTGGCCTCCCTTCCCCTTCTCACTATCATTGTCACTATTGCTATTTCTCTTCATTCCTTTTTAATCTGTGCTACGACTTGCTTGACAGCTTGAGAGCCAGAGGGGGAAAAATAGGCAGTGGCATCTACTCTTCCTCCTCTCATTGCCAACATTGGCTGGGCCAGAGTGAGAGGCAGGTAACAAGCAGGTTGCAATGGTGAAGAGGAAGAGCAGCTCCATGGAGCTTTTGGCAGTACGCACCTGCAGAGCTGGGGGTCCTTGACATGTGCCCAACCATGCCTCCAATCTCCCTAGAAGAAAACCAATAAGTTCAAGAAGGAAACCTTTACTGTCACTGATTTGCTGCAGCGTATCATCCTTTCCTTCATCTGCCCAAGAAGAGAAGGATAGACCAAACCATGCATGTGAGTGAAAATCTTGCTCTCCAGTTTTACTGGAATTCACCAGAGGCTATACAGTATAAACTATACAGTATAAACTATAGTATAAACTATACAGGAACACAAAATTATTTTGTTAATAATGAAAAAAATGTTTTGGCTTTTGAAGTGCAAGAAATCACTATGGTAATTTTTTATATTAATCTGAATGTTTTTCATTCTCACCCTTCCCCTGGTATCTGAAGAAGTTATGTGATAAATAATACATTAAGAGTATCAATATGACATCATATGAAGTTTCATGTTCTTTTTAAGCAGCACTGGATAAAACTGCCCTATTTCAAAGAGAAAACACATGATTCAACAAAGATGAATTGGCATGAATGAAATGGTTTATCACATCCAGATAACTTCTTTGGCAGTTTGAGAAATTGCATTTATGGAAGATCTTACTTTTGTGGCTGCCCAGCATATGTGACTGTGACTTAACATAGAATCATAGCATCATGGAATAGTTGAGTTGGAAGGGGCCTATAAGGCCATTGAGTCCAACCACCTACTCAATACAGAAGTCGACATTAAAGCATACCTAACAGATGGCTGTCCAGCTGCATCTTGAATGCCTCTAGTGTAGGAGAGCCCACAACCTCCCTAGGTAATTGGTTCCATTGCCATACTGCTCTAACAGTCAGGATGTTTTTCCTGATGTCCAACCAGAATCTGGCTTCCTGTAACTTGAGCCCATTATTCCATGTCCTGCAATCTGGGATGACCGAGAAGAGATCCTGGCCCTCCGCTGTATGACAGCCTCAGTTTTCTCTTCTCGAGGCTAAACATGCCCAGTTCTTTCCGCCTCTTCTCACAGGGCTGAGTGGGGGTGGGGGGAGAGAACATGAGATAGTAAGGCATAAGCAATCCATTCTAATTTCCTTAATTTTTTCCAATAGGAATCCAGATAGTTTTCTAGTTCGGAATCTACATATGTATTAACCATAACCTGATTTTTATTCTCCTGTCATATAAACTGGAAAAAATGTCTTCTATTGTAGATTTGCTGTGGCCTGCATATTGATGCAGGACAATGGATACTAATAGGTGTTTGACTGTGATAAGACACCCAGGGATCTGGAATGGATGTTGAATTCCACCCTGCTAGTAAAGTGAAGGTTGGAACTTATTTTAGCTAATGAAAGACAGTGCTAAGGGAGCATGTGGGTGGTGGGGGAGAAGTAAACAAGCAACAGTTTAGATTTGCTCAATTAAAAACTGGTTTGGGGAAGCTGAACTGATATTGCTGTGAATCTGATACTAGCTATTTCAGTGCCACTAAAATAAGTGCTCATCTTTTGCAGATATATTTCTATAAGTCTCCAATAGTCTGTTCTACAAAGGAAATTGTAAAGATTCCTCAAGTTATCACCCCTCCCACACAACCCTATTACATGAAAGCAAATGATAATTTGTGATGGTAAATATGTCCATTTTCCTATGAATATCTGTATCTATAGTACAATGGACTTACATTGTGACGACAGTGATGTCTTCTGAAGAATAATTTAAAAAGAGTTAATTCACAACTCACAGGTATTGCAGTTATATTTATGTAACTGTTATAATTATATGTAATTTAATGACACAATGGCTGAATTCGGATCTCAGTAATACATACCAGGTCATTTTTCTCATCCACAATCAAGTGATGGATAAGGGAGATTGTATTAACCAACCTGGCATTTTACAAGAGCATCAATTGACCAGAGGGCAGGCTAGTAAAGCTTCCACAGTTCTTCTGGATGAGGGAGAGACCAAAAGAGGGAATAGACACAAGATGTCTAATAGCTCTTCTCACCTGGCACAATAACAAGCAAGACTGAAAAAGGCATGGTTTAAAAGAACAAAACAAAATGTAAAACTTTATTTAAAAAGATTAAGATGTTTCATTTCATCTTAGTTTTCATGGTGTAAAATGAATGTTTAATGTTTTTATTATTTCCTTACCTAATAATCAGATTTTAAAATAAATATACCTCCCACCATCTCCCAAGGAAATGTTACCACCCCCAAATCTAGAGATCAGATTCCCTAATCCTACTCCTCTGAAAGCCAGTCCTTATCTAATTCCCAAAGAAAACCATAACTACTCTGATATGAGCCCCCTCATATCCCAGGAGAACATCAGAAACATCTCCAAGTCATATGATCTTAAAAGTCAACAACAATAATAAACAAGCAAAGCACGGAATCAATCACCTCCTGTACATGGATGATATCAAAATAAATGCTTCAGTTTTGACACAGATAAAAGGTGTCCTGTGAATCAATGAAGAAGTGACGACAGAGATGAAAATGGAATTCAGGATAGGAAAATGCAAGTTGCACACATAGAAAGAGGAAAATGGAAAGCCGAAGAAACAGCAGAAACACTAAATAATAAAATATTAGATAACATGGATGAAAATGAAACATACAAATACCTACGATCCCAACAAAACACGAAAATCAATTATTCCACAGTAAAAAATAAACTAAGAATGCAATATAAAACCCAACTATCACAAATCCTAAAATCCAAACTCAACTCTAAAAACATTTTCAAAGCCATCAACACCTATGCAGCAATACCCATCCTCAGTTACTCATTGAGAATCATACACTGGTCGCACACTAAACTCAAAGAAATAAACAGACTCAACCACACTGAACTCATGAAAAACCGCATGTTCCATCCCAACTCATGCATTGAAAGGATAACAATCAGCAGGAAAGAAAGAGGAAGAGGTCAGCAGGACATTAACATAATTCATGCTAAACAGATAAAATTACTCAGAGAATTATTCCACACTAAAAACACCCCCATTCATAAAGCCATAGTAAAAGCAGACAAAAATTACACCCCACTCAACCTAGCACTACAAAATGAAGACCAAACATGACCGCTCACAGTCGCAGAGAAAAAAGAAAAATGGGCACAAGAAGCGCTCCATGGGAAGCACTACAACATAATACAGAACCCACAAATAAATAAAGAACAATCGTATGAATGGCTCAGGAAGGGTGAGCTACTTCCAGAAACAGAAGGATTACTAATAGCCATACAGACTATATGGACAGATACAATATATGGACAGACTATATGGACAGACATAATACAGCTTCAAAAATAATTCACCTACAACTGGCTATCAAATTCAACCTCACCAAACAATCTACACCATACTATGCATACTCACCCAAAACAAACTTGGAAAATGCAGATCATAAAATAAACCCGACAGAACAATTCATACAGACAAGACAATACCTTGCAACCAACCAGACATAACAGTCATAGACCAAAAAGAAAAACACACATACCTCATTGATATAGCAATACCTAATGATGAAAATGTTTTGGAAAAGAGAGAAAAATATACACCACTGGCCATGGAAGTCAAAGAACTATGGCAACAGGAACAGGTCACAATTATCCCATTAGTCACATCAGTCACCGGCATCACATCAAAAAACTATATAGAAAACTTTCAGAAACTGGGCCTACCAAAATACATCCACACCAGCATCCAGAAAGCAGTCATATTTAAAACATGCTCAATTTTCAGGAAATCCCTGAATCTGTAAAAGACAGCATGACTTGGCAAAGCCCATCATGTCCATCTAGAAAAACCACCAGCAGCGAGAAAGAGATATTATGATAATAATACAAAGCAAAATTAAAGGAAAGCCAGCAGTCCGCCACCACTCTTGAGGCCTCTAGGACCAGGTATTGCAAAGGTCCCCAGGGGGTGGGACTCTAGTCTTCACCCAAGCCCAGATGGTGATTTGCAGGCTGTACCCTTTGCTAGCTATGCTGATTTGGCAATACTGGGAGAGCTGGGGTAGATTGAATAAATACACTCTCAGCTCTCCTGATGACATGGCCATTCCCAGTTTATACTGCCGCTGCTCTGGATCCAGTCCTGGGGGGGGGGGGGGACCTCATAAGTCATAAAAGAGGATTATTCATTACCATGACGAGTGTTACCCAGAGGACCTTCTCTTCCATCGCTCCCAGACTATGGAATGGTCTGCCGGAGGAGGTTAGACAAATTAGCAGTCTTCATGAATTTACGAGAGTCATGAAGACTGCACTCTTCCGACAGGCCTATCCAGATGAATTTTAAGATGTTTTTAATGATGTATTTTTTCTTGTTTTTTAAAATTTTTAACTGTTGTGATTTTTGTGTTTTATATTGCTGTTGTTCCCCGCCTCGATCCGGAGGGAGAGGCGGGTTAATAATAATAATAATAATAATAATAATAATAAACATTTTGTTTTTGAAGTAAGTCACTGGAATTCTCACGTTTCACACCAATGTATTCTTTCAAAATTTGAATGTACATGTGCCAAGCTATCTTCATTCTTGCAAGCAACTCCAAAAACCATGAAACAATGTGGCTGTTTACAAATACACCTGCTTGAAAATTTAATTGTAATAATATTTTAAGGAATGGCAGCACTGATGGAATTGGCAGAAATCTGGCAGATTTTCTGTGGTAAAACGGAATTAAAATGGGATTTTCCACATGAGTTTGCCACATGTCTAAATGCAATCATCACACCAGGTAATAGTTTGCTGACTTATGTTGTATCTTTATCAAGTATAAACATTTGTTGATATTTTCAAATAGAGAAGCACCTCAATCAACAAAACCAAAACATGGGAAAAGGGAGATGTTGGAGAATATTATGTATATAGTAATTATAAGAAACCCTTCTGTGAAAGGAAAGATGCTTAATTCACTTACATCCCATTTTATTACTATAAATAGCATTATTTTCCTCCACACACATATACACCCCCATTTTGCAAGAGTTTTTGGGTCCACAGAGTAGTAGAATACTCAAGGTTCTATTAACAACAAGCTACCATAAAATCCTGTCTGAAAAACCTATTTACTTCTAATGAGTTGACTCCCTTGTGTGAATTATTTGTTCATTTTTGTCCTACGCCTGAAAATGTCTTCAGGTATTTGTAATCAAATTTGCTGAATAGTTATAATAAACAAGGCAGTGTGTGCAAGCTGTTGAGGGTTTTACTGCAAATCTATTTTAAAACCATGTTAATCAATGAAACTGTATAACTGTTATTGAAAGAACAGTATGAAAGCAGGATAGTTACATTGGAAAAATTGATTTTAGAATATCATTCTGAATATTCTAGTTTAAATTTCTCAAAGAACCTATGGCACTCTTTAATCATAATATAATATTAAACTGTCAAACAAAACAAAAAATCAATAAAATATATAAAATCCTTAAAACACTAATTCCTGTTGTAAATTGTGTTCCATAAGAAATTATTCAGCTTCTTAATTTGTAAGAAGAGATTGTATTGGCAATTATTCATTTTATTATAAAACAGTTAAGGGCTTCAGAATTTAGTGCTATTTTACCCAACTGTAACTGCTTTAAAGGATAGTTGAAATGTGTGTGTAGATTGTCATACTATTGCAATAAAACTTATTTATTTTATCAAATAGTTGTAGAGTCAGAAATATCTTTCTTTCTGATAAACCATCTTAATTTTTCACAGATATATCCAATTTTGCTCTCTAACCAGCAATCTTCCTCAAATACTGTATGTCAAAAGCTCCCCTTAGCCATTCAAAATCTACCCTCCCTCCTAAAAGCCTTGATTAATATTCAGCTCTTGATCTAGCATTTCTTGCCAGCCCTTTGTAGCTGTTATAATGTACTGCTAAAAATGTGAAATTTGCTATAAAGTTGTTTTCCTATTGGTAAATGTGGGGCACAAATCAGGTAAGAGACTCTCCACCTATCTAACAGGAGTTTCACTCTAGAAGTAAAGAGACAGGAAGAATTAAGACACGTTTTTCCAGTGTTAACGTTTATAATGCAGGGTTCTCAAACTTTCTGTCTCCCCAGGACCCCTCAGTATGCTACAATTTACCTAGGCTGATGATTCACAAAATGGTAGTGCATGGACAGAGCTAGTCCCAAAATGGAGCTGATGGAGGCAGAGTTCACCATAATTAGTTGGCAATTACTGATATTATTTTCTATCAATATCTAATCTCTCTTTGTAAATTGCTAAAAAATATATATGCTACAATGATTTCCTTTTAGCAGGAAGTTCCATAGTTCAGCTTTCATCAAGTTAAGTGAAGACATTGGTTCTGAGGTATTATGGCTAATTTCAGGCAGAATTTGCTGATCCAGGGGCTGTAAGTGGCAAAGACTTTTAACTATATTTTTCTCCCACCTCTCAAAGCGTTTATGCTCATCTCCTGTCAGTTCTTCTTCCTTCCTCTTATCACAATCAACTTGAAACTTTCCCCCCTCTCCAACTCTCTTTTTCTTTCAACCTTCTCTCCTGTTGCTTTTACATGCACTTCCTCCTATAACAGCTTCTTCTCTTATTCCCTTCATGTGTGTTCCCGGATGATGATGATGGTGATGATGATGATAAAAATAGGAACTTTTTCTCTCTTTCTCTGAGTTGGATGAGAATAGAGTTGGTGAAAAATCTTCCCCCTTTCCTTCCCCAGAACCCCCAGCCCCCAGACTTACCAGAAGGTCATGGGACCCTGCTGAATGGGTAGAATGTGGTGTGCAGGGCTCAGTGGGGAAGTGGGGAAGCAGCTTACTTTGAGGAACTTGCCTATGGCTGATTTTGGGGATCTCCCTCCCCCACCCGCTGTCTGCTCCACAGGCTGCTATGTTCACCCCATTACCAGGACAAAAGAGCTGATGAATGGTGAAGATTTACACTAGCCTTCCCAGCCTTGAAGACATGCTGAAGTTGTATATATATATACAAACCTCATTCTACAAAACCAGAGATCCCTTGGAAATGGAGTCTAAAGAATTTTGGTCTGACCTTGGATTCAATAGCAGAAAATGAAGGAGGAGAGCATAAAAGTGGAGCATTTGAGATAGTAAATTAACAGTAGGCAGCAGTGGGAAAACTGGAAGGAGGAAAATGTGTAAAGCAAGTATCAAATATAAACGGGGCAGGAGTTGTGAAGTGTTTCATCTTACCTTTGATGTCTGATATCTGGATAGGCCCTCTCAAGACTACAGCTTGTAAATCAGATAAGCTGGGATATTTATCAAGTGGTAGGTAGGAAGAGGAGGAAACATGTTCTTTTCGGATGAAGCTATACATTTTTAAGTACTTAACAGATAAGAGTTAGTTTTTAATTGTGTTCTGTTTACAGAAATAGATGATAGCAATCTTTTTATGGAATGTTCTACTACTACCTGATAGTGTTGACATAACATAATCTATTTTATGTTATCTTCTACTACCCATATAGTTGAGAGAAATTCAGCTTGCAGAACTCAGTACTTTTTCACATTAAGTATTGGACTTATCCTAGGTTTCCTTGCAAGGGTTTACCTTTCACATTACAGTGCCGAATGAGAAAATATTATGTTTAATTACCTTTACCACTGGTACCAGTCTTTTGAGCTTTAAAACTGATTTTATCATCTTGGTGCATGAAAATTTCATATACTCTTTGCCCTAATGCCAAAAACCTACAGTGATGCCAATAGTTGCTGATGTGGAAGCAACAGCTTAAAGAGTTTGTCTGAAGAAGAATAAACCTCAGACATAATATGCAAACTATGTTAAAATTATATATCACTTTGAATTACTTGCCACAAAACATCTCAGGAGATGAAGTGCTGTTAGTGTCTACATTGTTTTATAAGGCAAATGGATGGTAAAGAAATAAGCCTAGCAGTTCTAAGTATGACTCAGAATACAATAGCATTAATCCATATAGTGCACTAATTAAAATCTGTTTCTTTGAAACTATTTCCTACCTGGCTGAATAAGCACAACTAGTAACATAAAGGTCAGTAACTGACTTTAAATATATGGATAATGCAATTTTCTCTGCTTATTCTGCTTGTTCTACCTTCTGTACTTACTCCATTTGGATTTCTGTGTAAACCAACCCACCAGTTATTTTTGATCACAAGCCATGCTGACTGTGGCTGATGGTAGTTGAAGTCCAAAACAACTGGAGGGCACCTCTTCTTCCTTATCATTATTATTATTATTATTATTATTATTATTATTATTTTATACCATTTTTCTTTTAATGTCCCTTTCTTCTTACCATGAATCAACCTTATAACTCTTTTTCAGATGATACTATCTAAGCAGGGGGATTTTATTAACATCTTTATAATGCCTTTAAATGTCTCATATTTGGTTCTTAAGTATTAAATAATCACAACCATCTATAACTTTTCCTATTGTTTTGCCATTTGTCAAAGTTCTCTACAAGCTCTTGCATGATGTTAATGAGGGATTCATAGTTGACCATATCTTCCTCAACATCAGAGGATTAAAATTCTGAATTAAAATCCTGATCAAAATCAGAATTAAATAAGACAACTTTATCTTCCAAATTTTATTTTGATCTAGTAGTTTTATTTACATAGCCTGAAGGGACTAATAGTTTAATCTTCTGTCTGGAACACAGTTATTATGATCAATGGAAACTAATCACTCTCTGTAAGATCATCAGCCTTAAATAAACGAATCCTGTCCAAAAGTGACTTTGAAGCAATTAAATAATCTGTCGCACTACTACCTAAGCATAAAGCAAAGGTGAATTCTCCCACCTTATTTGTGGGCACCCAGCCATTTAATAACTTCTTTTCTAATCTTTTTACAACCTGAGCCAATATAATACCAGCATAATTAATCACTGTATGCTTTGAAGTTACTCTTTTGCTCCTTATCTGGAAGAACAGCACATGAGAATATTAATTGCTCCTCTGCTGGTTTAACTGCTTTATCACTGGTAGGGATCACCAAGTGCTATTGATAAGATCATCCTTATCTGTAGCAGCTTGAGATCTGTCTGAAACCCCATTATCCTGAATTGTTAGTGTACCTACCTCTATATCATGAGGTAACTGCCCTTTTGAAAATTAATCAAATTTTCTTTTCCATTATCAAACATATGCAAAAGTTAAAAGTAACTTTAAGAGCAATTCTTCCACTAATATCCTCTCAGTTGTCTTTAAATCAATCAGTCCATACTAGCTAGGGATGTTGGAGAAATCTGCAATGGAACCAAATCAGTTTGGAATTTTGTGGACCAGCTTACCCCTATTGGTTGGAGTCTGCAAACTTGCAAACCATTTTCCTAACCTTTGAGAATTTTGTGCATTTTTTTTTCATAGAAATATATGCAAAAATAAATAAAAAAAGCTGAAAATGAGCACAGACACACCAGGCTACATAGTGAAAATGCACATTTGGTGGGAATTTGTGCAATTGTGGACGTGCAATTTTGTGCAAATTCAGAAACTTGGAAATAATCTGATTCTATTGATGGGTGGAACAAAAGGCACCTGACAATCTGTGAAACACAAATGGAAGAGATTTTATACAATCCATATATCCCTAGTACTATCTGACTGATATGAGAAATTGCTTTTATTTATTTTTATATCCAGTTATCATGCTATCAGTGGCAACTAGTCATGATAGCTATATATTACCTGCAGTATTAGGGGTGGTATGTTTGCCCCTGATTTGCCAATTTCTGGGAATACAAGTAGAAATGAAGGTGTCACAGTCAATTTCTGCTTGTGGGTTTCCCATGGATTTCTTTTTCACTACTGTGTGAACAGGATGCTGCACTAGATAGGCTTTTGGTTTGATCTAGCATAACTCTTCTTAGGTTCTTACATATTTTTGTTACATAATACTAGCTTTTTGTCTCCCTGTGTTTGCCAAAATTCAGAATTAAGAATAAGCTGATCAATACAGAACTTACTAATTAAAAATTCCAGGCGATTATTATCTATATAATCTTGCTGTTTGAAAAAAAATCTGAACATTAGTAAGCAATATTCCTCAGATGTCTCAGCATTCTTATTTTGTAGAACCTATTTATCCATGGGGGGAGGGGTAGATAAATCTCCTAACCTTATATTCCTTCAGAGGTTGTTTTACCAATGACTTTGGATATAATATATCAAAATCATTTTGTTTTGGAACCACAAATCCAAAAGATTCTTCTGCTGACATAAAATCTTCTCTGCTTTTTACTAGGTAATATTTCAGAAACACCTTTATTAAAATATATTAAAATACCACAGCCAATTCCGCTGTGGAAGCAGGAACGTCCACTTATGCAAAGGAGATTAAGCATTTCTGGAGCTACTTAAAAGGAGCAAAAATACTCATTTCTGGGAGGTCAGCAGAACTCACATAAGGGAGCTACACTGACCTGCCTCCTTCCAGAAATGACTGTTTCCACTCATTTTAGGATGTCTTCTAGGTTGAGTAAGCAGTGGCTCCCACTTGCGCAGTGGAATTGGTGGATTCCAGTGCTTTTGTAAAGGAATTGGTAGGGCAGAAGGAAAACAGTGAGGGCATAAACACCCTGTTGGATTCTGCCTTTAGTTTTACCCATTACAAAGGAATTGGTTTAACAGACAAAGAAAGACATCCTGTTATTGATGTACACTAAAGTGGCATGCAGAGCACAGAATTAGGATTAACTAAGTGCAATGCCAAGTGTGTGCTTAGTATCAAACTTGATACACTGCCAAATGCACTCCATTACTGCAGCCTTTTATACTAGAAAAAAATTCAAAAGGTAAAATCCTATTGCTGTCTTAGTTCCAATCAGAGCAAAGGTCCTCTAGAATTGGGGCGTGTGTGAGCAAACCAAAGCTACTAGAATCCTTTCTGGCTGTTTCAAATATGATTTGTTCATCAGCATTACTATATTGCATAGTTCTTCAATAGTCTTTTGGTGGCAGCAGCAGCAGCAAGAAAAGCTCCCAGCACTCCCCTGCAATGAACAATGACATAGGCTACTCACCAGAGGCTAAGAGTCCTTTGGTTCATGCCTGTGGTAAGAAAGATAAGAGAGTAGTTACTCTCCCCAGCTGGACCAAGGGTTTCTTTCCCCTGTGCCTGTAGCAGGCAAAAGGTTTGACAACTACTTGGTGAAGATGAGAGGACAAAGCAAACAGTTACTTTCCCCAGCTTGACCAAAGCTTCCTTTCCCCTCCAATAACTCCAAATGGCTAAATCACAGATTTGCCAACAGAGAAATGAATATGCTTTACTAGAATTCTTTGAAAAAGGAACAGCACTTCTGACGTAGAACATCTGTTTGGCATTGTAAATGCTTGGCTTCATTTTCTACAGGTCCATTAAAAAATATGCAATTTCCCAGAATAAATACTTCACATATCATGAAGACTAATCCAGGAGGGTGAGATAACCAATCCCTGTTGTGTCTCGTTACTTAATTATGCCCCCTAGCAACTTAATTGTTTAAAGCTGGAGAACATAGATAATTTAATTAGGTGTATTTATGTTGATGGAAAGGTTTAGAATAATTTTTTTTATAGCATGATGTGCCATAAGCCCTATTATTCATTATTATTTCATGTCTGGTTTGCCTTAGTCTGTGTATTCAGTTGATCATATATCTGAATAAAGTTTAGACATAACCAAAATGATTTTTTTAAAAACAAACAAACCTTTGCTTCCAGTAGAGCTGCACTAGTTTCTGCTAGTAACAAAATCATTCTGGAAGTGTACTAAGCAATTAGAGCCATATAGCTGCATGTTAACTACTATATCATTTTCACCAATAGCCTATATTGCCTTTCTGTATTTAATCTTCCTATGACACCTGTGCTGTTCCATACAACACACTACAAGGTAGCAACAACAAAGTTGTCTTTTTTATATAGAAGCAAAGTACAAATTTTATAATTTTCCAAAAAACACGTACAGGACTTTCATTCTCATACTTACAGATTCTTGTGACCTGGGGGCTATCTATATATTTTAAAAGCCCCATGGTGGTTGCGCGGTGGTGCTGCATCAGTTATACGACACAGCCGCTGATTTGCAGCCACCATAGGTAGGGTGACCAGATAAAATCCAGGTCAGGGCTCATGTAACTTTAACAGTTGTAGAGAAAAGGGAATTTCAGCCAGTGTCATTTGTATGCAATTAGTTCCTGGTAAAATTCCCTCTTCATCACAACAGTTAAAGTTGCAGGGGCCCTGCCTTCTTTTGTATATGGTCACTCTAGTATAGTGCCTGCAACTTTAACTGTTGAGATGAAGAGGGATTATCACCAGGAACTAATTGCATACAAATGACACTGGCTGAAATTCCTTTTTCTCTACAACTGTTAAAGTTACATGAGCCCTGACCTGGATTTTATCTGGTCAGCCTAACCATAGGGCTTTCCTTCAAATCTGTGTATTAAAAAAATCAGTGATTTACCCTGACGTTTTATGCTGGATCGAGGTTATGACAGCCCTTCCTCCATCTGAACTCACTCTGGCATCAAGGTAGAGGCATCCTGTGTGGTTGCCAGAAGCCTGGTCAGAGGGCAGGAGGCAGGCCAGTTGAGCTGAATAGCTGCCAGAAAGCCCACGCTGCCTCCTGTGTTGGGATTACCTGCTGCACCGGGTTTTCCTCAATGCAGCAGCAATCCGGCACCATGAAGGCAGCTCCTTGGCCAAAATTCTGCTTTCAAATGTAAGTTGTGAAAGTTATTAAAAGGACATGGTAGCACAGTTCTGATCCTCATGGGGCACCACAGGCAATGGCAGGTTCACAAATTGGCCAAGATGCTGTGGAAGATCCAGTGGTATGAACTAGCAACTGCATTTGGATTGGAGTAGATAGACCTTTGAGTTGATCCAGTATAGCTCTTCTTATGACATGTGGCCTTTCTGATCTGACTGATTTTGACAACCCTTATTTGATCTGCAGATTGTGGAAGCCATCTATCCACATGTAATGTGAAGGTCTACACTTCAGTGACAACCTTGAGACAACTCCAGACAAGTTGAAAGCACATCTGTGGCCCCCATGTAGTCCTGAACATGAATATGGGGAAAGGGTTTACACTTCTCTAGAGTATCTCACGGCAGCCAGCACCTGTGCGGAAAACTACTCGTCCTCACCCCACTTTTCCTTCTGTAAAAAAAACTGTTACGTTTAGTTTAGTTCTTTTTGGAAATGTTTATACTTTCAATCCTAAGGAACTCACTGCGTCTATAACTCAGACTTCCACAAATTGACCTTTTTCCACTGCCACCAATTATCTTGGGATACTTTAAAATCTTCTAATAGCTGTAAGGCTTGAGATGGGCACCAACACTAGAGCTAGTACTGTTGTTTATTTAAGGGTTTATATATACAAAGAGATAGAGAGTTGTTCAAATTACAAGATGGAGATTGTTAGATGCACCTAAATTAAATATCCTTGGTTACTATACCTAATAAGAAAGTTTTCCCTGCTGATTAGCTCTCAATAGCTTTCCCTCAGATCTCATTACCAGTCCAACCAATCCTAAACAGCCAGGAATGGATGTCTTCCTCTGCCTTCAGCCCCTCCTGTTGCTTCTGGCTCTTGGAGTGATGATGCATAATCAAGAATTGCTTGTTGAAGTCCCCTCTGGTCAGACCTCTGCCTGACTCCCCCTGGTGCTGGGCTCTGCTGAAGTGTCCTCACTTGCCTGGCCTTCTGTTCTCCACAGCCAGCAGCTTTCCCTTCAGAAGACTTCTTTCAGGCTGTTTTTCTCTTTTCCCAGCTCTGAGTATAGCTCCCTTCAGTTACTCCCAGTAACTCCAACTGCCCCTAACTGTCTCTAACAGATATCCTGTCCCTGGGTGTTTAAAATCTAATGTTGAAACATGTGCCATGGAACTCCCAACTGCCAATCACCCACCTGGTCAGTTGAAACAATTGTACCTTCTCCCCCTAAATGTTTAAACAGCCTAAAACCTGCCTTTATAGCCCACCATAACCAAGGCAACCACAAGTATTTAAGACTCCATATGCAGTAACAAAGCTCTGGCCTACGTGCATACATTATAGCCTCACTGAGGCCATACAAAGTATTTAAACATTACAGGACATAAACTGCCAGTTATATGCATAGCATTTCTGCACAGTGAGCATGTGCAGTCAAACTCGGTACTAAACCAAGCCGTGTTTGTTTTCATTCCACAAAAGCTGATCTGTACAGCATAAAATTACAAATAAACGGTAAGTGTCACCCTTTGTTTGTGATTGCAGCTGAACTATAGATTGCTAATTTGTCTGAAAGCAGCCTTAGAGATTTTGTGGTTTTATGGATGTTTGGTGCTGGAAATATACTTAGAAAATGAGACAAAATACAAAGGAAAATAGCTTTTTGAATGAGGATGTGGTAGAAACAGAGCTTGGCACCCACTTAATGCCTCTTCATTTCTTCAGCTTAATTTTTTAAAAAATTGGGTTCAACTTCATTTTTTAATCCTTTTAAGAATAACTATTTCATTTGAAACTATCTTTTTTTATCTTCCAAAGGGAGGTGTCTGGTACATTTTCTTTAAGTGAGACAAGCCATTAAATATATCCCCAGGACTGAATACACGTTCTTTATTAAGTCCATAAAAAGGGTAATAAAATAAAGACTTGGAGAACCATGCTTTCCAGATAGGTCAAGGCTGCTGTCAAAGAAGTTCACATTTTCTTTGACATGTCTCCCCCAGGGTGTATTTCTGTTCACTTTACCGAACTTTGGTTACTTGGATTGTAGAATGTTCTGCTATGATATGTTGTCATAACTCGTTTAGTAACAATAAGAATACCCAACTTAAATATGTTAAGTACTTTAAAAATGAGTTTTGTACCTCTAACAAATATTTAAATTATATTTAAATAACTAGAAAGAATGTTTTAGTTGCATATTTTACAAGAAGAAAATAAATATAATTAGTTTAACAAAGTGGTAACATTGGACAGTATCCAGTGGGGCTGCTGTGACTCCACTGGTTCTGTTGTGTTTGCAGGATCCACATCTTGTGCAATAGATCAGGAGATCAGCAGAGCTCCCTTCTGCAAGCACTGTTGACCTGTGCCATTCCAGGAAATGGTGTTTCTGCTTGTTTCAGGTTATTTTTAAAACAGCAAAAGTCCTGTTGTGCAAGCAGTGGGTCCCAAGCACCTACTGACACATTAGGATACTACCCATTGGATTGTAAATATTTGTGTCCAGAATCCAAAAACTTGCTTTAGGCTTGCCCAAGGGTGTCTATTCACCCAGTGAAATGTTTTGACTTTTCTTCCATTGCACAGCTGACTCTGCAGAATTTTGTTAGTATTTAGGAGCACACACCTTTGTTGTTTAGACACCACTGAGATTGTAGCAGTACCTTCTTGATGACATTGCTTCTTTGGACAAGCATTTTGTAGGCGGTCTGTGTCAGTTTGTCTTTCACTCAAATTTTCTTATGAAGATGTTGAAGTGATGTGTGTGTGTGATTTCTTCATTTACTATTTTGAAAGGCATTTCTTTGTTCCCACACTCAGACATTAATATAGATTAAAATGGTGCACAATTGTATCAAATTTTGAAGCTGATCTGTAACATAATTAACTACTTAAATACCATACTGCTGTCACTTCCTCATTATGGGCATCCTGTCTTCAAAAGTGGGAGTTGGGAGAGAACATCTCCCATTGACTAGCTAGGCCAGACAACTTGATCTAGCCCAGAAACCTCAAATCCAAGCCATAATAAATCCAATCTTATCCTAAGCCTCCTGCCCATACCATAGTCTGCTCCCAATTGGACTTGCATCCCCACTCCTTTTACTGGTATAACTGCTGCAACGTTTCCCCTGAAGGATATGTGGCCATCTACAGTAAGCACCACTGAAACTGGGCACATGCAGGCATGTCAAACAAGGTCCAGACAACACTTCCCTCACCCCCAGCATATAGTAGTATCATGCTGTACTTCAGGGAGTAGCAAATACCACATGCACTGTTTTAGCAGGTAGGGAGCATTCTGTGTTGTTATTTTGCCCTCTCTATTGACAGGGCAAAATAAGTTTTGTGCAAATTCAGAGTGTAGAAATGGCTTATTTATTTATTTATTTATTTTTATTATTCCATTTATATACCGTCCCATAGTCGAAGCTCTCTGGGCGGTTTACAAAAATTAAAAACATTGAACAATTAAAACACCGATATACAACATTTAAAAGCATAAAGCATAAAAACAAGTTAAAATTACAATATCCTTCTGGGTCAAAGCACAATAACAACACAACGACACAACAACTCTCATCATATGCTGTTAAATGCCTGGGAGAAGAGGAAAGTCTTGACCTGGCGCCGAAAAGATAACAATGTTGGCACCAGGCGAGCCTCGTCGGGGAGATCATTCCATAATTGGGGGACCACCACTGAAAAGGTCCTTTCCCTTGTTGCCACCCTCCGTGCCTCCCTTGGAGTAGGCAACCAGAGGAGGACCTTCAATGTGGATCGTAGTGTATGGGTAGGTTCGTGTCGGGAGAGGCGTTCCATCAGGTACTGTGGTCCCAAGCCGTGTAAGGCTTTATAGGTTAAAACCAGCACCTTGAATTGGCCTCAGAAACGTATGATTTATGATTAAACTATGGTATGAAGTTTGTTGGGAAAGTGTGATATTTATTTGATTTTTATTTTACTTGTTTGCTGATTGATGACACTTCTACTAATGCAATCACTACTAACCATGGAGTATTCATTGGGCTGGGTCATCTATAGAGGAATACAATGGAACAAAGTTGGAGTTAAAAATAGCACAAAACTATTTTTTTGAAACCAAGAGCTCCATCAGATGGGGGGGTCACGGTTCACTACCATTGCATCTCTGCCCCTGCGTTTGTTGCTCAATACTTCTTCTTTCTCATGGAGAAGAAAGAAGAAGTAAACAACATCCATGTGGCCCATTCATTGAACCATTTTTATCATGCCACTTCTCCTGCAGACAGCAGGAAATAGCAGCAAGTTTAATCTCTAAAAATAAATTGGACTTACTGGGGTCTTTTTTTTTGTCATGGGTAGAAGCCTAGAAGGGGCGGGAGACGCACAGGAGGTGGACAACATTGTAAATAGGACCCATGAAAATCCGTGAGTGCCCAGTAATGAGCATGCAATAAAACGCTTGTTTGATGATGCTCTAAATTCCTCAACTAAAAACATGATCAGGAAATTGCATTAGCAGTATCCTTTTTTCAGGTCTTCCATATCTGAAAAAAAAGTGCTGTTAACTAAGTTCCCTAACTGCTGTAAAATCACCTTGTGAGTATGTGCACAAGGTTGTCCACAACCCTGCAGTGACTAGGGAAGCCCTGATATGAGAGAGGTTTTCCGTCAACAAGGTGCCTTTGAATCAGAGAGCCGTAAAGAAGTATTTCAAAATAAATGAGAGAGACAAAAAGCAGGTTGAGAGTAGTTTATTCTGTTTCTAGTAGCAATGAAACTGGAGATGAACTCTACAAAGGTCTGTATTTAGCCTTCAGTATTTGGTAGCAGAGAAGAGACTGATATGTTAGACAGTAATTAAGAAAAGAGGAATGAAATATTTTCAAAATGTTTTATATTGCCCACTAGACATTCCTTTTTCCTTAAAAAACAACATTGTGAAGATGAGCATCCAGTTTCATGAGACACACCAATTAGGTCTGTGTTGTGTCTGTTGCCGTGCAGTTTTCAAGAGCAATTGTATCATTAAAGCATTTTAAATGCACCGTCAGCAGGAAATGCAACAATAGCTGCCAGGGAAAAAAGTATACGAAGACCATACTACCTATATGTTTCAGTTTGCAATGCCAGTTAGAAACCTTATGGTTTCATTTTTGCAATTCAAAAACAAGAAAAAAAATTCTCATGGAGAAAATTTGGGAAGATACAAATGGTGCTTCTCTGGCAGCTTGCATCATTTCTATGATATGTTCATATATTGCCTCTTCCATTTTAGTAACCTGTTTAGAAGAATTCAGAAAGTTTACAAAGTGGCAGTAAAATCACATCTGTAATTATTCAGTTTGCAATTCTTTTTATGCACTAGGATTGCTGTGGAGTTCTCCACAAGGTTGAATTCCATTAAATATGTGTATTTGTGATTGGTTTGACCAGTGTCCTGAACCATACCACAATCTAAATTTTTGCTCATATCTACATATCATTCTATATCAAGCCCTAGGGTATTAGTTCTGAAAATGTTACCTTTTAGAAATTTATACTTTAAAGCCAAATATTAGATTTTGTGGAGGACAAACTGATTCTCATATAGTTGTGCTATGAAAATTTATTTTATCTTCCCATAGAGAGGTAGTTTCCCCCACCCCAAGGAGTCACAAGATATAACACCACCTATTTGACTTTGCCATGAGTGCTTTTAAAAATGAATTTCCAAATAAAATTTCCATAGATAGATAGATGATAGATAGATAGATATCCACACACGCACACGCACACACACACACACACACACACATGGAATACATTGTTGTTCTTTGATGTTTTAATTGTTTGAAGGTTTAATTTACAATGTAGACTTCTCCCAAAACAGTCTAGTCCTAGAATGTTTTCATGTAACATTAACAACAAAGACTTGAAGTCTAACATCTTGAAGTCTGACATCTTTATTGTGACATAATCTTTCATAGGTTGATGCCTATGAACTCTACTTAACTATAGGCAAGGTTGGAGCTGGGATAGGGCAGTGTTGTTACCGATCATATGTAGTTTGAACAATGGGATTTTAATTAGAGAAACAGTGCAAGATGGAGCAGGTACATTACCCTTTTCTTAACCGACTTCTTCTCTGCATGTGTTCCTGCAGTACCTTGCATCAATACCCTTCAAAATTCTCCACAATAGTAGGTGAAAGGAAGATCCAAAGACAGACACCCAGAATGCTTGACCCAGACTCACAAACTTAATGAAACTGTTACAGCTTTAAAACATTTATTAAAACAATTTAAGAAAGTTAAAGTTAAACACACGAACCTCTCCAGTCAGCAAAACAAATTAAAAGAATATACTCACAATTCTGGCAGATTTCTGGAGAACAGAGACAGACACAAACAAATACAGACAAACACACTTTCCAATGACAACACTGACTCTGTGAAGGAGCTCTTCTCCACAGAGGGACCTCCATTTCTCCCAGTCAAATCCATGTCATGCTGACGGAAAGGAAAGACATCTTTGTTCTCTGTGTTCAGACTTAAATACCCTTCTCAAAGACAAAGACCTCCTTCCTAATATCTCTAAGTCTATTGTTAGGGTGACCAGATAAAATCCAGGTCAGGTCTCCTGTAACTTTAACAGTTGTAGAGAAAAGGGAATTTCAGCCAGTGTCATTTGTATGCAATTAGTTCCTGGTGAAATTCCCTCTTCGTCACAACAGTTAAAGTTGCAGCAGCCTTGCCTTCTTTTGTATATGGTCACTCTAGTATAGTGCATGCAACTTTAATTGTTGTGATGAAGAGGGAATTTCACCATGAACTAATTGCATACAAATGACACTGGCAGAAATTCCCTTTTCTCTACAACTGTTAAAGTTACATGAGCCCTGACCTGGATTTTATCTGGTCAGCCTACTATTGGTCCACATCAACAATTTAGATCATCCTCTTCCCAGAATATTCCATCCCCTCCTGACATACTTGTTTGTAACAATGCAAGGTCAAATTTCCTGTACTTGTGGTTAACTGTCTGGTTTACTACTTATGGACATAGGGATTTTTCCAACCAGAACTTCACCTGTTCTTAACCTTGGACCCTTCACCCAGTTCCCTTAAAAGGAATACATACAGTTGGCATAAGTCACCAGTTCATATGACTAATGTCCTTGAGCAATATAGTTGGTACAAGTACTCATGAGTAACATCTTTGAGCAACCTCAAATTTTATTTCCTAGAAATCATTTTCTATCAGGCCTTATCTAAACTAAAGCATCTAAACCTTGATACAGTGTTCTATGCGTATATGCCTACTTGCCCCCTTGCCCCCTCAAGCATTCACTAACCTTCCACCTCCCCCCTGTACCCCAGCATCATAACAATAACAGAAAGCAAATCTCTTACAAAATGTAGTTCACCCTCAGTTCTGGAAAATGTTTTCTGTTTTCTTAAAGACAGGTGATAATGTGTGATGATTTTATTCAAATATTAGCAAAAAGAATTACATTTACAGTACTAGACTTCATTGAATTCACAAGAGTCAGCTTTTTCTTTTCTTTTTTTCTTTTTTGCCAAACCATAAATACTGCTGGCTAAAGCAACTGTGAATGTGACTTACTGTTTACCTGTATTAGGAAGACTATTTATAAGTGAGCCCCCAGTAATGTCACACAAAAACTAAGTTCATTTTTAGCTGTGATAGATCTGGTCATAAGGATACTATTGTCTACAGCAATATGCAAATTTGAATTTTTTGTTTATACTATAAAGACAACTATGAGAAATTGCTGAGTATTGTTATTTTATGGGACATACTTGTTCTTTTTTTATATATAATTTTTATTTCAACTCAAAACAAATAACATAACATAAAATACAATACAAAACTAACAATCCTCATACCCCCTGTGCTCCCCTCCCCCCAGGAGACCTACATATATTCCATTATACATCTTTCCAAAATTGTAAAGTATCTTTTGAAGGTGCTTGCCCCTTCCCCGATCTTAACACATATTCCAAAAATGGACTCCATATATTTTCAAAATCATTCTTCCTGGACATTCCCCTCTTTACTTTCAAATTACACGTTAGCTTATCATTAAGTGCCATATCCCATGTTTCTTTATACCATTCTTCTATTGTATATTTCCCTTGCCCTTTCCAGTTCTTTGCTATCATTATTCTAACGGGTGCCAGGAGGTTGTTTATCAATTCCATCATACTTATATTCTCATTTTCTTTATCCCATATTGCTAGTAGTGCCAACTTTGGGCTTACTTCCAATTTACTTCCTATTATTTCACTTATTTCTTTAAAAACCCTTTTCCAAAATTTTTGTACATATTCACAGCTCCACCACATATGAAAATATGTTCCAACCTCCTGACATCCCCTCCAACAATTCTTAGACACTTTTTTATCTATCTGATGAAATCTTACCGGCGTTAAATACCATCTCCATACAGTTTTATAATAATTCTCCTTAATTCTAATTGACAAAAGCTTTAACATTCTTGCATCCCACATCCTCCCCCAGTCATATTCATTAATTTGTTCCTTTAAATCATCTTCCCAAATCATCTTCCCAAATCTCGATATTCATCATCCTCTATCAAAATTCTATATATTTCACTAGTCAAACCTTTTCTAGTTTTAATTACTTCTTTCTTTCCTCTTGATTCAATTAAATCTTCAAATCTTGTATTATCTCTACATTCCTTATTTTTCTTTTTCCAATTCTGTGTCCATTGTTCCAATTGTATACATTTAAACCAAGCTATCTTTTGTCCTCTTAATAACTCTCCAATTTGCTCCCTATTTGTCATACTTTCCAACCAATCTCTTAACTTAATAATTTTCTGATCCCTCAGACCCCTTTCCAACTCAACTTTTAAATTCCTTGGGAAGTTTTCCGTTGCTACCACTGGGGTAAGAGGAGAATCTCCTGGTATTAACTTCCCTTTAACTTTCTCCCAGATCTCTCAAATATTTTTCAACAGCGGGTTGTCCAGTCCCCTCAAATCTTTCTTTTGAATTTTAGTAAAAAAAATATTTTGCAGTTTAAAATCTTGTTCCCCTGTTTGCGTCTCTAACCATTCCAAATCATCCTCCTCTATTATACTATTTACAACATATCTTAATTGATTAGCAATATAATACTTCTTTATATTTGGAAGCCCCAAACCTCCTTTCTTTTGTGTCTTATACCATAGCCCTTTATTAATCCTTGCTTTTTTACCTCCATTACAATAAGCATTAATCATATTTTGCCAACTCTTTAACTCTACTTCTGTTATTTTAATCGGTAACATTCTAAACAAAAAATTAATCTTAGGTAATATTTTCATTTTAATAACTGCTATTCTACCAAACCAAGAATGCTTTAATTTTCTATATACCTCTAACTTTTCCCCTATCTGTTTTTTCAAGCTAGCAAAATTAATTTCTTCTAATCTATCTAAATCTTTTGCAATATTAATTCCTAAATAATGCACTATATTTTTAAGCCTAAAACCTAATTTAGATTTACACTCCTCCATTTCCTTCTTGTTATAATTAAATAACATTATTTCTGACTTCTCCCAATTTACTTGTAAACCTGTAATCACCCCAAATTCTCTCAAATGCTTCTTAATCACCTTCCCACTCTCCAGAGGATCTTCTAAAGTCAATAATGTATCATCCGCAAACATGTTCATCTTAACCTTTTCTTTCCCTCCTATCCCTTTTAATCTTCCCTCCTATCCCTTATGACCTTCGCCAAAATTTCAATCACTATTCCAAATAAAATTGGTGAGAGTGGGCATCCTTGTCTAGTGCCATGGGCTAAGATAATCTGTTGCGTTAACCCATCATTAACTATTATTTCTGCTTTATTATTTGCATACAACTGATCAGTCACTCCTAAAAATTTATCTCCAAACCCAAATTTTTTTATAATTATTTTAAGTGCTGGCCATTCCACACAATCAAAGGCTTTGAATATATCTAATGCTAACAAACCTGCTTTTAAGTTCCTTTTCTTAATAATATTAATTATATTTAAAACTCTCCAAATTAAATTAGGCATTTGCCTTCCTGAAATAAATCCACATTGATCTTTTTTAATATATTTATTTATAAAAGTACTCATTCTTTTTTCCATTATTGCCGTAAATTTTTTTGAATCTTGATTTATTAATGATATTGGTCTATAAGAAGCTGGATCCGTCAAATCCTTATCTGGTTTCGGGATTAATATAATCAAGGAATGATCCCACGATGGCGGGGTCTTTCCTCCTTCTATTATACTATTAAATAACTTTTTCAATTTTGGTATTAATATTCCTCTAAAAACCTTGTAATATTCCAGCCCCAAACCATCCATCCCCGGAGATTTTCCTCCTTTTAATTTACCAATAATTCCTTCTATTTCTTTTTCTGTAACTAAACCCTCCATATAATCCCTATCTTGTCTCTGTAATCTTATTTTCCAATTTCTCTCTACATATTCTAATACATTAACCTGTGGATCCCTATCTGATGCATATAATTCTCTATAAAATTCCTGAAATATATTTAGTTTATCCTTCATTAAATTATAACTTTTACCTGTCTTATCTTTAATTGTCCCTATCCAATTCTTTGCCTTTTTTGACTGAGTGGACTTGGCCAGCATCCTAGAATTTTTATTACTGTATTCAAAAAAATCCCTCTTCAAATATAACAAATTCCTTTGAACCTGTTCTAGCACTTCTTTCTCTAATTCTTTCTTCTTAGCTTGAATTTGGGCATATAAGTGTCTATCTTTTGTCTCTCTTAATTTTTCCTCTAAATACCTTACCTCCTTTTCTATCTTTTTATTTTGTGCTTCCTGTTGTTTTCTTAGGGTACACATTTCCCTAATACAAATCCCTCTTATAACTGCCTTCATTGTGTCCCATATTATTCCTTGAGAGTTTTGCTCCATTTCATTAATTTCCCATATTATCTGCATTTCTTTTTTTATTTTTTCAACTATGGTTTTATTATTTAAAATCCTTGTATCCATTCTCCATCTCTTTGCTTCTCTATAATCCTTCTTCATTTTACTATCCGTTGTCATTAATGCATGGTCGGTGACTTTAATTACCCCTATATCGCATTCTATAATTTTAGATATCATATTCTTTGACACAAAAATATAATCTATCCTAGAATAACTCTTAAACCTCAATGAGTAGAAGGTATATTTTCTTTCTTCACCTTTTAATAACCTCCAAACATCCATTAATTCTTTATCGGCCATTAATTTACTTAAACCCATCTTCCCACCTATTTTCATATCTCTTAATATATTATCCTTATCCTTTCCTTTATCTAATACCATATTAAAATCACCTGCCATCACAATGTTCTTTTTCCCCATTTCTCCCACAGCATTAAAAATTTCATCGAAAAATTCCATTTGTTTCCCATTTGGAGCATATACATTAATCAATATATATTCCTCCTCCCCCACCATACAGAAAATTATCAGAAATCTACCCGATTCATCCTTCTACACTCTTTGTATATTGATTCCACATTTTTTTGAAACTATTATCGCTACTCCTCTCGCTTTCGAGGTACCAAATGCCTTCTCATAAACGCCCACATCCCTCATCCTCAGCTCATTTACACCCTCCTTTGATTGATTAGTTTCCTGCAAAAAAATAACATCTGCTTTTTCTTTTTTTAATAATGCTTCTATTCTCTTCCTTTTTATAACAGTTCCCAGCCCTTTAACATTTAAAGTTGCAACCCTTAATTTATTTTCCATCTTCCCACACAAATAGCTCTATATTGGTCTCCCCCTGTGATACACATAGCCCCCTCCCTTTCCCTCCCCCCCACACTTACCCCAAACTTCACCCCCCTCCTCACCAGACCTTCCTGGGCAATGGCCCCAAATAATTTTAGAACTCTTCAGGGGGCGGAGAAGCAGCCCCACAAACCCGGAGTAACAGTTGGCGCTCCCCTCCCTTATAAACTCTTCTTCATCCCTGTTCCATCCTCATTTCTTCATTGGCTACTTCCACCTGTGGCACCTTCATCCACCTTGGTTCCTCCATCATTTGTAGCGTCGACCAAACCCAGTTTCTCCAGAAGCTCCATCCCTTGCTCGCATGATGTTATTCTGTGTTGTTTCCCCAGCCACATAAATCTAAAAAAAACTGGATACCCCCAGCTATATGTTATCGCCTTCTTCTGCAGGGTAACTGTACACAGTCTCACACTCTTCCGCCACTGGATCGTTTGAGGACACAAATCCTGATAAACGTCAATTGGTGTTGCTTGTAGAATTGGTTGGCCCAGACGTCTAAGTACTTGCATTAACTTTTCTTTCTTGTAATAATTCGCAAATGTGACAATTATATCCCTTGGGAGCATTCCCTTCTTTTTATAGCCCACTCTATGGATCCTCTCGATATCCTCCATCACCCACAGTCCCTGGGGGTCCAATTCCTTAATCCAAGCCAATAATATATCTCTCAACATCTGTGGGTTCTCCCCCTGTTGCTCCTGAAAGGATCTAATCCGAATATTTGCTCTTCTATCTCAGTCTTCCAGGGCTATCAAACACAAATCCATCTCTTGCATTTGCTCCCCCTGCTGCTTACTGATTTCCTTAATCCTTTCAGTCTCCTTCTCCAATTCTGTCATTCTCTCCACCACAGTTTGGAAGCCTGTCAAAATTTCAATCTGCGAGTCTAGAATGTTGCCTTTTATCTTTTCATCTTGCTTCCTCAAAGCTTCATCTAACATCGTCTTAAAACTATCCATTAGTTCTCCTGGTGACCATGATTGACTTTCTTTAGTAGTTTTAGGAACTGCTCCTGGCTTTGTTCCAGCTTTGTAAGTCCCACTTCCAGAAGAAGGTGAAGCTGCCTTCTCTTTGTCGGCTTTGTCGGCCATTACTCTCATGAGACGTTCCCAGTTTTTATCCAATGGGTGCTTTTTTGGCTGTCTAATCCAGCTGGGGGCACTCGATCTATCACCTGCCAACCTCTTTTTCATTAGGTTACAGTTATAAATCCGCCACCCTCCACATAGACTTTAACAGCCACGCTCACAAATCTTTTCAAGCTCTTATCAGCCAAATACACTTCGGCTTCAGACTCGCTCAACTGGGGGCTCTGAACAACTCTTTTCCTCCGGCTTCAGTTATTTGCTTCAGCCTCCCCCCACAGCAAGATTATCAGCCTGTTTTAGCTCCTTATCCAAATATTAAAAGTCTAATTTACCAGTTTCTGGCCGCCTGCCAAGAGTTCCAGTCAGCAACACTTTCTCTTTCACTCAGCCGATGCAGCAACATTCCATAACCATATATCAAGTCTTTAATTAGCAATCCGACATCTCCAAAATAGGGATTTTATGTTTAGTCCGTCGCTTCAGTAAGAGAGCGAGAGATTCCCAGCCTCACTCCATTCTTGCGAGGCCACTCCCTGGACATACTTGTTCTGATCTAAAACTTTATTTGGCATCCCTGCTGTAACAAAAAGAGAGGCAGTACAGGCAGTCTTTCCCATGTATAGGTTCCAGGCTACAAAAGCTCTACAGGCAAACATGGAACCACAAATTCTAGTAGTTAAGCAGCAGACTTTTTTGGCATTTGAAATTAGTTAGTTATATTTAGGGTGACCATATGAAAAGGAGGTCAGGGCTCCTGTATCTTTAGCAATTGTATAGAAGAGAGAATTTCAGCCATTGCCACTTGTATGCATGCAGCATCTGGTGAAATTCCTTCTTCATCACAATAGTTAAAGCTGCAGGAGCATTGTCCTCTTTTGTGTCTGGTCAATCTAGCTATACTCCTGCAGCTTTAAGTGTTGTGATGAAGAGGGAATTTCACCAGGCGCTGTATGCATACAAATGACACCTGCTGAAATTCCCTTTTTCAATGCAAGGTAAAGGTAAAGGACCTTGTCTTCCTTTCCATATGGTCATGCTAGATATTGGTTTGAAGTCCCAACATTCTAAAGTGGCATCCTCTGTAAATATGACACTATGCCGCTATCAGTTGCTAATAGGATAGCTGTGCATAACTTGGTAAGATTGTGCCCTGCACCCTATCATGTAAAGTGAAACTGGATTTTAACTCTAGTAAATCACTGCAAACAAGATTAGCTGTGCTATTTAACAAAAATCTTATTCCAGGATATGGCAATTGAAAAACTGTGAGACCTGTGATCAGGCCCAGCTGCATGGAAATGAAATAATGTTAGTCAAGAATTGCACTGTTGTAAAATGGAAGAAGCTAAATTAGAAACTTTAATCACTGCTTTGTAGTAGTATTAATCTGATAACTCAGCCCAGTAATTCTGATTCTGATTGTTAACCACAAATCTTTAAATATATTGTTGTAAATGTTTGCTAAAAACCTTGGCCTATAAAGCTGCTATTTGTATTTCAAGCGAAGCTTCTATTGGCACCAATGGGAGCTCCCCTTGATATGAAACAGGTAGTTTCAGAGAGGCACTTTTTTTTATTGAGGACCTTCACCACCCACTGTATTTCTGAAGCTGTCCCAAATGCTACTCCCCCCCCGCCCGATTGCTACTTACACACCAACAAAATGTGCATGTTGACTGTATTCATGCAATTAAGATCACATCTAGTTTGGCTCTGTGAAGGAACAAAAATGTCTCCCATTGTGGTATATAGTTTGCTTTTTGGATATTATGGGATTAAATCTGTTTTTTTTTTGTATGTGTGCTGGGGGCTGTCTATATGCAGGGAAAGCCCCATGGTGTCTGTGGATCTGTGCTGTATCAATTAGATGCCACAGACACATCTTCACAGCCACCACTGGCCTTCCCCACAATGCTGCAGTTTGAAAAAATTGGAGGTTTACACGGAATTTTTCAGAGTGCCATCAATATGGCACTTCTGCTGTCTGCTGTCACTCCGGGGCCAATCCAGCGTCAACCTGGTGGTAATGCCTGGTGGAAGGCGAGTGGTGATTGGTTGCCTTCCACCAGGAAAAGGGGCGGCTCTGATACCCGGTTGGCCGCCCAGAAACCCTCTGCTCCCTCCTCAAAATCAGGATTACCTGATGACGCCCCGGGAGAAGGAAAGCATGGGGTTGAAGAGGAAGGTGGCACTAAACCAGAGCCATGAAGACAACCCCCTGGTCAGTACCAACAAAGAGGTCAAAAGCTTACTCAAAGATTATTGGAGTCAGGATGTCGGCTCACCGAGCAATCTCAGGGAGCCATACAGTCTGCAGAAAAGAGGAGATAAGCAAGTGGGCAAGAGGTTCAATAGTAGGTCAGAGAGATGATGAGGTTTGCAAAAGTTTTTACTTGGATATTGGAGCCAACTATCTCTGTGGAGGGGGAAATAAGAGGGTTTGCAGGAGATTCAATAGGAGGGTAGAGGAACAACTAAGGGATAGGTATTTACCCTCCTAATTGGTTGGAGAGGGGAGAAAAAGGCTATTTTTAAAATATAAAATCCTGAGACAGAAGGTCAGAAATTCAGAGAAAGAGAGGAGCAGCAGAAAAGATCAGAAGTGAGAAAGAACACAGAAAGAAGCCTGGAGTCCTAAAAGATGGAAAGAACTGCTGCAACTGAATAACTGCTTGAGAGAATTCTGGAACAGTGACTGTAGGAAATTGCTGGAGAGTTGGGTAAAATAGGAACATGGTCTATTAGATTATCTGGGTGTATTAATATTTGGTTATTGTCTTACTCTATTGCTCTTACTTTTTTGTGTGCATGAGTTTATCCATTCAGAAATAAAACTTTTTTTTTCTATTAACATTTTTTCCAGTGAACTTTAAACGTTGTTGTTTGGAAGGTGGTGGTTTATTTTCTTACCTTTCTGGGTTACCCTCCCCATGTCTAAGCGCTAACATCCATTATCGTTCTTAGGCGTTTATCACACATGTGGTTTGATGCACACACACACACGGCACGACTTTGATCCACTTTTTCACCGCTGGACTCTCATGATGTCGTCCCCGTCATGCTGTTCTCTCACCCTGAGCGCGCAGTTGCTCATTTCTCTTTCGATTTATCCCTGAATAGGCAAAGTCCGAAACTCAAATTTGGAACAAGCCAAGCTGAGGTATCGCAGCAATGCCGACCATGTGTGATTCAAACCGCTAGACTCACATAGGAAATGGAGGGGGAACCATCAGAAGCAACCTGGGGGGCGGGGGGGAAGTAGATGTGATGAAGACCTTATATTCTTCGCTGACTGAAATTGAAATCTGTGCCAGAGATGAATCCCTACCATTCCCACTCATACAGCTCCCAAACCACATGCCTCTCCCTCATCCAGCTTTCTTTGTCATCCAGCTTTCACTTGATTCCCAACCCTTTCCCCTTCCATCCACTTATTCAGTTTCCACTCCAATGACAGGCACAGCAAGCAAGGAAAGAGAAGACAGGGAGGTCTCTCCCCATCCCTTCCTTGTTCATCACTTGCACTTGACATGCTGCTATGCAGCACGAGGCCACAAATAGCTCCTAGGAAAACTACAATTTCCATGGGGCTCCTTGAGGCTTGGCATGCTGTATAGCAACATGTGGGTAACAGAGTGGGGAGGGGAAATGTGTCCCCCACTTTCCTATGACTGCTTGCTTTCATCATTGAAGTATTGTTCCCTCCAGAGATGGAAGGTTTGCCTTGGCTTTCTGCCATTATGGCTATACTGGACAAGTACATGCAGGTGGGGAGGGTTGGTAGGTGAGTGCATGAAATTGATAAAATGTTTTATTTTCTTAATTCTGGATTCATATTAGCTGAGAAATAAACTGACCTCACCACCACCCTATTTTGGGATGTAATTTAGGTCATTTCCAAGCCAATCAAACATGAGGCAGGGTCAGGGAGAACCTACTCACCACTAGAGGGAATTGTCTGTATTAATTTTTAAAAAGTAAAGAAAGTTCCTACATTACTATAATTGCTAGGGATGTGCACTGACCCCCCGGATCGGATCGGATAGCGGATCGGAATCGGACCTGGGGGGTCGGATCGGATCGGATCGGATCGGAGGCTGGTCGGATCGGATCGGACCAGATGTCCGATCCGGATCGGACGCCATTTTGAATGCTTTTTCCCATAGCCAAGTATTGTTTTACAAAAACGCCTATAACTTTTTCATTTTTAAAGATAGAAGGATGAAACTTGGGCACATTGTAGACTGGTTAGGGGTAGTTATCTGTGAGAAATTTCAGAAAGATTGGTGCATGCATTTTGTGGCAATTAATTTTTTAATAAATACCCAGGAATGCCTATAACTTTGTCATTTTTAAAGTTACACACATGAAACTTTGCCACATTGTAGGGGGTACCTTGGGACCTATGTGTGTGAAATTTCAGAAACGTAGGTGCTTGTCTTGTGTGGCAATTAATTTTTAGAAAAATGGGTAGTAGTGGGGTAAATACAGTTACGCCTCCCATTTTTTTATTTTTGAAGATACAAACAGGAAACTTGGGCACATTACAGGTACCACTTGCCTTGATATGTGTGTGAAATTTCAGAAACATTGGAGCTTTCCTTGTGTGGCAATTAATTTTTGAAACAATGAGGAAAGAAACACCTATAACTTTGTCATTTTTAAAGTTACACACATGAAACTTTGCCACATTGTAGGTGGTACCTTGGGACCCATGTGTGTGAAATTTCGGAAACGTAGGTGCTTGCCTTGTGTGGCAATTAATTTTTTAATAAATACCCAGGAATGCCTATAACTTTGTCATTTTTAAAGTTACACACATGAAACTTTGCCACATTGTAGGCGGTACCTTGGGACCTACGTGTGTGAAATTTCGGAAACGTAGGTGCTTGCCTTGTGTGGCAATTAATTTTAGAAAAATGGGTAGTGGTGGGGTAAATACAGTTACGCCTCCCACTTTTTTATTTTTGAAGATACAAACAGGAAACATGGGCACATTACAGGTACCACTTGGCTTGATATGTGTGTAAAATTTCAGACAGCTGGGTCCAGGCATGTGGTGGCAAGGTATTTTTGAAACAATGAGGAAAGAAACGCCTATAACTTTTTTATTTTAAAAGTTAGAAGTCTGAACATTGCTCACTTTGTAGATGGGTTAGGGGTAGATATGTGTCAGAAATTTCAGAATTATAGGTCCAGGCATTTGATGGCTATGGAATTTTTAAATTACATGTTTCAAAAAAATTTCTACAGAGGCCAGGTCTTCCCCTCCCGCTTCCCGCGAAGAAAAGGAAACACTCTCTCGTCTCGATCCCTTTGATCCTTGCTAGTAGTATCCATTACAGGGCTCGTGTTTCCTTTCCTACTTTCACTTTTCAAGCAGAACGGCTGAGCCTAGCTGAGTTTTGCAGCCATGCGTGCAAGGAAGGATCACTCTGGTCTCGATCCCTTTGATCCTTGGTAGTATCCATTACAGGGCTCGTGTCTGCTTTCACTTTGTACTCAAGCAGACACGAGCCCTGTAATGGATACTACCAAGGATCAAAGGGATCGAGACCAGAGTGATCCTTCCTTGCACGCATGGCTGCAAAACTCAGCTAGGCTCAGCCGTTCTGCTTGAAAAGTGAAAGTAGGAAAGGAAACACGAGCCCTGTAATGGATACTACTAGCAAGGATCAAAGGGATCGAGACGAGAGAGTGTTTCCTTTTCTTCGCGGGAAGCGGGAGGGGAAGACCTGGCCTCTGTAGAAATTTTTTTGAAACATGTAATTTAAAAATTCCATAGCCATCAAATGCCTGGACCTATAATTCTGAAATTTCTGACACATATCTACCCCTAACCCATCTACAAAGTGAGCAATGTTCAGACTTCTAACTTTTAAAATAAAAAAGTTATAGGCGTTTCTTTCCTCATTGTTTCAAAAATACCTTGCCACCACATGCCTGGACCCAGCTGTCTGAAATTTTACACACATATCAAGCCAAGTGGTACCTGTAATGTGCCCATGTTTCCTGTTTGTATCTTCAAAAATAAAAAAGTGGGAGGCGTAACTGTATTTACCCCACCACTACCCATTTTTCTAAAATTAATTGCCACACAAGGCAAGCACCTACGTTTCCGAAATTTCACACACGTAGGTCCCAAGGTACCGCCTACAATGTGGCAAAGTTTCATGTGTGTAACTTTAAAAATGACAAAGTTATAGGCATTCCTGGGTATTTATTAAAAAATTAATTGCCACACAAGGCAAGCACCTACGTTTACGAAATTTCACACACAAGGGTCCCAAGGTACCACCTACAATGTGGCAAAGTTTCATGTGTGTAACTTTAAAAATGACAAAGTTATAGGTGTTTCTTTCCTCATTGTTTCAAAAATTAATTGCCACACAAGGAAAGCTCCAATGTTTCTGAAATTTCACACACATATCAAGGCAAGTGGTACCTGTAATGTGCCCAAGTTTCCTGTTTGTATCTTCAAAAATAAAAAAATGGGAGGCGTAACTGTATTTACCCCACTACTACCCATTTTTCTAAAAATTAATTGCCACACAAGACAAGCACCTACGTTTCTGAAATTTCACACACATAGGTCCCAAGGTACCCCCTACAATGTGGCAAAGTTTCATGTGTGTAACTTTAAAAATGACAAAGTTATAGGCATTCCTGGGTATTTATTAAAAAATTAATTGCCACAAAATGCATGCACCAATCTTTCTGAAATTTCTCACAGATAACTACCCCTAACCAGTCTACAATGTGCCCAAGTTTCATCCTTCTATCTTTAAAAATGAAAAAGTTATAGGCGTTTTTGTAAAACAATACTTGGCTATGGGAAAAAGCATTCAAAATGGCGTCCGATCCGGATCGGACCTCATCGGATCGGATCGGATCGGATCGGAGGTTGTCCGGATCGGATCGGATCGGATCGGATTTTCCCGATTTTGGGTCGGATCGGATTCGGATCGTGGATCGGATCCGATCCGATGCACACCCCTAATAATTGCTTTATTTGGTACTTTAATACTGTAGTCCAATGCATGCTTTCTTGGAAGAAAGTATTACTGAACTAAGTAGGACTTATTTTTGTCTAGAGATGCTCAGGAGTGCTCTTCAATTTCATAAATAGCATCTTTAATTGTGTTGTCATTTAAATTCATTTTCTAAATGGCATTGCAACTAAATATCTTCTGTTCGAAAAACAGATAGCATTGGCTGTTTGCTGCTTCCTTGTTTTTAGAAAAAGAACGAAACAAGGATGCCTTTTACAACCCACCCTTTCCTTATGATGAAGATGTGAAGCTGTTTTATATAGCCCACCCTTTCCTTATGATGAAGATGTGATGCTGTTTTATAGTCTCATAAAGAAAATAAACCTATTGTGTTTGGCATTATATTTTGTGCTCTCTGTATTAAGCAGGGTAATTCAGATCCAAAGAGTGAGTGTAGATTTTACCACTCTGATGAGATTTTCTTCCTTGAAAACTTCAATTGAGCTTCAAGAAACATTTTGGCTGCAATTCTGCATGGAGTTATGCCAACATATATAACTATATCCAGGACTGCTGTCTAAGTAGTAATTTTGGAGATGAAAATGGAAAACAATGACATTTTTATCCAGTGATTCATATGAAAAGTTGTTCTTTGCTACATCACCAGAATGACTTTGTAATAAACGGGAATTGGATGCCAAAACACTCAGCATTTAGTTCAGAATTAAGGGATGCATTGAGCCCATTTTTAAATTTCAAAAAAGCAAGGAAATGCAAGGATTATATTATTACTTTAATTTATGCCATTTAATTAAATGTTTATTCTCAGCAACACATAACCATTAAAACCTAAACAAAACTGTGAAAACTAATTATATTAATATTTGAAAATATAATATATTTAAAAATGCAACATCAGTTACAATATACAAAATAAAACATTTAAAGTTTTTTAAAAAGAAAGAAAATGTTTTTTAAAACCTTGTTGTAGCGATGCTAGATCCACAGTGGCCTCCAGACATTCAGCAAAATAATCCAGCCCCCAAATGAGGACCAGTATGAATTGGGCCCATCAGAGACTTCCTATCGCTCATGTTTCTTGTCCTTACTTACCTAATGATGCAGTTATGAGGAGAATTCACAGTTTTCCTTAGGCTCCAGTCACAGTGTCATACACAATAATATCTGAGGACCATTAGGAATTGTAGGATATTTAATTCATATAGTTCCTGATGTCCCATGGCTGAGCAATACCCAAGACTGAAAGGTTAGCTCTACTATGGAGTCAGCTGTGAACACACCACACTAGCACCTCATCATCCAGGTTGGGTAAAGGCAAAGGGGTTGTGAAGATTTTAAAAAATGATTTATGTTGGGTCTGCTTTATGTTGGACCTATGAAATCCAGTGACCAACCTTCCCCTTTCATGTGCTGCCAGAACTCTGCCTTCCTGAAAAAGAAAGTATTACATTGCTGTTTAAAGTTTGAAAGTAAGGAGTGTTCCATACCTTGTGAAGCCATTAAAGTCCAGAATGTGAGAATTCCAGAATGAAGCCTCATACTTGCATATCCCAGTACAAGCTGCTGCAGAAAACAGACCCAATTTAAAGCAGCAATTCCCTCTGATTTTCATGCAGAACTTATTGGGCTCCCATTGCCCTCAGTGTTAAGGTGACTTAGCATTGTATGCATGTTCCAGATATGACTGCAGTTTTCATACAAATATTTGCAAATATTTGCAAATATGAATAGACAGTTGTTGGGCTTAAAAAAAGGTGTGGGGGTGGGGACTAGGTATGTCAGAATCCACATAGCTTGCAGATTCTACGTCTATAGCAAAATTTCACCCACAGTCACAGTGGGCTGCAGGCTTTGATCAATGCATTCCAAGTATTTTTCTATTGTTCCTCTTTGCATTATGTACACCAGACTTTTAATTTCACTTCCAGTGTATCTATGGATTTGATTTTTATAATGATATTGAGGCAGAAAATAAAGGATACGTTGTTCCCAGAATGGGTCAATAATATTCCCAAAATTTTTGATCTAGGATACATTATACTGTCCAAATATATCCCTCCTTAATTGCTAAAAACCTTTATTTCAGCATAGACTAGTGTCTGTGTTGCCATTAAAACCAACAGAATTGTGAAATAGGAAAGAGGTTTCTTTGCTAAGTAATGGATCTTTCACTTACAATACCCCTTTAGTAGTCTGAAATGTTAACTTAAATGGTGCTCTTCAAGAAAAGAAATCTGATTTAGCCCTTCAACCACATCTCTCTATTGAGGTTTAAGCAATAACACACTGGAAAGAGAAACTATTTGATTTCATAGTGTATGAACCAACCAAATAGCAGTATAGATAGTAGTTTGTCTAGGTTATTAAGCATGATAACCTTGGTAATATAATAGAAATATACTGTAATGAAAGTCTTGGTTCACATATTTTAGGAACATAGATATAAATTTATGAACCATTTTAACAAGCTCTGAGTTTCCACTTTGTGCCCAAAAATAACTTTGCTTTTGAACAAGTTCCATGTTTTATAAAATCAACACTTTATAGTATTTGGGCACAAATACTATACATGTTATGCAAAAATGATTATATTCAAATGCTAGTTCAGCTCATATCTTATAGTTTGCAAAAGGCTTGGCATAAACCAGTATAATGTAGTGGTTTGAATGTTGGACAGGGGATATCTGATTCAAATCCCCACATGGTTTAGTGGCCTTGGGTCAATAACTATTTCTCAGTCTAACCTACCTCACAGGATGACTGCAAAGATTATTGGAGAAAACTATATACAGTGCCCTAAGATTCTTGAAGGAAGGATATTTTTTAAAAAATAATAATAACAACAATACTAACAATACTAACAATAACAAAATATGTCAATGGGCAGGGTCTAAGGATGAGCGAATCACTCTATTTCTGTTGTGTCACCATTGCATATGTTGACACATGAATCCATCCCATCCCTTTTCCAGAATATTCTGCAAATATTGATTTAAAAATCTGCAAGAAAATTTACAGAAAATTAACATTTATACATACATCTTTAAAACCCAAATAGAAATATATTATCTCTCAAAATACATATTTCACAAATGTATTTTATCTGAAACATGGATACATATACATAAATATGTAAGTAAATATTTTATAGATATTTTCTCTTAAAATATTCATTCTAAACAAATTGTCTAAGTGCATATTTTTAAACGTATTTTGATACATTTTAGTCATATGTTCACAAAGTGCAAAAGCCAGTGTGGATAATGTTAGTTTATATCACACTTCACAGATTTCCTCAGGCATCCCTAGGAGGGACCCTAGTGTATTGGTAGAGCACATGTTTTGCATGTAGAAAGTCCCCCAGTGAAATCCCTGACAGCTCCAGTCAAACTGAAGCAGATTTCTCCTTAAGTCTCTAGATAGCCACTACCAGTCAGAACAGGCAATTCTGGACTAGATGGACAAATAGTCTGATCAGATATAAAGCAGTTCCCTATGTTCCTAAGTAAATATTTTAAAATAAATCCCTCAGTTAATTTTATTGATGCTCTTTTTCTGCTCAAGTAAGAACCACTTTTCAATGAGCCTATCTATACTACTGCTTCAAAATGGTTTTAAATAGGGGTGTGCACGGACCCCCCGGATCGGATCGGGACCCGGATCGGGACCTCCAATTTTGTCCCGGACCGGTTCGGACAAAATCGGAGGCCCCCCGGACCGGATCGAGTCCGATCCCGACCCAAAAATCGTTAATTTTTGGATCGGCCGCCATTTTTTTCCCCATAGACTTGCATTGCAATGCAAGTCTATGAGAAAAAAATGGCGGCGGGTGGGTGAGGGGGGGCCTAACTCCCTCCCCCCTCGGGGCCGTCCGCTGTGGACGGCCCCGGCAGGTAAGCCCCCTCCCCCGCGCTCCCTACCCCCCCTGGGGCCGCCCGCTTCCATCCGCTGGCGCCCGCGGGCGCCAGCGGATAGAAGCGGACGGCTCCGGGGGGGGGGGTAAGCCCCCTTCCCCGCCACTGCTTACCTTCTCGGCCCGTCCGCTCCCGTCCGGCGCCGGCGGCTACTACCAGCGGGCTCCGCGGCCTACTCTCGAGTAGCGCGCCGGGTGATGACATCACCCGGCGCGCCACCCTAGAGCAGGCCGCAGAGCCTGCTGGTAGTAGTAGGCGCCGGTGCCGGACGGGAGCCGCCGGGCCGGGAAGGTAAGGGCCCCCCTCCCCCCTCCGCGCGCCCCCTCCTCACCTCCACGCACCCCCTCCTTACCTTCCCGGCCCGGCGGCTCCCGTCCGGCGCCGGCGCCTACTACTTCCAGCAGGCTCCGCGGCCTGCTCTAGAGTAGCGCGCCGGGTGATGACATCACCCGGCGCGCCACCCTAGAGCAGGCCGCGGAGCCTGCTGGGAGTAGTAGGCGCCGGCGCCGGACGGGAGCCGCCGGGCCGGGAAGGTAAGGGCCCCCCTCCCCCCTCCGCGCGCCCCCTCCTCCCCTCCACGCACCCCCTCCTTACCTTCACGGCCCGGCAGCTCCCGTCCGGCGCCGGCGCCTACTACTTCCAGCAGGCTCCGCGGCCTGCTCTAGAGTAGCGCGCCGGGTGATGACATCACCCGGCGCGCCACCCTAGAGCAGGCCGCGGAGCCCGCTGGGAGTAGCTGCTAGTGCCGGACGGGAGCGGACGGGCCGAGAAGGTAAGCGCCCCCCTCCTCCCTCCCCCCCGCTGTCCACTTTCATCGGCAGGTGCCCGCTGGCGCCCGCCAATGGAAGCGGCGGTGGGCGCCAGTGGGCGCCCGCCGATCCGCCGATCCTCCGAACCGGTTCGGAGCCTTTTCGGACCGGTTCGGATTGGATCGGCCGATCCAGCTGCGGGATCGGAAATCGGATAATTTATCCGATTTCCCACTGGACCGGACTCGGATCGTGGATCGGGTCCGATCCAGTGCACATCCCTAGTTTTAAATAGGGGTGTGCATCGGATCGGATCCGATCCACGATCCGAATCCGATCCGACCCAAAATCGGGAAAATCCGATCCGATCCGATCCGGACAACCTCCGATCCGATCCGATCCGATCCGATGAGGTCCGATCCGGATCGGACGCCATTTTGAATGCTTTTTCCCATAGCCAAGTATTGTTTTACAAAAACGGCTATAACGTTTTCATTTTTAAAGATAGAAGGATGAAACTTGGGCACATTGTAGACTGGTTAGGGGTAGTTATCTGTGAGAAATTTCAGAAAGATTGGTGCATGCATTTTGTGGCAATTAATTTTTTAATAAATACCCAGGAATGCCTATAACTTTGTCATTTTTAAAGTTACACACATGAAACTTTGCCACATTGTAGGGGGTACCTTGGGACCTATGTGTGTGAAATTTCAGAAACGTAGGTGCTTGTCTTGTGTGGCAATTAATTTTTAGAAAAATGGGTAGTAGTGGGGTAAATACAGTTACGCCTCCCATTTTTTTATTTTTGAAGATACAAACAGGAAACTTGGGCACATTACAGGTACCACTTGCCTTGATATGTGTGTGAAATTTCAGAAACATTGGAGCTTTCCTTGTGTGGCAATTAATTTTTGAAACAATGAGGAAAGAAACACCTATAACTTTGTCATTTTTAAAGTTACACACATGAAACTTTGCCACATTGTAGGCGGTACCTTGGGACCTATGTGTGTGAAATTTCGGAAACGTAGGTGCTTGCCTTGTGTGGCAATTAATTTTAGAAAAATGGGTAGTGGTGGGGTAAATACAGTTACGCCTCCCACTTTTTTATTTTTGAAGATAAAAACAGGAAACATGGGCACATTACAGGTACCACTTGGCTTGATATGTGTGTAAAATTTCAGACAGCTGGGTCCAGGCATGTGGTGGCAAGGTATTTTTGAAACAATGAGGAAAGAAACGCCTATAACTTTTTTATTTTAAAAGTTAGAAGTCTGAACATTGCTCACTTTGTAGATGGGTTAGGGGTAGATATGTGTCAGAAATTTCAGAATTATAGGTCCAGGCATTTGATGGCTATGGAATTTTTAAATTACATGTTTCAAAAAAATTTCTACAGAGGCCAGGTCTTCCCCTCCCGCTTCCCGCGAAGAAAAGGAAACACTCTCTCGTCTCGATCCCTTTGATCCTTGCTAGTAGTATCCATTACAGGGCTCGTGTTTCCTTTCCTACTTTCACTTTTCAAGCAGAACGGCTGAGCCTAGCTGAGTTTTGCAGCCATGCGTGCAAGGAAGGATCACTCTGGTCTCGATCCCTTTGATCCTTGGTAGTATCCATTACAGGGCTCGTGTCTGCTTGAGTACAAAGTGAAAAGTGAAAGTAGGAAAGGAAACACGAGCCCTGTAATGGATACTACTAGCAAGGATCAAAGGGATCGAGACGAGAGAGTGTTTCCTTTTCTTCGCGGGAAGCGGGAGGGGAAGACCTGGCCTCTGTAGAAATTTTTTTGAAACATGTAATTTAAAAATTCCATAGCCATCAAATGCCTGGACCTATAATTCTGAAATTTCTGACACATATCTACCCCTAACCCATCTACAAAGTGAGCAATGTTCAGACTTCTAACTTTTAAAATAAAAAAGTTATAGGCGTTTCTTTCCTCATTGTTTCAAAAATACCTTGCCACCACATGCCTGGACCCAGCTGTCTGAAATTTTACACACATATCAAGCCAAGTGGTACCTGTAATGTGCCCATGTTTCCTGTTTTTATCTTCAAAAATAAAAAAGTGGGAGGCGTAACTGTATTTACCCCACCACTACCCATTTTTCTAAAATTAATTGCCACACAAGGCAAGCACCTACGTTTCCGAAATTTCACACACATAGGTCCCAAGGTACCGCCTACAATGTGGCAAAGTTTCATGTGTGTAACTTTAAAAATGACAAAGTTATAGGTGTTTCTTTCCTCATTGTTTCAAAACTTAATTGCCACACAAGGAAAGCTCCAATGTTTCTGAAATTTCACACACATATCAAGGCAAGTGGTACCTGTAATGTGCCCAAGTTTCCTGTTTGTATCTTCAAAAATAAAAAAATGGGAGGCGTAACTGTATTTACCCCACTACTACCCATTTTTCTAAAAATTAATTGCCACACAAGACAAGCACCTACGTTTCTGAAATTTCACACACATAGGTCCCAAGGTACCCCCTACAATGTGGCAAAGTTTCATGTGTGTAACTTTAAAAATGACAAAGTTATAGGCATTCCTGGGTATTTATTAAAAAATTAATTGCCACAAAATGCATGCACCAATCTTTCTGAAATTTCTCACAGATAACTACCCCTAACCAGTCTACAATGTGCCCAAGTTTCATCCTTCTATCTTTAAAAATGAAAAAGTTATAGGCGTTTTTGTAAAACAATACTTGGCTATGGGAAAAAGCATTCAAAATGGCGTCCGATCCGGATCGGACATCTGGTCCGATCCGATCCGACCAGCCTCCGATCCGATCCGATCCGATCCGACCCCCCAGGTCCGATTCCGATCCGCTATCCGATCCGATCCGGGGGGTCAGTGCACATCCCTAGTTTTAAATGGTTTATAATAGTTTTGAGAACTGTTGGGGCCCAGGACACACTCCATATACAGTTTTCAAAACGTTTTCAAAGTGTTTTATCCTGCATGTGTAGATAGGCAGGTTATAGAAAATCTCTAGTTTTCCATTGCATTTGGAAAAGGGAAGGTAGCAGTAAAGACAATTGAGGAAATCTCATTATTTGAGCAAAAAGAGTGGTAAATGATTTGGGCAAATGTTTGTGGCAGATCTCACAGAAATGAGATAAGAACAAAATAACTAAGAACAGCCATTCTGGATCAGATCAAGGGTCCATCTAGTCCAGCACTCTGTTCACACAGTGGCCAATAGGCTGACCATATGAAAAGGAGGACAGGGTTCCTGTATCCTTAACAGTTTCGTAGAAAATGGAATTTCAGCAGGTGTCATTTGTATATTTGCAGAACCTGGTGAAATTTACTTATCATCACAAAGTTAAAGCTGCAGGAGCCCTGACCTCTTTTGTACCTGGTCAAGAGTACAGGGCTCCTGCAGCTTTAACTGTTGTGATGAAGAGGGAATTTCACCAGGTTCTGTATGCATACGAACGACATCTGCTGAAATTCCCTGTCCTTTGCAACTGTTAAAGATACAGGAGCCCTGTCCTCCTTTTCATATGGTCACCCTAGTGGCCCACAAGCTGTGAACCAGGGACCCACAAGCAGGACACAGTGCAACAGCACCCCCAACCATGTTCCCCAGCAACTGGTGTACATTGGATTACTGCCTCTGATACTGGAGATAGCACAGAACCATCAGGACTAGTGGCCATTGATTAGGGTGACCAGATAAAATCCAGGTCAGGGCTCATGTAACTTTAACAGTTGTAGAGAAAAGGGAATTTCAGCCAGTGTCATTTGTATGCAATTAGTCCCTGGTGAAATTCCCTCTTCATCACAACAGTTAAAGTTGCAGGGGCCCTGCCTTCTTTTGTATATGGTCACTCTAGTATAGTGCCTGCAACTTTTACAGTGGTGATGAAGAGGGAATTTCACCAGGAACTAATTGCAAACAAATGACACTGACTGAAATTCCCTTTTCTCTACAACTGTTAAAGTTACATGAGCCCTGACCTGGATTTTATCTGGTCAGCCTACCATTGATAGCCTTCTCCTCCAGGAACTTATCCAACCTCTTTTCAGTGTTAAATATGGTCTCAATTTGCAGTGAGGGCTTTAGCACAGCTATTTGCCTTTTTAAAAAAAAAAAAAAATCTTTTTAAGAAGGTTGATTGTTCTGAGACCAATATGAGCTAACCCAGACCATAACACACACTTCACATCACTGGAAGCTCCAGATCAATTTCAGTCTCACTTTAGGAAACTGCCTTGGTCACCCTGTGGGATGACCTTTGCTGAGAAAGAGACAGAGGAATTCTCTTGGTTGGTTCTCTTGGACCTCTATGTGGCTTGTGATACCATCAATCATGGTATCCTTCAGGACTGGCTGTCTGGGTTGGGAATTGGGGTCATATTTTACAGTGGCACCTATCTGGCTTGCATGGCCAATTCCAGAATAGCCTGGCAGCAGTTATCTATGCTCTGGTAACCTTTCAGTTACATTGCTGCAGTGTGTTCATGGGGCTATCTTTGAAAATGGTTTGGAAACTTTAGTTAGTCCAAAATAGAGCTGCTGAGTTATTAAATGGCTGGCTAATACGATCATGTGACACTAGTACTTTGTCAATGGTTGCCAGGCCATTTACAGGTTCAATTGAAAGTGTTGGTGATTAACCTTCAAAGCCCTAAATGGCTAAAGGTATCTAAAGGAACATTTTTCCATGTAATCCAAGGTAGCACCAGGCAAATGAATTTAGGTGGGGAGCTGCTAGAGGGAGGGCTTTCTCAGTTGTGGCACCCCACTTATAGAATGTCTTCTCCAAGAAGGCTTGCCTGGCACCAACACTGTTACCTTTTCAATGCCAAGCAAAGTCATTTCTCTTCCAGGCATTTTATATTTTAGATTCTACAGTTTAGATTTGAGAATTTGTAAATGCAGTGGTAATCTTCCCTCTCTCTCCTTCCCCCTCTCTCTCAACCCCCTGCCCTGCCCACACACACATTTTGATCTGAAACAGTTATGTCAGCAACCAGGTTCCATGGGAAAACCACATGTTCCTGTATGCCTGGTCCTTCAGAGTGAACAAATCCACTGCATCCAGGTCACATGGCTTCTAATCAGCAGCACTTTTGTCTTGTTTGCTGTGATTTTCTTCTTCTTCACCTACCTCATTCAGATGAAGAAATGTAGATGAAAAATAAAAGGAGAAGGTTGGCATCAACATATTGATGACATGACACTCCAAATTGCTGGGTGATCTCCCCCAATGGCTGAATATAGATGTTAAACAGCATTGGAGGCAAGATCAAACTTTAATTAATTCCCACAGGCCAAAGTAGGTCACCCAATACTACCCTCTTTGTGTCTATAAATAATAACTTAATAATGACAGCAACAGTTAGAGAATTTTGTGGTGCCTATGCTCATTTTTATTCCTTTTTCTTTAGTAGGCTTCAATATTAATCAATCTTTCAGAAAACATATACAGCAGCATAGATTGCGAATTTTGTTAAACTGTATACATGTATAGTCTGTCCTTATTCCAAGCGAGATTTCACAAAGACTAGTCTAGACAATGATAATACAATGAACTTTGGGAATGATGTCCTACTTTGTTGCTCTGCTGTCAGAGGAAAATCTACATAACTAAAGTTGTGGGAATAACATATCTATTGCCAATAGTGAAGCAAATCACTTGCATGTAAAAGTTTTGAAACTAGAACTGTACATGTGCCTCTTGTGAGTTTATTACATAGAAAGTGTGTAAATTGTTGAACAATTAATTCTTGCAAAAATCATGGGAATAGAAACGCCTTGAAGAAAACAATTATTCACATTTTTTTAATAAAATGTTAAAATGAAATTGGAAATAGTGTGAAATAGCCAAAGGACTTAAGATATAGAAAACATTTTATGTGGCAAACAGAAAAGCAACATCTTTACAGTTCACCACAAACCAAGGAATATTTATAGAACAATAAAGGAACAAGGTCCCTAAAAATAGAGGCTCATGAAAGAAGAGGTGTTAAAGCACATTTTTCTGCACTGATGCTTCCAATTAGTGGAAATGCAGATTCTGATTTAATGGCTTTATTAAGACGTATATAATTTTGTGTACAGTAGTTTGGTAATAACATTAAATTGTTTGGTAGGCATGTGAAAAAGTAATCAGATATTGGTTAAAGATCCATAGCTATATAAAGTTCTTTACAGAGTATATAACTTCTTTGAAACCCACTTTGTTTGGGTACTTGCAGATAGAAAATATTCCAAGTCACAACTGCTTTCCCCCTCAGAGTTTTCTTGAACCCTCTTCTCATGAGAATGTGAGGAACTTTATTATTTATTTATTTATTTATTTATTTTATTAAAACATGTATATCCCGCCCTATATCACAAGGATCTCAGGACGGCGTACAGATAAAAATCATACATCTGAAATAGAATAAATATACAATTCTAAAAATGAATTAAACTATTAATATATTAAAACCAATACACAATTTCAAAACAGTAAAATCTAATGAAAACAAGACAGTGTGCAAACTGGTGAATTTAGGAATTTTGATATCACTGCACACCATAAATGAAACTTTGTAGAGAATAGGAGGGGCAGTTTTTAGGAGCAGGGGTGGTACAGACAGAACAGTGCAAGAGAGAACTCATTGATAGTTGATTAACTAAAATTCAGCCTTTCACACTAAGGTCGTTATCACACGAGCGGTTTTAAGCACACCCACCTTGGCTTTGCTCCACTTCTTCAGCACGGGACTCACATGATGTTGTTTCCATCCTGCTGCTCTCTCGCCCTGAGTGCTCCCTTTTTAGTTTCTGTTTCGATTTAACCCTGAATGGGCAAAGTCCATTTCAGGCACGTTCAGGCAAGTTCAACAGGCTGAGCTGAGGTATCGGAGCAAAACCGACCACGTGTGATTCAAAATGCTAGCTTCGCATAGGAAACGGAGGGGGAACCTGCAGAAACAATCCAGGAGAAAAATGGTACGTGTGATAAAGGCCCAAATCATGCACAGGGGATCCCAGGGTCAACTGGGGATGACCTCTCCCCAGGATAAAACGGACTACTTTTAACATAATTTTTCCTATGGTCCCGGGACAATCCTGAGGACCGCGGGCAATGTGGCGCAGGCTCCCGGGTCTCCCTCCTCCCCATGAGTAGAGGGCCTCAAGAAATGGACATGGAGCTCTCTGAGGGGGCTCCGTGCCCATTGGGGTTGGGGTGGGCAGCAGTTTTGTCATCCCCGGGATGGCTGCTGTTGCTTTTCGGCTCCGAGTTTTTCTTTTTCTTTTGTACTCACATTTTCCATGGGATCTGGGCCATGCAATTGCATGACCGGCTCCTACTTCAAAAACAAACAAACAAACAAAAAATAACCACACTCACTACGCTGGACATCCCTCTTTCCTTCTGGGATGTCGCACTGGCATTTGGACACTGGGGGACGATCGCAGAAGCTGGAAAGCCCAAGATCCTCTCCCCATCCCGGAAAGCTCATAGGTGTACATGAGCCCACAGAGGTATTGTTAGTGTGCAAATAAGCATTACTCAACTGGAGGAACTAATAGTAGTAACTCATACATAGTCACAAAACAGTGACGTATGTACATGACTCATATAATAAAAGTATTTACCCTCAGAAGAAGTAATGTGCTATGAATGAGTGCTCCAGGATCACAAAATCCTCTTAATTCATGGATTATTCTTTTTATCATTTTAGGCTATTGTTTTTGAGCTCACAGATCAAGAATTACCACCTTATTCTTAGGACTTAGGAAATGTGCACAATCAAGAATATAACTCAGGGAGGAAAATGGAAAATCTGAAGGCTAACATTAGACAACAAAATCAAACCACTTTCAGTTGACTGTAGCATCGGTTTCCATTAGAGATGGGAGCATATTTGGAACTGGGGAAATTTGGAACAGAAACTTTCCCAGTTCAAAAGGCCTTACTGAGCCCAGACACTTCTAATTCAGGCTTGTCATATTGGGATTCACTTTTCCCGCTGCTTCCAGACAGCCCTTCTCTTTCCAATCTACTACCTTTTCTTCATCACGATTTACTGCTCTGGAGGCCTCCATGTGAGCCACCCTCTCCACCCTGGTACCTAAAGCACTGCAAAGCAAGGAGACTTCATAAGCAAGAATAAAATCAGAGATCTTTGTTTTCCAAGGTCCTAAAGCAGCAACTGCAGTATTCCAAGCACAAAGAAGGCTGTGAACAAAAACCTCCAAAGATGACTGGTCACTGTTTTCATTGCCCCACAACCATGTACATTTGGGGAAAGTGGATTATTAGAGCAGGGCTTAGTGCTTCACAGAAGGATTGGGAAGGAAGGTATTTAGAACCTGCCTGACTCCTGAGGGCATTATCCTGGGTACAATGGGATTTCTATTAATGGGGTTCAAAGGGATTATACTGCTTTGGTAATTTATTCAGATGACGAGGGCTGGAAAAACTTTGGAGTGTTTTATTATTATTATTTTAAGAATAAAATAGAAGTTAACATATTTCTATATATGTTTTATGGATAATTGTTCCAGACACAAAGCAATATATTAGCATAATTTGTAGATACATGTTTTTTTAATATATATATATGTGATTTACTATTTCAGGTTTTCCAGAAAGTGGATTGTGCTTTTACTCATGTTGGTAAGTTTTTAATGTCCTTCTCAAAATTTAAATGCTGTGTTGAATTAATGTCAGTTGTTGGCTATTTTCTGTTGGAAGTCATAGATAATACTTCACCTTTTGTGGTACAAAGCATTTGAACTTGGTGATAGAAATTATTCAGAATGCAAAACTGGGGCCTGTGTATTATGTGCCATTAGAGTACCTCTCATATTTTCATAATATAGTGGCAGAATGAAAAGTCAAGAGATGATTTGCTCTTAGATTGCCTAATTTTGTTAAGAATGCTGCTAACGTTACAAATTGCTTGATTCAAGGGCTCCATCAATGTGCAGGAATTCTAGTGCAGACATAGAGCCCCAGTGCCTGCAAGTGCCTCTCTACTATTATCAAAAGCATTACATAACTTTTAAACTTTTCCTTTATGTTGAGCTTTCAACTGCTGCATTAAAAATAATAATCAATAAGTTGCTCTGTTTGCTCAAAGTGTTACCATGTGAAATGAAGCCAGCATGTATAAATGTCCAGATGTGTCATCCTCTTCTCTTGCCTTTCAGTCTAGTGACATACTACATATTGTGAGATGTGGACTGGAAGGGGGAGGAAAAAATTGGTGGCACTGAGGCTGCTAAATTAAACATACACGTTCAACCTGTCACGTGTGTCAGGACCTCTTGCAGGGAATGTTGCCTTTGTCTAGTCTGAAAATAGTAGTATTTAAGTCAAGGAAAATGCTTCTTTTCTCATGGCATTTGACACTGTCTTTGTTATGTTTCTCCTCTTCCTCAGAAGTGAATATAAATAAGGCTTTTAAAAATTGTTTCAGGATGCAATTCAGGATGTTTCAGGATATAATACTTTCCGCTTTCTCCTGTTTTGCTTGTATTTTATTGGAAAATGTGATATCAAGGGACTGTTTAATTCCGTTGTTTCATAGGGAAATAGCTGGATTTGTATTTGGAGACCATTAACTGTGGATTTGCAAACAGTACATAATTGAAAAAATAAATAATGATACTATAACATTATCCTACTTTCAAATGGAAAATGTTTATTTTGCATATTCCTTTATACAATGCTGCAATTCAAGATGAAGTCAACTTCCATGATGTGGATTATTTTTCCTGCTAAAATTGCAAGAAGCAAAAAAGTATGCATAGTAGAATTATTATGGTTCTCTTTTAAATTCCATTTAAAAATGGAGGTGAGAGATAGGTGGGAGTTGGCAAGACATTAAATAATACAGTACAAATGCAAGCATTATTGTAGTGCTATCAATTTCCCTAAAATAAACAATTGTTTCTTGCCGTACATCAGGGGTCCCCAGCCTTTTTGGACCCATGGGTAGATTTGGGAATTTGAGGAAATGCCTAATCAATGGATTGCCACTTTGATGTCTAACTGTTGTGTCTATGGATTTTAGGCTGCATCTTATTCAAGAAAAATGTTTGTTTTGTGTTTATTGGACACCACAACGTATGTCTCTTTAATAAGGGATTGTCTAATTCGGCTAATTGCTGGCAGTGCAATACAGTTCAACAGTTGCTTCTTTTGGGACTGAGGTTATTACACAGATAAATTTTCTACTGGAATAGTCTTTAATATTCCCTCATGTAATGCTCTTTTAAATTATTTCCCTGCTTCATGGTAAGTGTAAATAGACTGTCCGCACCCTTTTGACAGCTAAAAGGCTAATAAACACACACAATCAAATGGATACAGATTTAGATATTTGGTCTGCTTTTGTTGAAACCGATATATAATTGCTAGAACGTTATATGTATTTCATGTTCATTCATTGCTATGGATATATGCGAATAAATGTCCATATATTAAAATAGTGGGGGGAAGTTTTAAAAGTTTTGCACGTGCTCATGGGCACCACGTTGGGGACTCCTTCATGGGTGCCATTGGGTGCCTGTGGATGCTATGATACCTTTAAACACTGCATTGGGGCCCCCTGCCATACATTGTTTGAGTACATTTGGCTTTTGATTTGGACAGTGTGGTCTCAAAAGAAAACAAACTTGGAGAGCAGACTCAAGAATATTTAATAGAGATAGGTTGATCCTGGTGCAGTTCTAAATGGGGGTGGAGTGGTTTGGGAAATTCTTTGGCATGGTTAATATTTAAAAGCATAAAGTATGACAGTTCAGGGAGTTTGGCTGAGCAAGTATTCATTTAAGGATTGTGGCATCAAGGAGATGTAAATCAGGCAGCTTTGAGCCTATCTACACTACTGCTTTAAAACAGTTTATAACAGTTTTAAACCGGTTAATAACGGTTATTAACTGGTTTAAAACTGTTATAAACTGTTTTAAAGTAGTAGTGTAGATAGGCTGTTTGTCTGACTGTTCCAGATCTGTGTTGGTGATATGGGTGAGGGTGTCACCTATAGAGGATGCAACACGAAATGACTGGCCCAGATCTTGATCTGTCTAGCTATGTAGAATCATCCTACCAAATGGGTAATAATGTTAGTTTATATTTAAGGTCTTATAACTCCTCTGTAAAGCTATAACTTCTTAACTCCGTTATACATCTCTTGTAACCAAACTATTCCATGAGTAGGTGCAGAGAGGGAACCAGAAAAATGAAATTTATGCAACATTACAGGTGTAAATGGAACATTTCTGCCTGTAACATTGCATAAATGGCTTCTTTACAGCTGCCATTTGTGCAACGTTACTTTTACAGAAATCCCCGAGCCATTATTTCTACACAAATAATAATAATAATAATAATAATAATAATAATATTAATTATTATTATTATTATTATTATTATTTGCATTTATATACCACCCATAGCCAAAGCTCTCTGGGTGCTTTACAAAGGTTAAAAAAATGAACATTAAAAACCAATATACAAAAGTTAAAAACCATAAACAGCGTTAAAACAGATTTCAAATACAATATCCATTTAAAATAACTATTCTGGGTCAAAAGAAAAAAAAAACCCAACATACGCTGTGAAATGCCTGGGAGAAGAGAAAAGTCTTGACCTGGTGCTGAAAAGATAACAGTATTGGCGCCTGGCAAACCTTGTCTATAATTGAGCGGGCCACAACTGAAAAGGCCCTTTCCCTTGTTGCCATCTTCCAAGCTTCCCTAGGAGCAGGCACTCAGAGGAGGACCTTAGATGTTTAGCGTGGTGTACGGGTAGGTTCATTATGGGGATGGGCAGCTGCCAGACCTGCTTTCAGGCCCACTGCCACTTGGCAAGTGGGTTTGGGCAGTCTGGTGCTTGCGACAACCCTAGTGCATAGCCAGGATTGGTATTTAATACTTTGCAGTTTGATGACAATGCAGAGAAGGAAAAAAGTTTTGACTAATGCAATGAAGCATACCTAGAAGAAATTTTATATATTAAGGACTCAAACCCATTAAGACTCTGAGTAAAGGAGAACGCATAGATATATATGACTGATTTAATGTTGATGGCATAAAGTTGTGAAAGTAGTGAGAAGCTTGCATTGTGTGTGCTGTGGTAAAAGAGCCTCTTTAAATGTCGTGTTTTCTCTCTTAGGGTATCTCTTCAGGGCTTATTTGGGTAGCCTTTACTTTGTTCTGATGGCATTTTGTACACACGAGCAGGGCGCAGACCAGATGTGTATGCGACTTATAGCCTTTGTTAACGCGCGTTTCCAAGGTGTTGATTAAATGCAACTTTTAATATTTCTCCAATGTTCGATCACATTTTGATTATGTAACCCTCCACTGCTCTTTCGGATTAATGCTAATCGTGGACATAGTTTGGTGGGCAGGGCTTGTGATGTCATGAGTGAATGCCTGCCTCTTCTCTGGCTACCCCTCCCAAGTTGTGGACAAGGTGGGAGGAGATTGACTTAATGCTTGCTTTGTCATTTCCTTTCTCCTCCCTCCTAATTCCTTCTTCTTCTTCCCTTGACTGGACTGTTCAGTAATGGCTGATCTTAAGTTACCGGTACTTAAAGTAGTTACTTTTAAATCCCCACTGGAATCTTGCTTTCGTCAAGACGCGCGGCTACTCACATGGAGCTGGTTCTACAGAAAGCAAGGGGGTTGGAATAAGGATGTGTGTTGCTCATTTTGAGTATAATTTGAGGTCCGCTAAGGCTTCCCTCCACCCACCCCCCGCTCCCTTGCTGGGATCAAGGCTTGTCAAAAAGTTGCAGGATCTTTTAAAAAATCATATACAATACAGGGGTGGAGGGATTGATCTGAAATTTGGCACATGTGTAGCAACATGTGCTAGACATGTGTATGAAATTTGAGATCGATCCTTCCAACCCTCGATTTTATATTAATTTATTAAAGATCGTGCAACTTTATTGACAGTGGGTTGACTGGGCCTCCGTGTTGTCATCTCGTTGTCTGCTTGTTTTCCCATGGGCTTGCATTGGGGGAAACGCATGCATAACTTTTTTATTTGAAATGATAATGACATGAAACTTGGGGAGCCTGGCCTAGCAAGATCCAATCTGCAATGTCCAAAAAGTTTCATGTCTCTATCTTTTCAAATTAAAAAGTTATAGGGGGTCCCACAAAAGCCCCACCTCTTGCTGTAACTTCTTCATTTTTAAAGGTAAAAACTTGAAACTTGTGGGACATTGAAGATGGGATCTGGCTGGTCATTTGTGGAAAACAAATCAGAGCAATTGCTCAAACCCTCGATTTTCTATGATTTTGTTAAAGAACGTGCTCCTTCTGAAAGCTGAGGCCTGGCCAACTTGGCATGCTGAAAGCTCTACTTAAGAAGTCTCAAGGTGCCAAGTTTCATCTCTTTATCTTTAAAAATGAGGGAGCCACGGGCACGGAGGGTGGGGTTGGAGCAGTAAAAGGTCCATTCATTCGAACATTTGACACAGTGTGCTGGAGGAGGAGAACTGCCCCGCCCTCCCCTTTCGTCAGCAAGACTCCATTCAAAGCACACATGAAAAAGTGAGGGGACAGCACTAAACATAGCTTTAAAGGGTGCATTAAAGTTCCTTGGGGAAAATAATCCAGACTTCTCCACACCAAAATAATATGCAAAACAGAGGAAATGGGTGCAGGATAGGGACAACGTCATGTGAGTCTCATGCTGCAAAACCAGATACCAGGCGTGGCGACAGTAAGTTAAACCATTGATGTGATGGAGCTCATAACGGTTGGTGAAACGTATAATGGTGAAAACACCATTAAAACATCTCTTCACTTAAAGATCTTTACTTTACTGGATGCTAGGCTATGAAAGAGTATTTAAGCAGATGAACAAACTACTAATAAAAGCACTTACACTGAATATTAAAATTTGAAAGGACCAATAACTGCCAGCAATTGCCAATTCCATGGGATTACTTATTTCATTATTGCAGGAAGTTTTACCTCTTGACTTTCCTGTTGTCTGCTTGTTGGCAAAGTACTGACAAATAACCAAAAGCGATGCTCAAATAGAAAAGGGAATATTGGCAAAAATGTTTGGATGCACAAGATTCTGTGGCATGGAAACAGTCTACAAACCGTTGAAGTCATTTTTGTATACCTTTGTATAATGCACCTCAATGAAGTTCAAGAAAGATATTACATATACCTCATGGATTCACATTTTAAAATGATGTGCAATTGTACAGACAGAGTGGTGATAATTGTACAGGCAGAGGCAGAATAGTGATTAAAAACGATTAGATACTCAGAGTACTATCTTCTAATAGTACTGATGGTAGGATGTAAGGGCGTCATCAGATGAGTGTTTTATTTCACATTCATTACTGGAAACTCACTGATTTTCATGGATCCTATTCACAACGCTGTCTGTGTCCTGCACACCTCCCGCCCCTTCTAGCCATCTTTATGTGACAAAAAAAAGACCCTGGTAAATCCGAATTATTTTTTAGACAGAATTTGCTGCTATCTCCTGCTGTGTGCAGGAGAAGCAGCACAATCAAAATGGCCCACTGAATGGGCACATGCACATGGATTACTTCCTCTTTCGAAAGAGGAAATGATGAGGGGCAAGCACACGGGCGGAGAAGTGTAAGTAAGCAAACACGATTTTCCCCTGTGTGATGATGCTCTAAATGTTCTATGTGTGTGTATAGAGAAGTGCAACCTTGGGAAGCTATCATTTTGAGATCTGTAGTTGTAGTAAGAGTTGCATCATGTTAAGTGAAGTTTGTTTGCTCCACACTTCAATCTCTAGTGGAATAATTTTACAAAGTTTGCAATAGCAAATATTACACATGTGCCTCTGGGTAGAGGGCCAACTGTATTTCCCTGTCTTGCCACTGTTCACAACCCAAATACATCAACATTCTTACCTTTTGAAATCTGTATTGTAATATAATACAGTGTTTAGTATTCTCAACACGCTGTGTTCTCAGGAAGAGAAATATTTCCAGTTTTTATTCTCAGGCAGAGCAGTGCAACAATTAAAAAGGCAAACCCTAGGTATTTTCTTCTCCCCCATCTATGATACTCCTTTAACAAAGTTAAGGGGGAGAGATGGCCTTGTACAATAACAATGATGAAAGCATACATAATTAGGTCATACCTTTCCATCAGTGTACACACACAGACACACAGGAGCAAATATTTGTGCATCTATTTTATATAAATGAATGGCTAATTGGACTTTCACTATTTCAATCATGTTTTTAAACAACAACAACAACAACAACAGATTAAGCCTTGAAAGGTGAAATCCTGCAGCAGCGGGAAAGCTTATTGCCTAAAACACATTTCACTTTTCAATTTAGCCTTTTAAAGTAGAGTATAGGGCATGATGTGGCATGATGTGAAAGGATTAATTCTACTTAGCGGAACTATCATCCTCGATGTCCACTGCATTTTAAGAAGAGCAGAAGCCTGCGGCGAAAGATCTGGCTGATTTGTTTTTAAGTGTCATAAAAGAATAAAATATATATTTGGGCATACACACTTGTGGAGTTGAGTCCACTTAATCAGGTGCATATTACTGAGGGGAGACATGATTTATCTCTCCAAATATTTGGACAGTTGTCACACAGAGGAGAGCTAGGATCTCTTCTCAATCGTCCCAGAATGCAGGACAGGACATGGAATAATGGGCTCAAGTTACAGGACATCAGGAAAAACGTCCTGACTTTTACAGCAATATGACAATGGAATCTAGGGAGGTTGTGGGCTCTCCCACACTAGAGGCATTCAAGATGCAGGCTCAGTTCGGACGACACGATAGTCAATGGTGGGGTAAGAATCAACTTTACAGTTGTTCAACTAGGGGGTACTCCCCACACAACATGGTAATAAATAATCAACTGTGGTGTGGATTAGGATCAGCGCTGAGTTCACTATGGCAGCATTCGGATGACACAATAGTCAAAACAACTGACGATTGTTTCCCCCCCACCAGTTGTTTATTGTGTCGTCCAAATTGAGCCACAGTTGGATAGCAATCTGTCAGGTATGCTTTAAGGTGGATTCCTGCATTGAGCAGGGGGTTGGACTCGATGTCCTTATAGGCTACTTCCAATTCTACTATTACATGATTCTGTGCTTCATGAATCAGATGAAGTGGACTCTAATCCATGAAAGTTTATGCTTTGCTACATTTGTTACTCTTTCTGCCCTGGTCATAGGGAAAAGCAACCACACTGCCTGGCATGGGCTAGTCCCAATACCCAGGCAACCTCTCATCCCTGTTGCCATTTCTAACCTGAGATTACTTTCTCTATGCAGGGAGGAGGCACAATTCTATGCCTCCCTCCAGCATGAAGAATAAAGAAAAGAAAATAGGGGTGACATTAGGGGTGAAGCCGCATATCCATATGCGACATCAGAGGCAGGGCTCTGCTCCCTGACATCATCTAGTCTACAGTGGTGGGCCTGGTGGGTTCAATCCAGCCTCCACCCCATAACAGTTCTGTACTCCTGATCTACAGGGACCTAGAAGGGACAACAATGTTTCCTTTGTTATTTTTCCTGCAATTTGCCCTTCTGCAAATTCAAAGCAATATGATTTAAATTTTTCTCTTCTCTGCGGCTCCCATTTCTGCTCACTGTCTCTCCAACTTTTCATTTCTGTTTTGAGAATCTTACCTCTTCTTCCCTTTCAATTACTTTACTGGACCATTTTCTCTTCTGACTCTACTTCTTTCGCCCAGCCTGGCCCGGCCCAGCCAATGTTCAGAACAGAGCAGCCCAGTCAATGGCAACCGTAACTTTTAGGATTCGAGCCGGACAAAATTGAACACAGCTTCCAATGGTAGGGGGGCACCTGATGTACCTTCAAATAGTGGAGCAAAAATCCCTGGGGCACCAAAAGGGTGTGGCATTTGTAAACCCTTGAATCTTCACAGGATTGGGACAAAACGTGACACACAACTTCTCCTGGTTGGGAAGCATCCAATGCATCTCCAAACCCTGTGTAGAGGTGGGTGAACTCACCTGTGCTCACCTAGTAGGGAGGCACATGATGTACCTTTAAAACCCTGAATTTCTGCTGTATTGGTGTTGGGAACCCCAATATTATCTATGGGCTGGAGACTTAAATGGGCTTAAACAATGCAAGTGAAAATACCTGAGTGCTCTGACGGGAGGACTGCAATGGGACAGGGGAAGGGGGGGATGACACAAACTACACAAAGCAGCTTAATAAGCTACAAACAGTAGGTTATTAGCCTGTTCATGTGGTGGGGCACTGTCTGTAGTTTATTAAGCCATCATGGATGAAAGTGATGTCCGAACCCACCCAATATCTTCAGATAATGGGCTCTTTTTCTATCTTAGCTGCGCAGGGGGTTGGACTCGATGGCCTTATAGGCCTTTTCCAATTCTACTATTCTATGATTCTATGATAAACCAGCAGTCACCAATCTTTTTGAACACATTTGGAATTTTGAGAGAATGTTGTGGGCACTCTCATCAAATGGCCACCATGGTGGGCATGGCTGGTCACAAAACACTCATGTCCAGAAGGCAAACTGGTGAGACTAAAAAGAAAAGTAGCTTGCCCAAGAACCTAATCACAAGGCAGAGGTTGAGTCTGAGACCTAAAACATAAAACCACTTTTTTGAACCAAAATCATGATGTTGCTTGAAGTCAGCCATTTGATTTGTAGCATGCCAACCTTCCAGTCAAAGACAATTGATTAAAAAATCTTTAAAAATAAAATTAAAATCAGGATGGACAGGAGCCTGGAGTTAGAAGGGTTTACAGAAGCCACTCCCTTTCTGGCACCCAGGATTGCCCCCTTTAAACCCATAGGCAATACTGCAGTGGCCAGTTTCAACTGTTCCCCATGCTGTAGTTGCACTAATTCGCTCTTTCACTATATCAGAGTTGCACATTTAATCCCATGGGTGGTATTGCAGTAGTTGTTTGAGCGACGTGCAACTGTAATATAGCGAAAGAGCAAACTAGAACTATCTTGGTATGGGGAACAGCTGAAACTGGCCACTGCAGTATTGTCTATGGGTTAAGAGGGCATTGGGACAAAACATGACACAAAGCTTCCCTACACTCCAGAGACCTTAATCTTTTTTACACAGTGAGCACTGGTGAGGAGCAGAGCAATCTGAACTTCTCTTGCCACACAACCCTGTAGGTGATAAAACTATCATGACAGATGACACGATAACCCACAATGGATTAAATAACCCATACTGCAGACTGTGAATTATCAGAGTGGGTTATTTTGAGCAAATAAACCATCATGGATTAAATAAACCACAGTAGTTTATTTAACCCATCATGGGTTATCATGTTGTCCAAACTCAGTGACTGAATATATGGCTAGGCAGCGGAATTAGTGAAGTTCACAATTACCAGGTTCAGCTCATAATGCTATTCAGTATGAATTTAGTGCTATTTCCCTCAGATATTCTTCTGCATTTTAGGATGTAAAATATGTTTCCTCACATGTAAGAAGTATGCTTGCAGGTTATTACTGTGAGAAACTGTAAGCAAAACCCAGGAAGCAAATGGATCACTATTTTTAAAAAGAAATTGCAGGTGTTCCACTCCCTTCTTGTCCATACGAGGCCCATAGTGGGAGAAGAAAGGGTTAAAGATCCCTACCCCTCACACTAGGGTCCTCGTACACCTAACTTAGAGTAAGCACTTTAAAAAGATTAAGCTGCTAGCTTTGTCTTTAAAATATCATCTGCTTTAGCCTCTGTGTAGGCTTTTCAATGACATGGAACATGACTCAAAGCAACAAACCATGTGCACACACATGCAAAATGCTGTTGTAGCAGCACACTCTGCACATGCACATTTCCAAAGTTAGTCTGCCCTGGTAGAATTTCTTCTGCTCCACCAGAAGAAATTTTATGAATACTACCTAGTACCCAATATTATTAGACACAACTCATTGGATGAGAATTACAATATGTATTTTACTTTGGTGCTGCTAAAATTAGTCTCTTTTCTGTGTACAAATTCACAATTGGTGTAGAATTTCCTGCTGGTTAAATGACCTCACGGTTAAGTCAGCTTTTGCTTTAAGATTCTTTTATTATTCATAGAGCAGTTCTACAAATAAGATTGTGCCTTTCAAAATTGCATAAGGCACATTCCCACAGACTTGTATGATAGTGCAAGGCATCCCATGATAGTGATTCTGAAACAACCTTTCAGGGACTTATTATAAGTTCTGCTTCTGTGAGTATTTAAACTCTTGAAATGCCTCAGTGATTGATGCAAGGCTACTTTTTTTTTTTTTTTTGTACTGAGAGTAGTGTATCACTTGGGTGATATATGCATTCACTCACAAACTACAGACAATGAATCCTAGATTTTTTTTTCTTTTTAGGAAGCTGTTTTATTTGTAACAAAGGGATGCAGGTTAATAAATAATTTCTCAGTGATTCACCTTCGCAGTGTAACTATTGTCTCCCAGTGTGATATTCTGATACTGATTTCTGTGTTTGTTTACTGTGGCTAGGCTATATACAATATTATAAAGATTCTTGTCTGCTGTTTATGATAATGTTTTCAGTAGCATTCACTATTCCTTATTGTATTTATTGTATTTCATTTCTTGCTTTATGGAATAACATTAAGGTATGAATATTTATTTTAAGAAAGATGAAAGCTCAGAGGGTTGTGCTATGGATATGGAGTTCTACTACATATTCAGACCTAAGGTCAATAATAAAATCTGTCTTTCCTCTTCTTCATGTTCTTTGAACGGTACCTAATTCCAAAAGATATTCAATATTTCCATGCAATTGTTCAGTATGAGACCAAAGTTAACAATAATTTCAGTAATGATAGTGCCTTCAGGATCAGGATATGTAACTACAAAGAAGGAAAGGAGCAAGGTGTGTAAGCAGAAGTTAAATTTTGCACACACTTGAAGTGTGGGAAGTCATAGAATTTTAATTCTGAAAAAATTCAAGCATTAGTTTAGCAATGCAATCTTAAGGGCCAGTGCTGAAATCAACTCCATGTTCCAGATGACGGCACAACTGTTTCTGAACACAGAAGGACACTTTGGATTAGTGTTTCTTCATTCCAAACTACAGCATAGCAAGTTATGAGCTCACAAGGACACCATGGACTGGTGTGTGTTTTTTTAATCTATACTTACATGGCAAACATATTTTGAAACAAAAGTGATATGACATAGCTGAACAATTAGCTGTTGCATGGGAAAAAATTCAACTCATCATGTTCAAATCCTTGGCCATAACTAAAGTCTGGCTTAAATCTTAAACTTGTACAATTGTTAGGTGCAGTTTAATGTAATTCAGTGTAAAATGTTATACTGAAATTATTATTACTGTTATAGTACAATACTTAAACAATAAACAAAAATAAATCAAGGGTTTTTTAAATTGGATTATAAGGCAATATATAATGTTAAATGTGAACTTGTCAAATTTCGTCCTCTAAAACATTTTTTAAATCTCAAAAACTCTAATGCTAACTACATTAATAATGGTGAATGTTTAAATCAATCAATTTGGAAAGTACTACTTTTCAACTTTGTAATTAGGTTCACATTAGGAAAGTGTGTTTTTATGAATGTAAATGTGTTGCAGCCCTCTGGCCAATCTACTAGAAACAATATAAAATTTTACACTGAATTACATTAAACTGCACCAATATGGATTGAGGAAGTAATGATAAACAACAGTCCTGACTCCTGAATTACCGTCACGGTTAACAGACACTATCCTCCTCACTGAAATTAGTATAGGCTGAACATAGGGCTAGTATTAGAAAAGAGGTTTGGGGATTACTGCCTTCAGGATAGCTTCATACAGGGCTCCTGTATCTTCCAACAGTTGTGTAGAAAAGGGAATTTCAGCAGGTGTCATTTGTATGCATGCAGCACCTGGTGAAATTCCATCTTCGTCACAACAGTTAAGGCTGCAGGAATCCTGCTCTGTTTTGTATCTTGCCCTTCATAATTTTAATGGATACACTGAAGAATTATAGGTTAGATATACTAGCTTCACAAACAACAACAACAACAAATTTAGACAAAAGGGCAATATTTGGATTCATGCAAATCCAAGATATGTATGCTATGGCTGTTTATGGGAGCTTCTGGTAGTACTGTTTATGGGAATATTTTCTGTGAAATCCCTCTTGAACATTTTCATAAGAGTAAAGTTTAGGAGGAACCACAAACTTCTTAAAAATTCATGTGTGTATGTGCATGCATGTGTGTGTCTTAATTTAAAATAAAATATGAGGTACTGAGGACTTTTTTCCCTTCATTTTTTTAAAAAAGTCTTTCTTTAGTTGCAGATAAGCGCTGTTGCTTATCATTTACTTCCTTAACAGGATGTCTCATGGATGCCTAGGCTTATTTACAAGTAGTGATTGGTGCAAATTTGATTTCAGTTTGGTTTTAATAAAAATGTAACATGCAAAATGTGCAAATTTGAGCTGTTTAAATATGAAATGTGACAAAGCCCTTAATTTTGACTTAGGTTAGGTACATATGCATTTGTTTCAGCTTTGTTGTGATCAGATTTTTTTTAAAATGCAAATTTCTCCATATTCAGGACAAAAAGAACTTGAGACTACACACGCAGGATAAAACACTTTGAAAACGTTTTGAAAACTGTATATGGAATGTGTCCTGGGCCCCAACAGTTCCCAAAACTGTTATAAACTGTTTATAACCTTTTTAAAGCAGTAGTGTAGATAGGCTGACAAAAAAATGAATGTGAGAGAAACTGAAATTGACACATCCATCCATCCAGGCTCAGGGCTTGAGTGCTTTGCTTCTAAAAGTTTGGCTTTGAATCTCTATGTATTCAACAATCTTAGTGATGAATTAGGGGTAGCAAAACAGAATAACAGCCTAAAGGGAAGGGAGGGAATTGCCCAGGAGGTCCTTGGGGTGGAGATGGGTACCCTGAACTCTGCCATTTCAGTAGAAATTAATCCATTAGGACACAAAACCGAACAGAGATGCCCCAGGAAAGATTTAGCCCCTAAGGTAGTTAATGAAAACTCTGCCGTTGCAAAGCCTGTCACTTGGCTTGATATGAGACTTTTAGACAAGGAACTGGTATCTCCAGAGAGGATAACTGTCCCTGATTGCTACTTAACAAATTCTGTATGCCCAGTGATTTCAAATGTCAGCAGATGAGTCCAACACTTGTTGCAATTGAATATCTGGAGGAGAAAATGGAAGCATCTGGCCTGCACACACACAAAAGTCCATAATCGAATGAGAAATAAGGATACTTCCATAGACAGAACGAATAGAGAGTGCCAATAAAATGATGACTCCAGCTGCTGAAGGGCTAACTACACTTGCTATGGACCAAGCAGGAAATCAAATGGATCTTGCTATCAAATCATCTTGCCATTTCTCTAGTTATTAAGTTCAGTTCAACTTGTCTGTTGATAATAAATGTCTACTTGCCTCTGCAGAACAAAAACAATTGATTAAGGATAGTTGGTCAAGATTGGAAGAGTGTGTTAACAAAGTGACCGTTTTGTATCCAGAAGGCTTTGTAATTGTGGCAGGGCACCTCAGCGCCCAGATAGGACAGAATGATGATGCTTTGTATTCCCGTTTCACGAATCTTCTCCTGAAATAGAGGAGGCTCACTCATTACCTGTTAGTGTATAGAGAAGGGATGTAACTATGCTGGGCTTTGTTTTATGCAAATGATAAATAAGCTGGATATAGTAATCTTGGATGGGGGAGTTGATGGAGAAAGGAATGGTGAATTTACATTTTTATCTGGCCTGTGAGCATCAATGATTGATTATTTTATAGTTTCTTATCTGTTATTTTATAGTTTCTTATAATCTGTTAAAATCAGTGTCTGGAAAAAGCTGGGCCAAAAGGTTCAACTGAGCTATAGCTCAGACGACTAAAAAATAATACATCATCATTTCATTTCATTTCATTTATATACCACCCAATAGTTGGAGTTTATCTATATTGGATTATAAAGCTATAATGTTAACTAACCAGGTCAGTACTTCTACATCTTTTTTTCCTTTAAAACTTTAAGGATAAGTATATCCATAGTTATGAATGTCAAAACAAGTAAATTAGTAAAATATGCATTTCAGTGTTTACAATCAGGTACAATTTAGGAGAAATTGTCGTCTAAATTTGTTCCACGTTCAAGACCAAGGGGTGGTTTTTGGTGGAAATATGTGCTCTCCCCATCCCTATCCTGCATTTTCCACATGGGTTTTCTGGATCTTCTCCATGGCTCTATTTTGTAATTCTGGGGAAGGTATACAAGGCTCTGTAGGCATCATATGTAGTTAGTTCCTCAAAAGCATGTTTAAAGGAGAACAACTTCTATGAAAATTCTGTTTTGCACCAATGGAAAAAAAATAGAGACAACCAAATAGAAACATTATGCTTAGAACATAGGAAGAAAATATTCCGCAGCACAACAGTGAAAGAAGGGAGGACTATGGTTGAATAGCATCTCAACATAATTTGATTGGTCTTTGGTAATCTGTATTGGGTGAAAAAGAAAAGGCATAATATCAGTCCTTATTTAATTATACGTGCAGCATTGTTGCTGCCAGGTGATTCTTTTTATAAACATGACTTGTTTTTTTAGCATATCCAATCCCCCATGTTTGTTTTTACTTGCATACTGTACGATGGATCTCCATATTGAAAAACATGTAGTTTTTCCATCCATGCATGAAGATCTTATCACCAACAGCAGGTATAAAATTATTGCTCATGTATGAAATGAAGAGGAAAACTAATTGCTTAAGGAAGAGGGCTTAGCTGGGCAGTGAAGAAAGATATGCATGTGTAATGTATAAGTTCTGCACACTTCAAAGATTAGCATCATAGTGAATAGAATGGTTGTGCATTCCTAGGTAGAACTGTCCTCGGTTCAGTAGAAATTAGACAGACTGGTGCACTTCGTAAGTGCAGATTGGTGCATCAACAGCTCACATAAAGCCATTCACTTTGTGTAGCTTACTGTTGAGTGGTCAGCAGCTATACTAGGTATCATTAGGGAGTCTGCATGATAAGAATAGTGAAGAGGAGGATTTGGTTGGTAGCACAGCTGATTCTTTTTAGTCCTGGAAATGAAAACCTACACACACACCACACTTAACAGGAACATATTTTGTGAAATTGTCCACTGTCAGTTTCCCCCTGACTTGGAGAGCTTGCTTCTGTATTTTTCTATATGAGGGTTAGTGAAATTTTGGTTATACATACTTTTTGCAGGAAGAAGTAAAGGAGTTGAAAGCTCTCATTGGGACGTTCGTATTCTTTAACTGTTTAAACATGTGTACATTGTTTGTTACGTGTGCATTGTCTCTGAATTGCCGGCTTGGCAAAGGAAGCATATTGGATATGAGCCAGAAATGGAATGATATTAAAAAAGGAAGTCAAAGCTGAAAGTAAGGTACTTTTTAAAAAATGAAGTACATATTTGCCTACCTGCAAGAAGTTGCCTTCTTCTGCCCTTGCTTACCTGCTATAATTTTCAGAAAACCAAACTGCTTTTAAAACAAATCCAACAAGGAAATGTTTAAAAAGGATGGAGATTACTTTGATTTAAACAGAAAAGAAAAGTGTACAACAGCTAAGATGGCCTAAATTGGAAAAAGCAGAGTAGTAAATCAGAAAACTATACTTTAATTTGACAGAAAGTAATATTCATGCACACATTATCACTACATGCATGCATTTCTGTTTCGTGTGCTAAGAGTATAACTGATGCAATATATTTTAGTTTTTAACTGAGACCCCATGGTTTATTTGCAGAATAAAATATTTACATTCAAAATGTGTGCCATTTTTCTATAAGAAGATGCATCTTAGCCTTGAACTTGTAGGTTTCTTTATGTATGTCCAAATTAAGGTGGGGAATGCAACTACATATGACTGTAGAGGTCCTTTCTTATCAATTGACCTAGTGATATATTTGATGAAACCAGTGTGTGGAAAACTGCTTTCTTCATAGAATCAGTCTACTTCAATTGTTGGATTTTTTTTTCTTCCCTATTTCTTTCACACATGAGAACACGTGAACATATTTGGCTGGATGGCTCACAGTTTGTCATTCAGCCTGTTTTTGTAATTTGAACTTTGAATGTCAGAAGATTTCCCCCCTATAATCCATCTCTACAAACTTAGGATTCATATTTGAAGAATTTCAGCTCTTTCAGAAATTGCTGATCCTCCAGAAGAACAGCCTGGTCTCTCCATTCCAGGTATTTATCCCAATTCCCAAACGTCAACATTGCCTAATATGTAGTAGAGGATGCCTGGAAACTAGGGATGTTTGAGAAATTCAGACTGAACTAATTTGCCCCAATGAAAGATTCCCCTCAAAATGCAAATATCAAGCATGGTTTCTAATTTTAGGTTGGAGCTTCACACCCATACTGGCCTGGCTTACCTGTCTGATTGTGATGGCTTTTGTTTTTATTCTTATTGTATGTATATGTGCCCAGGTGAATCCCAGGGGAGTGGGGAGGAACAGGGTGCCCCTATTGATGTAATCTCAGGCAGAGGGAGATATGACATTGGGTGTTGGACATGTCAGTTAAGGGAATAATAATAATATATTTATTTCTTACCCGCCTCTCCCTCCAGATCGAGGCAGGGAGCAACATCAATACAAACAATATAAAATACATAAAACTGATTAAAAGCATATAAAATTAATACATTATTAAAATATCAACAAAGTCTTAAAATTTGACTGGTTAGGTCTGCTGGAAGATATCAGTCTTTATAGCTCTCTTAAATTCTAGAAGACTGGTAAGTTGGCGGATCTCTCCTGGCAGGTTGTTCCACAGTCTGGGAGCAGCAGAAGAGAAGGTCCTCTGGGTAATGGTTGTCAGTCTAGTCTTGGCTGACTGTAGTAACTTATTCCCAGAAGACCTGAGCGCATGGGACAGATTGTATGGGAGAAGGCGATCCCGCAGGTAACCTGGACCCGAACCATTACAGCTTTATTTTTGAAAGCTGTCCCAACTTTCGGTCCTTCCCCACATCTCAAGATACAGGTTGCCCTATCAGGCCACCCTCTGATCTGCTGGTGCCAGATCGGTCCACAATAAAACAATCACTATCCATGACTTGATTGTGGATGAAAGGGCTGACCTGGTGTGCATTATTGAGACCTGGGTGGATGAGCTGGGTGGAATGGATCTGTCTCAGCTCTGTCCACCTGGGTACTCGGTGCAGCACTGTGACATTGTCCCCTTTGGTCCTCCTTTATTTCGCACTATAAATCAAAGGATCCCAACTATGAGGTGGATCATCAGAATGCTGCTCACTGGCTCTGTGACTCACAGCAGCAGTGCAGCACTCTATATTTTGCCTTCTCCTTCACTGCTGCCACCATTGACTACTATACCCTACTTCAGGTAATCCAAGAATCCAATCCAGGTTTTACAAAACAGAATAACTTTTATTTAACATAAGTAAGATTATGCAGTTACAACGCTTATGGTTTCATCAGGTTCAATACTTGTTTGTTTCATATAGTTTCATTTGCAATCCTGCCTATGTTACCCCATATTCTACCCTCTCTCCTCCCAATCACTGTGTTCCCAAAATAATAAAAGCCATTATTCCTACTCTCTCACTCTAGTCCCTTCACAGACCAAACCCCAAACTCAACTCTCTTTAACAGACCCTAACTCTAAACCCCTTTCTTAGACCCTCTGACTAACTCTCTGTTTTCATAGTCTCTACTGCTTTCCTTAACTCCTCCCCCTCACTACTAACAACCAATCCAGACCTTTGAACCACCAGCCAATCAACATTCACCTCTCATTCTCTCCACTCTCTCACTAGATTTACCTACTTACCAACCTAGTATTTGAAATCCACACAGCACATACCTTTTAAAGGCAAATATCATTAAAACATTGCATATCTTACATTATATATATATATATATATATATATATATATATATAGCAAAACATCACAAGCACCAGCCTAGATTGGAGGGTCATAGTGGGGGGAGGAGTTCCCATCATCCATAAAGATTCCATCTTCCTCACAAGGAGCCCATCCATCCTATCTCCAGTTTTGAGAGTTTGTCCTTTGTGCTGGGCCAAAGAGACAGAACAGGTATGCCGCTGCTGTACCACCCACCCCACTGCCCAGCAGTCTCCCTGCCTGAGCTGGCTGGGTTGGTCTCAGGGGTGTTGGAGAACCCTAGGACTGTGGTTTTGGGGAAATTCAAATTCCATGCTGAAGCTGCCCTGACAGGGCCCGCTCAGGACTTCATGGCTATCATGACAACTGTGGGGCTGTCTCATTACATCGTTGGCCTGACACATGTGGCAGGACATACTCTGGATCTGTTTTTTACTGTTGGTCGGATGGGGAATGATCTGATTGGGGGGGAGGGGGCTTTCAACAACCCTGTTGTCACAGACAGATAATTTCCTTGTGAAATTTGGTTTGCCAGTAGCAGAGCCTCCCTGCAGGGGTGGGGGACTGATTAAGATGGTGCACCCCCAGAGACTTATAGAATCTGAAGGATTCCTAAATGCTCTGGGGGATTTTACAGCTGAGAGGGCTGGCAATTCAGTCAAGGCCTTGGTCTCACTACGGAATGGTGAGATGGGAAAGACCATAATAATAATAATAATAATAATAATAATAATAATAATAACAACAACAACAACAACAACAACAACAATTTATTTCTTACCCGCCTCTCCGTCTGGATCAAGGCGGGGAACAACAACATGATAAAATACATAAAACTGATCAAAACATAACACATATTATTAAAACTGCATAAAAAATCCTAAAACATCAATACAATCGCTCCTGAGCGCCCACTCCGTTGCTGTGGAGCCTGTAATTCACCATGGTTTACAGAAAATTTACAGGCAATGAAACAGGCTGGATGATGGCTAGAGTGCAGGTGGCACAGGTCTCAGAGTGAGTACAATCAAAGATTAGCAAAGACTCTTCACTGTGCCTATTATGGGGCAATGAGTATAGCAAAAATATCTTATTATGCCTCTTCTATTTCATCCTCAAAATGGTGGCCAGCAGATCTATTCTGAGTGGTGCAGAGCCTATTAGGACGAGGCCCGGGCTCAGAGAAACTGGGATTGGAATCCTCAGTCAAATGCTATAATAAATTTGCTAGCCACTTCAAGGAGAAAGTTCCTTGTATTCACTCAGAACTTGATGCCACCGTTATTGCAGAACCTGGGGAGGTGTCCAGTGCCACATCTGGTCATGTTTCCTGGGATCAGTTGCAGTTGTTGCAGCCTGATGATGTGGACAAGATGCTTGAATCAGTCCATCCCACCACTTGGAAGCTTGACCCTTGGCCATCTTGGCTAATATGATCCACCAGAGGTGGATTGATTGGGTGGGTCCAGGGGGTGTTAAATGCCTCACTTTGTCAGGGGGTGGTGCCTGCTGCCTTGAAAGAGGCTGTAGTGTACCCTTTCCTGAAGAGGACCTCTCTGGACCAAGAGGTATTTGAGAACTGCTGCCCCATTACTAATATCCCCTTTTGGGGCAAGGTGCTTGAGTGGCTGGGCAGCTTCAGACGTTCTTGGAGGAAACTGATTATCTGGACCTATTTCAGTCTGGTTTCAGTCCAGGGCATGGCACTGAAACAGTCCGGGTTGATCTGACCAACAATCTACTCCAGGTGAAAGACAGGAGGCGTGCTACCCTGTTGATCTTCCTGGATCTCTCAGTGGCTTTTGATACCATTGGTAACTTCCTGATTAGACTACTGCAATGCACTCTATGTGAGGCTACCCTTGAAGATGACTTGGAAGTTGCAGCTAGTGCAAAATGCAGCAGCTGGACTGTTGACCGGTACATCACTCAAAGACCATGTAACACCAGCCTTAAAAGAATTGCACTGGCTGCCTATACACTTCTGGTCAGAATTCAAAGTGTTGGAAATGACATTTAGAGCCCTAAACGGCTTGGGACCTTGATACTTGAGGGAGCGCCTCTCCCTGTATATGCCTGAAACTTGAGATCTGTTGGAAGAGCCCTCTGCCGTGTTCCACCAATGCAAGATATACACTATGGTGGGACATGGGAGTGGGCTTTCTCTGTTGTGGCAGCCTGACTGTGGAATGCCCTCCCCTTGGAGGCCTGATTGGTGCCAGCACTGACTTCATTTTGGCGCCAAGTAAAGATATGGCTAAATTCACTAAGGTTGCACATTGTTTTAACTGGTTTAATTGGTTTTAACTGCTTCTAAATTCTATACTGATTTTAGCTTGATTGATGGTTTAATTTGTTTTTAGCTGTGTATATTTATTGTTTTATATTGTTTGTATAATTTTATCTGTATACCACCCTAGATCCTGGTGATATAGGGCAGGATACAAATGTATAAATAAATAAATCTGGATTGGGAGCACAATGGAGGGCAAAGCCCCCACCTCAAAATAAAAATCCAGATTGAATCCCACCACTTGCAATTTGCTTTTTAAAAGTAATTGATGCAATTGCTAATAATTGGGGAATGGTGTTGCATCTATTTGGGCCTTAAACACTATCTTAACGTGAGTGGTGGCAAGAGAAAGTGTAAAGAACTTTCAGAACCCACCATCCTAAGCTGCTATGACTTACATGTGTAAAAAGTAAAAAAGATTTTGTAATCTTGTTACAAAAGATGTGCTGAGAATGTGTATGATGAAAGTGTTATTCATTAAATTGCATAGATACCACATTATAAAATCCCAGAGTTAGAGGAGTGAGGAGAACTGTTAAGCTGATTAAGTTATTCAGTATGACTGACTATGTGCAAAAATGTTAGTAAAATCCACTGCATAAAATAAGATAAAAGTTTAATTTTCATACAGTATTCTTTTATCTGCCCAATACAGACACACATGATGAGACATCATGCCTTGGTGTGTGTGTGTGTGTGTGTGTGTTTCATAATATAATTGGCCAAACTGCTTAAGAAAGAGAATTGTACCAAAAATGTATTCCCTTGACTTAAAAATAAATACAATTTTAGATTTTCTTCAACGTGGAATTCTTTTCCAGCTAACACAGAAACTAATAAGGTAATTGCCAGTAGACTACAAGTTATTTCTGCATTTATTTATGACCCTTCAATTTTCAATTGATAGCAGAGATATGATGCAGAAAGAATTAAGGTTTAGCATATTTCAGATTAATTTAAAATATTATGATGAGTTACTTTAATTTTTTTTCTATTAATTTTATTGCAATTTTCACTGTAATTATAGTTAATATTGTAATTGTAATTAATTAACTGTAATTATCACTTGTATAAAAGGAAATTAATAAATATATGGTTATAAAATTAGATGCAACTACCATAGAAAAACTACGGAGGCAAAAGCAAAATGAAGTATATTTATTGCATGACTGTATTAACTGTAAAGCACTTACAGAATACTTACTGTACAAAGCAAACACAGTGAGGACTTCTCAAATCAGATGGAAGCAACTTTGTCTCACAAAATATTGCTTAGGCTAACCGGCAGCAGACACCACAAATGGTGCCCACTCTAACCCCTGCTCCTTTATGCTAGAATGGACAAGCTATCGTATTGGGTGTTCCATCTAACACCACTACTTTATGAAGACACGAAGCAGCAGAAAGTCACATTTTATCCCAGGAGAGTCATTGCCTAGTTCCATGTGTGGAAGGAAAAACAGGCAAAAACTCATTTTTGCCCTTCCTTTCTTGTGACCTTTCCACTGCCACCAGGTATAAATCGTTTTTCTCTGGTGACCTCCCACCAAACAAAATTAAAAATCCCTGGGTCTTTGCTATCTACTTTAGGTACTGTGCAGGTTGGCTATTAGACATGGAATGGGTAACCCAATGAAGAAAATGAACTACAGAGTTTCAAATAAAGAAGTTCAAAAGAAAAAATGTGGATAGGTAAATGTTTTAAAGTGTTTATACACAAACACAACACATCGTACAGATATGAGCAATGGGGATATAAACTAACTAAAGGTTAATAAAATAACTAGGAATAAATACATCCAGCTAACCTAACTAGACTGTGTCGCTATTTCCAGCTTCTTTATCCAAGGAATATCTTAGTTTCATTAGTCAAGGTCTCTGCCACCCAGTTCTCCAGTCCTAGAAGCTCTGCCACTTTCTGCTCTTCTTTCCTTCCTTTACTCGCTGTTTTTATGTCTCTGCCAGGTTTTTAATACTGTAGAAGGAGGTGAACGTATCAATAGATACAGCAGGGGTGGGGGAAGGGAACAAGTTGCCAGATAATGGCAAAATAATGTGACAGTTGATTTGATGGGAGGGGGAGGGAGGGAGGAGCAAGGGGAGAAAGGAGTCATGGCTAACTGAGAGAGAAACATTAAAGAAAGTCTTCATGAGAGAAAGGCCCTTTTCACACCAGGCTGTTTGCCTGGGATGGCCCCAGGCTGATCCCTGTGCACCGGTGGTATGTATTAAGTACTTCCGGGATCGCCCTCCCTCCCTCCCTGTGCGCCGATGGTGTGTATTAGGTAGGGATGTGCACTGGATCGGACCCGATCCACGATCCGAGTCCGGTCCAGTGGGAAATCGGATAAATTATCCGATTTCCGATCCCGCAGCTGGATCGGCCGATCCAATCCGAACCGGTCCGAAAAAGCTCCGAACCGGTTCGGCGGATCGGCGGATCGGCGGGCGCCCACTGGCGCCCACCGCCGCTTCCATTGGCGGGCGCCAGCGGGCGCCCGCCGATGAAAGTGGACAGCGGGGGGGGGGGGGGAGGAGGGGGGCACTTACCTTCTCGGCCCGGTGGCTCCCGTCCGGCGCCGGAGCCTACTACTACTAGCAGGCTCCGCGGCCTGCTCTAGGGTGGCGCGCCGGGTGATGTCATCACCCGGCGCGCTACTCTAGAGCAGGCCGCGGAGCCTGCTGGTAGTAGTAGGCGCCGGCGCCGGACGGGAGCCACCGGGCCGGGAAGGTAAGGAGGGGGTGCGTGGAGGGGAGGAGGGGGCGCGCGGAGGGGGGAGGGGGGCCCTTACCTTTCCGGCCCGGCGGCTCCCGTCCGGCGCCGGCGCCTACTATTCCCAGCAGGCTCCGCGGCCTGCTCTAGGATGGCGCGCCGGCTGATGTCATCACCCGGCGCGCTACTCTAGAGCAGGCCGCGGAGCCTGCTGGAAGTAGTAGGCGCCGGCGCCGGACGGGAGCCGCCGGGCCGGAAAGGTAAGGAGGGGGTGCGTGGAGGGGAGGAGGGGGCGCGCGGAGGGGGGAGGGGGGCCCTTACCTTTCCGGCCCGGCGGCTCCCGTCCGGCGCCGGCGCCTACTATTCCCAGCAGGCTCCGCGGCCTGCTCTAGGATGGCGCGCCGGGTGATGTCATCACCCGGCGCGCTACTCTAGAGCAGGCCGCGGAGCCTGCTGGAAGTAGTAGGCGCCGGCGCCGGACGGGAGCCGCCGGGCCGGAAAGGTAAGGAGGGGGTGCGTGGAGGGGAGGAGGGGGCGCGCGGAGGGGGGAGGGGGGCCCTTACCTTTCCGGCCCGGCGGCTCCCGTCCGGCGCCGGCGCCTACTACTCCCAGCAGGCTCCGCGGCCTGCTCTAGGATGGCGCGCCGGGTGATGTCATCACCCGGCGCGCTACTCTAGAGCAGGCCGCGGAGCCTGCTGGAAGTAGTAGGCGCCGGCGCCGGACGGGAGCCGCCGGGCCGGAAAGGTAAGGAGGGGGTGCGTGGAGGGGAGGAGGGGGCGCGCGGAGGGGGGAGGGGGGCCCTTACCTTTCCGGCCCGGCGGCTCCCGTCCGGCGCCGGCGCCTACTACTCCCAGCAGGCTCCGCGGCCTGCTCTAGGATGGCGCGCCGGGTGATGTCATCACCCGGCGCGCTACTCTAGAGCAGGCCGCGGAGCCTGCTGGAAGTAGTAGGCGCCGGCGCCGGACGGGAGCCGCCGGGCCGGAAAGGTAAGGAGGGGGTGCGTGGAGGGGAGGAGGGGGCGCGCGGAGGGGGGAGGGGGGAGGGGGGCCCTTACCTGCCCGGCCCGGCGGCTCCCGTCCGGCGCCGGCGCCTACTACTACCAGCAGGCTCCGCGGCCTGCTCCAGGGTGGCGCGCCGGGTGATGTCATCACCCGGCGCGCTACTTGAGAGTAGGCCGCGGAGCCCGCTGGTAGTAGCCGCCGGCGCCGGACGTGCCGAGAAGGTAAGTGGCGGGGAAGGGGGCTTACCCCCCCCCCCGGAGCCGTCCGCTTCTATCCGCTGGCGCCCGCGGGCGCCAGCGGATGGAAGCAGGCGGCCCCAGGGGGGGTAGGGAGCGCGGGGGAGGGGGTTTACCTGCCGGGGCCGTCCACAGCGGATGGCCCCGGGGGGGGGAGGGAGTTAGGCCCCCCCTTACCCACCCGCCGCCATTTTTTCCTCATAGACTTGCATTGCAATGCAAGTCTATGGGGAAAAAAATGGCGGCCGATCCAAAAATGTACGATTTTTGGGTCGGGATCGGACTCGATCCGGTCCGGGGGGCCTCCGATTTTGTCCGAACCGGTCCGGGACAAAATTGGAGGTCCCGATCCGGGTCCCGATCCGATCCGGGGGGTCCGTGCACACCCCTAGTATTAGGCACTTCCAGGATCGCCCTCCTCCCCTCCCTCTACACCCCTATGGTGTAGAAAGGGCCAAAGAAGAAAGCAGATGAAGACATAGAAAATAAGCACAGGAGACAGAAGGCCAAGAGTAGCAGATCGAACAAGAGAAAGAGAGCACTTACTGTGAATAAAAGAGGCATCTGTTCCTGAGGGAATGAAGGATATATGCTGTCTCAGGCCTGACTGAAGAAGAAAACCAGACTTTGGGGGTTGTGTTTTCTGAGGGGACTTCTGGAGGTTGATTGAAGGGAAGGACAGGACAGGACTGCAACAGTGTCACAGTGTTACTACTATTACCAATTGTTGAAACTGTATTTGTTTAAAGGCTGGAAGTGTTTGCGGAAGGAGGGAGTAAATAAAGAGTCGAGACACGTGTAATGGGTTTAAACAAGGGCCACATTTTATTGAAAGATCTGCAAAGGGGGATTCCTATGGAGCATCCATTTGGGCCTATCCACAGGCCCTTCTATCCCCGGTCCAGGCGAGCCATTCTAGCCCGTGAATAGGCGTATTCACTTCACCTCTCCACGTGCTACCCCATTTTGGGGAGGGAGATCTTCCTGTGTCGCCTCCCCCCAGGCCGCATGGCTCTGGGTAGATGAGAAGGGTTGGTCTCAGAGGTAACCCTTATCTCCCAAGCCAGGCCACAGGGCTCAAAGCTGGGAGCCTCAGGCATTACCAGTCACCCGAACAGTGCCTGTGAATGCTCACCAAAGTCCTTACCTCTCTGGATGCCCCCCTTCTAATCCGCCACTGAGAGCGTCAAGCCACTTGCTTAGTCGCTCACGCCCCACCTACACGCTAAGACTTCAAAAAGACCCCTCTGCAGATCATGCAAGAATAAAGTATTATCCTGATCCGACAAGTGGACCCCATCCTGCCTATAAAGCTCCCTCCGGTAAAGAGTAATATCCGGATGCTGGATGCTAAAATCATAGTGTTTGGCCAGTTCTCTGAAAATAGCAGTATTCACTTTTTTGCGAGCTTTTTCCAAAGCCTTGTTATCACTACCCAGTCGCCAGTCGAACCTGGGTAGTATGCAGGACCACACAATCGAAACTCCGGGCCATCGTTGCCTGATGGACTGAAAATCTGCAACCGCTTGCAGAATCAAGGCCTTGCCTTTCAAAAGGCCTAGATCATTTCCACCCAAGTGAATAAGCAGCACTTGGGGCGCAAAACATGCCACCTGTTGTTGAAGCAATGTGGGCAGGAGGCGTTCCCATCGCATACCACACCTACCCAACCACATCACTTTGGCATGGCGGCTCATCCCAAGCTGGGATCCGAAGCTGGACTTGGTGGCCCTCCTGCCGGCCCAGAAGATGTAGCTGTGGCCGCAAATGATCACTCGAACTGGGGCAATGCCACTCCAGTGAAACACAGATGATTTTAAAATCCCCACAGGGTATCAACTCTTACTGTGCTAAGTCACGAACATACGTCCTGAAGGCAGAGGACCGCCATCTGCCGACCGCCTGAATTTGAGAATAAGAAAAATCAGCCACTGCTGCTGTAGATGCTGCCTCAATACGAAACGAATGCGAAGCAAATGTAGACTCCGGCAAACCCAAAGCGTTTAGGGCCCGTTTTGCCACTGCCCAAAATTGAAACTTGGTCAGCGGGGCTAGATCTTGGTGGCGAAATAAAATCCTGGATTTGCTGCCCCGCAACGTAATAAATTCCCATAAGGCATGCACCGGGCACAAATCCACCTAAATGCAGCTAAATAAATGCCTCCCTACCTTCTTGGTCCGTTTTTGACCATCTGAGTGTTATTACAACCCCCTGGCTTTTGAACTCTATATCCTGAAACTGTAGCGCCCTCTCGGAGCAATCTTGCTTGGAAGATGCCAGCAACTCCAAGATTCTGAATGCGCCAAAAAAGGCAGTGAAAGCTGCTGCCTGAAATAGGACTGTCTCATAAGGCGAAAAACATAACAACTGCCATTGTTCTTTCAATTGCAACAAGATTTCAGGAGAAATCGGGCGTCAGGCATCCGGGGTGCGTGGCGATGCCCTATTCCAGCCCCTTAATGCACATCTAACCCTAAAGTCTGCTGTGTTGTCCGCTACCCCCTTAACTTTTGATAGGAAAGCCAGGGCAGCTAACTTCCCTGTGATCGTCCTTGCTGACAGTCCCTTCTTTCGTGAGGCTACACAAAACTGCAGAATATGCTCTACGGGAATGGGCCATACCTGTGGCAGTTGCAGCCCCTCCCTACAGGTTAGGAATTCTCTACCTGCTCTCAAATATGCTGCCTTCGTGCTTGGTGCTAGCGACTGCCACATGGCGCCATCGACTTCTCGTCGCCAATTTCCCAAAGGATGTCCGGAAAGTTCTCCGGACGCTGACGAGCCCACGGAGCCAGATCCCAAAATCTCTGTACCTGCTGACGCAAAAGGGCGTCAGCTATCGAGTTATCCAATCCTGGGACATGTCTAGCGTGGAACAATATATTGTGGCGCAGGCAATGCAAGGTAAATTTTCTAAGTACTGCCATGACTCTGGGGTTTCGAGACGTCAGCGTATTTATGACCTGAACTGTGGCTTGATTGTCGCACCAGAATAACATGGTGGAGCTTGCGAACTCCATGGTCCATATATTCACGGCGATGTAAATTGGAAAAAAATCCCAAAAAGTCAAGTCTCTGCATATAGCTGAAGAGCACCACAGTTCCAGCCACTGTTGTGCGCACCATCTGTCGCCCCAAATTATGCCAAGACCCAAGGCGCCCGAAGCATCGGAATGGATTTGTATCTCCGCCTCGATAAGCAGTTCTTGTCTCCAAATTGAGACTCCATTAAATTCATTCAAAAACATAAGCCAGGTATGCAAATCCTCCCGCATGGCTCCCGTCACCCGAACTCGAAGGAAAGGCCAGGATAACCCCTTCATGGCGTCACACAGTCGCCGGAGGAAGGCCCTACCTGGTGCTACAGCGCAGCAAGCAAAATTCAGGTGACCTACCAACTCCTGCAACTGCCTAAGTGTAACCTTCTTAACCTGGCACATAACTGAAATTCTTACCCGCAGGTCTGCCAACTTGTCCTGTGGCAGCCTGCTGCATTGTCTAATAGAATCGAGTTTGATTCCCAAAAGTGTAATAATGCTATTAGGGCCCTCCGTTTTTTCATGCGCTAGCAGGACGCCCATATAATCTAACAACACCTGGAATTCGTGCATTAATTGCGCGCACTGCTTACTCCCAGGTAATCCCGCCATCAGAAAATCATCCAGGTAGTGAACGATGTTCACTGAACCTGACCTGTACCTAATAGCCCATTCCAAAACTGTACTGAACTTCTCGAACATGGCGCACGAAATTGAACAACCCATAGGCAGGGCCCTATCCATGAAGTATTTTCCCTGAAAAAAGAATCCCAAGTGATTGAAGTCTTCTGGGTGGATGGGAAGGATGCGGAAGGCTGACTTGATGTCACACTTTCCCATCAACGCCCCTGCTCCATTTTTCCGAACCATCGCAACCACGGCGTCAAAGGGTGTATACTTACCAGAACATAAATGCTCTGGAATATGATCATTAACTGACTCCCCTTTTGGGAAGGATAAGTTATGGATCAGTCTGAATTCGCCAGAACTTTTCTTTGGAACAATGCCCAGAGGCGACACCCTTAAGTTCGCGATGGGTGGTTCGGCAAATGGCCCCAGAACCCTTCCTGCTAAAATTTCCTTATTAATTTTTTCCAAAACTAAGGCTTCCATGTTATTAACTGACTTCTGATTCATCGCGAACGATGAAACCCTGGGTCCTGCAAAGGGTATACGGAAACCATTTACAAATCCCAACTCTAAATACCTGGCCTCCTCCACCTTAGGGTAGCGTGCCAGCAAACGCTTGAGGGGAACTATTTTAACTGGACTGGGTCCCTTTGGGAGGTTGCTGTTGAGACCCTCCCGTTCTTTTACCACCTTGTCCATCCTTAAATGTCCTCCGACCGCCTATTCTGTTACAGTTAACAGCCGGGTGCATCCCCCCGCAAATGGTGCAGTCATGCCTGTATTTGCAAGGGGATCGGGAACAGGAACCCCTGGTTCCGTAATCCCAGCAGGGCGGGCGGAATTGAACCCCCTGCCCCGCGGTCCCTCTGGACGGGAAGGCAGGCTGTTGCCTGACTATTGTATGGCCACTGTCTGACCTTTCCCCAAACCCTGGCCTTGCAGGTGTCATGAATTATAACCACAAGTCATGATCCCACACATCCCAAGGCAGTGCGTGGTCGAAAGCCGCTTTACGACGAAAAGATTCATCGTAAGCCAACCATGCGCCACCCTCGAACTCCGTGTATGCCCGATATACCATGTCAAGGTACTTAATCATGGTATACCCTTTGCCTGGGAAATGTTGATGAATGATTCCCATGTAGATCAAGAAGCCTGGAAGCCAATTAGACCAAGTCCTAGCCACTTTCCTCCATCGCAACCTCTCCGCCTCTTTCTCCCCTATCTTGTCTTTCTCATTAGCCTCCAGCTCTCTAAAAAGCAAGGAGAAAATATCCACATATTCTCCTTTCAATATCTTTTCCCATTTTGCTGGTAGGAGGTGGTACCCCAATGGCGAAGCTACACTACCTTTAGGAATAGCTTGTCGATCTGCCCCAGCAAAAGGATCGCTTGCCATTGTTCCTACACCCGGCCCTGTATTACCGTCACTGGATGCCGGGCCTGTCCAAACTGATGCACACGCTGCATTAGCACTAACTACTGCAGCCTGCCTAGCCGGCTGTGTGACCAGTTGTGATTGCGGGCCTGCTGCCTGACTCCCAGGCAATTGAGGCCCAATCGGTAGGGCGGCCCCAGGGCTAGACATATTGACCAAAGGAGGCGTTCCTGCGTGTATGTGGTGTAGATTGGAGCAGCATGTCCCACCGCCCCATGACTGCGCAGGACTCATGTGGTGACATGGAGCCAAAACGCTAGCCTGACCCCTTGCCCCACAACCCTGACCATTACCGTGAGGAGTTGCTGGAACCACTTCGACACCTGCCTGGTCCCCTTCAGCCGAATTCGCTGCCCGCACCTCATTTGCAACCACTGGAACGGTGGACTCATCCACAGCTGGAGCTGCAACCTGACGGCGTCCGGACCCCTGGTCAGCAAAAGCTTCTAACACATCTAATCAAGATGAAAGAACTTGTAAAAGACTTTCATATGCCTGCCTACGCGTTTGATGCCCGCTAGCCTCTCCCATATCCTGAAGGCTGGAAGGATTAAGCCCTCTGTCTTTCTCTAAGGCTTGCACCCTTGCCAGCAATGCCTCCAGCGCTGGGTCCATCTCCTCCCTAAAGCCTTCAACCCCCCCTACTGCCGCGTGTCCTTTTTGCCAGAGGGGCCTTCCCTTTCCCTTTGGCGCTCCCTACTCCTTTTTTAGAAGGCATCGCAGTTGTTGCTAACTGAAAATAAATTCAAAATGCAAGCCTCACCCCTCGGTGTTCACCACTCCCACCTGGGCCACCAACCAATAAACTGGGCGGAGGAGGGGCAGCCTAGTGGAGGCAAACCAGATGCTCCGCCCAATCCCCGCCCCAGCCCTCAGCCCCCGGCTCCTGGCTATGAGGGGTGGGCCTACCAATCAGGGCACACGCTGCCTCAGACCCTCGGCTATTAAATATTTCGAGCTCCAGGCCCCTCCTGCCCTTTCTCACTCACGTGAGGGAACACCTCCCCCACCAATCAAGGATCCTATGCACCGCTCGGCCCCAAGCCCTGCTGCCGAGAAGGCCCTGTTCCCGCCTTGCTCCTTTGCCCCCGCCTGCCTAGACCAGCTGGTCTCCCAGCCTAGACCAGCTGGTCTCCCAGCCTGTGCCACCAGAGCCAATAGGCCCTCGTACAGCCCTCTACCTGGGGCACCAGCCGCTACTGCCCCAGCAAACTTGGCCTAGCCCCACAATGCCTGGACCTGCCACCTTTAAACACCCCCCCCCCCGTAAGAAGGCACTACTTCCTGCCCGGCGACCTGCCCCTCTGCCCAGCGAATGGCCCTGTGGCTCAGAAGGGTCCTGCCGCACCTGAGGCCCCGCAACCCCTCCCGCCAGAGACCCGCCGGTCTCTAAAACCTGTGCCCCAAAGGCCAAGAACTCTTTTTGCCCTTGCCCGCGGCTCCGGCCGACAGCCGCCACCTCCACGCTGAACCGCCCCGCCTCTGCGCCGAACCGTTGCCACGCCAAAGCCTCTGCCGCGCCGTGTGCCAAACCGCGTGGTGAGCAAGAGAGGGAAGGGAGGGAGGCTCTCCCTTATATAGCCTTCGCCCCTCCCTTCCCGGTGGCACCACCCTCGCTCCTCCGCTCAGGAGCGAGCATGTCTCCGCTCTCCCCCCCCCCCGCAAAAGCCTCCCCACCCCCAGGCCGTTGGCCAGGGGCGGCAAAATGGCGCTTCTTTATTTCAGCAACAGTACCATAGGTGTTTTGACTCCCCTTTCTTTATTGCTTGAATTCTGTACTTGCCTTTATTTTATCTTATAAATTTGTGTTAATCCCACTCCTACCACCAAATTTGTCACAGGCCTCAGGTTCCTAGATGTGTAACTAGATCCAACAACAGCGTGAGAGGTGCTGAGGAACATAGGTGGGAGGATGCTATTGCACTCGCGTCCTGCTTGTGGGTTCCTAGTTGACAGCTGGTTGGCCACTGTATGAAGAGAATGCTGGACTAGACGGACCGTTGGTCTGATCCAGCACAGCTCTGCTTATGTTCTTAAGTGCAACAGACACCTAATTCTTTTCCTGACCACTGTTTCTCTGCTCCAGATTGATCCACCAAGTGGATTTTCAGCTTTATTCAGGTATTAAACTTTTTGAATTCTGCATACTGCTTGCTCAAAGCCCCCCTCCCCAGTGTGTGTATGTGTGGGTGTGGGTGTGTTAAAAGCAAGTGTTGCGTCTCCATTACACTTGTCTGTGTAGTTAACCCATGAGCACCAGAAAATAATGAATGAGCAGCTAAAAGATTTCTGTATGACTTCCTAATGGCTAGATGAGGAGTCTGTCCTAAAATTTTGTTCACAGATTAGAATCACCATTCCACACTTAAATACAGATTTAAAGAATGGGAAAAACTCTACATAGCAACTGTTCAACCACAGTGTAAATATGTGTATATTCAAGCAGGTAATTAATAATTGTTGAGTGATTTTTCATGTGTTCCCAGATTCCCCCCAAAAATGGTCATCCTGGTTGTGATTGCACATCTAATTTGAATGCTGTATGCTAAAATGCATCTTCATATTTTGACCCTCTGTGATATGTGGCTTCCTTTATAAATTCAGGCCACCGTGACTTGAAACGTTACTGCTCAAAAATAGCTACAAGCATACTATATTTGTTGCCCACTGTTAAACGTGTAGGATTAACTTGTAAGGAGCTCCTAGTTTCCAAAGCAAACACAGCTGCATGAAAATAAATTTAACAGCTCTCATCTATTTCTAAAACCCTCAAGGTGAAAGGCAGATGTTCATTTTGCAGGATTTCTGTGATTTTTTTTCTTTGCCCTGACATTGGCAACCCTCGCTTTTATCATTCTTCTGCATGGGCAGACATCTGTATATCTTACGCTTTATTGTTGACTGGAAGAGTAATGAGAATTCTGACAATATTTGTTCTTTCTCTCATGCACTCACTTTTATTTACATAAATAAATTGTAAGGAAGCACCCAAAAAGCCAAGCCAAAGTATACTATAAAACACAGAAAAAGAACTAAAAAAAGAGTCCTACCCACAATCTAAATAAACAGACACACAAGAAAAATGTGAATGGAAAGACAAGGATATGTCCCAAATCAAGATATATCAAATAAGGTTGCACATATCCTAAATACTGTCAGATAAATGCACACAAGTCCTTTATACTGAGTGTTTAACATTTCTTGAAAGACCAGGAAGAGTCTTGGTTCCACTGGCACTCTCTCCAGAATACTACTAGCAAAAGAAGATTGATTTTTATGTGCAGGTTATTATGTCATGACATTGTAGGTAGCTATCAAATAAATAAATTCAAATAAAATTAGGGATGCAGAGGGGGGGGGGGAGGCAGCCATCTCACTGTGACATGCTGTGATAAACTAGTGATTACAGGGAATGCAAGTTGCTGCCCAAATGGCAAATATAAGTTTAGCCCTTCTTTCTCTCTTCCCTAATATGAAGTAGATTTTACTAGGTGTTTTCTTGCATCACAATCTTCTGTGTTTCCCAGGTCTTTTTCATTGGCTGCCACCAGTGGTAGGTTTTAGGGAAACACAGAATATCATGGTGTTATAACATGGTGGGCCTTCTCCTACATTGGATGTGATGTGATGTGATGGAAGGTAGCAGCTGTACTCTGAGTCAAAGCGGGAACACTCCATTTTCATGGAGTGCCACTGTACTGTTTTAACTTGTGGCAATTTTAAAGGACAGCTCCAAGCAGGCCCCAGGGCATGTGTCAGTTGTAGGCCCTGACGGGATGTTGGATCACTGGCATCTGCCCAAGGATGCTGTGTCCTGATACTGGGCCCGCATCATGCCCTATCTTTTGAGTTATTGTCAAAGTATTAAGGGATACATATTCCTTTCACAGTGGCCAGCATTGCTGAGCCCAGATGGATGACATAAGCATATCAGCTTCTTTCCATCTGTTCCATCTTATCTTGTTGAAATCCAACACGGAACAAGTTTTATTTTCAGGCACTGCTGTTGGTAAAGAAAACAGACCATCAAGCCTTGTAGAAATAGGTTTAGATGAAACATGCATTAAATCATCTTTAGCCCATGAGGCCTGAAATGGTTGTCAGAGAAGAAGGACCAGATTAAATATGTATAGCTATATATAACTATTCTGAATATATTTGCAAATATATTTTAATATAAAACACATGTAGACATCCTTCCATGATATCTTATCTAACTGAAAGTACTAATAGCATGCTAAAGCAATCAGTGGGACTTTTCTGAGTAAACTTGCAACGTCCTTAAATATCTGCATATATTAGGTTTATTCCTTTGTTTAAAGAAATGCAAGTCAGGGTTCCAATGAAAACCTGAGGGCTGAGAGTAGGTGAAATATCCTCCTTAAAGGATATTCCATATGCTCAGAAAGAATGCCTCTGGTCATGCACTTTTTTATTCCTCTTTTTACTTATTATTAATATTTATGATAATAAAAGAAATATAATCAGCTTAATTCTCCCAGTAGGCTTGGGATAACTTTGGAAAGCCCTGGCTTCCTCCCTACCCTGGCCAACATCCCTGATACAAATAGGGGGAAATGCTTTGTACTGACTGAGGCCTATTTTCAGTACATGAGTATCACAAGGTAATATATAAGCATATGAAATGTGAGTTTAAAAGAATAAAACTGAGCTGTGTTTTCCATGGGAGATCGAGTTGGTCAAAGCAGAGGGCAGCTAGGTCATAGTTCCTGTTTTTTACTTTCTCTTTTAGAGGTGAAGACACATGATACAGTCTGTCCACCCTGTTGTGTCAATGCTGTTTTGACTCCAGTGTCATGTGGAAAGGACATTGCTTCCCACAGATATAGTTCAAATGGGAGAAAAATAGATTTTCTGAAAACCCAACTTTCAAATAGGCATTTCACACTGACACACCTTTCTGCAGAAATAAATCTTGTCTTCATTTTTCTCCATAATTTCAGAATTTTGCCTCTGTTGAGTTTTTTTCTTATATTTTCCAGTATAGTAATCCTTTCTTATATTTCTGAATAATTCTTGTTAATCTGTGCTAATGATTCTGAGGGAGGGATCACTGATCAGCCACAGCCTGTTCTCATGCTGCCCAAGCCATGGAATACAATGCAGCACTAATGCAGCTGTATTCATATTTCTCTTTCTGCCTTCTGGCTTGAATGCTGAGAAAGGAGCCGGGACTAGAGTGGCCAACTCTTGACATGGTGATGATGTAACTGAGTGAAGGGTTTGAATGGAATTCACTGGCTCAAGGCATGGAGCCCAGAGTAAGTCTGGGGTAGAACAAAGGGGTGGAGCCCAGTAGTTTTTGGGTGGGTCCCAAGGGACAGTTTGGGGCAGTTCAGGGAGTTTAGTACAAGCACAAAAGCTGCCTGGTCACCTTAGATATACAGTTTAACAAAGAGTTGATACAAACAAACTGGCCTTCCCCTTCGTTTTCTAACATCTGGCATGGGATGGATGAATTTGCCAATTTCTCTCAGTTTCTCACTTCTTTAATCTTAAATTTGGTTAATCTCAACTTTAAGAGTTCCTCCAGTCATAAATTTGTGGAGATTTTTAAGTTTGCATGAAAATTCTTAGCCATTTTTAGTACATTTTCCCTAATACATTATTTTTGTATGCATTTTTGTCTAATATACACACTTTTGACAAGCAATTTTCCTACTATTTCTAACATTATTTCCCCTAATATATGGATTTTTGTACACATTTCTTGATTGGAGAACTCCACTGCAAAACTGAATTTCAAAGTACAACTGAGGTTCAGTTCACATTGTGGTTCAAAAGTGCAAAATTAGATACGTTTGCATTGAAATACAAGTTGAATGAATATCTCCTACATTCCTAATCCTAGCTGAGATGGGTCGTCAGTATAGTATGATACCATGGAAGCACAGAATGAGCATCACCAAAGAGGGGGAAATTGAGTTTGCTTACTGTTGCTTCTCCACCCGTGCATTTGTCCCTCATTACTTCCTCTTTTGAAAGAGGAAGTAAACAACGTGCACATGGCCCATTCAGTGGGCTGGTTTGACTGTGCTGCTTCTCCTGCACACAGCAGGAGATAGCAGCAACTTCCATCTTTAAAAATAAGTCAGACTTTCTGGGGTGTTTTTTTTGTCATGCAAAGAGGGGGTGGGAGGTATGCGGGAGGCAGACAACATTGTGAGAGGGACCCGCGAAAATCCGTGAGTTCCTAGTAATGAGTGTGCAATAAAATGCTCATCTGATGGAGCTCTATATCAGAAATGCATCAGCTCTCTGTCTTCTGACCTCCTGCTAAAAAAGCATTCAAAACAAGGGGGAGGGAAACTAGTTTTTAAAAAACCCAAAAAACTTACCCTAATAAAAACTGAACGTTTGCTTGTACAATTAACATAGTCATACCTAGTTATTTACTAATACAATATTTTACAAAGAGAATACCTATTTTTAAAAGCAAAACTTTTATTTATTTGTCTTGCAGTGTTGGAAAAGTTTGTCACTGTTATGTTAATCCAATGTTAACATTATTCAGCACTGACTACAATATAAATTGAAGATGTGCTGAGATTGTACTACTGCCACTCTAGATTACTGTTAGGTATAGTGTATACAGGAAATTACTATGCTCTATTGTTGTTGAATTATATGCAGATACAGCAGAAAAAGACACTGTGCTGAGATTAGGGCTGTGACAGCTCAGTAAAAATCCACTTTACAAGCTGGTTTGACTTTTAATATAGAAAAGCTTTGGGGGTAAAAGATTGTTGGAGAAAGCCTTTACACAGAGACATATAATGTTACCTTTTTTTTCCTCCTCCATTGATTGATGTTATATAAAACTATGATACTTTCTGAGGACAACAGAGCATAGGTGTTGTGCTGGATGAGATCTTAATGGCTGCTGCATATGCATTTTAGTAGAGAGGAGAAAAGCAGAGACTGAAGGAAGAAGAAAAAATCAGTTAATGGTTTTTAAATGGTGATCTATTATTAGCCAATACTTTGGCCTTTATCACATGTAATATTTTCCCTCCGATTTGCTTCTGCGGGTTCCTCCTACGTTTCCTATGCAAATCTAGCGTTTTGAATCACACATGGTCGGTTTTGCTCCGATACCTCAGCTCAGCCTGTTGAACTTTCCTGAACGTGCCTGAAACTGACTTTGCCCTTTCAGGGTTAAATCAAAACAGAAACTAAAAACGGAGCTCTTGGCGCGAGAACAGCGCGAGGGGGACAATGTCCCGCGAGTCCCGCGCTGAAGCAGTGGATCAAAGTTGAGGTGAGTGTGCTTAAAACCGTGCATGTGATAACGACCTTTAACAGGAATGCACTCTTCCAGATTTAACCAACCTTGCAAATAATTTTGCCAACCTCAAAATGCTGGTATTCCCATAACCCTACTGAAATGGCTATTTTGGGCCCAAAAGCGATCAACCAACTAACATAATAAATAAACTTCAATTTTATGTTTAGGGCAATACTTTTCACCAAAGACTGCACTTCTGTCATAACTTGCAAGTTAAACATATTCCAATTGTGCTTTAGAGATGTATTACTAATTTGTTGCATTTCTTGCTTGTAGCTCTCAAATAATCTTCATTCTAACAACCTTGGACAGTATGAATAATTTTGTGTGGAATCACTTGTCAAGAGAATAACTATAGTCCTAATAATTCATGGAACTTCCTGAATGAATAAAGCTCTCCCCTTCACCCTAACAATCTCCTACCTAAGTCCAAAATGTGTCTTGTTTATTTACAGAACATTCTTTTTTCTAGCCTTTTGTCCACTTTTGGTATGATAACTGGATACCTTCAAGCATTGTGAAGAAAAGGAAATGGCAATACTTATGATAATTATAAGGCTTCCTCCCCCTCCCAGCTCCAGTGGCACCATGTGGGGGCTAGCCAATGGGCAGCCTCCACGCCTCATCTCTCCCCTCGCCCGCAATTCCCCCCCACCCCGTCCATGCAAGCAGGGCGGGGTAGGAGGCACTTGTTAAAGATGTTTTGAGTAGTATGAAGAGCATTGCATGTAAAATTAAGTAATCTCCCCCCCCCACTTCATGTTGATGAATTTTAGTGTGCACCACCTTGAAAATAAATAGCACCTATATGACCATGACATTCACTCAGCATTTTATCAGCCCTATCAATACACACACAAACACAAACACCATTGACCCAAATGAAAATTAAAATGGAGCTGCGAATTTTAATCTTAAATAACCAAATACCCCCAACATAGGACATATTGTGTCAAGATCTATGAAGCTTTAAGGAATTAACATATTAATTTTGGAATGGGAGAAGGAGTCTGCATTTCACATAGTCTCTCCTATTTGCTCCACTAAGGCAGTAATCAGCATTCAGCAAACTCACATACTTACCAAAATCGAAGACTTTCTGGTTCTTGGCTTGTTGGCCAGAATGCTCAGGGAGGGAGATTACATTACAGTAGCTAAATGAAGTTGCCAGAAAAACCTGTACTAGATTTTTGGGACAGAGTCTGTTTTGAATGGTATCTGTAAGATAGGGTGACCAGATAAAATCCAGGTCAGGGCTCATGTAACTTTAATAGTTGTAGAGAAAAGGGAATTTCAGCCAGTGTCATTTGTATGCAATTAGTTCCTGGTGAAATCCCCTCTTCATCACAACAGTTAAAGTTGCAGGGGCCCTGCCTTCTTTTGTATATGGTCACTCTAGTATAGTGCATGGTCACCCTACTGTAAGAGTTTCTTTCCATTATTATTATTATTATTATTATTATTATTATTATTATTATTTATTACATTTGTATACCTGGCAGGACTGTGCAACCTGCCCCCGCCCCTTAGACTTCTTGGCCTACAAACCCTATCAGTCCTAGCCAGGACAGCCAATGGTGAGAAATGGAGTTGCAGGGTGAAACACTTGGAGGGCCCTGAAGCTGCCCACCCGTGATTTATGGTGATACTGTAGATCTGCACCATTTTCAATAGTGCTCAGCCCTGGATTAACCATTAAGCAATATAAGCATGTGCTTAGGGCACCAAGGGAAGAAAACTGAGTTTTTAATGTCTTATTTCACCTTCAGCACTTATTGAGTCTTAATGTCTTGCCAGCTAAGCAGTGGAAGGGCCATTGGTGTTTTATTGGTATTTTAATGATGTATTGGTTTTATGTGTTTTAATCAGTTTTGTATTTTATGTTTGATGCTGTTCCCTGCCTCAATCCATTGGGAGAGGCAGGTAATAAATAAATAAATATATTATTATTATTAGTAGTAGTAGTAGTAGTATTAGGCTGTGCTTAGGGCATCAGCTGGCCTTAATACGGCCCTGATAGTGCTGCATTGTTCATATCTCTTCCTTTTCAGGTGGAAAGCAGCTTTCCTCACACAGTCCCTTTTGCTCCCCTCTCCCAGTACTATTCTCTTTCACTCAGCAGCAGAAAATAATAAAAAAAAAAACTTTTGAAAGCCCAGTCTCTACCCTTTTGGAATAAAGTCCTTCCAAATAGTTTTCACCCAATAAGCTTCTCTGCTATTTCATTCCAATTACAGGTAGACTTTTAAAGGACAAGTAGGCTTGCTTTGTAAATTGATTGACTGGAGCGGAAAAGGCAGACAGCAATTTCAAATGTCCACTTATTAGTGCATGCTTCCTTCACTTGGTGTGTTTGTTTGAGCAGCCCTTCTCCATTCCCCAATTCCATTGGCAACTGTCTTCTCTCTGAAATTCTCCCTTCCAACACAGAAAGAAAGAAAGAAAGAAAGAAAGAAAGAAAGAAAGACCATCCTCCTTTGTTTTCTCATCTGGAAGCTAAGAAAAGAAACAAAATGACAACAAAACCAACAAAAGACTGCATTGTGAAAGGGACTGCTGCAGGGAAGGAAAGAACATATAGAATGGATTTCTTTGAGAGAGATAGAAAGACTATGGCTCAATTCGGACGACACAATAAATAACTGGTGTGGGGGAAACAATCGTCAGTTGTTTTGACTATTGTGTCATCCGAATGCTGCCATAGTGAACTCAGCGCTGATCCTAATCCACACCACAGTTGATTATTTATTACCATGTTGTGTGGGGAGTACCCCCTAGTTGAACAACTGTAAAGTTGATTCTTACCCCACCATTGACTATCGTGTCGTCCGAATTGAGCCTATATCTCCTAGCATTTTAAAATCCTTGTCTTGAAAGCAGATGCTTTCTGGGCAGAGCTGTGACTTGTCAGGGAAGCGGAGAACAATGTTTAATTTTCAGAGGTGGGGGAACCGCCTGCAGGGATTCAGGCTTATGGGAAACAATGCTATCTACACTATTAGTCCTCCTCAATTCTGCAGGAGGGCCAGCTGCCATTTGCTGGGTAGAAAGGGAAAGGCATTCTGCATGTTACTTGCTATATTCTTGCTAATAGAAATATTGTTTGGCTACTAAACTCAGACATAATTTGTGGATCCTATGTATTTGTAGTGACCTAATTAATATTTGCTGGCACCTGCATGAGTAGCCACTTGAAATAGACCTCTGTGGTTACAACTTTGTATGTTAACAATGTAAGTTACTGTCATGTCTCCATGCCCTCCCGCTGCTGTGCAAGACAATAAAGAGGTCTGCCAAATAATCCACAAAACCTTATTCAGCAAATAAACATCTTTTCGCACCTGAAGAGATTCTAACCACTAGGAACTTTCCTCTAGGCTAAAACTTGGCTAAGTAAGCAAGATAATTGTCCTTTCAACAAAAGGGAAGATCTTTTCCCTAAGTCCCTTAACTTCAGAGATGATTCCTCTGAAGACGTCTTTGGCGAGAAACTAGCCAAGCTGATCGCCTCTTGTCTTCTTTTAGCTTTGCCCATTTGAATCTGCGGCAGACTCTAGGATTGGTCAACTCTGAAGTCCCTTCCTCCTCTGAGGATTGCTGAGTTCCCACAGACTCTGAGTTGTTAACATTTTCTCTCATAAAGTCCAGTGGAGATTCATCCCTGGCTGGTGAAGAGCCTGGGATAATCTCCTCCCCTGCTTCCTGTGTAGGCTGGTACATTTCTAGTCCGGTTTCTTCTGGTTCAGGATCTGATTCTGATTGATAGCCTGAAACTCCTTCCTCCGCACTAAGGGAAACAGGCCTGATCATGTCAGTTACTGACAACCCTGTTCATTATGGACAATTTAACAAGGCCACCCCATCCCCTCTTTTGAAGTGGAGTGGTCATTATCTGTAGCTTTCCAGGTGCATGCAATTTGAAAGAAAGGTGCTGCCTAGGTGTTTGGGGAGAGGAAAGAGCTGGTAGATGGGGAATTCATTCTTCCCATGATTGGATTTGTTACCAGATAATTGTTCTGATGAGAACTTGGGGAAAGTGGTAAAATTCAAGTGGAGTAAGCAATCTAGAGATTGTAGTATAAGCCATTGTACTACTAGATTTATATTTCCATAATAAATACTTCTATATTAAAAACAGTGAAATTGGGAATTCTTGGCTCTGTAAAGTTTATGGCAAGTGTGCTTTTGAGTGATGGTCCCTAAAGGAAGGATTCCCATAAGAAGATAGTAAACTACTATTCCAGAAGACATCGATCCTAAAGATTTGAAATGGTACCATGGTCCAGCTTCTAGCATGATTACTTATGAAGATCTATGACACTTGTACTCAAGAGACAGATTGTGATGCATATGTAGTGCTATTGTGTGATTAAATTGTGTAAAGCACTGCAGGGAATAAGAAAAGTTTTTTTAAAAAAAAAATTCCAAAGACTATATCCGAGTTACTCATGTTAACATCAAAACATACATACTTATCTTACTAGAGAGTATGTCAACTAATACATATCCATAATGCTACTTCCACAGAATTCCCCAATTATAAATCTATATGGTGTGTGTGTGGAGGGGGGGAACTCTCACTCAAATGCAATCTCAAGTAACATCTCCGCTGGCATCCATAATACTTTCATGAAAAGTAATGAATGAACCTGCAAGCTATCGTCATTCAGTGTATTAGCATAAAAATATCCCCAGATAGACTGGCAAATTGTTTTGCATGTCCTTTTAATAGGAGCCATAATTAACACAGAAAAGAAATTGGATACCTCCTCAATGGCCTTTATATGTGTATACATAAGTATCTAAATTAATGAATGTGCTGTAACAGTTTTTATCCTGTATTAAAGCAGCTTTTTCAGCTTCCATCACAGGCTACTGTCATATATTTTGTAAAGAAAACGTGCACCATATAGGGATGTTGTAGAGATCTGCAATGAATTCAAATGATTTTGGATTTTGTGAATCCATTTTGTGGATTCTGCAGTGGACCGGTGTTTTCAAAGTTGTTTGGATTCCGCAGACTTGCAGACCAGTTTTTTACTTGGAGGGGGGTTGATTTGCAATCATTTGCATTTACTTAAGTGCACATTTACATGAATACACGCTAGTGTTAATATGCATTAGTGCAAATAGAATGAAATTCTGTTTTTTAAAAAAATCCCATTCCATCAAACGGATGATGGAACGGAAGATGCCTGACAATCTGCAAAACACAGATGGAACAGACTTAACAAAATCTGTACATGCCTAGCGCCATTACCTAATTTCTTTTTTTACACTATCCATGACATTATATATGATCTGCTTTTAGCACAGAAATAAGGATGAGTCAAAAATCCATAGGGGCCTCCATTCTTGGCCCTCTCAGGCCTGGCAAACACATCTGGTGGATTTTTGCCCCATAGTCCCTTGCGGTCCTGGTCTTGTCAGGTGCAGGAGAAAATGTGCACTTTCCCCAGCCTTGAGGAAATTGCATTAGTCTCCCCACCCCACCTGCACCCATCGGTGCCTGAAACACTTGCTTCAGGCCCTGATGGGCGCAGGGGAAGGAGAAGGGCTTTCCCCCTCTACTCTAATGGCAGCTGGGGGAATCTGCGCACTTTCCAGAGGCCCAGAAAGTGTACTTTCCCGCACTTCTCCCTTTCCCTCAGCCATTGGAGCCAAAAGGGCTACTTAATGCAAGTGTTAGGAGGCCCTTTTAGGCCTGGATGACATGGGGGGGAGGGAGGAAAAGTGAACACCTGGCCTCCGGAAAGTGCACAATTCCCCCAGTATGCTAATAGCATGCCGTGAGAATTACACACTTTTCAGAGGCTTCAGATGTGTACAATGCCAAACGGTTGCTGGGCCTGCTCAGCCAGAAAAGGGCTGCCCGGGCAGTGCTTGGCGAGCTCCTAAGGAGCTTGCCATTCACTAGGTACAAACATGGGTGGGTCAATGAATAAAGTCTTAATTCCCTAATGTGCAATATTTGAAACCATGGGTTGGTTTAAGTTCTCTGGATGGTCACCAGCTCTGGAGAGTGGCCTAACAAGAGCAGATTTGGGGGAGTGTTTGGGAGGTTGCCTTCAGGAATGAGAAATTCAGTCCTCCTGCTGTTTGCTTTTCCACTGGCAGGATACCTTTGGATACAACACACTGTTTCAGATATAGATATAAAAGAGGATGTGTATAAAGGCAGCCATATTCCCACACTTGAGAGGGGCAGTAGTTGTAAAGAGGAATTGAAGATGTAGTAAATTTCAAAGCCTGATTGAAGCCCTAGCTTTCCTCCTTTCAAGATGAGCCAGGAGTGTCTTTGTGTGTAATTAAGTGAATGGTACCCTTTGGACTTCTTGAGACAAGGTTGCTTTCTCCTTTGTAGGGAAAGAATTGTCTGCAAATCAGAACTGGTTTATATGCAAGAGTAGTGACTAGTGGATTACACTGTCCATTACTTCAGTTTCTTTAATCGACTTTAGGCTGGGCCTGGGGAAAGTAGTAGCACCTAGAGAATGAGTTTGAAATCACTCCCCCATTTTTCAGTCAATCCTGAACCTGCTATTTCCGATTAATCACTCTTTGATATTTATTTGGCAGTGATCTGCAAGCTGTTTTGAGAAGAGTTATGATTAAGGTCTGGCTCTCCCTACATTTTCTGACCAGTATGTAGTTAGAGGGATTGCTACAAGCACCAAAGGACACTGGAGAATTGAAGGTTAAGGAAAGGCATGAAATTGCTTCACTAATTACAGGGAGTTCTTGCTACAGCATCAATTAAGAAATCAGCCCATCATCTGAGATGAAAACATCTGCACTCAATTTCATCTTCAGCCTGTATTGATCAATCCTCATGGTGCTTACAATGAAACATGTTAACTACAAAACTAAATTTGTAATAGAAAACTAATTAAGAATGAGTTGTACAATTCCACATTTTACACTGGCAATCCCTGAAAAGCCATAGGGCTAGTTTATCACTTAATCACCTTTTCTCAGGGCTGAACATACTCAAGTCCTTCATCTTTTCATCAAGTGTCCCCAAGCTCCTCAACACTTCTGTCACCTTCCTTCTTCAATATGTATATGAACACAGGCCTGAAAATAGTCTGGGCCTAGATCATTTAAGGTTTTAAAGGTTGAAACCAGTTGTTTGAATTGGGTGCAGAAACAAATTGGTAGCCGGTATAACTGGCAAAAAATGTTGAAAACCTTGCCATTATCAGTAGTCTGGTGGTGGAAATTCAAACCAATTGTAGTTTCTTAACCATCTTTAAGGGCATCACCATGTAGAGATCATTTTAGCCTGGTCTGGCCTGGTTATGCCCAAACCAGAATAAATCACTCTTTCCCTTTTGCAGTGTTAGGCTCTGAAAAGATCCTAAAATGTAAAAACAAAAACCCAACAACCTACATACACTATGTCATACAATACACACAAGTGTCTGTATGCATTGATAAGGTACAGGAGGGAAATATGAAAATGAATTGAAGAAAATTAAAGCAAGCTGTGAACATAATGCAGTCGCTACAAAGTCTGGAAATTGAAGAATACATTCATGCCACTCTATAAATAGGCCATTATCATTTGCAACCCTATGATCAAGAAAGAAATTGAAGTAGGGAAAACTTTGTTCGTATTCTAGCTAAAACTGATTCCAGTGAAAATCAGTTACATAAACAGGTGGTCTCCAGTTTCCAGCATACAATTAGAGTCTCCTAATGTTATTAGAAGGTATTTGTTCTCCATCTGTTTTTTTTAAAGATCTGTGTTTGTTTCAATAATATAATCCCCTGATCTGTGAATTCCAGTTAACGTCAGCAGCAGTCCTTGGCAATAAGAAGAATTAAGTTAATTTCTACATCTAAGCTAAAGATAACTTTAATTCCTACACCTGAGATTCACCTGCATAGGCTGCCAGATTGCAGCCTTATTCACACTGTGTCTCTGTAGAACTGCAGATGCTAAAACAATGTCTCAAGTGGTTATTTTTGCTGTATGTCATCTGACATATTTTCAGCTTCACCAGGCACAATTGTGAACCAACATCCACTCTCCTGATGTGGCCCCTGGCATAACTCAAAGGAGGCCTAAGGCTGTTCTAAATTAAACCAGCTACAGTAGTCCCATGTGGACCAGTCAAGATGGCAACACAGTTCTACTCTGAAACTCCTTGAGTATATCTTCACCATTTTTGCTTCCCTGTCCCATAAGGAATACTGAAACAAAGAACCCCAAAAGAGTGAGAGATTGAGCTAGAGTGCTGTAGAAACTGTAACTTGGATAAACAATGTAAAACAAAACTCAAGGGACAAGGACTGAAAGTGGCTGGAAGTCTGCCTGACTGAGTACTCCCTCATCATTGGCTGAACTGATTTGATGTCATAGAACATTAAAGAGAGAAACCTTCAAACAGGACCTTGATGAGAAGATTTGTTAGTGGGAGCTGGCTTTGTTAGGATAAAATAAATAAAATCCCATTGTGTAGTTGAAAAGGGCTGAATCTGGGAGACCAGCATAACTTAAGCGCTTTTGGTGGAAGATATTACATTTAGGATTATGTCAATTAGAATATATCTTCTGATAAATTTTATATGCTTCCACTTTCTGATATTTAATCCCTGCAATTTGTGTGATTGCAGTGTTGGCAAGATCAAGCAAGGGACAATGGAAGGGCTAGGGACATAACCAGTGCAGGAAAAGCAACCTGAGCTGCGACACCTACAATATTTTGATCCAGAAATCCAACACCGTCATTACACAGGGGAAAATTACGTTTCCTTACCATCACTTCTCCACCCCTGATTTTGTCCCTCATTACTTCCACTTTCTGCCCAGAGGGGAAAGACGAAGTAAACAAAGACCACATGCCCCATTCAGGGGCTGTTTTTATTAGGGATGTGTATTGTATCGTTAAAATGTACGATAATGATACGATACACTCTTTATTGTGCATACAATTAATGATAACGATACGATACAACTTCCTACGATAATTATCGGAGACAATAAAAAATCCTACATAATTATCGTTTTTATCGTTTTATCGTAAGGCTCTTTCTCTTTTGCTGCCACATGGACGGAGCTAGAAGGTGGGGTGTGCTTGCTGAGACAGTGACCAATCATGCAGCAAGGATTCCAGCAGGCTCCAATAACAATGTTGGAGGAGGGCTAAGGATATCCCTGCATAAAACCCCCACACTTGGTGTTCCAGCTCTGTTGAGAGTTAGGCATTGAGAGGAGAAGGGTGGATTTTGTTGGAGCTCTGTCCTGGCTCCTGGGTCTTAGTTACTTGGTGGTGAATTGTTGGAGATTCGTTGTAGTCTTGCATCTTTGTGTCTCAGGTTTGTTTGGCTGTTCGTTGCTTGTGTGTTTGAGTTATAGTTTTTATACGTTTTCTGGTTGGTTTGATGGAAGGGTCAGGTTAACATGAGTGGGGGTACTGTGACTGAGTGAGTGTGTTTTGTCCTCTTCCCTGTTTAACTGTCTTTAAAAAAACAAATATATATATATATATATATATATATATATATCCCTGTCTCTCTGGGTGTGTGTGTTTGCTTGATTGACTGTGAGTGTGCTGGTGTGTCCTGTAGCCTGCTACACAGAATAACACTACACACTCTGTGGTCAAAGCAGCACACAAACTGTTTGCAATGGATTGTTATTAATATAAATAATTTCAATAACTTTGTAGCAGTATGAAATGCGGCTCTAAGGCACACCTTGGGCGAGGTGCCTCTGGGTCTAGGAGAGATGCTGTTGCTACCGGGGACAGTTCTGGGGTGGCTGTCTCTCCCTCTCACACATTTTATTTTTTTATTAAAGACACTGCTCCAGCGAATGTTTCCGGTCTGGAGGGACTGCTTTAGTGAGGGACTGCAGAAGCATCCCCTGGACCCCCTCACACATTTTTTTGAGATTCTGGTCCAAGCAATGTACCTACCTCTACCCTGAACATGACTATTCCCTCTGCTCCAGCCAATGTGCCCACCTTTACCCAGAACTTGACTTATATTAATTTGCCAATGTGCCTATCCAGAATGCGACTTTTATTTGCCACTGCTCCAACCAATGTGTACAGCTCTGGCATGAAGAACTGCCCACCTGCCTGCACGGGGATGGCGGGCAGACTGGGTCATTTTTCAAGCACAATGAGGTCAAGGCGGTGCGTGAGGGTTGTTTTGATGGGATCCTCCAGGTTTCTTCGCTACTTGGGGTATTTCCTGGCCCAATGAGGCCCTGCCTGCTAAGGCTGGCTTTAAAATAAATGTAACACCCATGCTATTCCCCCCCATCCTTTTAATTTGTAGACGTGCGTGGCCTAATCATTGAGACAAGGCAGCAGCAGTTCACCATCTTCTGATTAACACATTTTACTTTTATGACTGCATATGGAAGGCACTGTCTAGGTTTATCCACAGGTTTTGAAAGTTCATTGTATTCATAAAATATACCTATAAGTCTCAGCAGCAGCAGCAGCATGGAGTGCATTACCGGAAACAGTGCATGTTGTTGAGAGCTTACTTCTGAGTAACGCCTGCAGCTGTGAATCTGAAATGGGCACAGATGAATCCCCTCAATGCCATCTGTGAGATGCCCATGAGTACTGGACGTCTCTTGAAAAAGGACCACATTTCAGCCACCTGAAACAGTGTATTTGACAACTTACTTCTGAGTAACACTTGCACCAATTGTTCTGTAATTTGGCACAGATGACTAGCAACACTCAGTCTGCACTGTGACCAAGTTTCGTACCTGTAACTTTGAAAGTTAAGTTGTTTTAGTCCTTTCTGACTCAAAAGCAACTCTCTCTAGGGCAAAATGTAGAAACGATATAATATCGTATTTCCGATAATTATCGAAAATACGATACAATATGATATAGTTCACCTACAATATTATCAGAGACGATAATTTTTTTGGTCCGAAATTACAATAATGATAAAATACGATATTTTTGGACGTGCACTTCCCTAGTTTTTATTATGTTGCTTTTCCTACACACAGGAGGTCGTAGCATATTCCATTTTTTTTCCAAAAAAAATTGGATTAAATGTGGTCTATTTTGCAATGGAAAAACAAGTGGAAGGGCATGAGGTGTGCAGGAGACAGACGTCATCTAAAGGACGCACATCCGTAAATGGGCAGAAGTGAGCATGCGAAAAGCACTCATCTGATGAACCTCCAAAATACTTTTGGTATTCACTTCATTGCAAGCATTGGTTGCAACATAGACATCAGACATGTTCCTCTATATTTCCTGATGGAGCAGGAGAGAAGGTTGGGATGGCTGTTAATGCCCATTCCTTCCTTGGTATTTTTGTCCACCCCTCCATTAAATGCTGTCATGAGCAGGAGTCCAAATAAATAAATAAATAAATAAATAAATACTCTGTGCAGCAGCAGGTGCTGGAGGAGGGCAGATGACAAGATCAAGGAGGGGACATGCAAGACAGGTCATGGATACCTTCTCTCATGCTTCTCTCATGCTTTAAATCTTCTGGTAGAGGAATGAGCCCTGAGTACAAGTTGTGAAATGGCAATTAAGTGCTCTCGGGGCAACCCTAAACAAGTGGAAACTCTTGATTCAGGAAGGAGGAAGGCTGGTGAAATTCACAGAAGGGATCTCTGCTGCCCTGCCTCCTTCCAGAAACAAGCATTTGTGCTCATTTCAGAGCTTCCCCAAGGTAGTGCTAAATCTCTCTTGTGTAAGTGGTGGATCTTCCTTGAACAATGCAATCGGCAGGATCCACTGCTTGAAGAAGAGAATCGGCGAGGTGGAAAAGAATAGCAGGGGGTGTAAGCAACCCATTGGATTCTGCCCATTGTGGTTTATGATGTAGTAGAGATTTAGAGGGTCAGATTGGGGGGGGGGTAGAAGCATCCAGTGAAGGGGAGATGGAGGAGAAAGGGAGTGGCATCTGTAAAGCTCCCCAGCTTCTCCATTCATCAGTAAATCTTTCTTGAATTTGGTTGCCCCAGGGGCATCACCATAAATTGAGGTACCCAGATTATTACCCCTACTGTTATGTTCAGGCCAGTACCTTCAGTCAATCCACCTATAGGTTTGTGGCTGAGATGAGACTTACCATACTTAAATCCAACTAGGTTACAGCAGCTCTCACTACCACATATGACTTTGAATTTGTTACAATGGTAAAGCCATGATTGGTGTGCAGAAATATAATTCAGTGTAGCTGTAATAATTTATTTCAACCTGTAAGAAAAGAGCAAAGTGTTCTTAAAAAATCACAACTACCTTTTCATAAAGTCTAAACATGTATTAGTAAAGTAAGATGTTCTATCCCATATGTGCAGGTTTTTAAAATTATTATCTGTTCTTTTAAATTCTATTTTATTCCTCAAAAGAAAAAAAAAGTAATGAAGCCAGCTCACAGGAGATGTTCATGCATGGTTAAAAAGAAAAATACCCCTGGAGGTTAAAGAAGAAAATGAGATGTCATTTAGATGTTTCACTGTTCCTCAATCTATTGTGGGTGTACTTTTCTCCCCGGCAAGATAAGCTTTGTTTGTCTAGCATAGGGTGTAATCTTCCAATCTTCTTTTCCCCAACTAGGCAAACATAATTATTGCAAATTATATGGTCCAATTGAGCAGGAAAGATACCTCATTATTAAAAGTCTTTCTCTCTGCCATCAATATTGTTTGTGGGCAGTATGACCGGTGGGACTATAAGAACAGGAGCTTGCAGATTGATCTTTTGTAATTTGCAAGAAACAATGTTAGTCCCAAAATCTACATGTAAACTCAGAGCTTATCTACACTACTGCTTTAAAATGGTTTATAACAGTTTTAAACCGGTTAATGTTATAAACCGTTTTAAAGCAGTAGTGTAGATAGGCTCTCAGTTAATGCCATTTTCCTGACAACTGTGAATTTCTGCACACATTCTACACATTGTTCTGCCATTAGATAATGAGAGTTTGACTTGGATCCTTAAGTAGCTTCTGTTCCCTTTAAAGTTTCTTGGGTAACAAGTATTACATTGGTATAAATTATATGTTATCAATTAATGTTTATAAATATGATGAGTTGGGAGGGTAAATTTAATAAGAGGTCAAAGACCACAACATGGTTAGGTTAAGGCCTTGACATACATGTCTGCTCCCTCTGTAAGACATGTATGCAAGAGGAGATTCTTCTTTCTCCGCACTTCCCCAAAGCCTGACTTTGGAGGAACTGCTGCTTGGCAAGCAACCCTTGCTTAACTTTTGAACACTGTTCATATGGTCTACGGAGAGAGTTTATCCCCCATAGCTTTGCCTTTGCCAGGCTAAAACATGTGTGGTGAAAAGAGACCTATTCCTGCCTGCTTCTTTACTATTCATCACCCCATCTTAATTCTTGGTCACACTGGACCATAACCAGGAGACAAGGCACGTGGGTATGAGAAAAATTGCCTGAGAGAGATAGAGAGATAGAGAGTCAGAGAGAATCTGTATGCTTTTAAGAGATGTGTGATTGGCAGAAATTCTTTAGGGTAATTTTTCTTCATCATTACATCTCTACTGAGAAATGTCACTTCTATCAAAATGTTGCAAGCTGTTAAAGGTATAGTTTCTGCAGAAAAAGTGTCATGCTTATTAGTATCATTATAGTTTGAATTGTACATAAATTCAGTTGTATACCATAGCTTCAGTTAAAGCTGAACTTGACACCTTGCCATCAGTGCAAATTGATTTACCATATTTTGGTAAGTAGCACAGCTATTGATAGCTCACTTGTATTCAGTGTAACCTAATGTATACATTAGGTTACCGTGTAACCTAATATATACATTATATAAATATAGTTTGTTAAAATTGACAGTATAAATCAGATCAATTAAATTCTTTTCATACAGTTGGTTCCAGATTTAAGCCATTAGAGCACACCTGTTACCATCAATAAGACTTAAGTTTGTCATGACTAACTTTAGTCTCGTTGATTTCAATGGACTGTGGAATGACTTAGTGTCTGGTGTCGACACCATTATCTTTTTGGTGCCAGGTTAAGACTGCTCTCTACTCCCAGGCATTTAATTTTGTGTGTTAATACATTTTTTAGACTGTTTCTATCATAATGTTGTATTTTGTAATGCTGTATATTTTTTATGAATTGTTGTAAACTGCTCAGAGAGCTGCAGCTATGGGGTGATATAGAAATGAGATAAATAAATAAATAATTTCAGTGTATATAACCTAAGTATGAATAAATCTGGAACTAACCCATAATGTCCTTTTCTATATTCTAATCTTCCTAAAAGATTATTATTTTTATTTTGAAATAGTTTCTTCTCTCTACATATGGCTAGTGAACTATATAAATATTGTGCCTCCTGTGATACCACTGGATTTGATGATGAATAAAGAACATTAATTCACCACCCTTTTCGATTAGTGTTTTTTTTTGTTTTTTTGTGGAGAGGAATAGAATATAAGCAAGGACCTTATGGGCCTCATGGGAGAGTGCATTAGGACTTTTTTTTTTTTTGCTTTTATTACACTGAATAATTTGGTGTTATCAGCAAACTTGTCCCTCTTACTTTTTATCACTAACTGCAGATAATTTATGAACAGGTTAAGAAGTAACTGCTCCCAATACAGTTCCTTGTGGGACCCTACTTGTTAGATCCCTCCATTTATCTTATTCTTTGATTCCTTCTCTTTATACAGTTAGCATAAGAGGACATCTCCTCCTATCTCATATGACTGCTAAGTTTGTTCAGTAGACTGTGTTGAGCGATTTGGTCAAAAAGGCCTTTTGGAAGTCTAAGTAAACACCTGAATCCAAATGCTTGTTGGCACTCTTAAAAAACTGTAAAAGGTTAGTGGGGCACAACTTAACTTCCCAGGACCCATACTGACTATTCTTTAGCAAGACAGATCCTTCTATGTGCTTGATAATTTTATCTTGAATACTGCTTTCTACCAATTTATCAGAACAAACTAACATACCTCTGACTTTTGTCCAGCAGGCAGGCAATTATACATATGACACTCTGAAGAATACACTGGATAGTTCCAAACACATTGGCTTTCTACCTTCATAATTGTTTTTCACTTATTGGAATAGTTTATTTTGGAAGTTAGGATTTGTTAGATCAAAAGTAGGAGAGGATTGACTGCCCTGTTCTCCTTGCCTTGTTGCGAAACTCACCCAAGGGTTTAATTCATTGGTCTTTTTGTTTTGTCACTGGGACTGAGAATCTTTGTCAGCTGGGACTCACCTTCATGACACATGGATTCTCTACTAGGAACTTTTCTTTTTTGAAGGAAATTTCAGGGGTGGCGGGAAGCATACCTGGCTGAGTGAGCACCATGGCTAGATTTTCCTATAGCAACAACCTTATTTCAGCCTCATGGGGGATCACCAGATGAGCTTTTTATAGCACGCTTGTTACTGGGCACTCACAGATTTTTGCGGCTCCTATTCATGATGCCGTCTGCCTCCCATGCATCTCCCACTCTTTCTGGCCTTCTTCCCATCACACACAAAAAAAGACCACAGTAAGTCCAATTTATTTTTAGACAAGGAACTTGCCGTGATCTCCTGCTCTGTGCAGGAGAAGTGGTATGCTAAAAACTGAATGGGCCACGCAGTCATTGTTTACTTCCTCTTTCTTCTCCTGAGAAAAGAGGAAGTATTGTGTGACAGAAGTGGGGGCAGAGAAGCGACGGTAGGAAACCATGATTCTCCCCTCGTCTGATGAAGTCCCATGATCTGATTTCAGCCTCCAGATCTGAGTAATTATATGCCATGATTTTGCCCTTTATTCATTAAGGCTTGCAAAGGCTTCTATATCATGGTTGTACTTTTCATCCCACCATATAGGATGATTTGTATTTTTGATGAATACAAACACGTTGTCATTTGGAAGTACATACATTAGTTACCAGTTAAGTAATTTCCAAGAAGATCATATAACTAAAATACATAGATAAAGTAAATCAAGATGTGGTGACTATAAACACCAATAGAAATATTTTCTCTCATAAGCTATGTAGAAAAAACACTGACAAACTGTTTTGAGTTTTGTTGTTTTTAAGAATGTGGAAAAGGTATATGGGTCTTGCTTAAACTGAGATGTTCTAACTGTTAATGGGAATTATTTGATCATGCAAACTGCATTAGGAAATCTACTGTGGCTGCTAAAATGCATTTCAGTTTGACCGTAGTAACTGCTGAGAGATACAATTAGTATTAATTTCACTCTGTGCTAGCTGTGATCTTTCCCCATGTTGTAAATGAAAGACAATTTGATACACTGTTTACTGAAGCAAGTTACATTTATAATTATTTATAATGCAATCTTTTCCCCTCCCCTCTGAAATGCTTAGATGGATTTGTATGTCCAAAGTAAACTTAAGAGGTTCACAGTTGGAGAATTTAATGATGTGGCTGTAGAAGATGTCTGTAAAAAAAAAAAAAGTCTAAAATGTTATAATATGTGTGGCAGGATCTAGGAAGCTAATGCTCTGAAAAATAGACAATTGAATACTTGTCTTCAAATGGGTACTCCAGCTGTTCAGTAGAAAAGACAATTTGTCCTTACTTGATAAAATCTTTATTTTATATATCTTCACAACTGTCCACTGATCTGATAAAACCTTGACTCCTGTTAACTTGGCAATTCAAGCTATAAAGGAGACATTTAACTTTACTGCTCTCTGAAAAAGATATTGTGGTCTAGATACTAACTGGCCTAAACCTTTAGTAAGAGGGTTTTATTTCAAGGTATTTTCAGAGGCCATGGTTCCTTTCTTGACATTGTTTTGTCAGATGTTGAAGCCCAAGATACTGACAAATAGGAAGAGTACCATATTGTAACAATTATATTGGTCTCCTAAGGCTTTCTCAATCCACAGATATAAAGAGACAAGTTAGAACTTATATGGCAGACAGTTGTAACACTCTTCCAGGTTTTTCTTTATTAGCAAGAGTCAATACTTTAATGATGATTACACTCATATTTCAAATGACAGGTAAAAGATATGGACTTTTATACTTACAGTATAACAATTTTCTTGAGTTTCATTGATCGTTATGCCATTCTGATATTGAACATTTGTCCGTATTTAATTCAAAAGTTCAAGAAAAAACTAAATTGGGATATGTTGTGTATTCAAAATGTTGGTACTGAAGCCAATTAGATATGTCCAACATGAACCATTCATGCTTCAATGTGATAAGGTCCATGACAATGCAAGTTTGTAAATTCACAAGGTATTGTTGTTCAATACCTTGGATGCATATGCCACTGGTAATTTTGAAGGTAGACCTCCAGCCATAACAACATAATCAACTCCTAGTAATTGGTACTGCTTACTTCAAAAGCTTTAGTACAATCTAGTGTGATAGAGAACTGGAGTTGAAGAGATTGTTTGCTTGACCGGAATAACTGTCTTTTCCCAATCTTTGAAGGCCTGGTATCTGTACATGACATCATTGGGCCAAAGAGGCCACAATAAGTCCCAAAGACTGAATCAGGTGGGATTCCTAAAAGATAATCTTTGCTGCTTGGCACTGGACTGCACCAGGTGGATGCAGTGTATGTAGGGTGACCAGATAAAATCCAGGTCAGGGCTCATGTAACTTTAACAGTAGTAGAGAAAAGGGAATTTCAGCCAGTGTCATTTGTATGCAATTAGTTCCTGGTGAAATTCCCTCTTCATCACAACAGTTAAAGGTGCAGGCTCCATACTAAAGTGACCATATACAAAAGAAGGCAGGGCCCCTGCAATTTTAACAGTTGTGATGAAGAGGGAATATCATCAGGAACTAATTGCATACAAATGACACTGGCTGAAATTCCCTTTTCTCTACAACTGTTAAAGTGACATGAGCCCTGACCTGGATTTTATCTGGTCACCCTAAATGTATGCCATCCTTTTAATCCCTCCCTATGTCCCTGGTGTCACATCACTCTGGAATAATGCTATGTGAGGGGGATGGAAAGGATTAAATTGGTGGCTGGCATGCTCACTCAATACAACTGTCTGGACATCTCTCAGCATTGAGTGGCAAGGATAAACAAATTCTTAAAAGGGCCCATCCACACAAACATCCTACTGGCATTGGACAGGCTACCTCCTTTTAAAACCCTTTTTGCTTTGTCACCCAGTTCTAAGAGGTGAGCTAGCAAGTGAGCCACTTTTTATCTTCCCTCCTCACAAAGAGAGCAACACTGGATCAGGAAGGGAATAAAAAGATGGATGACTAGTACAGATGCTGGGCAACTGCACTGAGCAAGCAAGCCATGCCCAGGGGCTCCTCACACTAGATCCAGCACTTGTCCAGTCCCATAATTCTTCATGTGAAAAGCAGTCCAGGATACTGAAATGGTCACATAATATGAGCTGTCAACCACAACAAATATCTTACTTTGTGTGTACATTTTTATTTATTCATTAATTATTTATTTATTAAAACATTTATATCCCACCCACATCACAAGGATCTCAGGGCGGTGTACAAATAAAATCATACATATAAAATAGAATAAATATCCAATTCTAAAACAAATTAAACCATTAATATATTAAAACCAATATGAAATTTTAAAACAGTAAAATCCAATTAAAACAAGACAGTGTGCAGGCTGGTGGATTTAGCCATTAAAGGCTTCATTAAAAAGCCATGTCTTAACCTGGTGCCGAAATGAAGCCAGTACCAGGGCCAGTTGGGCCTCCAGGGGGAGGGCATTCCACAGCCAGGGTGCCACAACAGAGAAAGCCCTCTCTCATGTCCCACCATAACACAGGAAGCAGGTGAGATTTCCTAGGGCGAGCATTCCACAAACAGATGCCACCACTGAAAAGGCCCTCTCTCTTGTTGTGACCTGCCTCACATCATTTGGTGGGGACACCTGGAGGAGGGCCTCAGACAATGATCTTAATGTCCGTTAGTTAATTTGGGAGGAGATGTTATGGTAATTATCCTGATAGAAGCTCTATGAATGCTCAAAAAAAATCTCACTAGTGGTTATAACAACATCACTCAAATGAAGGTATTCTTAATAGTGACTGGAGGACTCATGGTGGGCTCACCTCACAAATTCACTCAGCCCTGCTCATCCATCCCTGTTCCACTAGCAGTGTGTTTTGTTCAGGGCTCCTCAGGCCCATGAAGAAAACTGATTACAATATAATGCAGCATCAGAATGCGGTCCCCTCTAAATACAGGTAGATCTGTCAAGCACTAGTCTGTGGAATTCTTTTTTTCTCCCATCTCCAAGTCTGTTTCATGCCGGCTCCATGCAGATGGAATATTTTATGGGGGAAAATCTGTATGGTGGTTTGGGGTATATTTTTAAAAACACGTCTATTTTTAAAAAAGGTGTGCATTTTTCAAATTGTATGCATTTTTCTATGTATCCACCCACATTTATATTTACACATATTTCAAATATGTGCATTTTATTAGATGCTTATTTATTGTTGTGCAGAATGCATAAGAGGTCCTGAAATGTATGAATTTCCAGGCACAAAATGTGTGTGGCCTCATCTGTTTCCAAGTGGTGCAGATTGGGGAAATCTGCTAATGATCTAATAAGAGTGGATGCTTTACACATTCTCAATCCCCACGATTTGACGTGAATTTCAATGGCAACCAACAAAGTCATGAAGGAAACTGTCCTGAGACTGTTTTTCTTCTATTGTTCTGAGAGTCTGCCCAAAGTTTGCTCATCTTTATATTGAAATTTTAAAGTTTTTTTTTTTAATTGCCTAGACTTTTTCCCGAGGGATAGTACAGGTATGTTTGTAGATTATTGTGAGGTTGAATCTCTCCTGATTTGAAAGACTGACATTAACTAATTGTTGTGTAACTTTAAATAATTTATATAGGCATGCCTCAAGAAATTGTTGAGTATTCATTCCTTAAAAATAGAAATGCACATGAAATACTAATGCAGCTCTTCTCATCTGTAAAATGCATCTCTCATAACTTTGATGTCACTCCACTTCACTGCCTTTATTACTTGTTTGAATGGCATGGTATTTGAAAATGTTGTCTTATGCTAGATTTTTCTATGAAAACATTTTAGGATGTCTGAAGTGTTTTCCTAAACCTGCTGAACCAGGTGCCTCTGTGGTTCTTGAGAGATGGGGAAGGATTTTTTTTTTTTTGCTGCTGCCAGTGACAGCAGCAGCATCCATGTTGACAGCCTGGGCACATTTTTTTTCTTCAGCAATGCCCCAGATCCAGCATCAACAAGAGCATTCTTGGGAGAAAATGGCAGGTGCCACCCCCCCCCCCCAAAAAAAAAAATGGTAGGAAAATTTTGGAGAAAATTCTGTAAACTTCTGCCTTTTTTCTAGAGGGAGGGATAAAAAGAAAAGTCTGAAAAAAAATCCAAGAAAAATGTCTTCAAGAAATTTTAGCTTAGCTCTATGGATTTACACAATCACTCTTTCATCCAAACATATCCTCCAAAGTTCTTTTTCCTATGTGGAGACCATTGCTTTCAAACCATTATAGCTGTATGCACAGCTTCCACTTTGCAAAATGATTGTATATAGACCTGGCAAACAGTAATTTTACTGCCTTGCCTATTTTAACCTATATTTATATCTACTTAAAGAGAATTACTTAGCTCTGTGTCTCATCGCACGTTGTAACGGAGCTACTTATCGTGCTGCTGGGAAACTTGTATATCTCAGGGGAAAAACAGTGAGTAGTTTAATTAAATTTTAACAGCAATGCTATCTGATACTATCTTTCAAAATTCTGACCAAAAATATCAAGTCCTGTAGAGGAGTTTTTTGTAGGGGGGAGGGGGGTATTAGCACAATCAATGTAATTGATCTTGAAAATCAGAGGAATTTGGCCTGCAACTGTCATTCTTCAAACCTTTATCCAAAACTTCAAATATTTTATTTAGATGTACATAGATGACCTTCAGTAATTTCAAACTACCCAAATTGCTAGCAAAGTTAATTTTGATACCAGAATGTTGTTGATTCTATCCACAGTCAAACTAAGAGCCAGTTCGCTCTTTACAGAGGGTCAAATTAATACTGAAACTATGTGTCATGGGTTGTTTTACTCCAGTGTAAGCATAGATGTCCTCATTTCTGATTGGAACTTCAGTGCTTGCTTGGGTGGGTGGGGGTTAAATCTTCCCTCAATCTGTTTTTCTTCTGTAATTTCATTCCCCTCATGGGCATGCTGAATTTTGGAATGAAAATGGGGTGGGGGAAGGTTTAACCCCCATCCCAGAGAACCCCAGTCCTAATCCATATCAGGGTAGGGTGACCAGATAAAATCCAGGTCAGGGCTCATGTAACTTTAACAGTTGTAGAGCAAAGGGAATTTCAGCCAGTGTCATTTGTATGCAATTAGTTCCTGGAGAAATTCCCTCTTCATCACAACTGTTAAAGTTACATGAGCCCTGACCTGGATTTTATCTGATCAGCCTATATCAGGGCTGTGTGCACTTACACTGGAGTAAAAAAAGAAAACCTGCCATACAAATCTTCACAATGTGTTATGACAAAAAACATTTAGTTTATCGTGATGTGATAGTGTCACTACTGAGTGATGAGTGTGATGGAGATGGATATTACCCAAGCTCATTTATGCAGCAACTCCCTGCTTCCAGGACCTTGGTGATGTTCCTGAGTATTTAAGCCATGTGGAAGATAAATCCCTCTACCTGACATTTTGGTCAGAAATCTCAGTTGCACACTTCCCATTCAAATTAGAAGAAAAAATAGATTTTTTTAAAAAAAGATTTTATAGAGACAAAACAAGAACAAAGGACACATTTAAACAGAAAACAACCTAATGTGCATAAATTCCAAACTTACTCCCACATGAGATTCATTGGGGAATGCCTCATAAACTTCCACCACATTGTCAAGAGGGGAGCCAGGGTCTAGAATAATAACACATCCAGTTACCAACAAATAGAAAGAACCAGGCATGGGAAAAAGCCCCATGCCATAATGACCATGTTTCCTGCATGTGTTATCACATTGGTGAAAGATCCTATTTAGAACAACACTGTTTAGAGAACTGATCAACTCATGTGTTCCTTAAATAGCAGACATCAGCAGTAGCCCTATTTGGACATTTTAGAGGACACTGGTGCCTACAGCTGCCTTGGAAGGTGGGCCAGTTGTCCACACTTCTATCTTGTTAGTAAGTTTCTACCATCACCTCCTTTTTCTTTATAATCCTGGCCAGGCAGAGGTTCAGAGCTCCATGATAGTTATTTGCCTGTGAGAGCTAGGCAGGATCTTCACTACTGCTTTATAATGGTATTGAAGTGCACTGACAACTGTTGGGGCCAATGACACATTCCATATACCGTTTTCAAACCACTTTCAAAGTGTTATATCCTGCTTGGTGTAGATCTGGCCTTAGTGACCAACTAGTTCCTCCTATCAATTTCGGTAAGGGCTGCTTGCTTTCCTTTTTTCTCTCCTCGTGTAAAAGTATGTAGCAACAAACAGCTTAGATGGGTGAGGAGAAAACAATCCCTTGGTCTTGCCACAAACTCATGCCAAACACCAGGTCCAAAGAAAGATTTTATTAGGAATCAAATACTGGATAAAGGGAAACTGAAAGATGTTTCAAAAACAAAGCAAAGGTTAACAAGTTTGCTATCCTATGCTAAGAGCATCCACGAATGGCTTGGGACCAAGCCACCTAAAAGTCAGCCTTCTTCTATATTCTGTAGTTTTTAAGATAATTAAGATAGGCTCTTCTCTCAGTGCTGGCACTATCAGAGGTGCATTTGGTGGAGATGTGTGAGAAAGGGCCTTCTTGGTGACTGCTCTCAGACTTTGGAACTCCCTACTCTCCTTAGTCCATTTTTATTAGCCAGAATCCAGGCATTTCAGACAAATAGGCTCAACCAATCAAATGAGTTACACATAGGCAGGAAGCCACCCAATGTTAATTTAAAAAGAGATTATTCGATCTACTGCTAGTAAACTTGATATAACAAAGGAAGTCTCCAATTGTGTATTTGAAATGTGTGCATTGGTCACCTTGGAGGATTGGAGGCAATTTATGTGGGCTGTATTTTTAAAGGGACTTGCGCTGGAATGGTAGGCTTTTACCCCAGGCATGTAAGTTATGCAATTAGCAATTGCTTAGAGCAGGGGGCTGTCTATACATGATGAAATCCCAGGGATGGGTGTGTGGTGGTGCAGCATCGATTATATGATGCAGAAGCCACCATGCAGCATCCCAGGGCTTCCCCCCAAAGCTCTGAAACAAAATGTTGGGGACTTACCCTGACTTTTTTTTGTCTGGAGTGTGGTGAGGACAGCGCATTGTCATCTGTCACTGCACTTTGGGGTGGTGGCAAAGGTGTGGCTGGATGAATGGTGACCCCAGATTGGTTTCTGTCTGCCTGGACAGGGGGGAGCGGTCGGCCTGCAGGCTGGTGACCTGGATGGCCACCAGAATGCCCCTGCGTTGCCTCTGAAGTGGGGAGAAGAGTCTCCCTTTTGGAAAGTTCTTGACAAAGCCAGGGATGGACAGGCAGTGGAGGTGGTGAAGATGATCCATATAAACCCTACAGGAGCAAAACCATGGGATTATGGGGGCTCGTGGCACCAATGCGACATAGTCAAGACAGCCCCCAGGAGATCAGGGCCATGCCTGCTGGCCACATCCCTACAATCACTTCCTCATCAGCCTTGCTCCCCGCACTGTCCACTCATAGGGGGGCATATGTAGTGGACAGCCTGCTCTTCACACTTAGGATCGTCCCTGATTGTGTGGGGTTCCACATTGTGGGGGAGCCTATGCACCTGGAGCATGCACCATGCTACTGTTGTGCCCCCAATGTGTGGACGGCTGGGGGAGGTCATGTCTGTAGAGATGAGCCTAGTAAACTATATACCATATATAGTACACATTGGGCCTGTTCAGACAACATGTTAAGCCATGGTTAGGCTGCTAACCCTTTTGCAGCAAATGGTTACTGAGCGGTTTAAACCCAAACTAAAGGATTGTTGTGAATATAAAAGTTATGGGGCCCAACCATGTATGCCACTCTGAGTTCATTACACACATTCCATTGTGACCTGGCATCTCTAACCATCTGTGCCCTATGTTCAGACATCAAGGATGTACAGAATACATTCTTGATGGCTGCCCAACAGATGTAGAACTTCTCACCTTGAAAACATGTCCTAGTCCAAGCTTTTGGGTATCATTAAGAAGTACTGTAAACTTTTGTGTTTGTCCTGGTGTTCAGGGTTGGGCAGGATTAGTATTATTTTTAATCTTCTGATTGGTCTTTTAACATTTTAATGGAATTTTGTATCTCTTAAGCTATTATTACTCTGAACATTAGGAATGTATGACTCAGTAAGTCAACGTAACAGTGGCATATCTACAGTTCTAATTTCAATACATCAAAATAAATCATTTTAAAAGCTACAATAGCAGATTTTGATCCTTATCGCCTATATGAACATGCCATTGTGACATTTATTTTTTATTCTTTCATTTCCTGTACATTTTTAGCTATGAACAATGCAATATGTCTGTCAAGCAACCTCTCTATGGATATTTCTACACATAATGTTAAGTTTGTATCAGTCCCAATCTTATTTGAACAATGACAATTGTTACACCTCAATAAGTCATTTTTCCCATTAAGAATAACATACTGTGAACCCTTTAAATATAGGAGGCTTGCTGCCTGCATTTTCTGTTTTTATTTTTTAAAAACCTTTTCAGTCACACTCTACAGGGAGTGATGTTTAACAAGTATTCTATTTATTTGCTACTTGAACTGTATAAATAGATATGATGACAAGACTCACTGATGGCATAGAATGACATGTGGGGAAACTAAGCTTCATAAAAAGAATTATTAGAACAAATTTTAACATCCCTTATGTTCATTTCTCCCCTTTGCTGTGACTATGGCTAGAGGGTAAAAAAGAATTGTCATTACAAATATCAGTTATTGTGACTTTCTGGGTACCATATTTGTTAGAGGAAAAGGATTACCCTTATTCACAGTGTGGCCTGCATAGTTGTTTTAATCTAAATTGTGATGTGTAGTTTTAAAATCATAGCACTAATTTATTTATGTTCTGATTATCATGAACTATATTTCGTATGAATATTCTGTTCTTTTCTACTCACCTGCCATCAGTGAGTTAATGGTGCTTTTTCTTAAAAGTGGGGGTTTTGGAGGGATTGCCTGGGGAGGAATGAACCCCAATATTGAGCCACATTAGAATTCTAGGGAGTCTGGAACCACAATATTGAGCCAAGCTTTGTCACTAGAGAATTTTTGACTTGATTTTAGGAGCAAGAATGTTCTTTGGGCCACTGAAACAGAAGACCATTTGAGCAGGAGGGACGGTTTTAATAGTGAAATTAATTAACAAAAGTGGTGATGGCATTCTTTTTATTTTATTTTTTTCTTTCTGGGGACAGAGGTAGCTGTCATTTTATTTTCCCTTGATTGCCCTAGATATAAGTGGTGTCCTAAAACATTGTGTTGAATGCCACACAAAATGGCAATCTCCACTTGGAGGTTACAGATATGGATTAAGCATCAGTTCACACAATCAGTTCATATGGATGTGTGATGGTCACTTGAAACAGCTGTGCATACAGACAGCTCATTCACAATAAGCCAGTATATTCCAGAATCTTAGTTAGTTGTTCTGTGTAACCATATGCTAAAGTGGTTACATATTGTCTAGAACCATATTCCAAAATAGTAGTAAATAGTCTAGAAAACTATGAGGAATACTGGTTTAAAACAGACAGCATTGATTTTCCCTTTTCCCTACTTTTTGTGGGATGAAACCAGGGGATGTTCTGTGGGCACTTTATAGTGTTACTTGAAGCTGGCTTGTTTTGTTTTCTGCTGCAGGTCTCCCTGTCTGTAATATAGGATTATATAGAAAACTGCCTTATATTAAGTCAGAATATTGTTACATCTAATTCAGTATTGTCTACACTGACTGTCAGTGACTTCCCAGGCTTTCAGATAGGAGCATTTCCCAGCCAACCTAGAATTGATCCTGGGATTTTCTGTATACAATACATGTATTCTACTACTGAGATGGGGCTTCTCCCATGTTTTGAAATAAAGTTGTTTCCTATAAATACCACAGAACTCTAGCAAACCTTTTCAAAGTTCCTATAACTTCCCTCAGAATTCCTACAGAAGTTTCACCTGGTGGAACCTTCAGTTTCACCTCAAATTTTGAAACTTTAACATTTCAGTGGCAACTCCATTTGGAAGGATTTTTTTGAATGATCTAGTTAAATGTTCAGCAGAAGTATGATTAAAGTATACTATCAGGCAGCCAGATGTGTTGCCCCTTGGATGCTGGGAGTTGTTGGACACATCTGGAGGATATCAATTTCGGGAAGGCTGCTATAAGGAAAGATGACAATAGTTGCTGCTAAGAAGAACTAGTCTGGAAAGTTTTTTATATGAAAAGACATACTTATGAAGCAGCGGCCATGTGGTTTAGACTCCAAGTGTACTATTTGAATGTAGTCTAACATGAAAGGGAAGAATCCATCATGAAATTTCAAAAATTAGCATAGCAAGCAATGTTGGCTTGCTTCATATTGGACCTGAGGAAGAAGAGGAATTGTACATTGGAAGAAGCTGAAAACAGAGGGGCTGTAGGTCCAAGAAAGCAGAAGGGATATGTAGATAAAACCTGACCTTGAAACATTAGAGGGTTGTATTCCATTATCAGGAGAGTATGCATGGGTGGGGAAGGTGGTACGCAGAGCTTTTCAGGGATGCTCTAGCTGAAGATTTTCATGTTGCCTACATTCCCTGGATGCACCATTACCAATATTGAAAAGACTAGGAGGCCCCATCTTGAGTATTGCGTCCAGTTCTGGGCACCACACCAAGAAGGATGCAGACAAGCTGGAGCGTGTTCAGAGGAGGGCAACGAGGATGATCAGAGGTCTGGAAACAAAGCCCTATGAAGAGAGACTGAAAGAACTGGGCATGTTTAGCCTGGAGAAAAGAAGATTGAGGGGAGACATGACAACACTCTTCAAATACTTGAAAGGTTGTCACACAGAGGAGGGCCAGAATCTCTTCTCGATCAACCCAGAGTGCAGGACAAGGAATAATGGGCTCAAGTTACAGGAAGCCAGATTCCACCTGGACATCAGGAAAAACTTCCTGACGGTTAGAGTAATACGACAACAGAACCAATTACCTCGGGAGGTTGTGGGCTCTCCCACACTAGAGGCATTCAAGACGCAACTGGACGGCCGTCTGTCAGGTATGCTTTAAGGTGGATTCCTGCATTGAGCAGGGGATTGGACCCTTCCAACTCTACTATTCTATGATTCTATGCCATACTTGAATTTGGTTGTGGCAGCCACCACCATAAAATTTTCTAAAACATCTCTCCCTTCCTAAACATGCTGTTCATTGAACTTCATAGGCTATTACTTAGTGTTTATGACTTGGCCTATATGGTTAACATTTTTCTACAGGAATGCAATCAGTATAAGAGAAATAGTTCGATTTTGCTACCATTGCTCTACAGTGAATTACAGCAATATGATCCTTCCTTCACAAGAGTGCCATTATGTGTATACAAAGACTACCAGTGATGCTTTATACCACACACCCCTTTGCTAGTTGTAGTAAAACCAGCAGAATAATTTCCCCTCCCTGCTGAATTTTTAATATGTTTTGATCTCATTTCCCTATTCACTAAGGGCCATTAACTTACAAGCATGCAACAATATATCATTGATTTGTCAGCAGAGAACAAAGGTGAAATTTGATTGTTGGAATCAACTCACAGTGTTCTAAATCAGCTTCATTTACATCAGTCTGGCTCTAGTTCTCTACATATAAGGCTTTCATCTCCTTAAGTACTTGTCTGATCGCATCCTCATTGAAGGACAGGAGCTGCCAGTCATTAGTGCCCTGTTGTTCCCAAATCAACACCATCACTTTTAACAACAATTTCCCGCCTTCATTAGATAATTAAGTATGGCACTGCATACATGTGCTTTTTGGCTGAGGACATTTTCTCTCATTCATCATAGCTTCTGATGTTAGTGAGTTACCAGATTTTGAAACAAATTTGGTGCACTTGTAAAGTACACCTTCTCTCCAAAATTGGGCCTCCCTGCAGTTATTCTTTTGCTTAGATTTAAGTGTGAGCTGAAGAACACACCCTCCTCCTCTCATGTGGCCACTACAGTTTCAAAACCAACACAGTAAGGGCTGGAGGGCTCTTCCTTTTTCTTATTTATTTATTTATTTATTTAGAGAGCAATCCTATGGCCCCTAGGATACTTCACATTCCTGGATCCGAGGCTGGGACATCAGTCCAACCTTGGACCTAGGAGTCCAAGCTCCCTGCTCCCTTGCAGCAGGTGCGGAAAGAACCACACAAACGTAAGCTCGGAGAGGAGGAAAAGAAAGTGTTCCTGTGGGTGGGGAGAGGAGGAGACTGGGGCAGCCAAATAATAAAGACCCTACTGGTTACGCAGCCTCCTTCCCTCCCACTCAGCGGAGCCACAGCTAGACTGGCAAAATTGCCCATCTTGTGAAAATGTAAGGTGTGAGGAGCATAGAGCAGACAATTGCCTCTGTGCTCTTCCTGCCCTGCAAAGGATAGCTGTAAGCCTCTGAATGCAGAGTCTTATGGCCATCCCCATTGGATTCCGTCTTTACTTACTGAATTTCCATATGGCTATTAGCCAAAGCTCTCTGGGCAGTTTACAAGACAAAACCCCAAACCATAAAAACCCATTAACATGGTAAAATAATATATTAAAAACATCAGTTTAAAACAGAATAAAACCACAATAATAATAATAATACATTTATTTATTCCTTACCCGTCTCTTCCTCTCCCTTCATGAGATTGTAAAGTGTTTGTAGGTAAAGATAGTTTCTAAACATGACAATATTGTGTTTTTATTGGCCCAATATATATCCCGTATTTGTTTCCATTGTGTGTGTGTGTGTGTGTGTGTGCGCGTATATATATATATATATATATATATAGTCACCAGTGTACCCAACCCAGTTGCTCTGCTTTACTCTTTGGCAGTAATCAATAATCAGAAACCAATAGTCTGTGCCAAGGCACAGAGTAATAATCCCCCAGCACCACCTTTGGGAATTGGCCATCCAAGTAGGACTAAACCCACTGTGGTGCAGTACCTCCAACTCCCAGCACAGATACCCAATACTAACACCATGGTTGATGGTATTGAAATCTGCTGAGAAGTCCAAGAGAATCAACATAGTCACAATCTCCATGTCCATCTCTTCACAGAGATCATCCCACCGGGCAGCCAAGGCAGTTTCCATTCCAAAACCAGCCTGAAACCTGATTGAAATGGATCTAGATAATCAGTTTCATTCAAGAGTGCTTGGAGTTTGCTGGCAAGCATCTGCTCAAGCACTTTGCCTAGGATGTTGGCTACTGGCCTATACCTGTTAACTTCTTCTGGGTCTAGGTTAGTTTTTTTTCAGGAGTGGCCGAATAACAGCCTCCTTTAAAATGGCCAGCACCACTCCCTTTCTCAAGGAGGAGTTGGCAACCCCCTGGACCTAGCCACACATCTCCTCCCTATTAGTTGTAATGAGGGCAAGGGTCAGCACAGATGTGGTGAACCGTACCTGGTCAAGAACCTTTTCCACATCTGTCCTTCTGCATTTTGGAATGCTGTTGCAGTAGCATCCCTGATACCAGGGATCCCAGAAATATACAGAGGGAAAAGGGAAAGAGAGTCCTCCTTCCCTGCTGCCATTCCTGGAAAAGCCACAGTAGGAGTTCATATTGGAAGTTCATAGAAAGAATGGATTTGGGAAAGATTTAACAGCTATCACATTCCCAATTGTGTCATATATTTGGGATCAGAATTAACTGGGTTAATTTAAAATTGTATTTATTTACAAAATAGATGGGGAGAGTTCTCATCAGTTGATGCAAGAAAGGAAATACTGAAAGTAATAGCATCATTAGAATACTGTTGAACTTATTGTGTGATCTAGAAATGCAGCTGGTATTACTGGTGCAAGCACAGCAGTTTATGTATCACTGATAATCTCAGTGTATCTAGTCACATCTTTCTTTTGTGGAGAGAGTGTCTTGTTAGTAATGGAGATATCTATAGCTGCTACCAAGGGTAAGAAAACCCACACACCCCAAAATAGGACAATTGGTTTCAAACTCTGGTAATATCAGATGGTATTTTAAGATGAAAAGGATTAAAATAGCTCCTTAGATAATTCTCCATTTTTACTGTTTGTAGGTGGATCTTAAAGTGTGATTGTGCTTCTGTTTTTCCTCCTGTTTTTTTTTAAATGAGAGTAGCAGTGTGACTTTAGCAATACAGTATTTCTTGATTGACTTTGGCAATATTTTATTAGTGCCATCTAGTGTACGTACATACAAAATCCAAGACAACAAAAATATACATTATGTATCTTAATTCCATGCATCTGAATGACAAGTATTTCATATTTCCAAACATACTAAATAGATACTTTTTCTGACACTGAATACTCGGTAAACGTTCTTTTCTTTGCTAAACATTTTTTTATCAGGATCTTTCATAATATTGTTATAGAATAGCTTACACTTTCTTTGAAATTTCAGTGATAACTCTATTGTGTTCCTTAGAGAGCAGTGTGAGATAAATAGCTTTGTCATACACATCTGCTAGTGTACCTTAATAATCTCAGACATGCCATCGTTCAAACTTTGTGAGGAAGAAAAAGGATGTTACGAAAAGCACCTTTGTGATCCTGTGGGTAAAGCTGTAGAGCCTTGCATATATAGCTGATAAGACATTTTCTTCCTGCAGCAGCAGAATTGGAAAACAGAATTCTAAACTGGCATGTTTAGGCAATATAAACTGTGCTAGAAGTACTTTGAAGATAATTTTTGATAAGGTTGCCTTTGACATTGGGTGACTTAGCAATAGAGACAGGTAGAAACCTATGACTGGCAATGGTAACTAAATAGTTGCTTTGTTTTCTTTCCTTTTGCAATAAAATAAACAGTGAGCAGGTCATGAGCTTTTTTAGCCCTAGTCAGCTGCAAGCGGGTCGCAGAAGTGGCAGTGATAGGGGCTGTCTGGCAGGTAATACAACAAGGATATTTGCTGAGATTGCTTAGATGCTGACACCAGCATTGTGTGGGCATTAAATAGAAGAAAATAGTCCATCATTCAGATTCATAATATTATCTGCACAGAGCATAAATTAGGCTGAGAATGTTCAATAGAAAATTATGATTTACTTATACTAATACTGTGATCAATGGCAACCTGGCTTTCTCTATATATAGGAAGTTGCCTTATAGTTTTCTCAAGATGAGACAATATATTAGGAATTGAAGTTACACTTTTCTTGAATCCATATATTGGTTTCAATGTAACAATATTTATTTATTATTTTATTTATTACATCTTTATGCTGCCCATCAGCCAAAGCTCTCTGGGAAGTGCACAGTTAAAAACCATGAAAAATAACAATATAAATACAAACATTAAGAAGTTAAAAAAGCAGTGGTCCAACAATATGGTCAAACAAAAGAATTTGTCTATCTATCTATGCCTCTGCTCCAACTCCCAAGGTTAATTTACTTGTATAAATCTGAAAATTGGCATCATTTACTATTCATTTGACTCTCTAGGCCGGGTCCAGGTTTAGTCATGCTTTGAGCAGACTAAGCATGACTAAGTCTAAACCTCTAAATTCAACTCTCTAGATTTAAGAATTCAGTGTTCCAGAAGAAACGTCATCACACCACCAAGTATTCACCTGCCCAAAAAGTGGGTAATCAAGGAGACAGCAGGTTAACCTATCAACCATTTAGAATTGATTCAATAAACAAAAAAACCTACAGTTTACTCCCTCCAAAAAAGTTAAGGCTATACAGTTTTCAACCAAGCATCAAAAAGCAGGGAAATTGTTAGCCAAGGCTCACAAACCTTAACTTCACATCCTCTGAAAGGAAGCAAAACATGAACGTGAAATTCTAATTCTCCCAAAGCAGATAAACCATGTGGACAGGATGAAGAATATGACATGCAGAGGTGACTATTGAGGTTGTGGAAAACTGATGATGAATTACTTAGGTGGACCTACTTGTCTTTTTATAGAGCAGCGCTCCCCAACCTGGTGCCCTCCAGATGTGTTGGACTGCAGATTAGTTGTATGATGTTGTCTTTCAAAGCCCGAAACAACTTGGGACCAGGATACCTAGCAGACTGCTTTTCCTTATACATACCAAGGCAATGTTTAGGATCCGCGGAGGTGGCCTTGGTGGTCATTCCAAAGCAAACAATCATGGGCATCATCTTCTCTCTTTCTCAGCACTATTAATCTGAGGTAAATAGCAGTTACCTCCCCATGCCCACCTCAACATAATGAGCCTCATCAGACGGGGGGAAATTGCATTTCCTTACTATCACTTTCCCCCTGCTTCTGTCCCATGATACTTCCTCTTTCTTCACACAGGGGAAGAAATAGGAAGTAAACAATGACCACGTGGCCCATTCAGTGGCCATTTTTATGGTGCTGCTTTTCCTGCACACAGCAGGAAATGGCGGCACATTTCGTTTTTAAAAAAAATCAAATTTAAAGGGATCTATTTTGTGATGGAAAGAAGGCAAGAAGAAGTGGGAGATGCATGGGAGGCAGACAAAGTTGTCAAAAGGACCCGCAAATATCTACCTTAATGCATCTCTGACAGATGGTTGTCCAGCTGCCTCCTGAATGCCTCTAATGTGGGAGAGCCCACCACCTCCCTAGGTAATTGGTTCCATCGTTGTATTGTTCTAACAGTCAGGAAGTTTTTCCTGATGTCCAGCCAGAATCTGGCTTCCTGTAATTTGAGCCCATTATTCCTTGTCCTGCATTCTGGGTTGATCGAGAAGAGATCTTGGCCCTCCTCTGTGTGACAACCTTTCAAGTATTTGAAGAGTGCTATGATGTCTCCCCTCAATCTTCTGTTCCACAGGCTAAACATGCCGAGTTCTTTCAATCTCTCCTCATAGAGCTTTGTTTCCAGACCCCTAGTCATTCTTGTTGCCCTCCTCTGAACATGCTCCAGCTTGTCTGCATCTTTCTTGAAGTGTGGTGCCCAGAACTGGACACAATACTCAAGATGGGGCCGAACGAGTGCTGAATAGAGGGGAACCAGTACCTCGCGCGATTTGGAAGCTATACTTCTATTAATGCAGCCCAAAATAGCATTTGCTTTTTTTGCTGCCAAATCACACTGTTGGCTCATACTCAGCTTGTGATCTACAACAATTCCAAGATCCTTCTTGCTTGTCATATTGATTAGCCAAGTATCCCCCATCTTGAAACTGTGCTTTTGGTTTCTTTTGGCATTTATCCCTATTAAATTTCATTCTGTTGTTTTCAGCCCAATGCTCCAGTCTATCAAGGTCACTTTGGAGTTTGTTTCTGTCTTCCAGGCTATTAGCGATCCCACCCAATTTTGTGTTGTCTGCAAATTTGATAAGCATTCCCTGCGCCTCCTCGTTCAAATCTGTAATAAAAATGTTGAAGAGCACTGGGCCCAGGACTGAGCCCTGCGGTACCCTGCTCATTACCTCCCCCCAGTGTGAAAAGGTACCATTGATAAGCACTCTTTGAGTCTTATTCTATAGCCAACTGTGGATCCACCTAACAGTTGTTCCATCTAGCCCACTTTTCACTAGTTTGTTAAGCAGAATGTCTTGGGCACTTTGTCAAAAGCTTTGCTGAAGTCAAGATATACTATATCCACAGCATTACCACAGTCCACAAGGGAAGTTACCTGATCAAAAAATGAGATCAAATTAGACTGACAGTATTTGTACTTGACAAATCCATGCTGGCTTCTAGTAATCACTGCATTGTTTTCAAGGTGTTTACAGATTGACTTCTTTATAATCTGTTTCAAAATTTTCCCAGGGATGGATGTCTGACTGACTGGTCTGTAGTTCCTAGGTTCCTCCTTTTTGCCCTTTTTGAAGATAGGGACAACGTTAGCCCTCCTCCAGTCGTCCGGCACTTCACCCATCTTCAATGAGCTCACAAAGATAATATACAATGGTCTGAGAGTTCTTCTGCCAGCTCCTTTATTACTCTAGGATGCATTTCATTGGTCCCTGGAGATTTGAACTCGTTCAAAGAAATTAGGTGTTCCTTGACCATTTGTTTATCAATCTCAAACTGCAATCCTGCCCCGACAGCTTGTACTTCACTCTTTCCAGGGGGGTCATAGACCCGCTTTTGAGAGAAGACTGAGCCAAAGTAGGAATTGAGCACTTCGGCCTTTTCTTTGTCATCTGTTACCAAATTGCCATCCTCATGAAGCAGTTGAACCACCATTTCTTTCCTCTGTTTTTTTACTATTCATGTATCTGAAGAAAGCCTTTTTATTGCTTTTAGCATCCCTCGCTAGCCTCAGCTCATTCTCAGTTTTAGCTTTCCTGACACCATTCCGGCACTTCTGTGCTACTTGTTTGTACTCTTCTTTTGTAGCCTGGCCTTCCTTCCACTTCCTATATGTATCCTTTTTTATTTTCATGTTATCTCTAAGCTTTTTGTGGAGGCACATTGGTTTCTTCTGTTGTCTTCTATCTTTTTTCCTTGTTGGAATTGTTTGTAATAGGGTCTTTAAAATTTCCTTTTTTAAAAACTCCCACCCATCTTGGACTCCTTTTCTCATTAGGGTCACTTGCCATGGGACTTATCATAGTTCTGAGTTTATTAAAATCGGCTCTGCTGAAATCCAGAGTACGCGTTTGGCTACACTCAGCTTTTGCTTCCTTAAAAATCAAGAACTCAGATATGCCATGGTCACTTTCCCCCAGAGTTCCTGTAAGTTGGATTACATGGGACAAGAGGGGTAACAAGGCAAAAGGTCTTGCTGCTTTCCGGGGTTGAATTGAGGGAGTGCCTCCCTCCCTCCATGGCATGTGTGCAAAGGAGTTGGGGGGGGGTTGTTTTTGCTTGTTTCCTCGCAGCCCCCAGGAAAATCAGGACTTACCTCTGAGTTGAAGTATGATTGTACTGTAAGTTTACAACCCTTGGCACACTTACTTGGGAGTAAGCCACATTGACCACAATAGGACTTACTTCTGAGTAGACACATGGGGATCAGATCTACCTCCCTTTGTTGCATGGAGGCATTTTACCCTCTTCTCCCTCTGTTTAAAGCCCTTCCTCCCTTCCTTGACAACTTCATAGCATAATGCCAGCTTTACACACTGCCAATTTCACGCCATTAAGGGTTTATGGCATCTTTTTTCTGATCTATTTTAAAATGGACTAAAGGGTGGGGGAACCACAGGAGATATCCTGTTTGTTGTAGTTTAATTGACTTGGAAAGTTCTATGAGTGGCCAGAAGTAAGTGTACTATAAATAGGCTCATTTAGAGAAACCCTAAATGAAATGGGACTTCAGGGAAAAATGCTTCCAATCAACTCTAATACAAGAAGAATAGTAAGCCATCATTCTTTCAGGTGAAAACCCTCTTGTCTCTCCAGGGATTAGGACTATTAAATGGTCAGCAACATTTTTTTTCCCAATGTCGCTTTCGATAGATGGGGGGGGGGGGTGTTTTTTGTTTGTTTTTGTTTTTAATCTGCTTTTTCTCAAAATTTCACCAGTCATTCTGGATTTTTTTAGGTAAATGCATTCGCCAACTCACTAGTCTTCCGGAATTTAAAAGATCTATAAAGACTTATCTCTTCCGGCAGGCCTACCCAGATGAATTTTAAAGTGTTTTATTGGTGTTTTATTGGTGTTTTAATGATGTACTGGTTTTATCTGCTTTTAATCAGTTTTTGTATTTTGTGTTTGGTGTTGTTCCCCGCCTCGATCCGTTGGGAGAGGCGGGTGATAAATAAATATATTATTATTATTATTATTAACACAACTTCCTAGCGCCTGAAAATTTCAGGAAGATTGGTCAAGCTAGAACAACCCAACCATCCCAATTACCATTTTACATTATGGAATCCTTTATTTCTTTTCCTTTTCCTTCTTTTTTTTTACTGTAGGACCTTAACAAAAGAGACACTAGTGTGTTTCCTTTAATTAGGTGTGCTTAGGGTAAATGATCCAACCATTCTTCTGCTTCCTTATCTATTTCTTCCTTGTCTCAAATGTACACCCTTTTATTTGATTTATTTCCTTTCCTTTCCATGTTTGATTGTCAGAGGCAGTCATTGCCAATACTTACCAAATAAGTGATATTGCAAACAAAATTCTGCACAATCCTTAATATCCCTGCCTTTTAGTCTTCCAACAATTTTATTGTTAGGTTCTAAAATATTTACTAAGCATGAATTCATGACCAATTTCAGTTCATTACATTTCAGGAGCTGTGTGATGAATGGGACTACATAGAGGGGTGCACTTCAGGATTTAAACTAGAAAATTATAGGGGTGCTTGAGGAATCCACTGTTAGCAAATTCCAAATGTGAACTGACATGATCCTAACCTTCTGAACTAATCTATGGATTTGAATTTAGTTATCTGCTGGATTTTGCACTTTCTGGGAGTTCCTATATAATTCTTAGCTCAAAATATATAACAAAATATGTTTTTGAAATATGTATTTTGAGAGAGAATATGTTTTTTAAAAAATCATAAAATATATTTAGAAATATATATTTTGGGAGATACATTGACACCACAATCCTATATGCATCTACTTTAAGCCCCATTGATTTTAATAGAGCTTACTCCCAGGTAATAGAATATATGATTCATGGAAATACATATTCAAATGGGTATTTAAAGAGAAATTTTCATGTGGCTATATTTTTAAATTGCAGATTAATGTAGTAATGGGACTAAACAGACTTGTGAATGAACACATATGAAACTGGCATTGATTCACCCATACCTATGAAATTGCAATCTCTTGTTCTGGAAATAGAGGAACTAAGGGTGCAATCTTATGCATATTTAGACATAAAAATGCCTACAACTTCCAGGATTCTCCAGCAGGCATGGCTGGCTGGGGAATGATGGACGTTGTAGACTTTATCTCTGTCTAAACATGCATAGGATTTTACAGATTCACTGCCCACTCACACTGAATGCATAGTATGTTCTATATTATCCATGAGCACATTCTTTAATTTACGCAAACAATCTGTTGTAACTTTCAGATGTTTAAATTTTATATTTAAGCAGGTACAAGGTCATGATATAAACCCTTCAGTTCTAGCATGTTAAAGCCACATCAGTGGTTTATAAATGGAACATTTTTGGCACCCTTTCTTATTTTTATGGTTGGTAACTGTGCCTATAACGAGTCATCTTTAATTGGGATCATCACTTAATTAGATTTTTATTTCCAGTGTGGAATGACAATTAAGAAAATATCATTGTGCATATGAAATAGAATTAAAGCTGAATTGGTTAAATGCCCAAGCTGAATAAAATTATGCAACACTAGATTAATGAGTCATTTAAAATGTCTGGGAAAAATTGGCTTAGCAACTGAGCTAAATGCTTAATCACATAACATCATACAAACAATGGAGAGATGCCATTTATTTATTGCACTATGGGACTTTTTTTGTATAATCTTCTAAACGACTTTCTTAAAAATATACTCTGAATAAATACATTTTATAATTTTAGATATATGTAATGATATTCTAGTATGTGCTGTGTAATCATATGCAAGTCTACTCAATGATACATGATTATTTTTATAAGTTTTCAGAACTCTTTTTAATGTATTGGCTATAGTTTTCCACAGTTATCTGGACATTTGGTTCCACTGGCCTGGTTCACATATAACACTAAACCATCATGTACTTTCTTGAGATGTGGCTTGTTGTTATGTCTGAACCCATCCACGAAAACAATCCATGTTCTGTTAACCAACTACTTACCACAAATAGAAGCCTTGGGGTTTTTTTGGCTTATGATGTCTGTATTGTTTAAATCATGGGTTGTTGTGATGTATGAATCCATAACCATGGGTTATCCCTGGCTTGTTTGTGCTGCTGTCCACCATGAAAAAGAACAGCCGGTAAGCAAGACTGCTTTGAAGTCTGGCAAAACTGGTGAGAAAGAAACAAACTTTAACATAAACTATGGCTTAATGCTACATGTACAACATTTGCACATGATCTTATGCATGGATTGCAGCTGATGACTGAAATAAAGCAGTTAGGATGCAAAATAAATAAATAAATAAGCATATGGGTATGCACCCCTTAATTTTAGATCTTCTTCACCATTAAATTATAATCTAAGTAATGAAACCTGATTAGACATGCAATTTCTGCAGATGAATATTGATACACAAAAGCTACTACTGAAAATTGGCCTTTCACTTGAAATGTTATTCCCCCACCCCCAAGCATGGTTGTATTTTAGATGCATGGTTTCCTGTATGTTGTGTGGGTATGGAATTGCATGTGACCTCTAAGTTTAAAACAGTACTATCTATCATGTTGGCATATTGTTTGCAACAACAATTCATAAATAATATTTCAGTCATCAAGTGTCTGTAAAAACTAGGACTGATATAACCTTAACTGAAGCAGCTATAAAACTTCTTAACTCCCTGTCACATGAAAGTCTGATTGTTCTGTAGTATGGGGATGGTAAAACTTTACAGCTTTCCAAAGTTTTAGCAGCAATGAATTCATACTTCTCACTATCATTTTGTTTTGACACCTTTTCCATCACATCCAGCATCTGTTGAATAATATGAAAATGGACTTGGAAGGGGAGGGGGAGAAGCTGTCTGCAGTATTCACAGCTGGTGCTAGGGTGCTGTTGTGCCTTGTCATCACCTGCCTACACTTAGTTAATAAGCATCTGTTTCTTCCTTTTTTCTTGTCTTGTACTTACAAAAATAAAATCGCTATGTTTGACTGTTCCATCTTTCTGGCTGGCAAGGCACCTCATTCTTCATCCTAAGTACCAATTCCAAGATAGGTTGAGGAAGAAAAATATACTTGATTCAAACACATTAAAAACCTAAATCTGTCTAGCATTATTTAATAATTATTGTATTAATACTGTTCTCTTTTGAGATAGGTCATGGACAGGTCAATAAAATAGCTGACTTTTTCAACTCTTGGGGAATGCTTCAGTCATAAATAATGTGGAACAATTTTTAAGATTGATTTATTTCACTTGAAGCACAAGGATCCAGATATATCTCCCTCTGTCTTTCTATGTATTTATTTTATTTATTACATTTTTATCCCATCCTTCCTCCAAAGAGCTCAGAGAGGCCATTTCCCCCCCCCCACCCCCTTTATCCCCACAACTCTGTGAGGTAGTTTAGACTGAGAGTAGTGACCTGCCCAAGTAAGTTTCATGGCTCAGTGGAAATTTGAACCTCAGTGTCCCCAATCCATCACTCCTAGTCTGATGCTCTATCATACTGCTATACTTTCAGGAGGTATGAAATATTAGAGCTCCAATTTCTATTAACTTGTGACTCATCAAGCCAAACCAAACACCCATGCAAGTGCTCTCTCCCCTCAAAAGCAGCAAGAACAGTTTAAGTAAGAGCCTGGTGGGCTACAATATAGGGCTGGTAAGGTGTGTATGACTTGCTAGATCACAAGCTGTGTTTGCCTCTGTTGAGATCTAATTTGAATGGCGGATATTAAAAGTTTACTTTGTGGATACATTAATAACAAAATATTTGGTTAGTAATCAATGATTTGATTCAGACTGCTGGATTATTTACATGGGAAGAGAAAAGACAAGAATAAAAAAACACTCCTTAATTCTGCAGATAGGTTTTGTTCTTTTTATGAAGGATTCATAGCAGGTTTACTAGAAGTATGACTATTTTTGTCCAACATGGATTTTTAAAAATCAATTATAAACAGAGTGATCCTTGTGATATAGGCAGGGATATAAATGTTTTAATAAATAAAATAAAATATACATACATGCAATGTGTTCCAGCTTAAATTCGGTTGTGATTACTCTGATTTTTAACTTTACAAAAATATGAATTAATATTGCAAAGCTTTTCAAATCCCTAAGTCCATGATGCATCTAAGGTTAAACACAAATCCGTGATTTGACATAGGACTTAAAAGTGCTTAACTTTGGCTGAATCATTCCCCAAGTATTCTGTGGGATGACAGGTAAAAATCATTATTTTCAGCTATTACATGAAACTCTTGAGATTTAATGAAGAATTTAGATGTTTTTCTGCACATAACTGATAAAATATCATGCTTGTCCATTTCAGTTCTAGCTTTTCATGTGTCTGTGTAAGCGTTGTGTAAATGTATTATCATGAATATAGCTATAAAATAAATATTACTAGTAAAAATATATATTTTTAATACAGTGGGCACATCCTAAGGAAATATTAATCTACACCTACCATTGATTTTAATAGATTTATATACACATATGGGGCTCATTGAGGAGCAAGGTTTTTCTGTTTACTCCAGTACTTGGGATAGTGGTATTCACACAGCCTTATTATACACATGAACTGTCCCTAATGTTGCACTGAATAGGAAAACTTGTTTTCCACAAACCACCAGATCCCTTGTAGAGTTTGGATTGGATTCAGGGTAAACTAATTATATGTATTAGGATTAGCCATGTAAAATTACTATTTTAGGGTTGCATCATACATGTGGTTTGGCACCTTTTCACTGTGCAGTTCTGATCACACCCCTGTCATGCACACAGGGCCAGAATCAAGAGTTGGCATGTTTGGGCATCTGCCAAAATCTCACACGTCAGCAGAGGGGGGCGCTGAGAAGAGGCCCTGGACCTATTCCTAGGCTGACCATATGAAAAGGAGGACAGGGCTCATGTAACTTTAACAATTGTAGAGAAAAGGGAATTTCAGCCAGGGTCATTTGTATGCAATTAGTTCCTGGTGAAATTCCCTCTTCATCACAACAGTTAAAGGTGCAGGCACTATACTAGAGTGACCCTATACAAAAGAAGGCAGGGCCCCTGCAACTTTAACTGTTCTGATGAAGAGGGAATTTCACCAGGAACTAATTGCATACAAATGACACTGGCTGAAATTCCCTTTTCTCTACAACTGTTAAATTTACATGAGCCCTGTCCTCCTTTTCATATGGTCAGCCTACCTATTCCTCCTCTTCACCATTGCAACGTGCTTGTTCGTCCACCTCTTGCAGAGAACCGTGGTAGTGTGAAGTAGACACCACTGCCTTCATGCTCATTATCTTTCTGCCTTTCAAGCAAGCAGGTTGCAGCAAAATGAAGAAAAATAGCAGTAGACAATGCTGGTGAAAAGGTAGACTCCTTGAAAGGGGCTCATTGAGGGTGATGTGCCCAAGGGTCCTCTAAAGCCTGGAGCCAGTGCTACACAAAGAACTACGTTACAGTCGGGACTACCATGTTTTGTGCATGAGTATTGCACACCCACTTGTGCTTACAGCTACATCTAACTGGTGTAGTACAGGGAGCTATTTTACTAGAAGAAAAAGATATGGTGCCTGCAATGTCATATATGTGCCTCTTTGGTGCAGTGCTCATACAGAAATAAAATCAACTGAATACACACATGCAAAGCTACTATTCTCTCTGAACAAAGACAAGAATCTCTGAAGGCAAGGCTGTGCAACACCAAGTCCATTTCAGGAGCTCCTACTAAAAAGATGATTCAGAATCTGTCACACCAATAGCAAGGCTGTCAAATATATCCAGTGTATGATCATAGCATCAGAAGCAAATTGAGAATAGCTGCTTAAGATACACAAATCAGCATAAACTGTCAAGAGAGACACAGCTCTGAATACAAAAGTCATATTCAGATAGTGCATTCAAGGTTACGAAGAACATTATTAGACATTGTAATACACACTTTAAGTTTACATGGATGCTAAATGCTGCAGAAAATGAAAGTTTTTTTAAAAAAAATCCAGATATACTATAAATTATACTGCAATGTGTGGTGGAAATGGCAATGATTAGGTGAACTATCTTGAAATCGCCAGATGTCGGTGGGGAGATAGTAGCATCCCTTGCTGCCTCTGGCTGAGTTGTTCATGTGCCAAAGATGTGCAGTGCAAGGAGAAGGACCTAGGGAAGATTAGAGTTGGGGAAACAGAGAGATAGGAAAGGAGGAGGTAGGAGCCAGATCAAGGAAATAGATCAAGGGAAGCAGAAGGTGGCAAAGCAAGAAAACTTCTAAGTAAGGGTAGTCTACAAAAATAATAGAGAAAGAATGGCAAAGGATAAAGTCTCTCAGAAAAGTACAATAGGAGAGAAAATGGACTGAAATGAAATTCAAAATAGCACAGGGGCAGGAGATGAAGAAAGCTAAAATTCACACAACTGATCCAGCTGAGCGCTTCTTGCATGTTTAAACCAAGGGTGTGGAACTGTTCCAGCTCCTGGGGCAGGTTTGCATTCTGTCTCCCCTCTCCCCCGAGGGGCTGAACAATGTAAGCAGCTTCCCTCCTTCCCCTTCCCTCCAAAGCAGTACTTCCTTTCTCCATGCAGAGGGAGGCACAGAGTGATTACTTCTGCCTAGGCGTCTATGGATTTCGTAAAATCTGTCTGCATTTCGAGGATTGTCAGGTGCTTGTAGTTCTGTTATCCGCTCATTGGTGGAATCAGATTACCCCCCCCATTTCCCAAATTTGCACAAATTTCCCAAATGTGCAAATCCCTCCAAAGCACACTTCTTCATGGTTTAGCCTATGTGGTAAATCTGCATTTTCAGCAAGTATTTATTTAATTTTATGTATTTTTCTACAACTAAATTTGTATAAAATTCTGGAATGTAAAAAAACACACACAACCCAACTGTCCACAAGTCCGCAGAATCCATGCAACTCGGGAAAAGTCAATCTGGTGCACAATCCGCAGTTCATAGTCACAGAAATCCAAACTCATTTGATCCCATTGTGGATTACGCTGACATCCCCGACAGGTTCTCCCACTGCTAGAGAAGAATAGGATTTCTTCTTTCAGCTCTAGAGAAAGGCTGCCCAGCAAATCTCTATTTTATGAACTGGAAGTGCACAGCTGCCAATTATCCAAGTAAAGGAAAACCAATCCTCCACAGATGTAAACAGGAGGAATTTCACACTGGTGGACTATCACGACAATGGCTTGGTTTTTTAAAAAAAAAATCCTAAAAATTCAAGGGATTAACCAATCTGTTTCAAACTTGGAAAGCCTAAAGCCCAACTAAGATCTCTCACCGTACCAAGTTTCATTTCTTTATCTTTAATAATTATGCAGATGTTAGCATTTTGGTTAATTTCCATTTTAAAAATTCCTAAAAATCAAGAGACAAACCAATCTGATTCAAAGTTATCATACCTAAAGCCCTACTTAAGAGTTCTCAGGCTCCCAAGTTTCATCTCTTTATCTTTAAAAATGAGGGAGTTTCGTGCAAGGAGGGGGTTGGGGTTGGAACAGCAAAAGTATGTTAGACCTGCTCAGCCCCTTCGTTTGACAGCCATGGAGGAGAAACATCCCACCCTCCCCTTTTAACAGCAAGCTCTCCCTTTACAGCACATGCCCCCAACAAAGGAAAAAGTGAGAGGACAGCACTACACAGAGGCCTCAGTATACAATAAATGCACTTGGGGAAAATAATCCAGACTTTCCCCATTCTAGGAAAAGACAGAAAAGGCTGGGGAAGACGCGAGGTGTCTGCAGAATGGGCACGACATCATGTGAATACTGTGCTGCAAAACCACACACCAGGCATGGTGAGAGTGCATTAAATCTCTGGTATGATGGAGCCATCAGCCACAGTTCATATATTCATTTTGGAGCATCGCCCATGTAGTGCAAAAGCACAAGCCTCTGCTTTCTATTAGACAGATAGCTTCTGTGTGAACAGGCCCCTCTGTATTATTTATTTATTTATTTGCTGCATTTCTATACCACCTAATAGTCGAAGCTCTCTCCGTATGAATTGGAAAGAATTCAAAGGCCTAGTTAATACAAAATTTCACCCTCAAAAATGCAGGGAAGTATCATGCAGATTGGGTGTTGATGTAATCAGGCATTCAGGCTCTCTGGAGTCTGTATAGGGGAGGGGAGGGGCTCAGCCTGGTCCACCACCATGCTATTTTGGTGCTACTTCTGGCTTTTGGTGGGGGCTTCTAAAGAGATATGGGGGGAAATATTATTTTTTAGGAACAGATAATTATAAACTAGAGATCTGTGGACACAGATGCCATCAATATGTTGATTACACCCAACTCTTCCTCTCCTTTTCATCTACCCCAGTTGAGGCACTGAATGTCCAGAATTGGTGCCTGTGCAGGATAATGGACAGGATGAGAGCTAACAAAGGAAAACTCAATCTAGACAAGTACTGTTAGTGGGTAGTTTGTCAGCCCAGTTAAGTGTTGTTCAACCTGTCCTGGAGGGGGTTGCACTCACCTTGAATACCTTGGGGATGCTTTTGGGTCCATCATTGTCACTTGAAGTCCAGGAGGCCTCCGTGGCCAGGAGCATCTTGTATCAGCTAAGGTTGATATACTAGCTGTGATCCTATCTAGACAGAGATAGCCTTGTGAAAGTTACCCAACAACAAACTTTGGGATAAAACTCTGGATTGTTCGTCCCCCAACAACTCAGAGTTCCAGGTTCACATATTACATCAAAAACTCCAGAGTGAAAGCTGATGGAACATGGAAGTGGCAAGCAGATGGGAGGCAGCATGATCACTGGCTGTTGCGTTGCCCCAAGTAACTATAGGTTTTATCTGAGTCTCTGTGATTCTGTCATACAAAAAATAAGATTTCAGTGCCTGTGGTTCTGTCATGCAAAAAAAGAAGAAGAAGAAAAGATCCTGAATGCTTTGTATAGACACATCAGTCCTTGCCACAATATTTTACTGGTGAAAAGTTACCCTGTAGAATTAACTACCTCAGTAACTGTGATGAAGAGACCGCTATATGTTTTTCATTCTTTAAATTGTCTATATAGAGCTGTTTATCAGCTATAGACATGACTGATGGCTCAGTGTCTGGGAGCAACTTATGCAAATGTGCTCTGCTCAAACCCCATTGTTTTAACAGAATCCTTCTTTATATGTCTCTTGTCTGTTTGCCAGCTGAACAAACTGCCAGGAAGATAATGTCTGGTTTGAATAACCAGATTTAGTAAGGGAACATCTGCCTTGATATCCTGCAGTACAAAGTTAAGTAATCTTATAATTTCCTTCCTGATTCATCAGGGCAGTAGCCCACTATGCAACACACGTTAGGATGCTATCTATTTATAAACCCGTTTCTGAACAGGCAATTATGGAAGCCAGAAATCTGTGGGTGTTGGGAGAGGTCATTCTACAGAGTTTGTGTGGATTTTGTTCCAAACTTTAACAGAAAAATAAGAGAATGACACACATACCCCAATCATGCTTTGCTAAGGGGTGCTAAGGGGTGCTTTCTCGTGCTGCTACATAAAATCCCTGGCAACAGAGAGAATACTGCAGGTACAACCTTGACCAGCTAGGGTAGGATGTTTCAGTGACTAAAGGCAAGTAATTGGCTTGGCAATGTTATTCACTTCCTGCCAAAATGTGACCTCTAGCCCTTTATCTCCTCTTTGAAGAGACAAACCAGTAAAAAAAGAAAAGAAAAGGGGGGGAGGGATATTGGATATATATAATAGCTGTGGTCTATTGCCTTTAGTCTGGTCGTTGGATGTGGTTGCATTTTACTATGAGTTATTCAGCTATGGGCAATTCTTAAGAGGTGTGTCTCCAATCACAACCTGCTGATGTAACGTCATGATTCAGAAGTAAAATCTATTCCTATGGAAATTATAAGCTAATGCCAGTTTACCCATACTAGCCAATCTGTGTTGGGATAGTAAGCACCAAAAATCAGTTAACCATTATTATCTATTGTATTTTGGGGAGTCTGAATATTTCTTTATACATAATTTTCTATCTCACTTCTATAAGTTAATGTATTTTGAGAGTTTAAAAAAATCACCTTTAAGTAGCTATTCAATATAAAACTATTGAAAGTTAAGTTAGAAAAACCCAAACTACATTAATCAAAACTCAAAATTTATCTTATTTCATTCACAAGCTTAATTAATAGTTGTTAGTTGTTGGGTTTTGTTTGTATTGCTGAGGTACAAGTGGCTGGGATGTTGAGGTAGAAAAGAGTATATGTGAATTCCTTTAATATCATCCTTTCAATTAAGTCAGAAGTACCTTTGTGAGTGAATTTTGTTCCTTCATTCTGAGATATCTAAAGAATTCTCAGTTCAGAACTCTACTAGGCCTATTAGTCAACAATGTAGACAAGCAGATCTGTCAATCGCTAACTCATGTAGTCACATTTATTTCAGAAGTTTCAATTATTTAATGGAGATCAAGGTTTGATATACTAGAACTACCATTCAGAAACTGTTGGCCCTACTAAGAGTCAAACTATGTAATAATCATGTTAATATATTATGTAAATGACCTTCTCTTTGACCACTGGAACCAGTGGAGGATTTCAGAAGTGACTGGGAGAGAAGGGTTAAACATCTCCCACCTAAGTGTACTGGTCTGGATCAGGGCCTGCACACTTACCTGTGAGAAAAATACGAAGATAGATTCAGCTGCAAGGTACATATTTAATGATTGTGTAGTTTGATCCTTACACTAGGGAGGGGAAGAGCATAATGATGGTATATACTAAATGTTTCCATGTTCAAATTGGGCAGAAGTGACTGAAAATCTCCACTTCTGAGGCTCTGGTCCCTAAAATGTATTGCAGCCTTGAATATGAAGGTCAGACATTTTTGATATTTTACCTGCTGTGTGGGTGTATATCAGATATTTCAATATGGAGAAGATCAATCTTTAAGTGTCAGGCTAAATTGAAATTTAAGGTGGCCTAAAGTTCCCGTGCTCCCCACAACCATCTTAAATTTTTAAAATAGCCCCTCAGCCACTGTGTATCTAGCATAAGCACAGCAGGGACTTGTGATCTTATAGGATGACTCAGTGGCACAGCTTAGTAATTATAAACTCTGCAACTGTGCAGTTTTGAAGCAGCAAAAATATATATTTTAAAAAAGCTGGGAAACAAAAAGTGGTAGTGATTGAAGTGGGGAGAGGGAGAAAAGATTGGTTTTGCTGGAAAGTTCACAGTTGAAGAACTGGCAGGGGGAGGAAAACAACCCAGGGTAATCCTGATTGCTTATTTGCAGGGGTGGCATAGTAAAGTTTACTACGATGGGTTTCTATTATGCCAATTTAATGTGGGTGAACATATATATTTTCATTTGGTGAGTTCTGATATTTTAATACTTATTATTATTATTGTTAAAGGGTTACATTTTAAAATTAATAACATAGTCCCTCTTATATCAGACACAATTTAGAGTATTTTGGACACCTAAATGAACTCTTTTGCTTTGAATGTTTATTAGTAAGCTTATTGTGCTCTGATGGTGTACAACTTCAATAGAATCTTTTTTTTAAAGGAAGCAGCTCCATGTTTGTTTGTTTGATGCATAGGATTTTACATCATGGCACTGTTATACAGGGGAAGGGGGGCAAAAGACAGCTGTAGAAAGCCACAATCTACCCTAACAACTTCATTCAGAAACAAAATTGAAATGAATGAACAAATAAAAAAGACAGAAAACATTCCCAGTATGTTAATGTAAAACATAAAGGGCATGATATTTTTAATAGTGTTTTATAATGCCTTTTTATGTTGCTAGCTGCAAAGTCTGCCAACAGAGCCTATAAACTAAAGTGCAAACTGTTCGTTATTGTTCCAACTATTTGCTGAAACTGAAATTTGTTGCCAGTGGTTTGTAAGAGCCATTTTCCTTTATTTGGTGGGAAAGTCTTAAAAGTGCACAGATTATTGCTTTCAGGAAGACAAAAATATTGTTATATTGTTTAAATATTCATTAATCTTTCTCTAGAATAAGTGAACATTTTAGATGAATATAGTTGACAAAGAGTTCAGAGATGTCAAATTAAGAGACCCTTTTTGATAATCTTGCAAGTGTGACACCACAATCACAGTTGCAAGACCAGAGACAGGGCTTTCATATCATCTCATCTCACCTTGAACACAAGGCTGCAAATCACTGAATTATAGGCTCTCAAAGAATGTGACATGTAGGGATGGGTAAATTATTTCACCCCATGCCCCGCATTCAGATTTTTAAAATCTCAAGTTCTTTCTCTGTCAAATATGAAGAATTTAAAGGATTATGGAAGATTCTCATCAGAAACTAAATGAAACAAAATTCGCACACATCTGCATTAGCCAAATATAATAGATACAGTCTATTCCCACCTTGGAGATGATGATGTTGTATCTGCCTGTCATGTAGCAGTTAAAGATTAGGAGTTTGTTAGACAAAAGAGGACACACACCTAATTCAGCACTAATATGGCTGAATAAAAAGGTATTCAAACTCAGATTTTTAAGTGTTAAGCACTCAAAGACCTGTGTCCAGATGGATGAATCATCAGTTTCAGTTTCTCTCACATGCAAATTATTTTAATCTTAAATTCATTTTATCTCAAGTATGGAGAACTTTGCCAATTTTGGTAAATTCTGAACTGAATTGAATTGAAACAAAGTTCTCACTCATCTGTATGTACTTAACCTGTGTCTAACCTAAGGGCTTGGCTACATTGCATACTAAACCAGCTTTAATTGTCATGGTTTCTTTCACAGGACTTCCACTGCTTTGGTGCCTTTTTCCACCTGGGCTTATGCCAAGCTACCAAATGATAGGAACACACTGAAATAATAGACACATATCTGGATTTTTAAAATTTAATTATTAAAAGTATTTTTGTCCCACCTTTCCATTAAAAGAAAAGCTAAAAGCAGCTTCAACATGTTAAAACCAACAGTATAATACAAAATAGTGAGTAATAAAAGAGAAAAGTGGATGCAGATCAAACACTTCTTTTAACAAAAGCTCAGCAGACCAAATGGCTGCACAAAAATATATGTCTTCACAAATGACAGGCCATCAGAAAGGTAGGGATTTCCAAAGTTTAGATGTGTTCATTGAATAGACTCTTTCCTTTGTCCCAATCAAGCACAGCTCTGATATTGGTGAGGAACAATGGAGAACATCCATAAATTATGTCAGTGGGTAGGCAGACTTAGGTGGACAATTTATGAATTCTGGTTTCAAATAATTTGGGACTTTAAAGGTCATCAGCAACATGTTGAATTGGGCTCAGAAATGGACCAGAAGTCAAGCACACTCATTGCTTGGAACTGCTGAACAACAATCTCCCCCTCCCCACAATAAACACTTACCTCCAAACTGAATTGGCAACATGATTCCTTCTGAGAACTTTGAAATAAATTTGGTGATACAACTTGTTGATGCATCTGGCAAAGGGTACTCCCTTAATGTCATTGAACAAATCACAAGCAAGACACATCTGAAACACTGTGTCCACTTTTTGACAGCTGAGTTCAAGGACAATGAAGCCCATGCACAGAAGGACCACACATGGGAGTGAAATTAAGTAATGTAGTTTGAAAAGCAGAGAATGTTATGCAACTATGAGAAATGAAAAATTCTGTGGGGAAAAGGGCCCAAAAGAAACCATAGTGAAATTGAGAGATCTTGATTTAACTCTAGGGATATCTGCAGCTAGGAAATCTTTTTTGACTTGATGGAGTTCCATAGCATGTACGACTCACTTTGCATTTGCAACCCAAGCTGTGGCCATTTCTCTGAACTCTGGGAAACGTTTTTGCACATTTATTGCAAGTTTTGCAATTTGTGCAAATTTCTTAGCAATTTCAGTAAAATACAGCCAAATCTGCACAAACCTGGTAAAAGTTGCACGGTCAGCCATAATCTGCACAAATTTCTCAGAAATTTGTTCCAAAATCCCTATTTAACTCATAACATGTCCACAGCCCTAGTTATCCTCTCTTTTAACTCCCAAGAAACCTGATGATGTAAATAAGCCCTCACAACAGAGTTGTCTTTCACTCTGAGGACCTCTTCCAATGTTATTTCCGCGTCAAGGAAGCTGCTACAGCACCTGTCTTTCCACTGTGGCATTGTGAATTTATGCAGAAGGAGCCAGCTACATCCTATGCTATATTGCAGAGAAAAAACTGCATCATGGACTCCTGAATTACCCAGGGCTTCCAGTTTAGCTTAGAAAAGAAATATGCTGCAGATATGCCACTGAAGCAACATGGTGTGGAAGAGGGGGCGGGGGAGGTGTTGCCCCACCACTTTCTCCCCTCACTGCCTTTTTGGACTTATTTGACTTTAGGGACAGCAACAAGTATGCCCAGTATGGGAAGTTGGAGGAGAAGGGTATATTTAGAATTTGAGGCTTATTTGCCAGAGGCTAGCCTATAACAAAGGAATCTCTGCACTTAAAGTTAGGAAATACCCAGTATGAAAAGAAAAAAGAAAGGGGACAGAGGGAGGGAAGGAATTGTATTTTAATGTATCTTAATTCTTTTGTAAACCTGTTAAATATATTTTTAAATATGATCAGTAGTATATAAATCTATTAATGTGCTGGCTAGGGTTGATGGCAGTTGTAGCCCAAACATCTGGAAGGCCACCCCCGCCTTAGGAGCTCCAAACTTTCCTGAACTGGAGAAACGGGCAGAATCAGATGCAGCGCATGAGCACATTAAAACAAGAGAAATCATGGCTTCTGTTAATTAAGTGAATTGCAGTTGTTACTAGTAGGGGACAAGACCAAAACCATCGAAGAATGCACCAGTTATGTAACAAAGGTGATTAGGGAAGTTCAGCCTGAACAAAGTCTTGTGTAGGGATATAAATCATACAAATAATTATCTCCATGTGGTGACAGGTCTTAGTGGACTTCTTTAAAAGGAAATCCCTGGAGATCCTACACAGCATTTATGAGCTTCAGTCTCATTTATATAAAAGACAGTTCCTTGTAGAGCAGAATACCCAATCTAAGCATTCAGGATTCTAGTGCAACATTTATGCATTGTACTGTTGCAAGCTTCATTTATTTATCCCAAAAAAAATTATACCACAATTATAAAAGAAGTCTGCCTAATTAAGAAATGAACCACTTGTTTACCAAATGCCTTATTATTTCATGAAATAATAACCCTATTAAAAGAGACCGTCAGCAGTTACAGTCAATTAAGTGTTAAAGTTAGAATCAGTAATTATACATCGCTACTTTGCAAAGTATAAAACATTAGAGAAGTGGAATAAGCAGACTATTGAAAATATTTCCAGTTCTGACTCACCAGCATTTCTGGTACAGAACAGAATGTACTTTTCATTCTAAAAGTTTCTTGATGGTAGGGATGCCTGAGAATTTTGCTCATGTTTACAAATCATGTGAACACGATTTGTAAACAGGAGCAGAGTGGAATTCTTGGGAAATTCTTAATTTCCTGAGCTTGTTTTTATAAGTGCGCACTTCAGAAAATGCTTATTTATCCCGTCAAAATGCATTCTCATGCTTTAGATTATTGGGGGAGTGCACATTTAGAGTGTTTGCTTGAAAATTGTGCATTTTTTGTGTAAAAAAATGCATACTTCCCTTTTTTTTTTTAAAAAAAAAGTTCACATTCAGGAACAAGAATGAGGTGAGATGAACATGAAGTGGAAAACTGAGAACCTTTGGTAAGCTCTAACATTGTTGTTCTGCCATCCCTACTTGAAGGATTACATTTGTAATCCTACAATCTGGGGGGCAAAAACAGAATATTTTCTATAACTAGTTTGTATTTCAGCCAACCTAAAATAGGCATGGTTGTTGTTCTAACTGATGAAATGGGCAGCTGTTATGTATTTATATCGCAGCTGGTGTGCTAGAGAAGCTTTACAGGAACTTCTTTCCAAGTTGCAGGTATACTGATGGCTTAACTAGCTATGATGTGGTAGGTCATAACTAACTTGCTTGGAAAGAAGCACCAGGGTGAAGAGATGTTTAAAAGCATTAGCTGATTGGGCTGAAGCTCACGGCCCACTCTCTGAGAGGCCTATCAGCATTATAGTGCTATGTACCAAAAGTCATGCATGCACTGATAACTACACCACAATATTTTATTTCTGCTTTGACTAACCACATTCTGGTCTTGCTCATGTGCACAAAAATCACACCTGACTTCTCATTTAGAGCTCATTCCCAACAATGGGCTGGGTGGTTTTTGTTTTAACAAATTCTGGAGACATTTCCTGGTATGCATTTCCTATCTTGTGTGCAGTATCTTAGAGATTAAAAATGGGAGTTCTAGAGAGGAAATGAGCTGCAGTCCAGAAACATGTGAGGGTGTGGCTACTCGACTACCCTCATGCATTGAAAGAACGTGTGAGAAAGTAATGTAGTTTTGCTGCATCATCCCACCCCACCACTGACATGCGTTCATCAGCTATAATTTTACTGACTTAGGTGCACAGAGTTGTTCCAAATGACAGGAGAATCTGGGCCAGTCAGGATCATCCCTCATGCAGAGTACCTCTATAATTATATATCTGTATATGTGTAGGGACCCTTCATACCCTCCTAGATGAGACAGATTACTAGATCCATTTCAATCTGGCTTCAGAACTGGTTGTGGGACAGAAACAGCTTTGGTCGCCTTGGTGAATGACCTACGCCGGGAACTGGACAGGGGGAGTGTGTCCCTGTTGGTTCTGCTGGACTTCTCAGCGGCATTCAATACCATCAGCCATGGTATCCTCCTGGTCCACCTCGCTGGGATGGGACTTGGAGGCATTGTTTTACAGTGGCTTCATTCCTTCATGGACGAGCGGACCCAGAAGGTGGTGCTGGGGGATTCCTGTTCAACTCCTTGGCCGTTGGCCTGTGGAGTCCCTCAGGGTTCCGTTTTGCCCCCCATGCTATTTAACATATACATGAAACCATTGGGAGAGAGTGTCCAGAGTTTTGGGGTGCGGTGATGACACCCAACTCTACTTCTCCTTTCCACCTGATTCCAAGGAAGCTGTTTTGGTCCTAAACTGGTGTCTGTCGGCAGCAATGGACTGGATGAGGGCAAACAAATTGAGGCTTAATCCAGACAAGTCTGAGGTGCTCCTAGGCAGTTGAAAGGATGGGGTTACACTCCCCCTGAAGACACAGGTTTTGGCAGTGGCCAGGAGTGCATTTGCACAATTAAAGCTTGTGCGCCAGCTGCACCCATTCCTTGAGATGTCAGACTTGGCCACGGTGACACATGCCTTAGTTACATCCTGTTTGGATTACTGTAATGTGTTCTACGTTTAAAGAGTGTTCGGAAACTTCAGCTGGTTCAAAGAGCTGCGGCCAGTTTGTTGACAAAGCCCTATTCGGCTCGGGTCTGGGTTATCTGAAAGACTGTATTCTCCCTTATGAGCCTGCCTGTCCCCTGAGGTCTTCAGGTGAGGCCCTTCTCTCCATCTCACCACCATCACTGGCACGCCTGGTGGGAATGCAGGAGAGGGCCTTCTTGGTGGCTGCCCCAGGATCTGGAACTCTCTTCCCAGGGAAGCTAGACTAGCTCCCTCCTTGGTGTGCTTTCGGAGGCAGGCTAAAACTTTTCTGTTTCAGCAGGCCTTTGTGGAATAGTTAAGACCTCTGCGGATGTGCTGCTTATTTTTAAAAATTATTTGTATTTAAAATGTTTTTAAATGTTTCAAATATTTTAAAATTGTACTATGTTTAATTATATTTTTAATTTTGGTATATCTCTATTTATTTTAACTGTACATGTTTTAATTTGTAAGCCTCCTTGAGTCCCAGTATTGGGAGAAAGGCAGGTAAATAATTAATAATAATAATAATAATAATAATAATAATAATACAGCACCTGAACGTATGGCTGGAAGAGGATTTTACTGGCTCATACGGTGGAGGTAGAGCTATATGCACAGCCATCCAATGAGGAGCTATGCAGAGAATCTCCACATCTTCCAAATGTTATTCCAATGCATGAGTGGGTTCAAGTGAAATTCCCTTCTTATCGCTAGGCTGCTACTTTCTAGAACTCCCATTTTCAGTGTTAAGTAGCAAAACGATAGCACAAGGCTAAAATGACATTGGGAAATGTGTGTGACAGAAGAAATATCATGATGAAACGTACATGCTGTTCTTAACCCTTCATCCAGGATAAAACAATTGAGGTGTGTGTTTTTTCTTTCATCATTGACCAGCTCACATCTAAACTCTTTCAACTGTACAAAGTCGTTTCAGAATGAAGTTCGGTTCAGGACCAGATGAAGTAGCTGTAAACAACAGAGTCCTCTTTTATTTGGAAAACTTAACGATGGATTCAAAACTGTGTTTTCTAAATCACAGTTTTACCACTTTATTAAAAATGTGAAAATAGCACTAACATTGCCAGATACGTTTTGTGAAACAATTTTCATGATTCTTTTCCTAACATACTTGCCATGTTCAATTTGTACCTGACTCCTCTGATTTCAAATCGTGAAGCTGAACATTCATTTCACAAATTGCCAGTGATTAAAAAATAAAAATACACACCTCAGTAAGTGTGCTGATGTTCATAGCGTTCAGTGAAAGTATCTTGACAAAGAACATGCTCTCTGATGATGAATCAGATTCTTATGCAGGGGTAGCAAATCAGTATTCCCACAGATGTTGTTGGACTCCAAGTTCCATCAGCTTTAGCCAGCATGACCAGTGGTTAGGAATGACTATAGCCCAGCAACATGTGGAAGGCACAGTTTCCCCACCGCTCCACTAACACTGTGGTATTTTTTCTACATCGGTGCATATAGCATAGTTTTCTTTGTGCGTATGTGCATATGATCATCCAAATGTTATAACATAGTTTTCTTTGTGCACATATGTGTATGAGCACCCAAATGTCATGTATGTGAGGTCAGAGGTCTAGGTGAAGTAGGAGGCCCGCTACAGCCTACTAGCCCAGGGTCCATCATGTCCTTGATCTAGACTCTTCCCACCACAGGACTAATGCTACTAGTAGACTTCAGGAGGGCTGCTTAGATCAGGACAATGCAGCACGAGGTAATGGTTAAACACTTTCCCCAGTACTGCTTCCCTTATCCAGATAGCAGCCTCGCATGGTTGCTTTGCAGTAAAAAACAAAAACAAAGAACAACAAGCACAGGCATTCCTGATTACAGATTTCCCATGTTGCATCTAGTTTGGGCCTGAGTGAAATTCCTTTAAAGTGTTATTGGTGGGTCATTCTGATCTTATTTTGCAGCTGGGGTAGAGTTCAGTATCAAACAGAATCTAGGGGCTCATCTACACCTAAGGGTGTAGCAGGATTGAGCCTCCCCGATCTGCTGAAAAAGTGAGTATCCCCCGCCATCTCAGGGATGGCAAAATTGCTGTCCCCACTCCACTCCCATGGGCACATAGCCATCCTGCGCAGCTCCGTGCCCGTTTGAGGACCCAGGAGGCCACGCCACACCAGCCATGGTCCTTGGGGTTGTCCCGGGACCGCAGAAAAACCAGGACATTCCCAGCTTCAGTTATCTCAGGAAAGTCTGTGGTCGTCCCTGGATGACCCCAGGATCCCCTGTGCATCTTTTAGATGCATAGGGATGACCTCGAGACGACCTTGGGGAAAAAGGCTGGTGTAGACATGAGGTAGGATCCAATGGTGTCCTACTGCTGCTGGCCTACACTGCTGGTCCCAGTGCATGTACAGCCGGCCCTGCCAGCAGCAGCACACACACGGCCTCCACTACCACCAGTAGTGATGTATTGTTTCTGAGGGCAAGCCTGCAAACAACCAGAAATGCTAGTTTTTGAGCTTGCCCCAAGAAATTCTACATTGCTGCCACCGGCGGTAGGGGCTGTGCAGTGCTGGCCACCACCTCTAGGATACAGTTGGATCCAATCCATGGTTTGGATGGGGCGGAGGCATTTCTGGGGAATGTCTAGAACTTGTTGCTTTCTGGCATGCCATTTCTGGAAATGCATGAAAGGCAGACACAGTGCAGTCTTAGCCATTCAAATCCAGGTTTGCCTCTACATATTGTGTAACATGGCCTATACTTGCTATTCACTATGCCACAAAAAATCCCAATATGTAAACAAGTGAGTAGAATTACCCAAATTATTGAACTCTTTGTGAACATATTATCTAAATCCAGAAAGTGATAAGACTAATAAGATTTGAAAATTAGAATACATTTGCTAGGATTACAAATTAATATTTTCATGCAAGATAAGTACTTCACCTCTAAATCTAATGCGACTCAAGTAGAAGGATTACATATACCAGTGAATCTGAATAAAGGAATAAAAATGAAAATTTTCTGATGTGGAATGGATATAATTAAGAATGTGCACAACCTGACCCTTTATTTCAGCAGTTGGTTTTGTTTCCAGGGTGGGGGAGTTTTGCTTTGACGCACCACTCTCTCCGCTATTCATGGAAAACCTGTGACATCTCTGATAATCTTCAATTTTGAACAACTTCTGCAATGCAGGCTCCTTCTTTTTCCCCTGAAGCAGTTGAGCAAACTAATTTATGCTATAGCTAGGGATGAGGCAACTATTTGAGAGAGCTTGAATAGAGAGGGGGCACGAAAGGTGAACACTCCTTTCTGTTCTAAGGCAGCTCAAATTCAATCAGGGTTGGTTAAACTCCTCTCAAGCTTGGGCCAGCTTGCCCACATTTTCCATTGGCTATCCCTTCCCCTTTCCCATGTGCTATGGCAGGTTGCAGTGGGAATGCTGAATCACCCAAAATAGGACAGAAAAACTTCACATAAGCAGAACTGCAGGGAGGAGGAGAGGAGAGGAGAGGAAAAGTTGGTTGTACAAGTGATCTTCTGCTCATGCAATCTTCGAAGCCACTCTATGGTGTTTAACCACCATTAGTGCTCTAATCAATTGCTAAACCCTTCATAAAAATGCTTGACTCCACTGTTTTTTGACAGAATAAATATAGGCTTGGATCCTCAGATAAGTGAGTGGAAGGAAGGTCATGAAAGAAATTTTACCCATCCTCCTTCTCCTCCTTGAGCTGCTTATGCCTTACGAAATGTCTCTCTGGATGGGGTTTGAAGGGCTGCCAGGGAGGTAGGAACTATCCAGAAATTCCATTCTCAGAAAATGTTCACACCTGTTTTGGAGCAATCCTCCCTCCACACCCATCCTATATTATTCAGGAGTCGGCCCACCCACTAATGACATAGAGAAGCTTTGTAGGAGGTTCAGGCAAACTGGAGGGGGTTCAGAGAAGGGCAACAAAGATGATCAGGGGTCTGGAAACAAAGCCCTATGAGAGACTGAAAGAACTAGGCATGTTTAGCCTCGAGAAGAGAAGGCTGAGGGGAGACATGGTAACACTCTTCAAATACTTGAAAGGTTGTCACACAGAGGAGAGCCAGAATCGCTTCCCGATCATCCCAGAGTGCAGGACACAGAACAAGGGGCTCAAGTTACAGGAAGCCAGATTCTGGCTGGACATCAGGAAAAACGTCCTGACTGTTAGAGCCCAATTATCTAGAGAGGTCATGGGCTCTCCAACACTAGAAGCATTTAAGAAGCAGCTGGAGAGCCATCTGTCATGTATGTTTTAAGGCAGATTCCTGCATTGAGCAAGGGGATGGACTTGATGGCCTTATGGGTTCCTTCTAAATCTACTATTCTATGATTCTATGTGTCTATGTTTCTATGATTCTATGATCTGGCAGCTACAAGGTGGGGAAGATACAGTTAATGTTCCTTATATGAACATTCATCTGTTCATTTTCCTTAGGATCCAAGCCATCCAAACTACATTGTCTATGAAGATAATGGTCAGACTGAATGAGTGGGCATCATTTTGAATATGGCTGACTGAATTCCAGGCCTATTCTGAATGCTGATCATTCCAAAGTCTACATTGGGCTCACCTACACCTAAGGGTATAGCGGGAGGGGGAGGATCACAGACTTACCTGCTTCTGCGATCCTCTTCCAGCATTTATATGGCTGCGTGACGTCCCAGAAGGGAAGAGGGATGTCGTGGTCACCATTTTTTTTTAAAGAAGAGGAGCCTTGTCGTGCCCCCCTGCCATCCCAGGGATGGTGATATTGCTGCCCCCACCCTACCCCCATGCAGCTCCATGCCCATTTGAGGACCCGGGAGCCCGTGCCACACCTGCTGCTGTCCTTGGGGTTGTCCCGGGACTGTGGAAAACATGGGACATGCCCAGTTTCAGTTAACCCGGGGAAAGTCTCTGTTCGTCCCCAGTCGACCCCGGGATCCCCTGTGCATAATTTGGATGCACAGGGATGACCTAGAGATGACCCCAGGATAACTGCATGGTGTAGACATGGCTATTCTCTCAACTATGTTGGAACAATATTTGATTTCCATTACAGTTCCTCCAGCATAGCTGGTGTAAGTAAATCTGCTCTTAATGAGTAGATTGTTAATATAAATACCATTTTCTATTGTTGGTTCAAGGAATAAAAGCAATGGGCAATAAAACAGGATCCTGGGTCCACTTATCATAGCAGAAAAAAAGCTATTTTATATAGGTGTTTATTTTACTATTACCAGAAAAAAAATGTTTGCAGAGTTGACTATAATGCTTTCCTGGATGAAGAAGCTAATATCTTGAAGGCACCTTTATTACATATGCTGATTTTTGCCTTATAAAAATATCTGCATTAACATTAGTACTGTTTTCTCTCTGGATCTGGCCAGATCATTACCATTGTCATGCGGCAAGATTTAACATTCAGGAAAATCAACATCTTATAAATAATTAACACCTAATCCTCTCATGCATTAACACTCTTTCACAAAGCCCTGGAAGCATAAAGGGGGCTTTATCCCCACTGCAATGCATGTTTACACTGTCAGTCCGGTACAAATTAACTTTGATTTAAATAAGAGCCAAACAGTGCAAGTTGCTTTATATAGCTGAAGAGCAGCACAGGTGCCTTGTACATTGGAAACCTGCACAAACATTCACCCAAAAACATATTTAGCAGTCTTTCAAGATATTATTCTGAAAAATGTTCTTACCCTGTTTCCCAATTAGAAGATGACAGATGGCCATGGCTTCATTTGAAATAATGCATCCATTTATATACTAGAGCATAACTCGTTTTTAAAGTATTTTGGAAAACAAAAATAAGGCAACTGTAGATGCATAAATAGAAATCAGCTACAAAGAAAGAAAGTCAGAAGAAAAGACAGACAGAAAGCCACACCAATCTAATCAATCTAACCCCACATACGTTCAGGATGAAAGGTGTCTTTGATATTGTACCAGTAACTGAAATTCTGGAATCAAATTGTCCCTGCTCTCACTTTCCACTGAGGATTAAAATGTGTAGTGCCCACTGAGCTGCCTATCCATTCAGTGCAAGGAACTGCAGGATGACGAGTAAGGATATCATGAAAAATCAAATAATGCCATTAGAAGCAAGCAGATCTTTGTGAGTAGGTTTGAGTCCCTTTCCTCTGCCTCCAAAGGCTAGAGACTTACCAGTGGCAGTAGGAAAAGCAAGAGAGGCAGCAGTGGTTACTCTGCCTCCCAGTGACATGCCTAGTGCAAGAGTCCCAATGTGATGCCCTTAAAAATGGTTTAACTGGGAAGCAGGGATGCTACAAAGTGAAGCACTGGCTCCAGCATCATTTTTATTTGCAAGAATGCCTCTGGGCTTCACATCCAAGAGGTGTTCATAGAAAATACAAATGGCAAGTGCCTGCAGCCCAGTGCTTTGCTTTAAAATGTATCCAGACACCCAGAAAAAGGTAAGCTGGTTTTTTAAAAAAGAGCATGCAGGGTGGATAGGCAGGATGGCAGGGAGTGACAGGAGGTTCTTTTCCTGTGCTGTGTATGTTTTTTGCCTTTGTGAGGTGTGTATGTTTGTTAGTCTGGGTATACTATGTGTTTTCCTGGATTTGTGTGCATGTATGAGTTTGACAGAGGTTTAGTGTGTTTGACAGATGGTTAGTGAGGGAAGCTCCTCCAAGGGAGGCTGAGAAGGTGGCAACAAGGAATAGGTCCTTCTCAATTGTGGCCCACTGGCACCAATATTGTCAACTTTTTGTCATCAGGTTAGGACTAGCCCCTACTCCTAGGCATTTAATGGTATATGAATGCACACTTATATCAGCTGCCTTAAAAAGGTCAGATATTGAAATTGTTTTAGCTATTTAAATCGTTTTAAACATTATTAATAAAGAATGTTTAGCCTATGTTTTATTATGATGTAGTTTCATGTGATGTGTGGAATTTATAATGTCGTGCTTGTGTTTTTTGTGAATTGTTGTGAATTGCTCAGAGCGCCTCAGCTATTGAGCTGTATAGAAATGAAATAAATAACAAAACAAATAATCATGTGCATGTAGTATTTTTTCATGGATAAGGGTGTGTGTGTGATGTGTGTTTTGCTGAGGCATTTAATATATGCAATGTGTGTGTATGTTTTCCTGGGCTTTTGTGTGATTGGGTGGTGTAGTTGAGCGTCTTGCCTGTCTCAGGTGCTTCTTCTGGTTATATTTAAGTTCTTGGGCAATTTATTTATCTTTTAGCCTCACCAGTTTATGTTCTATGAAGTGGATGACTTGTGACTGGCCATACCTACCATGGCAGCCATTTTGTGAATGGCAATCTGCCAAACTTCCACACTGCCCAAAATAGTTGAGGAAACGTGGGCCAGAACTACACCAAGCACTATAAAGCACTATGAAAGTGGTATGAAAGCAGTATATACTGGCAGGATCTGCTTTCTAGCAGTATTGAAGTGCACTGACAACTGTTGGGGCCTATGACACATTCCATATACCGCATTCATACCCCTTTCATGGTGTTATATCCTGCATGGTGTAGATTTTATTTATTTATTTATTTATTTATTACATCTTTATACTGCCCATTAGCCGAAGTTCTCTGAGCAGTGCACAATTATCATGTATCATGGGCCCCAACAGGTATCAGTGCACTTCAATACCGCTATAAAGCAGCAGTGTAGATCCAGCCCTGGTCTATTCCCACCAGGAATAGGACTACAGTTCCCAACATCTCCAGTGGGAAATGATGCTATTCATGTCAATTTCAATGAGGGAGAAGGCGTTCATGCTCATTGTGATTCTCTAATAATTAATTTGGATTTTGGATATATATATATACACATATACACAAATTGGGATTGCAGAAACATGAATTGTTCTTGCTTCTGAGTAATCATGTCTACTGTAAATGGCATTGAGCTATGCTGATCTTGATCCAGCAATGGGAGAGTAGGGATTGTGCATGTTTCCATTACTGCTGCACCATGCTGTTTGATAAAGAAAAAAACCAAACTCCCTGCATATAGAAAAGTGATATGTTAGGGGTGCAATCCTAGGCATAATTAGACAGAAAATGTTGTGCAATTCCAAGCATTCCTCACCTAGTCTCTTTCGTGCATCTTCTCTACGTGTAGGGAAGATTTTGATAACCAGCGTGACACGAGACAGTACATTTTTCTCTAGCTCATTTTGCTTGGATCTTAACAGACTTACATTGCACTCATTTCCATTCATTAGTTCCCATCAGCTCTAGTTCCATAGTAATTTCCAGGTTATCTTCTAGCTCTTGTCTGAGCAACAATTCACATCAGTTCTCACAGTAATCAGTTCCTAAGAGCTCTGTTTGTCACTGCCGAAGAAAGTTCGACCATTATGGGCTGATGAGCAGAGACCTGTCTAATCAGAGGGGTGAGGGGAAAATACAATTAAAAAGCAACTGCATTTTTAATTTCCCTTTGTTCTCCAAACTAAGCATTAGTCTAGCAATGGTGAAGGAGGGATTGTAGACGAGGAATAACATAGGCAACCTCCTCTCTCTTTGGAATACTATCAGATGTGTCCTTTTCCTGTAGCAGGTCTATTCTATTCTAGTCTAGGTTTTGCAACCATAATGTTGGCTGTTTGTTGTTGCATACTGGATACATTATCTGATCCTCCTCCCAGCTAAAAAATGAACAGAATAATTCCTTCATAGGGCTGAGAAAAAAAAGGTCAACAAAGCAGGGGAGGATTTCTTGCCTGTCTGCAGTCTAAAAAGGGACAATACAGCCTGAATAATCTCTCCCTTACCTCCTGCCATCATTTGGGTGGTGCCAGCCAGCTCTAGGTGTTTGTGGGGCCTTGGGCAAGACACCCTCAATGGTACCCCTTCCTTCACATCACCGTTGTCACCACTTGCTATTGCTCCTCTTCATCCTTTTTCTCATCATTGCTATCACTTGCTTGCTTGACAGGCAGAGAGCTAGTGAGAAGGAACACAGTGGCATCTATTGATCCCTTTCTCACCACCACTGTTCACTGACAACTCCTTTCTGGGGACATGCAGGGTGACAAAATCCCTCCCACCTCTCTCTCCCCACTGCATATCTAAGCAAACAGTTGCTTCAATTTGCAACAGTCACTTGTCTCCTGTTCTTCTCTGCATTCTCCAGCAGATCCTGTACACACATCTTTTCCATTTTGTCACTTCCGAGGGCAGGGGGAGGGAGGTTCTTTACATGCACCAGGCAGGGTGACTGGACTAAATATACTCACCATTTCCCCCCTTTTCCTACTTAAATTGAACTGCACAGCAAAAAAGACCTGGCCAGCAAGAAAAAGATGGACTTTTTGCAAGGGTCAGGGCTGGTTTTGGCCCTAGAGAAGTGATGTCCTCACTCAAGCCCTGCTCTGTGGTTGAGATGATTATCTGGTCATTTTTGAAACAAAAAAAGAAAAAGGGAAAGCGTATAAATTGTCCTTTATTATAGTGGATTGCTGGATCTTTGTGTTTTAAAGTTTTAACATGTATGTTGGTTGTGTTGTGTGGAGAAGTCTTTTTTGGGTGATAAAACAGCTGTTTTGAATTTTTTAAAGTTCTTTTTTATTTGTGGTTGCCATAAAGGAAGGGAGGGAGAGACATCTCAGCCGACTGTGGCTTACCGGACTAGAACTATGAAGGCTGACCATATGAAAAGGAGGAGAGGGCTCATGTAACTTTAACAGTTGTAGAGAAAAGGGAATTTCAGCCAGTGTCATTTGTATGCAATTAGTTCCTGGTGAAATTCCCTCTTCATCACAACAGTTAAAGTTGCAGGGGCCCTGCCTTCTTTTGTATATGGTCACTCTAGTATCTTACCTTATTTTATCTGGTCACCCTACATACACTGCATCCACCTGGTGCAGTCCATAGTGCCAGTAGTGACCAGATAAAATCCAGGTCAGGGCTCATGTAACTTCAACAGTTGTAGAGAAAAGGGAATTTCAGTCAGGGTCATTTGTATGCAATTAGTTCCTGGTGAAATTCCCTCTTCATCACAACAGTTAAAGTTGCATGCACTATACTAGAGTGACCATATACAAAAGAAGGCAGGGCCCCTGTAACTTTAACTGTTGTGATGAAGGGGGAATTTCACCAGGGACTAATTGCATACAAATGACACTGGCTGAAATTCCCTTTTCTCTACAACTGTTAAAGTTACACGAGCCCTGTCCTCCTTTTCATATGGTCAGCCTAGAACTGTGGGCACATTCTGTTGGTCTTTTTCTCTTTCCCTTCCTTGCCTCTTCTCCTCCCCCATCCCCTCTGAGGAGTGGGTCAGAAAATTGTATTACAGAGTTGCTCTGCAACACACCTGCACCCCCCATCCATTATTCAAGTATCCTTTTCTCTCAGTCTCTTCATTTTACTGTAAGGAACAAATATCAGCAAATGCTGAAATAATAGAAAGAATTTATTTTGTGAATCTCCTTGCATTTTCAAATAATAATAATAATAATAATAATAATAATAATAATAATAATAATAATATTTATTTATAACCCGCCTCTCCCTACGGCTCGAGGCGGGGTCAAAGACACAGACCTATTCAGATGTCATGCTAAGCCACCCTGGATAGCTGAATAACACAATCGCGTAGCGTCTCATGTGGTGGGTGTTCCTCCATCAACGCGATGAACTACCCACACCCACTACTCACCTGCTGCAGTGGGGGTAGTGGGCTTCCACAGTAGTTCCCGTGTCATCTGACAGGATCCCTATGGTTAGATTGCTCCATTCCAGCAGGGGGAAAGAATAGCGGTGACCAAAGAGTCCACCGGCAGGAGGGACCACCACTTGTAGCAATGGTCTTGCAGCCGCAAGCTTTCTGTACAGTTTCATGGACATTTTTTTTCACAACAGATCAGCTGCCCGGGGCCTGTGTGTACTGTGGAGGATGCCAGGAGTTGCAGGTAACTAAGGGTGGTGGTGGTAACAGAACCACATGGCAGCATTGGTTCCTAATCGTGTGGCAGGTCTGCTTGTCATGTTTCTATTACCCCTTTGTATGCTGTTATTCTCAGTTACTACTCTTTACTCTGTTATTTGTCCCAGGGAAGCTGGTGGTCATCTTGTACTGAGTGTCAGTTTTGGTGAAGGGTGCAGGGATGTAGTGTTTTGTCAGGTTATTTAAACATATTAGAAAACTGGTAAAAGACTCTAAGTATGAGGTATGGGAACCCTGCCCGTGTTTAATTATGGAAAGCAAGGCACCAATTACTATGATGGCCCCTGGCTTAGATGGCTTTATATCTCTCGCCATTGGATGTGCTGGCATTTGAAGGGCCATAAATTGTCTGTTGCTGCTTTAGAGGAAGATTTCAGCTTGTTTTATATTGCATAGTGTGCTTATGTATTTGTTTGAAGGACAGTTCATAAACTTTAAAAAATTAAAAGTATGAGTGCTCAAGCCTGTCTGGATATCACATGGATTTACATGGTTTGACACTCTATCCTGGATATCAAACCTGAAGATGTTTTCCTTAATCCCAGATATGTAGAGAGTAGCTTGTATTTAGTAGTGAAAATCACATACCCAGGACTGTGCCTGGAACTGAAAATGTAATTCTTACATTTGTCTGAAATAATTCTTCCAATTTCAAGGAAAGAAGTTGTTTGGTTTTAAAGAAGTTGAATGGCTTTATTATATGGGCGGGGGGAAGGAGGGTTGTGGATATGCATCCAACCTAAAATAAGAATTCCGTGATGTTTTAAAAGCTTTAATGTTTTTCAACATGTTTGTTTGTTCCTCTAGTTGGGAATATTGCAACCTTATTTGCAAGTTAAGAAAGGGGGCACTTTGGCAGTTAGCTAGTTAATGCATGGACATTTTGGACATAGCTAGCCTCAGGATCTCTGTAGCCTATAAGCGGCCTCTTGCTCCTCCCATTCCTTCCCCTGCTGCTCAAGGACTTTTCTCCATTGCTCGGAGTGCCCGTTGCATGCTCTTTCTCTCTCCTGCCTGTGTAAAGAAACACAAAAATGGACTGAACAAACTCCAAATCGCTCAAAAAACAACCCACAGTGGGTTAGAATGTCGTGTGGCCAGAGAATTTTCTCTTTCGAGCCCTATTGGCCCCAGGGCTTGAAGGGGCCCATAACCAACCCAGCTCATCCTGTCATTGGGACCCACACCTACCATTTCCACTGCTATTGGGCCATCTGCACAGCTGTGCTGCTTGCTGCTGCTCACATCCTCCCCCTGGATATGTTTACCAGGTGAATGTCTGCCATAGATTAGAACTAAATAGTGGCTCCACTCCCTCCCATTCAAAAATACTGCCACTGTCTGCCAGGTAATTAAGAGAAAAGAAAATCTTACCTAATGAAACACTTTCATCACATCTACTTCCATCCCACTATCTTCTTTTTGCAATGCTGCATCTCCTGCTGTCAGTTTTTATAGTGAGGTGACATGTAGGGATGCCACAAAGGGAGGAAGCATTTAGAAGATAACAGATCAATAGTTGAAGACACAAGGTAATCAAAGAGTCTTACAAAGCTGTCAATAGTGTAGCTTGTTACCTGGGCAGTATTTTTCCTTAGAGAACTCTTTCTTAACTTATTTATTAAGGCAAAGCCTAACAAAACAATATGATGTAAAATAGTCTTAAAGAGCAAGCAGGAAAATGGCTATTGTACATACTGGTGTATGTTAAAAGCTAAGTTTTCCTTTAACAACTACAAAATTCAGTGGATTGGCTTGGAAGGGTAACTTGCTGCACAGTATTTTTAGAGATCCTTCTAAAGAATAAAGTGGTTTGCGGGGTGGGTGGGTGGGTGATGAGAGTCTTTGGGTGCTTGATGTATCCAGGTTAGATAATTCAGTACTCATGCTGCACATGGTATCTGTTGATAAACTCCTGCCTGCCTGCAGCAGGGTGAATCATGCTTTCCTTATCAAATAACTTATCAAAAACAGTGTAGGTTTAAATTGTGTTGGAACCTTGCTAAATGGAAGCACAGAACACAAGTCAGTTACCAAAACAAACCCTAAGGAGATGGCTGGAGTAATGTAGATCACTCATAATTTCAACAGTGCCATTTAAACTAATGATATCAGGTTACTCTGGATTGTGATCCACACAGTCTAATGTTTTTATTGTGGAATTTGTTTCCTTGCAGTTTGGGCTTAATATCTAAATAGCGGATATCTAATTTTTCAAGTAAAAACCAAATGCTGTTCCAGATCTGTCAAGGAAATCTTGGTGGGCATTGATTAGATTGTACTCCTATTCTTAAGGAAAAATAGACAAACATGATACCTTTTACTCCACTTCAGAGCTGAGGTAATTGTACTGTTATATAAGCCTTAAATGACTTGGGACCCAGATATATGAAGGAACACTTCACCCTGTACCAGCCTGTCCATGTTCTTAGATCTGGGCAGAGAGCCTTTATCCATAGTGGTATCCTTACTTCCAAGAGGTATGCTTGGCACTATACTGACATTTCAACTAGGGATATCAGAGGCATCCTAATGGGTGAGGTGGTGGTGATACTCCAATTTGCAGGTGCAACGGGTCTTGCATTTGCAACGGAAGGTGGAAAAACAGTTGTGGCACTGAATGGTGGGGCCATTAGTGCCTCCAAGAAGGAAGCTCTCCTGATAATTTAGATCTTGTGATGAGATACTGCTCCATATTCCATCTTGCATGGTGGGGAGGGGTGCTATTAGTCTCCACTAGAACCTTGGAGTCTCATTGCTAATGAAGCTCCCTTCCTAGGCAAATTTGAACAGCCTCTTTCCTGCTTTCCATGAACAACTTTGTTGTTTCAGTTCACCTTTGCGAATTAACCCACTGCTCTCCTGTTTTATTTTGATTGCTCAGTTGTTTTCAGTTTGTATTATACCATTGTATTGGAAAACCCCTTGCCCATGTTCTGCATACAAAACTTTTGCCTACAGTGCATTTATATTTCATGGGAAGAGCCCTTGTCTGTTTACCAATATGAACATCTCACTTAGAATGTCAGTACCTGGCATCTCCAGATAGGACTAGGAAAGACCCTTGTGTAAAACACCAGAAAGCCGCTGCCAGTCAGTATAGGCAGTATTGAGCTAAGGGTACCAATGGTCTGACTCAATATAAAGCATTTTCATGTGTAACTATATCTTCTATTATTGTTTTATTGTTATTTTAATTATTCCAAACCACTATGGAACTTTGATAATTAATGGTTTAGAATATTTTGAATGAATGAATGAACCACAAATAATATACAACAACATTAACAGCTCTAATCTTGGTACCAATTGATTTAGTTCCATACGTTACAAACCTTTTTCCACTAAATATTCTTATTTATTTATTTATTTATTTATTACATTTGTATACCGCCCCATAGCCAAAGCTCTCTGGGCGGTTTACATAGGATTAAAAACAATTAAAAACAATATACAAAAATTAAAACAGCAAAAACATACAACATACACACAATCTGTACATCTTGTTGGATAGGGAGGAAAAAGCACCCCACGTTTTATGTAAAAGGTACACTTATATAATTCTTAACATAGTATCTTTAATGTTTATTCAGACTTATCTGACAACAAAAAAGGGAGATATCTTACAATTTCAAATAGGAAGATAACGTTCTAGAAAATAGCTTTTAGTGACATATAGTCACAAGATAAAACATATTGAATATTCTACTGTATGAGCTAAATGTTTTATGAGTTTTGTAGTCAACATCCCACATTGCAAGATGGACAGAAAGACAGAACAGGAAATGAGAACAAGTCAAATTATCATGAAGATGTGTTCCATTTTCTGATTTGGTATGCTACAAAAGCATTTGTAAAACAAACATGGCAAGCCTGATGCACATGTTGTTTTAAAAAATGTGGCCTATTCCTAATAACAAAACAAAACAAAAAACCTTGAAAGCAACCCTATTGAGATACCATAGTCCCATATATATTTTTCAAACAAAGGCTAGTATCAGCCATTTTTGTATATTTCTTGTAATACAGTTGTCTATATGGAAACTCTTCATTTAGTACCATGTTCATTCAGTGTAAACAGGCTGCACTCTCTATTGGATGCACCTTTTAAATATTAATTGTGTATATTATTTCATCCACTCATTTATAAAATTACAGATACACAAAGCAGGGCAGGGAAGAGTCTGAATAACATTAAGCAGCCATAACAGCATTACTGCCGGAGCAATGGATGCTTGATCAAAGTATAGCTATTTATCAAACTAGAATCAAATTTGCCATTTCTGCATAAGAACTTATATAAATATATATTCTGCACATTTCTGTTAACTTGTGAGGACTATTCTACATTTAGTCTTGAAAGCAAACTTAGGAGATTGTTTAAAACTCATTGAAACTCGCTGGTAAATAGGTGATGTTTCAGAATCTGAAGCTCCTTAGAAATCTGTTTATCTTTTCCACAGCTGATGTGTTTGGGAAGAAGAGCAATTTTGTTTCTTCCCAAGTGGTTAAGATTTGATTTGAACTCGCAGCAGAGTTTAAGCTGATGAATAGCTTTTTATTGAACATGAATAAATTGAGAAATTCAGATTAGTCAGCCACTTTTTCCTCATAATTTACATTACACAGAAGATGTATGTAGCAAAAAATAGAACACAAAGGTATGCACATTTGATAGCTTGTACAGGATGACTAGTTGAATTAATAAAAATAATGAATGAATCTTTATGCGACTACAAGTCCTTTTTTGTTACATTATTCTTATGAAGGAGAAAAAAGCATTGCTCACACAAACAAGGTCAATCACCAGGAAAGACAGCAATGTCAGGACACTAGGCAGTCAATTACAAGATACTGAGTGAGATGTTTATATTGGTAAACAGACAAAGGCTCTTCCTATGAAATATAAATGTACCATAGACAAAAGTTTAAAAAAGGCTGCATCTTTCATGTGGCTGGAGCCCAGTGTAGCTTTCATTGCCATTTTATTTAGCATTTTGAGCTAAACTTTATGGCTTAGCCTGTTGTGTGAGCCATGACTTAGCGTGTCGTGTGAACCATTCCTAACCTTGGTAGCTACATAAACCACAGTTTAAACAAGCTCACTATCCATTTGCTGCAAAAGATTAGCAGCTTAACCATGGCTTACCGTGTTGTCTGAATAGGCCCTATTTGTCCTTAGCCCATAAATAGTGACCAATTCCCATTGTCGCCATTAGAAAGTTTTGCCTTTACCTCAACCTAAACTATGTCAAAACAAGACCCATCAGTGCTGAAGACATTAATATACTGAGGATTTCTGACATACAGTATGAAAGATTTCCTCCCCTGCTATTGTCAACATCTGTGGGGAAACTGCTCTTTCACTGGGCTGCCCCACCTATGGGGTTTCTTATTTATAGCAAATGCTTATCTTTTTCGGCCTAAGGAACTCTCTTCCACCATAACTCCACAAACTGACTCTGTCCCGCTGCCACCAGTTCTGTAAGAATACTTTAAAACCTTCTAGTAACTGGTATAAGAGACCTAGATGCAAGATGGGCAACAACAACAGAGAAAAGTTGAATGATTAAACAAGTCATTTATGAGGGATATTTTTTACATAAGGGATTACTATATTTACTTTGGAGTTTTCAAAAGACTGCTTAGTGACTTCTTCAGGACTCAAGAGAGCACTGTTACTCTAGAAGTCCCCTCAAAAGACTTGTTTTACCTCTGTCCAAATTCTCTAAACTTCCACCTCAACCAAATATCCTTACAACCAGGTCCATCTTCAGGGTACAGTCTTCCTCTGACACTCAAGCTCCTCCCATTATTTTACTGGCTGCTTGGATGGTTTATCTGGATTTGTACTGCCTGCTTTGTATAACCTTCTTCTGGCGTAACTGTCATAGCACAGCTACCTGTTCCCTACTCCTGACCTTCACAAGCCACATGTGGTTATCCGTAGAGAAAGAACAGTTCAATATTCAAGCATTAGCTATTCACATTCTCCTCAGATTTCTCCTAGTTCTTTTTACAGCACAACACACCAGGGGACCTCAATGCATCACCCACAAAGAGTGTCCGAACATGGTGCCCACAGGTACCCAAAATGTTGGTGTTATTATTATTTTACTGTTTTAAAAATCATTTTTGCAATTTTTGTAATATACATACATAGATTTGTGGGAAATGCATACAACATTCTATCTTCAACAACAGCAGACCAAATATCTAAACAAGTATCCATTTGAAGGTGGCATTTATAAGGCACCCATTCAAATGTTAAAAGTGTTGTAAGGTCCTCAATCGACTGCATTTTAGGAGATAAATGTTTATCCTTCCAATGTTGTAGTATTAGTCTCTTAGCTGTCAAAAGAGCATTGAGAATCCATTTACATGAACCATTTGTTAATTTCCATGAAGCAGGTAAATAATTTAAAAGAGCATTTACATCAGTGAATATTAAAGTAGTATTGGACATAGTCAAAAGATATTTGAAAGAAAAATTACCTGAATTAGACAATCTCTTATTAAAGAGATGTTGAGTAGCCAATAGATACAAAACATTTTTTTTGGTTGAACAAGATGTAGCCTAAGATCTATAGATGTGACAGATATAGATGCCACAGCAACTATCCACTGATTAGGCATTTTGTGGTGGTCCCCACAGTGATTTCTTAAATTCCCAAATTTGCCCATAGGTCCAACAAAGTTGGGGAACCCTGACATACTTCAACCAGCAGACCATCTTCCTCCCTGACTACCACAAACTAACTCTCTGAGTCCCCTGATTAACTACTGTCAACTGTCATAGCTTAACAGTCATCTCCCAACTACTCTTTTCCAGCTAGCTAGAATCCCCAGCCAAATCAAATCTAATTTGCCTCATCCAGGCCCCACCTAACGATATTCAAAGTGATTTATCTCTCTCCCCCCACCCTTCAGAATGTTGCTAAGCATCTGCTACAGAGGCCTTTGACCATAATAAACCAAGGGCTCCGGCCTACTCACATGCATTGCAGGTACACAGAGGCTACACAAAGTAAACCTTACAAAACCACAACAGTTATATATAAGGCATTTTTTTACGTACAGTTAATGTGGTTGTGACAAATACACTCTTCCTGATTCCTTCTGCAACATGTCCTTGACCAAAAAAGACTTGCCCACTTCTGAAGTTTAACTCTTCTCTTCCCATGACTCATCCCTTTACAAGTTACACGAAAAATCATCTGGAGGATGAATAATCAGGGCAGAAAAAAGAGAAATAGGTTCTAAGGATGCAAAATATTTTCACAAAGCCGGACGCCTTTCGGCCTGTACTTTATTCAAAGGCCTTCCTTGGAGGGCTGTAACAATAACACAATAAAATACATTAAGATAACGTTAAAAATGCTATTAGGTTAATTAGTCACATTGCCACAAGGGCCTATGCCCATATGTGAGTATTAAAAACTTTTTAACATAATGCATTAATGTTACAGCCCCCTGAGGAAGGCTTTTGAATAAAGTATAGGCCGAAACGCATCGGGCTTCATGAAAATAAGTATTTTGCATCTGGAGAACCCGTTTCCCTTTTTTCTGACATGTTTTTGATGCTCTCCTTGTTTTTGGATGAATGACCAGGTAATCACAGTCTGTTAATTCATCGGTTTTAATTTCCAAGCCCTTCTATGGGTTTTCCTGCACTCCATAAAATGTTTCATTGAGAAATCTTGCTTTGTGGTTGTAATTGTTGGTTGAGGGCCATTTACTTCTCCACCTCTCAGATCCCTGGTCCCCTGCAATCTGCATTTTTGTGTTATTCTTCAGATTTAAGCTCCTCATAAATAAGATTTAGTCCTCTAATTCTGTGTTTCATTTCATTTTTAAAAAAGCATCTAGCTATTTCTGAACTACTCTTTGCTTATTTGTTAAATAAATATGCTCAATTGGAAACTGGAGTTGATTAAGTTCCTTTGCATAACCTGGATTGGTCTCAGAATATGCTCACAGTGTTACTAAATGTGCACATAGAGTGGCGCCCCACTACCCTCACAACCCCCCATGAACCCCTACAGTTCCCCATTACTCCATATTCTCTTTCCATCATGATTCTTCTTTCTAGCATGACACCATTGCTTATATCTGCAGTGTCTGCCTGGCACTGCCCAGCCCCCAGTACTTCTGCCTGGCACTGCCCAGCCCCCAGTACTTCATATTGCAAAGTGTACAGCTGGGCACAGCTCATGTTGAAAAAATATGGTTGCTTTTCTGGAGGTCACCCTGGGGAAATGATCCCCCACATTTTCAAAGACATTGCAGGCATGCTGTCTTACATGTAGAGGAGGGGCTCAGCTCCACCAGGACTTTGCAATAGGCAGCGCTGAGACACCTAGGATACAGAGGTCAGTAGACCCATGTGACGATATTGTGCAATCACGAAGTAAAGCAACTTGAAAAAAGCATGTGTACAGTGGCCCAGACCAGTAGAGTAGTACTAGTAGCAGCCAATCACCTGCCTGCTTGAGTGTGAGCCTCAACAAGCCAGAAAAGATTGAAAGATCAAAAGAGGAGCTCTGTTTCACATAAACCTCAGACAAAAAGGAGCTGCAGAAGCAGCAGAACACTCTTATTTTGTTTCCCTTTGATCACCTCCTGAACAGCTGCTTTTTATTTTTTTTAATTAGGGGAAAGTAGCACCAACACAGGTTTTATTAGTCTCTCTTTCTCTGTCTGGTGGGACGGGGCACTTAATTTGTTTTTAAAAAGTGGCTGAGTAGGAAGGTAAACCATTTATGCTTCCCCTGGGAGGTGGTCTCATTCTGAATTGAGTACCTGCACACTTACACTACAGTAAAATAGTGAAGATCAGATCATCCCAGAGTGGGTGAGTGAGTAACCTGCCTATGTGTGTAAGATTAATTAATAGTGTAGTCCTATTCATGTCTGCTTAGAAGTAAGTCCCACTGTTTTCAAATGAGCTTATTCCAGGGTAAATGTGTATAGAATTGCAGCAGAAAACTCTGTATGTGAATTGTGTGTGTCCCTCATCAAATCCAGGCCCTCCTTCAAGTGTTTTAACTTGCAGGGTGGGGTGCGGGGGTGTAGATAGAAGTGATTAGGTGAGATTTTCTTTTCTCTTAATTTAAGCATAGAACTGGTGCTATTTACTCTCAAAAGGCATCTGATTTATTGCAGGAGAGAAACTCAGATCCAAAATAGATACAGCATTTTCATTCACTTTTTTTTTACTCTAGTATAAGCATAGGGACATTAGGATAAGGGGAATTTACCCCTTTCTTCCTGAGCTACTTTTAAAAAATCCGTCATCTTTGGGCATTAGGCTGTTATTTTATTTTCAATCCTTGCTGTGGTACTTCAATGTCTTGCAAACCCCTCAGGGTTTCCTGTTGCCTTGGGATTTGAGTTCTGTGTAGACCAATGTTAGGGTGACCATATTTTGGAAACCAAAAAGGAGGACAATATGGTCAGCCCCCAAGGGGGTGTTCCCCACCAACATGTCTGCCCAAAGAGGCGTGTCCAGCACCAAGGGGCTGTGCTCACCTGAACATAGCCTTGGTCACATGTCTGATTTTACACACACAATTCAAACAAATCTTAATGTTAAAATCACAGAAATAACAAGTGAAATATCCAATGTACCTGAAATTAACTTCACTCACTTCTAGTTTTGTAGCTTTTGCTGTAGTTTGTTGCTATACACTGTGTGATACATTCTCCCCTTCCCTCAAATATCTGGCTGGCTGGCTTTTTTATTCCCACATTTTGATCTGTGGACGCCTTGCCTCTGCTGAGCTCCAGGTGCCCGACTGCCCACCAAAACTGCAGCAGGAAAGGTGCTGTGCTTGCCCAGCACTTAGCTAAAAACTCAAGATCCCCTTGATGCCAAGGGCTGAAACTGCTCAAAGTTCAAGGCCCCAAAGAGGAGGTTTGACAACCTGAGTTTGAAGGGTATGGCTCCAGTGTTGTAATTTTTTTTTTAAAAAACCTCAAACAAAATTTAAAATTGCTAAAACTCAACAGATGAACAGATCTACTTGGAACTTGGCATGGCTTAAGTCCTACTTAAGAGCTATCATGATGCCAAGTTTCATCTCCTTATCTTTAAGAATGAAGGGTTTTTTAAAAATAAAAAAAACCTCAAACTTTTTTTTAAAAATCCTAAAAATCAATGCGTGAATGGATATGCTTCAAATTTGGCATGGATAAAGCCCCACCTAAGGGCTATCATTGTGCCAAGTTTCACCTCTTTATCTTCAAAAATGACAGAGTTATGAGCATTTTTATTAATTCCCATTGGCCATAAAGTAGAACTGCCCTTTGGGTGGTGGGGGAGGATGGGGAAAATCAGGATTTTTCTTCAAATTTCATAATTCACCCCCTACCCAGATTTGTTACCAAACATCCTGACATGTCCTGTTTTTTCCTGGTGCTGTTTGGTCAGAGATAACCCATCCCCTCCTTAACCCTCTGCCTTCCCCCTAATGATAACTGGGTCCTAGATTATTATTTTTTTTCATTTGACAGATGCCCTGTGGATGTGGGGGTAAATGCTCAGAAATTGCTATCCAGTCCTTCTTACTTCTGAGTAGAAATTCATAAGATGGGTTTTTTTCACTGTGCTGCTTCTCACTGTTACTGTTGAGGAATTATGGTTGCTTTGGCTCAGGATATCATCATCAGCAGCAGCAGCAACAGCAGCAGTATCTTGTGTGGTTGTGTGTATTTTTCCCCACTGTTTTTCACTCATGTTCTTAAGGTTATTTGATTGGGAGTTTTTGGAACAAGTAAATATAGGTATAAATATTGGCTTTTGTATGATTGTGTGAATTCCTTCTGCCTTTTGCATTTAACTTAAAGTTGATATACCTCAGGTTTCCTTTTCTGGGGATTCAAAAGGAAGCCTTCCCTCCACCCCAGCAGTCACCAGCTGCCACTACATGCTTAGATATTTTGGGGTATTCTACCAATGTTTTTACAGAAATCAAAAGAAGCCCTGTAAAAAGGCTTGTGCTTCTCCACAAGTGTAAACCTTAAGTCAGAATTGCCCATGTAGTCAGGCTAAGGGTTGTTGAAAAGGATGGTGGCAGAAGTACTCTAGAATAGACAACTAAGGATGTCTAGCAGCCTGTCCTACTTCATAGGAGTGGAAGTGGAGACTCCCATTTGTCACAGTGGCACACCATCAAATGAAGGAATTAATATTAAATTGAAAGATCTAAAAGAAAGGATCATGTAGAAGATACTGTAATACATCAGTGAATACTGATTAACAGGGAAAACATTCTAACCAAAAGGCAGTGCATTGAATATATTGCAATCCTGGTATTATGAATTTAGGATAATTTATACCAGCAAGCACAAAAGAGATATTTCTGAGCATCTGGTGTCTAGTAAATTATTGCTTTAATTAAAAAGAATAAAAACTTAGTAGCCATGCAGTTGATTGTTTGTATAATATTTAACAAACCTGCACAGTAGTGTGAGCGTTTTCTTTTGAGCAGTACTTTCATTTTATGAAATCAATACTTTTTCCCTAAATAATAATAATTAAAAAATTCAAGGAGTTGGTGTTAATCTAAACATTAGATTAAAATTAATATTTTTAAAAAATCAGAGCAGCTTGGTGAACCTAGGAGAAAAATGCATCCTTGTAACAAGCATTACCATCTGTTGTTTGTTTGTTTAATGAATTTATAAATGCTAGTGGTTTCTAATTATTTAGTAACTAATTATAAAAATTACAAAATGCAATTGAAAAACTGTGAATGTTTGTATATTAATTTCTAGCTTCAATCTTAAGGCAATAAAATGAAAAGCATAGACCCCAATTTAGGTACAAGCTTTACATGAAAATTAGCTTACACCTTGTTTTTTTTTTTTAAAAAAAAATTGAAATATAAAGTCATTTACACATGGCTACTTAGTTGTATTTCAAAGTAGTGTTGTGTACCATTCCTATTCCCTTGTGAAAGCTAAGTGGGACATCTGTTTGGAAAACTTCTTACAATTCATGGTATACGACGACAGCACGGTTGTGTTCTCTTAGAAATACTTTTGTGAAAATATTACTTTCATAAACTCTGGGATTTTCTGGAGCAATTCATAACTGTATTGAACCAAACATTGAATAGAAGTCAGTTTAGTTAATATCAGTAAATGTTAGAAATTAGTTTGGTGACATAACTAAGCTTTCATACTTTAATGATCACATTTGAGAAAGTGCAGGAAAAAGTAACTAGCAAAGTGTACAAAAGGTACTGCCCCGGAAAAAAAAAAAAAGGATGATGAGCATATGGAAAGTTTTACATTTTGTGATTTAAGTGTCTTTCATTATATATTTAGAACAGCAAAACCCAGCTTTAGGAGACAGAGAAAAATCTTTTCATGGGCACATTAATACCACTGTGGAAACTCAGCAACTTGCAGAAGTAGAGGGGTAGAATGTGTAGGTGCGTGGGCTGGGTGTCGCTCTAAGCAGACAGAGCAAATGAAGGAATTAATGTGGTCTACCAGATTAGCTCATCATAGGAGGTCTTTAGGAGAAGATCCTCCCTGAGGGCGGGATTGAGAAAGCCTTTCAAGTTCAGTGCGAAATGTGTAACATTAGATTTGCAACAACTCTTATCCTACCATACTGCATCTCTCCAAGAGATCTTTGAGTAAATTAGTTAGGGTTGGAGCAGCTTAATCAAAGAACTAGGATCTGAACTGCTGAAATGCTGACTGTTTCCACATAATAAAACTTATTGACTTGAAGAGTAAGTCTTTGGTGCTATGTACTGGGAGAGCTCACAACCTGACAGCCTGGGGATCATGAGTGGGAGGGTGCTGTTGCACCTGTGTCCTGTTTGTGGGTCCCTTGTTGACAGCTTGGCCACTGTGTGAACAGAGTGCTGGACTAGATGGACCCTTAGTCTGATCCAGAATGGCTCTTCTTATGACTCAAATCCATATCAGGTTCCAAATGTATGCATGAATTGTGCGCATCTTTGAAATGTATGCATTCTTGTCCCATTGATTAAAGTGTATTTGTGCGCGTTTTTCAAAACTACACGTTTTTTATGTGAATTTTTCAAATATGTACATGCTGTTGAACACATCTTTTGGGGGGCTCTGAATCACACTGCAAGTTTGGAAACATACAGACTTTGTCCCCATATTGTATCCGAGTTCATGTTTGGTCAAGAAGGTGCGAAGTGGGTAAATCCTGATAGAAAACAAACGGAAACAAATTTATTGTATATCCCTAGGTAGAAGGGACATCTGTGACTCCCTCTAGTGTCACACACATGCACACAATCCTGAAGTGAATAAACACTTTGTTAGCTAAATTCAACAAAATTTGCTCATCTACAAAGTTATAGCAGCCCCTGTGACTTAGGGGATTTTGCTGCTACGATAAAGCGCATCTAATTGTTGGAATTGACATCTTTGCTTTACTAAAATTATTAGCAAGGTACAGACTTAATTGCCACACATTTCAGTGACTGAGCACTGGAAAAAACAAGAGTTACTCATCTGCAAAGTTGTATACCTAGAAGACAGAGGGAAATTGTTCGTGGTGGCATAAATTTCACGTCACAGGTTGTTTCTGTGGCTGAGCACTGTGGGTTATTCCTCTTTGTCATGCTTGATAAGTTAGTCAACTGTAATTCAGCACACTTTTAAAAAGATTACAGATTTGGTGCTCATGTTAAACATGCACAAAATGATGTATCTCTTGGAAAAGTGTATTTCTATGAACTTCAGACAATCACAGTGATTGTTCTGGTAGTGTATTGTTTCCACTAAAGCATTTCAATTAAGTTAGTTATATTTACTCCTTGATTTCTGTCTCTGCAGTCTTACGGCAATGTCACCTTTTCAGAATAGGTATTTGTCCTATTGAAAAGTTTTATTAGTAAATCAATGGGTAGCAAGCAACAGAACAGACTTGTAAGTCACCTTTTGATGAAAAAAACAAAAAACAAATCCTGAGTGAATAAAACACTTAAGTTTGCCTGAGTCAGAAGGACAAATGTGTCAATTTCTCTTTCTCCCATATCTGATTTTTTTTTTAAAACTGAAGTTCATTCCTTGCTATTTATGAAGAAATTTGCAAATTTTGGTAAATTCTTATCAAAAAGAAAATCTAACAAAATTTCCAGCTGTCTTCCCAGGCCAAATTCAATATATACCACTTTTCTCAGCATGGTGAGGACCATGTTGTACCTATCTGCCATGTCAGTGTTAAAGATGAGGAGGGGAAAAGGAGTCAACACTTAATCAGCACCATAAACCTGGTTGAAGACAAAGAGATTTCAGAAGTAACCACTCAAAGCCCTCTGCCGGGTTGGATGAATCTGTTAGTTTTGCTTTCTCCCACATTCATTTCTTCTTTAAATTGAAGTTATTTTTTTAATCAAGTTCTCAAAAAAATGTGAATGTTGGTAAGTTCTTACCAAAGTGCAAACTGAACAAAGTTCTCACCCATCCCCAGTTATATCTGCATGATTCACTAGGAACAAATCCACAGACACACATGGATTTTCTTTGCTTGATGACCAGAACAGTAGGTAATGCCTTGTACGTTTGAGTAAGACATCCCAGATTAGGAGTCACTTATTATTTCCTGTCACACATTGACTACAATGCTTTTTAACTGAGGTAGTTCTTGCAATACACTGTGAGTCATTCATTTGTCAAACAACTTTGACAGAAAAAACAGTATATCAGTTCTGTGTCATTTCATTTCCAAAGAGACTTTGGAAAGGGTCTATCCCATGGGAAATGGAAGGACAACTGGATAAGGCTTCAGGATTTGCACTGACATTTTTGAAACTACTATATATCTTTTGAGCTTACTTGGATCTCTTCTCAGGAGAAGAACCTTCAGTGTGGTGGCCCCTTTTCTGTGGAACGTCCTGCCCTTGAGGTTACGCAGGCACTAACACTGTGTTGTTTCCGGCACCTCCTGAAAGCAGTCTTATTCCAGGAAGTATTCCTTGAGTGACAGACACTGTTTTTATTGGCATTCTGTGTTTTTTAATATAATGGTGTTTTAATTTTTTAAAATCTTTGACTGATTTAATTCTTACGTTCACTGCTCCGGAATCTATTTCAGATATGGAGCGGTATACACGTTTTGTAAATAAATAAACTGCTGCACCTTGTCTACAACTTATTTCACCACAATATTGGAAATGGTACTGTTGATGCACATTTTGTGTATGTACAACTGTCAAAATAGTGGCTTTATATGAAGATGATGCTATAAATTAAGAAATCCAAGATCGAAACTGTATTGATAAAATACGTTGTATAGCAGTCGGAAGCAGTGAAAGAGGATATGTTTGCAGCTTCTTCACCTGGTCCCATATGAATCAGGCCTGTATTTCCAAATGCAATTGCTAGACTTCCATGCACAGCCCTTCTTCATCTGTTTTCCTCATATTATGCTATTCATCATATGGATTTTGCCAATAATCCAGTGACAGAGCCCAGATGGACATTATTTTCATCTATATTAATTAAAGGAATGCCCTTGCTGTGGTCCTTTAACACGTACAGCATTGTTCTAAAAAGTTGGGCTTGGTTAATAAGGCAGTAGTGAGGACAGATGTGGTTCTGCGTTGCTCATGTTTAAAATAAGTTTCCAGTGCTGTGTTGTAGAATTTACATGTATGATGCTAACAAAGGGGGTAGGGGTATGTATGTATGTATGTATTTTCTGGTGCCATTTCTATATTGCCTTTCAGCCTTAACCAAGGCCTCATGGCAGTTTACAAAACAAGATCACTTATACAATCTGTGCATTTTATAAATAACATATTTTGCTATCTTTCGTCAATGCTGGAGCCCAGCTTCCCACATATTTACAGCATATTTACAAATGCATACAATATCTTATGGTTTGTTCGTATGATATTTTGGGGGGTGGTAACAGCTTAAGTAAGATCAGTTGAATCTTAAGTTTACCTATAATTTGCTTTTTCTGTAATTAATGTAGATTCTACTCACAATTAACTAGTATATGTTACCACATTTTAACACCCATGCTCCCTCATCAGAAGAAGCTCAGGTTTTCATGGCTTCTATGACAACCATGGGTCTGTCTCAATTAATATCTTGAATGACACATGTGGCAGGACACACAATCCACCTGTTTTTTTTTGTTTTTGGGTTGTTTGTTTTTTGGCCAGAATAAAAATGGTGTGTGGGTAGGGGGTTTGAAAAAGCTCCATCGCCATGGTCAGATAATTACCTATTAGGATTTAGATTTTCTGGGACTCTGAAATTCTGCAGGGCTGGGGGTCATTAAAAAAGTAACAGAGAACATAGAACCATATTCTCCTCTCTCTGGGGATAGACTGGCTCACACAATGACAGGAAGCTAGGTTAGTTTACATTTTACATTCATACATTTAATTAATTTATTATATCTTATCCCATCCTTTCCCAAAGGTGTTCATGGTTCTTCCCCTCTCCCCATTTTATCTGCACAATAGCACTCTATAATAATTATTCTCATTTATAAATCTTATACACTACTTTGAATGGGCAGTATGTAAATCGGATAATAAACTAATAAGTAAGGTAATAAAAATTAAAAATCTGAAATGGGTTAGGCTAAGACATTAGTTAATGGCTGCCAACAAGTTTTGTAGCTGATAGGTAATTTGAATTCAAGACTCCCTGATACTGGTGCATATTTTTAATCACTGCACTCACACTGGATCCCTTTTGTAGATTCTTAATGGTTCTGTGACGTATCTAAATGCTACCATGTCTGCATGTTGACAGTATGCTTTTGTTACCTTATTCAAGAACTATAATCTGACTATCTGTGATCAGTTGGCTAGCTGTAAAGTTTTTAATAAATTGACAAGCCCCATTTTAGATTAATTCTCTCTCCCTCTCCCTCTCTCCACATGCCTTCCTATTAATGGAAAATACAGCTATCAATGGCTATTAGTCATGATGATTACATGTTACCTCCATTATCAGAAGCAATATGCCTCTTAATACCAGTCGCTGTAAACACAAATGGGAGGGTGCTATTGCATTCAGATCTGCTTGTTGGTTTCAAAAAGGCAACAGGTTGGATGCTTTGGTCACAGAATGCTGGTCTAGACAAGCCTTTGGTCTGACCTAGCATGACCTATGTTCTTATGATATGCCTTGATGTCCATGTGAATTCCTGGAGCAGCCAGTGATACTAATGAAAAACTGAACATCCTAAGGATCATACATGTCTATTATACCGTAGATGTAGTAGTTAAAAGATGGCCATAAAGACCATTTATTTATATAATCTGCTTGCGAGTTAAACAACAAACGTAACAATTGGTTATAGTTAACCATTTTAGCCTCATTCTAACATCCATTTCTCTCTCTCTCTCTCTCTCTCTCTCTCTCTCTCTGTGTGTGTGTGTGTGTGTGTCTTTCCATATATATCTATATCTAGATATATATGCTGCCAACTAACACCTCTATCTGTCCTTGGTAATGTATTCCATAACCTCAGTTCATACTTTCTTATGTCTTGTACTTGACACTAGCTCCAAACTGCCTTGAAGTATCTGTTTTCCCTTTTTCCCTTCTGAATTGTATACCTCAGTGAGCTCTTCCCTTAATCTTCTCTGTTCTAAAGAATACTGACCTAGTTTCTTGCATTCATTACTGGGTGACATGTGAGGAGGAAGGAAAGAATATGTAGCTCCTTGTGTTAATGTTGTCCCAGGTTTTTCTGGACTAGAATGGTTTTTATGAACTCCTTTCTCCAGTGAGGATTACTGGAGATACTTCCTATCTGACTTTAAATTGTGTCTTGCTTCTGTACAAAATTTCATCATATTTTTCAAAAAACAGAAATACTTACTTTTTCTTAAAGCAATTTAATGCAAATCTAAATATTGTGACAAGATGGTGCACAATATGAGCAGCTCTTCATGACCTACTACCATGTTTGTCTAAGCCATGGGATCACTTCCAGTAATATTTCACAAATCAAATTTAGGAGGACTATTGCCCTCCTACACAATGAATGGCCTTGTTCACACAACATGAAAGGCTATAGTGGGTTGCCAGCCTTGTTTATTTTAGTGTGGCTTTTTGTGACATTCAAACCCAGTGCAGTTTCTTCAGCGTGGTTCGTTAATCACACAAGCCATCCTGAGATTTCATGGCTTGCTGTGTTGTTTAGGGTAGCTTGTTTTCAGAGGAGCTTGCTGTAATGTGCGAACCTGGCAGAGTGGTGTATGCATGGCTTGTCAAAATGGGCTCCAGAGCCACATGGCAAGAGCAGTGAAAAACCTGGTCATTCCTCATGATCTTACTAGTACTGCCTCCATCCTCCTTTGTCCTGTTCTTATACATCAATTAAAAATAGCACTTGTTAATTTACTCCTCCACTTCATCAACTCCCTAGGCAGTGACACTTTTATTTTTCCACCTTTGGGGAGATTTGTGCAAATTTAACATTTTTTTCACTGCCTGGGAGATTTGTGCAAATTTAACATTTTTTTCACTGCCTGGGAGATTTGTGCAAATTTAACATTTTTTTCACTGCCTGGGAGATTTGTGCAAATTTAATATTTTTTTCCCACTTTTGGGAACATGTGATGTTCCTTTTTTTGCACTTTTAGGGAGATTTGCAAAATTCACAGTAACTAGTACACTTACTTGCAATAACCACTGTGCTTTAGCAAAATCTCCCTGTAAGTTTTTTTAAAAAGTAGTTAGATTTGCACTAGTCTCCCAAAGGTGATAAAAAAAATGCAGAAAACCTCTACTCCACTAATGAGTGCATTTTTACTCATTAATGGAATAAGAGACTAGGCTGCTGAGGTTGTGCCACAAAGACCCATGTGATACATGCCAAGAGTACGGAGGACTAAGAGGGAACAAGCCACGGCCAGCTGCAGAACACTTACTGTCTAGCTTTGGCTATTGGGCAATATAGAAAAGTAATAAACAAATACCAAGAGTAATGTGGGTGAGCTATCAAACAAACAACCCATCATGGCTTATTTTCAGCTTAGCTTTATCATGACATATAAACTAGCCCGTTGGGTTTTCTCATTACTGTAGCTGGACTAATAACCCACTACACTTAGGTTTATTTATAATATGTCTCATTACATAACTTCTCAATAGCTTATTCCATCTTATTGAGGAAATGCTGCTCTAGCTTGCTCCAGAGATGATCATAAGATATGGACTCAAAAGCAGATTTTAAAAAAATAGACAGCAAATAATTTATCTCCTTGTGCTTTGGAGTAGTTGTCTTCGAAGTGAGCCAGAACCAGACAGTGATCTAGAGTAGACCGATCAGACTTAAACCCAATTTGCTCCTCCCCTAAAACCTCAATCATTAATTTACATTTTCAATTGGTGGCACAAAATCATGGTGTAAAGCTTCCTAACCATAAATAACAGGTTTATAGATTGGTAGTTACTTGGATCACCTTTAAGGCCTTCTTATAAACCTGAATAATAAGAACCTTGAGCCAGGCTGCAGAAATTATACCAGATTTATTGATTGGAGAAAAAGGATGGCCAACAAAGGGTCCCATCAGCTCATATTACACTTTAAGAGCTTTTCTTCAAGAGGCTGTTAATGTACTGTATCTACTTTTGGGCTCTTACCACACCAGGCTTCTTGCCTGGGTTGGCCCCCGACTGCTCCCTGTGTGCTGATGGTGTGTATTAGGTACTTCCGGGATTGCTCTCCCTCCCGCTACACCCCTATGGTGTAGAAAGGCCTTGGTTTCATTGCAGCGTTGAGATCCAAGTACATTTCATTTCCTGTTTTTCCACTACATAACTTCTAGGTGGCACTGTGGTATAACAAGTCCAAAGTAACCCCTGCCTCTTCAAAATGTGTGGGATCTGTAATTTGAGAAGGTTTGGCTGGCTGTGTCACCATAATCTCAGCACGTAAGACATGCAATGACAGGGAGGAGGTTTTCCTCAAAGCAAGGAGTTTATTCCCCAAGATGGATGGCTTCTCCACATTATCCTGCTCCACACAACGTGACAATGAGAAGGAAGTCAGCAGATTGTCCCCCACTGTTTCTAGATGATCATAAGAGATTGAGGAGGGGACAGGCATAAATTTTGCAAAACCAGCATTTTGAAGAAGGGATAAATTGCCAACAGTTGGATTAAGGTCTACCTAGTCTATAAGATCGGAGCCTGCATTGAACTTTAAATTAGATGGAACATCCTTTGAGTCTAGTCTAGCTGTTTCTTGCAAGTTTATTTTATCAAGTAAGAGTCTCATAGTGAAGATTCTGAAGACCTTAGTAACTGAGCATCCATAAAAGGCAAGCCTGGATTTTGCTCCCAATAGCCTTTTTGGGTTATTACTCCTATAGGAATAATGTACTTTCTCATAGATGCTTTTGAAGACAGATTTTCAAGACCCTTAAGATCAATTATGCTGCTGTGCAGATTCAAAATAAGAGAAAGCAGTGCACTCACAGAGTACCCCCAAATGGCTTGACCCATGGGTCAAGATTAGAATAAGGGCCAATCTACTAAACTGAAAGACTAAATCAGACCGAAGGGAGGACAGATCAAAAAGCATATATCTGCATACAAGTGAGCACCCTCAGTTTAAATAATTGGTTAAATTGGTCCTCCCCAGGCATTTGACCACAGTTTGAGAAGCCAATCTACCGAGAAGCTTGGACAACTTCTGTTTGATCCCCTTTAATAAAGAAAATAAACAATCTGCTGTGGAGGGTAGAAATACTGCCAATTCAGTTTAGACACCAGCCACTCATTCATAGGTTGGCTCAATTCAAAGAGAAGTATCCACTGAGGAAAATGATGAGGGGCATCCACTGTGCATTCCTGCATGTGACGCCAAGCGCTCACATAGCGTTCCATTTAGCATCACACAGTAGTGCGCTCAGAAGTACTTCCTCTGTCTGCCAAGCCCTAAATGCCTGAGAGGAAACAGAAGACTGTGGTATCAACTTGTGTGGTAGGCTGGGAAACCAACAGGGCATGCACAGAAACATCCCTCTCCTCCCAGGCCGATGAAGCAGTAAATGGTGCAGAGTGATAGCTTTTGTAGAACAATATGATTCAGATTGTGTGCTGGGCACAGTTTTGTATAAAAAGAATGATATACAACTTCATTTTATGTTATTATGAAACTCACATTTTGGTCTACATTTGAATGTTTTTGAATTTGTCCCCCTCCCCCAGAAGCCAGTGCTATTAATCTGGAGTTCCCCTTTGCTGTATTCAGCATATTATAAATAGCCCTTTTTCTTTCCCCTCACTTTCCTCATGTCTTTGAAATCTCATAAGCTTTATTTAGCGTTCTGTGTACCTTGCTTGCTTTCAGTACTACTTTAGGAACTATGCAGTATCATGGTTCTCTACATCCCACCCATTTTGGTTTGCACGGTGGGCTCCAGCCTTGAGGGTGCCCTGGACGAATTGTCCTCTGGCAGCCCCTCTCTGTCATTGGGTCCTGGTGGCCTTGCCTGTGTGTGGTGGTGATCTGAGAGTATAGGTCAGCCTTCCCCAACCTGGCGTCCTCCAGATATGTTGGGCTACAACTCCCATAAGTTTTAGTCCAACACATTTGGAGGGGTCTAGCTACCTTCCTAATTTCCAAAAATGTCCAAGAGTGATGATAGTTCAAGGGAGTTGCAAGGCCTGATTTATTTATTTTTAAGGGGTTCCATGGCAGACATCAGCAGTGCACCCTGCTAGGGGGTTGGACTGGTTAGAATATTACCTGCCTCTTAGTGATGGCTTTTCTTTCATTCAGCTATATTTCAAATGCTGGGAATGTGTTCGTTTATTCCAGCAAAGGACAACATGTGGCTTGTGGGTCATACGTGGCCTCCCAGGTCATTTCTTTGCTTCCCCCCCCCCAAACTCCTGTTGCCACTGCCACCAAATTTTCCAGTAGGAGTGTGATTCTGCATGCAAGTAAGGTGTGCATTCTCCACATACCTTGTTTGCAAATAAATAAATGCAGCTTGCTTGTTTTGGTTGGGGTGGGTGGGTACAGCCTATAGTGGGTTCTATGGAGAGCACCGTAGCCCCCAACCCCCAAAAGTTGCTCAACCCTAGTTTATGACCTTACCTACTAAGAACTGAAAGATAAATTGGATATTCAAGAGCTGAGCTGCTAAATTATATAAGAGCTACTGGTGAAATTGTGTGAGCATTAAGCTGAAACCATCTGAAATGGTTGCACAAATGTATTCATTATTCCTCTTCTCTGAACTGCATGTCTCTCTAAGCACCTTTATACACCATTTGCCACTGTGTGCAAGTAAACAGTTCCATTATTTGTTACATAAATTTCACAAGTCCACCTGTCCTTCCAAGAGCCCAGAGTGGCATATATGGTTCTATCTCCTTATATACATCCGAGGAGGGTTAGGGTTGTAGTATCAATTAGCTTTGTTGTGCGTAAAACAAGAAACGGGGGGCTTCCACTGAAAATACCTGTCCAAAGTCCAGTTACACCTTTCCACATAATATTCTGTCTTCACAGCATCAGGCTTGGCCTTTTCCCACCTGGTTGCTGCTTGGAAGAAAGGTGAGATATAAATGCAATAATAGCAATAATTCTAAGAATAATAAAATAATTAATACATATAAATAATCCCCCTTGATTACAGTGTGGCTCTATGTACTTCAGCACCATTTCAGTGCTCATTAAATAGTATTCCTGAGATCAAAGCCTGTTGTACAGGCTATGTTATTTTTGCTTTTCTTTTGTTTTGTTGGGTTTTTTTTTTTTTTTTTTTTTGCCAGAGAGCTCACAAATTCAAAATGTTCATTCCTTTGAGGGAACCTTTTCTACAACATGGTTTGGATGATTTTTATACAACTGGAATGAATGTATTTTTCTACAGCTCTGCCAGCATTCTTGAATATCATACTTTTTTCAGAGATTCCCTGTTCATGCCATGTTAGAGGCACCACATTTCTCATTTTGGGAAAGGAAGCAAGCTGAAACTTGCTGTCTCTTTACAAAAGTAAGGCACAAGATATATAAAAAGAATAAAAGATGGGTTCGGAGGCTATGAGCTATAAACCCATTTTAACAAGATTACTTGCGTTAAGCCAGCTGAAATCATTTATGGATAGGGATGTTGCCAAATGTAGCTGTTATTTTAAATTTGGTACTGCTTCCACTAATACCCAAATAAATGATCCAACCTTAACAGCCTGATCAGAGTTAAAATAATGTTTATTTTTCTTTTTGGATTTTCCAGTGGTGGCATATAGGCAACGTCTGTCTTTTGCAGTGACAGTGTTCATGGGCAGCCGAGAAAAAAAGTGGAGACATGTTCAGCATTAGTGCCATAGTAATGTTCATACTTATGGGCAGATATTGTGGTGGGGGGAAAGCAATGCCTTTTCCCCTTCACTGCCATTGTTGCCTGCAACTCCAACATCGATCTCATTATTGTCATTTGTATGTAGTCTTTGTACACTTCATAGAGCTTGTCTGATGCTGCCCCCGCCCCTGTGCTTACCAATCTCTTTTCTTTTTCCTGGCTTCCTGCCTCAAGCCTGCTCCTTCCCATAGACTTGGGCCTTCACCTGTTTACTTTACCTTCCATTTCCCCAGTCCCTTGGCTTGCATTGCATACCACAGCTGAGGGCTAGGTTGTGTTCAACAACCTTGCTCTAACGAGACCAGAAATATATTTCGTTTATCTGAAATGACATTTCCTCCCTCTACTCATATACTCTGCCACCTCAGGCAAGCAATTAAAAATAAATGTCTACCTTTTCAACACTGACACGCATGATCATTTGTACTTATTGTACTTTTCAGTTCTCTTTAAAAGTGAAAGCCTGTTGAAATTTTGGCTAGTGAATAAGAGGATTAGATCGCTAGAGTTGTATGGTGCTGCCTTTAAGATGACACTTATTATTAAGAGAAAAAACGTTTTATCATCTTTTTTTTTCCATTTACCATTCTAATGTTGGGTGTCGTTTCTAAATAAGACCTGTGCAGTTGTGATCCCAAATCATGGAGTTATACCAATGATAAGGTGGAGTCTAAACATATAGGAGTTGGCTTCATTCTGGCATTGCCAGGGACACAAAACAGATTTATCTTCCTTCTAATGGTGTGCCCCAAGTATGACCCTTTATAGAAAGCTGCCTGATAGCTAATCAGACCATTGGTCCATCTAGCTTAGTATTGTCTATATTGGCTGACAGTAGCTCTCCAGGGCTTCTTATCTGGGGGTGCTGGGGATAGAAGCCGGGGATTTCTCCAAGTAAAGTCTGTGTTCTACTAGGGTGACCATATTTTGGAAACCAAAAAGGAGGACAAGATGGCCGCCCTCAAGGAGGCGTGCCCACCGAACATGCCCAGCCCCCAAGGCAGGCCCATCTTGAGATGACCACCCCAAGGGGGCGTTGCCTTGGTCACATGTCTAATTTCATACCTCACAATTAAGACAAATCTTTTCTACATAATACGTTAATGTTAAAATTACTGAAATAAAGAACAAGTAAGACAGTCAATGTATCAGAAATTTACACTTTCTTTTTGACATTCTGAATGTTTTTCTACAATGTTTTTACTGCATTATAGACCAGAATAGAATCTAAAAGACAATACAGTACGATATCATTGAGCATCTCTTACAATTAAACCACCTTACCGTTGTGAAATGCAGTCAGTTGGGAAAAAGGGGAAAAGAAAGGGCAGCAGTACAACATCACCACTTTCCATGTTTATCTTACAAACACATCTCTTAAAAACAAAAGTGGCATGGAGATTCTCTGATGTTAGTTATGTGTAACAGAAAATGTAATTTTTAAGCATAGTCCACAGTGAACTACGATATCTCAGCTAAAAAAATAACTAACATCAGAGAATCACCATGCCAGTTTCCCAATACACACATCACACAATTGACAACGCAGTTCTTCCAAACACCCCACCTCCTTTTGTAGCTGAGATATCATAGTCCACTGTGGACTATGCTTAAAAATTATATTTTTCCTCACACATAACTAACATCAGAGAATCAATTTGGAAAATGCAGATCATAAAGTATACTGGGACAGAACAATTCATACCGAAAAGACAATACCCTGCAATCGACCAGATGTAACGATCATAGACAAAAAAGAAAAACCATCATGCCTCATCAACATAGCAATACCTAATGACAAAAATGTTGTTGAAAAGGAAGAAGAAAAGAGAGACAAATATACACCACTGGCTATGTCAGTTAAAGAACTATGGTAACAGGAAAAAGTTACAATTATTCCATTAGTTAGAGTGATCATATAGAAAGGAGGACAGGGCTCCTGTATCTTTAAGAGCTGTATTGCAAAGGGAATTTCAGCAAGTGTCATTTGTATGCATGCAGCACCTGGTGAAATTCCCTTTTCATCACAACGGTTAAAGCTGCACGAGCCCTTCCTAGCATGAGCAGATACAAAAGAGGGCAGACACCCCCCCAGGTAAAATCATCATCATAGAATAGTAGAGTTGGAAGGGGTCTATAAGGCCACTGAGTCCAATCTCCTGCTCAATGCAGGAATCCACCTTAAATCATCCCTGATAGATGGCTGTCTAGCTGCCTCTTGAATGCCTCTACTGTGGGAGAGCCCACCACCTCCCTAGGTCATTGGTTTCATTGTTATATTGCTCTAGCAGTCAGGAAGTTTTCCTTATGTCTAGCCAGAATCTGGCTTCCTGAGCTCATTATTCTGTGTCCTGCATTCTGGGTTGATCGAGAAGAGACCCTTGCCCTCCTCTGTGTAACAACCTTTCAAGTATTTGAAGAGTGCTATCATGTCTCCCCTCAATCTTTTCTTCTCCAGATTAAACATGCCCAGTTCTTTCAGTCTCTCCTCATAGGGCTTGCTGCCCTCCTCTGAACACGCTCCAGTTTGTCTGCATCCTTCTTGAAGTGTGGTGCCCAAAACCGCACTCAATACTCAAGATGGGGCCTAACCAGAGCTGAATAGAGGGGAACCAGTACCTCACGCGATTTGGAAGCGATAGTTCTATTAATGCAGCCCAAAATAGCATTTGCTTTTTTTGCAGCCACATCACACTGTTGGCTCATATTTAGCTTGTGATCTACAACAATTCCAAGATCCTTCTCGCTTGTTGTATTACTGAGCCAAGTATCCCCCATCTTGTAACTGTGCATTTGGTTTCCTTTTCCTAGGTGTAGCACTTGGCATTTATCCCTATTAAATTTCATTCTGTTGTTTTCAGCCCAGCGCTCCAGTCTATCGAGATCACTTTGAAGTTTGTTTCCATCTTCCAGGGTATTAGCGATCCCACCCAATTTTGTGTAAATCTACACACCCCTGCACACTCACCCAAAGGGGGGGGGGAACCACACCTTCCCAAATGCAATTAAAAACAGCCCAACCTCCTCACATACACTTAATAGGGGAGGAGGAATAAAAATCCACTCCCACACTCACCAAAGGCAGCAGCAGCAAAATAACATTCATCAACATAATAAATTTACACATAAACATGCACATACCCAAGGCAATAAAATAACATTAAAAATACAACACTCACTCACATATGCACCAAAGGAAAAATAATAAAAATCCACATATACACCAAGGCAAAAACCAAACAACCACACACACTTAACCAAGACTAAAAATGAAATGCATATCCACATGCCCTAACATACTCACCCATTGCAAATATATTAATAGTTTTAAAACACACCCACATACACTCCCCTCACAGTTAATTCATCAAAATCAGTTCTCAAGGAATATATGGAAAATCTGTGAAAACGAATTTCATCAATGATGCCAGAGATAAAATCCAATCTACCCCCCACCCCACTGCATTTAACTTGCAGCTAAAGACAGTGCATTTGGACTTCTATTTCTTTAACAACAACACACACACACACACCCCATGCATACATGCAAGAGCAGCAAACAGGAGCAGCAGCACTCAACAATAATAGATGAAACAAGAAAAATAAAATAACATCCAGCCCCAGCTCCGCACACCAGGCTGGGACAGGCTGCCCCACACACCACATAGCTCAGTGTGCCAGATTGGGATGCTCCATGCCAGCCAGACCACCTCACATCCAGCCAGGCCATGCTGGGCCGGACTGCCCCACGCACCATGCCCCATTTACATGGATACTGCAGGAGGCCGCGCCATGCCAGAACAGGCCCCACCGCACTGGGACAGGCTGCGCCACGCATCCCACTGGGCTACAAGGCCGCGATGCCCGTGCCAGCCGCCAGGGAGGCCACTCCGCATGCCGAGCCACCCGGCCAGGCACCGCCAAGTGCCCCACCGGGCCAGGCGGCCCCACACAACCCTGCCAGGCATGCACACGAGCCATGCCAGGCCCCGATGTTCCGCGCCCCCTCCACCTCCTCACCTTTCTTTTCTTCGGCCATGGTGGTGATGACTGTTGCTGTGGCTGCCTGGCTGCTTCTCTGGAAAGGTGTGGCGGGGGAAGCAGAGGCCTCGCATGTTCTCCAGGGCTCTGGAAAATGTGGAGATCGCCTACCGCCTTTAGCGTTGTTGCTGGCATCCTCTCAGCCACGCGAATGGTGGTAGGTGATCTCCATGGTTTCCGGAGCCCTGGAGAACGTGCTGCCTGCTGCACGTCCTGCTCCGCCTTCCCCCCACCCCTTTCCCAGGATGAAAGGGCCTCTTAATTCAAGCGTTAAGAGACCCTTTCATCCCTGGAAAGGAGGCGGGGTGTAGGGTGACCAGATAAAATCTGCCCCCCCTGCTTACCTTGCAGGGATGTCCGCTCCCGTCCGGCGCTGGCTGCTACTGCGAGCGGGCTTTGCAGCCTGCTCCAGAGTGGCGCGCCAGGTGATGTCATCACCTGGCAGTAGCAGCCGGCGCTGGACGGGAGCGGACGTCCCTACAAGGTAAGCGCGCCGCACGCCCCCCTTCCCCCTTGCTTAAGTTGCAGGGACGTCCGCTCCCGTCCGGCGCCGGCTAGAACAAGCCCCGGATGGCGCAGGGGAGGAGGCCAGAACGACGCATACCCGGAAGGGCGTGCGTGCGTCTTTCTGACCTCTTCCCCGGCTGATCTAGGCCTTGTTCTTGGCCAGCGCAACCGTGCTAGCCAAGAACAAGGCTCAAATGGCGCAGGGGAGGAGGCCGGAACGACGCGGAAGCGGCAAAACGCGTCTTCCAGCTCCTCCCCCGAGCTGATCTGGGGCTTTTCTTGGCCAGCGCAGTAGCGCCAGCTAAGAACAAGACCTAGATGGCACAGGAGAGGCCCAATTTCCCAGATTTTGGGGGATATTCTGAAATTTCCCCCCGGACTCAAATTTGGCCCCCTTATTCTAGACTTGTCCGGGGGGATCCAGACGTCTGGTCACCCTAGCTCTACCACTTAGCTATGAAATGGCATACTTTTCATAGGAGTGAATGCCTATATCCTATTCATAAATGAGGATGAAGGAAAGCACTGCATTTGAAAACAATATTGCAGTGAACACAAAACCTGCATTCTATTCTTGAAACTAAGTGATTGAGCCAGGACTCTCAACAGGTATGTGCTGAGCATGTGGAGATGTACAGCAATTACCCCAGGAGTCCTTGCAGTTCACCAGCACTTCCTTCACATGCACACATACCATAATAATGAGCATTTTGCTAGTTTCTGTGTACACTATCCACTGTGATGGATGGCATACTTAGTAAGGGCCCGTTTTGCTGCTGTTACAAATCTTTACTGCACATCATTATAACTTCATGGGAATAATGATACCTAAAAAGAAAACTGTGTAAATCAGGATTTGGGAAACTGTGGTCCTCAAGAAGTTGTTGGACTACAATTCCGATCACCCCAACCATTGTCCATGCTGGCTGAGGGTGATAGAAGTTGGAGTCCAGTAGCATCTGGAGGGTTCCAGGTTCCCCATCCCTGAGGTAAGTCAATGGATCAGTGAGGAAGAAGCCTTTGTGAAGAAAACAATGGCAATTGAATTTTATTAATAAAAGCCTTGCCTGAAAATGCACATTTCAGCAGTTCAGCTGATGTGTATGATGTGAATTTTATTTTTGTCCATAGATTTTCCCAGGAATTGTGTTAGAATTTTTCTTACAGTTTAAGCCAAGGCACATTTAAAAGCTGATTGCTGTTGTAGCAAATGTAAAGCTAATGAACAGGACTTGAAAATGTGTGATCATTCTTTCTAATGGGGAAAACAAATCAGTAATGCTAATTCTCCTTCATCTGAAGAAGTCAATGATTGCATGGAGGAAGCAGTGGGTGGGGTAGGAAGAAGAAGACTCACATGCTTTTATATGAGAGCGAAAGAGATGAAAGCTTTTCACTGCTGGTTGTCAAAACATTTTTAAAATTCTCAGGCCTTGAAAATTAGCTTACTGTCATCACAGCAGTCTCCTGCCATAAGAAGAATTATTTAAATTTCTTACCGTCATTCCTGTTGGGAAATCAAGCTATGTGACCCCCTTGTTTAACATAAACCAAACAGGTATAATATGTCATATACTAGGCAAGAGTAACTGATGGATTTCTATCATCCTTGCAGAAGATAGGGCCAAACAGTTCACTATGCTTGGTTGGATTAGTTCCGGCATCTTATATAAAGTAGTATGTGAAAATATGAAACTTCTTTCTATGTCTTGTTGCCTGAGACCTTTTTAACTGAGATGTCTAGGTCTGAGCATGCATCTTTATGTATGCAAAGCTTGTTCTCTGCCAATGAGCTTTGGACCCTTCATGAAACAAAAATAAGTGGCTAGGCTAGAATAGAGTACAAGACTAATTTGCAAGGCTTCATCTTGAGGTAGTTATTTAAATTGGAAAATCATGCTGCTTTCAGATAAGGTTTTCAGTGCGATCCAACAAAAGATTCCATGTACCTGAAAGTTTTAGGTAATATAATTTCAAAAGTGTAATAGCTTTCTCATATTAAAATTATATTGATGTTGTTTTAGTTTGCTTGCTTGTGTGTTTAACCACAGGAACAGAATATTGGAGTAATCATTCCCAAGATCAGGAAAAAAGGGGAATATCTGAAATAATACCACCCTTTAACATTACGTTTGCCTGCCCAATCAACACCCCCATTTATCTCGTACTTCCCTTAGACATGGGTAGGGAACCTTTTTTCTGTTGCAGGCTACAATCTTCTGGAATAATGTGTTGTGGGGGAGGAGCACGTGCTGGCAGTGGCCAGGGAAAAAAAGCCAGCGATGGGTGGGGTGTCCCTTTCTCCCTTTCTGACCCATTTTGTTCTTTCCCTTTCTGCCACTCACTTTCTGTCTGTCCATCTGTGTGTCTCTCTTTCTGACAGCCTCTCTGTCTCTGTGTTTCTGTCTCACTTCTCCCCCCCCCCCTTTACTTCTTTTCCACGCAGTGGGTTGCCCAAGAAGGGATAGATCATTTTTTGCCAGAATTTCTGAGAGTTTTTGAAATTAGGCCAAGTGACATATACACCCAACCCTACTTTAATACTTTTGTTAATTTGTTTATTTATTTATTTCTATTTCTGTACTGCCTAATAGCTGAAGCTCTCTGGGTGGTTCACAACAGTTGAGTGGTAGCTCACTTCAGGCCATTGGTGTATTAGCTAGCAACTGACAAATCATGTTGAACAGCCATGCACACATTGCTACGGTTTCTGTTAGCTTTCAACCTTTCTTGGCCAATCTGTGAAAAGGGGAAAGGAATTACAAAGCACTTTGCAACCAGATTCTACGATTTTTAGAGAACATGTTCCACAGACATTAGAATGTAAATTAAACCAAGGTCCTTTTTTCTTGTTGCCTTGTTATGTTTATAGGGGTGGCCAGCCAGATGCTACAAACAGGGCATAAAGGTGATGAGCATTTTCCGTTTGCCCACAAGAAATACTTACAAAGGAAATGGAAGAAAGTTCAAGAAATCAGGGACCTTGTTGCTGCAGATAATTGGACTTTATTTTTTATATTTTGCTGGCTTGGTTTACTTTTCTAACTTAGCTTATATGAAATAATTGTGACCTCATTAAAGAGTAACTTGTGTAATGAACAGAAAACATCAAAAGGTATGCATTTGCAGCCGTTTGATACACTGATTGAGCCTTTTTTGTAATCCAATCATTTCCCTCATTTGCTGGTCTCAATATTGTGCATAATTAGAGAAGAATATTAAAACTTTGCATTTTAAACATATTTCGTTCTTATCTACCACAGTTGTGAAGATGCTCATTTTCAAAGGAATTATATCTGAATAAACTTGATTGCAGCTGAAGTTAAAAGGGATCCCATGAACTAAATATTGCAACATCAAAAGCTTCCCCCCAACATGAAATTCAATCACAGCACAAAATAGTTTCCCAAAAGGTTTCCCCCCAACTGTTTTGATTTCTAGCAAATATATATTGCATGATACTCCTTGCATGCTTTTCTTTTAAGTTAGCATGCACATAAACAAAGCATAGGGTTGTTTGAGGTCTGCTTTGTTTTTTCCCCCTGCTACACTGCACATCTCCTTTCCAGACTGTCACAAAAATGCAGTTTAGTTGGTTTGGAATTGGAGTTATAGTTGAATATAGAACAGTTGAAATGTAATTTAATAAAATAATATATTTACCAAAATTAGGGCATATTTACATTTTTATATCTTGAATTCATACATTACTCAACATTTTAACAAGAGTCAATGAAACTGTGCCTATGCAAAATATTATTTATTTATTTATTTATTTTATTAATCGAATTTATATACACTTTCCACAAAGATTTAAAGCAACGAACATACAATATAATACTATCAAAACAACAAGAAATATATCAGTGAGACTACACAATAATGACAACACTACTCAATAATAAAACAGCATCCTCCACTGTGCACTACAGACCACAGGTGGCTAGGTCACACTTCAGGGAAAGTGTCATGAAGACACGGGTCTTCAGAAGACCTCTAAACATTAGAACTGTGGAGTCCTGTTTACTTACTGCTAGTAATGCATATAAGATAGAGTTCTAAATATTTTCTAATCATCTGCTTATTGAAGCCTCCTCTTGAGCACTAGAATATTATGAATAGTATGTAAAATACATGTGCAATAAATTTTCAGTCATATGTGCTCTACCACACCATTAATAAAAGCTCTAGTGTCAATTAGAGATTATATATGTAAATATCTAGGTGATGCATGTGCCATGATGAAAGTAGGGTCAGCTCCCATTAGCTGGACCACTTCTCATAGTTATTTATTCACATAGATCTCAGTTCACATTCACTGTTATGCAAGTTGTGGAGTACACATGATCCCAAGGTCATTCCCACAGTCCACATGGCATCTTTATTCTGCACACATGGCCTGGATAAACTGGCCCTAGGATTTTTATTAAATTGAAAACATTTGTTGAATAAATGCTAAGTTCATCCCATTGCTGTAATGTGCAAATACCTGAAGCATCACATTTTTACTAGCAAGGTCAAGCCTTGTTCTTTGAGGTGTCATCAAATCACTTCCTGTAGAATAGCTCTATTAATTGTGACAGAGGGATTAAAAAAAGACTGAAAAATAAAAATAAAAACTTGAGAACTGCTGTGTGAAACAGCTAACTGTTTCTCTACATAAAGATGGTAGGAGTTGCTACATAAGAGAGTGTTTCTAAGTTGTTATGACCTTCTTAGAGCGTTCTTAAGGTAGAATTTCAGAAGTATTTTGGGGAGTGGTGTTTGGTGTGCATGGAATCCTCATGATTCAATTTCTTGTATTTGCTTTCTTTCTAATTTGCTTTAGAAAGACAAAAGATGTTTTCCAGAATGCACACTCTGAAAACAGAGTCATTTGATTTCCACAATAGACTGTGAAGTGCCGAAACCTGTCCAGAATTCATAAATATAGGTAGGATTCAGATATGAGAGTTATGCATTCAAACAAGAAGTTTGTACATTTTTGAGACTGGGATCATCTTATCTTTACAGTGAGCCTATCTATACACGCAGGATAAAACACTTTGAAAACGTCTTGAAAACTGTATATGGAGTGTGTCCTGGGCCCCAACCGTTCTCAAAACTGTTATAAATCATTTTAAACCTGTAGTGTAGATAGGCTCAATGTTATAAGAAAGACAGCCCTCTGGAAAAGAACTGGAAACTTCATATTAATCTGTGTTTCTGATCTGTGATCCATGTTAGAATATGGGATCTGGTGCATTTGTTATAACTGGACTGATAGCAGCTTTTGGACTGATAGCAGCGTCTGTTCCCTCTTAGTGTGCTTTTTTATCTTCTCTCAAGTCGGTGGATTACATGGCAGCTGTACTTAAACTATAAATGATGAAGGCTGTTTATATGCAACAACTGATATGTATCTTGCTTGTCTGCTTTATTGTATTAGCCATTGACAGCCCCCTATCCCTCTATAGATCCTGTTTATTCATCAAGGGTTAACTTCTAGGGTAAATTTTAATCTGCAAATCCCTGAACAGTTTCTGTCTTGAATGTTTGAGAGACTGCCTCTCTTTTGCAATACTGCCAAGGAGAATTTGACAGGGCCCTTGAGTGCACAATTCACTTTCCTTTTGTTCTGCCAGAGGCAAAGTCTATCTCAGAATTGCTTTTAAAGCCCATCTTTCCTCTTAGGATTTTGCCTGGTTGGGGAGGGGGCTGAATTTGTTGGATGCAACAATATTTTAATTGGAGACCATCACGTATGCGCACCTGTATATGTGTGTGTGTGTGTGTGTGCACATGTTCACTCACACATACACTTGATTGATATGAATGGCCTTGATTGATGTGAATCCAATATATTTGTTTACTATTGTGTGTTATACTGAAATTCCCACTGTGTGTGTTGTGTTTGTTCTTTCAAATTTTTAAGTAAAACAAAAATCCACTTATGAATTAGATGCTTTGAAAACAGGGAAGAGTTCACTCCAGGAAGTATCCTTGGGCATAATCCACTGAGACATTCTCCCAAGATGCCTTGGGAGGGCTAAGCTGCCAAAAGGCGTACTAGAAATATTTAAAATAAAATCTGAATTAAAAAATATTCTAAACGCAGAAATGAATGGGGTTTGCACAGGAGAATTTCCCTGGAGATTATGCCCCATGCCCCTTTAAGAAGGCCTGCATCATTATTTGAAAAATGTGGCAATATATTGTTAAAAGCCACAATGCAGCATTCTGAGAATAAAAGCACTGCAGGTGTATAGCTTAATAGGGCTTAATTAAGTACCAGATGAATATAAATAGGAAGCACAGATTATATGTGTTGACTCTGTATGCAGGTAAGAAAAGTGAAAATGCTGAGTCTTGCATCCTAAAATAAAGACAAGTGGCACCATATTTTACATGATTCTGGTAGGTAATAAATAAAAGCAAGAGCTGGTACTCTTTTGAGCTAAATAATAAAGCAAAAATGGGCAAACAAAACAGGTATTTCTTTACCTAGTTTAAATGTTCTTAGATATTTGTAAGTAAATTTTTTGATAAGCAGATGGATTTGGGGTGGGATGGTAAGTAGATAGATAAAGGCAAAGTATTTGCATATAGTATGTGCATGTTCATTCAACACTGTTTGAAGAAACATAGTGGTGTCCATATAAACAAAAAAGGAAAACAGAAATAGTGAATGATATAGTAATAATAATAACAACAGTCAGACAGTCAATTTACATTGAATTAACCCAGGATCCTGTCAACAACCCAAAGCCTAAGTAAATATAATGGTTGGTTTCAACAGATTTATACTGCATGCAGCTAAGAGCCAAATCAGGTGAGCAATTGTTTGAATGGCTTTATAAAAGTAGCTAGCAGGCTCAGGGGGATGATACAGTGTAACTTTTGGGTCGGCACCCAGGGCCGGGTTCTTTGTCTCTGGGTTGTTTGTTTCTTACCCAGTAAACTTGGGACACTAATTTAGGGATGTCTGAGTAGCAACCTCACACACACACACACACACACACACACACGAGTTATAAGTACTGTTATTTATTCAAGCTGACTACCAACAATGCATCAACAAGAGTAGAACAACATAAAGAACAATACTTTTTTGGTACATTGCATCTCACTCACTCCCAGGGTCTTGGTTAGCCAATGGAAGCCTGTGGCTGTACTCACAGTTAGTTGAAGGATATGGTCAATAAATAGGGATCCTCCAAACACAATAGTAGAGGACTCTGCAATATGTTGGACTCGCAGCAGGAACTGGGGTGTGTTGCAATAACAGGGCTCCACCAGCAAGTGGTAGCAACTGGAACTGGAGTGCATCACAATGAAGGGCTCCACCAGCAGTTAGGTTTCTGTGACTCAGCAGCTCCAAGTCAAAGGTAATTGCTAAACTAGCTCCACTGAACAAGTGTAGCACCAAACCTCCCTTCCTAATACTGATTTTAGTGAATCAGTTTAGGAAGGTTATGGCAAGGCTTTGCAATTCTCTGTCGAGACTTTCAGCATGGGGTTTGCTCAGCTCTCCAAGAAGAAACAGTCTCCAACAGGCAGCAGAGTCAGCTCATCTCTTTGTCCCTTCAGCAAAGAACAGTGTCCAGCAAGGGACATGTTGATTCAGTTCTTCTCTTCTCTGTAGTTCTAAATCTCCCCTTTATTAGGATGTTTGTACACTGGCCTTCCCCCTTAAAAAAAGATCCCTGGCTGCTCTGACACAGAGGGATTCCCAGGGGCCGGGGGGGAGGGGCAGGCACAGGTTTTCCCAGGGATAAACAAACCCTGGGAAAACCTAAATGTTCCAGCAGTCCTGGGACAATTAGAAGGAGTACAGGTAGCATGGGCACCCATCCCACTAGAAACAGGCACAGAGCCAAACACAGGGTGGGATGTGCACATACAGGTCACATTTTCTGTTTGGAAACAGGGAGACAATCCCAGAAGCTGATAAGTCCAGGATTATCCCCTGGCCCTCCCTCTATATCCTTAGGTGTAGAAAGGGCCTTAGGCTGCCTCTACAAGAGGCATTTAAAGCTCTTTCAAGGCGCATTAAAAAAATTACCTCTGCAAGAACAGAGTGCAAATCAGGCGTAGATGCGCATTTTCTCTCCGATTATGCGCATTATCGAATGTGTGTTAAATAGCGAGTTTTATTTTGCTCCAGCTGTTAAAGCGCATTTTGACTATGTGAACAAGCAATTCTCCGCATGTCAACAGTCAGAATCCTGACCCCTTCTCTCCAAGGGTCCTTTGGAGTCAGGGCAAGCCAGCATCCAATCAGCACCAATACTGTGGTTGGCTGGCACAGGTGGAAACACAGGTGACCCAACCACCCCTTTTGTTTCTTAGCTCATTCAGTCACATAAAGGCATATACACAACCCCATCCAACATCCAAAATGAGCTCCTTCATGGTGTAGCATGTTTTCTCTGCTCCCCCCACTGGATGGCGTATGCTCTTTTCTTGACTGCTTTACAACAGCTTCATTGGACCATGTGGTGGGGGCATTGAAGAGTGACCAAATGACAGGAAAAAGGAGGATTTGTCAGGACTTTTGATAACAAATCTGAGAAGGAGGGGTTGTGAAATTTGAAGAAAAATCTGGATTTTTCCCCACCCTCCCCACACAAAGGGCAGCTTTAAATTCCTATATCTGTGGCCACAAATCAACATTCAGCACAAAGGATTTTGAACACAGATGTGCTGCCATGGATCAAGAACTTTAAAAGTTTCATGAAGAATTAAAAGATTTCAGACATAAGAAATTCAGTAGAGATATAACAGATCATGACAGTAATCATATCTACCTGTGGCTACAGAAGCCCTGAAAAAAAGTGACTTTCGCAAGTCAGCATGACGTCTCAATGGAACTCACAGAATGGGAATCATCCATGAGAGACAGTAGTGATATATCAACAAGTTCTACACGACACCATTCTTTTCAGGATCTTCCAAGGAGATCAGATGGATCGAATACATACCAGAAGGGCTGAAAGAGGCAAGTGCCAGAGCTGTCCCCCAGATGGTCGAGAAGAAGGAAACCCCAGTGGTTAATCTATCAGATAAGGTCCTCTCAAAAACGGACATTCAAGATTTAGAAAAAAGACTTTGTTTTGTTCCCAATCCAAAACATAATTTAGTACAAATCGTTTTGACCTGTACAGGTTTTTTTCGCAACATAAAATTGAAATATTATTTTCAAAATCAGAGCACTACACGCCATGAATTATGACCAAAATTTAGAACACCATCCACATTCATGCCACGTGGACCAATAGATCCAGCCATTCAAGTATATGAACAATGTATCCTCCGACAACTTGAGATTCTAGAAACAGATGAACAAAGAACATGGCATAACAAGACTACAATGTAGATGAATGTGCTAAGAACTATAAAAAAATCCAGACATTGTCATCAAAAAGGCAGACAAGGGAGGTGCAATTGTCATCCAAAACTAGAGTGACTATGAAGTAGAGGTGATCCGCCAAATACAAGATCAGACATCATACATCCCAGCTAATAATGACCCTACTAAAGAGATAAGCTCATCCATCAAAAATCTTTAGGAGGAAGGTCAAATCATGGGATGGATCAGTGTTTCGGAATCAAAATTCTTGTCCAAGAAAGATCCAAGGGTTCCTTTGTTCTACATCTTGCCAAAAATCCACAAGGATATCCATCCTCCCCTAGGCCACCCCATAGTCTCAGGAGTGAGCTCAATATTAGAACCTATATCTCAATTTGTTGATTTCTTTTTAAAGCTTTTCATTCCCTCTATGAAATCAAATGTTCAAGATTCTACACATTTTTTACAGAAGATATACTCTCTAAAGATACAGCCAAATGATATTCTTGCCACCATAGACGTGAGATCTCTATACACCAGTATCCCACAAGACCAAGCACTGGACATTATCTTCAACACGTTCCAACAATGGGAAGAAAAAAAATCCCACCTCATTTTTTGGTTTCTTTGGCTGACATAGCTCTATGAAAAGAATATTTTTCTTTCAACAAAAAATTCTTTTGGCAGATAAAAGGAGTGGCCATGGGGTGCCCCATGCATATATAAATTGCCAATTTATATATGCAAGATTTCAAACAACAATTTATTTTCAACAACAATCCTCATGGTCATAATGTAATCACATGGCTACGTTATATCGATGATATATTTTTGATTTGGAGAGGTGAATGCAATAAGTTTGAAGAGTTTTTCCAGTGGGTCGACTCAAGAGACTCTAATCTCAGTTTTGAAACAATGCACAGTATAGAACAGGTGCATTTTTTGGACATTGCAGTTAAAACAACATACACATGGCCTTTGGATCATGATTTACCACAAACCCACAGACAAAAATACCCTTCTTAGATATGACAGCTATCATCCAGCACACCTTCGGAACAACCTGCTATATGGTCAGTTTTTAAGAATAAAACATAACTACTCAAAAGATCAAAACTTCCTAAGAGAATCATCACATTTGACAGAACATCTTCATAAAAGAGGATACCCTACCATGGTGGTAAGATCGGCCATGAATAAAGCAAATGCTTGCTAACGAGACAATCTGCTATGTCTTCAAAGAACAACAAGAATAGACTCAAATGAACAGCCAACAACATGCATCCTTCCATACAATCCTGTCACAAAAAAATTACAAGCCCATGTCTGCTCCAACTGGCATCTCATCCAGGATCTACCAGGTCTAACAAGAAGACCCAGAATAACGTTTAAATGAACAAAAAAATCTTAAGGACTGGCTAGTACACACAGACCATACATGGAACAGAAAACAGATAGAACAACCAACAATTTTCAGTACACCAAAGCCAAAAGGACACCATGCATGTGGTCACTGCACATATTGCAAATATAGAAAAATGAAAACATCCTTTGTCAACCCAAATATGGGAGATCATATTCAAATCACTGATTTTTTTAACTGTAACTCCTTAAGAGTAATCTATGCTATCTCATGCCCCTGCAATAAAATCTACATTGGCAAGACTTCAAGACCTTTACAACTCAGAATAGGAGAACATCTATGCAATATTAGACATCAGAGGGTGAGTGCTCCAATGGTCAAGCACTTTAATGAAAAAAAAAACATAAACCCAATGATTTCATTTTTGGGAGGATCAAAAAGGTGAATGGGAGCGACCAGGTACTGAGTAAAAGAGAATTATACTGGATTATCTTGTTAAAAAGTACGTGCCCAAGGGGGCAAAATGAGGGCTTGGGTTTTTCTGGATTAGTATAATGAGTGCAGTGTATATTTAACATCAATGAGTGATACATAGGTAAAATGTTGATTGAAAGTAATAGCAGGATCAGTGCCTAAGTTTAAAATGATGTGGAATCCAATAAAGAACCACCTGTGATATTTAAGACATTACAAAGGTTTGCCTCTGATAACGAACAGTGGGTTTTTGTTTTTAGCTTTATTTTAATTTCAATTTCTAATGTTGTTTTTAAGATTTTTAACAATGTAGAATTTTCATATAGAAAAGACTCCAAAAAACTTTGTTTAAAAGGATGAGGGTGTTGCTTTTACAAAAACCTTTATGGTTAATTTTATGGTATTTCGTTTATTGTATAGCTCCTGAAGAAGGAGAACAGTTCTCCAAAACGCGTTGAGCAGTTGAAACAGTCTAAGAGGTGCTAGTAAGAAGTGACTGCAACAAGCCCTTAGTCCATTTTGTTCCATGCTTATGTTTGCAGGGTATTAGTATTTCATACCCTTTTTAGATGCTAGGTTGCTAGTTTATTGTACTAGATTTTTCTGCCCTTGTCATTGCTTCATTTGTTCAGTGCTAGCAGTATGCTGAATCTGTGAGTATGGATATGAGAAAGATGATGGGGAAAGAGTGTTAAATGTTAGGAAAGGTGAGACTGTGGTCATCCAGTGAAGGAATTGCAATCACAAACGATATTTGAGGGAAGGGGAGAGACTATATCACACATAGTATAGCAAAAGCTTCAAAGTACAGCAAAAGCTACAAAAGCAGGAGTGAAGTGAAGTTAATTTCAGATACATTGAATGCCTCACTCATTCTTTATTTCAGTGATTTTAATATTAAGATGTGGTGTAGAACAAGATTGTCTTAATTGTGTGCCTGAAAATCACACATGTGACCAAGGCTATGTTCGGGTGGGCATGCCCTTGGTCTGGACGCCCCCCTGGAGGACAGCCATTTTGGTGGACACATCCATTGGGGATGGCCATTTTGTCCTCAACCCTAGGAAGCAGGAGATGAAATTTCTTATTAACTTCTAATAAAGACCATTATCTCACCTTTCCCCAGAGAAGAGCAAATCTCTTTCATAGTGCAACAGAGGTCTCTAGTCTTCTTGTGACTTCCGTTAGTGCTGGCAGTAACTGGTTGGGTTTGGCAGGCATGGGGCTGTGAGCATGTTGCCTGCTCTCTGTCTCCTCCTTCTCCTCCCTTCACTCTTCAATGGGATTTCCCTAAGGCAGCAGCAGGCAAGCAGAATATCCAATAGGACCATTCTGTTGAACTTCCATATTGAATCCTCATCGTTTTCCCCAAAGCCAATCAGGATTGAGATACTTGCATTGACATACTTGCATCTGATACCTTTCAAACACCCACAGTGAATTAGTGTACTTTTGTAGGGTTTTTCTATTGGGAGAGAGAGAGAGAGAGACTGGAAGGAAGGAAGTAGCCATAGTTGCATCCAGAACGTAGGTAGCTTGCTTGTTTCCCTTCGTGAATTTCAATTGTATGTATGTCTAGGAAATGAGAGTTGAAGAGCCCCTTTCCTTTTTTTTTTTAAAAAAAAACCCTTTTTGTCTTACTTCTTTTTAAATTGGGGGCCTTCAATGATGTAAGCGATTATTATTGGGAAGGGTCCTTGGACCTTCCAACCTCTTGCTATTTCTTTCTGTCTGCTATTTTGTCAACTCTTCCCTCCCCCCCCCCCCATTGTTTAAAATGGTGTCTGGGGATATGTTTGTGCAGTGCCAGAAAAGCCCCCAACACCTTTGCTATTTCCCCTTTTGTGTTCCATTTTTCCTCTGTTTTTCAGTCTGCTTGATCTTGAAGTTACTTGCCTCAGTTTACCATTTTTTTTGTACAAAGTGTTGCTCATGGAATAGAAAGTTGTTGTGAAGGTGGTTTTCCCCCTTCTGCTTTGCACTCATTTGCATTTTGCTGTGCAATGGCTGGCTGGTGGTGTCAGACAAATATGGGCTCAAAGGAGTGTTTCTGTCTGTCAGAGACCCCCCCCCCCAAGCTTTTGCATTGGACTCATTGCCTTGAAGTTAACTTGCATAACTCAGTTTTTCCTTTATGAGTAATAGGTTCCTGCTATGAAGCAGACTACCTTGTTATGCCTTGGTCCCAACTATGCCCTGCCTTCTGCCCCACCAACCTCAGTTGGCACTAGCTGCCACTGGAAAGCAGCCTTCTACTCAGTCAGACTATTGTTTTAACTAGATTAGTCCAGCCGTCCAGGGTTTTAGATAAGCTTTTCCCCCTAGCCCTATCGAAATACACTGGGAATTGAACCTAGGATTTTCTGCATGAAAGTCATGTGGCCCACCACTGACCTAAGCTGGCCCTTTCCCATAATGGAAGAAAACTCTGGCAGCGTGTTCCAGGGCAGGTAGCAGTTGTCATTTAGGTTCCTATGAGTCATGCTACTGAGGTACTTTATCCAATTCATCTTGGTCAGATGTAAAATCCTTCCTCAAGATAAATCAGTTTTACTGGATTCAAACAGAATCCAGATATGCACAGCACTGATTGGCTGGCCTTGTGGCATCCCAAAGCCACTCTCCCCTCCCTAGAGCACTTAAAAAAAACTAATTAACTGGGATTTTAAAATGTTAAAATTAGAAAGAAAGACAGCCTGCCTGGTGCACAAAGAAAGGTGTTGGAGAAAATGAAAAGCAGCATTGGATTTGGAGGCAAGTACGTTATTTTGAGGAATAAAGTCAAATGGGTGGGGGGACCTAAGCTCATCTTCCTTCAGAAAAGACAGAGCAACTCCTGTTTGTGCTGTACGTCTAGTAGGAACAATGGTCAAATGCTAAACAGTTATCAGATCAAATAGTTCTCTCGTGCACTCTCTCTCTCTCTCTCTGATACACATAGGTGTTTAATTTTGCACCGACATTATGGTATTTGGAGCACTTGTCCCTTCCTAATACATAGAGAGTATTTTTAGCCAACGATCATCAGTCTGATGTGTATCCCTTAGTGATTAGGCTCAACTGAGTGGTGATGAATTAATGACAGGTTTCATAACCTGACAGCATTGATATGCAACAGAAACTAGCACAATAGGACAAGCAATTTATCCAGTAAAGGATGTTTGAGAGTCTGTCTTAGAACACATTTGAACTTTAGTTGATCTGCCATTTTAACAGCTACATTAATCACCACACTGGTGTGACTAGAGGGCATTCAAGAGTTACAAAATAAATACAAACACTGCAACAGACAGCTTCTGAAGCAATAGGTAAGGAAACCACTCTGGGATATGTTGCGGGAAATGGAGGGCGGAAATAACGAGACGACACCAAGTATTGGATTTCAAACAAGGCCACATTTATTGATAGATATGCAGAAGGGAGAAAGTGGGCATCTTCAATCACTACGGCTAACACCGTGATAGTCTAGGGCAAGTCATTCTGGACCTAAGGGGTGGCGCCAACTCCGCGCCAACCCTCAGTCTCCCCTCTTGGGTAGGGAGACCTCCCGGTGTCACTCCCCCTCCGTCCGCCTGGATCGGAGTGAGTGAGAAAGGTTGGCCTCAATGGTAACCCTTATCTCAACACCTGGGCCGCATGGCTCGCAGGTATTGAGCCTCAAGTATTACCAATCACCGCCTGGTGCCTTAGAATGCTTACCGACCCTATCATCTGAAGATGCCCGCGCCTACCCGCCTTAAATGTGACTGTTAAATTGGAGCCAATCAACCTGCCTACTACTCCCAGGCTGCTCAACAGTATGAAGTAGGCGAAAAAACCCATAACCAAAGAAGGATATGAGCAAAAAATTCCTACTTGGCTTCGCAAGGACGACCACCGTAGCCACACTGTCGACAGGGGTGGGAGGGAGGGAGCCGCGCAGAGAAGAGGGAGAGGGGAGGGGCGTCCAGCCGTTATATAGGCTATCGCGCCCCCTCCCATCCCCGGTGGCCTGATCGGAGGCCTGCCAATTGGAGGCCTCCACGCCTCGTCACCCCACCCCCACCCGCAACAGCCGCCACCGCCCTAGCTGTGCAGGGCGTGTGTGCGGGCCTTTTCTGCATCCATGCCTTATAATGGTAATTACAATGTGTTATAAGTTTAGGATTTTAGGTAGGATTGATCAATAGTTGCTAAAGAGAATTTGGAGAATGTCAGTTTTTTTTCCTGAAATGCATTTCACAGCTATGAAACTGCTATGTATTTCAGTTCATTGTCAAACTTTTTGAGTTATACTTCAAGATGTATGCTTTGGAAAATTGCCTTATCAAAAACAAAATTTATACATGAAAAATATATGCTAATCTTGGGTGTTTGATTTATTTAGTTATTACACTTATATCTGGCTTTTGTGGGGGAAGCTCAGGGTGGCTTACATACATTGCCTGGAGCAATCCTGTTTAAGATAACAAATATACAGCAAAAGCATAGTTATCTTCACAAGCTTAGCTTTGCCCTCAAAAGGCACGTATAAGGAAATAATACCTGTCTCCCACCCAGCCACTGACCAGGATGAGACATACTTAAATTTAACAATATACTTATATCATGTGGCTAAAATCATTGGGGCCCATCCTTTCTCAGTAGCTCTGAGTAATGTGTGTTTAGCTTCACAGGAACCCCATGAAGCTGGTTAGGGACATTCCCAAGGCCACCACTTACTTATATTCATAACGGAATGCAGATCTGAAGCTCGGTTTTTCAGATTAGCCTTGACATCACATTACCTTTCTATAATTCATACACTGTAAATGTTCAAGCAGTAGCTTTCTTGCGGCGGGAAAATAAGCTCCAAATAGTGAAAGCTTTTGGCTTCCATTTAAATGGAATTGATTCCATGCACAATTACATCAAGTTACTGCAAAAGGCAGATGTTCCACTTTTACTCCTCTAAACGTACTAAGGTGAAGGCATAAATGTGTTAGCACATAATCTTGCTTTTGATCACTTTCAGAATGTACAATATAATACAAAAACCTGATGTAGTATCCATACTAAATGTTCAGTTTTGAATCATGATGCCCTTTAATGCATCACTCTCCTTTTTATATTCTACATTTTCCTGCCTGTCACCAGAAAGTATTATTTTGAACACTAGTCTAAGCAGTATAGTGCCATCATCACCCTGACATTGCTGTTTAAATAATTATTTGTGGTATCATTCGTTATTAAAATCTAAATGATTATTGTGGGAATATCATAGAGAACTGGGGGGAGAGGAGGTTACCAAAAATGCTTTGTTGTGACCTGCTTGTGTAGCAGGAAGGAATGATGTACAACACACAGTGCAGGAATGGAAAAAAAATATTGCAGCTGACATAAGAGAGAAAAGATAACTATGATTTGTCATGAAGAGAAGGATTGCAGTGTCCCTCCTGACAAAGAGAAGTGACACAGTGTCCCCTGATGTGGAAAGAGAGAGATTGCAGCTACGTCATTGTTGTAGGAGATTAAAATGTTTAAACACCATGGAAGAAGGATTGAGACATGCCTGTTAGAAGAATGGTCAGAGTGGGAAAGCATGATCAGCACAACTTTTCAAATATACTATGATACGGTGGTAATGAATTGAGGAAAAGTAACAATTATTATTTCTTTTCTTTCTCCTGAAAGTAGCAGCTCATCTTTAAAACAATCACAAACTTAGCATTTGTGATGACTTCTCTTTCTGTAGTAATGTCACATTATTATCATGGCATCTTGAACTGGAGGAAGTTGTGTCTAGTACATGCCATCTGGACCAGTGCACACTGCTATTGACTTCTGCAACTAGTATTCTGTAATTCATCCTATATCTCTTTGTGAAATTTGAGGTGAAATTTGGTAGAAAAATGAGAAATCTGAGAAGTTCTACTAGTCTTATCAAAACTCTTTTATTTCCCTCAGTGTTTCTCAGATGTTTTGTACAGAAAGGTCCTCCCAAATCATCCCAATTTTGCTTAAGATAAAATTCATTTCCTATGGGATACTCCACATCCCACTCACCAACATTACATTACTCCATATATCATTGCTATTGGAAGAACTGAGAGATTCCTTCAGGCCTGATTAGGAAGAATGTTGCCTAGGAAAAATAGATAGAAGAGGCAACAAAGCAAGCCAGGAGCAGCCATCTCTTATCAACTTACCCTTCCCGCCTTGGGTCTCACATGCTGTAATGAATAAGTGGGAGGGATTTAGTCAAGTCCCCTACATCTTTAAAATAAGTTCTGCCCCTACAGGGCAACTTGTAGGCCAAAACATCTGGAGGCTGCACGTTTTCCACCCCAATCTAGTTGAACCTTAAGAATTCATTGATCTTTAGTAAGAGTTTCCCCTTGTTCCCTAAGGAGCCTTGTAGGCCTTCAAAGTATGGAGGTAAAATTTTATCAAACCTGAGGTCCCTTTTCAGAGTTCACAGCTGCACCCTTTCTAGAGTGGCAGATGAGGAGCTTGAACTAGCTGAGTTCACTATAGGAAAACCTGTGGCTGCAAAAGGGAGTTACAAAATTAGGATGTTTTGGGAGACCCTGTGTAGCAATTTCTTTATGTTGTTTTGGCAGGAAATGGATCATGCTAGGGTTACACTGGAAATAATCACAGAGACGGAAGCTCAAGCCATCTATTTGAGAATAAACAGAAGGCTGCATATTATCTGAGCATCTTGCTAGTCCCTGAAGTAGTATTGCAATGATGGTTAAATGCCTGTCATGATTTGTTCCTTTTATTTATGGGTGGGAATGACCATCAAGTGAACATAAAAGAGGCTATGAGCCTTATAAAATGACATGTGATTTCCAAATTGGAAGAAGCTTAACAGTTGGAGTGCTAAAAGCAACTTTGCCAAGCTTCATACAAATAATGCAAGCAGCATATGTTGAGGTTTTGCATATATAAACGAACAATATTCAGCAGTCTCATACTTGAGAGAAAAAGTGTTTGAGAATTACCATCTTGTGTACATATTTCCTTGACTCATTACAGTTTATTAAAAGTCTATGAAAGGTTTTTAAATTTCTTCTTTTGACATCAATGTGTATGCAACTGAGAAGAAAGCAATAGAGACCTCACGTCCCCCATATTCCAAGACATGACAGACATTGGTTGCAGTCTGATTATTTTATCACATAGCTGTGCCTAATATGTAATGATAATCTCATTATTTAGCAAACAATACAGATAACCAAGCTACCATGGAAATAGACTGTGTATGTATGTGTGACCAAGCCCTTCTAGAATTCATGTACACATGCACACATAACTCCACCTCCTCTGGGCAAATAACTTTATTTAAACCCATTTAAGCAAATGGCACACTCTTCGAGGATTCTGCACACTGGTCTCTGTCTCTGTTTTTCCAAATTCCTATACAGTTTTTCATACTGTCCCCACAAAGGGAACTAATATCTCAGTTTACCTCCCCCACCTGCATAAGTTAGCACTTCGTTACCAGATAGAGGTGACTAAACTGATTTGATTAAAAAATGTAAATAAAAATAATAGTTTGGTAATTTCTTTTGAGATAAATGACACTCTATGTTGATATAAGTGATAACTTTGTTCTAATGGAAATCCACCAAGTCTCATGATTACAAGAATTCAAAAAGGCCTTAAAGACTAATATAACTGGGTTAAGAGTCCGCAAGTACTATTGAGCTTATGGTGCTATCAGTTAATTTCAGTTTCCTCATTGCTCATTTTATTATATTTATGGGTTAATTATAGAATTCAGTTTGCACTTAACTTCATCTCAGCTGTTTTCTGCTATGGCTAGCAAATATATCCTTTTGGCAAAACCACTAAGTTGCTCAAAATAATGCTATCAAAAATGAACTAAATGTAGATATACCTTAGTATGTTGTTCTGTCAGCAAGTCTTTCAAATTAAAGAAAGTGATGATCAATAACTCTAATTTGTAACTCATTTCAAAGAAAGATATCTCTTTTGTATAGGAGATAAATATGCAATTTTCAGATTAATGCATTGGGATTTAACTTTCCAGATCCAATTAATGTCAATAAACATCATAGGAATAACAGCACAATCAGAAGTAGAAATGTGGGGAAAATTTGTTCATTTCTCATTTTCATGCATGACTATGAGCCTATAGACACACACAGGATAAAATACTTTGAAAACATTTTGAAAACTGTATATGGAGTGTGTCCTGGGCCCCAACAGTTCTCAAAACTTATAAACCATTTTAAACCGTTTTAAAGCTGTAGTATAGATAGGCTCTATCTAATTTACAGTTACCAAACCAATACACAAATTGAAATGCAGTTATCTTGTGATGTTTGCACTTCTCTGAATTTTGTGATTCAGTCCTCCGATCAGAAAACGTGCACATAAAATATGTATATTAGGGAAACCAGCACATGTTAGTGAAAATAACATCAAAACACTATATAATGGGGAAAACTGCTTTTTAAAATATATGTAATAGGAAAAAGTATTACAAAATGGATGCAACGTTTTATGTGGTTATAAAAAACAGTGATGCAGAAACAAGATGAAATGAATTTAAGATTGGACAAATGAGGAACTGGGGGTAACTGAAATAGCTGTTATCCCTACTTAAATGGGGATTACACCCAGGTAAATGGGTATAAGATTGCAGCCTGAGTATTTGTATATTACTTTGAAAATTCAAGAGTTAAGACTTCCATATGAGTGTGACGAGAGTGTAATCCTTTAGCCTATTGTGGCCAAAGGAAATTCCCAGTTTCACACATTCAGAAATGAAAGGCCACCATTTTCCTCACACATGAAAAATCTCCCATTTATGTCTTCCTTTGGAAATAAAATAGAAAGTAATAGTTATAAGGCATTGTTTTATCTACACAGGAACATGGGGTTTTTGAAAATTAGGGTCAGATCGTACAGTGTGGTCTAAACCATGAGCATTTAAGATGCAAATATATCATCAACTAAACCACAACAATATCACGAAACAGTATTGCAGCAATATTGATATAAAGATGCTACCATAGGCAGAGATCCTGCATGTGTTTAGTATCTAGGGTATAAACTCTTTCAATATACAGAGCTCTTTCAATATCAAAGCTTTAAAATCCTATTCCCAGACATAAATAATAAAGATATATCCTTTTCTAGAACTGTACAAAATTCTATATTATAGAGCTTTTCTGATCCTTTTATTTTAGCTGTACTTGCTCTTGGGTAAGTATTTTAAGCAGCAAGGTGAAATAGGTAAAGATGCAATATAAAACATAAGCTCCAGTTTTCACTTCAGTACTCTCCAAAAGATATCCCTCGAATACTGTGATTACACACTTTTTCTGGCTCGAAACACATCTGGCAAAGTATAAGTAGTAAAACATCCGTGGGAACAAACTGTCCATGGATATCTAAAAATTGAATTACCCATTTTCATGAATATTTGATCTGCTTATTACGTGCAAAATGCTCCAGATTGGATGCCTATAATTTGAGTTTATTAAAGTGCTTCAGGCAAGGTTTTGTGTGACAGGTAGACTGCAGTTCTGGAAAGTAGAGGAATTGTGTAGTATATTAAATTTAACTGAGTAGGCAGATAGTATGGGAATATAGACTCTTATGGCATATTATTAGAAGCATTAATATTTTCATTAATGTACTAGAAATACATAATTTCTGATTTGCCATTTCTCAATGCACCACTACTGCAAGGGCAGACCCAAAGGCAGCTAGGTATTTTCAGGCACAATGATGAATGCATATTTCAGTCATTTTTAAGCCTTCCCAGTCTCTTAAATTAGGGACATATATCCTACAATAATTGGAGAAAGGCATAAATAAGAGGCATGCTCTGTGCATGAACTTAGAAATACCAAACTCTGTGCACAGTCATATTGAAAAATGCATTATTTGCCAAAATGAATAAAATTCAATCTTATCTTAAAAATCTGATTTTACAGCCCCATTTTAGCATATCCCATTGTGTTACACCAAGGAAAATGTGTATAAAATTGCAGCCTCACTCAGTAATTTTGTATAAAACATGGCTAAAATATTCTGCAGTTTTCTTACATTCTTTAAAATATTAGTGATCTGTGTATGAAATATTTGATCTTGGTTGTTCGGGATTGGTCAAGCCCCTGAAAGATAAGATGTATATGAAAAACCAATTTGTTGGCTTATTTCTAAAATAATTATTCAGCTGCAACTTACAAGACTAGTGTAAACCCTAGTAGTCGGATAATGATTGCATAAAGAAATGGTTGCCCATTTGCCTTGAGAATGGAACAACTTTAGACTTTTCAAATAAATCTACTACAAATGAATCGGCAAAGGTGAAAAATAAAATATGTTCTTAAAAAGATCATTTACCATTTACCATAGTTTGATGTTAAAAGCATGTGAGAGCATGATAGTTGCATCCCTCCCTGCTTGCCCTTTACAGCTAGCAATCTTATCCTCACTCAGCAAGAAAAGGCAAAGCTAGTATGCTGGTAGCTTTAGATGTTGGTGCTGGGGTGTTCTTCAGGCAGTGCTGTAGACTAGAATGAGCCTGCTGCAGTGTGAGGAGCAAAGCAACTTCTGAGGAGCAACAACTAACATCTAAGTGTGATCCCAGACCCAGCAGGCTTCTTTCCTTTGGCTAAAAGTTACAGTTGGAGGTTACCTCACCCTGACAATTTTAACACACACACACACTTTTTTTTTAAAGGTATAAGATGCTGCCCTGTGTTGTATTAGTGTGGTAGCAATGACTTTTCCCTTCTACGGCACTGTTCTGCGATCTGGCTTGGGGCTGAGGGGAATTATAGCAAGTGTGAGTTGTGGCCGAGAAGAGTTTTGAATGTGGGTCTCAGTGGTTCTGAGTTTTTTTCATTGAGAAAAAAAATCAAATTTACTCAGTGGGGTTTCCTTTCAAATAAGCGAGTTTACAATGGGATACAAATCACTCTTATTGAAAAATTGCCTTTCTGGATCATCAGATCAGATACTGTTTGGGGTGGAGCAAATAAACTGGCAGCGAACTTTAGAGGGATAGGAGAAACATTGTTTTGCTATTAAAGCTCAACCTTTGAACTTTTTTGAATTTTCAAAATTTTCTGCATGTCTACACTGCCCATGCTTCAGTTTAAAACAAAAATGAGCAAAATTGGTCTTGTAGATCTCTAGTAATAAGCCTTACATTACTGTAATCTTATATAGAATCCTGACTTCCACCAGCAAAGAACTTAGTAAGTACTGTATATAGCAGTACTGTACAAAGTGTCTCATATGTTAATCTCACTGAGCAGTTGGATTTACAGTGTGATCTTATATGTGTTCTACTCTAAGTCTTATCATTGGGACTTACTCTCAGGTAAGTGTGTATAGGATTGCAGCCTTAGTGGCACAAATGAAGCTGATAACTAGGATACTTTCTAGGAGGAGCTAATTGTGATTATAAATGGCTAGCTGAGAAGGAGAAGCTCATTGTGACTATAAATGACAGAAGAGTTTCAAAATGTATAGCTTATTGTTTGCTCATATATCCCAAGCATTAAAATAAATATATGTTCTCCAGTGTTATCCATCAGATATTTTTGCAGTTTGCTCACATTTAGAATCCTAACCTGTTGTAGCAGCTCATGTTTTTTTCAGAATAATTTTGAAGATACTAGAGGTAGAAGTCTGTTGGGGAAAGGTAGTGATAAATCAACATGTGTGCACTTCATATTTAAGAGTTTAAGAGTTATCTGGATTTGCAGTATCAGGAATATTCTGGGGGTCAAAATGTCCAGCCCAGCTGTTCGAATAGAAGTTGCTTCTATTGAGTTACATTTGTTGCTTTGCTCTTTCCAAACGTTTGTATTATCTGGACTTCTTCCTCTACCATGTTAGTCTGGAAAAGAGAGTTAGACTCCATCTGTTAGGGATATTGCTCATTCCCTCAGCTTGTCCTGCAAATGAAACTGGGCTGTTTGAGTGTTGCAAGCAATCACCTGAAAATCTTTGATGGTGAGCAGGACCCCTTAAGGTTTTGAAGCACTCAGTTGAAACACTCAGGTCAATTAAGCCTATATTCCCCCTTCCTTGTAGTTTCTTCCCCCAAGCTGAAAAATCCTTATCTTGGGGAAGATAGAGAGCTTCCCTCTTCTTTTCAGCTGCATGGAGTCTCATTTGCAACTGTGGATCATTGGGCTTGGCCCTAACAGCAGCACAGGATATCCTGCGCATAATTCACAGCTGAGAAGGGGCCTCATATCAGTAGAGGCTGTAGAGGTGGGATGAATTTGAGTCTGTCCACACCTGAAGGGGAATGGAATTTCCTTGAACGAGGGCTGCTCTTTCAGGAGGAGTGTTCACATTTCAAGCTCTCAGTATCCCCTGTAGGTGTTTGTTTCTGTCTCTTGGCAGAGAAGACAAGGTAAAACTGATCTCATGCAAATCCTAGATGAGCACAGCATTTGCTTTATTCCTTGCTCCCCAGTTTTACTTAAGTCTCGAAATCAAATCTATATAATTCAATACAATGAATTGTTGGCTGCCATTCAAAATCTGATCATAGCCTGTATATTTCTGTTGGCCCGCTCCCCAGTTGTGATGAAATCTTGTTTTTTTTCTGGTGAGGTAAGATGACAAAAGTAATTCTCCAGATATCACAAATTGTATTCAGTTCCGCTGTTTCATTTCAGTTCTACAGAAATAGCCACTTACTAGCAAAATGCCATCAAGCTTAAAGCTGCTTGTTTGTGATCATTTAGGAGCTGGGCTTCTGCAGTGAGAAGGCATTAAAGAGAGGGAGGGGAGAATAGATCAACTCCATTGTACCATATGACACCCACTGCTCTGCAAAGTCAATTTCCTCTCTTTTGTAGAGTTCCTTCTTATTTTCTTGGCTTCTGAATTGTCCATCCTTATTTTATCTCAGCTCATTAAGATTACCTCTAGCTTTATTTATCCACCTTCTAATTTCCTCACCATTCATTGCCTTACCCTTTCTCCTCCTCCTCCTCCTCCTCCTCCTCCTCCTCCTTCCAAAACTGCAAAGCCCTTACCTGCAAAGCAATCATGCACCATGTCCTTTTCTTCACCCATTCCTTGCAGCTACTTGCCCTCATTGAAACCGGCCTTCTTTTTCTTCGATTCTGCCATCACCATTACTCTTTTAGAGGTTCTCCTTCTATCAAATACCTTGCTGTGAAGACTATAATGGACATGGTTGCCCCCCCCCCAAAAAATGTTGTCATCTCCATCCCTGCTTCACAACCATTCAAGTGTATTCTGCATGATTCTACTTCCCTTTTCACCACTGTTTTACTGTCTAAATCCCTCCCTTGTTCCCTCTCCTTTTGCTATGAACCTTGGCACTTGGCTCCTTCCTCTCTAGTATCACCCCTACTTTGGCCTTTGGTGATTTTCAGCAAGCATAGCCATCTTTCATCTATTCCAACTATGTGCTGTTTCCTCTCCCTAGCTGCTTTCATTGGTCTCTGCCTTTGGAATGACTCCCCTTATTTCCTTCAATATTGCACACAGCCCAAGTTTCTCATATTCTGCCCAAGGGATGTGTGAGAAATTTGCTCTTTGGTTATTATTATTATTTTTATTTATTTTTTTAAAAAGAAAATAATAGATTTAACCAGTTTGCACCTCCTAGATACACATATTGACCTGAACACAATTTGTGGTCAGAAATCATATTAGCCTGTGATGCATACTGGAAAACACACCCACGCCCATGTACACATTTGAAAAATGTATAAAGAAAACTGTGTACAGTTCCAAAATTTGCACAAATATGTTTTAGTCAATGGGCGAAAACTCCCAAAGATAAATTTAAAAATGTGTATATTAATGAATACATTAATGCATACATTAAGAAACATGTGACTTAAAAAAATTAATTGCAAGCTCATGCAGAAACAGGAAGGAATGAGCTTGACCTAAAATAACTGACTAGCTTGGGGAGACCAAGATTAACAGATCTGTCCATCCCTACTCTACCTCTTGGTTCTTCCATGGCCTGCATCCCATTGATTCAATAGCTTTCTCTAAAGAGTTCCTTCTTCTGTCACTTTTACCTCCTTGTTAGATTGTCATGCAGACAAATGCCTCTGGCAAAGAGCAAACAAGCTGTCTGCGTTTGTCCATTATAAATTTGGGTCTTCATCCTTGGCTAAGCAATGTAGTACACCTTCCTAATTTACACCAATTCTAGGAATCCTCAACAACTCTTCTCTATGAGATACGTTGTTATCCCATTTGAGAATTCTTGACATGAACCAAATATCAATAAGATCTACTCTTGTCATTAATATCTGCATCATTATACAATGCATACGTCTAATGATATCTAGTGACTCTGGTTACATCAGCTTCACTGCTATTGGTCTGTTTCTAAATTCAAAGTGCTGTTTATGGCCTCTAAAGCCCTATAGGCTTGGGACCAGGCTACCTGAAAGACTGCCTTCTCCCATATGAACCTGCCCAAGTCTTAAGAATTTTTGGAGAGGCTCTCCTTTTGAGACTGCCACCTTCAGAAGTGTGTTTGGTGGTGACCCGAGACAGGGCCTTTTCATGGCTGCTCCATGGCTGTGGAAATACCTTCCAAGGAAAGCTAGGTTCCTCACTATTGTCCTTCCAGTGGCAGGCCAACACCACTTTATTCAACACCTTTGGCCTGTAAGTGGGTCTACTGGGTTGGATACTGTTTTCAAATCTTTATTTCCCCCTCTCTGTAATTGTTGTTTTATTGTATTTTAATTTATTGTTTAAATCAATTGTCATTGTATAAGCCACTTTGAGTGCCATTTTTAGTAGAAAAATGGGGTACAAATTCAATCAATCAATCATGAACATGATGAAGTTATGAAACCAGAACTACACCTCATGTCATATTGATACGATCCTATTATGGTGACACTATATCCCTCTTGCGCATTTATACCTCGTAGCACACAAAATGACATCTGTTTCAGTATTTTAGATAATACACATCCAAAAAATTAATGCTAGAAAAGCGGCATATGGTAAGCCTAATATACTCCAACAGTTATCTGTACATGTTGGTACCAATAAAAAGCACTAGTCTAGATCTAACCCTAATCTCAGGATATGTTAGAATGAGTGTGTTGTTTCATTTACTGCTGTTCACCCACCCAAGACCACCAAGTGGATGCCACCATTCCTCACCTTTGTGCCACTGTATACTACTATTCTTGGGGCATTGTGAAGGAATGAAACACAGCCAACATGTACCATCAATAGAAGAGTTTTGCTGTTCCTGCTGCTGCCACCAAGACAACAACAAAAAGGTATTAGGAAGTAAAATGCCTGCTCAAAATCATTGTCTGCAAAAGGGGAAGTGAATGGGGGCGGGCGTGGAGAGGAATTTTGCAGCAGTCCTATGGGGGAAAAAACTGCAAACATTTCATGCAATGGCCAAGGCTTTGTTTACACTGCAGCTTCCTGCAGCTTAGTCTGATCCAATATTGACCCACAGAACTTCCTCTACCTTTGCATCTGCCTCTGCTTCTAATAATCCAAAACCAAGTGAGATAAAAATGTACAACTATTTTGTGAGGATGCATCACTCTAGCTTATGGACATCTTTTGTGGCATTCATTTCAGTTATTATTTAAACTTTGTAAAACAAATCTCCAAATTACGAGCATCTACTTCACATCATACTTTTAAACACTTTTCCATTTTTTTTCTGTTTCTTTTATGTAACTACTGTAAATGGGCACTATGACGGGAAGATGGATGGCTAATTCTTCTGCTGTATTAGTGACTAAACTAGATAGTGTACGAAGTCTTAATTTGTAATTCTGTCATTAAATAATTCCAAAGATCAGTTCAATGTTAATAAAACCAGTTGGCCCTAAGGACAGAATGTATTTTTGAAACAACTATTTATTAAAGCTTCATAAGGGCTACAAAAGTATAAAAGAAAGAAAAAGTGAAAGAGAAATTAGTGCATATGAGAAAAAGTCACACATAGAATTTCCACAGTTACACTGTCCTAGTTTTTTTTAAGTATTATTTTCATTTATAAAATTTAATACCTGAATGAAATAATCCTAAAATGGGGTACAATATCAATAAGACACACTAAAATCATACAATATATCTATAAATAAGAAACAGTAAAAACAGAGGAGAGCACATACACAGATACGTAGTGGTTTACAAAGTGCAGCAACACAGATTCCATCAAAAGCCTTAGGTGTACAAATAGGTATTTAGTTGGTGCTAAAAGCTTAAAAGACTAAAGCACCAACTATGCCTTGGGGGGGAGGGAATTCCATAGTTGGAGAGACTATCAAGAACACCCTCTCTCAGCTTGCCATGTTTTGAATTCCAGGCAAGTGCTGTACTGTCAAGAGAGCGTCGCCACTATATCTTAGTATTTGGGGAGGTACGTAACATAAGGGAGAAGGCACTCCATCAGGTATCCAAGTTCTAAGCAGTATAGGGGGTTATATGTCACCATAAGTACCTTGAACATGACTCAGTAGTTTATTGGTAGGCATTTCAGTTCTTTCAGGACTGGTATGTAATATGTTCCCAGTAAACCATTTCACTTTGCAGTCTAGCTACAGCATTTTGTACTAGCTGCAGCTTCTGGGCTAACCTCCAAGAATGTCTCTCCAGAACAACATCTGAAGTTGTGGTGGTCTAGAAACACAAGTTATTGTTCACATAGGAGATGCAGGGGTACTGACATTGTTTATAGATGGTAGTTTATCAAACGGTTTGTTTAATGAATCATTTTTCCCCCAATAAGGCCACACTTCAGACACAGGTGTACCAATTCTCTAAAGAGCCAACATCAGAGCTCATCCAGTGTTGTGCAGCTTCTAATTAAGATGCAACTATCAAGAAGCTTATTACATCTAAATTGAGTTTTTTTCATTAACACCACTAATATGGGTTAACAATCAATCTTTTGCTCATTAATTTGAAATATCTCATGAAATATGTCCCCCTAGTATTTTGTCATGTTCACATTCTCATTGCAGGTATCAATAAGTCCCACAAGACTTGAACTCCTCCAACATAGTGTTGAATAATATTGGAATCTAATGTGATTTCCTCCCTATCGAAAAAGCTTAAACACCACCCTATTAATATGGTCCATACAGGCGTATATTGCCAGAAAAGGTAATGTACGTACAGCTTGAACACTGTCTTCATCCCTTAGTTTAATCTCTTTGAAATGAAACAATCAAGATTCAATCTAGAAAAGCTACATAAATGTAATCTGTCACAAATTAGTGGCTACATTAGCTGTACAAAGCTGTTTAAACCAGCTCTTCTTTTTATCTCCCTTTTTCACCTTCCATCCCCAAAAGGTTTACTTTTCCACTGAATCATTTTCATAGAAGATAGAGCTTTTGCAATGTCATTACTTCAATTTGATATGAAACTTGTGTACTAGGAAAATTTACTAGTAAAATAAAAAATATAAAAATTTCATTGAAACATTTTTCAGTCTAATTCATAATGTGTAGCTACAATCCCGAATACTTCTCTATTTATAAATCATTTGTATATGAAGTCTATATGTATTTATTTCTTATACAACAGCACAGACTAGTGGTTGTTCAACTGTTATGTTCAGCCGTTATACACAAAGTGAAAAACGTATAGGGAGATTGTATAAAGAAATATATTATTTTTCTACAGTAGATTCTCTGAAACATCTTGATCAAGGGTATGTCATGTCTAAAGTAATGCATCCTGCATTAATACTATTTATTATTTATGTAACATTTTATAATATAAACTAGTAGATTTTACAGTGTACGTAAAGATGGAGAGGGGATTAATCTGGTTTGCATTTAATATGGACCGACCTAATTTGCGGTTCCCAAAATAATATGTGAAGTGGAACACAGCTATTCTTTGGTTTTCACTGGATGTTGTGATTTGGTTCTTCAATAAAAAAAAAAGGTGTTCAAAAATATATTAGGGAAAATTGTGTGCAAAAAGGCATATATTTGGGGAAACTACTTGCAAAAAACACAGTTATTAAGGGAAATTGTATATAGAGCAGCCACAGATTTTAATGTGGACTTATATTAGATAAATTGCAAACTGATGCTGAAATGGGATAGATCAAATGTGTGCTTAAAATGTGAATGTTATAGAAAACAAAACAAGTTTGTCCATTCCTAAATGTAATATATTAAATGCTGCTAGTTTTGTCTGTTTTGTGTGTCCCGACTCAATTCAACGTCTTGCTTTAGACCTTGAAAAGCCATACAGGTTTGAGACCAGAATATAATTTGGTTTCATGTCTAAGGAGTTTCTTGATATCTCACCACCATAAGATGTGTAGCATGTGGGCACAAGAGATAGAATATTTTCAGCTGTAGCTCCCAGAAACAGGGACTCGCTTTGTATAGAAATGCATCTTGCCCAATCACGGTTTGTTTTTTTAGAAAAGTAATGAATATCGTTACTCTGTCTACTCTGTCAGGCATTTCCAGGATGTTTTCTCCAATTTGATTGATGATTGTGGCTTTTGTTTTTATTTTAGATTATTTTTTAACAGTTCTTTCATTATTAGTTTTTCTGTTTTATGAGCTTCCTTGATTATATCTTAGATAGAAAACTGGGAAAAAATATTGTAATAAACAAATACAAAGTTGTGTAAAATACTTGCATATATAAACATAAGTTTAGAATTTTTAATACTACACCAACTCATGTTTCCTAATTATATTTTAACTATAGCAACTAAATGAAAGTACATCAAATTAGAGTACAATAGAACATTGTACCACTAATTGCAATTTATTCAATAATTGGTAAGATGTGCCTTATAGTTTTTATTATACTGACTAAAGTAATGGTAATTAAAAAGCTAAATACTAACTGTATGGTAATTAATGGTACAGTCCTATGCAGAGAGAGAGAGAGAGAGAGAGAGAGAGAGAGAAGTCCTACAACTCCCAGCATTTTCCAGTTAGTCATACTGGCTGGGGAATGCTGGAAGTTGTAGGACTTCTTTCAGCCTGAACATGCATAGGATTGTGCCCTAAGTGTGTGCCATCCCAATAATAATCTTGTAAGTAGGTCAAGGTGTTAAAAATATACAAAAATACACATGCAGTATGTAAAGGGAATTGCACCAAAATATATGGCTCTAATGTAGTTTATACATGAGCATCAGATGAATTAATGGACAATATTTTATTACTGGTCCGCAATATATACAGTGATGGGGAAAACATCTAGATTAATTTTGGACAGTACCACATGGATAGAAATGGAATAAATTTGGAGCACAGTTAGTCATAATATGTACTTGGATTTAGAATTGCTGCTTGAAATTTTAATGTCATAGTTTTGTGTATGTATGCATGTGTTTGTGTTTTATCAATGTCTTGGTGTAAGCCACTCGAAATATGAATGTTTAAGAGTTGGAAATGGTGATGATGATGATGATGATGATGATGATGATGATAATAATATAGTTTTTAGGATACTTCCCCAGTTGCTAAGGTAGCCCTCTCTAGCTCAGAAACCATGCAGAGCAGCCTCCAAAGCAGCTAGACAACAATGGTGTATGCTGACCATTCTAGCCCAGCTTCACAAGGTTTCTTTCACATGGAATTTCCTACAGTGGGATGAGATGGCTACTTTTGAAAAAGGCCATCACCCTGAAAGTCTCAAGAGAGGCCCAATGGGACTCTGTTGCACAAAGCTGGCTGCTGTTTGACATCTAACCAGCTAGTATTCCTGCCAAAGGGCAGCCGGTTCAGCCCATTAAAGAAACCCTCATTAGAATTCCCTTGTGGTGCCTTTTGCAGCCGAGTTTGCAGCGCTGGGAAGAGCTCAAAATTGGGGGCAAACAGGTTAGCGTTTGCCTTTTCTACTCTTAGTGCATAGCATGTGCAATTGCGCCAAAATCAAAGCCCCTGGGCTTTGTCAGTCATGGACTGTGAGGTCTTAGATTCCTGGCTAAAAATGGCTTTCCTCAGCCAAAAATTATCCCTTTTTGTTTTTGTAGCCAGAGTATGAACATGGGGGCTTCCAAACCTCCACATTCCCTGGCTCTCAGCAGCTTTCTGAAGCAAGTACTGCAACCCAACAAACCTGGCCATGGGGAGCTATTGGAATTAGAAATGATCTAAACAATATCCTGATTTTGTTGGCTAATGGCTTGGTTTATTTCCAAGCTAATCTGAAGTGAACTACAGCTGGTTTTCTACCCCACCCTATCTTTGCTCATTTTTAATCCAAAAATTTTTAATCACGAAAATTCTATACTACACTTCAGCTGACGTTTAGTATAGAAATTGTATTAAATAAAATAAATGGTTCTACTATTGGTGGGTGTGGATGTAAAGGTGGAATGTGAAAATAAGATTTGCTGCCAGTCATCAAACAGCACTGGAAACCTGTAGCCACAGAATTCGATGGTGAGTTGAAATCCATATGTGAATTAACATCCCTTCCTGTACACATACACGCACCCCCCTCTTACTGGTCAGCAACTGGGAGTATTCCCCCTCTCAGAATCTAGAATCTTGACCAAGTTCTATTCCCCCTTATTATTCTTGCCCACAGTCTTCACCCTTCTTCTCTCCTACATGCACAGTTTCTTCCACTCTTACATGCACGCCTCCTTCCAATTGCATCTGGAAGAGAAGGCTGTCAATGGCTACTAGCTCTGATAGCTATGTGCTATCTGCAGTAGCAGAGGCAGTAAACCTATGCACACCAGTTGCTGGGGAACATGGGTGGTAGGGTGCTGTTGCACTGTGTCCTGCTTGCAGGTTTCTGATCAGCAGCTGGTTCGCCACTATGTGAACAGAGTGCTGGACTAGATGGACCGTTGGTCTGATCCAGCATGGCTCCTTTCATGTTCTTATGCTAATACTGTACAATCCCAGCCATACTTTCATTTTGTCACCTCCTTTCTTCTATGCCATGTTTCCACCACACGTTGTTAACTCAGGTAGTTGATTTTATGAGAGAAAGAAAAAATAATGCCTGGAATCATTCCGCCACACATAGCTTTAAACTTTCGCAGTCACAAGATGTTCAGTCAGGTCAACACCACCTGTGGCCTCAGGTCTCTTTCTTAATTACATCTGTTAGGCACATTGATCTTTGTTGCTTTCCCAAAAGATTTACATGGAAAGGAATACACATAAACAACCATGGACTTTAATTAGAAGGCCAACAAAAATGGCCCTTAACTTCTCTCATGACAAACAGCTTTATCTCCTCAAATTGTTTCAGACATCCTGAAATGCATAATCCAGCCAAGGCTGCACTGTGTCAAAGAATTCTGTGCATCAGCACTTCTTGTTCTCCCAGAGTATCACCCATTTTTCAGTTCTGTGAATTACTGATAAGTCACATTGTGAGTGCATCGTGTCTCAGAACGGGGTTCACACAATCACCCAGAGTGGCTTGTTAACCAGCCCTTTACATAATGGATCTTTTCCCTAATTACCTTTGCTAGGCGTAGGATGTCATGATGTCTGAACCTGGCAAGGGTGGCTGGCTGGAGTGGTTAACAAACCACCAAGAACGCATGCTCTGTTGTAGGATTGCTGGGTGGTTTGTTAACCACCCCAGCCTTTCACCCTCAGTGGGGGTTCAGATATCACAACAACTCATGCCCAGCAAGGGTAATTCATGAAATGAGCTGTCACGCAACTGGCACATGTGGGGTGGTAAACATGCATTAGCACCTCTCTTGCATATCCACTCAACTTTTCCTCAGTTTCTGCTGTTTCAGAAAGAATTCCTTAGTTACCAAGATTTTTGTTGTTAGAAGCAAAATCACAAACATGGTAAACATGTGCATATGCTTCTTAGCTATATGCTAAAAACAACCAAAGATCTCCTCCCTCCCTCACCCACAACTTGAAAGTGCTAAATTCTTGGGGGAGGAGGAATGAATGACCACATCATATTCCTTTCATATATATCCATACATTCATTTGAATTTTATGACACTTTCCCACAGGAATACTTTGAGTTATGCCTTTCATTAATGAGAGATGTACTGTGAAAGCAACAGCCTTGCGAATCGCTAAAAGCTGACACATTTCTGTTAAATGTATAGATAAATTGAATGTTCCTTAGCAATTACCTGAAGTGTAGTTACATTCCAACACTGTTATCTTTTCAGCGCCAGGTCAAAACTTTTCTTTTCTAACAGCTTAAGTTGAGGTTTTAACTGACTTTGTGGTCAGGCTTAAAAGTTAAAATTTTTTAAAATGTCATCTGCTTTATGTTTTATGGTTTTAAATTTTATATATTAACTTTCTAATGTTCAATCTTTTAATTTTTGTAAACCGCCCAGAGAGCTTCGGCTATGGGGTGATATATAAATGTAATAAATAAGAATAAGAATAATAACAATAATCTATATTTCTTGGCTCAGTAAAAGGATTGGGTGAGAGGAAATAATCATCATCTTGAGTTTTATTAGGGCAAAGTTTTCTTCATAGTAACTGCCTTGTTGTATCTTTTATGCAAAGGAGGAACTAGCAAGGGACTCTGAGACATCTTAAACTGCAAACCTTGTGAAACTTACCCTTATCCATGTCATATTTAAAATATTTCCCCCTTTAGAATCAGAGGGTCCACACATTAAACTTGACAATACATCATAGTATAGGAACATAATAAGGGGGAAACAGAAACCTAATTATTATGGGAAACAGGAACTTAGAGAAAGTGCCCAGCCCTTCTGATTGGATAAGAGGTTGAGGGGTAAATGAAGCTGTCAAGCAGAGAGGAAGAGTTACTGGAGAATTCAGAAGGAGCTGAAATCATAAGAAATCAGGACAGAGTGTGCTGCAGAGCGCTTCAACTCCAGAGACAAGAAGGGTGGAAGCTACACTTAAAGGGTGATGGACCACGATGAGCTGAAACTGCTTCATTGCTAGTTCTTACTTTTAATAGCAGAACAGTCCAGTCTAGGTTTAGGTGAATGTTTTCCCATGCTATTTTCATATCCTAATTGCTTTTATGCCTACCTGCTAGATCTGTCTCCCCACCGCCCCCTGCCAGATATGATAAAAGTAACTGTTTAATTGCTGCTTTTCATGGCCTTTAGTAAAATCTAAATTTGTTGTTAGTTTAAGCTTGAAATGATACCTTGTTTTTCGCCCCATGCCTAACTGTCTTTCCTTTGTACCCAATACAGTGAGTTGGTTGAGTCAGTAAATAAGTTATAGAGGTTATACAGTTGCTTTAGTGGAGGCAGACAGGAGATTTCCACTTGATGCCAGCGGTGAGAACCCCAGGAGGAGTTATTGTTAGCCAGATTGCTTGTCTCATACTCCGTGCTGCACCCATAACAGTTACTTTGAGGTAGTTATATATATGTATAGGTATACTAACAAGACTTTGTTTCCCATTAGTGAGAGTCTGTCATTTACAGGATTGATTTGTTGAGATTTTTTAACATATGTTTACACACTCCTAACTCACATTAATGACCTCAGTGTAATACTGTGTTCTGATGAAGTCGTACTTTTATTATCAGTTGCACTACTGTTTACTTTAAAAGCTGAATCAGGAGAGTTGAATTTTCCACCAGATGGCAGTAAGCTTCCATCTACCCCAACAAAAATAATGACACTTGGATTCCATCTTTCAGGGAGATTCTATTAGCAAAACTATGCAGGTTCATGGCTGAATTTGTAGGTGATAACTGGTTTTTTACATGGAGAACAAGAAACCACTACATGCATGCCATTTTATTACACAGTGATAACCTATATAGGAACATATCTGCATGCCCTTGCTTCTGAAGTGTGCGATTTTGTTTTGTTACATTTTAGAAAGTGAATGGCACACACATTTACACAGGATTATGAAAACTATCCTATAGATATGCTGTACTATATTTTATCTACCTTAACTGTATGTACAAAAAGGTAATCAGGCCTTGTGTTTTTTGCGTTTGAAGGTGATCTATCTATTGTGAAATATGAAAAGCACCTACTTTTAATAAAATTCACATGACTGACTTTCCTAGCAATGTGGCTAAACTTGATTCTAGTGGTCTGCTTAATGCATATCATTGTGTTTCAGAGATTTAGACCATCTAGATGTGCTTCATCAAAACATTATTAACTGCATGTTAGGATTTACAGACTGCATGTCTTTCTTAAAAGCACTATAGATATCATCAGGGAGCACACTATTTGTGCATCCCCCATTAACATCTTGAATGCCAAATCCCATCAGCAACGAAGAGTCCATGTCTACTCTTGATGTAATCAACAGAAATAGACAAGTGTTTGGAATTTTTTAAAGGGAAAGAGATTAAGCCAGTCTTCCCCAAGCTGGTGCACTCCAGATGTTCTTTAACTCCCATCCCCCCTAGCCACCATGGCCAGTGGAAAGGACTTTTGGAAATTCAAGTTCAAAACATCTGTAGGCTACCAGGTTATGCCATTTCTAAAGCAAGAAGAATGGTAAAGCACAGGTGTGGTATCTTGTCATGGCAGATTGTTTCGTAGATCTTGAATCTTTTCCAGAGCTTGACATTGAGTGATGCTGAATTTGTGGAGAGGTAGTGCCATTTTCCCCAACATTCTTCTGTAACACTTATCTAAATAGTATTTTATTTTGTAGAGCATGAAGATATGCTGATTTTATAAAGTTTGTTAGGTCATATATCATAAGAAAGACATCTTACAAGTAGATGATGAAATTAATATGATATCAATAGGGAAAGTTTATTCTTTTCTTTTTGTTAGCCATTTCTCATCAATATTTATGCAAAATAACAGAACAAGTAAATATACAGAACCTTAGACCAACTCATATGTGCCAAATTTGAGATCGATCCCTCCAAACCTCAATTTTATATGAATTTATTAAATATCATTTCAGTTCTGACAGATCAGAATGACAGCTTGCCACGTGCGTTCATTCAGACCTGTCAGAACAGAAACGATCTTTAAAAAATTCATACAAAATCGAAGATTGGAGGGATCAATCTCAAATTTCAAACACATACTTAGGCATACCCCATAAGCACTGTGACCAAGTTTCAAGCCTCTAAATTTTAAAATACATAAGTTATAGGTATATTTATATGGCAGTCGGATAAAATGATAAAATCGCCCGAAAATTATCGTCTCCGATGATTATCGTAGGTTTTTCTATTGTATTGTCATCGTTAAATACATACACGATAACAACCTTATCATATCGTTATTGTACATTTTAACGATATGATACACATCCCTACTAATAGGTACTAATAACTACTACAGATCTACGGTTATGGTACAAAAGTGGTAGAACGATTGATTTGTTCCACTTTTCCACATTATTTTAATATGGTAAGGAAACCTCACATTTCATTTGGTGATCATGAAAATATTCAAAATTTAATAATTCAGAAGACAGAAATATGTTTGGTACAGGATTCAGGGGAAACCACCTTTTACCACCCCATCTTAATACACTTTAACCATTTTGTTCTGTTGTACAATATAGTGGCCACTTATGTATCGCTACAAGAGAGGACCAGCTTTGCATAAAATTTGCATGTGATAATTCATCTGTATAAATGCCAGTTTAGAAATAATTATTATAATTTCAATAGAAATATAGTGCATCTTACCATAGTGAGGAAGAGTGTGACCTGCACAGTCTGTTTTCCAGCAGATAACTGCTGATGGGCAGCGTCAAGACCTCTGCTCCCACTTCTTATGTTTATATTTAGTTTTAAACAGGCCTTGAACTGAAGGTTTTCAAATAGAGGGTGCCTTTAAATAAAGGCATCTCTGACAACCTTTAAGTAGAAGACTGTCCTCTGCAACGTTAAACACATGATCACCCTAGTTATGTCTCTTGTGATTTGAATTGAGAACACATCTTAAAACAATGCTGAAAATAATATTTTGAATTTTTAAGCAGAAGAGAAATAAATAAATGTTGAGGCACCTGAACCTTCACTAGCAGTTTTTTGTTTCTTCAACGTTAAATTCCCCCCTCCCCAAAAATGAACCCCATTTTTGTTCCCTTTGCAAAGTCTTTTTCAATTTGTGTAATTATTCCCTCTTTTAACAGTCTTGTCTAATTTTTCAAAGACACTTGCCTACTAACAGTTTTGTCTGATTTCCTGATCTGGTATATATATTCACTTATTTTTTTAGTATAGAAAGTTTTATTTCACTGATGTATTATTTTAACATGGTGGGTATATCTATAGTATCTGCCTGTCTACCAAATTTGACTTTCAGAAACCCACACAAGTTCTTTTCTAATTAACACCATGTGGTCACATATGGAATGTCTTAAAATGCAATAATTATTTAAGTAGATTTTATAGCATGCCTGAACATCTGTGCATCATTTTACTTTGGAATACACCAACTTACGTTTATGTATATAATTGCCCTCTAATGTTTATCAGTTATTGCAGAGAGATAACATTTTAAAAAGAAAGTTCATCCCCAAAGTAAATTTTGCTGATTATTTCTCTGGTCTTAAGAAGTGTTATTCTGTTAAGATGAAATATTTCCTTAATATAAGTGCAGACAATCATTGTTATTCATAAAAATATCCATTAAAAGTGCAATATTTCAATATGCTTGATGGAATGCTAGTTTTAGATGTCACTGATATACGCATGACAACACTAGATCCAGACTACATAGATATATCATGCTTGTGTATACTATCATAAGAAAGAAATGATAGTCCATATCTTCATAGTGTTAAATTCCTTTGTATCTATTTTGGAGAAAGAGACAACTGTTAATTCGCTTACATTAGCTAGAACACAACAAAAGTTTTGGAGTTCCAACTGCCGTCTTCTTTTAAGGAAAGTAAACTTTGGTTACTTTCAGGCAAAATCCTATGCGTGTTTAGGCAGGAAAAAAAATCCCTACAACTCTTAGCGTTCCTCAGCCAGCCATGGAGGATTTCCTCTTCTAAACATGCATAGGATTGCATGCTTAGTATCTATAGTATCTGTACAGTCTGTCAAATTATATAGAGCTGCTCCTAAACTTTACAGAACCCAATCTCTACAGATTTGAATACAAATCAAGGCATTATAGCCAAATGTTCAAAAAGATATACATTCCTCAGTGTTCTGCTTCTCTCCCCTCCCCCCACCCCTTGGTTTAAAATGTATATATCAACATTGCTCTCACTTTCAATGTCAAATATGCACTTCTAAAGAGAAACTTTAAAATTAAATCAAGGCTAGTAAGTATTGCTGGCATTAATATTGAAGTTGACGCTAATGAAAATGCTCCTTTAGGATTTTCAATAAACCATCTGTATCCTTAGCACTGCATGGATGGTAGAATGGGGTATATCTAATGGTGTCATTCCACTAGCACAAAGCTTCTTCTCCTTTTATCCTTGTGCAAGTGTCAAATCCATTATCTGTGCTAACTCTTTCACAACTTATTACAGTATGCTAAGTGTTGCTAAAGCTACTTGCACTAGTTGTGTCACTAGTGCTTGCACAAATGCTAGCAGAACATGTAACCACTAGTAGAACACCACCTCTTATACTTTTCCCACTAGCAAAACCAACTGTTCTTTTATTTTTTAGGGAAAGTTATTGGATGTTGCATTTAAACAAAAGCAAACACAAAAAACTGGGTTTGAACATCACAATAAGCCACAGTGGTTTATAAGCTACTCACAGTAGGTTATAAACCACCATGGCTTATTGTGTAGTCTGGGAGCATTTTTCCCCAACCATGCCAGCTTATAAAACCAAAATAAGCCAACCAGATAAGCAAGATTTATTTAAACCACAGTGGCTTATCATGTCATCTGGCGCTCCACAGTGACCTAAAAATGGTTTTAGGGGCATCTACAGAGTCCCTTAACAAGAGCAGTCAAAAGCACTGCTATATGTCTGCTCCAGCTCGCAGATCTCCATTCTGAGATCTGCCTAGCTGCCAATTACAGATAGCCAATGAGAAAAGCTCTATGGTGTAAAGCAAAAATAAAGAGCAGTAGAATGCACCAATTGCCTGAGGCCTAAAGTGCTCAAATGTGATTTAGCACTACTTTGTTGCTATGCTATGGCGGAAAGCAAAACTAAAACAAAGTAAAAAGCGCCAATTCCCTGAGGCCCAAAGTGCACAATTGCGATTTAGTGCTACTTTGTTACTGCACTATGGTGGAAAGCAAAAATACAGAGCACTAGAAAGCACCAATTCCCTGAAGTCTGCAATTGTGATTTAGTGCTACTGTATTATTACACTGCTATGAATTAGCAGGGTTTTCATGGTGCATTGGGTGCACCTTTTGGGAAAGGTATATATCAAGTTTTTTTTCCTGACCGTACAAACTTCCAAGGGTTTAATTTGCCCCACCCCCACCCCGTTTTGGCCCACCCAAGATTTCTGCTTCTTAGCAGAGGGTTTTGATGGAGCATTGGGTGCCTCCCCACTAGGGGAAGTGTGTATGACATTTTGTCCTGATCCTGAAAACATCCAGGGGTTTACTGTTGCCACCTGCCAAGTGGGAGGACTGTAGAGGGAAAAGTAGCAAGGGCAGTGAAAATAAGCTATTCACAGTAGTTTATTTACCCAATTACATGGAGGATAAAGAAAATGCTTGCTATCATGCCCACTTTAATAGAGCATAACGGTGATTGAAACATGTACATATGTTTTATCATATACTGTTGCAGAGTATACTATATTCCAGTACTTCTGGGAATTGTGAGGCACCTGAGCACATGGCAGGAGCCCACATCTTGCTGTGTTTTGATCCCTTTGAAAGGGATGCAGCCTGGACTTCTCCCCATGTAGCACATTACCCCAGTAGGTGTGCTGCAGAAATTCCTACATCCAATAATAACATTGGTGCTAAAAATGTCTGTGCCTTAGTGAGGATGGACTTAGATTGGAGGGAACTGAAATGTATGAGGTTTGGAATTCTAATTTTGGATAGATGTGGAAATTGTTAAGTAATGCCACTACAACATACAATCATATAGATGTGTTCAACAGTGACTAACTATAGATTAACTTGGGGGTTGTTTGCTTCTCTAGTAGCGAGAATATAGTCATGCTTTTGCAAGCCATTAAGGTAATTAACAGGACTGATTAACACCATGTCTGCATGAGCACAGGGGGGCACTTGTAATAACTCCTCGGTATTTGCTAATATAGAAACATAAGTATGGCTGAGAAACAGTTTGGCATTACAAAATGCAACATGCTGAACAACTATTAGTAGATACATTGTCAAAAGAGTTCCTAAATGTCCATAGCCATTAATTATATGATTATAGCATTAATATTTTAATTGGAAAAGGTCTCGTGAATCATGTAATATATGAGCTTTATCTTCTACAAAATGCACAATTGTGCATCACAACTACAGAACAAATTCTTCTTTATAAAGCTTTTATGCAGTAGTTTTTATATGTAGATTCTGTGCACATACATTGTTAGACTTTTTAATGTTTGGTGGCTATAAATGTTAATTGAACATATTTTTTTTTTGCTCTTTAACAGGGAAATTTTAAGGAGTCTTGTATTTCTAATCCTCCAGTCTTTGGGTGTTGAAAATAGAAAATTGGTAAGTTGCTTACCATATGTTTTTCATTACAATTTGATATTATACTAGTTGAAAGATTCATCAGTTGTAGTGTGAAATGATGATTGACAAAGTTATGTGGAAGTGCTTTCTTATCCCAAAGAACAACCAATTAAATTTTGGAAAACAAGGTCAATGTGTCAACATCAGGTCAGAACTAGCAATAGCCAAAGTAGTTAAAGGTTAGATGTTAAATGTAAACATGTTTGGTGTTGAAGACACATGAAACTGGAAGAAGAAATGTTGTTCTGTTTGGACAATATTCAGTTCTATAGGGCATCATCAAACTAAGACAAATGGTGATGAAAAGTTGATGGAGACATTTGAGTTTAGGAGGGGCATAAAACAGTATTATTAGGTGGATACAGAGCACAGCCTTACAATAAAACATGCAATATGCTTTCCTTTTAGGAGTGTGCACCTCACAAAACTCCATTAGGAGTATTCATAATGACAATATCTGAGAATTACTGTATTACTGAAATGTTGGACTATGTTGGGATCCTATTTTAATTTCGAGAGATGTGCTAAGTTTGGTTTTATTTCAGGACCAGCTCTTTAATTGGTTGGCACTATATGGTTCCTCTAAAGGGGTGATGTGGACAAGTTACTCTTAACATCATTTGCCCTTCCTGTTCTTAAATTCAGAGTATTTAAGAATGAAAATAGACTGGGTCTTATATATTTCCAATCCTTGCATATTTATTGGTAATATGGGCATTTTAAATTGCATTAGTGATGGTGACTATGGAACAAGGGGATTTTAGTCAGTGGAGTATGAACTTAGATTTGTATGCAGGGAGATGAAGCAGTGCTCCTCATAAAAATAGTAGGATAGTCTACTATAACCATTCCATTCCAAAAGTTAGAATATATTTACACATTTACTATGTTTAGTCTTACTGTTTTTCTGTAAGGATATTAAGGTAATTTCCTCTGAACGCTCCCAGACCCAGAACTCAGAGGTCCCTGCTTATAATTATTATAGCCTTTGCAGGAATATTTTATAACTGCAGTCAATATACCTGGCAAAAGAATTTTTTTTCTTGCCTACCTATACTTAGAAGCTGAAATTGATTATAGATATTTTCTGGTCATCTGCAAAATGCACTGCGATTTCATATTGCCTGGTGCTGTTTTTGCATTGTACCAGTGACGAAATAGTCCTCTCTTTTGCTAATGAAATCATAGCGTTTTTTCCCAACCCAATGATTGATTGAAGTCCATGAAAACCTGCCTGAAAAACTAGTATTTATTAATGGGGGTGTGCAGAGCAGGTCTTCTCCACTCCGAAATGTGGGGCGGAGCTCTGTTGAGGCGATTCTCCACTCAGCTCCCTCAGTTTTAAAGATAAATGCATGAAGCTTGGCAACATGACTGCTTTTAAATAGGGCTTTTGGCATGCCAAGTTTGGAGCAGATCACTGCATGCAGTGATTTATAGGGAATTTTTTAAAGTCCGAAATCAAGTGTCCTCTCAGGCACCTCTCATGCCTTGGTCTGTATGACGAGGAAGAGGGAAGCGAAGCAACAGGATAAAAGTGCTTAGCACTGTAATAAATAAGTAAATATTAATTAATAAATGCCACAACAGCAGCACACAGCTTGCCCATCTACAGAGAGGACAGGAGGTTTGCAGGAGGAGGAGGAGGAGGAGGAGGAGGAGGAGGAGGAGGAGGAGGCACCACCCCACTGTCGGTCAGGCATATTGGAGCAAGTCAGGGCAACAACAGCTTCCCCTTATTCAGCTATATTGAAGGAGGCTACGAGGCTTAGAGGAGGGCAAGGAGCCCCCGCTTGCACTGGAAGCCCAGCCAATGCTAATAGGAGTAATAGACACTGATGATGATGATGATGATGATAATGATAATACTGATTTTAACTGAAATAAAGAGTCTGCCTGACTCTAGACAGGTGGATGGTCTAGGAGAGGTCCCGGCCTTAGGAAATAGCCTTCTACTGACCCAGGCAATCATTCCATTGAGCACAGCAACATCCGTGCCCACTGGCAGCAGCTCCACCAGGCCCCACATAGACTTCCTTCCCCCTCACATCTGAATAAACCTAGATATCAGTGTTTGCCCTGAATAAACAAGGTTGGCTGGTTGTCTCCTAACCTGATAACAACCCCATCTGCGCTTACTTAAATGGGAGTAAGGAATATAGGAAGTTGATACTGAATCAGACTATTGGTCCCATTATCCAGAATTGCCAACACAGATTGGCAGCAATTCCCCAGGGATTCAGGCAGGATTCCTCCTTAGCCCTACCTGGAGATGCGTGGAGTGGGGGTCGGGAATTGGACATGGGACCTGCTCCATGCAAAACATATGCTCTATCACATTGAGCTATGGCCCCTCAACTCCAATACCCCAGTAATCCACTATGGCATGAGATAAATAGCCATAAAAGGCAGCTGTTTAGGTTTTGGACAGGGAGCCTAACAGTCATCTTATACCCAGCCAGACTATGGGAACTAAGAAGCTGATGCTTTCAAATGGAGAGGTGTTGGGGGGAGGGGAATGAGCCCAAGACCCCCAACTGCCAAGCAGGGGCTCTGCTCAACAAGCTATGCCCCCTGAGAGGCATGAATGGGAGGGGTGGCAGATTAGGCCAACAAACCCAGCAACCCCTAAGTAAGAAAAATAGGGAAGGGGTAAGCATTTAACATCCCACACATGGTGGGCATGATTAGAGATGCGGGGCTTAGACCCCAGCCAGCTAAAATGGGAACATCCGTGCTGGTTGGCTACCTCCCAGGCCCTGTTAAAATCCCCAGCCAGAATGCGAACCCTACTGGTCTTCCCCAAAAACCTTTGAAGCCTGCTAGGCCAACCACTTTGAAACTGAAGCCTTGGTTTCCCCAGGGAGGAGCAGACCTGGCAGGCCTGCTGGATGAACCGGGCTCGTAGGCCCATTGCTAATACGCAAATGAAATGGACACTGCAGCGCCCAGCAAAATGCCCAGACCCCCCAGAAAGGGAGATGCCCTACCAGCCAATCCCACTAACTTGGGAAGATCCTGCAGAACCTACAGGGCCAGACTGGGCTTGTAAGTCCTGCTGCAGTTGTGCCTCGGAAGAAGTGAAAAATTCCATGCTATGGCCTATAGGCACTGCACCTGGTAAGGGCCAGAACCCACCTCCCCTGGAAGGGAAAGGCCCTACAGGCCTTTCCCACAAACCTGGGGCTTGCTAGATGTGCCGTGGGCGCGTCCTCGCCCCTTAGAGGAGCCCGGTGAAATCCACGTCTCCTGTCACTGAGGCCATGGCCGGTGAGGAGGGCGAAAAGGTTGCCAGAAAAGCAGCCGCTCCGCTTGCTGCTCTCCCAAGAATGCGCCCAACCACAGACACATCATAGCCCGGACCATGTATTCTTCAGTTCCTGTCACTGGAGCACCACAGGAACATGTCCCGTTGCTCAAAAGCTGTGTTTTAAAGAGCCTAGAAGGCTGGGCACGGCCACCTTATATAGGTGCAGCTGCCCCACCCCCAGTTGCTGGTGTTAAACAACCACCCAGTGGGGAGCAAGCATGTCTCTTCCCTCCCCGCCCACAATAGCCTCTCCACAGCCATGTGCCAGGATGCGGTGGTAGGGCATATGTATTTGGGGGCTGCCCTGGAAGTCCATTCAGAACTGCAAGGGGATGCAATAAACAGTTCTTTTTCGTGGTCATCTGTGCAGTCACACATATTGGCTTCTGCACCTGCGCGGAGGCTCGATTCAGGAACTTCTATAGCTATTAGTTACTTTTGGGCGGGAACCCCTTCCCCACTGCCGAATGCGCATGCGTGGGAGGGTTCCCGCCCGGTACCTCAGTTCTTCTTCGACCGCCATCGCAGCTGCATCGTCGGGAACATCGTCTTCGGACTTCTGTAGAGTTAGTGTTAGAAAAATCTTCAAATCTCCGGGTTCTCCAAATTGAGTAAGAACTTACCTTCAGGGTTTTTGTCTTATGGCCCTCCGGGCCCCTTTCAAGACGTGCTCCCATTGCAGTAGCAAGCTACCGCCTTCTGACGGGCATAGCCTTTGCCTGTTTTGCCTCAGCGAAGGCCATAAGGTCGCGACGTGTTCCAGTTGCTAAGCCTTTTCTCGGCAAACAAGAAAGCACCGAGCGGACAAGCTCCGGGCGGAGCTCTGGTCAAAGGCCTTGGTAGCCACGGATTCCCAAACAATGGGATCTCCCTAGGCCACCAACTCGCGACCTGGTCATCCTTTCGGTACCAGGCTCGCCAGCCAGCTCCCAACATAGCGGGACTCAATGAGATGCACCCACCTTACCGGGTAAATCTCGTTCGACTGCAGTGGCAAAAACCCTCCTTCGAAAAGGATCGGGGCCAAAACCACTGGAAGACCAAGGAATGAAAAAGAAAAAACGCAAACACGACACCGGGAAAACCCACCGACCATCGTCGGTTCCATTGACACCGGGGCTCGATACTGAGAAAACGCATCAACCACAGTCGTCGGCGTCGACACCGAGGCTCGACACCAAGCCGAGAACCCCGCTGGTGCCCAGCTATACGTCGACACCGACACACCATTTGGTGGCGCCGGAGAAGCCGCGCTCGGTAGCGTCATCGACACCGAAGACCACTTCCCCACCACCGAGGCGGACGCCTTCCTCGTCCTCTTCCGGACTCGACAAACAGCACCGCCGGTCGATGCCGACCATAGCCATCGATACCGGCCCTTGGTCGACACCGAGGCTCGATGTCGAGCCTATACACCGCTTGCTGCCAATACAGCAACCGGCGGCCGCTTTGGAGATCGACATTCCAGACTCACCCAGATCCTACCTGGAGCCGAGACAAACTTCATCGATACCACCAACTCTGTCGTCACCAGTCCAGCACAGACAGGACTACTATAGAGGCTGACCTCGACATCGAGAGTTTTCGTACCGTTCGCGCTCTCCAGCATCGGACTCTGACAGGCGCTCTCAGGCATCCCGGTCGTCCAGACCCGACTCTGAACATGGGCGTACCCACAGGGACACACCCTGCTATCAACCCAGACAGGGGCAGCCATCTACGCAACTACCTTCTGTGTTTCCCTCCAGCCCCTCTTCCACAGCTTCAAGGGCCATGCCCTCTCCGTCTCAGCCTTCCCAGCCTGGAGGAGATACACAACAGTATCGTTCGGAGTCGGACTCAGATGGCTATCACTCTGATTCATCATCCTCCGTTTCAGCGGCACCTACAGCGCCGTCCCCAGATGCCTTGGTCGCATCCCAGGAACCAGTCTCACCCTCTGACGACTATAGCTCCTTTTCGGACCTTATACAACGTATGACTAAATCCTTGGGACTAGAGACGAGTCAACTGGAACAACAGGTCATCGATACTATATATGATGTCCTTCAGACCAAAACCACATCTACGGTGGCCATCCCTTTTGTTCCGACTCTGTTGCACATGGTACATCAGGCTTGGAAAACTCCAGCCTCGCTGCGCCAACATCAAAACGCCTGGAAAATATGTACAAGGTTCACCAGAACGTTTCAACCGCAGATACATCCCAAACGCGCCCTTCTGCGGCCCCCGCCTGCCGTCTCAAGATCAGTCCGATGGTGGACTCACTTACCCAACCTCCTCTGCGGTGTCCCATTCCTGCCCTCTACACCGACCAGGATAGTGACTACGGATGCCTCCCTCATAGGATGGAGAGCCCACTGCGGCACGCTCCGGGTGCAAGGCACTTGGTCAGGCAGAGAAAAAAAGGCGCACATCAATCTACTGGAACTTTTGGCGGTACAAAAGGCGCTCAAAGCCTTCGAACACTGCCTACGCAACTCCCATGTCCAGATTACGTCAGACAACACTACGGTAGTGTACTATATCAACAAACACGGTGGCACCAGGTCACTGGCCCTGGCAAAGCTCACCATCAACATCCTCACCTGGTGTCTATGCAGGAACATCACGTTGACAGCCATCCACATTGCAGGTCGCCACAATCACCTGGCCGACCAACTCAGCCGAAGTTTTTCCCTCGCCCATGAGTGGCAGATCCACCCCCACGCACTTCAATTGCTGTGCGACCGCTGGGGTCGCCCAACGTTCGATCTGTTCGCGATGACAGACAATGCGATATGCCGTCTCTTCTGCACCAGAGCGGGTTCCGGCCGGGGCTCCCAAGGCGACGCATTTCTCAGGACTTGGTCAGTCCATCTCTTCTTCATCTTTCCACCGATTCCGCTCATATCATGGTGCCTAGCCAAGATCCGAGCAGATCAGATGACCTGCATCCTCCTGACCCGCTGGTGGCCCAGGCAAGGCTGGTTCGCTCCTCTCCTGAACATATCCAGGGGCCACTACTTCCAGTTCCCATCACAACCGGATCTCCTCTCTCAACAATACGCACAGGTGCCCCATCCAGACCTGGACTCCATTCACCTCACAGCATGGAGGCTCACACCCCTGTACTAGCTCCCAGAGTCCAGGAGGTCCTCAATGCAGCTCTCAGACCATCCACTAGAGCCTCATACACCAGAAAGTGGAAAGCTTTCTCAAGTTTTGCCTCGCAGAATGGTTTTCCTCCTACCACGTGTTCACTTTCGCAGATCATGTCCTTTTTGATGCAGTTGGTTGACAAGGGTCTGCAGTTATCTTCAATTAAGGTCTACCTAGCGGCCATTTCGGCCTCCCACGACCCAGTTGACAGGGCAACAGTTTTTTCTCATCGTTTAATTAAACGTTTTCTTAAGGGCCTCCTTAACCTCGCTCTGCCTAGGCAACCTCTACACCCCACCTGGAGCCTATCCGTTGTTCTTCACGCCCTCACTTCAAAACCTTTTGAACCGCTCGCCACCACCAACCTCAGGCTCTTGACCTTGAAGGTTCTCTTTCTGGTTGCCATTACATCAGCCCGCAGAGCAAGCGAGCTGGCTGCATTGCGTATTGACGAACCTTACCTCATTTTTCATCGGGATAAGGCCATCCTTCGACCGGATATTCAATTCCTCCCTAAAGTTATCTCCACGTTCCATGTCAATCAGGACATCATCCTTCCAGCGTTCTTTGCAGCCCCTGTAACAGCCCTCGAACGAACGCTGCACACGTTGGACGTGCGAAGGGCATTAGCCTTCTACAAGGCTCACACCGAGTCGTTCCACCTCTCAAAACACTTATTCCTATGCTACGGCACAGCGAAAAGAGGGCAACCAGCCTCGTCCCAGCGTTTGGCTGCCTGGCTGGTCCAGTGCATCATGCTAGCTTACCAACTGGTGAAGCTTGAGCTACCAGCTCCAATACGAGCTCATTCTACGCAGGCAATAGCCACATCTTCTGCATTCCAATGAAGTGTGTCGATCCCTGAGATCTGCCGCATGGCTACCTGGTCCACACCGCTCACCTTTGCCCAGCACTATCGGCTGGATGTCAAGTCACGAGCAGACTGTTCCTTTGGCAGAGCTGTGCTCTCGTCTATCTGCATCTAGAACCAACCTCCCGATATCGAGGTAAGTGCGCTTGCTAATCGCCCATTTGTGTGATGCACAGAGACCACGAAGAAGAAGGACAGGTTGCTTACCTGTAACTGTTGTTCTTCAAGTGGTCATCTGTGCAGTCACACAACCCACCCACTATCCCCTCTGGAGGGTGGCATGTTTAGTATGAAATATCAAGATGTCTTACTTCAGCCTGAACCTCTTATGTGTGTCTCAGAAGAACTGAGGTACTGGGCAGGAACCCTCCCACGCATGCGCATTCGGCAGTGGGGGAGGGGTTCCCGCCCAAAAGTAACTAATAGCTATAGAAGTTCCTGAATTGAGCCTCCGCGCAGGTGCAGAAGCCCATATGTGTGACTGCACAGATGACCACTCGAAGAACAACAGTTACAGGTAAGCAACCTCTCCTTTTTGTCTGGAGCGAACTGTAGGGTTCATATAAATTTTTATAAACTTCACCAATTAGCAGTTTGTTTCTGAGCTAAATTAACGGTGCTCTACAGTGTAATCCCATTCATGAATACTTTGAATTCAATGGCACTTACTCCCAGGTAGGTGAATACTGAATTGCAGTCTAAAATAACTAACTAGCCTGATTCAGCGATACTTTAGGGACCGTCTGTCTGATAACACACACGCACACGTGCACACACACACACCCTGCCCAAGATGTCAAGCATACCACCAGCTTCATTAGAGATATTTCCATCCATTAGGAACAGGGTATGTTCTGTGGTTTTACTTGCATGTGGAATCCCTTAATCAGGGATTTCCATCCTACCAATACTACTGCAGCCTTTAGAAATTTATTAAAAATGTTATTTGTATTACCAGGCTTTTGAGAAGTTCTGGCTGAATCCAGTCGCTGCTCTTTTAAAATTTGAAGTATATTGCCTGGATTTATTGATGATATTAATTAATGTTTGGTGATTTTTTTTTATTATACTGCTAAAAGCAACTTTGAAGTCCTTTTGTTAGGCAGAAAGGCAGCCTAATACTTTAAAAAAGCACATGAAAGAAAGAAAGAATATGAGATAGGGAGAGGAAAGCAGTGTAGACTTCGTAGGGGCAAGAAGGAAATTTACAAGTACCAATAAACCTAATTGCAGGTACATAATTTTATGGTTGCCTTAGTCCTATGCTAATAAATTATGTGATGTGAAAAACAATTAATAGCAAAGGCATTTCAAATGAATTGAGTTTCTGCATTAAATTATGTTGTTTATTGGCTCCCTGTGAGTGAAATATAGATTACATAAGCACGAGATTTGTTATTTATTTAGCTAATAAATCAAATCAATATTTTTCATTGTAAGTAATATATATCACACACATACGTAGAGTCCCTATATAGAGTGGACAGATTTAATGCTGTCTTTAGCCCTGCTTATATCCAATGTTTATGAAGAGTTTGCTTCATCTAAATTGGACACAACTTAGTAAAACGAAGTCCATGAAATTCTGCAATTTCTGGAGCTATGACAAAAGCAGGCAAAGAGATATCTACCCCAAACAATCAATTAGCTTCAGAATAAGTTAAAAACAACTCACCCTGTTTTTAGATGACTGTAAACTAATTTAATTGATGGTGAGGCTTTATTCACAGCCATCCCTAAATATCTAAAACACAGGGTGGGTTGTTTTTAACCTATTCTGAAGATAATTCATTGTTTAGGACTAAATGGCTGAATTCGGACAACACGATAATCAATGGTGGGGTAATAATCAACTTTACAGTTGTTCATCTAGGGGTACTCCCCACACAACATGGTAATAAATAATCAACCGTGGTGTGGATTAGGATCAGCACTGAGTTTACTATGGCAGCATTCGGACGACACGATTGTCAATACAACTGACGATTGTTTCTCCACCCCACCTCAGTTGACTATTGTGTTGTCCGAATTCAGCCAATGTCTCTTTGCCCACTTATGGGATACTGAATAAATCTGATTTTGTGGTTCCATAATAATTTTTTTCATTTAAAAGGCCAGGCCCAGGGTGCATTTGGGTGCCATTTTTAAAAATGGTGGACTGCCTTTCCATCACAATTAATGCCATTGTTGACGTCCTTGACCCAAAAAACCTATAGTTTAAAGCCAAAATCACATTTGTATGTTGATTTGTCAAGTAAATGTGAAAATGAGGCATTTCAGAGTCATCTTGGGAAATGGTGGAAGGAGTACTCTGACAATTAAATAACATATTCTTTGAACTCCTTGACCCCAAAAACCTATAATCTGATACCAAACACAGGATACTTACTTCTATGGTTGATGAAACCTAGTGAACTAAAGAAAATTGTCCACCATTTTGAAAATTGCACCTAAAAAAGTTTTGCACAAGAATCAGATTGTTTACCCAAATTATTATGTTAATCCAATACCTAAAGATCACATATCAGCAGAGAAAATCTCTGGACCTCAAAAATTTTACGGGGGTATATTGTGGGGGTAGGATTATTAGTCTGGTTCCTATCTAGATAAGAGCAGTTTTAAATGAAGTGTGGCTAATGAAGTACAACATTGTGAAGGACCATTTATGCCAAGTTAAACCAAAACTATTATTGATGAATGTGAGTGTTTCCTTTAGGGTAGAGTTGTAAGTCCCTTTTGTGAAATAATTGTCCCTTCATTTTGGTGACATAAGCTGCTAGAAGAGAAGAATTGAGAGATGTCTTATAGGGAGATGCAGGGATAAATTCAAGGGCATGGGCATTGTATTCTGATATCTCTGCATAGTTTACGCCATATAATCAATCATATGGCCCAGGAGAGAGGAAAATAAACTAAAAGCAAACTGAGAATGGAACTGTACAAAGTACACACAAAGTACAAATCTATTTGTAGTTATTTAGGTCTCCTCTGGGCAACAAAGACTGAGAGATTGGGATAGAAGAGGTATCCTATGTCTGTAACAGCCTACTTTCTTTTTAACGTTTTTAAAACACTATGTATGCCAGAGAAAGAAGCAGACTCTCTGTACATTTTGATACTTTGGCACACTAATCAACTTGAGTAGGGTCACATTCTTGCCCAAGTATAAGGCTGGTCCAAAGGTATTTGAATCCTAGACAGAAATATGATTCCTCCTGCTTTTTAAGTGTGTCCAAAAAAGCATACATAACTTTCCTTCATTTATCTACTCAATAGCAGATAAATGGTGCTGTTTTTTGGTGGGGCCCTGAAACCTGAGAAAACACATAATTTCCTCCATCATCACCTTGGTGTTCAGAGCCATTGCTCCACCTTGCTTAGGGACACCAGCTAGCAGTCCCCAAAGTTTTACTGTTGAGTAAATTGCCTCATAGACAGTACTGCAATAGAAATGGTTACAGAGAAGTTCTGTCTGCATTCCAAGTGGCTTTTTTCATCTTCTCTAGCTTTACTGAATGACATGTTTTCAGGGGCAGATAACAACAGAGCCATCGTTCTGTGATATATGAGTAGCAATATCTATGCATATGGCTTGTATTGCAAGTTTCTGACTTTGGCAACATAATTCACAAATAAGATTACTCAAATGGATCTGCAAGCTTAAGATGCAGGTTTTGCATATAATGCAAGAATTAGGACCTATATTTGTAGGTTACAAACAAACAAAACACAACCTTTTTCATGCAGGAGACTACTAGAATAGGTTGCTGACAATGTAGGTTTTATTAATAATTTCACAGCTCATAGCAAAAATTCTGAGCCTTTGCTGCTTCAGAAAAGATACATACAACCATTTCCCACACGAAGACACCATGATGAAAAGAAACCTATTCTGACTTTGCTCTACTTCAGTCTGTGCCAGATTGGTCATTATATGAACCACCATGGACTAAATTTAACTTTTGGCACAGCCCTTTTCTGCACTTGTAAGTAACAAACTGGGCTGGTTTGCATGATCAAACAAGCCACCATGGTTTAAATTTGACGCAGTAGCTTGTTTAAATCAGCGGCACATGCCAGGGGGCATAAGCCTAATTACCCACCCCCATGGGGGGTATCATGTTGTCTGAACCTGTATGTCATGCTTACTTTGAGGGGGTGAAGCCTCAAATAATCCAACAACAGGTCATGTGTCATGTGCGCTGGGGCAGATAATTAGGTTAATGGTGCTCAGTGCCTCAGATTTAAACAAGCCACCCTGGCTTTTGAAAAGCTATGGTGGTTTGCTTTAATTGTGCAAACCAGGTCAATGTCCTGGTTGAGACTTTGACAATGACAAATGTGTGCCAATCTCTCCTCAGCTAATGGAGAATGGATTCTTCAGGACTCAGGACATCACCTCTGTTTGCTATTTTGACCTTGCATTAGTGTGTGCAACTTTGTTATACTCCCACTGTTTCTTTGCTTAAATATTTATCTGAGGGTAATAACAATAATTATAAAACGTTAAGCTAGCATCTGTTAGAAGACATATTTTTTTGTTGCTGACAAATTCAATTAAAGGTATTGCTAGCTAAACCAATCAGACCAACAGGTAGCCTGGAAAAGGTCAGTACTAAGTTATTGTTCCCGATAATAATTTCCCAAGCCATTAAGTCTGTAAAATTATGGGATTCACTTTCAAATGAAAATTAAATTATAGAATATAGTGCTCTGATCAGTTTATGGATATTCTGGTGCATGAAGTGCAACTTCTCTTCCAGGAAAAGGCTGTTGCTAACAATGTCTATGGTGAGACAATATAACTAGGTATTTAATTCTGAAGGTAAAATGTGGATAATCTCTCATGTTCAGCTACTGTAGCTCATTTCTTGAAAACTTTTCAATAGATCTTGAAAATGTTAAGACATAAACTAAGGGCTGCTGCAATAATGTTAATTTATAACCTTATTTGCTTTTTAAAAAAATCTTTCCATACTGTCATTGCATATTAATGAGACAGGTCCAGGCATGAAGAATAGAAATGTAAAAATTAAAAGTATAACTTGAGGGCATCAGGAACTCTTAAATTTCTATACTTAAAAATCTCATTCTGTTTGTAAGAGTAGAATATTAATAAATGTTACATAGCTTGAAACTTAGTTCAGACCATAAGATACTGTGATATATTGAGAGGTTTTCACAGGTTTCTGATATTCTTCATGGAGTTGGGGGAAATGGATTAGAAAACACTTTTAAAACTATTCTGAGAATGTTCTTGTTCAAGCTCCACCTGAACTGGTTGGGGAATTACACACACACACACACACACACACAGACGAATAGGAATTGAATCCCCTCACCCTCAATACACACATACTGCCTGTGAACAGGATGGCAAAGTTTGGATGCAACTGTGCAGCCAGTTTTATTATTGTTTAATATTGTTGAAGGAATCAGTTGGCTGGACAAACCGGTACTCTGAAGCAGAAAATTATGAACTTTGGCAGGATCATTAATTCTATCTGGCTAGCCTACTCAGAGAATAATGGCACTGGCTGCTGCTACCTCAGCCAGAGGCCTGGTTTGATAAGTTGTTAATGAGCAGCATCCTTTTCCTGTCTGAGCTAAGCTTCAGCTTTTTAACCTTCATCTAACCTGTAGCTGACTCCAAGAACCTCTTCAGGGACTCCATTGCTAAACTGAGGTCCAATGGAAAAAAGAAATAGAGCTGTTGTGCGATGTCTCACAAAATGTCTACCATAATGGTGGAGGGCTTGCCTATTCATAAAATAGCTAATATAGTGGGCATTGCCAGTCCAAAAACACTCATTTCTCTGAAAGCTGAGGTGAGTCTTAGCCCTAAATGCCAAATCACATATTTGCCCAATCAAAGCACCCATTTCACAGAAGGCGAAATACATAACTAGGCAAAACAAACCACCTAACCACACCTGGGTGGAGAATGCATACTCTTGAGGTACAATTCTAACAACACTTGCTAGAAGATCAATTGAACATAATAGAACTTACTTTTGAGTAAATATTTGTAAGATTGCACTGTGTTTCTGGTTCCTGATCTCAGTTTTGCTACACTTTAAATTTTGTTCTGTGAGCTATTATGTTACTTTAGAGCAACTTTCTCCAAACTGGTGTCCTCCAGCTGTGTCAGACAGCACATTTTATCATCCCCAGCCATCATGCTGACTGGAGATGGTGTGAGTTGTAGTCTAACACATCTGGAAGGCACCAGGTTGGAGAAGGCTAGTCTAGAGCACTTGTTCAGAATCACACCCTGAAAACCATTGGCTTAAATCAGGGGCAGGCATATTTTATTTTTAATTAGTTTTGGATGGTGGGGACATTTGGCAATTTGAGAAACCCAAAAATGGTTGCCATGGAAGGCATGGCAAAGGACAAAATGACTTGCCCCAAAATACAAGACAGAAGTGGGGTCTGAGTCCCATCACTGCTAAACAACTCATTTCAGCTAACCTTTTAAAGCCAAAAATGCACTGGAATTCCATCTGCCAGTAAGAAAATGAGTTAACGGGGGGGGGGGGGATGTGGGAGAATTAGGACAACTTGGTGGGTGCCAAGGAAGGTGTCCTGAGGTGCATTAGTGCCTGTAGGCACCACAATGCCTACCCTTGGTTTAGAGGGTGGCAGCATGAAGTCCCCAAGAGTTTTATGACCACTGCAAGTCTGTCAGGCCCTTGCACTGTCTGATCTGTGGGCATGTGAACTATTCTGTTTTGCTAGAATACATGCATATCTTCTGCTGAACAAGTCAAGATGGAATGATCATAGATGAGGCACAGTCCAGTTTGAAGGATACATGTCATACCACTATTCTTCTAATACTCTCTTTCATATGGTCAGCCATACATAGAAGGTGCTATGAAGGAATTTTCTTTTTCCTCTGAAGTAAACACTTATGAAAATTCCTTTTAGGTAAACTGCGAAGGGCAAAGTTCACTGTGGTTTTCATTATATGCAACAGGAGACTGCTTTTATTCCCAAGGACAAGAAAATTGGAAACGAGTTAACTGTATTCAACTCAACCAAGCAATCCTTTGCAATTATATGCCTCCGTGGTGATGTGAGTTCCTGCCTTCAGGATGTGAAATCAAAGCTAACAGCTTGAAACACTGCCACTGATCTGCCAGTCTTCTCTTCCAAAATAAATAATGTAACCTATGTTTTCCCTTCCATGATAGTATTAGATTTATTCCTCCCTCCCCCTCCCTCTCTCTCTCTCTCTTTCTCTTTTTCCATTTTTAGTATTAAATTGATTTCTGGTTTATTTTTTGTAAACTAGCTCACCTCTTTCTTCCCAATATATAATACATAGCCCAAACTGTATAATGTTATTTAACATGAAAGTTTGTATGTTTACGAAGCATCAAGATGAAAAAATGAGCTTCAGTTTACAAAAAGGGTCTAATATGGTATAGTCTTTCACAAGTTCAAAAATCACAATAGCCATAAACTCATTAACAATAGCCATAAACTCATTAATGTTTCTTGGTGGGGTGTAGACACGCTTACGACCTCAGCGGTGGGGAAACCTGAGCGAATTTTCCCATTATAGAAAGCTTTGGGGCAGCTCCTCTTCTGAAGTTGCAGCAGTGACCTTGGAAGGGGGTTGAGGTGGGAGAAATGAGAGTGGAAAGGTGAGTAGGGTGACCAGATAAAATCCAGGTCAGGGCTCATGTAACTTTAACAGTTGTAGAGAAAAGGGAATTTCAGCCAGTGTCATTTGTATGCAATTAGTTCCTGGTGAAATTCCCTCTTCATCTAAACAGTTAAAGTTGCAAGGGCCCTGCCTTTTTTTGTATATGGACACTCTAGTATAGTGCCTGCAACTTTAACTGTTGTGATGAAGAGGGAATTTCACCAGGAACTAATTGCATACAAATGACACTGGCTGAAATTCCCTTTTCTCTACAACTGCAAAAGTTACATGAGCCCTGACCTGGATTTTATCTGGTCAGCCTAAAGGTGAGTGGAGGGAGGGGAAGAGAGAGATCCACAAACCATTCCATTCCTGTTCCTGCCCACCAAGAGGTAAGGCAGTTCCAAGGCATGTCTAACTGAAAATAACTAAATTGGAAGAAGCGGAGTCTGTAAAGGTCTCTGTACTTGTCCCAAGCTGACTGGCATTTGCTGGCAGAGAATTGGATAGATGGAGGGCTCTGAGAGTGCCTTCTATAGGACTGCACTCTTAGTGGCTTTAAGCAAACCTCAGCTTCTCAGACTCAACCCTCTCCATCTGCAATATGTGGGGAATAATATTATCTTACACGTATGCTGTAAGGATTTCTGAAGCTAGCCAGGGTCCTGCTTATCTGGGACCCCCATTTGCCTGCCATACACCCAGGTCACGGGGTGCGTGGGTGGGTGGGTGGGTGCATTATTATTCCACAGTGGGGTGGGCCCAAATGGTAATATTCTATTACACCATTTAAGACATCCAGAGATTTAGCATAAACATGGATTGATTATATTTTTCATATTATTGTGCGTGTGCGGAGAATATAAGAAAACTGATTTTCTCAACAGTAACAACAAAAATATTTCCAGCATTGCACACAAATGTAATATTGCACTGTAAGCATTTCATGAAACTGCTGAACTTGATAGCATCAGCTACTTCAAGGTTGACCCACTTCATACAAGTAAGAAAAATATAGGTTGCTTGAGGTAACATAAGTAGACCGACAGATTACATCAGAAAATATGTGTTCATCTAACATTTGGAGCCAATTTATGTATGAAGAAGTATTTAAATATTAAAGATAATGCCGTCAGAAACAACATTTTCCAGCAGTTGCTAGACCCTCTGATAGAAGCACAGAAAGCTCTAGTGTTGACCTACTTTTCAATAAGATTTAAACTTTAGCCTGACAAGAAACAGTTTCTGAATACCCATCAGAACCAAAGAGTACATTGTTAAAGCAAAGTAAATATGTCCTTTTGAAAAGATACTGTTAGACTTCCAAATGTGGAAATTTTTAACAGTGGGGTTTTCTTTCCTCTCTGGTTTTATGATAAATATAATTTATTGGGTTTTTTTTAATTAGGCGCGGGGCGGGGGAATACAAAAATATACCAGGAGGCTCCTGACATGATCAGTAATTGAGTAAACTCAATTCTCCACTGAATCGGGCATGTGCTTTCAAAAATAAATTAATGAGCTAGACACATTCTGAGGAATGCGGTGCAAATCAGGGTCTTCTGAGGTCCAAATTAGATTTGATATTTGTCATTTACTTTGGCCATGCATAGTAGTTTTTTTTTTTTAAATAGCTGATGTGTATATGGGGGTGGGGAGACACACTGCAATTGTGGCATGGAGAAGTGAGCTACAACTCTTTGCCCCACTACACCTGTTATTTACAGTGGAAGAAAAGCTTCCATTGACACCAATGGGAGCTTTCATCACGCTGCAAATAGCAGGCATAGAAGGGATGTGATTCCAATCAGGATTATGATGGGGAGCACGGATACCCCCTTTCCACTATTTATTATTTTAAAAATCAACTATACAAGGCCAAACTAAATGACAAATGTCACATCTAGTTTGGACGTGGGTCTCCACTTGTATTGTGTATTGAAGCCAGAATTGCGTGATTTAGTTCTTCCTTGTGCTTTTAGTTGGATTTCTGCTATTTGCGTGCCTGATTAATCCCCAAGAAAACATGTACAGTAAGTCAGACAGGGTTTAATGAGGCTTCCTCCCAAGCAAGTGTGAATAACGTAACAGCCCTAATATGGAAATCTTGCCCATTTCCAAATTGGGTTTTAACTTTATCCAGAATCAGGCTGTTCGTTTCTGAAATAGCACTTGAAGAGAAGATTTTAACTGTGAGAAAATACCTTAAATCCCAGTGCAACCTCACCTACTTATCTTTTCAACTCATATAAATAACCCAACAAATCATCCCTCTAATGTCCAGTTGAATGCAAAACATACTTCCTGCCAATAGAGCTCCACAGACCAATTCCAAACGCTTATATTTTGGGTTCAATTAAGGTTGCAAGTAAAATTGAACTATAACTCTGTGCCTTCCACTGCTATGGGGTCTTTGGGTGCCTGAAAGACACAGCAATTTTGGGTGGGCCTTACTTTTTAACTTGCATTTTTTTACAAGGTACCAAAGGACCCTCTCCATTTAAAAACAAGCCCAAAGCATCCCTGGAAGTAATGGCTTGGCATAGAGCTAAACAAATTGGGCCCATGGCCAGTATGCTATGCCGTGATATAGCATAGTCACTGTGGGGCATTCTGATCATATTTGGATAGGAATGACAGCGCACAACTGTTGAGCTCCACACCGAGCTGTCACTTGTAGTAGGTTTGGCTTTAGTTTTAAGCAGAGACGAGAGAAGGAATGTTCACCACCTTGAAAAAGTGAATGCTAAAAAGCCCCTCTCTTGATTTCACTGCCACCATCAACCACCACCAGTGTTCTTTAGGCTAAACATTCATTTCTGGATAAATTGGAAATCTTTGCACACTTCCATGGGCATAAGCTCTATTGATCACATGAACTCTGGCTGCATAGTAAATATTGAAAATGAGCTCAGCCTCATTCTAGCTTCAGGAATATGATGATGATGAAAGGAGAAATGTCTTGAATGCATACAAAATATAGCAGTTCTGTGAGTGAGAAACATTTTTCACATTTTGGAACAGGAAGAAATGAGAGTCAAATATGGAACACAGAATGAATACATATTGACATTGTCTAATCTGTATTAATAAGGTGGGAAATGTTGTTGGATTAGTATGGCTTATTCTGAAGTCAAGACACAGACGTACATAACACAGCCACACTGTGACAAAAAACATGCATGAGATTTTCTACCTGGTACATTTTGTAGGTAGAGGAAGAAGCGAGAAAATAACGACTCAGACGCCAGAGATTGGCTAAACTAGAGCCTCTTTATTTCACATCAGGTAATTCACCCCTCCCTGGATCTGCATGTGAAAGTGTGGGAATCTAATCACTCAATCTCCAGGCCACTAACCTGCGTTAAGGGCAAGCCACTCGGCTAAACCATGAGTCGGGTAAGACCCAGCTCCTTTCTTACGCTCCACATGTGTGTTTGAGAAAAACCACCCCATCTCACCTCCACTTATGCCGCTTAACTCCGAATAGGTGAGACAGTGAGGTCCCCAGAGGCAGGCCGTATCCTGGGTCGGGAGCCGCTCAAACCCCAGAGGACCAAGCCTCAGAACCTGCCAATCACCAAAAAGGTGCCCAACGAGTGCTCTCCAGCCTATTCTGATCTCCTAAGATTCCCACACAAACCTGCCAGAAACAAATTCACCTATTTATCTACCCTCCACTGAGTGTAAGTCCCCACTATGGAATAGGCAAAAACCTGCACCCAAGCCAATCAGTGACAGGCAAAATTCCTACTCAGCTCCCCCTCCAAAGGAGGCGACTGGCTAGCCCCATACTAGGTATCAGGAGGGAGGGTGGGTGCTGGATGCCAGAAAACGGAAGCAGCCTGGGCTGCACGCAGGGCCTGCTTTTACCTGCCAAGCCCCGCCCACACCTCACCTACCAGGTGGACCAGGTAGGTTGTCCTTCCGCCCTCTTCCCCCCCGCCCCCGCAAAAGCCTGCTCCCTGCCCTAGCCGTATTGGCAGGGCAGGAAAGGGCTTCCTTGATGACATTTCTTTTATTCTCTTTCCCAAAGGAACAAATGTGATTTTGTTACTGTTATGAGTGGGAATGCAATATACAAGACAAATTAGGAGAATTGATTTGCATTTTTGAAACAAATTTGATCATTTGCTTCTCCCTCTCCCCCACATCCCAGATTCAGTTGATCAAGATTCCAGATAACACGTTTGGCTTCTTTTTAAAAGATCGTTTTGCTTCTGGGTCTCTCTCACCAATTTACCTTGGGATAGTAGGAAAGCAGAGGTAGTTGTGGCAGAGATGGCTTTAACACTTTGCCATTAGGGAGGTTGTGATTGAGCTTCTCTACACATAGGAAAAATCCTGCAATCTTACCGGGGCTTTCATCCTCCATTCTTTCCACCTTCACAACAGGCTTCGTTACGCATGACCAAGCAATTTTAAATTGAATAGTTCCCTTCTCAGAAAGGCTCCATTGTGTTTAATGAGGTACAACACTGACTTTACACACTGAGGAGGTTCTGTGCTATCCCAGCAATAAATTAAATACCACATTATATCCAATCTTTTTAAAGTGAGCTTACAGGGGGATAGCGATGGATGTTGACGACATCGTGTAAAGGACCCACAAACTTCCATGAGCAGCCAATCATGAGTGTGAAATAAATTGCTTGTTTAGAGAAGTTCTGGGAGTCTCTGCCATATCTTTGGAGGGACTGTAGCTCAGTAATAGAGCACATGTTTTGCTTGCAGGAAGTTCCCAATTCAATCCCCAGCATCTCCTGGTACAACTAGGGAAGAATCTTGCCTGAAACCCTGGAGATCTGATGCCACTTGGCGTCATCAGTACTGAGCTAGATGGACCAATGGTCTTACTCAGTATAAGGCAGTTTCTATGGTTCTTCATCCTCTTCAGGAGAAAAGTAGTTTTTTGAAGTGTTGTAGTGGTTTTAAATGTACAGATTGTGTGTATGTTGTATGTTTTTGCTGTTTTAATTTTTGTATATTGTTTTTAATTGTTTTTAATCCTATGTAAACCGCCCAGAGAGCTTCGGCTATGGGGCGGTATACAAATGTAATAAATAAATAAATAAATAAATAAAGTAACACTGTGGTCCCACATTCCCACTGAAAAGTCTTCCACTTTGGGTTTTCCTGGCCTCTAACTAAATGTTCCTGTAAGGTTTGTTTGCTCCAATGTAAGCACTCATGGAGAGAGAGGTAAAATTTTACACACACACAGTTTTTCATCCTGAAATTCTACCCCCTGCAGCAGGGAGAGAAGTTAAAATGAGGAGGGGACCTTGATTGACTCCAGTGGGGACTTCCTTTTTAACACACACACCCCTGGCAGTTTGAGGTGGGATTGAAGAAGAAAATATGTGTGTGGCAGGGGAGGTTTAACCTCCTTCCTCAAGCTCTGCAGTCCCAATCCAAATCAGGGCTGTTCACAGTTACACTTGAGTAAACAAACCTACTACACATCGCTTCACTATATGTTATTAAAAGAATGTTTAGTTTTGTCCACAGTGTTACTTTCCCGCAGGATAAGCTGGGATAGGAATACAGTGGTACATTATATAGCCATTGATGTGCTGTAATTTTCTTTAAATACTCTGTGTGGCCTGTGAGAGGCTGTAATATGTCTGTGTAGGCCTGAGGCCTCATGTTTTTACATTGGTGAAGCCATAGCTCAATGATAGAGCATCTGTTTTCCATGCGGAAGGTCCCTCGTTCAATCCCCAGCTTTTCCAGGTTGGGCTAGAAAAAATTCCCTGAAACCCTGGAGAGCTTCTGCCAGTCAGTGTCAGCAATACTGGGTTAGATAGACCAAAGGGCTGACTCAGTATAAGACATCTTCCTATGTTACTATGGTGAAGGCTTGCTTACTGACATCCTGAAGGGGGAGAGAGTGGTCCAAGCTGGCAGAAATATAACAGGAGGAACTTTGGGAGTCAAGGAAGACTGTACCCAAGAGCTGGATCTGGTTGTGAGTGTATTTGGCTGGGGTAGATGTTTAAGGAATTTGGAAGTAGTCATTAAGAGGCTTGTAACAGCAACAGTGTCTCTTGAGTCCTGAAGAAGGATCAGGAAGCATTGTTGTGAAAATCCCAAAGTAAATACTAGTATTCCCTTATGTACAAAATATCCCTTTAATAAATCCACTTGTTTAATAGTTCACCTTACTTCAAGTGTTCTCCCACCTAAGCCTCTTATACCATGCTACTTGGAGATTTTTAACCCCCGACACGTCAGCTGTCAAAGTCTATCCAACTTGCATATTTGCAGCTGCGTCTTTTCAATTATCTTGTATGCTTCTTACTTTGAAAGCTGAAACATAGAAGGCAATAGGCAAGGCAGTGCTACAGATATTGGACAGTTGCTATTGTGCACCTCTCTCACTGATGCCTGCAACCCATGATGGGTTGACAGTGCTGGTTTCACATGACACGCAAACCCATCATGGGTACAACAACTCCTAAAACAAGCCATGGATTGTTAGGATGGCTAGTTGTCCATGCACAAGCCACCCTGTGGGAATCAGTCCAGGTTGACTCCCACAATAGATTGTCATGTTGTGCAAACCAAGTCAGTGTGGGTGTATATGAGATGAGCAATACTTCTCGCTTTATCTGACTAGCTTGTTTCCCAGACTTGAATGGGTGTATCTGAGATTCAACAGATCAAGAAATAATACAATAGCTTTATGAGACACATCCCACTCAGTGATGGATTTAAAAATCTTTGCCAAGTTTTTTGTGCTTCAACAATTAAGATATGTGTAGTGGTCCCTGAAACTTCTCTCAAGCCAGGCAATGCAAATTTTGTATTAAAGAATACATTTTTATTGCTCAGACCATCTAAGGGAATAGCAAGCTTTAGCTAAGTTGAGGCAGATCACAAACTTACTTAAATACACACAATTATAATTACTAAACTACAATGAAGATAGTATCAATCATATTGTTAACATAGTAAAACTTAGATTCCTCTCAATCTAACAATCAATATCAAAGTTTCATATTTACCTAAATGGAAGTCATGGTGGGCAAAGACACCCTAAGCATGTATGGCAGGTTTCTTGTTCTCCCAGGATCCCTCTCCCAAAGTAATCAAACCCTGGTCTTCTATAATCCCTATGATGACAGTGATGTCATCTTTACTTTGGGACCTGGTCATGCCCCTATTCCCAATTTTTTCAATGCAACCAGGTCTGCCACTGACACTAGTAACATCCAGATGAAGGTATCCCTGCTAAGCTAAGCAGTGTGCTGCTTCCAGCTCTTGACCAATCCATTTGTGGCAGCCTTCCTTCATTTCCAATAATATATTCTTTAACTCATAGTTATCTCATAACCCATACACACAGAACTAGCCACACCTACAAGATACAATAAATTCTTATCAATTCTACATACTACAATGCATATTCCATTACACATATATGCACATACTCTCACATATACACAATTGTATATACAAATATTCTTTCCCCCCCCCCTTCCGCCACTACAGCCCTCTTCACTTGTCCACAAAGTTGCTCCTGGGGGTCGAGGGAATAGTATGGCCTAAGGTATTGGATGCTGTAGAGGGACAGGGAAATTGGATGGATTTTCCTGGACTGGCTTGCAAGCCCAAATATGTTTCAGAAGTTTGAAATCATGAATTTCAAATTGATTATGTAAATCAATTGTAGCAGCAAGTACTTTCAGAAATTATTGGAAGGATATGTGAACTAGTGGTGAAATTGCGATACACATTTCTGGGTTTTAATTTTCCCAACATCATAATTGTATATTTGAAACGTTGGATGTTTTTCATGAACATAGCAAGCTCCCAAAAGGTCATCACAGCTTCATGGAACAAAAAAAAAATAGCATGGTTACACAATGCATTGTACTGTTAAACTTGATTTGCTGAATATTTAAGGATATACATTAGCCCAGCACTCCGTTGCCTTATTTGGATATTCTTCACATATGAGCCCTGCCCTGATGTCACCTCTATCCAGACATACCTGTCTATGCAAGAATGCCTGTTGGAGCAATGTGCAGTGCGCAATGTCAGGGACAAGGCTATGTGGCATGGCCCTGCTCTCTGCTCAAGTGTGGAGAAAGTTAACCACTTTTTAGAATGCCTGAAAAGGGCTAGTCAGTTCTTTCAATAAAGAATGATGGGGAGCATTAGTCTGTCTCCCTATTCAATAGTGAGCTGTTCAAGCAGCACTTTGAAGTAGGAAGAGAGGAAGAATGGAAAATAATATATGATTGACAGTTCATTTGGGCAAGGTATTTTTCATGTGTTGTGTTGTGGGTATCTTTTTTATATGTTCCACAAATTCTTATTATTATAGTATTATATTAGAATGCAAATAACAATTTGGAATATCCTAATCTTAGAAGATTATATATCTGCTCTTGCAGATAAGCATCTTGCAGATGTGATCAAACTTTTCAGTGAGGTGGAAATACCTTCAGAAATAATGGGGTGGGGGAGGGGCCTCTATATGTCTAGTGTAGAAAATCTTTATAGCCTGAGTTAAAGGGAAAGCAGCTCAGACACTGACCCACCTGTGAAGTAATTTGCTTTTGCAACCCACCATATCATTCTAATTGTATAAGCACACAGTACTGCATTCTGTAAACCCACTTGCATGGTCAGGTTTAGCAAACACCCTCCCCTTTCTATTCTTAGTGTGTGTGTGTGTTATATTACTATAACTTTTAAACCATTTTTAGTTGATGTGTTATTTCTCTTCCTCTGTGATTTATTTTTATAGATTTACTAAGACTTTGGGATAATAACTATTCCCAAAGAAATCTAAAAACGTTAGCCCCTTTCACGTGATTACTAACAGTGGGAATGTGCTGCTGGCTCCATCCACAGACATCTAAACATTGGTGTGTACTGTCTGTAGTGAAAAAGCTTTCACAGGAACAGCTGCTCACAAAGAGAGCTTCTCTACACCAAGCTTTTTACCCTGCAACTTTACCAGGGCTTCTGCTTCTGGATTTTTTGTAGGATTAAAATTGGCCCTTTACACTTTTTCCTTTTTTTTCTGGGTATTTCCTTTCTCTGCATGTTCTGTATATTTCATTAAATAGCTACTAAGTGTTGCTGTGGCATTGCTGAGGTTTTAGTGCAACTCCGTAATTACACAGAGTGATTCAAACCACCGTTTTAAAATAGTGCATTTTCCACATTACAAACAAAGCCATGGAAATGGTCACAAAGCATAGGAGAGGCCCTGGAGGTTGACAACATCATGTAAAGGACCCACAAAACTTCTATGAGTAACTAATCTCGAACACAGGATAATAGCTTGGTATAGAGACACTACGGACAATCCATGCCAATACATCACAGCTGGGCAAATGTGCACCCCTCCATAGCAGCTCCAAAATGACATCTGGAGCTGCTGTGAAGCTACTGTTGACCCTTTTAATGCTCCGTAGCAGCTATGGATATCATTTTTGTTTGTTAATTTTAAAATTTTCACTCTGATTTGACACCTGCAGGGGAGTCCAGGAGCCAAAATGGACCCCGGACCTACCACAATTGCCCTTGAATGTCTGGGGCTGGGGCCAGCAGTGTGCCTGATTCCTAGGGAGGGCAAGGAGCATGGCACCACACCCAGTATTAGCATGATGCCCTCTTGACCTGATTCACGCATGATGGAGTTTACTGAATCATAGGCCCTTTCTACCCCGTAGGGGTGTAGAGGGCGGGGAGTGGGCGATCCCGGGATCACCACTCTCAATCTACATCACACGGGCATGATGGCCCAGACTGCTCCCGGGCCGTCATAAGTCATGCCAGCCATTTTGTTTGTGTTTTTTCCTCCACGAAGAGCACATGAGCGCTCCTCTGAAAAGGTTTTAAAAAAAAAAAAAAAAAGCATGCGCGCGGGCCCCGTCTCCCTCCCTGCCCTCTCAGGGGTGGCGAAACTGGTGCCACCCCCTCCCTTGTTGGGCATGGAGTCATGCAGTGCGGCTCCATGCTGAGTTTGCAGCTGTGCTTACTTGCGAGTAAGCGCGGCTGTGCCTGGGATGGAAAAGGCCATAATTATCATGACCCAGGCAGGATCTACACTACTGCTTTATGACAGTTTATAACAGTATTGAAAACTCTTCGGGTCCAGGAAACACTCCATATACCGTTTTCAAACTATTTTCAAAGTGTTATATCCTGCTTGGTGTAGATCTGGCCCTAGTCAGTTTTCTCAAAGGCAGAAATGAATGGGCATACTCTCCTTGGAATATGTGATGAATTAAATCTGTGTGGATTTCAATAAGAATTTACCTAATCTGTGCTTCTTAGATTAATGTATCGTTTGTAATTTTGTTAGCTAATATATTTCACACTTCCAAAATGTTGTGATGTACTTCCCGGCCCCAAAAACTATTTTGATTTTTGAGAAATGCATCACAATGCCTATTTTGAGAGAAGATATGTTTAAGTATGTGCATTTTGGGAGAAGTAATTTATAATTCATATTTAAAAGTTTAAAATTGATCTATAAGTGAACAAGCCATGAAGACTGTTCTCTTCCGGCAGGCTTACCCAGTTGAATTTTAAGATGTTTTAATAATGTATCAGTTTTATTTGTTTTTAATGTTTTATTTGTTTTATGGTCTCTGTATTTATTTATTGTTGTTCTCCGCCTCGATCCAGAGGGAGAGGCGGGTTAGAAATAAATAAATAAACATATTATTATTATTATTATTATTATTATTATTAAGTCTAACAGTAAGGTGAACTGGAAATAGACTGATCTATCCATCCCTAAATACTAGTTCCAGTTCCATACTAGTATTTAACTCTGTGTTACATTCATAATTAGAAACTAAGAGACAATAAGACCAGTGCATCTGATAGCTGAAATACCATGTGGACAATGGTGGTAAGTATATAATCATATAGTGTAATGTAGCCTTTGTGTTCTAAATGGGGCAGTGGTAAAATATACTTTTGTTTTTGTTTTGTAATTGTAGGTTGTAACATGGGTGTAAATGACTTTCATTGTAAAATATGGATAGTAATGTAATGATAGTTTCTGTAATGTTACATTCAAAGGAGGCTGCTCACCTACACACTTGTAGGATGCAGGAAATTGATTATTGTTGTCTGTTGTTGACATCTCTTGTAAGAAAGAAGTGTAAACACACTTATAATAAAAATGCTGTTACTGAAAATATGTCAGGCTAATGTTACCCTAGAGTTGCCTTGTGATGGTATTTCATTATCTGTTATAGTAAATGTTATTTCCACTGTGAAATGGGGTGGGGGGGAGTTTTGGCTGGCCATTTATCATTATCAAGTTAGCAGTTGTTATATGAAAGAAATATCTTATGTAGGTGATAATATTTATTCCATGATTAATAAACCAAATCAATAGGCATTCATGAAAAGAAAAAATGGATGTTATTAAACAATGGGATCAGAATTAGTGTTTTCATTTTTGCTATATTTTAGCTACTTAGAATGAAAAAAAATAGAATTGAATTATGGATGAAGTTTAGAAATATTTTGCAAAAGCAGGATATTCTCATTTGTTTTACTATCCATCATACACTATTCCCTTTCAACTAACTTTCATTTTGGCAAAGCTTACTTGAACAGAATTGCTGTAGCAGGGAGGAGGAAAGAAAAAAAATTACCTCCTTCCCTTCCATCAGCAGAGCATGATAGGCAGTTTGAATCATACCCTATGTAAAATGTTTCTATAGATATAACAATTGTAAATAATTAGAAGCCAACTACTACATGTGTAATAAACTATCTCAGTTTTAGAGTGAACCAAACAGACACATCTTGGCTAGAAAACAGTAAACTGGAACAGAAGAAATAGAAAAACACACACAGAAGAAATAGAAAGGGAAGCGGAGTCACACTATATGTTAAAAATACTTATCCCTGCACAGAAATACAAGAGGATGAGCCTGGTAACCCCATCAAGAGCATCTGGATTAAAATAAATGGGGCAAGGAATAAAAGGAGCATGATAGTTGGAGTCTACTACCAACCACCCAATCAAGGAGAAGACAAGGATGAAACTTTTGAAAAGCAAATTGCCAATGTTTCAAGGAAGTGTGATGTAGTAGTAATGAGGGACTTCAATTACCCCGATATCTGTTGGGAGACAAATTCTGTTAAAAGTGTCCCTTCCAAGAAATTCCTGACACGCGTGGCTGATAACTTTCTCCTACAGGAAGTGGAGGAAGGAACTAGGGGATCAGCTATCCTTGATTTGATACTGACCAATAGGGATGCCTTAGTGGATAAATGGCAATTACAGGAACTCTGGGGGGAAGTGACCATGTCATACTTGAGTTCTTGTTTTTAAAGGAAGCAAAAGCTGAGTGTAGCTAAAAGTGTACTCTGGATTTTAGGAAAGCTGATTTTAATAACCTCAGAACTATAGTAAGTAATATCCCATGGCAAGTGACCCTAATTAGAAAAGGAGTCCAAGATGGGTGTGAGTTTTTAAATAAGGAAATTTTAAAGGCACAATTACAAACAATTCCAACAAGGAAAAAAGATAGAAGACAACAGATGAAACCAATGTGGCTGCACAAAAAGCTTAGAGATGACCTGAAAACAAAAAAGGACACATATAGGAAGTGGAAGGAAGGCCAGGCTACAAAAGAAGAGTACAGACAGGTAGCACAGAAGTGCAGGAATGGCATCAGGAAGGTTAAAGCTGATAAGGAGCTGAGGCTAGTAATGAATGCTAAAAGCAACAAAAAAGCTTTTTTCAGCTATGTGCATAGTAAAAGACAGAGGAAAGAAATGGTGGTTCATCTGCTTAATAAGGATGACAAATTGATAACAGATTTCAAAGAAAAGGCCGACGTGCTCAATTCCTACTTTGGCTCAGTCTTCTCCCAAAAGCAGGTGTCTGACCCCCCCACCCCGGGCAAAAGTGAAGTACAGGCTGAAGGGGAAGGATTGAACACAGATGAAAGATCAACAAAACTGCCAAACATAGATTTTGAGGATTCATAGACTTACTTCTGAATTAGATGCTCCAACATAAAACACTGACCTATTGTACTGAATCCATTCTTAAAGCCAGCTTGTTCAGGATGGATGATCTGATTAGTCTCTGTCCAATCAAATAATCTATTTAGCAAGAATCTAGAATAAGGTTTAGAATCAATATCTAATACACGAATAGGTCTATAATTGCTGGGGTTTGTTTTTTTACATTGTTGTTGTTGTTGTTGTTGTTGTTGTTAAAAATAGGGAGCATAATACTGTTTTCCAGCCCTGGTGCATTCAACCTGAAGAGTTAATAAAAGGGGAATGTCTTGCTAGAATAAATACCCACCAATCTGAATTTACTTTGAATAAATCTGGCAGCAACATATCTTCACCTGGGGCTTTACCACTAGTCAGCTGAGAAATCAGTTTCGCACAGTTTTGTACATGTGTCTAGATGAAAAGCACATTTGGTAACAACTCAAAGGCATACATTAGCTGCACCACCAGAGGTATACTGCCATTTGCCCAATTTATTATGAACACCTTTAAAATGTTACATGTCATAGTGGCTGTATGAATAGGTTTATACATGCCTTTCTAATTTTTAAGCTACTATGCCATTTATACTATGTCATAGTATAAACTTTGCATCCCTCTAAGTACCAGACTTTCCTTGGCATAAATAAAAGAGATGTCTTCTCTTTTAATCATTAGTATGTTTTAGAACTGTTACTGGGGTACATACTGATGTAGACAGTCTGGGGTTTGGTTACATGTGAGTTGTGATGAAGGAACAAGATTTATAGTTTTCAAATTATATAATATACACACACGCACACACACACATCCCAAACCATTATTCTTAGAGCACAGTTGTTCTTTAGCAAATGACTTCTTATTATTCACAAATCAAGAGTTAGCATTCATTGCATCCTTCATTGCTGACAACTTGGATTCTTGCTCAGCAGCAGGTTTAATAGAATGTCATTTCAAATGAAGGGCATTTTAGGATGCACTTGATGCTTCTGGCAAGATTTGATGGGTGCATTTCTGGCAACATGTGTAGGACACATGAAAAAAAAACAGTTGATGAATATGGTAATTAGTAGTTTGGTCGGCAAACCTTTCTTGCCATTAGTGATCCTCAAGTAGATGCAATAAATAATTTCCTGAACCTGGCACTATATTGGTTCTTTGGGATCTGCTGCGGAGTTCCATTCTGATTTATGTCCAAGCAGAAATCTGAGTATTTTCATTCGCTTTTGTTCATAGGTTCATCGTCATCACCATCATTTTTTGAAAGAGAAACTCATCTCAAATAATTTTACTTATTTGTATTGAACATGGAATAATACAACGAAGAGAGGGCAGTTGTGTAGAAGTGGGAATTTTAGCAGGGACCGTTTTTCGAATCCCTGCACGACAAGTTGCACCTGTCAAAAATTCATCTTCTACCAATGAAGATGGGTGTATGTGGGGAAGGGGGGGCTGCTAATCCATCACTTTCAAAGCCTTGCTGGCTTGCTCCGGGCAGGGTGAGGTGTGTGTAGATGTTCAGTGTGGAGAGGGTCTTCTAGTCCTTTGGCATTTATTTTTTTAAAAAAAACCCAGTGGTTTTATTATCAGTGAAAATTCCCAGCTTTCCAGGGTATCTTATGAAATTGTTGGGGAATGTTGAGGATTTGGATCCAAGACAGCTTGGAATGTCCTCATTTTGGGGCCTACTGCTGAAGGAAACACAATCAGTGGTACACCTACACCTGCAGAACTTTCCATGGGCCTACCAAAGGCTTCCAGGGCAGATATGCTATTTCAGACCTGCTGACATAGGGGCACTTCTGCTATATTCTAATCCTTTTGGAGAGTTGTCTAAGGGGGTTAGCGTTGGTCTGTTTTTAATCATTTATAGCAGTTTCTTAACACAAAGCATTTTTAAGGGCAAATAGCAGCTTCAAGGGATTTTTGGCAGAAAAAATGATGGAAAGGAGAAGAGTTAAACCCCTCAGTCCAGATCAGGTTTGTGTGCAGTTCCTTTTCATTAAGGAAAAGGCATGCCCTACCCTAAATATACTGTTTATTGTGTAGAATAGCCCCAAAGATAATAATTCCATGAATTTGTTCTGATCATCTAGCTCATTGTCCCATATCCACAGGAAAGTGATAGATGCAAATTAGCAGGATTCTCCTGTAGACTGTGTTTTATAGAGCTCTTTAGGCATTATCAAATCCTATATGTGGAGGGCAGATGGGATTCTGGCCCCACCCTTCCCCGCATTGGTGGGAAAGTTCTATAGTGAGACTTTAATTGTATCCTGCAGATTGCTTGACTTCCTGTCCCCCTTGAGCAGTTTAACTGTGTTCAGCTTTAGTTCAGATCTTCCTTGTCAATACGGGGAGGTTGGAGCTGGATAATGTGGAGCTGAATATATATACACATCTGCCTTCCATGGAAATAATTTGATAATGCATGGGGGGCCCTTCATTGTCAGCATATAATTGGGGAAAAGACACTGCTATCTCATATGTGATTCAGTCAGTGGCAACATAAGGTTTTGTAATTTGACAATGCGATAGCAGGAAGGAGAATGTGTACATTCTCTAGCTTCAGAGAAGCTAGTGCAAGTGTGCAAAGCCTTGCAGAACATTGAAAAAATGTAGCTCTTATCATCTGTCGAGGTCATCCCATTTATTAATCTCCTGGTTAGGCAATTATGAGAGCCTTGGGGTTTAAGCAAAACAAGTTGTTGTAATATTGGCACTGTTCCCAGTAAAGGAAATAGAGTACATCCGTAAAAGTATGTTCTATGTACATGCACTTCAACACTCCTAGACTAAAATGACCGTACAATTGCATCCTTCTTACTACCTAACAATGGGAGGTGACCTTGAACAAGATGGTTTCTCTGCTGTAGCAGAATTAGGATTCTCAGATCTGTGCAACCTGGGTTTTTAACTATGAACCTACCAAATTTGGTATTGTCTGGCTTGGAAATATAAATTTCAGTAGCTCATAACGCCCACTTCAGGGAAATATTATTTTTCTAGCTCAAATTAAAATCTGACCTGCAGGAAAAAGTTGATTCCCTTTCCCGCCCCACATCCTGCCACCTCATAGTACAACATTTTCCAAACACAGCATGCCAGGCACCACAGTGGGCAGAGTGAATGAGATTTCTTCCCCTTCCTCTACATAGCCACAGCCAGAACAGCAAGCCATGTGAAGGAGGGAATTTGTAAGAAGGTGGATAGGATCTAAGGAGGGTTGGGAAGGAAATGGATCTCATAATATTCCCAATTACATAATTCAGGAGGGAAAAGGTATGATTTGTCTGAGAACCAGGCTCAGAACATACCAAGCTGTTTTCTGATTTGGGCTGGGGGTTCTGCTTGGACTTTTGAGACCACTTCCAATCCAGATTACCACCTTATTCTCCTTTGGGATCGAGACTGTGCTTGTACATATTTGAAAATATTCACACACACATATGTATATATATGTAGCCTACTGACCACTTTAAAATTATTTCTATGGCCTTCAGACTAGGAACAGGATTGTGTTTCTCATGTGAAAATAAATAACAAGAACTTAATTTTAAGTACAGTTTTAACTGGGAAACTACAATTTGAGAGTGTCCAAGGGTTAATGAGAGATCTAAAGTAGAAGGTGAATAAACAGATCCTATACTCAATTCATAATGTTTCATTTCTAAATGCACTGTTAGTCACTGTTATTACATGAAAATCCGAGTCATTTTCTCATTTGTGGCTGAGAAATATCACAGTTTGAAATCTGTAAATGCACAGTCTATATTCTGATAGATTTAATTTTGATACATTTGATTCATTTTCTCTAGTTCTGTAGAGCCAAATTCTGACAGGCTATATAAAATGTGCAATATTATCTCTGTGATTCTGAAAATTCCTGTGTGGTACTTAAATAACATTGACGGATTCTTAGGTCAATATCCATTTCTTATATCTCTTGGCTATGCATGAATCATAACAAATATTTTTTAAAAGAGAGAAATACATCAATCAATTGTCTTTTTGGGAATGACACATGTGCCCTCTAATTCTTAGGGTTATTTGTATCCCGGCTTTCCCCCAACTCTCGCCATGCCTGGTGAGCAGATTTGTAACACGGTACTCACATGACACCTCGCCTGTCCTGCTGACACCCAACCTCTTCCCCAGCCTTTTCTGTTTTTTCCTAGAATGCTAAAAGTCTAGATTATTTTCCCTAAGCACATTTAATGCACCTTTAAGCCTCCATGTAGTTTTAAAGGAAGTGTGTGTGTGTGTGTGTGTGTGTGTGTGTGTGTGCTATGACAGGAGTGTTGCTGTTGGCTTGAATGGATTGCATCAGGTCCTGGCAGGGAAAAGCAATCTCTCCCAGCATCCGGCTCCAAGCCTCAATATAAAACCCAAATCTTGCATCCCAGGCTCCAAAGTGTTTTTTAAAATCATACAATGCGGGAATCTCTTCAGAGACAGGATTGTACTCCCTCGATGCCCCCAAAGAACCAGACTAAAGGATCATTCCATTTTTGCCCAGCAAAAAGGAGGTCTGGTTGAAGTGCTCATCTGATAGGACCTGACTGGAGGGAGAAAGAGAAGGGGAGGGTGGACTGGAGTGGAAGAGCAAAAGAACTATTCAGGTGAAAGGGATCATAAGCTTGACGTGCTTAGCATCAGAGGTAAAAAAAACGTGAAGGCAAACTGGGGGAATAATTAAGTGTGATGGAGCTTTGAGACTCAAGGCGGCTTACAAATTAAAAAATGTATAGTTTAAAACAGATAGAGATATACAAAAATTAAAAGTATACTTAAACATAGTATGATATTAAAATATTTAAAACATTTTAAAACATTTAAAATACAAATAATTTTTAAAAATCAAAGATATGACAACACATCAACAGAGGTCCATACTACTCCCCAAAGGCCTGCTGAAACAGAAAAGTTTTAGCCTGCCTCCGGAAGCTCACCTAGGAGGGAGCCAGTCTAGCTTCCCTGGGAAGAGAATTCCAGAGTACTGGGGCAGCCACCGAGAAGGCCCTGTCCCATGTTCCCACCAGGCATGCCTGTGATGGTGGTAGGACCAAGAGAAGGGCCTCCCCTGAAGATCTCAGGGGATGGGCAGGCTCGTAAGAGAGAATAAGGTCTTTCAAATAACATGGACCCGAGCCGTAGAGGTCTTTATAGCTCATAGCCAGCACTTTTAATTGTGACTTGGAAACTAGGGTGACCAGATCGCCCTGGATTTCCTGGTCCTAACCGGGAAAACTGGGGCAATCTGGGCCGACAGGGGGGCGGCGGGGGCAAACCGGGGAAAGAATCAGCTCTCTTCCCGCCCTAAAATGGCCACGCTGCTCCCCGGCCTCTGCAAGAAAGAAGTGCTCAGCGTTAGGGAACATCAACAAATTCCTTGTCTGGTGGCTAACTGCTTTAGCCACCAGACAAGGAATTTGTTGACACTCCCTAACGCTGAGCACTTCTTTCCTGCCTGCGCTGCTCCCCGGCCTCGGCAGGAAACAAATGCTCAGCGTTAGGGAGCATCAACAAATTCCTTGTCTGGTGGCTAACTCCCTAATGCTGAGCACTTGTTTCCTGCCGAGGCCGGGGAGCAGCGTGGGCATTTTAAAGCAGGCTCTTCCTCCTCCTTTGCCTGCTGCTGCTGTTGCTGTTCCTCAGCTACCTCCAGGGAGCCAGGAGCAGGGCAAGAAGGGTGAGGGGGCTGCAGGGGGTCACGCGGCAGTGGAGATCGGCGGTGGCAGCTGAGGACCCGGTAGGTCCGGCTGGGTTTTTTTTTGGGGGGGGGTGGCTTGGTGGTGGTGGTGGGTGTTTCCAGTGGGGGGGGTGGCAGGGGTGTCTGCTTGTTGGCCGCATGGCAGGTGGCCTTTTTAATTTTTTTATTTTATGTTCAGGGGGCTACTTTGGTGGGATGACCATTTTGGACCGGGATTTTGCTTTCCAAAATCTGGTCACTCTACTGGAAACAGACTGAAAGCCAGTGGAGCTGTTTTAACAGGGGAGTTGTATGCTCCCTGTTGCCAGTCCTGGTCAATAATCTTGCTGCAGCTCTTTGAACCAGCGGAACTCTCCGAACATTCTTCAAAGGCAGCCCCATGTAGAGTGCATTACTGTAATCCAAACAGGATGTAACTAAGGCATGTGTCACCAGCATCACCAGGTCTGACATCTCAAATAAATGAAAATGTATCTAAATGATTTTCTCCTGAACAGTATGTTGTTGCATTTCTGCCTAGAATTAGAAATAATATTTTGGCTGAGATTTTAAGAAACTATAAGAGAACAGCATATCTAGCTTTGACATTTTGCTTGAAGGTTTTGCCACAACAGTTTGCAATGTGTCTTATCTCTTCAGCAACCAGGAGTATTGCAGCAAAACCAGCAAGCAGAACTTTAGCCAGTTTTATCTTCCCTATCCATGTCCCGTCTTCTAGTTGGCCCACATTGATTAAAATGCTGGGAAGTGCATCTGAACATAGAATTCATTCTGTTCAAATACTACACAAGATTTATGAAGGCTGACACAAAAAGGACTTCAAGATCCATATCATTGAAAGTCCTACTATTTAAAGCTATTTATTTGAATTTGGATTTGGAATTGGAATTGGATTTTGAAGTTGGGAAATTCCAATGACCTACCGATAAAAATCTAATATGAACCATCTTGTATATACATCTTGCAGGGCTTAAACAATAATTAGGAAAGTGAAGCTGATCTGCAAATTAGGAGTTGTTTGAGTATGTCCTTATATTGAGTTTGGGGAACAAACGTTAATTAGTGGCACCAAATATTTCATTAGGCCACCATGAAGAGAGGGTGATTATTTTTGTTTTGTTTTGTTTCATCCTTTGAAAGTTAACATAAAATTTTCTGGTTATAACAGCTTCTGAGGCATGTTTTCCATTACCCTATTTTTTTTCTCTACAATTGCTACCAGATGAATTATCTGTCTTTTGTTTTGAGAGAAATCTGAGAAATAAAAACTTAAAATTAAAAGATCTCTACTATGAACAAAATCTCCAAGATTTTCCCCTTGGAAAGCATATATGCATGTCTGTTTCTGTGGCTATAGCAACTGTGCTAAGCAGCAGGCCAAGTCTTTAGAATATTTTCCCATGGATTGTTTAATTATTGGCGATTTTGCAGTTGAGTGTAATACTAACATTTGAAACAGGCAGTTCAAGATATTGCTAGCCATTGGTAGCCAAGATATTGCTTCAATATTACAAGCCATCACAGAGGCTGTATCTTAGCTATGATGGTTAAGGACAGAACAAAGCTCATTCTACTGGTACTCTTCAGGTGTATTTCCTATATGCGGCAAAAAAATGCAGGATATCACAGTTTCCAAATAATAAAAGCTGGAATGTCACAAATAGTCATGCAGCAGTGCTGCTTGCAGAGACTTTCTGCTTAGGTAATCACAGAGTAAAGAGCAAATGCTGACAACTCTGCTGTTCAAGAATAGAGCTGCTCTTTGTAACAGCAAATCGAATCTCACAATACATATTTGCCTTTGGACTTAAATGTTGTATATTAGTGCTATGGCATAGGCAACACAAAACCTAGCCTCCTGTGTTGAACATTATGTTCTTAAAACATTTCAGTTCTAAACACATTATATTACATATAATAACGATATCAAAATGCTGTTTTCTCCCAAAAGCAATTTAAATGCAACTCTACTTAAGCATAGTTCAAATCTGCTTCATTGCATAAAACTGCAAGAATCAAATATTCCTCTGGGCTCTAGTCTCAAACCACTTTATATTCAACAAAAAAGGGGATTTATTCCAATTTTTATATCATAAATCAGGATTAGCATGCAATTTCCTTTTTACTGCTATCAAGCTATAGCCCTGTTCCTATGTGCATATAGAAAGTCGTACAATTGAATTATAAACCAGAGTAAGTAAGAGAAGACACGTTTCTAAACCATCATTTCTTCCCCATCCGTTTTCTGAATCAGTTTTAACAGCAAGGTAACTTGCAGAGTAAATAATCTGGAAGTACAATGTATTCTTCTAAATATCTCTAAACTATTAATTCCAATTCTTTCATCTGAGCAGCTGCATTTGGACAACATGATAGTCAGTGGTGGGGTAATAATCAACTCAACAGTTGTTTATCTAGAGGTACTCCCCACATGACATGGAAATAAGCAACCATGGTGTAGATTAGGATCAGAGTTGAGGTGACTATTAGTCCACACTGAGTTGAATCAATCATCCCCTACTGTCTCTACCCCCTTCAGTCCTCCCGCTAGTATTCCATCAGCCATTGTGACCAAAAATCTATCCTGTCAGCTAAACTAGAGCAGCAGTTGATGCTTTGACTGCTCTTGCCTTGCGACTCTGTGGCTGATGAAATAACCAGTGGTTGCTGAGGAAATAACCAATGATGCCCTCCACATGACATGATAACCAAGGGTGGTTCAAATAGCCAATTCTGCACAGCGTTGGTTATTTGCATCTGTTATTTCAGCTAAATAACCAAACATTTGTTAAAAAACTCCCACCACACAACATGATAACGTACGGTGGGTTAAATAATCAACCATTGACTATTTAAGCCATCATTAGTTATTGTGTTGTCCAAACCCAATCAGCATGTCAGCCTTTGAACATTTTCATATTATCTAGTTTATATGTGTAACATGACGAGCTCTAACCTCTCATGGAGAAGAAAACCAGATGCCTCTGAGAAGCCCACAAGAATGACATGAGGTCAGTAACCTTCTCCTGCTGTACTTCTTCAATAACTTATATTCAGAGGCATGCTGTCGCTCATCGTGGAGGTAGTAGCCATTGAGAAAAGTCTTTTTCCAATCCAGTGTCCAAAATCCAAGGAATTTAAGGTGTAAAGGTGAAGGCAAGGCTCAGGGTCTAGGACCAAGCTGATGAAATCTAGCGTGTAGATCCAACATTGATTCTCCAGCAATTTCCCAGTACCTGCTTTTAAGATCAGCATCTTGGAGCAGTTGCTGGCAATTAGTCCTCTGTCTTCTGGGAGTTACTACCTCTTAAATGGACAGACACTAGCCTCCATTGTTTTTTCACATAAAGGCTCCTTCGTTCTGCTAGGGTCAGCGGAACTTCATCCTCTGAATCCACAGAGGGGCTGCAGCAGGGCTTTGATCACTATCAAGTAGTGAGGACTCTCGAGTTGCATCCATGCTAGTCCCTTCACCCGGGTCTGCAACCTGCCATTCCCCTTCATCCTTGGAGGCATGGCACTATGGAAAGGGAACTTAGCTCAGTGATAGAGCACATACTTTATATCCAGAAAGTCCTGGATTCAGTTCCTGTCATTTCCAATTGAATGGATGAAGTAGCAGATGATAAGAAAGGCCTTTGCCAAGGCTCTTTGGAGAGCCATTGCCTATCAGAGTATGTGAGTAACCTGCAGCCATTGGATGCCTTCTGTGAGGCTTTCTGTGCCAGGTTTGTTCCTCTCCAACAAAACTGTACTGGGCGGTGGGGAGAGGGAAGAGGAGCACTGGTCTCAGCCTTCAGAGCTGCCCTGGGAAGTCACCTTCACCTCTCTTCTCCAGTGCAATGCCACATCTGGACTGGCCATGGGCTCTGAAGGCCATGGGGAAAACACTGAGCACCGGGTAACCACTGACCAACCTGGAAGCTGGATGAAGATGACACTGACATCCAGGAGATCAACAGAGGTGGGCCAAGTTCTGAATGGAGATAGTTTTAAATCCTATCTGGTCTTTAAGAGGAGGAGGAGGAGGAGACTGGAGAGGCAAGAGAAGGACCAGTGCACAGGTGGAAGGAAGCCCTAACATTGGAGCAGCTGCCACTGTTCCTGCAATAGCAGCCTCATTTGGCACAAGCAGGGAGTAGAAAGAGGGACCAAGTCAGGCTGAGGCTGAAATTGGAAGACAGGAGAGAGGGGGAAAGAAAGACTGTGAGAGGAGTGGCCAGAAGAGGGGGAAGGAGAGGAAAGCCAAAAGAGAGAGTGTCTCAGTGAAAAAGCAAGAGAGAAAAGGAAAATCCAGGAACAATGAGAGAAAGAAGCTCACACAAAGAGTCTAAAGGAGCCACTGCAGTGATCCTTACAAGGGAATGGAGGATTTAAGGTGACCCTTCCCTGTAACAAATCACACAACAAAAAGAGTTTGGCAGGGAAGCGTGTGCGTAAGTGCTGCAAGTGAGTGAGAGAAAGTGTGTGTGTGTGTGTGCATGCACAAGTGCCCCTGACCACCTTGGCCTTGCCCACTATTGGTCTTGAACACCTCAGCTCCACCTACCAATGCAGCTCCCAAAGGGTTCCTCAGTCACCTCTGAAGTAGACAATACTGGGCTAAATGGGCAAATAGCTCCCAGACACAATGAATGTGGAGATATTACAGACACATCTCATGCAATTTGTGATTTGCCATTTCTCTTATATCACTAACTTTTTACACAGCTCACAGAGAGAGGGCACACAAGAGTTATGTCCTAAGCACACAAAGGGTTGTGTCGTAAGATGATCTACAGTTTGATGATTTCTTTTAATATTGTTCTCAATTCCCTTTTGCAGTAAATCCCTAGACAGATTATTTTCTGGTGATGTGCTTCACTGGGGATTACCAATGGATTCAGTAGGGGTTTGTTCTGTATGTTTTTGTTATGAATTTTATAAATTAAAATCCTTCTCTTTTTTTAGCCTCAAAACTCATTTGGCTGTGGGTCATAAGCCTATCATCTTTAGATATTTGTTTCTTTCTGTCATTAAGTTACAGTATTTTCCCCCCAAAGACAATTTACAGAGTCATTTGCTAGAGGTCAAAGGATGCAACTCTGTTACATTCTTCCTGCCTTCTAAAAAATTTCCTCCCATCTCATAACCCCCATTCCATATCTGAAAAATGTAATATCAAGAGGTCCCTCGGACAAATAAGGCAACCTACAGAAGTGATTTCCCACTTGTAACCACATCCACTGGACATTTTCTCGTGGTGGCCAGGGGATAGAAACATGGTCATGGCTTGCTTTCTTCCTGATCCTAACTAAGGGTACCTCTAGATGGAAGCTTTTCCCCACGGTGGCTTCAGAGTGGCGCCAGGTGATGCACATGACGCAGCCTCCACTCCGAAGCCATCCAGGACCAAAACCCCTAAACTCCGCTGTAAAAAAGTCGGGCACTTACCCTGACTTTTTTTTCCTGCAGAGCCTGCCCAGCTGATGTCAACAGCTGATTGGTCATCATCGGCTGGAGGAGGGCTGGTTCGAGCACCAAGCTTCTGATTGGTGTTCTCTTGAAACACTTCCTTGAGGATTTCTCAAAATCTCCCCAGATGTAGAGAAAATACCTACTTTTACAATCTTGAGAATGTGGCTTGCAAAGTGAGGAGGCTTTCGTATGCACTTCTTGATCTGGAAATATTTTTTTATCTGGAATAAATTCAGAGTGCTGCTGTGAAATAATGGTTTTATTGTATGACGAGAATCCTGGGTGTCTTTGCCTCTCTTTAGGCCAACTGCTGAGATTTGCTTCTGAGATTTGGCCAAGTTCAAGTCTGGATGTTATTTGTGAAAGCTATTGATCGTGTTTTTTCAAGTAGAAATAAGGAGAGGTGGTTTGCAATGCTAGCCACAAGACAGTGTTTTAATCTGTGGATAACTATTTGCTCCTTTAAGCCTCACAGATAGTGGATTAGAAATCTGAATTACACACTATGCTTATAAAAATGTGTTATTTCAAGGCAAAATTTGAATTCCTGTAAGTGAAACACATGATGATTTTGTGCTTCTTTCATTTCATTTGCATTTCCTTGTACTTTTACTGCTTTGCAAGGATTTGCCATTGCTTCATTTCGCTACACTATCTCTGACAGGCTCCGTTGCTTCCAGTGCATGAATCCAGCCCTGGGACTGCAGGTTAAGATTGTTAAGGGACTTGCTGGATACGCTTTTTTCTTTCTTCTCTTCATAAGTAATTATGAGCAATTTGCTCAGTGTTATGAGTATAATAAAAGGTTCTGTACTATTCTGAGATGAAGTAAAATTACATTTTATTGTAGTAGCTGTCTGAACAGTTTTCTACAGTCTACAGTGGTTTCTTTGCCATATGCATTAGCTTGCACCCATTTTTCTTGCTGGAAATTAGAGTAATTTATTTTAGGCCTTACTATATGATGCACATACAGCTCTTGACTTACATAAATAGGGCATTATTAGAGATTTGAACATGGAGTTTTAGGATGAGTCTGTGCATCAGTAAGCAGCACATGCATTATTTGTTCTGAAAATAAAAGGTGCTATCAAATTGTTACTATGTGTTTTATTGCTTTCTGCCTATTTCACAGAATATTCACTCAGAGTATTGCATATTCTGAAGCGATAGTTTAGTACATCGTTAAGAGAGCCAGGAGGGAGATCAGAAAACAGGTTCATGGGTATTAATCAGGCTTGCATGTGATGTTTAAGGTACAGTCCAATCCTCAGCATGTTTACTTGGAAGTAAGGCCAAATCAGTTCTTGTACGGTTTATTCCCAAGTAAGTGCATATAGGTCTACAGCGTTCTCAAAGACAATTTCCACTTTTTGTCAATGGCATCCATTAAGGATGTACTCAGACTGCTTCCCCCCCCCCCCCTTCATACAAACAGTTCAGTCCCTGGCCTCATTTGTGCAGTAGCAACTAGGGATTAGAGAACTCTCAAGGTGCTCACCCTGCGACTTTGCCAAGTACTGCTCGGCTGACCCTGTTCCAGGAGGTGGGCCAGCCAAGCGCTCAGCGATGTGCACTTTCCAGGGCCTCCGGAAAGTGTACAATTCCCCTGGTATGCCATTGTCTCCATTCGCTCCCCCCAACACCAATTGTGGCCTTAAAGGCCCTCTTAATCCAAGAGGGCCTTTAAGGCCACAATTGGAATGGGGGAGGGAGGCAAAGCACACTTTCTAGGGGAATTGTGGGGGAAAGACAAAGGGTGTGTGCAGGTCTGGGAGGAACTGAGTTCCACCTGGACCTGCGCCTCCTTTGTCCTGCAGGCAGCAACGTGGTGAAAATCCACCAGGTGGGTCTTCTGCCCTCATGGGCCCAGGTGGCTTTTCAGAATAGGTGAACACATGCAGAGGATCTTGTATTCATGCTGGGGACTAGCCCTGCTTTCTGCTGCATTGAGGGAAAGCTAGAAGAATACAGGTCAAGATTACTGTGCATGATGATTTTTGAAGGATGAAAAGATGAAATTGTCCACAGTGACTAATTAGTTTGGTATCCTGAGGTCTCTAGAAGTGGCCTTGGCCACCTACTGTACCTTAAGGACTAAGTACAGGAGTTGAAGGGCTTTGGTGAAACAGGTGGCAGCAGAGCGTCTGTCTCTACCAGAACAGCTGCTACAAAACAGGATAGATCAGGTTGTAAATTCTATATATAGGATGTTAAAATGGCTCTGCAGCTGAAAGAATGGCTTGTATATTAAAGCTTCATCACCTAACACTTTGAGGAATGAAGATCATCAACAGAACATTCGTGAAAGATCCCATGAGCTCGTTTTTGCTCTCTCATTTAGTTTTTCTTCATAGGAGACTATTTAAAATGTCATTTTATAAATTTTGCTAAATGGATTAAAGGCAAATGAGCTCAAGGGAAACATTTACTATAAATTGCTACCAATCTTTTTATTAAATAGAGGATGAAGTGCAATGTAATGTCAGCAGTTAAGCTTTCTTTTCCTTTTAATCATTAAATCTAAAGTAATGCAATGCTGAAAAATGCATGTAATATATATTTTTCTGGAACATGATTTCTATGTACTTCTTTTTAAATTAGCAGTCTTATACAAATATTTACACAATTAAGTATGTTAAAGTATCAATTCACAACTATATGAGCTCCTCGCTACAGCTGCAATAAGCAATTGTCAAATTCTTAATTTTAAATCATTGTTCACACTTACAATAAATAAATGTTTTATTCCTTGATTTTGATTTTGTTAGGCATAGTGCCATGCTACTAACAATTATTCATGAGCAGGCCTAGAGGTGAAGCATGCTGTACTAATAGTATGCCCCACATTAAATTCTCATAAGCAAAGGTCATTTAGCTATGTTGGTATAGGAATACAAATGCTGGTATATCTTTTGATCCCGACCTTCATCAGGATGTGGAGATATTTAAGGAAAGGATACATTATTAGAACCCATTTATATGGCTTAGTTAAATTCATAACCCTTGCAATCTGGGTTTAGGCCCAGTTTTGGGACAGAATAGCATTGGTCAGCTTAGTGGATGAGCTACATCAGGAACTAGACAGGGAGAGCGCATCCCTGCTGGTTCTGCCAAAACTCTCAGTGGCCTAGAATACCATCGATCATGGAATTATTCTGGGATTTTTTGCCAATATGGGACTTGGTGGCCCTTTTTTCGCAATGGTTTGAGTCCTATTTGGCTCAACATTCCCAGAAGGTGGTTTGAGGAACTATTGCTCAACCTTTTTGCAACTGGCTTGTGGGGTTCTTGAGAGCACTATTTCGTCTCCTTTGCTTTTTAACATCTACAAGAAGCCACTGGGGAGTTTGGTGGTTGGGTCCCATCACAGGATACCCTGATTTATCCCTTTTTTAATCTGATGTCAAGGAAGATGTTGAAGTGTTGTGTGATGGAGAACTTGAAAGCAGGAATGCATTGGATGTGGGTTAACAAATTGAGACTTAATCTATAAAAGCTGGAGATTCTGTTGGTCACTAGACAGACTAATTCAGGATTTCCTCTGAAAGTTCAGGTTTGTAGCTTGGAGAGCCAGGTGGCTGCTGTGGCCAGAAACAATGCCTTTACCAAGCTTTGGTGATGTGCCAGTTGTGCCCTACCTAGAGAAAGTGGATTGGGCCACAATGATCCATGCCTTAATTACCTCTTACCTAGATGAATACAATGTGATCTAAATGGGGCTGCCCCTGAAGAGTAATCTGAAAGTGCAGTTAGTGCAAAACATGGTAGCCAGTTTGCTTTCTTGTGTGCCCTCTACTTTGTAGACTATATTACATCTGTCCTCTACTAGCTTCCATTTTTTTCCATGTTCAATGCAACATGCTGGTTTTTACTCTGAAGCCCCAAACAGTTTGGTGCCAGAATATCTTAAAGGCTTCCTTCTCCTGTTTAAGATCTGCCTTGGAGGCCCTGCTGTACCTCCTGACACAAGGAGAGGCTAGGTTGGTAAGAACAGAACATCTGGTCTTTTTTGGAGGGGCACCCTGATTGTCCCTGTGGAGGTTGGCCTGCCTCCATCTTTGTTTACTTTAGGCAGGCTAGTAAAACAGCTGTTAAATGTTCCAAACAGCTGCTAAATTATTTTAAATGTAATTTACTTCTGCACTTTGTTTTTAAAGATGATTTTGTTTGATATTGTTTTAAAAAAATTAAATTGCAAATTGCATTGGCACCCTTTTGGGGCCAAAATGCAATGCATAAATAATGTTATAAATAAATCAAAGGAATATTTAAAATTATGAAACTTTTAACAGGTCCTCAGTATTCCATGTTTCTAAGTATAAATGGTTTACTGATGCAGACATATTAGGCATGTAAGTATATTAGCATTCACTGGAGAAAGAGATCTCAGGTATAGTTCATTCTTCAATACAAACTCTACTCCAGACATCTATTGTAAATCTGTGTCATTCTCTCAGATAGTTAAATACTACTTGGAAGGTCACAGCCTTGTCAAATCTGTAGGGACGTTGTGACCAATAGTTCGTTATTATGCTTCAACAGTTAGACATATATCACTGACCATTCTGCTTATCTGACCTTGTTACCACCTATGATTCCCTTAGCAAGCTGTACACACTCTGAATGCCAATTGCTACACACCAACAGCTTCTATAAAACATTATTCTTTTCAGCTCAAACATTTTCTTTCTGTCTCCCTAATTAAAGTTCTCATCTTGAACTTGTGAGACATAGCAAGCATCATTTCATGATACGGTGTTTATTCAATATGTTATTAGAAGTGAAAGGCAGGTTACTTGGTGATATGTGACACTGCCCCAAGACATTTTGCTGCCTGAAGCAGAACAGCAAATGGTGCTTCCTCAAGTCAAGGTGCATAACACCCAAGGCTGACCAAGGTATTTTGGCACCTGAGGCAGAAAATTCCAAAATAACCAATCCCCTCTTTCTGGAAGTACACACAATACAACAATAGTAAATTAAAGTTCCTATCCTACACACACGTTTACCTGAATTCAGTGGGACTTACTTCTGAGTAGACATGCCTAGAATTGCACTGTAAATAATAATTTGCTTGTCTTTTATGACAGCCAAAATCAGTTGACTGAAGTGATTGCTTCACTCTACCTAATGAGAAAGATAAGTGCTCTTTGTTTAAACTAGTTCAATGTCTTCATAGGGTATATAGCAGACAAGACCATAGTGGAGTTCAAATTTAATTTATATATTCTTCCTTTTTTTTTTTTTTTTGCTTATTGTTTGCTTAGTTATTTGAATTCATAGCCCATCTCTTCCCAAGGTACTGTTTGATCTAGGTTTTTGGAGATCCTTGGGCAAGAGGCCTTCTTCCGCAATGCTTGCTCTCCCTCATCCTCTAGTACCTACTGCCAAACTAGAGGGAAAAGGCAGGCAAATGATGGCAGTTTCTTATTCTTATTCTTCTTTGCTCAATTGCCCATTGCAGGGTGGATTTGATTTAAATCAATTTGATTTAAATCATGATTTAAATCACGATTTTAATCACTACTCAGAAAGAATCGATTTAATCATGTGACTTCCTCCCCCCAAAAAAGTGCACTCTTCCTTGCTATAAGCTTAATATATTTTACACAACTCAGAGTTACCAAAGACTCATTCTTGCTGGTATAATCTTAATATTTACAAGCAGATGCAGGTTTCATTTTTAGCTTCTTGTGCAGATCTATTTCACTCCCAACAATCTATTCATTTAATTTTTTGAAACTTAGCACTTAAGAGGTAAGGGGGTTGATTCAGTGAACATAGATTTGCAAAGGAACAATGGGATTGTGATCTCTGCAGACAGAAATTCACAGTTTTGAGAACTGTAAAACCAAGCATCTGCGATAATATCTTCTAGATAGAAAAATTGCCCAATAATCTTACAGAAATCTCTGGAAGAGCATGATATTGTGAATGGATTAATGGAATTCATTTACCAAAAAATTTAAACATTGCATGAATATACAGCCTCATGCTACAAATTAAAAACTAATCCTTATTTGGACTATAATGTGTCTTAAATAGAAAACTATTTTTAGATAGATTTTTTTCTTCAAAAAGCATTTTATTTAAAAAATCTGATTTAAATTTTTAAAAATCTGATTTTTAATTTTTTTTTTAAAAAAAATCATAGATTTTTATCCATCCTGGCCAATTGGCTTGTTTGCACATTCAGTCTCTAAGCTGTGAGGCAAATTAACCATTTAAGAAAAGAAAGAATTATTAAAAAGATGAAAATATGCAAGTAAAATATACAAAGTGTATGGAAATTTAAGATGTGTGTTCCAACTTTTATTGGGTTCAAACCTAGGCTGCCTCTACATGAGATGTTTAAAGCTCTTTGAAGTCTCATTAAAAAATTTACCTCTACAAGAGCGGAGCGTAAATTGGGAGTTGAGGCGCTTTATCTCTCTGATTATGCGCATTATCGAATGTGTGTTAAATAGCGAGTTTTATTTTCCTCCAGCCGTTAAAGTGCATTTTGCCTATGTGAACAAGTGATTCTCCGTATTAACTATTTGTAAAGTGCATTTCAAACAACCGGTAAGGCCACCAGTTGTGCGCTCAATTACCTCTTGCATACAAGCATTTACAATAAAGCGCTTCTGCGATTATGCGCATAATCGGCTAACCAGGCGTCAAACAGAATCCATCTAGAGGGGGTCCTAGATGGCCTTTGACCAGATGTACGGCTGCTGGGGCAAGAGATAGCCTGGCTCTTGGGTATGACTGGAACAGGGGTTTTTTTCTTCCTCTGTGCTTATTTAGCCTCTTCTCACAGCACTTTCTGAAGGTATCTAATCTTGAATTTTGAGCAACCAAAGGAAGGGAATTCTATCAACTATAATACCTAATTGGAACCTCTATGTTCAGAAACAATGTACTTTGCAGTACCAGGAGAACAAGGGACCTCTGTTTCCTTTATACCCTCCTTGAGAGCTTCTCACATCTCTGCTGCTTTTGAACAGCAAATACTGCAATAGATACATTTTGTCTCATTCCACAGATCATTCAAGAGTTGTTATTTACACAACTGGTATTAGAAAACAATAAGGAATATGGAAAAATAAGAGAAAGGATATTTGCAATGCAAATTTATAATATCAGGGTGAAGCCAAGATTAGGTTATTGGTGCCCATACCAGAATATAGATATACCTTCTTAGATTCCTGAATTCAGCAGCTGTGCTGGAGGCAAAAAAGCAGCAAGCAGAAGGCAAAAAGGCAGGCTCCTTGCATTTATTCAAGACCGGACCAATCTAGGGGCTCCATACTACCCCCACCCCGATAGGGACCAATGTTGTTCACCTTTACTTCCTTCTATGACCAAAAAGGGATTTTGGCCAGATTGTACACAGTCCATTATTTCACACACTTAAGATTAATATTGTATCTCAAATTCTCTATGTTATACGTGGGATTCCATTACTTATACCTTGCAAATATTTTCAACAACTTAATGCCTTGTTTTGTAAATTTTTTTACCTCGAATGTCTTTGAAATGCATGCAACTTCCAATCAAAGAATGGGGATTTGGATTTCCAGACCTAGCTTTGTATCATAGGGCCTATTTATTAACCTGCACTAAGTTTTGGTCTTCCCCAGCTTGCTTAGATATACCACCCTGGTCAGTTTTGGAATCCTTATGGTTAGAACCGCTTCCTAAATGGATGGCACTCGGTTCTTGACATGTTAGATTAAATAATCCTCCAATCTTGGCTGCTAGAGGGATATGGTGCATATTATCATGTCAATTGCAGTTTGACCCATTTTCTCATGCAAAATTGACTTTATGAGGAAATGCAGATTTAAAAATAGGGAAAATGTTTTTGTGGAGGACATGAATGGATAAGGCAATCTTTACTTTGGATCAATTAATAGGTTTAGATAATTATGCCATTTTCTGATTTGCATGTTAAATATAATTTACCTGCCATGGCTGAATGGCAATATTTACAATTTCAACTTTTGCTGAAATCTAGGTTTGGGCTGGCTGCTTTTATGGCCTCAGTAGCTGAGCAGACACATCAATCCACAACCCATATATATATATATATATATATATATAAATTTAGTAGCAGTAAATAAATACAATACTCATTGTTTAAGACAAGATTGGAATGGAGAATTGGAGTGTCCTATTTGGCCAATCAATGGACTATTGCCTTAAAGATTGTATCTGAAGTTTCTATGGATCTTAGGCTGCGTCTTATTCAGCAAAAAATCCTCTTTCGGGTCTACTGGACCCCACAGCGTCTTTTCAACAAGGGGCTAACTAACTTACATAATTGTTGGAGATGTAACACACTTAATGCTTCTTTAATTCATATGTTTTGGCAATGCTCAGTAATCTCCTTTTGAGAGGAGGTTAAAATAAGGATAAATCTTGTCTTGAATCAATCTTTAATATGGAAGGATGCTCATGCCTTCTAAACTACCTGCTGATTTCTTGGAAACTAACACAGGGTCAGCGCAAATGGATTTTAAGAGACCTCATGACAGCTAAAAGACTTATACTAATATATTGGAAGGATAAATGCTCACCTCCCATAATGCAATGGATTGAAGCATTAATAACCTTATCAACATTTGAACAGGTGATATACAGGCGCAACTTGCAAATGGATAAATATATGGCTATATGGTCTGATTTTTTTGAAACCTGTGTATAATTATCTCTTTTTTAAAGATTCGATGAAAAATGATGACATCGCTGTATATGTAATGTTTTTTTTCTTTTTTTTCACTATTTGTTTTTGTTTTTATTGTTCTGTATTTTTTGAAATTCACAATAATAAAAAAAACTGAACTGGGACTCAGAGGCAAAGGTTCTCAGTCACTGACACATCAGCAGATAACCTAATTGGAGGTAGAGTAACCGTACAATTCTGATTATAACAAATATTGCCAAATATAAGCAACTCAGTTGAAGGCAAAATAATGTTTTTCAAATTATGGATTTTCTACAAATTGAATAGGACACCAGGAAAATTTGGTATTAAATACATTTATTACAAGTTTATTTTAAGACACATAAATAGGTTTTGACAAATAATTTAAATATACATGAAAGAAAGGATAAATTATCAATATGTTTTATGTCTCATTGTTTAAGATCTTATCTGTAAGGAATGGTGGAGAAAACCATATAAGAGCAATGTATGATCATAAGAATATCTATTAAAATTGAGTGTGGCTTTTATGGTATAATAGTGATCAGAATATTGCAATAAACAATTATTAATTAATTTATCTAACTTTCAAACCAATAGATTTTGTAAATACTAATGCAATTCTTGCTTCAAGATTTCTGTCTGTAGCACAAATACTTGCTAATAGAGTATATTATAAAACTCTAGCACTGGATATTTTATTTGTTTACTTAGTTGTATGATGCCTTAATTAAAATATAATTTAGTTAATTAAATTTTCTTTCAATATAATTATTTTCAGTTTGTTATTTTCACAACTTTTTATTTAAATAATAAAAGGATAAATGGCCTAAGTCACTTCTTTAGACAGTTGGTATTGAACATTCAAGAGTAACTTGCATAGTTGAATACTATATGCATCACTTCTTTGCAAGAGATTTCAATGAACTCCTTAATGTGACAGGGAAAGATAACACAATGAGTGACTTATTACGCTTGGGAGGCCATGAAAAAAATTGACTGACAATGTTCTTTTCTCCAGGTGGGGATAAAAGGCAACTGGTTTCCTGGCCCATGACAATCTAGTTAAATATTTGAATGACAGAATGTTGGCACCAGCTTTGGAGGAATCGATCAGCCTCAACTCAAGGTAGGAAAGTTTTGCAAAAGTGAAGCTGCATCTAAGGCTTAATTTACAATGTTAATTAGTCTTCACTAGCACACAAGAAAATAAACTATAGTTCATAATGCAAGCATAGTTCATAATGCAAGCCAAATGGAGTCAGGCATTTTCTTTTTAATTGAAAATGGTACCATAGAATCCACAAAATAACAAATAAAAATAACAATGTATGTATACACTCCTTTTCATAAAATTTAGAAATTCATCTGCTACTGAATAGTTATGAGTAAATGCAAGCACTCAACTTCTGAACAATCTGCACACAACAAATTAATACCCGTTTTTATCAATAGGGTTTGGGTTAGGTCATAATTGAGTAATTAAAGAACAGAGCTGTCGAATACATAAATTAAAATGGTAAAACCTGGAAAGTAGTTGTGTTGGTAGCAAGAACTTGTGGCATCTTAAAGACTATCAAATGAATTACATAATCTATCATAGACAAGAGCTACTTCACTATCAGGAGAAAGTGATTGGGTAGAATCTTGCACATAAATATATAAGAACCCTTTCAAAGATATGAACAGGTTTGTTTGCTGACAAAAAAAAATCGTATACCAATAATAGCTTAAAACCTATGTGCTAATTCAATCGTAAATGACTTGTCAGAGAACTGAGGTAACCTAGAATATATCTGAAGACATTTGGAGGAATCCATTGGGTTTCTAATCCGTTCAATCAGGTTCCTTCTCAAACTTCAATTTGTCAAGGATTTGGTCTGGTGTAATCATAATAGAACCTGTTGTGTTTGATGAGTGGATGCATGAGGAAGCAGTTCTGGGAAACCAAGGAAAGAACTGAAACCTAGAACAGTAGCCAGTTTTCGGTCCATTACTTGTTTATTTATTTGTTATATTTATATCCCATCCTTCCTTCAAGATGCCCAAGGTGGCATACATGATCTTCTTCCTGCTCTCCATTTTATACTCACAACCCTGTGAGGTAGGTTAGGCTAAGAGATTATGTCTGGTCTGGTCGCCGAGCAAGCTTCATGGCCAAGTGGGAAGTAGAACATGGGTCTCCCCAGTCCTAATCCAGCACGCTAATCACTCCACATGACTGGCTCTCCATTGAAGTAAAAGTTCCATAGTGTTAAATAAGGATTGTTTGTTCTATGGCTGTGCCATAGAACAAAGGGGGGAATGGGCACAGAGAAATAGGGAGAAAAATTAAGTAATTGGGGGTCAAGCCAAAATGTAAAAAAAAAAATTTGGCCACTGAAGGCGATGTACTTTGGCATGTGGTGGAAAAAGCAGCAGCAGGTTTTGTCAGCTTGTTCTTTCCATAACAGCTTGTACCACCAATACTAGTGGCAATGGAGCTACAAAAGGGCATTTTTGCGGGCCACCATGTTCTTCCATAATGCCTCTGGAAGGCTTCTGTGCCATAATGTATTTCAAAGGCATTGCCAGAGTAAAAAGGTGGTGATCCGCATAGGTGAACATGACAGCCCGCTGGGACACCTATTTGCAGCTCCAGTAGCTCTTTGAGCTAAGGATGTGTATTCTCATCTTTTTCATTTGGCTCATTCCTCTATCCCTTTGCTTATTTATTCTCTTTTCATCAAACTATATATAGTAATAAGAAGAATTTTTTGAATTGGAGCATAACAAAATATACCTTATTGGTTAAACTACTATATTAAAAATAAAGATGGGATCCAAAGAACCACACATCTAGTTCAGTATACCTGAGGGGCTTTAGAGTCGTGAATGCTGTGGCAAGTCACTTTTAAAACAGAGGGATTTTCAAGAGTAGTGTAGGCATGCCACAGGGCCAGCTTTTCAAAGAAGAAAAAAATTCAGATTATGCACCTCTGAAAAAATGGTATTTTACTAGGGATGTGCACTGGATCGGACCCGATCCACGATCCGAGTCCGGTCCAGTGGGAAATCGGATAAATTATCCGATTTCCGATCCCGCAGCTGGATCGGCCGATCCAATCCGAACCGGTCCGAAAAGGCTCCGAACCGGTTCGGCGGATCAGCGGATCGGCGGGCGCCCACTGGCGCCCACCGCCGCTTCCATTGGCGGGCGCCAGCGGGCGCCCGCCGATGAAAGTGGACAGCGGGGGGGGGGAGGAGGGGGGCGCTTACCTTCTCGGCCCGTCCGCTCCCGTCCGGCACTAGCAGCTACTACCAGCGGGCTCCGCGGCCTGCTCTAGGGTGGCGCGCCGGGTGATGTCATCACCCGGCGCGCTACTCTAGAGCAGGCCGCGGAGCCTGCTGGTGGTAGCCGCCGGCCCCGGACGGGAGCGGACGGGCCGAGAAGGTAAGCAGGGGGTGCGTGGAGGGGAGGAGGGGGCGCGCGGAGGGGGGAGGGGGGCCCTTACCTTCCCGGCCCGGCGGCTCCCGTCCGGCGCCGGCGCCTACTACTCCCAGCAGGCTCCGCGGCCTGCTCTAGGGTGGCGCGCCGGGTGATGTCATCACCCGGCGCGCTACTCTAGAGCAGGCCGCGGAGCCTGCTGGGAGTAGTAGGCGCCGGCGCCGGACGGGAGCCGCCAGGCCGGGAAGGTAAGGAGGGGGTGCGTGGAGGGGAGGAGGGGGCGCGCGGAGGGGGGAGGGGGGCCCTTACCTTCCCGGCCCGGCGGCTCCCGTCCGGCGCCGGCGCCTACTACTACCAGCAGGCTCCGCGGCCTGCTCTAGGGTGGCGCGCCGGGTGATGTCATCACCTGGTGCGCTACTTGAGAGTAGGCCGCGGAGCCCGCTGGTAGTAGCCGCCGGCGCCGGACGGGAGCGGACGGGCCGAGAAGGTAAGCAGTGGCGGGGAAGGGGGCTTACCCCCCCCCCGGAGCCGTCCGCTTGTATCCGCTGGCGCCCGTGGGCGCCAGCGGATGGAAGCGGGTGGCCCCAGGGGGGGTAGGGAGCGCGGGGGAGGGGGCTTACCTGCCGGGGCCGTCCACAGCGGACGGCCCCGGGGGGGGAGGGAGTTAGGCCCCCCCTCACCCACCCGCCGCCATTTTTTCCTCATAGACTTGCATTGCAATGCAAGTCTATGGGGAAAAAAATGGCGGCCGATCCAAAAATTTACGATTTTTGGGTCGGGATCGGACTCGATCCGGTCCGGGGGGGCTCCGATTTTGTCCGAACCGGTCCGGGACAAAATTGGAGGTCCCGATCCGGGTCCCGATCCGATCCGGGGGGTCCGTGCACACCCCTATATTTTACGTTGTCATTTATATTTGTATATGTTTAAGTGTTTGGTTTAGGGTTGGATTTGTTGTGGCCAATTCTTTTCTTTTTCAGGAAATGGTAAGGAAGTGGGAGGGAGAAGTTAGAATGGTGAGCTGTGTGAATGGTGTCATCTGATTGGTTGGTGGATTTGAAGGACAGAGAGAGGGAGAATAAGGGGGAGTGAAGTGACAGACAGTAAGAGAGTTAGAGGGAGTTAGGGAGGATTGGAATGAGTGGGGTTTAGCAGAGGTTTGCACCAGGATAGGATTAGGAAAGTGGGGTTATTAGATTGGGAGGTGTTTAGTATTTTCTGGGAGGTAGAGGGAGGTAGATTTATATGTACAACTTAAAACAAACTTAAAGTGTCTTTTAAAACCTTTTACTTTATGAATAAAGTACATACTTCTTTTGTTATGACAATCAGGTCTGCTCAGTCATATGCGTTATAAATACATACACTCACACACAAATAATAACTTAAAAGAAGATTTACACTGGATCAGTTTCAGTTGGTGAATACCGAGGACGTGGACAAGCTGCTTGGATGTGTGAGGAGGATGACTTGCCCTCTCAATCCCTGCCCTTCTTGGCTGGTCACCCAGGGAGGAGATGTAATTAGATTACAATTACAACATAGCATTAATACATCTCTCAGGGAGGGGAGTTTTCCATCTTGTTTAAAAGAAGCGGTAGTACGGCCGCTTCTTAAAAAGCCCTCCCTGGATCTCCTGGACCTTAATAATTACAGACCAGTATCGAACCTTCCGTTTCTGGGCAAGGTGATCGAGAGGGCGGTTGCCTTCCAACTCCAAGCAGTTTTGGATGATACAGATTTTCTAGACCCATTTCAAACCGGCTTCAGGGCAGGATATGGAGTTGAGACTGCTATGGTCGCCTTAGTGGATGATCTACTTAGTGGAGTATTGACAGGGGGAGTGTGTCCCTGCTGGTACTTCTGGACCTCTCAGCGGCTTTCGATACCATCGACCATGGTATCCTTCTGGAACGCCTGAGGGGATTGGGACTCGGGGGCACTGTGCTTCAATGGTTCCGGTCCTACCTCTCGGGCAGGTTCCAGATGGTGATGCTTGGGGATAGTTGCTCCTCAAAGAAGGAGCTGCTATGTGGTGTACCACAAGGTGCTATCCTTTCCCCAATGCTGTTTAACATCTACATGAAACGGCTGGGAGAGATCATTCGGAGGCATGGGGCGGGGTGCTATCAGTATGCTGATGACACCCAAATATATTTCTCTATGCCTCTGAGAACAGCATCAGCTAAGGATAGTGTGTCTCCTCTGAATAAATGCTTGGAGGCGGTAATGGGCTGGATGAGGAAAAACAAACTGAGGCTGAATCCAGACAAGACGGAGGTGCTTACTGTCAAGGGCCACAACCTGGGGTTGGAGGTGTGTCAACCAGTTCTAGATGGGGTTGCACTCCCCCTGAAAGACTGTGTTCACAGCTTGGGGGTGCTCCTGGATCCGTCGCTCCAAATGACATCCCAGATAGATGCGACGGCCAGGAGTGCCTACTATCAGCTTCGGCTGATACGCCAGCTGCGCCCCTTCCTAGAGTTGGAAGACCTAAATTTGGTAGTGCACGCGCTGGTAACATCAAGACTCGACTTCTGCAATGCGCTGTACATAGGGCTACCTCTGTGCCTAGTCCGGAAACTTCAACTAGTTCAAAATATGGCAGCCAGGTTGGTCACTGGTACACCTAGGGGTGACCATATTACACCAGCTTTGAAATCTCTCCACTGGCTGCCAGTTAGTTTCCGGGTGAAGTACAAAGTGTTGGTCATTACCTTTAAAGCCCTACATGGTTTGGGTCCAGGTTACCTGCGGGATCGCCTTGTCCCATACAATCCGCCCTGCACGCTTAGGTCCTCTGGGAAGAATTTATTACAGTCAACAAAAACTAGACTGACAACTGTTACCCAGAGGACCTTCTCTTCTGCCGCTCCCAGATTATGGAATGACCTGCCGGGAGAGATCCGTGAACTTACCAGTCTTCAGGAATTTAAACGATCTATAAAGACTGAGCTCTTCTGGCAGGCCTACTCAGATGAATTTTAAATGTTTTATTGGTGTTTTATTGGTATTTTAATGATATATTGGTTTTATGTATTTTTAATCAGTTTTGTGTGTTTTATGATGATGTTGTTCCCCGCCTCGATCCGGAGGGAGAGGCGGGTAATAAATAAATAAATATATTATTATTATTATTATTATTATTATTATTATTGTCCCCTCATTCTTTTAGAGTAGAAAGAAGAGGTTGGTGGTAGCGAAGGAGAGGTTTCAGTAGATGTCACAGAGGCTGGTGACCCTACAGCACCCCTAAAGTAGTTCTGGACAATCTATAATCCGTAAAAATAACGTGCAAATGGAAACAAATAAACGAATTTGAATAAAAAATCAGGTTGTTAAAAAAAATGTGTACTTCTGTGTTTTACAAGTAGAGTGTTTTTGTTCATTGTTTTGAGGTTATGTTCATACCCTTTCGAGTTAATTCATTCAACAGGATGCCATTCTATTGATCACTTGAAGATCTTGTTGGTAACTATTCATTCATCAGTTAACATAGATCCAGATATATAAGAACCAAGGGTAAGAACAATAAAACAATGTTTAACCTAGCACAGAACTGTGGACACATTTTAATGGTCAGAGGAAAACCCTTTTGGTGGAATTGAATGATGTACAAGGCCTTGAAGGAGAATGCATATATATTTGCAAAGTTACCAAGAAAGAAAGAAAGAAAGAACATACACTATGTATTAATATATCCCTATTCACATGCAAATCTACGTAAACATTACTTGATTCACTATTTTAAAAATGTTTGATTAATTTGGAGGGATGACAGCTTCTCAAAATAACTGGAACCTCTTTTTTTGGCTGCTTGTAGCATCTCCTCACATCAGTCTAGATTATAAATGACTGAATCTGCTAGGACACTGCTCCATTTATATCTGCCCATATGATTTGAACAAAGTTCCTATCAAATGATTGATAAAGAATCTGATTCAATAGCACGAGTTCTTATGTGCTTTTGTGCAAGAAGCAACACAATTTGCTGCATTTTCAGGTCCCAATTCTATGGAACTAACAGCACAAACTACACCTTACCTTTAGTATGTAGTATGCAGCTACACTTGTTCTTTTTCCTTACGCCCCTGTAAGTACAAGGGACCCAATCCAAACTGAGACCATAGTGGACTTAAACATTTGCCCCCTGATGTGATAGCTTTCCAGATCAGAGCCCCTGCACACATCTGCAATTTGCATATGGGGGAAAACCACCATTTGCTTCAGTTATTTATTTATTTAATTTAATTTATTTATTTTATTTTATTTATAAATAAATAAATAAATAAATTTGCTTCAGTTGAGGCTTTTCCCCCTATACAAGTTGCAGGAGGTATTATCTAATGTTAACAATACTTAGAGTAGACCTACTGAAATCAGTGGGACAAGTAAGCTAATGCCCCATTCATTTCAATAGGTCTACTCTAAGTAGGTCCAACATTGGATACTACAACAGGTGCTGGGAAGGGGTGCTGATCCAGATTGGGTCCCTTCATTTACTGATGAGGAAATGACAAAAAGATACCTAAATGCTTGTTACTTATTAAGGGTAAGGTAGTTTGAATTTCCTCCCAGGTGGGATTTACTGCCAAGTGAACAAGCAGATGATTTGGATTAAAGGAATTTTCAATACCCCTAACATTAAAAAAAGAGCCACGTGTTACATTGGCATTCATCATGACTTTCCTGTGTATACTTTTTCTGTACAATTTTCAATTGCTGGAATTGTAAAATCAAATGCATTTGATATTGTGGATCTCATTGAAGTAATGTTAATATTTTCTGTTCAGTTCTGCTAAATGGAATAGACAAGTATGATTAGGATCAGAGTATGTCATAAGGCTGGTGTCAAGAGCAGGCATGGTTGGGCACCTGCCAAGGGCCCACATCCTAGGAAGGGCCCGCTAGCAAGAACCCTCTGGAGCTGCTGCTCCTCTTCACCATTATAACTAGGCATGTGCAACGGATCAGACCCGATCCACGATCCGGGCCCGATCCAACCAAAATAGGATCAAATGATCCGATAACGATCCCCAGCACCTGGATCCGCTGATCCAATATGAACCGATCCAAAAAGGACCCAATCTGGATCGGCAGATCAGCGGATTGGGCCCTTTCCCCCCACTCATGCTCCTTACATGCCGGGGATGAAGGTTCCGGCAGGTAAGGTGTGCGAGGGCGGGGGCTTCCCTGGCGGGACTGTCCGCTTCCATTGGCGGGTGCCAGTGGGTGCCCGCCGATGGAAGCGGACAGCCCTGCCTGGTAAGGTGTGCAAGGGAAGGAGGAGGCTTACCTGCTGGGGCAGCCGCTTCCCTCCGGTGGCACCACCGGAGGGAAGCAGCCGCCCCGGCAGGTAAGCAGCGCGAGGGGGGAGGGGGCTTACCTGCTGGGGTGGCCGCTTCCCTCCAGTGGCGCCACCAGAAGGAAGCAGCCACCCCGGCAGGTAAGAAGCATGAGGAAGGGAGGGGGAGGGCCCCACTTACCTGCTGGGGCGTCCTCGTCCTTCCGCTGCCAGGTGAACTACTGCGAAACAGGCCTCGCAGCCTAGTTTTTCAGTAGAGCGCCAGGTGATGATCACCTGGCACTCTACTGAAAAACTAGCCATGAGGCCTGTTTTGCAGTAGCTCACCTAGCAGTGGAAGGAGGAGGACACCCTGGCAAGGTAAGGTGCCCGAGGGTGGGAGCTTCCCTGGCGGGGCTGTCCGCTTCCATCTCCAGGCGCCAGTGGGCACCCGCCGATGGAAGCGGACAGCCCCGCCTGGTAAGGTGCGCGAGGGGAGGAGGGGGCTTACCTGCTGGGGAGGCTGCTTTCCTCCGGTGGCACCACAGGAGAGAAGCAGCTGCCCTGGCAGGTAAGCAGCACAAGGAGGGAGGGGGCCCATTTACCTTGCTGGGGACATCCGCTTCCCTCCGCTCCTGGACGCTACTGCGAAGCAGGCTTCGTGGCCTGCCCCTAAGTAGCGTGCCAGGTGATGTCGCGCTACTTAGGGGCAGGCCGCGAAGCCTGTTCACAGTAGTGTCCAGGAGCGGAGGGAAGCGGACGTCCCCGGCAAGGTAAGGTCCGCGAGGAGGGGAGGGGGCTTACCTGCCAGGGCAGCCACTTCCATCCGCTGGCGCCCGTGGGCACCAGCGAATAGAAGCCGACAGCCCTGGCAGGTAAGCATCGCGAGTAGGGGGGGAGGGAGGGGGTGGGACAGGGAGGGGGGAGTTACGCCCCCCTCACCCACGCACCACCATTTTTTTCCCCATCGACTTGCATTGGGGGAAAGCTTTCTTTTCCCCAATGCAAGTCGATAGGGGGAAAAATGGCATCTGATCTGAAAATCGGATGTCCTATTTTCGGATCGGAATCAGGTCCGAACCGAACCGGGGAGGCCTCCGATCTGATCCGAGGCCTCGGGTCCGGTTCCAATCCCGATCCGATTTTTTGGACCATGCACATCCCTAATTATAACCTGCTTGCATTATGACCAATACATATTTACCAGTTCTGAATAGTTGCCACTTTCATGTGGCTAGGAGTTATGCTTCACTGGAAATGTGTGTAACTGGGAACTATGGATTGTAGATGAATGGCCTCCTCTCGGCACAAGGATTTCATGTTCCTTGTCCAGCTCATCAAATTAGCAATTGTCATTATAGATCTGATTTAGTAGTTTTAAAAAGTAACGAAGAGCCTTTAAGAAAAGAAGGCACATGCTTCTGACATTATAGCAGGATATACAAAGAGACAATGCCACAGGCAGAGATAGAGCTTGGTCAGCTTTTGTCATTGACCTGGTTCAGACTAGAGCTGGGCAAAGCCCCATCCCCTTTGTTGGACATTTCTTTCAAACAAAAGTCTGGGAGAGGAGAATTCAATGTGTGGTGGGAAGAGAAAGTAATGTTAAGGCTACTTAGTAAACCTATAGATGGTTGCAGGGTTTTCAATAATTCTTTCTTATTAAAGAAAACAACTTTAAAGTTAAAAGCTGTTACAGAGACTAGGAGGGGCAGCTACTGCTGCACACTTTAAAATGGGTCTGGATATCACCATAAATGATACAATGTGATGCTTCAGCATAGTTTCCAACGGAATTGTATGGGGAAATTATGGCTGCCCTAGATAGGGTCATTTCCATGCACATGCAGCTCCATTTTGAGCGCAGTAGCCATATTTCCTAGTCACTGAAGCCAGCTTTTTAAAATTTAAATAAGTTTTAAAAAAGAAAGAAAGAAAAACAACAACAACAATGAAAAACAATTTGACCATCATGTAATACTGTACACTTACTGAGTGTCCCAGTCCCAAATGGCCCCAACTCTCTGAATATCACCCTTCACTCCTGGGCCCTTTCTACACGTCGTCCCTCCCTGCGCCACAAGCTGCTTTGGAACGCTGCACTTCCTCCAGTGTGGCTCAAGCCTCGGAGGCTCTGCTCGCGCTCTCCCTGCCGCCGCCGCCGCTCTTTCATCCTGGCCGGTCCCAGGGAGGGAGGAGGGAGAGTTTGTAAACAAAAGCTAGCAATTGGAAATCCCTCTCCCAATCGCTGGCTTTTGTTACAACTCTCCCCACTCCCTCCTCCCTCCCCGGGACCGGCCTGGATGAAAGGGTGGCGGCTGCGGCGGTGCGGGTGCGGGCAGAGCCTCCGAGGCGGGGTGAAGCGCTCCGAAGCGGCTTGTGGCGCAGGGAGGGCGCATCGAGGACGACGTGTAGATCCTGCCCTGATCTTCAGAAGAGGCTTCACCACACCACCCCCAAAACCTCAGAACATTCAGCCTTAATTAGTTTTATTTATTTATTTATTTATTTATTTTTACATTCATATTCCACCTTATTTCCTCAGAGGAACTCAAGGTGACATACATAATCCTCTTCCTCTCCATTTTATCCTCACAACAACAACCTTGTAAGGTAGGTTGGTCTGAGAGTTTGTGACTGTCCCATAGTCACCCAGTGAGCTTCCATGGCCGAGTGAGGGCTAGAACCTGGACCTCCTGACTCTCAGTTCAGCCCTGTAGCCACTACACCACACTGGCTCTATGATGGAAAACCATGGTTTCCCATTATGAAATTGAGCCTACACAACCTTACGATTCATGCACTCCTCCTCCCCTCTGCTTTCACATTAGAGCTAACAACACTTCCTCATTATGTCACACCTTGGGAACTATTGATCATTCTAAATTTGATCAGTTAAAGAAAACTAGGATCAGAACATGTTTTGATATTCTTGATGATTGACCACAGTTATAACAGAGCACAGTTCCCTAAGTTTCGATGTAATAGGATGAGCTATGGTTAGTTCTAAAATTAAACCAGAAACTTTTTATCTCATGTGCTCATTTGCAAAGAGGGAGCATGTGAGTGCAAGGTTTGTGCAGGCAAGGATATTTTGAACAAAGACTCCTAAGCTTACTAAGACTGTGAGCTACACTTTCTGTGATCACTCCTCTGAACATGGTTACTGAGTTTGTCTAGCAGATGATCTAGCAGGTGGGCTTAGGGATCTTACTATAGACATTGAGGCTGCTAGAGTGTTGTCCAGGGGACACTCTAGCTGCCATGCTCGGGGGATTCAGTACACATGTAACACACACACTTAGAGTGCCTCTACAAGAGCGATTTAAAGCTCTTTCAAGGTGCATTAAAAAATTTACCCCCACATGAACGGAGCGCAAGTCGGGGGTTGAGGCGCATTTTCTCTCCAATTATGCACATCTTCGCATTCGCGTTAAATAGCGAGTTTTAATTTACTGCAGCCGTTAAAGCGCATTATGATCATGTAAACAAGTGATTCTCCGTATCTCAACAATTTTAAAGTGTGTTTCACACAGCCGGTAATCGCTTCACCGCCTGTCGTTTATCAGAATTAGGTGTAAATGCGATCGTAAGAAGATGCGCATAATCGGGCAACCAGGCGTCAAGCCAAATTCTTGTAGAGGGGGCCTTAAGCACTTCAGATGTATCTTGCTATCAGCAAGGTGTCTGTAAGCTGCATTGAAAAACTAAAGAATGCAGGCACTTCCCCCACCAATGCTCTCTTCAAAAGCAGCATGGTTATAAATAGCTAGCAAAGGGAAATTATGTATTCTCTTGCATCTAAATTTGTATAACTAATCAAAAATGTAAACCTAAAATGCAATAAGCACACGATGTCAGCAACAGCCAATAGTTGGTGTTTACATTTTTGAAATCTTGCTGCTTTGCAGTCCTATTTAGTGTTTGGGGCATATGCTTAATCAAAAAATATTTATTCATCAATTTGTCTTTAAAACCAAACCAAACAAAAGCAAAAACTTTATAGTCTCTATATAAATGTGCTGAAATAAACACAGCTAGGTTTATGCCTGTGCCAAATTAACCTGAGTCGTCTGAAATCTAAAATAAGAGGCAGCAATTTCGGGCCCGCTTCCATGTGTGGCCGTGCGGTGGGTCCTGGCCGACCAGGCCTTCACCCTCCAGCCGTGGCTGATGGCCCTGTACCACTATCCCCGCACCAACGTCCAGCGTAAATACAACTACTACCATTGCCGTGCCCGCCTGCCCGTGGAGCATGCCTTTGGGCATCTGAAGGAGTGCTAGCGCTCCCTGTTTGGCTTGTTGGACTTGCAGGCTGACATCATCCCCGACATCATGGTGTGCTGCTGCATCCTGCACATCTGCGAGTCCCGTGGGGACATGTTACTGGCCAAGCACCCCGACCACCCCCGGGCAGGCGAGGATGCCGATGCCATCGCTGTGGATGGGAGAGATGTTGCGCCGTTGCTGGGCCCCGGGAATCCCATTGGGGAGCGACGCGCCCGTTTGGAGGCATCACGGGTGTGTGAGAGCATCAGTGCCTGGATCTGGCTTTGCTACCCCCCACCCCCTGTGAACATCGGCTGTGGGGTTCCTTCTGTGGACAGGCATCTCTCCCTGCGTACCGCCCCTCTCCGCCTCTTCCCCTTCGCCTATTCCGTGGCAGGCTCTTTGGGTGTGTCCGCTCAGCTGTCCCCTGACCGCTGTGCCTTCCAGTCGCCTTCTCCCTTCCCAGGGGCGCCTGGCCTTTCCGTAGGCTCTGCCCTTGCTTCGCATTGGCCATGTGCCTTATTGCCCATTTCTAAACTCCCTGCTGAATAAGGTTTTTCACACTGCCCCTCTCTTGCCTTTTCTGTGTGTGCAGGTGGATGCTCTGGAGGGGAGGTGGTCGTGGTTGGGGGCTGGAGGACGTGGTTCGCCCTCGCGGCTGCCGTGCCTCTCATGTAGGGTGGGTGGGGGTCACTCCCTGGGGCTGGTTGCCTGGGGTCCGCCTGTAGTGGCCGGGTGTGCATTTCGCCCATGCCTTGCCTGTCACTTCGACATGCTCGGCTGTCCTCGACTGCAGATGGGTCTGTATGGGGCGCTGTGGGGGCCGGTTGGGGGGTGGGCATTTTGTATGCGTGTGTGTGGGTCTGCCGGCCAGCCCTTTCCCGGCCCCATCGGGGCCATGGATGTGCTGGGGCATGGGTGCCAACGGTTGGGGCGCAGTGCTGGGGGTGGGGGGCGGCCGCTGTATTGGCACGACTGTTCCTCCTGGCTGCCTCTTTGCCCGAGGCTGCTGTGTCCCACCCATTGCCTGTGGAGGCCAATGGGGTATATGGGAGGCGTGTCCTCCAGCAGCTTCAATGGCAGCGCCCATGGGTTTTCGGCTGCAGTGTGTGCTACCTGTGGGAGGACTAGCGGTGGTTGGTGGGCAGAGAACATGGCGGCCGGGCTATCAGTCAGAGCCGCTTATGTTGTTAGCAACCAGAGCGTTTGCTGGTTATGAGCAGCACTGGCTGCAGCGTGTCGTCTGTGGGGCTCCACCTCCTTAACTCCTGGTCAGTACACTATTTACCCCTTTGTTGCTTAATATGTTGTCCGAACTGAGCCAACGTATAGGAGAATGGGGAACCTCTGGTCAATAGGGATTTCCATCCAGCCCAGCTTCGCTCCTAGGATCGTTACAGTTTTAATGCTTTTATAACCTCATGTTTTTACTGGTGAATAACGTGAACCAATGCTTAATCAGTGTTTATATGAATGCTTCCTTTATCTCCCTTATTAGCATTTAGCTTTATCAGCTCTCATTACGAGTTTTATTTTCTGTCATTGCAAGAGTCTTTCAAAACATTTCTACTTCTGTAAACAAATGTATATACTAACTGTAAACATCTACTGATGTGATGACCTTGACTTTTATTGATCTGTTAGATATTTTGGCATCCATTTTAAAAAGTCCCAAAATTCCATGTTGGGCCTAACAAATCTGTAGAAGTGGATGAATTCATCTGTTTCTAGTCCATGTCACTTTCACAGGTGTTCACTCATAGGTTCATTCTGTCCATTTTGTGCAATTGAAACACACACACACACACTTGCATTTAAATGCACATCTTAAAGCATTTTTCTCTAAAAATATGGATTTCCGAACATCTTTCCCCTCAAAATACAATCTCAAAATGCATTTTTCTCTTAAAATATACATTTTTTAAAAAAACTCTTAAAATGTCATGATGTTTTCCTCTGGGTTCTGTGACTCTGATTTTCCACACATGTTGACTTTATTGCCACCATGAATAAAAATTTAAAATGATAATGCTCTAATTTGAGTCAATATTTACCTTGGACAAATGAGATCATATTTTGTAACAGCACTAGGCTGTGGTTGAGCACTCAGATCAGAATTTTACCCCTCTAGTTTTTTCATGTCTTGAACCCAAAACCCCTCCAGTAGTTGTGTAAATTGTTCCTACGTGTGCAATAACCTGAACTTATTTATAAAAATAAAAATGTGCTCCTGGCAGCACTGAGGTTAATCTGTAGGATTATTTTAGTCTCTTACTGTGGCCATTGTATATGAGCGCAGTGCTCTGTTTATCTGTTGCTATAATTAAGTTGTGTGAAAAATTTACTCGCACGAAGCAATAGGTCATGAAGTACTGACTAATTCATTGATTACTGCAACTTTAAAATATTGCTACATCTTGTGCTGACACTTATGAGTACCGTGATTTAGGGGCCACGCTTTCCCAATTAATAATATAATATATAACTTTATTTAAAAGAAGGTCCCATGACTATGTAAAGCAGTCAATGGAATCACTATCTCCAGAGCCCAGATATTTATGTTATACAAAGTCACAGTTATTTAAATATTTATAAAATGAGAGTAGAGAGAAGCACTTTTGAAAAAGCAGTTAATAATGGACCGACATCAAGGGAGCCATCAGTATAACAGCAAAGTGCTTTGCAACTCCAATAACTTCACTAGTGCAGAAGCAGGCCATCAAATTTAATTAAAAGCAGTCAAAAATAAACTGAAAAATTGAACTGTAAAAGCCTATCCTTCGCCAGCAGCTGAAGGGAAAGAGAAAGAGAGCCTTGAAAGTTGTAATGAATTGATAAGCCTTACTGCCTGCAACTTGTAATTTGCTCTGTCAGATTTTAGTATCAGTTAAACTAGATTAATAGAGCACACACTGATTCTCTATCTGAAATCCTTCTTTGCAGTCCTTCTCTTATGGGCACCCATGATAAATGGAAGCCTGAGTAGGTCAAAGTTTCAATTTGTTTCCCTGCTTGCTCACTTCTTTTAAATAATTCTGGCATCTACGCTTACAGAGATGCAGAGCACAGGCTCCAGGACAATTTAGAGACAAAAATAAACCTTTTTATTGACTGTGTTGGCCCTTGTGGGGATCTGTTAATGCCTTAATTCAATGGGGTTAGGAAATGCCTGCAAAGAAAGCTACTGACATCTCCATCTGCCACTAGAGGCTCTCATGGTGAAATGAATGATAAAGATGCTCATTTGTAATGTGATGGGGCGAACACATTTATTGCTGCTTTAAATGCTCAGATTAATGTGGATCAGTGCAAACTGTACCACAAGGACAAAAACAATTTACCCGAGATCATTTTATTTTTTTTATATATAATAATGTTCTTTAATGAAGCTAAAGCCTCCCTGCTGTGACCTTATTATGTTTTCCAACATCAGTGAGAAACAGATTATGTTGAATTGAAAGAGAGCTCATGAAACAGCAGGAATTTTGCAAGGGAAGATCAATTACACACACACACACCCACTCCAACACAGGGAATATGGAACTAGGAATGGCTAAAATCAAGTCTGCATACACTGATCAATGTGCTTACAAAGAGGGGGAAATGATTTAAAATACCATATGTTAACCCAAGTCCTTTTTCAAGTCAGTCAACACAAAGGCTTCACATTACAATAAAAGCATTAGATGAGATAGATTAGATTGCATGATAAACAGCTCATGTCTACTAAAACAAATAACTTTTTATTAATACCTGTAATATGTCTCTGTAATATTGAAAAGTTGATATACTGAGCTGTTAAAATGCCCTCCTGTATTAAAACTGATTATAAAATAAAAAATTTCTTCAAAATGATTCATTTTTGCTTTTCAGTTGGTCCATGGTCAACAACTGAATTTTTGAATCCTGGATAACATAAGGCAAAAGCATTAATCTTTTCATAATGTCCAGCAAATCTCAATTTCAGCCGAGGGAGGGGACAAGGCAAACATTTTGAGTCAATTCTGCATATTATTTGAATATTGCGGGACATTTATACAGTTTCTGCATGGAGTAATTAAAAATGTAAATTGCATCTGGGAAACAGAGTAGCATTTTTAATCTTATTCATTCTGAAGCCTAAAAATGTGTACTTCACATACAATGCCACTATATACTGGACATCTATCACAAGTCTGCTTCTGAGCCTGTCGTTTGCCATGATGTATATCTTATCCCAAAATACCAGGAACAGCTGATTCCAAGAAAGCTGGGCAAGTCCTCATCCATTATCTAGGAGTAGTGAGGGACTGGATGTGGATGAATAAAATGAAGCTGAATTCAATCAAGATGAGAAAGGCCAATCTGAGATTAGGAGTGCAACCTACTCCACATGGAGTGTGTTCTCTATGTAGGACCAGGTATGCAGTTTTAGGGTGATCTTGGGCCCAGAGGTACTCTCTGGATGGTCAGGAGGCAATGGTGTCCTGAAGTGACTTTGCCCAGTTTCAGCTGTGTGCCAGCTGCATCCCTTCCTGGAGCAGGTGGACCTGGCCACTATTCCATGCCATAATCACTTCACATTTAGATTACCATAACATGTTCTTCATGGGCTTCTGTTGAATACTCTTTAGAAACTAAAGCTAGTACAAAACATGCCAGCCTGATGTTGCATTTAATAGACCATATAACACCATTCTTAAAACAGGTTCACCAGTCTCCTGTTTATTTCTGAGCCCAATTCAACATCCTCATTCTTAGTTATAAAGCCCTAAATGCTTGGGGGTATAACTGAGAGAATGCTGCTTTCTCTTGTATGAATCTGCCAGAAGCCTACATTCTCCGCCGAAAGCCCTATTATGTGTCTCACTTCCTAGAGAGGTTAGGTTGGTAGGCACCCACACAATTGAGATATATGGGTTTTATTAAATCTGTTCTGTCAGTGTTTCACGGATTGTTGGGAGTCTTTCATATTGTTGTCTGTGCATTGATGGAACTGGAATTTGGGGGGGGGGGGATATATGAAAATTCTGTTCCACTTGTGCCAATGTGCACATCAGTGCAAGTGCGCATTAGTGCAAATCCCCCAAAAGTTAAAAATGGTCCACATGACTTAGAAAAAGCCAGTCCACTACAGAATCCACATGTTGAATTCATAGAAATCAAAACTCATTTGAATCCATTGCAGATTTCTCTGACATCCCAACCCATGACAGGGCCTTCTTTGTAGCACCATCCCAGTTATAGAACTCCCTTCCCTGTGAGGTTAGGTGATCTCCCTCATTACTGCCCTTTAGATAGCTGATAAAAATCAGACTATTCTGCAGAACTCTTTACTTTTAATTGGTCCCTCCATTTATTATTACGTATTTTATCCATTTTATTGTTATTTAATTTATACATTATGCTCAACACCAACTGCCACCAAAAATAAATCCCTATATTGGATTCCCACCATAAAATACAGGGCTATTACCCTGTATCCTAAAATCATCACTGGTAGGTTGCCCCTTCTCTGTTCCCTATTATTGCTTGCTAGTTGCAGGAAAATGGATGGCATGATGACATCTGAACACAGGATTAGTGATCCTGCAGGGGAGAGGGAGAGAATTCTATAAGGGGATGTCATTTTCAAAGCCAGACCAATATCAATTGTAATATATAGTTCTGTTCTGAAACATAGAAGACTGAGCCAACCTTGGCTTGTCAATGAACAAATGTTTCTATGAGGAGAAAAAAAAAAGTTCGATTTCTTGTTTGAATGGTACTACCCATAGTGCCAGAAATGGCCTCTGTTGCATGGCCCATTCACTTTCATTTGATTTTCAATGTCCGTCAAATACAGTGTTTGTAACACGTGACTTCATTACTGATATGGCTAACTGAAAATACCCTAAATTACAGTAGAACAGACATGCAAAACATATTTTATCTTCTAGAGATATTTGGCCACTGCTTTTTGCTTTGGGAACAATACCCACAGAATTCATAAAGTCAACAACTGGTAAACTGGCTCCAAGCTAACTAAAAGCTCAGTTCAAAAATTGGAAAATACACATATTTAAAAGATGCTTATGAATATGTGGAAACTTTCCAAGAAGAAAAAGCAAATTATATTTAATTTTGTCTCAGAACAGGTATGGATGAAATTACCACAATGTCCATAAAAGCTACACAGTTCTAAACAAACCATACAGGGTAGTTATAAAAAAACCCTTATATTACAACTTTAAACATCTACCAGAATTTGAATAAGCATTACAGGTGATACCACAGTATGGCTAAGTTTACTTTGTTATTGGATATTTCACTATTTTAAGTACTTGATTAACTTTGGCACATTTTTATCCTACCCTTTTGGCAGGCTTGATGATGAAAAGCATACATCTAGGCACAGCTTCTGCTGTGTTGTTCCATCTCTATGAAAAAATGGATCCTGGTTTATAAAATGCCCCCTTTATACCTCAATGGCTTAAACCTAATCCCAGCTATTGCAAGTGGATTTATGAACAGGTAAACACTACTTGTGCCTGAAAAGTCATAACAAGAATTTGCATTGCTCAAAGAGCAGAAGCAGCCTAAAATTGCTCATCTTAATAGTTCCCAAAATAATCCTTAACAAGTATAACATTGATATTGTATTGATGGACAGAGTTAGATTCTAAAGGATTGATTTCCACACCAAAGAAGTAGAACTGAACAATGGGCACTGAACAATCACTTTGGCTCAATTCGGATGACATATTAGGCAACAGAAGGAAAATAACGTACTGACGGTGCGTTAAAGAGGAGGAGCTCCACAGTCAACACGCTGCAGCAGGCACTGCACGGAACCGGCAAACGCCCCGGTTGCTAATACCATACGCGGCTCTGACTGACAAATCGGCTGCCATGTTCTCCGCTCACCGATCTCCGCTAGTCCTCCTGCAGGTATCCCAGAACACACTGCGGCCGAAAATACATTGAAGCCGATGCTGGACACGCCTCCCAAACCCCATTGGCTGCTTCAGGAATGGGCGGAACACAGAAGCCTCGGGCAAAGAGGCAGCCAGGAGAAACGGCTGCACCAATACAGTGGCCTCATCCCGCACCCAGCACTGTACCCCAAACGTTGGCACCCACGCCCCAGGGAGCCACCCCCACCCACCCTACACGGGTGACTTGGCAGCCGCGAAGGCGACCCATGACCCCCAGCCCCCAGCCACAACCACCTCCCTCCCAGAGCATCCACCCCCACACACAGGAAAGAAGGCAAGAGTGGGGCGGTTTGGAAAACTTTATTCAGCAGGGAGCTCAGACATGGGCAAGAAGGCACATGGCCACTACGAAGCAAGGGCAGAGCCAATGGAAAGGCCAGGCACCTCCGGGAAGGGAGAAGGCGGCTGGAAAGCACAGCAGTGAAGAGGGGTCAGCTGAGCCGACACCCCCAGGGAGCCAGCCACGGAGCGGTTGAAGGGGAAGAGGAGGAGAGGGGCGGCACGCCAGGGAGAAATGAGAGTCCACAGATGGAACCCCACAGCCGACGCTCACAGGGGGTGGGGGTACTGATGCTCTCACGCACCCGTGATGCTTCCAAAAGGGTGCAACACTCCCCAATGGGATTCTTGGGGCCCGGCAAAGGCTCAATGTCCCGCCCGTCCACAGCGATGGCGTCGGCATCCTCGCCCGCCCGGAGGAGGTTGAGGTGCTTGGCCAGTAGCACGTCCCCACGGGACTCACAGATGTTGTGCAGGATGCAGCAGCACACCATCACGTCCGGAATGATGTCGGCCTGCAAGTCCAGCAAGCTGAACAGGGAGCGCCAATGCTCCTTCAGATGCCCAAAGGCATGCTCCACGGGCAGGCGGGCACGGCAATGGTAGTAGTTGTATTTACGCTGGACGTTGGTGCGGGGGTAGCGGTACGGGGCCATCAGCCAAGGATGCAGGGTGAATGCCTGGTCGGCCAGGAGGAGCGGACCCACCGCACGGCTGCACACAGATGCAGGGCCGGAAGTCCGGAAGCGCCCCGATGTTAGCTTGGCAGCCAGGGGGGAGTTCCAGAAGACGGCCGTGTCGTGGCTCCGCACAGACACACCCGCATAAACGTCCATGAAGCGCCATCCACCACCGCCTGGAGAACCATGCTGTAGAAATGCTTGTGGTTGTAGTACTCCTCGCCATGGGAGGGGGGGCCAGGATGCGCACGTGGGTCGAGTCCATCACCCCCACCGCCCGCAGGAAGCCCAGGGCATGGAAGCCACGCATGTTCTCCTTCTCGTCCCTGACACGGATGACATCAGCCAGGTACAGCTCGTTCAGCACGCTCACCATCTCACAGAAGATCTCGCATGCGGTGGACATGCCCACCCCGAAGATGGTCAACAGTGGCAGGTAGCCCACATTGAACGCCAGCTTGTACAGCGTTAGGGCAAGGCGATGTGAAACAGGAATGCTTGGCCGCATGTTGGTACACTCCCTCAGCAGGACAGTGGTCACCTCAGCCACCAGCACCTCAAACGTCGCGCAGGACATGTGGAAGCTCTCATGGAAGCGCTCGTCATCCCAGTCCTCCAAGTCTGTGTGGCCGCCTGGATCACTCCCTGCAAGCAGGCCGTGGCGAGCCCCCTTCGCTCCATAGTCGCCAATGCCGGGGTGACCAGAGGGGGGCAGGCATGACGGGAGGAGTGGTGGGCGTGTCAGAGCAGGAGGGAGGAGGGAGGTGGGGCAAGGTCGGCAGCATGGGACAGCCAACCACAGTAGCGTGGGAATGGGAGGGCAGGAGGAGTTGTTTTGGCTAAAGCGCACCTGCAAGAGAGGGGAGTGAAAGGAAGTGGCCAGAGTGGGGTGTGCGAAGGGGACTCGGCACAGCAGGACATGGCCAAGCTACAACTGAGGGGGGATGGGCGAGGGCCTCCTACGGCTGGCTGTTGATCGGACAGCGACAATGCTGGACGCTTCGTTCCAGACGTTGAATGCGACGTATGACTTCTCCCAGGGCCAGCTCCAGAGCATGGAGATGCCGTGCCTTTTGGGCCCTCTGCCTTCTGCAGACGGCACGGCGGAGGGAGCATAGTTTCCCTGGGAGGTGAGAACAGAAGAGGGAGGGGAGGGGGGATAGCCATCAGTGACACGGAGGCCACAGCAACGCCAATGCACCCTGCCCGACTGCCCCGTAACCAACCTCCACGCCACAGGGCCTTGCGGCATTGGACACTGCGGCCTGCGCGGAGCCCCTCGGACCTGTAGGGTGCTGCCATCTCGACTGGAGTTGGCTGCAATGAGGGGAGATGGGGCCGAAAACGAAAGGCATCCAGGGTGTGCTACAATGTTGCAAAGGGATACTGATGGACATGGTCTTGAGCATCCAGTACGGACAGAGGAAGGTGCCGGCTAGAGGGACAACGGCCACACATCCCTTCGCGGGTGTCGCCCACAGGCGCGATGGCCCTGGCCCTTCATCCTCCCACACCAGCGGTTCGGGTGCGGGATCCTCAACCTGCATGTCCACACAGATGAGCCGTAGGAAGGCCGTGGAGCCACTGCTGCTGGAGGAGGCTGGCATGGGGGAGATGCTCCTTGAGGTGGTGGCTGTTTTGGGCGGCATGGGTGGCGGCCTCGCAAGCACCGATGGGCTTTGGGATGCCGCGGGACAGGCCATCGGCTTCGCCTTGGCCGGACCTGCTTCGGCTGATGCCCTCATGGCCTTCTTGCTGGTGGGTGTTGGGCTTCGGGCGTCCCTCCGTGCCGGCAGCTGTGGTTTCCATGCGGTGGGGCCCTCCTCCCGTTGCGCCCCTTGGTCCAGCCGTGCTCATTGTCGTGTGCACGGCGGTTTGTTGTTGGTGACCCTGCTGCCTGCCGTCATGGCGCTCCAACAGCAGGCGTGCCAGTTCATCGTAGAAGGGCATGGTGCATGGCTGGACACCGCTTCTTTTATTGTGGGTGACGATCTCCTTGAACTTTCTCTTGAGTCTGTGGAGCTTGTCCTTGCATTGCATGCCGTTGCGGTCATGTCCCCGTTCCTGCATCTGCTTGGCGAGCCGGGGTAGAGGTGATTGTGCCTGGCTGTGGCCATGATCCTCCTGGCTTCCGGGCTGCTCCACAGCTCTATGAAGTGTCCGATCTCTGTCTGGGACCAGTGCTGCACTCTGCGTCTTTCCGGGGGGTCCTGGCTGCTCCCCTCTCCAGGGTTTTGTGAGCCAGTGTCTTCGGCCGGGTCTCCCCGGGCCCCCTCTCCCTCTGGCTCCATGTTGTTGGCAGGTGTGTGTTTTGGTGGTGACAGAGGTCTGTGCCCTGGGCTGGCTTTCCCCGTCCCGTGTGCATGTGTGATGGTGGGTGCTGGTGTGCCGTTGTGCTTGCTGTGAATGTGCCCTGTGCTTAGGCGTTGTTGTCGTTGCTGGCCGGGGCCGCTTCTTGTTCTTGGGATTGTTATGCATACCTCCGGCTGCTTTACACAACATCCGCAGGTGGCTGGCTGTCGCCCATGGACGCCTTTTGCCTTGGCGTTTCGTGCGTTTTGGGGATGTGCATGGCCATTGCTCGCTGTCCGGCCATGTTGGGCGGATGAGGGGGGTCGGCGGTCGCCACTTCCCCGGCCCTCGTGCTTCTGGGTGAGGTGACGGGCGAGGTGGCGGTGCAGTGGGGGTCTGCTTCGGATGGGTTGCTGTTCTCCCTGTTGGAGTGGGGGGGCTGCCCCTTGCTCCAGGGCACCTGGGGGTGTTGCTTATTCTGTTTCCTCCTCCCCCCCTTTGCCGTGGATCTCTTCTGGCGCACATCCCTTTCCATTTGGGTGGCTGACTGGGCACCTGTCATGCATGCTTGCAGGAGCTGGCCCTTTGTTGCGCTCCATGCTGGCTGCCTGGGGATGGCGGGCGTCCTTGGATGCTATGACGGTGAGCCCGGGGATCTGTTGTGGGCATGCCAGAGCGGCCGCCCACAGTCTGCCGCTCTTGCCGCTCTCCTCTCTGGTCTTTTGTGATAACGTATTCAACGCACTTGTTTAACGCACGCACCCCTCCAGACGACACATTACTCAATTGACTAATCCTCCAAGTCCTGCATCTCCTTCCACATGGCATCCGTACGGGGGAGCACCCAGTGGCGGACAGTCTCGCGCTCAGAAAGAAGCTCAGCCGACGTGGACAGGGGGGGCACACAGTGCAGGGCTTCCTCAGCCTTCGGCCAGCTTCTCCGCAATCATCGTGGTCGCCTCACAGTGGCGAATGAGCAGCAGGATGGCAGCCCAGAGACAAGGCATGGCCTCGGCTGCACCAAGGGGCCAGTGGAGGGCCTCCATTCCGAACACTGGCTCCGCGGGCAAGGCCCCACTCAGGCGCCTCAGCCGGGCACGTAGCAAGTCCTCCTCGTCGCTCCATTGTTTAATTCTCCCGCTTTGCGTACTGTGGGTTGTGTGTGCATTGTGTGCCTCCCTCCAGACGACACGTTAATCAACTCAACTGATGGTTGTTTAAATAACCCACCATTGCTTAACCTGTCATCCGAATTGAGCCATAGTGTAGTTAGTAGACTCTACAGCCAGAAACCATTTAACATCATGAACCAGGCCCATCAACTTAGCCCATCGTAAGGCTGCTTGGTTCAGGTGCTCTCTGTGTGTGTGTGTGTGTGTGTGTGTGTGTGCACGTGTTCATGCATGCATGCATGAATGTGTTTATGTGTGACCCCCCCAACCCAGCACCACAAAGGGTCAAAAAGGTTGTCCTAGTATTAACATTATTTAGAGTGGCCTTTTATTTGAAACAGGAAACAAGTTTTCCTCAAAATAGCTATTTTACAACTTAGTTAATCTTCTCTTTAAGGGCCAAAGCAAACAGGACTTTAAATCCATATGTTGTGGCTTTTTCTTTTTCATGTGTTCTCTAGAGTTGATGCAGGGAGCCCAGTCCAGATTGGGACCTTAGCATAGAGGGTAGTTGGGTTTTTAAGATCCATATTGGTGGTCCTGTGACTACTCCAAAATAAACCTTAAAAAGGACAGAGCTACTGCATATGAATTTAAAGTAATTTATGTTTGGCACACAATGGCATGAGGTGGTGTGGTTTTTTTTTGGGGGGGGGCAAAATTTCAGGATGGGATGGGGCATTTTTAAACAAGTGAATTCCTGCATAAGAACTGATCTGATATGTGAAAGGCGCCTGTACTGTCTAATCCAGTAACTGTTTGAACTACTTTACAATAAATTAACATTTAATTATGAAGACTGAGTGAACAAAGGAAGATTGTTCTTGGATCATAATAATATAAAACACTACTAACTTGCCTTTCTATTTATAAAAGAGGCAATCACAAAAATACTTCATTAATTGCTTTGTAAACCTAGAAGTCTGCACCAGGTCACCATATATCTTAAAACAACATAATTGTTGGCAGACTCCATATAATCTGACAATTTAGAACTTACTCTTGTGTTTTTTAAACAGAATTATACTAATTGCTTCCATTAAATCAAAACTTGACCATGACAACAAGCTCTGTACAAATACGTTATATTTGAAGAGGATGAGAAACTGACAATTTCTTTAGAACAAAAATGTTCAGTACACCATTTTAACCATTTGGTAGGAAAGAGAGCTTTGAGTTTGAAAACATTTGAAATTATAACATCTGAAATTAGAAATTACAAAATTATTAGAAATAAGAAATTAGTGTGTGTGTGTGTGTGTGTGTGTGTGCGTAATAGATAAATAAATCAAAATTCCATATTCCAAAAGCATTACATTAAAAATGTGTCCTTCCAGTGATAATTGTTTACAGTGTGCATTCAGATAATAGATACATTCTGCTTCCCATAAACAGTGCTGACTAGGGGTGTGCACGGACCCCCCGGATCGGATCGGGACCCGGATCGGGACCTCCAATTTTGTCCCGGACCGGTTCGGACAAAATCGGAGGCCCCCCGGATCGAGTCCGATCCCGACCCAAAAATCGTACATTTTTGGATCGGCCGCCATTTTTTTCCCCATAGACTTGCATTGCAATGCAAGTCTATGAGGAAAAAATGGCGGCGGGTGGGTAAGGGGGGGCCTAACTCCCTCCCCCCCCGGGGCCGTCCGCTGTGGACGGCCCCGGCAGGTAAACCCCCTCCCCCGCGCTCCCTACCCCCCCTGGGGCCGCCCGCTTCCATCCGCTGGCGCCCGCGGGCGCCAGCGGATAGAAGCGGACGGCTCCGGGGGGGGTAAGCCCCCTTCCCCGCCACTTACCTTCTCGGCCCGTCCGGCGCCGGCGGCTACTACCAGCGGGCTCCGCGGCCTACTCTCGAGTAGCGCGCCGGGTGATGACATCACCCGGCGCGCCACCCTGGAGCAGGCCGCGGAGCCTGCTGGTAGTAGTAGGCGCCGGCGCCGGACGGGAGCCGCCGGGCCGGGCAGGTAAGGGCCCCCCTCCCCCCTCCCCCCTCCGCGCGCCCCCTCCTCCCCTCCACGCACCCCCTCCTTACCTTCCCGGCCCGGTGGCTCCCGTCCGGCGCCGGCGCCTACTACTTCCAGCAGGCTCCGCGGCCTGCTCTAGAGTAGCGCGCCGGGTGATGACATCACCCAGCGCGCCATCCTAGAGCAGGCCGCGGAGCCTGCTGGGAGTAGTAGGCGCCGGCGCCGGACGGGAGCCGCCGGGCCGGGCAGGTAAGGGCCCCCCTCCCCCCTCCCCCCTCCGCGCGCCCCCTCCTCCCCTCCACGCACCCCCTCCTTACCTTTCCGGCCCGGCGGCTCCCGTCCGGCGCCGGCGCCTACTACTTCCAGCAGGCTCCGCGGCCTGCTCTAGAGTAGCGCGCCGGGTGATGACATCACCCGGCGCGCCATCCTAGAGCAGGCCACGGAGCCTGCTGGGAGTAGTAGGTGCCGGCGCCGGACGGGAGCCGCCGGGCCGGAAAGGTAAGGGCCCCCCTCCCCCCTCCGCGCGCCCCCTCCTCCCCTCCACGCACCCCCTCCTTACCTTTCCGGCCCGGCGGCTCCCGTCCGGCGCCGGCGCCTACTACTTCCAGCAGGCTCCGCGGCCTGCTCTAGAGTAGCGCGCCGGGTGATGACATCACCCGGCGCGCCATCCTAGAGCAGGCCACGGAGCCTGCTGGGAGTAGTATGCGCGGGCGCCGGACGGGAGCCGCCGGGCCGGAAAGGTAAGGGCCCCCCTCCCCCCTCCGCGCGCCCCCTCCTCCCCTCCACGCACCCCCTCCTTACCTTCCCGGCCCGGTGGCTCCCGTCCGGCGCCGGCGCCTACTACTACCAGCAGGCTCCGCGGCCTGCTCTAGAGTAGCGCGCCGGGTGATGACATCACCCGGCGCGCCACCCTAGAGCAGGCCGCGGAGCCTGCTAGTAGTAGTAGGCGCCGGCGCCGGACGGGAGCCACCGGGCCGAGAAGGTAAGTGCCCCCCTCCTCCCCCCCCCGCTGTCCACTTTCATCGGCGGGCGCCCGCTGGCGCCCGCCAATGGAAGCGGCGGTGGGCGCCAGTGGGCGCCCGCCGATCCGCCGATCCGCCGAACCGGTTCGGAGCTTTTTCGGACCGGTTCGGATTGGATCGGCCGATCCAGCTGCGGGATCGGAAATCGGATAATTTATCCGATTTCCCACTGGACCGGACTCAGATCGTGGATCGGGTCCGATCCAGTGCACATCCCTAGTGCTGACCTATGGAGACAAGTAACTTGCCCATACATACAAACTGAATACAAAATACAAAGTACAAATACAAAATATAAAACTGAAGTGTGGTCAGAGCCCCCAAACACCAACCAACTCCTTTGATCTTAAACTTGCTACTGAAACAGAACAGACATTTTACAGAAGTTTTAAATAACAATTAATTTTCTACTCAGATTACCCGTAAATCAGTTCTCCCTCAATTAATTCAAAATGGTCCATCCAGCCTCATGGTAATTTTCTACTGTGACTGCTCATCCATTTCAACTGTTTTTGTTCTTTAAAGTGCAATATAAGGTGTCATGGGCAGGTGGGCTGATTGCAAACCCACTTTCAATTTCTTTCTTTCATATTTAGTAGCAGATATTAGGCTAATCCAGGTTTTCACAAGCCCTACAGTATTTCTTATTTAGATTTACTTAAAAGTTTATGCCCCAATTCTTCTCTCAATTCAAGGAGGTTTTCTGTCCCTTAAAATCAAATGCAGTCATTTGAATACATTTTATTTCTTGGGCAGCTAGGACACATTTTACATCTTTTACTGTTCATATTTAATTTATTCCATTGCTTCTTCTGACATTGGTAGCAATACTAGTTATGGAACTTGGCAATAAATAATCTTTTCCGCCATCAGATGTAATAATGCAGCAAATAATCATTATCCTTTTCTTTCTATTGCGAAAGAGAATCAAATGAAAGTCATGATTCAGTTAATATGGAACTTATGAACTAAAGGCATCCTTGTGGTTGGCACAGCATGGAGTATTGTAGTAACAACTGCAACTTTACTGCTCTGCTGTATTTTACAGAGCACTTTCGGTTGGGAAAAAACAGTAAAAGAGAAAGGAGGGGGTATAGGAGAAAGGTAGCATTAACTACCCTCAAAGGCAGACATTTCAGCTATTTTTTCAATTTCCATCTGAGTTTAAATCGGATAAGGATGAAAGCATTTCCCTCATTCTGTTTCATTCTTTTATTTTCTTTTTTAGTTCTAATTAAAAGTGACATGAGTATTGATAATAACTATTCAGTATTTTCGTATCTCAGATTCCATCACTCACATTTTATTTGTTTTTATACAAAGATATACTATGTACATGTACATGTATATGTATATATGTGTGTATATATATATATATATATATATGGGATGTGCATTCCCCCCCGGATTGGATCAGAACCGGGATTGGAACTGGACCCGAGGCCTCGGATCGGATCGGAGGCTTCCCAGTTCAGTTCGGACCCAATTCCGATCCAAAAATCGGACAACTAATTTTCGGATCGGATGCCATTGTAGCTGTTTTTGCCATAGGCTTACATTGGGGGAAAGAAAGCTTTCCACCAATGCAAGCTTATGGCGAAAACATGGGGGCAGGTGAGTGGGGGCCTAACTCTCCCCTCCCTGTCCCCCCCCCACTCACGCGCCTTACCTGCCGGGGCATCTGCTACCATCCGCTTGTCCAATCTACTGAGAAACAAGCTTCACGGCCTAGTTCTCAATAGAGCACCAGGTGATGACATCATCACCTGGCATGCTACTGAGAGGTAGGCCGCATAGCCTGTTTCTCAGTAGATCCGTGCACCGGAGAGAAGCAGCCACCCTGGCAGGTAAGTGGGGGGGGCGCCTCCCCCCTCTCGCTCCTTACCTACTGGGGCCGTCCGCCCTGGCAGGTAAGGAGCACGAGGGCAGGAGGAGTTCTGATCCTCTGATCTTATCCGAACCATATCAGGTCCTTCTGGACCAGTTCAGATCAGATTGGACAATCCAGATGCGGGGATCGGGAATCAGATAATTGTATCCGATTTCCCCTGGATCGGGTCCAGATCATGGATCAGACCTGATCCGGTGCACACCCCTAATATATAGACCCATTTCAAACCGGCTTCAGGGCAGGTTACGGAGTTGAGACCGCTATGGTCACCTTAGTGGATGATCCACACCTGAGTATTGACAGGGGGAGTGTGTCCCTGTTGGTTCTCCTGGACCTCTCAGCGGCTTTCGATACCATAGACCAAGATATCCTTCTCGAACGCCTGAGGGGATTGGGAATCGGGGGCACTGTGCTTCAGTGGTTCCAGTCCTATCTCTCGGGCAGGTTCCAGATGGTGATGCTTGGGGACAGCTGCTCTTCAAAGAAGGAGCTGCTATGTGGTATACCACAAAGTGCCATCCTTTCTCCAATGCTGTTTAACATTTATATGAAACTGCTGAGAGAGATCATTTGGAGGCATGGGGCGGGGTGCTATCAGTACACTGATGACACCCAAATATATTTCTCTATGCCTTCGACAACATCGTCGGCTAAGGATAGTGTGTCTCCTATGAATGAATGCTTAGAGGCGGTAATGGGCTGGATGAGGAAAAACAAACTGAAGCTGAATCCAAACAAGATGGAGGTGCTTGCTGTCACAACCTGAGTTTGGAGGTGTGTCAACCAGTTCTGGATGGGATTACACCCCCCCCCCCGAAAGACTGTGTTCGCAGCTTGGGGGTGCGTCTGGATCCGGCACTCCAAATGACAGCCTAGATAGATGCTACGGCCAGGAGTGCCTACTATCAGCTTCGGCTGATTCACCAGCTGCGGCTCTTCCTAGAGTTGGAAGACCTAAAGACGGTAGTGCACACACTGGTAACTTCGAGGCTCGACTTCTGCACTGCGCTGTACATAGGGCTACCTTTGTGCCTAGTCCAGAAACTTCAATTAATTCAAAATATGGCAGCCAGGTTGGCCACTGGTACACCTAGGGGTGACCACATAACACCAATCTTAAAATCACTCCACTGGCTGCCAATTAGTTTCCAGGCGGAGTATAAAGCATTGGTTTTTCCCTTTAAAGCCCTACATGGTTTGGGTCCAGGTTACCTGCGGGATCACCTTCTCCCATATAATCTGCCCCGCACACTCAGGTCCTCTGGGAAGAATTTACTCCAGCCAGCCAGAACTAGGCTGATGAGTGTTACCCAGAGGACCTTCTCTTCTGCCGCTCCCAGACTGTGGAATGGCCTGCCATAGGAGTTTTGACAAATTCTGGAATTTAAGAGAGCCGTGAAGACTTCTCTCTTCCGGCAGGCTTACCCAGTTGAATTTTAAGATGTTTTTAATAATGTATTTATTTTTATCTGTTTTAATGGTTTATCTATTTTATGATTTTTATATTTATATTTATTGTTGTTCCCTGCCTCGATCTGAATGAAGAGGCGGGTTAGAAATTATTCAACCATATATATATATATATATATATATATATATAATAGGGAAGCTATTATTCCATTTCTGGAAGATAAAAGAAAATATTTTTAAAGGAAATTTATTTAGAAATATGAGTATGTTTTTGTTAACTTATTGCAAGTTAGTAATTTATTTTTTATGCGGTATCTTTATTATTCATGAAATATGATTCTATTTAATACTAAGGGTACCAGGAAGCATTTTAAAACCTCATTGATTTAAATGGGAAAGGTTTAAAGAAGTGATTAACTCATGTAATTCTTTACTTACTCAGTCCTTTCTCAAAGGGGTTGGCGGCCAACTCCAGATCCATGCTGGATCAGAACAAAGGCCCATCTTGTCCAGCATTCTGTTCATATAGTGGCTGACCATCTGTTGAATAGGGACCCACAAGTGGAACATGATGCAACAGCACCCTCTCACCCATGTTCCCCAGCAAGTGGCATATATAGGCTTACAACCTCTGATACTGGAGGTAGCACATAGCCATCAGGACTAGTAGCCATTGATAGCCTTCTTTTCCATGAATTGATCCAACCCCCTTTTAAAGCCTTCCAACTTAGTGGCCATCACTACATCTTGTGGTACGGAATTCCATAGTTTAACTGTTCACTGTGTAAAGAAGTACTTCCTTTTATCTGTCCTGAATTTCCCACCAATCAGCTCCATGGGATGACCCCGGTTTCTAGTATTATGGGAGAGGGAGAAAAAATGTCTTCCACTCCAGATCCTCCACACTGTGCATAATTTTGTACATCTCTATCATGTCTCTTCTTGGCCTCCTTTTTTCCGATCTAAACAATCCCAGCTGTTGTAACTCTCAGGGGAGATGCTCCAACCCCTTGATTATTTTAGTTGCCCTTTTTGGGCAAACAGATTGTCTAGATACATTCCAATTTGGCTTCTGGCATTGTTTTAGAATGGAAAATGCCTTGGACACCCTGTGGGATGACCTTTGCCAAGAGAGACAGGGGCAGTCTGACTCTGTTCATAGTTTTGTACCTCTCAGTGGCTTTCAATCATGGAATTTCTATGAATAAGCTATCAGAGCTGGGTGTTGGAAGTACTTTGTTGCAGTGGTTCTGCTTCTACTTGAATGGCTGATTCCAGAACATGGTGCTGTGAGATTATTGCTCTGTCCCTTGGCAGTTATTTCATGTGGTGCTGTGGAGCTTTATCTTCCGTGCTGTTCAATATCTACATTAAACCACTGGGATAGTTTATCCAGTGATGTGGGCTGAGATGTCAGCAATATCTGGATGACACCCAGCTCTGTCATTCATTTTCCTCAAATCCAGGTGAGGCAGTTACATTCTCAATCAGTCACAATAAATTGAGATTCCAGATAAGACAGAGATGCTGTTAATGAGTGGTTGTTGTTGTTGTTTTTGTTTATTTGTTTTGCCCAGATGAGTGATATCCAACCGCTTCTGGATTGGTTTGCATTTCCCTTAAAGGATCAGGTTTTTAGTGACTAGTCATAGATCACTTAGTGGCTAATCAGGGATTTGAACTCAAGTCTGTGTGATGGAAGTTCAACATGCTATCCACCAGACCACTTAATATGATCATTTAATAAGCAAACAAACAACACTGGTTTCCCATCTCTTACTTGTAGTTATAACTACACATGCTTTTCTCAAAAAGTCCGATCCTGAAAAGTATTTTTCTGCAGAAATGATTAGCGGTTTCATAAAAATGCCCCCTTATTATTACATGATGAAGTTTGCAATCCTGTTTTATTGCTTTCATTTCCAGATTTATTTATTTTTAAGGGTTGGGAAAAGGAAGAAAATGCTTGATTGAGAGAGAAATGCCTCATTGGATCCATCCAGAGAACATAAAGAGATTTCTAGCCTTTTAAAGTGCTTGAATGGTTACTATGAAACTCTAAATTTTTATAATAGGCAGGACTGGTTTAATCTACCAGAGTGTTCTGCACTTTTGCACAGCATTTTTGAGACAATGGTTTGATGTTACATTTGCATGCATAATATATTAAAATGTAATGTATGTTGAGTGAGTTGGTCATGATATAGCTTTAATTTAATACTACAATTCTTTTTGTAGTGGTTGTCATTTATTAATGTAGCAGTCCACCATAAACATGCATGCATCTGTAAAATAAATAAATAAATAAATATCTTATCCATGTTGGTTCTTAAATGGAAAATTGGATTTTTCCTTCAAAAGTGCAAATGTGCACTTAAAAGCCATTAATCAACATGCTAGTCATCCATAGCAGAATTTTATTAACAACACCATGCTAACCACACATTTGACAGACATGACTCTCCAGGTAGAAATCTGCCTGCCTTATTTAATTTATGATGAGCAATGCATGTGCACCAGCAATCAAAAACTATTAAAATCTGCAGAGGCAGAAACTAAACTTTCTGGAAGGTTATTTATTTGCTGAACAGAAGAGACCATAGCATAAGAAAAACCCTCTTGGTTCAAACTAAAGACCTACCTAGTTCAGCATCCTCTTTACCACAGTGGCCAACCAAATACCTATGGGAAGCTCACAAGCAGGATGTGAGGGGAGCAGCCCTCTCCCACATTTGTTCCCCCACCAACTGGTATCCGGAGGCATGCTGCCTCTGATCTTGATAACAGAATATTGCCATCATGACTAGTCGCCATTGATAGCATTATCCTCCATGAATTCATCTAATCTCCTTTAAAAGTCATCTATGTGAGTTTTCGCTACTGCCACAGCCTATTCAGATTTTATTTGCATTCAATGATCCTGTTCTTCAATTACATGTGCTTAGATAACCCATGAAAACTACACAATTTGAGAGTTCAAGAGAACAGAAGTGACATTTAGGTTTAGGTTGGAGAAGAGTATTGCTGACTAAACTGTCTGGAATATTGTTTGTACTGATAACCAAACTGGATTATAGGCCAGTATCTCCTTGTAGCCTATATATTATTATTCTACAAGGCCTGGCAACTAGGATGAAATGGCATGTTATTACAGTATTTTGGCTTTCACAGGCTTTTTAAAAATATAGTTTCTGCCCCTCTGTATTTTCTTGAGTACAGTTCAAAGTAGACATGAGCTGAGCTAGTCACAAAATTACTTATAAAACCCTAGCCAGTTCAGAAAGTTCACCATTTTGCTAATTATTCTGATACTTTTTAAATATGTATTCCAAATAGCCAATTCACTTTAGAAGTTAATTTTGAGAGGTTTTTTACCTGTTTCTGATCACCTTTTAAATCAATGTATCTCACAAACCAACTTTAATCATTTTCAAACCAGGTAATAATTTTCTCCTTTTTCATTATTTTGGCCATGACAGTAATTTTTAAGGTATATACTAGAAAGCAATAGATAGTAATTCTTAATTTCTCTGTTGAGTGTATGGGTTTCATATTTTCTTCTGTTGGCATAACTTGAAGCTTTTGAGTTAATAATCCAGCCTAAATAAGTTTAATACAAAAGACATACTCTCTCAATTATTTTCAAAAAAATTCATTTCAGTTTTTCAGGAACATAGACCTGCAAATATAAAAACCTCTTCCACTTACTTCTAACTCTTTAATCCCTCAATTCAGTTTCATCAAAGGATCATACTGTACTCTATAGCAATATGATTGAAATGGTGCTGTGGCTTTTGGGATATTTTATTTCTCTGACAGACAAAAAAACAGAGTTTCAAGAAAGATTTAAATTTTTTAAAAATAATTTGTTTTACTTTTGAGATATCTATGGGAAATAATTGCACACATTCATCTGACTCTGAATACTGTATGTTAGTCCTTTATGGACTGTTGCAGTTAATATTAATCTAATTATATTCATTAGGGCCTAAACAGTTTAGAATTGATTAAAAGATGTCAATATTAAATTACATCTAATATTAAATTACCACAGGCACAGAACAGCTTAAACAAGGTCATGATAAATGTAGCTGTTTTGCTTTTAATATTTCTAATAAAATCTAGAAGTTTAAAAACAAACAAACTTCAGTCATTGGAAAGAACACAAAATTGAATTTATCTTTGTTAATACAATTTATTTTTCTCACTAATGTGCATTTCCAGAGGGATGGAGGGCAATCTGAAAGTTTGTAGACACCTGTGCATTGGTAGTTGGGGTGGTGCACAACTATATAAGTCTTGACTTCTCTTTGCTCCCATTTAATGACCCTGTTTGGACAACACACTAAGCCTAGGTCGTTAAGCATTTTGAGGTAAAAATTAAGGCTTAGTGTGTCATGTGAACCATGACTTAGCATGTTGTATAACCCATTCCTAATGGCTACATAACCACAGTTTAAACATGCTCACTAACCATTTGGTGCAAAAGGGTTAGCAGCCTAGCCAGTGTATTGTATGAACAGGCCCAATGTCACCCACCCACATTGCCACCTTACAGGTAGTTGTATAGGTAAAACTGGATAATTTGGGGCTGAGAAGGATGTTTTTGCTCCTTTAGATAAGTTTTCCCCCTTCTCTAGTGCACCCTGGGGGTAGGTCAGGTTATTAACATGGGTTTTGCTCAAACTAAATAAGTTTGTAATGACTGGCAGGAAAGTATGGAAAAGAAGAGCAGGGGTATAGCCCCTATTAGTGAACACCTTGAGGCACCTTCATAGTGATCACAAATTCCTTAAACCCCTCTATGTAATGAGTGACATTTTTATTGGCGTAATCAATTTCTTAAAACTTCCAAAACAATTGTACTAGTGGCATTTTCGAATTGGGGCAGGGACATCCCCACACTTCTCTTCTAATTATTTGCATGTTCCCTCTGCCCAGATTGGTAAGACCTCCCCCTTGGGCAAGTGGAGAAGGGATACTCTCCCATACAGTTACTTTAATTGTGTTGGAATAAAGAACATCTGTTCATTGATGGAATTATTTTAACAGAATTTTGTCATTCTTGTGCTAATGTGCACATTAGTTAATGCACATTAGAGCTAATACATAGTAGTGCAAATCACCCCCCCCCCCAGTGAAGAAAATAGTTCATAAGCCACAGAATCCACATGACTCAGAAAAAGGCAGTCTGCTGCGGAATCCATGGGTCAGATTTCTATTAATCTGGACCTGTTGCAGATTTTTCTAACATCCTTTGTTGGAATCGACAAGGCTGTTAGAAGCCCCTGCCCAGGGAGTTAAAACACCAACACAGTAAGCAGAGTTGAACCTCCTACCCTTCAAGCATGACCATTCTTTTAGCCTGCAGGTGAGTATGCTGCCTGTTCACAATTGGAATGATAAGCAATTGGCTTACAGATAGACATCAAATACTGTATCCACATTTCTCAGTGTGTGGTAGCCCAAGATAGGGCAGGGTTCAATGTAGCCCTCATCTTGAACATTTCATCATATCTAAGCCAGGAAGGGCCCTATGTAAATTGTCTAAATACCATATTTTGTCCCCAACTACCAAGCTTCCTAATTTTATCTGTTTTTTTAATCTTTTCCTGCTAATGGGATTCTGCCTTCTCCTTGTCCTTAGTTGTAGATTCCCAAATGGGTAAAGAAATGATGTCAATATATTTCCTCTGCCATATTTTCTCCTTTAAAGTTAGACAGTGATAATCCAATGGCTCTTTGAACTGCACTGTTCTACCCTCACTGAACCTGATGTGCCAGACTTTTCAGCTGGCTCACTTGCCTCTTCCTAGGGGCCAGGGGAAAAAAACACCAGCTAACCATTAGTGAAACTGGACATGTGTAATTGCTGGCAATCCTGGTCTTGGTCCTGAACACTGAGGCTACTATCCACCAATTATTTGAAAGCAGCTTGCAATAGATCTACTGAAGTAAAATGAAAGAAAAACCTTTCCACAACCATATTGATCACAGTCATTGCTGAAATAATTCATATTGATTTCAGTAATGCTTGTTCTCAAATTAGTGCTTTAGGGTCCAAGATACACAGTAATGGAAACATACCTTCAGCAAAACTGGGATCTCTATATCTATCAGAAACAACTAAATTACCAAATAATTTAGACTTGGGGAAGTATCCAAGTTGACACGAGCACTAACGTCAAAAACATTAACACTCATATTGACTTAGATACTGCTTTTGCATCCAAATGTGCTGTTCTGCTAGCAGAAATGGCTGTTTCCAAATGAGTGGGGAAGTGTTGTCTGAGAGAAGCGAGTTTGAGTCCAAACAAAAGTGGGCTTTTGCCTTCATGCCCTGTATTTGCTTGCCCCAGAATAATCTTCCTGGCCACTATTGGAACTAGGATGCTGCACTAGATGGAAACTTAACTCATCTGATTCAGCATGTTGTGGGATCTGTTCTTATGTTTCATATTCTAAGGTCAGTTCACAGATCTGATTGGCCTTCCTAGGGATATAGTAGAAGTTGCTAGGCATGAGCTCCCTCCAACACCGTCTCTGTATATCAAAAGTCAGATTATAAACTTCCTCTTCAACTCCAACCCAATAAAGTGGTGTTACTATACCACTAACAAAACATCTGACTACAAGGTACAAGACTACAGAGTTTGCATTTTTTTTATTTGTTCCATTTATATCCTGCCATTTTTCCTCAAACAAACCCAGGGCATAATCCTCATCCTCTCCATTTTATCTTCACAACAGCAACCCTGTGAGGTAGGTTGGACTGACAGTCTGTGACTGGCCCAAAGTCACCCAGTGGGTTTCCATGGCTGAGTTTCACGGCACGAGTTCTTTGGTGCTTTTGTGCAAGAAGCAACAAAATTTGCTGCATTTTCAGAAATTAATTAAGATCCCAATTCTATGGAACTAACAGCACAAACTACACCTTATTTTTAGTATGTAGTATGCAGCTACATTTGTTCGTTTTCCTTACGCCTCTGTAAGTACAGGGGACCCAATCCAAATTGAGACCATAGTGGACTTTAAACATTTGTCGCCTGATGTGATAGCTTTCCAGATCAGGGCCCCCGCACACATCTGCAATTTGCATTTGGGGGGAAAACCACAATTTCCTTCAGTTGAGGCTTCCCCCCCCCCCCCATACAAGTTGGAGGAGATATTATCCAATGTTAACAATACTTAGAGTAGACCTACTAAAATCAATGGGACAAGTAAGCAAAAGCCCCATTTATTTCAATAGGTCTACTCTAAGTAGGTCCAACACTGGATTTTACAACAGGTGCTGGAAGGAGGGGCTGATCCAGGCTGGGTCGCCTACACTTACTGATGAGGAAATGAAAAAAAAGATACATAAATGCATGTTATTTATTAAGGGTAAGGTAGTTTGAATTTCCACCCAGGTGGGATTTACTGCCAAGTGAACAAGCAGATGATTTTGATTAAAGGAATTTTCAGTACCCCTAACATTTAAAAAAAAAAAAAGCCACATGTTACATTGGCATTCATGACTTTCCTGTGTATATTTTTCTGTACAATTTTCAATTGCTGGAATTGTAAAATCAAATGCATTTGACATTGTGGATCTGATTGAAGTAATGTTAATATTTTCTGTTCAGTTCTGCTAAATGGAATATACAAGTATGATTAGGATCAGAGTAGGTCATAGGGCTGTGTCAAGAGCAGGCATGGTTGGGCACCTGCCAATGGCCAACATCCTAGGAAGGGCCCACTAGCAAGAACCCTCTGGAGCTGCTGCTCCTCTTTACCATTATAACCTGCTTGCATTATGGCCAATACGTATTTACCAGTTCTGAATAGTTTCATGTGGCTAGGAGTTATGCTTCACTGGAAATGTGTGTAACTGGGAACTATGGATTATAGATGAATGGCCTCCTCTTGGCACAAGGATTTCATGTTCCTTGTCCAGCTCATCAAATGAGCAATTGTCATTATAGATCTGATTTAGTAGTTTTAAAAAGTAATGAAGAGCCTTTAAGAAAAGAAGGCACATGCTTCTGACATTATAGCAGGATATACAAAGAGACAATGCCAAAGGCAGAGATAGAGCTTGGTCAGCTGTTGTCATTGACTTGGTTCAGACTAGAGCTGGGCAAAAGCCCCATCCCCTTTGTTGGACATTTCTTTCAAACAAAAGTCTGGGAGAGGAGAATTCAGTGTGTGGTGGGGAGAGAAAGTAATGTTAAGGCTACTTAGTAAACCTATAGATGGTTGCAGGGCTTTCAATCATTCTTATTAAAGAAAACAACTTTAAAGTTAAAAGCTGTTACAGAGACTAGGAGGGGCAGCTACTGCTGCACACTTTAAAATGGGTCTGGATGTCACCATAAATGATACTATGTGATGCTTCAGCATTGTTTCCAACAGAATTGTATGGGGAAATTATGGCTGCCCTAGATAGGGTCATTTCCATGCACATGCAGCTCCATTTTGAAAGCAGTAGCCATGTTTCCCAGCCAGCTTTTTAAATTTAATAAGTTTTTAAAAAGAAAGAAAAACAACAACAATGAAAAACGATTTGACCATCGTATAATACTGTAAGCTTTCTGAGTGTCCCAGTCCCAAATGTCCCCAGCTCCCTGAATATCACCCTTCACTCTTGAACTTCAGAAGAGGCTTCACCACACTACCCCCAAAACCTCAGAACATTCAGGCATAATTAGGATAATTTATTATTTATTTATTTATTTTTACATTCATATCCCACCTTTTTTCCTCAGGGGAACTCAAGGTGACATACATAATCCTCCTCCCCTCCATTTTATCCTCACAACAACAACAACCCTGTGAGGTAGGTTGGGCTGAGAGTCTTTGACTGGCCAAAAGTCACCCAGTGGCTTTCCATGGCTGAGTGGGGTCTAGAACCTGGATCTTCTGGCTCTCTGTCCAACCATGTAGCCACTACACCACACTGGCTCCCCTACGCTTCTCTTCACATCTGCTCACCTTTTTCTAGCAAGTGCAAACCCCTCCTATCAAGGAGGACTATACACCCACCACAATCTGGCCTTGTGGCTCATGTAACCAGCAGGTAAGTCTAGAAAGATGCTTTCAGAGCCAAGGATATCCAGACACAAGCAATTCAAGCCAAACCACAATACATACCCACATATTACCTTGTCCCTAGTCCAAACATTGCTGCTCACATCCCTTTTTGCTTCAGTACCACTTCTGTCTCCTTGACCCAGATAAGGGGACTGGGCAGTTTGGAAGAAGCAACAGGTAAAGAAGATGGCTGTCTGGCACTCCACTGAATATGTCAGTAGTCAGTCTATCCACTATAATCATCTGGGCACCTCTCTCTTCATAATCGGGTACTAGCTTACAGTGGTGGTGTTAAGTAATTTTAGATGCTGGATGTAATAGACTTATAGGCCCGTTCATATCTTAAAATGCATTGGTTCATTTCAAATGACATGTATACCTCCCACACTGACATCTGCTATATTCCTGATACTAGAGCAATAATGTGTGTGTATATATATATATATATATATATATATATTCCATACGTGTGAAGAGTTTCACATTTAAACTCACTTAACGTGCAACTCTATGCATGTTTAGAAAGAAAATAGTCTTATAATTCTTAACATACCCCAGCTAGCCATGCTGGCTAGAGGATTCTAGGAATTGTAGGATTTTTTCTGTCTAAACATGCATAGAATTGTGTCTTTTTTTGTTTGTTTAAGAGTAAAGAAAAAATGCATGGATCTTGCATCCCAATTGTGTTCCTGTTATTGGCTCACAGCTTTAGCGTACTATATTTCCTATGTCAAGTCTGTGGAACAGAGCAGAACTCAAGACAAAAAAAAGTAATAAGATGTGTATGTATATGGGGAGGGGAAAATGCCAGCAACAACAAAAAGAAGTTGATGAAGTCCCTCTGTGGGAGAAAGGCTTCCCCTGGTCACCAAGCCCCCATCCTTTGGCAACAGGGCTTGGCCAGGTGCAGCTGGTACGAGACACCCTCCTCCAGCCTTCAGGGATGGGGGAGGGAGAGAAGGGAGGGAATGCAAGCATAGAATCACTGCCAAACAACACAACATACTGCCTTTAGGCAGCCCAAACTCAAACTTTAGGAAGTTGAAACGGGAACATGTAATAAGTGCGTAGACCTGAAAAGGTAGTTTCTTCCTCTTGGGTGACAGATATACGGAGGTATTTACAGAGTGCTTGAGCAGAAAATTAGCACCCATAGCCAGATGTAGGAAATAGTTCTGGTCACCTCAGACACAGAGGTGGTCCCATAAGTTTCCAAGAGTCCCCCCTCCCTGCTACTCTCTTCTAAAGCAGATAACATATTAAACATTTTGTACGACAAAGTTTTCTTTAGAGGGAGGAAGAAAGAGCAAGGACCTAATGCATTAGAAATTAACATTTGAAGGATAAGGAAACATAAAGAGAAATATTTGGTGATTTATTTCCTACAGATATCATTGCAGCAACTTGCGTTGTTATTGTTTTTTGTTTGTTTTTATTATGTGGTCTATGGGGTGTGTTTGCATTAGTACGGCTACTTTTTTCAATGCTTAAATGGTAACATTTTTTTCCCAACACAAAATGAGGCGACTGTTCAAAAGAATGTGAATTCCACTCTGTCTTGCTCCCTTTTCTAAGGGCAGCCTTCACTTCTACCCCGGAGAAGTTTGTTAAAATAGCTTCCAGTCAAAAACCCATTCCTACATTGAGAGTTGACGTCCACCCGTAAAGGAGCTTCTAGTGATGCTGTCTCCTACGCTCCCCCGGGCGGTTGCACGGTCTCTGTAGGGATGGGTGGTGGTGGTTGGAGCAGCAATGAAGCTTCTCCTTGGGAGCTTGCCCAGCCCGATGCAGGTTTGCTGCCTGATGCACCCCCATGCCATTGCTGCTGCTTCACCCCAGGGCTTGCACCACTGCTGTTGCTGTCGATGATGCCTTACCCCTCAGCCTTTCACCCCAGGCCTGGGCCCATGATGCTGCTGTTGCTGCCCCCACGTCTTCCATCCTATCTCACCACTTACACCTTCACCCTGTGCCCATGCTGCTGCTGTTGCCGCTGTCATCGTCGTCTCCTCCTCCTCTGCTGCTGCCACTACTGCTTTCTTCTTTAGTGTCTGTATGCGTGCCTTGCCTCTTCCAGAAGTCTCAAACCTTGCAACACTTACGGGATGAGTTATCCAAAGACTTGCGAGACTTCAGTCACATTAACCTGGAAGTCTTGTGAGCCTTCTGGGCCTCTGGAAAGTGTGCAGATTGCCTACACCATTAGCATGGCTGGGAGTATACCTGTGCATGCGCAGATATCCTCCCAGCCACTCTGATGGTGTAGGCGATCTGTGCACTTTCAGAGGCCTGGAAAATGCACACCGTGCTCCTCCACCCCCCACCCCCGTGTCAATCCAGGGATGAAAGGGCCTTTTAATACAAGCATTAAGAGGCCCTTTCATCCCTGGATTCACACTGGGGGGTCAGAGCAGGGTGTGCATTTCCCGGGCCTCCATAAAATGCACAGATCGTCTACACCTTAGCGTGGCTGGGGAATATCTGCGCATGCTCCCCCCACACCTTTCCCAGACATTTAAAGAAAAAAAATCTGCCCGGACCCCCCTGATAACATGAAAAGGATTACATGTCTGGGCAAAACCAAACAGTTGGTTACCCTATGTAATATGATTTCAAGCAAGAAGTCTTGCTGACAGACATGCAGTCTGACTGGCTCTTCAGAGTTCGGACTTTCAGTGCCCATTTCTGCACCCCATCATGGCTGGAGAGTACTATTCCTGCCTTCTTTTGGATTTACCCTGATACTGAGGCCCCCCCACTCTCCCTCTCTTTGGTGTGTTTTCAGACATACCATAAGGAACCATATGTATACAATCTCTATATCTTCTGAGCCATCCATTACCCCTATTTTTTTCTTTTTTCATGATTCCCTCTCCCTCTCTTCCTATAATTTGAAGCTTCACCATGCACCCACTCTTGGCTCATTGTCTTTTTATCTCTCTCCATAAAGTTTACCTTGCAATTTACCTCTCATTTTAATTTATAAATAAAAATGCATTTTTGAAATGCATTATATCTTATTCCTTCCTTTATAAGTGCACTTCTTTACCTGGACTAAAGTTCCTAAAGTTTCTCATGCCCTGCTCTTTAATATTTTGATTTTTTTAAAGTTTGATCTCACTCTTTTGCATTTATTTCCTGGACAGTTCAATTCATTGAGCCATATATGTTCAATTTTACAAGACTACCTTAATTTGTAACGAATGATTACATGATGGTGTTCATATCAATATGCAGAGGTTTTTAAATACAAAACAGTCATTAAATTTAATGAAAGCTATACACATAAATCCCAGTGGAATGACATGAGAATATTCTGTTCATGAATGTCTTCATGTTGCTATGAGCATTAGAATTTGGCAGCACAACAGTAGTAATGAAGGTGAAGTACCATAGGTCAAGTACAGCTAATTGCAGAATTCTAAAATCTCTTGATTACTGTCGGGACAGTAGATAGAGCACTACCTTGCCATACAACGGAGAAGAACATTCGAAACAAAGGTCAAAGCATCATCACTACAGTTGAGCTGTCTGGGGCTAATAGATCAACAGAAACACTTACATGCATGGCTGGCTTTAATAGCCATATCCGCACTAAACAGCATCTGTTTAAAATGATATTCAGCCTTAGAAATGGACTGCAGTAATAACTATTGTTCAACTGTAAATGAAATAATGCCTGACACAACAAAGGACTCAGAAGTGTATTGCAAACAACAACTTACTTGCGAGGGTTATAAGGAGCAGTACTTACTAATGTTTAGAACTGTGTCACCTTTGTGAGGATGCTATTTTATGATACACATGACAGAATGCACAGAAAGAGAAAAGCTTGAGCCTATGTCCTTTTCCAATTTTGTACACAATCTGTACTAGAGTGAACAGACTTTACCATTGCCATTGACTCCGGAACCATAAGAGCAACAATCATGATGGGGAGGGGAGAACCATCTGTGAAGAAATGCCATGTCCATAAATTTTTATGTAGTGAAATGTTTGGAAAATACACCAAGCAGGATATGACACTTTGAAAACAGTTTGAAAACTGTATATGTAATGTATCCCAGGCCCCAACAGTTGTCACTACTGTTATAAACCGTTTTAAAGCAGTAGTGTAGATCCTGCCCAACACTCTAACCACTATACCACACTGGCTGTCAGTGTGATCCATACTTTCATTCGTTTTACACCTTTCTAGTTGTGACAGGTGCCTTTCTTCAGACTGGCTGACTTGGAAATTAGCTAAATATTTGATACTCACAGAAACCCTCACATCTTTTTATTGGCACAGTTTTTTGTTCTTTTTGGTATCCTTCTTGAAAGGTACTTCCAAGCTTTTCAGGGCAGAGATCTTATTGTCGGCCCCAAGATACTATGGATGGGCTTCAGAGTGCAATTTAACTTGAGTAATCATATGCTTTTCCTATGCTTGTTCTCCATAGAAATACAGGCATTTGCTAAATACATCTTAGATATGCAGCTCATTAGTTTTCGCTGGTTGTTGTGCTTTAAAAAATCACAAAATTTGTATCCTGTGAGCTGGGGCGTCTGATAGACATCATCTTTGTGCTATATTGGAATTTTGGTGAAGATGAAAAGTGTTGGAGATAAATAAAAAAGCAATTACTGAAGTTCAGAGGGGGGAAATCCATCTTTATTCTAGTCATGGTTAGCTTTAGTTAAATTTTATCCTCATGTTGTGGAATCTAGGCACAGAATCTGGAGCTTGGAATTATGATCAAGCAGTTTTCATGGCACCTTCATACTGAGAGAGGCTGAGCAGAGTTCATAAGAATCTTTTATCCTCCCTGTGCAAATCTTTTCATTAGCTAGTTTCTAAAGCATTTTGAGGACAAGATCCTTTTCAACTATTACAGGAACATTTTCTTTATTTCTTCACAACATCATAATAGGACCTTCCCAGCCTTTCAGTGCTTAGCCGTGAAGAGTTTGTCAATTTTTATAAAGTTCTTTTATTTGGATATATCTGTCTCAGTATTAAAAATTGGGGAGACTTTTTCTTTCCTTTCCAGTTCTTTCTATGCTTCTGTTGTGCATATCAGGGATTTCTTACTATAGATTTGAGATGTATCTTGAAGGGGAAATCAGTGCTTTCTCTGACATTTGTGAAGCCAGTTTGTTGCAGTATGCCATCACACCAACCTAAACATAGGCCAGATCTACACAAAGCAGGATATGACATTCTGAAAATTCTTTGAAAACTGTATACGGAGTGTTTCCTGGGCCCCAACGTTGTTACTACTGTTATAAAACATTTTAAAGCAGTAATGTAGATCCTGCCCTATTTACAGGAAGAAAATACTTAAGAGGACTCACTATGTGAGTGACTAAAATTTCTCTGGATTCTATCTATTTACAAGCACGTTTTGGATGGCAGGCTCTGAATGCTAGGGTATGTCTACATCTAAAAGTGTAGAGGGAGGGAGGGAGGGAGGGAGGGGGAGGATCGTGGGCTTATCTGCTTCTGTGATCCTCCCCCACAGTCTACATCGCCACATGATGCCCTGAAAGGAAAGAGGGACATTGCAGGCACCTTTTTTTTTCAAGCAAGAGGAGCCATGCAGCCCCGATCCACCCAAAGAGGTGGCTCCGTGCCTGTTATCCCAGGGTTGTCCCTAGGTCATTCTGGTTGCCCCCAGGATCCTGTCCACACATGTGGATGCACAAGGATGACCTAGGGACAACCCCAGGATAAATCAGTTGTGTAGACATGCCCCTAGACAGTCTTACAAGCAGAATGTGCTTGAAAATTCAAGATTTTATTCCTATGTAGCCCAGAACTGCATTTTCACTTTTCAGAATTCATAGAGGTCAGTCCCCTAGTACTGAGACAACTGGCTTTCGGTCTGGACTCATGCTGCATTTGTAGTGAAAGGATCTAAATAAAGTTTGTGATGTTGTGCAAAAGCAAAGAGAAAGCTGAACAGTGGCATGCAAAATGATGGCCTGCGTTTCTTTTGAAAGACTCATGTGACATCAGGAGCCAATTTTGAATCAGGATGGGTCTTGAAATCATGTGGATATGAAATGGCTATTGTTTAACTGGACTTGGTTAGCCACCTTGGGGACTCTTTACACTGGAAAAGTGGGAAACTAAGCATTTTAAAACCCCAGTAAAATAAGTGAGGATTGATTGAGGAAGAGAGGAATATTACATAGCATTAGCCCAGTTTTTCAAGACAGACCACTTGGACAGAACGCAAATACTTACAAACAAAAAGAAATGTGGTGATGATGCTTAGATGCATTAAACATATGAGTACATTAAAAACATGAAATGAGAAACATTGCTGGAGTTCAGCATTGAAAATTATTAATTTAGAAACGGTGATCTAGAGATATTCCATTTTCATCCTAAAGTAGATAATGTTTATAGGTAATGGAACTCAGTCATTTGATTATTGTGTCCGAAGTTTCCTGTCCTGCAACTATTCTATTTAAGCTGATTAACCTTTTTCTACAATCAAAAGCTCTTGTCTCTGATGATTCATTTTATAGGATCCCAATGTAAATGTGTAAAGAAAATACTGCAGATAATGTGATCAATATTCCTAGAAAAGAACCAGGATCTCTGGCTTGCTGCTCTCTTAAAAAGCCAGAATTGTAAGCCACCTTTGAGCCTTCCGGGAGGGAGTGGGGAGGATCCTGGGCTTTCCCGCTTCTGGAATCATCCCCCAGCATCCAAACGCCAGCACATCATCCTGGAAGTGAGGAGGGACGTTCCAGTGCAGTGTTGTTATTTTTCAAACTGGAGACATTTGCGCAGCAACATGGGTGCGATCATGCACCAAAGTAAGTTAAAAAATAATAATAACCAAAACTCAGCACCCAAAGATGCCAAGAGCCATCCAAGGGATGGTGAAAATGCTCCCCCCCCCAATGGCATTCATCAGTCTAGTCAACATCCTGCTTGTTTCATCGCTTACTGCACCCTGACACCTCCCCGGCATCGTGCGGCGCATTTACGCCCCTTACGCCAGTCCTGACGTAAGGGACGCAACAGCACCTTTTCTTTTGTTGCCGTCCACACCACCGAGCATTTGGCGGCACGGCAGCTGCTGGAGGGGGGACTGGGAGCCTCAGCTCCCCTACTCCCAAGTAAGTGTTTTTTTTTAAAAAAAATTACAAATGGGGAGAGGACAGCGGACGCGTGTCATTTTTTAAAAAACAACTTTAAATGGGGGAGGGGGGGAGGACTGCCGCTAACTAAAAAAAGTCACATTTAATGGCTGCCTTTTTTTAGTTCACGGCAAAGGGCCTTTGCTCCTACATGTCTTCGCATTTTCATCTGCGTCATGTAACACAACTGCTGCCAGTGCAAAGACATGTCAACAGAAACTCTCCGTCTAGAGGTACCATTGGTCTCAGTATAAAGACTCAGTATAGTGATGGCTTTGTGAATCAAGGAATGACTGAATTTGGGCAGTATGGATAAAAGCCTCAAAAATGAGCCTTGGCAGTAAACTTCTCCTGAAAACATCACTCTCTGTTACATGAGACAAGGAGGTATCTTGCTTTTGTTCCGGCCACTAGCAGGCTGGGCCATTTTAGGAATCTGGATGTTTTAACTGAAGACAATCCTCTATAACATTTTGTATCCAGACAGCCTCAGCAAACTGCTTTATGAGTTCATAACAATTAATTACATTTAACATTCTGTTCTGGGTTTTTTCAGTATTCTGTTTTGGAAATATTAGTATGAATTATATGCCCCTCCCTCATGGCACTAAAAACATTTGATATGGTTGAACTATTGCAGATGGTACTCAACAAAATAGGGAGGGGGTAAATATACGGTATAATTTTGCAAATTAAGAAGAATGCATGTTGATTATATGTATTTGGTTGGCTGATCTTTTCTATTGTACATGTTTGAACCAACAGCAAGACGATTCTCATAAATGTTCTTCTGTGAAAATCTATTTTATAGATGGTACATTAAAGAGAAAATATCAATCTGCATAAACATTTAAGCATGCAAGAGAAGTTGAAATATTTTCCTCAGTGTATACTAAAATATGGATTTCCAGTTTTAAAATGTTTATTTTTCATTCAGTTTTTATATCAAAATCTGGCAGCATAAGAACAGGATTCTGCTTATAAAGACATCTGCTTAAATATTCCTTGTAGATTGTATTACATAGTTGACTTGGATCTTTACATTCTAAATCTGTTTTGTCATGTGCTGCAATGAAAATGCATTTCATTTTTATTAGTGTTGTAGTCACTCATTACCTGTTATGGTTCATATCACAATACTGCCACCCTATTGTTTTCACCGGAACACCATTAATTCACTTTCCCAAACCTTCAGAATTTACACTTTCCTTAGAAGTTGATACTAATGTGTGTAGTCTTGATTAAATATTCAGACAGAAATGTGCCCACCCGATTTAATTTAACATGACTGGCATAACATTTGCTCTCAAGCATCATACACCCAGTTGCCTTTGACCTGGTTGCTCTCCAGCAGCCTTTGCCCAACCTGGGCAGGATCTACACGTCGTCCTCGATGCGCCCTCCCCGCGCCACAAGCCGCTGCATTTTGTCTAGTGTGGCTCAAACCTCCGAGATTCTGCTCGTGCTCTCGCGGCTGCCGCCGCCACCCTTTCATCCCGGCGGGCCCCAGGGAGGGAGGAGGGAGGTTTGTAAACAAAAGCCAGGGATTGGGAGAGGGATTTCCAATTGCTAGCTTTTGTTTACAAACCTCCCTCCTCCCTCCCTGGGGCCCGCCGGGATGAAAGGGTGGCGGCGGCAGCCGCGAGAGCACGAGCAGAATCTCGGAGGTTTGAGCCACACTAGACAAAATGCAGCGGCTTGTGGCGCGGGGAGGGCGCATTGAGGACGACGTGTAGACAGGCCCCTGGTCTCCTTCAGCTGTATTAGGCTGCAACCACCATCATTTCCAGGCATCATGGGCTGGATATGATGGAATTATAGTCCAACACATTTGGAGAGTCAGCTGTTGCCTAAATATAAAGGTACAAAATGAAAAGTCATAATCAACCCTTAACCTAGAACTGCATCCTCTTACAAAATGTTGCAATATTCCACCAAAGGAAAAGAAGACCTGTATATGGTGGAGACTTGGAATAAAAATCAGGTTTCCTAGTCCTCTTTAACTATTACAAGTTAAAACATATATAGGAGGCCTTTTTATGAGGTACACAGTGCAAGTTGTGACTCTGGCCACTAAGGGTACCCTTGAGTCAATTTTATTTGTGGAGCTGACTAAGGTTACATTTTGAAGTTGACATCTCATACTGTGTGCAAACATAAATCATTTTGTAGACCAGTTTTTTAAAATTTACCTAGAAACCATGATAGAATGCACTCTTTAGTTTGACCTTCAGAGGCACAAATGTTCTAACTGATTTTTACACTGTAAAAGTCACCTTTAATGGAAGAAAAGGACAAATGGCTATAAATGGCTATATATGTTTATTATTCTGTGGCACATTGAGACCACCACTTGGGTTTCCCAAATACTGTGTTTCACTTATGGATGTTTATTTTGGGAAATAGGCCATATATACAGAATGAACCTGGCATTGTAATATTATCTGTTTCATTCATGTGCCTGCTGTTATTTACTTTAAAAAGCCTGCAGTCAATTTTGAAGGTACCTTCTGGGCAAACAAAATGTTTAAAATGCTGATTTAATTAAAATTAATAGTGACATTTTTGACAGTTTGGTTACTTGTTTATTTATAACTTTCCTATGGTGCTTTTTTAAAGGCTGAGATTACTACTAAAATAGGAGGACTATATGGACAGGAGGACAGGGCTCCTGTATCTTTAACAGTTGTAGAGAAAAGGGAATTTCAGCACCTGTTGAAATTCCCTTTTCATCACAATAATTAAAGCTGCAGGAGCTATACTACAGTGACCAGATACAAAAGATGGCAGGGCTTCTACAGCTTTAACTTTTGTGATGAAGAGGGAATTTCACCAGGTGCTGCATGCATATAAGTGACACCAGCTGAAATTCCCTTTTCTATTCAACTGTTAAAGATACAGGAGCCCAGTCCTCCAGTCCATATGGTCACCCTAACTAAAAAAAAAAATTAAAAGATTCTATTTTCTTATTGCTTGGTATTGGCTTTAATGGAAAGTCAACTTTCCATTTTAAAAGTTAAATTCTAAGTTATTAATGAATATATTACTAGCCTTCAGTGACCCCAGATAAGTACTAATGATAAGAACTTGGAACATATGAGCAGGAACTGATTTGTAGTACATTGCATTTTGTTTCTTAGTAGTTCATGAAATGCCATTACTAATGTGACTATTTTGCAGTATAATAAAGGAACAAGAGAAAGCATTTTTCTTTGCTGGAACAGTTATCGGGAGAAAAGGATGGCTCGTGTCCCTTCATTTTGGTATAGTATCAGTAATTAGAATTTGTATTTCAAGAACATGGTGAACCTGCCATCATCAGGCTGGGAATATTCCCAACCCAGAAAGCCTAAAAAGCACTAAAAAGCAGAGATATAAAGAGGGGAATATGCAGCAGCAGTATTAATAGAGTGTGAAGGGGTTTGGGAAAAGAAGGGAGACAATAAGAAGACAAGTAATACAAAAATAGATTTGGTTAGGTCTCTGATGCAAAGGACGAAATGCCATACGTCAGTGGATTGAGAACTTGCTGCCCTATCTGTCAGGTAATTGGCATGAATAGTTTTGGTGCCAGAGAATTTTAAGTGGTCTTTTTCTCCTAATTAAATCTATACTGGCTTCATGTAGATACTGCTTTCTTACCTTAACTGAACATGTTAAGGAATACCAGCTTGTAGGTATACAGGTTCTTCTAGTGATTATTTCTTGTGAATGTACTGGAAATATACTTCTCTCGACATTTGACCTTAAAAAACTTTGACCAGATTGCATTAGGAGTCCTAGGCCAGGAAGTCCATCAAACTCTTCAAAGCAAGTCACCCTAACTCAAGAAACAAATGATTTGAGCCTTCCCAAATGTATCTAAGAAGAAACAGTAGTAATTCATCTGACACAGTTTGTTGTCATCTCAAATACTGGGCCAAGTTGATAAATGGAAAAAGGCGGCAAGGCCAAATCAGCTAAACACACACATGTATACACACAAGATTGTTTTTGCCTTTTGCATTGTTGGTTAAAACTGTAAGAGGAAATGTAGATTGACCCTGTGATGTTCAGCTGCTGTTGAGATCCGTGTATATCAAAAATTGCAAGTAGTTGTTTATAAAATGCCATAAAGGAAGGTAAATAGACTTACAGTTATGTTGTAACTGGGTAAGCATAAGGGGGGGAGCTCATGTGTGAGTGCTGATTGGATGGTGGCGGGGGAGTGCCGGGATTGGCTGGCTGTGTGAGAGTGTCTGTGTATATATTGAGGGAGCTGACAAGAGCTGACAGGGAGAGTGGGACAGGAGTGTGAGAGAGGATTTATTGTTGACTAGATTAGAGGTTAGGAAGGACCAACGTGTTTTGTTATTTTGGTGGAACTAGATTGTGGGAAAGAGTTTGGTGTAGTTTAGAGTGGGTAGAGTAGGCAGGAGAAACATAGAACATGAGAGTTTCTATTTGAATTGTTATGAACAAAAAGTACTGAAACCATTAAGCATTGTGCCTGTAACCAATACGAGTATATACCTGAGGAAACCATCACGCTTATTGACATACATATACTTCTGTTAATAAACCTTGTTAATTACAACTGGTGTGATCATTGGAAGTGTACCTGAGGAAGGTACTGGTGCCAGCGGACAGAAGAAGGGGGATTTGAGGGCTAGGGTGCTGGGCTGTGGAGCCGTGGGTCCTAAAAGAATAAAGGCGGGACGGGAGCAGCAGCAGTAGCCCTAAACCCTCAAACACGTCATAAGCACAGGGGGGGTTGAAGAAAGCCCTGAGTGCGAGTGGCGTGGACAGCCCTGTTGTGTAGCTTGGTGAGTGTCACAAGTGCAGGCAGGGCATCACAGACCCATATACATGCTGCCTTATCAAATCTGTTTAATACAAGTACCCTGTTGCTCTTTGCCACCTGATTTCAACCAAGCAGTCAACATCCTTGAACACTGCCTAAATTTGATAATGGGCTGGATGAGGGTGAACAAGCTGGCATTAAATCCAGAGAAGACAGAAGTGCTGCTGCTTAATAGAAAGCCTGGCTCAGGTACTGGGATTGAACCTGTTCAGATTGGGTAGTGCTCCACCAGGTTCATAGCTTGGGAATGCATCCGGATCCCACAATGTCATTGAATTTTGAAATGGCAGTGGTGACAAGGAGTGTTTTTGTACAACTGCGCCAGTTGTGACTGTTCCTGAGTTAGTTTGAAGAATAGCTGACAGCATAAACACCCTTTACCAAACATCCTTTCTTCCTAATTGCAGCTTTAAAACGCTTTTAAAAGGCAGAATTTTGGAGAAAAGTTTTACACTTTTACATTTTAGATTGTAAATTATAATGCACTTTGTGGTTTTAATTGTTGTGAACCGATCAGAAAGCTTCATTGTAAAAGTTGGTTTGTTCCAGTTTTTAGGATTTATCACACAACCCTATGCATGTTTACTCAGAAGTAAGTCCCAACTTACTGCCAATGGTAGGGTGACCAGATAAAATCCAGGTCAGGGCTCATGTAACTTTAAGAGTTGTAGAGAAAAGGGAATTTCAGCCAGTGTCATTTGTATGCAATTAGTTCCTGGTGATATTCCCTCTTCATCACAACTGTTAAAGTTGCAGGGGTCCTGCCTTCTCTTGCATCTGGTCACTCTAGCATAGTGCGTGCAACTTTAATCATTAAAAATCAATGGTAGGGAATTTTCAAAAAAGGAAAAGCATTCCACCAACTAGACTGAAGGGAGAAGAAGACATCATCAATGGATAAAGCAGTAAGTCTATAATCCCTCTGGAAATCGTGCGCACAAATAGTCACAAACTGAAAGTCATTTGACAAAAGCAGGGAGACAGGTTTGTGTTCCTTTTCTATCTTAAACTGCTCTCCTTCCCTCAATCTTTCACCAATCTTCTTGAAATTTTCAGGTAATGTAAAACAAACATTTCTTTCTGGCACCTGTAAATTTCAGAAAGATTGGTGAAACATTGTTGACTTTATGGCTGTTAGAATGACTCCCCCCCCCCAATTATCACTTTAACATGGTGGAATGTGTTTTTTACTGACGACCCTTAACAAGGGAGGCACTGCCGCGCCTCCCTTAATACAACAATAGACTGGTGCTCCATAAATTTTTAATCCATTAGAAATGAAATGCATTTGAACTTGGTACACAGGTTGTACAATAAATAGGGTATTTATGGTTGATCATAAATATAGCAATGAAACACAAGGGACAGAGCAGTCTGTTAGGTATTCAGGATCCAAGCAGTATAAGCCTTTATAGATCAAAATCAGTACTTTGAATTGTTCCTTAAATTTAATTGGGGATGCAGGGAAAGGCTAGTATAGATATTGGATCACTGGTGTAGTATGGCTTTGATGGCTTATCTATTATGGGGCAAGACTACTACATCCTTTACAAGCTGAAGCTTCCAGTCAAAACAAGTTGTGCTAGATGAACTATATAATCACAAAGGCTTGCATGATAGCTTTTAGGCTCAGGCAGACAAAGTAACAGCTTTTAAAAATATATATTTATTTTTGCAGATGGATATACTGAAAAGTATTCAGGTTTGCAACCTTGGAGTACTTCTGGCCATAGCTACAACCTGATCTTCCAGGAATATCTCAGGGCTGCAAATGCCATATGTCATTATTTTTGTTGCCACTTCCAAGACATAGGATTGATAACTGTAGTGAAATGTAATCCTCAATAGAGATTGATAGACAATGCCTTATATGAAAAAGTGAAACCAAAGGCAGAAGGACTAGATCACAAGAAAGAAAATCCTTCACTTTTAAGTTTGTTAGGACTGTTCTAGTTCATAAACAATAAAATAGTTATTGTTAATAGATTGCAGTACTTGACATTCATTAGACAAACCCACAGAGGCTCTGGTTTGGAAACAGAACTCTTGCATAGGAGCGAGACCTGCAAAGTTCCTTTCATCAGAGACTTTTGATTTCAACAGAACTGCTAGCTAGCCAGATTGGAAGCAGTGGTACTCTCATTACAGAACTACCACAAAACTGAGTGCAGAAGAAGAGAACCAGGCATACTCCCTAATTTATGCCATGGACCTACCAGCACAGCAGACATTTAAGCCCCTTGCATTTGCTGCTGAAGTGTACAAGAACAATTGCCTCCTATGGCTAGGTATTGGGGCCAAAGGGGAACCTTATCCACAAAAGGGCCTGCTTTCAACAAAGGAATGGAATCCAGGGGGAATCTTATGATGGCTGCATGAGAAAGCAGATGACTATGAATTTGGAGAAAGCAGAAGTGAAATCAGGAATAGACTTTTAGTGTGCTTTTAGGCAATCATTATCCTAGGCTAGATCTACACTACTGTATTGAAGTGAACTGATAACTGTAGAGGCACATTACACATTCCATATAGTGCTTTCATAGTGTGCCATGGGAACCATATGCCAGCAATGGCACTGGCAGAACAATTCTGCCCCTTGTATTTATAGAATCCCCTTCACATGTATAACATGTGAAGGGTGCTAGAGTGTGGGTTGGTTTGTTGACTATGATGATGATGATGATTTTAAATTAGATTTTGCTGGCACAAAATGACTTTACACAAGTCACGCTAGCACAAAATGTATTGGTATACCTGCATACGTACATACAATACATACATACACTGCTCCATAAAGAAATGGCAAATAGTAACAATTAATAACAGGTGAGCTTTTCAAATAGGCTGACACAAACTGTTATCCATTATTTGTATGGAACTAAACAAGGGAAACAGAGTACTCTCTGTTTGTTTAATTTCTGTTCCCTGATTATGCAAGTAGCTGTGCATGCAGTTCAGCACAGTTGAAAAGATATGGCTAACATACATATCAGGCAACTGGGAAACTGAATCAGATTCTTTAAAAGAGACAGAGTGGGGGGAGAGAGTGAGGGTGGAAATGGACCAAGCATTTGACTCCAGTGCCAAAGGCACCTTTTAAATAAGCTGCTATTCTTTGCTCATGTTACAAAGGCTTTATAAGTTCTATAAAAGTATTTAACTGGTATACCACCTTTATTGTTTTCACAGGATGGTTAACTTTACCTGTTTTAAAATCCACTAGGGGGAACTAGAGGGTTTAATGTATTGCCAAACAGTTTGTGTGCTTACATACTGTTGAGGGAATGAATGAGATATCTTTGCATATTAGCATTCTTACTCCTGAGAGGCATGCAATGAATGTATACAATTTCCCCCCATCCCAGGAGTGAAAATAATGTATTTGTACTTGTGAATAAGTGTCTTGAATATAGTACAATGATTCCTAGCAGTTATTGATAGGGGTGACTTGTTTTTTTTCAATTTTTAGACCAATTGAGCAGAATGGGGAATTATGCTAAAGTAGCCTGACACTAAGTACCATAACAAGCCACTTGGCCAATTGTTCAATAGCTAGAATTTCAAATTACTTTCTATCTCAAGTAACCATTCAGAAAAGCCTACACCTGTGAAAATTACATCTCCAATTTGTAACAAAGATTCCAAGCATGTGGTGTTACTTTTCAACATTTTTTGTCTTGATATAATTGGGATGGGGTGGAAAGTCAGATGCCCCTAAAGAGATGATGGAGTTGCATGGCCCATCATTGACTAGGGGATGGGAATAAGCTACAAGTTCCAGTAGATCTATGAAAGCATAATGGCAATCGGGGGGGGGGGGGGGAAGGATTGAAGAAGGCTGTACCAAAGATGACCTCGTTATGCAGAGCATTGTGTTGGGAATGGTGGCAGAGAGAGAAAGAAAATGAGAGCAAGAGAGAGGGTGGGGATTTGGGATCAACATTAGACTAGGGAGTTGCTTTGAATTTGAATTTTTGACTTCTTTAGTTTCATATTTATATATTTTCATATTTCATATTTGTGTCCTGCTTTCCTGTAGAAACAATCAAAGTGGCTTATACTAAAATAATACTGTAGGACAAAGAATAAAATCAGACCTAAACCAATATATCAATAATTACAACCGATAGCAATTAAAATACTAATAGGAGTAAAAAAATTAAAATCTTCAACATCTAATATTATGTTTAAAACAGCAGATCATACATTAAAAGCCAACAGATTTTTAAAAAAGTTTTGCTAATTATCTAAAAATGGCCAAAGGTGTCTGGCAGAACTTACCCAGCAGGGGATTCTAAAGTCTCAGCACCACCAAGGAGAAGGCCTGTCTCTTGTACCTACCCAGCTAATCTTACAGGTGAACAGAGCCTCCAAGGCTCTCCTCCCAGTTCTCTTGGTGATCCCTCCCCCTCAGGCTGCAATCCCAAAGACACTTACTGTAAAGTAATCTGTATTAAACACAATGGGACTTCATTCCAAATAAACAATGTTTGGATTGCATTGTCACCCTCTCTCTCAGCCTAACATCTCCAAGATCTCTTCTGACAATGAAATGAGTTAGTGCCTTTATGCCTTTCTAAGCTCATTGGTGGAAGGATTGGATACAAACATAATAAATCAAAATAATCAATGCTATACGAAGTTCAATGACAGCAGATTTTACAAAGTATGTGAAGATATTGGCTTGTTTAATACATTCTTTTCTATAGAGGTGGATGATAATGAGAAAATTAGCCCAGCCACACATTTACTATTGCTTTGTCATGATGTCAAGATAAGAATGAATTGGCTTATTTAATGATACTCCTAATTGGTACTGGTTTTGTCTTTCCTAAATGTCGCTAGCAGTTCCCTGAACATTATGGGTAGTATCCAATTGTGCCTCAGTTGCACTTGCTAATGATGTTGCACTAGCATAAACCAATACCTGTGCAATGGAAAAAAAGCAGTGACTTGCTGCCCAAATTTGGCAGTGGTACAAATTTTCTGCAGCAAGGCAGCATTTTATCCAATTATACTAGCAAATGTATTACATTTACACAACTGCTATGTTATTAGCACTAGCGCTGGGGCACAATTGGACACTACCCAACATTTGCACCAAATCTGCTGTGTAAACAATTTCAGAGATTCATATCTAAAAACTGAAAACACTGAAAGAATTGGTCCATCCCTAATTGAGAGAAATGTTTCCCTAGTTTCACTTTCTCACTTTCTCTCACTTTTTAAAACATCCTTGAAAAGTTTTAAAATCTGAAGTTGTTTCTGTCCTATGTATTAAGATATTTGCAAATTTTGCTAAGTTATTATGTTAACAAAATCCAAATAAAATGCTCACCCATTTGCACTGGCAGTATTTCACAGGTACAGAGGACCATGCTATACATGCCTGTCATTTGGCTGTTAAAGATTGGGAGGCTGTAAGGGAGGGAGGAGCAATCACAATTCACCACCACCAATATGGTTGAATACACAACATTTCAAATCCAGACTTTGAAGAGCTAAGCACTTAATATCCTCTACCAAGATGAACAAATCTTTGAGCTTCACTTTCTCCCACATTCAAAATGTTAAAATCTAAAGTTACTTCTGTCTAGTCCCTTGGAAAATTTGCAAATTTTGGTAAGTTTTTTTTCCAGAAATTGAACCAAGAAAAACTTCACACATACTCTAAAGTCACAAAAAAAGAAGCGCTGAATCACATCCACTTGTGGACTGTGGTTCGGCCTTCTTACTAGGGGTGTGCACGGACCCCCCAGATCGGATCGGGACCCGGATCGGGACCTCCGAGATTGTCATGGATCATTCAGGACAAAATCGGAGGTCCCTTGGATCAGATCGGGCCCAATACCGATCCGATTTTGGGATCGGCCGCCATTTTTGTTTTCCCCATAGACTTGCACTGGGGGAAAGCACCTGGCGCGCTACCTAGGGGCAGGCCGCAAAGCCTGCTCGCAGTAGCGGCCAGCAGCGGAGGGGAGCGGACGTCCCCAGAAGGTAAGTGGGCCCCCTTCCCTCCCTCCCTCCTCACCTGGCCGGGCTGTCTGCTTCCATCGGCGGGCACCCACTGGTGCCCGCCAATGGAAGTGGCGGCAGGCGCCAGCGGGTGCCCGCTGATCCTCTGATCCATTTCGATCTGGATCGGGTCCTTTCCGGATCAGATCGGATTGGATCGAACGATCCAGCGGGGGGATCGGAAATCGGATAATTGTATCCAATTTCCCCTGGATCGGATCCGGATCGTGGATCGGACCCGATCCAGTGCACGCCCCTACTTCTTACATGCCTTAGGAATAATATCTGAACATACAAACTATGCCTACGTAGTCTTTATCAACGTTATCAGGAATCATGATTAAGCAAGGTTCCCATTCATGTGGACTGAGCTTACAAGCATGCTACTTGTACATGTGTGGGCTTGTTCAGGCATTACTTCAAATGTGCATAAGGATGGAGACAGTAGATGTAAGTAAGTGTGATCCTGCTCCTCTCACATCCTCATGGGCATTTAAGGTTAACTTCTGAACTCCTATCTACACACGCCGGATAAAACACTTTGAAAACGTTTTGAAAACTGTATATGGAGTGTGTCCTGGGCCCCAACAGTTCTCAAAACTGTTATAAACCTTCTTACACCGTTTTAAAGCAGTAGGGTAGATAGGCTGACAGTTTTGAGAACTGTTGGGGCCCAGGACACACTCCATATACAGTTTTCAAAATGTTTTCGAAGGGTTTTATCCTGTGGGTGTAGATAGTCTATGTTAGGCTGATCAACAACCCAGGCCATCTCTTGGTGCCACGAGTCCTCAAATTCCCACACTTGCACTCCTGCAGGTTTTTCTCCACTTCAGGGAGCAAGTGCAGGGTTTGCAAAGGAGGAGGAGCTGCGACTGCTGCCCTGTACATGCTGGTCCATTCTCTGCTGCAACGCCGCACGAGCACCACTCCCCCACCGTCTGCGTGTCCCTCCCCTCTGTTTTTTTTCAACCTGGAGCCAGCTGTTTGTTTCTTTATCCTGGAAGCTGGAGGACATGCAGAGTTATTCCAGTGGACATTCGGCTCGCTGGCCCGCCCCCTTCCCCCCTGTCTGGGCAGATGGTGACCAGTCAGGGGTTGCCACCTGCCGGCCACGCCTCCGATGTAAGTCCAGAGTAAGGCGACAGATGGACATGCACCTGTGTTGCCTTGCTTCACAGGAAAAAGTTGGGGTAAATCCCCGACTTTTTTAAACCAGAGTTTCAGGGGAATGCCCTGGGATGGCTCTACATTGGGTGCTGCATCACATAAATGACCTAGCACCACTGCGGAGCTACCCTGGGGCTTTCCCCTCATCAAGACAAGCCCCCAGTGTTTTGGTTTCAAAGTTAAGGCCATTGTCTGTCAGATGCACAGAATCAACTTATCTGGCCCAGCCCCATCAGTTAGTTAGCTGAATGGTGGTATGATTCTATTCAACTTGAAAAGTTTATATATAATTAGGAGGGTTACTTTTTTCTTTTCTTTTTTTCATGTAACAGTTTTCATATGGAGATATCACAATATATATAAGTGGGGTATTTTAAAATGGTTTCTTTATTACCATTTCAATATATATAGACTTCTGACTATGGAGGGCAAATGCTGGCAAATGATTATCACTAGTATAATTAAATCTTAATCACAATTGTTAAAGCATATTTCAATTTTAACTTTCGACAAGTAATCTAACAACCATTTTCAGAAACTGTCAGTTGTAAACAAATGCTGGAAAATATCAACAGATTGCTGCTTCATGCTGGCAACCTGTTTCAAAGAGTTAAACAAAAGCAATTAAGAAACAAAAACATACAGTAGGAGCCTACATGTCTAATCAAACTCAAATTATGACGATCAAATCCTCAGAATGAACAGTCCTCAAACAATCAACAGATGAGAAATTATTCACACAAAGTTGGTGGGGGGAAATGGGCAAAGAAAACAAAAACAATGACACCTGCTCTCAGACAATTAACAAAGGATGTACGAGTCATCCAATAAACTCTGTCTCACTAATTGTTTCCCATATATGCTGCTCATGGCTGCTTGGCATGTTCAGCAATGTTGATTCTGAAGGTATAAGGAGATTGTTCAGGGAGCTATTTAAACTCACTTTCCAACTCACTCAGCCTATCTTTATGTGCAGGCTTGTTGAACAACTAGGATCTACTGGGCCAAACTCAGCTTACCAGCTATGTAAGGCAACTTACCATAAGCTTGATAAACCACCTGGTTATGCTGCCTGCCTGGGACTGCAAAAATGGGGTACTTGGCACATGTGCAGGCCAGTATGTATATTTAGCTTGACTGTGGAAGGTGAAGATTTGCTAGTAATTGCAGCCAATCAGACAGTCACTATTTTTTATTGCCATAACTCTTTACTAGCTCTTTTCCCTTGGATATGTAAGTGTAATGCAAGATATGAGGTAGTTTTCCTCCCATTTTCCTTCATCCGGCAAGGCTCATAATGTTGGATAACAGTTAGCTGTGTAACCTAGTCTTGTCAGTCTTTTGCTTTGTTTGTGATCCAGTTCAAATATGAAGCTTTTGACAATTTCCAAATTCACATAGAGATAATGTTTTGTTTCAAAGCATCCTACCCCTCAATGACTTACCCATCAGGGAGTGGAATTCTAGCTTTAACTTTTCACCATTCAAGATTTCTAAGCCAGTATAGTTTCCTGAGAAGACTGTACCACTTCAAAATCTGGATATTTGAATTTAGCTTTGCTTCATCCAATCAGCCACCAATATGATAGTGATATCTGCACACACATGTAAAGCATGGGATTGCACCACAGAACAAAATAAGCTCTTTCATCTTCTGGAAGTTATGTGCACAGTGGATCCTTATCTCTCAGCTATTTTAAGGCATACCTTGATGGAATGCATGGATAAAAGGCTAAACTACCACGCTATGCCTATCACGGCTGGCAGAAACTGTTTTAGAAATTACAGTGATACCAAAACCCAAACTCAATTTTTTTTTAAAAAAAAACCTCTCTGTATTTCAGAGTTCCAGATAGCCAGAAGGTGGCAGCATTAGAACTACTTTAAAATTGAACCAAAAGGGAATATTCTCAACTAGGAAACGTTATAACTGGGTTCTATTTTGATCTCCAAAGAAGTTGAAAAATTTCCTGTATTTACGGAAAACCTATTTAAAAAAAGAATTGACAGATCAGTCTAATAATATTTGTTTCCTTTTTTTATTTTAAGAATGTTAGTTAATAGATATTGAGAAAATGTTAGCAGTATGCTAAGTGTATGGACTTAATCTCCATTCTGGCTGAAACATTTTGATTTAAATTTTTAACATGTCAGCAACAATGAGTCTTCAATATGGACATATTGGGATAGGGAGGGTTGCTTGCATATATAGCTATGATGGGAAAAAATATACCTAGATTTCATAGGTATAGCAATAATTTAGAATGCAGTCTCCACCACTGAAACCAAGGGAACTTACAAATATTTTATTTTGATTGGATTGTGCTTTTGATTTTGGACGTAAATCCTCCTTCCCTTTTCGTTTGGTTATTTGTGAAATTACGTTCTGTAAATTGCCTTCACATGAACAATCTCTGTCTCTCCTCTCTTCCCCTGAGTATCTAACCTGTGTGTATGTATGCTTGTGTGTGTGCTTGTGTGTGATGAGATAGAAGAAGGCTATGACAAAGAGAAATAAATTAGTCCCTTTTTTACTAAGGGATGTGCACTGACCCCCCGGATCGGATCAGATAGCGGATCGGAATCGGACCTGGGGGGTCGGATCGGATCAGATCGGAGGATGGTCAGATCGGATCGGACCCGATCCCGATCCCGATCCGCGGATCGAATGTCCGATCCGGATCGGACGCCATTTTGAATGCTTTTTCCCATAGCAAAGTATTGTTTTACAAAAACGCCTATAACTTTTTCATTTTTAATGATAGAAGGATGAAACTTAGGCACATTATAGACTGGTTAGGGATAGTTATCTATGAGAAATTTCAGAAAGTTTGGTGCATGCGTTTTGTGGCAATTAATTTTTTAATAAATAACCAGGAATGCCTATAACATTGTCATTTTTAAAGTTACACACATGAAACTTTGCCACATTGTAGGTGGTACCTTGGGACCTATGTGTGTGAAATTTCAAAAACATAGGTGCTTGCCTTGTGTGGCAATTAATTTTAGAAAAATGGGTAGTAGTGGGGTAAATACAGTTATGCCTCCCACTTTTTTATTTTTAAAGATACAAACAGGAAACTTGGGCAGATTACAGGTAACACTTGACTTGATATGTGTGTGAAATTTCAGAAACATAGGTGCTTGCCTTTGTGGCAATTAATTTTTGAAACAATGAGGAAAGAAATGCCTATAACTTTGTCAAAACTCGGAGCTTTGACAGATAAAAAAGGGAGGGGGAGGCGGGGGAGGGGGGTGCAATTGACAGCCCAAGCCTCTGTGGAAAAACTTTTATAACTTTTAATCTAAAAAATTCGTAGCCACCAAATGCCTGGACCTATCATTCTGAAATTTCTGACAAACAACTACCCCTAATCCATCTACAAAGTGAGCAACTTTCAAACTTCTAACTTTTAAAATAAAAAAGTTATAGGCATTTCTTTCCTCATTGTTTCAAAAATTAATTGCCACACAAGGCAAGCGCCTATGTTTCTGAAATTTCACACATATTAAGCCAAGTGTTACCTGTAATCTGCCCAAGTTTCCTGTTTGTATCTTTAAAAATAAAAAAGTGGGAGGCATAACTGTATTTACCCCACTACTACCCATTTTCCTAAAATTAATTGCCACGCAAGGTAAGCACCTATGTTTCTGAAATTTCACACACTTAGGTCCCAAGGTACCACCTACAATGTGGCAAAGTTTCATGTGTGTAACTTTAAAAATGACAAAGTTATAGGCATTCCTGGTTATTTATTAAAAAATTAATTGCCACAAAACACATGCACCAATCTTTCTGAAATTTCTCACAGATAACTATCCCTAACCAGTCTACAATGTGCCCAAGTTTCATCCTTCTATCATTAAAAATGAAAAAGTTATAGGTGTTTTTGTAAAACAATACTTTGCTAAAAGCATTCAAAATGGCGTCCGATCCGATCCGGATCGGACCTCGGCGGATCGGATCGGAGGGTTGGTCGGATCGGATCAGATTGGATTGGATTTTTCCGATTTTGGGGCGGATCGGATTCGGATCGTGGATCGGATCCGATCCGATGCACACCCCTATTTTTTACCCTTTCTCTGCGGCGCCGCCCTGGTTCTTGCCTGCTCCATGAAGAAAACGCTAAAGACTGCTACCATGAAGCTGCCTGGATTTGGCAAACAGGAGTTTTGCTAAATCCAGGGTCCTAATGGCTTTGATGGCCAAAAAGAATTTATCTTGGACTCACCCCTCCCCCTCTCAATAATGGCCTTGATTCAATACTATTGACGCTGGTATGCATTTGGAACACTTGGCCAGGATGGGGTTTGGGAGCAAAGTTTTACAGTGGTTTCAGTTCTTCTTAGAGGATGTTTCCAGAAGGTGAGGCATAAGGATTCCTATTTGAAACCTTGGCCATTGTATATTGCCACACAGGACTCTTATCTCCCATACAGTTTACCACCTGTGGGAAAGTACTTGAAGTTTTGTGTTATCAACGTACAGATTGCATCTAACACACACTAGCTATGACCTTCTCAGTCCAAATAAACTGTTAAAGTCCTGGACCAGTGTCTCACATTGATAGTGGTCTGGATGATGGTGAACAAATCAAAGTTTATTCTAGATTCAAGACAAGGCAGAAGTAATCATGGTCAGTAGAATGGCAGGTCATGAGTAGGGGTTCCACTATACTTAGATGGGATTGCCTTGAAGTCTCCCAATGAAGGCTAAGGTTCATAGTTCAAATGTATTCAACAATGTTGAAACCCTGAGCCTGGATATCCAGGTCTTGGCAGAGGCCAGGAGTGCTTTTGCACAGCTCAGACTGGTGTGCCAATTATGCCCATTCCTTTAACTGTCAAACCTGGTCATAGTAAGTCATGCCTTACTTACGTCATATTTGGATTACTGTAAGGCACTCTACATGGGGCTACCTTATGAAGAATGTTCAGAAACTGCTAGTAAACTAGATTTACTGTTAATCTAGGCTAGTTACAGTGTGCATTGACTCCTGGTTCATTTCTGGGCCTAATTAAAAGTTCTGATTCTGACCCACAAAGCCTTAAATAACTTGGGAGCAAGTTAGCTGAAGGACTGCATTCTTCTGCACAAACCTGCCTGAGATCTGTTTATCTTTACTTTTGGAACAGCCCTTCTCTCAGTTCCTCTAATATCTGGGGCACATTTGGCAGAGACATAGGGGGCCTTCTCAGTCACTGTATCCAAACTTTCCCTTCTTGGGAAGTCCACCTAGTACTCTATCTTCCACTGTCAGGCAAATATTTCCTTTATTTAAGATATTCAAGATAGTCAAGATATTCAAGATATTATTATTATTATTATTATTATTATTATTATTACCTATTTACTTATCTTGAGCTTCATCAGATGAGCATTTTATCACATGCTCGTACTGCCCACTCACGGTTTTTCTTGGGTTCTTTTGACAACGCCATCCACCTCCCACATGTTTGTTCAGCTGTAACGAAACGTGCTGCCATTTCCTGCAGTGTGGGGAAGAAGCAGTGGGATAAAAACGCCCACTGAATGGGCCATGTGGTGATTGTTTACTTCCTCTTTCTTCTCCTTGTAAAGAAAAAAGGATGTATCATGGGACAGAAGCTGGGGAGAAAGTGATGGTAAGGAAACGTGATTTCCCCCCTGTCTGATGACGTTCTTCATGGCTCCTTTTACATGTTTTAATGCAGCCACTGCTTGGTGTTTTGTTGATGGCTATTTTGATTTTTCATTGGTTTTATCTGCTCTTCTTTTTTATCATCATAATAAATTTATTTCTTACCCACCTCTCCGTTTGGATCAAGGTGGGAAATAGCAGTAAATATAAAATATGATAAAATACATAAAACTGATTAAAAAGATGGTACACATTATTAAAATAGCAATAAAACATCCTAAAAACATTCTAAAATTCCACTGGATATGCCTGCCAGAAGTGATTAGTCTTTATAGCTTTCTTAAATTCTAAAATACTGTTAAGTTGATGAGTCTCCTCCGGCAAGGTCCTCTGGGTAATACCTGTCAACCTAGTTTACGCTGACTGAAGTAGGTTCTTCTCAGAGGACCTGAGCGTGCTGGGTGGATTATACAGGAGAAGGCAATCCTGCAGGTAACCTGTACCCAAACTATGTAGGGCTTTAAAGATAATAACCAACATTGGCAGCCAGTGAAGAGATTTTAAAATTGGTGTGATATGGTCACCTCTAGGTGTACCGGTGACCAACCTGGCCACCATATTTTGAACTAGTTGAAGTTTCTAGACTAGGCACAAAGGTAGCCCTATGTACAGCGCATTGCAGAAGTCGAGCCTCGAAGTTACCCGCACGTGCACTAATGTCTTTAGGTCTTCCAACTCTAGGAAAGGGCGCAGCTGGCGTATCAGCCAAAGCTGATAGTAGGCACTCCTGGCCACCATATCTATCTGGGCTGTCATTTGGAGCGACGGATCCAGGAGCACCCCCAAGTTGCGAACACAGTCTTTCAGGGGGAGTGTAACCCCATCCAAAACTGGTTGACACATCTCCAAACCCAGGTTTTGGCCTTTGACAGCAAGCTTTGACATCCTTACTGTTAAGGATGTTTAACTGATTTATTGAATTATAATTATTCTTAGCTGTCTTGGGTGCTATATGTAGAACGGGGAGATATAAATTGAAAGGGGAGGGGGTGAGATCCTCCATGACCTTCAAACTGCATTCATCTCATGGTTTAAAGAATCAAATTACTTAATTCTCTTCTCACCTCCTTCATTTACCCAGCCACTTTCTCATCTTCTTCCTATCTACTTCCTCTTGACTAATAGTTTTCACCTCCCACTTCCCTTACCAATCTTCTTCTGCTCTTCTTCCTTCCTGTATCTTGTTTCAGAAAAAGTTGTCCCTTGAGTGATACTGCTGGGTTCCCTACTTGTACAGGAAATGCAGCAGTGTCCTCCATGTTAGTTTAAAGTATGAATGAAACCTGGTTTTATTACACATTTCTTTCCCTTTCAATTGTCAGCGACACTATGATTTGTATTTAAAATACGTATTTATGTGTAAGTACCAGGGTAAAAATGTGTGTATCAACTGTGAGATAAGAGAAAATATTTTCCTGCAGCCAAGTAGAAAATCTTTTCAGTGCACACACCACTGGTGGTGTTCCTGACCCAAACACCCATGTGTTTTGGAATTGGTATATTGTGCCTTGGAAAGCAGTCAGTATGGGCTTTCCTTGAGTATTTGTCATATTTGCTCTTAATGGTAGAAGAGAATAGAGGGAGATATCTTTCACAGTCATTTTGCCCTAAAGTTTCTACAGTTGCTTTTCCCCCCTCTGAGAGCCTTTACTCTTAACATCTTTAACCTTTTGCTGCCCTTTCATCTATTCTGTGTTTCTATTCATCCTTCTCAGATCTCCTCTTGTTTCACTCCATATATCCTCTTCTATTCTTGGTTTTGTGCAAGCCTTTATTTGCTTGCACACTTTTCTTCTTGTCAATCCTCTGACATTTCAAAAGGAAGGGGGGGGAAATGGCATCCTAATATTCCATTTAGTCGATCTGGATGGAGAGGCGGGGAACAACAATAAATATAAATACAAGAATCATAAAATAGATAAAACATTAAAACAAATAAAAACATATACATAATTAAAAACATCTTAAAATTCAACTGGATAGGCCTGCCAGAAGAGATCAGTCTTCACTTCTCTCTTAAATGCAAGAAGATTGCTAATTTGTCGAATCTCCTCCGGAACCCCCTCATCTGCTTGTAATACATGCAACAGTTGGATTATCTGGCTTGCACAGCTTGTCATCCACACAACTACATTTCACTTGCCACTTACTGTACTGTTTTGCAGTTCCAATCAGGCAGCAAAACAGGCAGTTTGTTGGTTGTGTTTAGTGGGTCACAAGTTGTTCAGGCCTGCATTACATTTTTCAGTAACTTCCACATAAGGAATATAACTCTGTCTTCAGAGAACTGACAATGTCTTCTGCGTGGAATTGACATTGTTGACATTAATAAATCCATCCCCAGGGCTAATCATTCCTTTCCTACCTACAAAAACTGAAGAAAAGCTCTAACATGAATCATTTTTAAAATAGCTGGAAACGGTTTCCTTCTAAAACATTTGGACATAAGTGTGCGCAGCACATTTCATTAGAGTGTGCACCCAGGGATTTTTTTTTAAAGGCAAACATTTATCGAACACTCAGTCATAAAGGACATAATTTTTATTCATTTATTTATTAAACACTGTAGACACTGATGCCTTACTCCCAGCAGAGAGGCTCCCAACAGAACGATTCCTTTTCCTGCTGCCAGGAGCAATGGTGCTCTCTCAGAGGCAGCGTTTTTTTCAGCATGGTGGTAGGGCAGCAGGAGGGCTGTTCCCACTGTGTCTGGATCCCCCTCTGGATCCCTACTCAATGTCCTCCTCAACTTAGCGTTTATTGCTTGAGACATTAGGATGTGCCTGAGCACACCCAGCACACCCCTTGCGCACACCTATGCACTTGGATATTATTTCACCCAGTCATCCTACTAATTGTATTTATATTTTTGCTGATCTCATTTGTAAACAGCAAATTATGAGTAAATGTCCTTTTGTCTACCTATAATAGGTTGTTTGTTTTTGTTTTACTAATGCTCATTTGAGTGTCTTGCTTTCCATTTTCTTGATTAGAGACTTAAAAGTGTTCCCCTTTCTGCTGGGCACCTTTTCAATCTCTCTCTCTCTCTCTCGTTCAAGATTTTGAGTCAGAAACAGGAATGAGAACAACCTGCTTTTCCGATTAATTTTTCACCTGCCCATTTTAGCTGCAAAACACCCCCAGTTCAGATATGTTTAGACAGTTTTATTGCTCTTATGTTTCAAAATGCATGATGTGTGGAAATGGACATGCCCTGCAGTTTTCCCACAGTGCTCTTTGCAATTGAATTGCAAGTAATTTCTTAAATTCTACCTTTTGAACTACGGATTTTAGAGAAGCTCTATGGATGTTCCCTCCTTTACACCTGTAATCCATTTGCCATTCTAAAGGGTGGGAGCAGATTGTATAGATCCATTTCAATCTGGCTTCAGGCCTGGTTTTGGAACAGAGACAGCTTTGGTCACCTTGATAGAAAATCATCACCAGGAACTGGACAGGGCAAGTGCATTCACACTGGTTTGGCTGGATCCCTCAGCAGCATTAAGTATCATCAGCCATATTATCCTTCTGGGACATAAAGCAGGGATGAGCTTTCTTAGACATAACCTTAAGATGTTTCTAGTCCTGGAAGATTTGATGTTCTGAATCCATGTCTGGAGATGGTAATGGCTGCAAGTGGGTTAACAAACTGAACCTTAATCCAGACAAGGCCGAGCTGCTCTTGGTAAGGAAGGAGACAGAACTCTGGAAAAGGGATTCAACCTTTTTGGGATGAAGTAGTATTCCCCTTGAAGAATCAAGTTAGCAGCCTGTTAGTATTCCTGGTCTCAGCTTTACACATGTATGTAAAGATGGTGGCTGTTATCAGGAGATCCTTTGGCCAGCTAAGCTTTGGTGAGCATAGCTGAAGTAGTCACACTTGGCCATAGTAATACATGCCTTAGTTACATCCAGACTGGGTTATTGCAATGTATCTAATGTGACTGGGTTAGTACATGGGGCTATTTTGAAGAGTCTTCAGAAGCTTCAGTTGTTCCAGAATGCAGCTGCAACAATATTGGTGGGCACATGACCACAGTATCAGGAGCTTTGTGCGCTCATGATTCCTTGTTTATGGGTTCTTTAGATGATTCTCCAGTTTCACTTCTGTTTTTTCAGAGCATTGTCCCAAGGTTTTTTTTAGAATGGGGAAAATGGGGTAGTGCTTCTGAAAGCACTTTTTCTACTAGTGTATTTGTGCTATCTGCTATAACACAGCACCACCTAGAGGTTATGTAGTGGAAAAGGAGGAAAGGAAAAGCTCTTTGTGTAGAGCACAGATCTCAATTCTAAGACAAAACCAAAAGTAGATTGAGTGATTAACAGTCTCATGTAAAAAAGCTCTATGGTACACCTACCTTGTAAAAACTGCATGGGTTACCAGTCTATTTCCAGGTACAATTCAACGTGTTGGTGATTACATTTATTCCTAAATGGTTTAGGCCCAATAATCTTTAGGACTGCCTCCTTCCATGTCATATTCAAATAAATAAATAAGAGATTCTCACCTGTAATCATTTGAGTATTTTACAAATAAAAGTACTCTCCTTCCACAAGCTGATCTGGGAAATTTCTGAATAATAGAATATCTTGTTCAGCCATTCACAAAAAATGCCTGGAATTGTCAATATTCACCATATTACAGACATTTCAGTTAATTTTTGTGAACTGCCCAGAGTGCTTCGGCTACTGGGCGGTATAGAAATGCAATAAATAAATAAATAAATAAATACACTTTAACATATAAATAGACATATTTACACTGCAATCCAATAATAAATATAATATTGTTTATTTATCTACTTACTTGGGAGCAAGTTCCATTGAATTCAATAGAACAATTCTGAGCAGACATCTATAAGTTTGAACATACCCAGTGCATGAAATTGTTGTGCATAAAATTGAAAATTTCACTATTGCAAATTAAGTTACAGTCATGGTAAAACTGAGATTTTAAATATTTGTATTACTTTTTCTTGATAACATCTTTAATGGCTGCTGAAAGAGAATACATGTGTTAAACACAACAGAAACTATCTGAGTTTGAAATTAATATTGATGTTGACAAGTGGATTACTCTTCTGATGAGGAAATCATACTATGCTTCATTGGGCTAAATTATCAGTGAATGAGCACATTATCAGTGAATGAAAATGACAATAATGAGTTTTAATGTTTTTATGGGTTTCACTTTGTTGTGGATTTCACTTCAGGTTGTGGTGGAAAGCAGGCATATGTTTTGTTTGAGACATCTTAAACTGCCAATATCTTTTTTGCATAAGAAATAAAACTTTCTTTCATATATACCTGTACAAAAAAGAAGTTTTTAACACCCTCACACTGAGAGTATCTATGTATGTACATTACAGTGAATGTCTGAATTTAAGTGAACATTAACAATTCTGTGCATACTTTGAGATTACTGATTATAGAGATACGACCAAAATGTTTACAATCACCTAAACATGATAGTGAGCATTTCCTAGTCACTGTTTTAAAAGAATTGAAAAAGTAGTAACAGAAAGACCTGTTTATCCACAATATTTATCCAAGTTGTCATTCAGCATTCATATGTCAACATTCACCAAATTTTGCCATTTATTGTAAAATAAGAAAATGTAGTTATGATTTTTTATCTGATTAACTGTCTTATTGAGACAATTTAAATATAACTTGATTCTTAAGGAGATGATGTGCTGTTGATGTGCTGTTGTGGCATCTTCACTTTATGTTCGCACATCCTTTATATTAATAGCAAATTCATTCTCCAGGTTTAGATCTTTATGTAGTCAAAATGTACCCCTTTCTAGTCTGCTTTGAATCTATCTGGATGAAAATTGCTTCAGAAATATTTTAATCAATCAATCAATCATAAATGAATAAATAAATAAATAAATCCTAGCATAAATTGAGGCTATCAGCAGGCTCAGGAGAACTCCAAGGTTTCCAAAACTACAAAAAAAATTAGAAAAATAAATAAGGGGTAATATCAAAACATTCCATACGGCAACATTTTATTGCAGGCCCTGCTTGTGATTTTTATGAATAACTCATCAGGTTTCACTTGACTTTTTAAATATTATTTTACTATGTTTAAGGAACCTCAGAGTATGATTCAAAAAATCTCAAACATACCTCTTTTACATACAGTTAAACAAAGTTGAAGCTTCTCTGAAGTTTTTCATTAGAAATTGGCTACATGTTATTTATATAGTGATTTCCTTGTAAATCCAGATGATCTTGAATGTTGTCGATCAGATCTCTCTCTCTCTCTCTCTCTCTCTCTCTGTGTGCATGTGTATCCATTTATTTCAATTTGTTAAAAGAGAAGTTTCCCCAAACCTAGCCTGTTTATCATTGCTCAGTATTAATCAAGATCCATTTGCAGCCTTTTAGTATATTTGTTGTTACTGTGAACTTCAGAGATACAATGACCCTGTTCAGATGACAAGCTAAGTCATGGTGGTTAAGCATTTTGAGCTAAACATTATGGCTTAGCATGTCATGTGAACCATTCCTAACCATGGTGGCTGCATAACCATGGTTTAAACAAGCATAAACCATTTCCTGCAAAAGGGTTAGTGGCCTAACCATGGCTTCACGTGTTATCTGAACAGGCCCTTCATATATTTTCTAATCTTTGGGCAAGAGGAAGAAGGGAAACCATCCAAATTAAGTTTAAATGGGCCACTGGAATGAGTTGACATCACCCCTAAGGAGGACTTATATGCCCAAATCTAGGCTGACCAGATAAAATCCAGGTCAGGGCTCCTGTATCTTTAACAGTTGTAGAGAAAAGGGAATTTCAGCCAGTGTCATTTGTATGCAATTAGTTCCTGGTGATATTCCCTCTTCATCACAACAGTTAAAGGTGCAGGCACTATACTAGAGTGACCATATACAAAAGAAGGCAGGGCCCCTGCAACTTTAACAGTTGTGATGAAGAGGAAATTTCACCAGGAACTAATTGCATACAAATGACACTGGCTGAAATTCCCCTTTCTCTACAACTGTTAAAGTTATAGGAGCCCTGACCTGGATTTTATCTGGTCACCCTACCCAAGTCTTTGCAGTGGCCAGGAGTGTATTTGTAACCATGAGGCTAGTGCTCCAACTATTTCCTTTGCTAGATGTCTGATCTGGTCACAGTCACACATATCTTAGTTATATCCTATTTTAGCTAATGCAACGTGCTCTATCCAGGACTGCCTTTGAAAATTGTTCAGAAACTTCAGCTGGTAAAGAATGCTACAGCAAAACTGTTGACTTGTGCCATGTGCCAGTTACACAGAGCACGTGACTGACCCCCTTGTTGCAGCAACTTTCCTGGCTACTGGTGTATTTTCCAGGCAGAACTCAAAGTGCTGGCTATGACCTATAAAGTCCTACAGAGGTTGGGACAAGGCTCGCCAAAAGACCACCATCTCCCATATGGACCTGCGTGAATTTAAAGGTCTTCAAGGGAGGCCTTTCTCTTGATACCGTTGCCTTGGTAGCAATGTAAGAGAGGACCTTCTCAGTGGCTGCTCCCTGGCTATGGAACTTCCTGCTAAAGAAGGCTAGATTGTCTCCCTCCCTACTGGTCATCAGGATGCAAAGACTTTTCTGTTCACGTTTTAAAATGTGTTTTTAATATGTTTTTTGTTGTTGTTTTTAACTATGTTTTTTATGTTGTTGTGAATAAATAATATCAGAACAGATTCTATATTCAAATCTATACAGCAATAGCATGGTGGTGGTTTTCTGGGAAGGGGGTGTGGTGCTATATGCTGTACTTTTGAGGTTCCAAATGCTGGTTATAAACAGACATAGAATATTGCATACACACCTTTATAGGTAAGGGTGCAATCTTAACCCCGTAATGTTGCCTGATGGAGGGAGTTTTGATGTTGCGGAGGTACATCTTAACCTCCTCCACTTACAGAGAGGACCTCCACTGGTGGCGGCAGGGGCAGGGTCCACTGGAACAAAGACCCCCACTGAGAGTTCAGTGGGTGGAAAGCAAGTGCTGATGGTAGCTAGTCTCCCAAATGGGGCATTCCAGGGGCAAAGTGCAGGAGGAGACAAGCTGGGTTTGGATCCACTGAATCTAAAGCCACTCCATTCCCCCAAGGTGGTCCTGATTGGTATAGTTAATTCCTCCCATTGCTTTCAATGGTGGAAAATAAAAAAATATAATAATTTATCAGCTTAAAAAAAACTTGGCAAAACTTCCCCCTACACCCACAACACACACACACTACCCCTGCTGCACACATACTGCAGCATCTTAAGCTGACAGTATTTAAGATGTGGCAGGAGGCTTGCCACTTCCTCCTCCCTGGCCCCACATAGGATTGCTCTGAATGCTGCAATCTTATACACCAATGGCCTGCAGCCATCAGTGCACCTTTCTTGGTGCCCTGCACCTCCTACTTGTTGTTTATTTTAAATAACAACATGCCTTACTGGCACCTGTGATCATTTCAAAGCAAAGCAAGGGCCCTTAGCTGCTCTCATCTTTTCCCATTAATGCCTCTGCATCACACATGGGGCTCTGAGGCATTCTTAAGAAATTAAGATGGCAGGTGGTTGCAGCAGGTCTATGCTTTCATCTGCAGTGCTCCCATTTTGTGGTAGTGCCCAGAAATGGCCAAATGTGTCCACAGGCCCCCCAGTCCCCTATCCCTGCTATACATACTTAGCTGAGATTAAGTCCCATTAAACTCTATATGATTTTCCTTTTCTTAGACTTCTGACAGCAAATCTCTTGACCATTGTGACAGGAAATTCAGCAGGATAGTGGAAAGCTGTAGTCCAAATTGAGACCTCATTATTTCTGCAAAAGTGACTCTTATAGCTCAGTGTTACACTGAGAGCCAATACAAATCATCAATTAACTGGAAAGAGGGGGGAGCTACATCCTTAAGTGGAGCATAATTTCATCCAAATTCTGATAGCTAACACTCAAGAAACATATTTAACAATTAGTTACAACTGATAAAACATCAATAGTACTCTCAGGATTGGTGAATCTGTCAAGCTCAAGTTCTCATTTTTCTGATGCTTAGTTCATTCTGCATTGGATTGCAGATTTGGGTATACATTTTTGTGTACACTTTTTAATCCACAGTTTTCCAAAAAGTACACATTTTTTTATAATTTTTAGAAAAATAAAGCGGTTTGTGCATATTTTTGCAAATATATGCATTTTATGCATATATTTTCAAAATGACACATTTTTATACACTTTTTTGTAAACCACTTTTTGTAAACCACTTTTGTGGTTATAGGTCCTGGTAAGTATAGAATGATTGGCTGGTTGTGGAGGGGTGCCTGGATTGGCTAGCTGTGTAACAGTGGGAGGAGCTAGAGAGTGAGTGGAATGTATATATGTGTCTGACAGAGAGAGCTGACAGGGTTGATTGGGGGGAGATTTGAGGGGGATTTTTGAGAGATGTTGAAAGGGATTTGAGAGAATTGAGAGACTGAGATAAAATTTTAGAGCATAGATCAAATGAATTTATTATTTGTTTATTTGTTTATTTATTGCATTTTTATACCGCCCTATAGCTGAAGCTCTCTGAGTGGTTCACAAATATTAAAACCATGAAATCATTTTAAGAAATATAAAACAAACCACAATCTAAAAACACAAATTACATACAATATAAAAACACAACCAGGATAAAAACAAGAAGCAGAGATTAAAACGGATTAAAATACAAATGTAAAACAGCAAGGGTTAAAATTTAATTAATTTAGCTGTTAAAATGCTGGGAGAATAAAAAGGTCTTCACCGGGCGATGAAAGGAGTACAAAGTAAGCGCCAGGCGAACCTCTCCAGGGAGCTCATTCCACAGCCAGGGTGCCAAAGCAGAGAAAGCGCTCCTTCTAGTGGCCACCTGCCTTACTTCCTTTGGCAGGGGCTCACAGACCCCTGTAGACAATCTTAGGGTCCAGGCAGGTACATATAGAAGGAGGCGTTCCTTTAGATAACCTGTCCCCAAGCTGTTTAGGGCTTTAAATGTTAGTACCAGCACTTTGAATTGGGCCCGGACCTGGACTGGCAGCCAGTGAAGCTGGAAAAGGACTTGCGTAATGTGATCTCATTGGCCAGTCCCTGTTAGCAAACGTGCTGCCCTGTTTTGTACCAGCTGAAGTTTCCGGACCGTTTTCAAAGGCAGCACCATGTATAACACCTTGCAGTAATCCAAACGAGAGGTTATGAGAGCATGGATAACTGTAGCTAGGCTATCTCTGTCCAAATGAAGAACAGTTTATCAACATATAAAAGTTCTGACTGAAACCAATAAGCATTGAAACCTTGTAACCAATATGCAATAGAACTGAAGTAACTATTAAGCTTGTTGACATGCAATTTCTTATTAATAAATTCTTGTTAATTCACTCTCCTGGTATGGTCTGTGGGTGTACCTGAGAAGGTACTGGTGGCAGCGGAACAAAGAAGTTATCTGGAGGCCAGGTTGCTGGGCTGTGGTGCTGTGGGGCCTAAATAGTAAAGGCGAGACAGGGGCAGCAGCAGCAAGTGGTCGAGGATAACCTCACAGGAACCAGCAGCTCATGAAATATATTCCCTGTAAGTCATCGAGAGATCTCAGATCAACATCAGAGGCTCTAGTCTACATGCCCCTGCTGCTTAAGGTGCAGCTGGTAGCCACACATGACAAGATTGCTGTGGAAAATTTTACTGAGGAAGATCTTTCTGGTGGCTGGTGAAAACTGTGGTTATTTCAAATGATTAGGGACTGAATATTTGTTTAGAAGCAGAGTTATGGATGAGAGGGAGGTTTTCTTTCCTTGTTATTGAGTTTTTATCAAGGTGGTGGGTTTGGGTTTGTTTGTTTTTATCTTTGTTTTAAATTGTTTGAGCTTGTGTGGTAAACTTGTGTGGTAAGCTTTTTTGTCTTAATGGCAGAATACAAACATTTCAACAAGCACATATAAAAATGAGTCCCTCTGCTTGAGCAGTCAGGGATTGTATGACAACTCCCCAGCTTTTGGTGCTGGAGAACAGCAAATAAGTTGTGGTAGGTAGCCCAATGAAAATGTTTACCCAGTCTGCAGTGGCTGCTGTGAAAAAGACTCATGCATGCTGGGGATCATTAAGAAAGGAATCAAAAATAAAACTGACAATATCATATTGCCCATTTACAAATCTATGTGGAACCACAATTGGAATTCTGTGTAGAATTCCAGTCACCACGCCTCAAAAAGGATATCGTAGAGCTAGAAAAGTGCCGAAAAAGGCAAACAGAATGATCAAGCGACTGGAGCAACTCCCCTTTGACAAATGTTTGAGCCTTATCTGCTTAGAAGAAAGGCAAGAAGGGGGAAATATGATAAAGGCACATACACTTATGCATGGTATGAAGGAATTGAACAAGAAGATCTTTTCTCCCTGTTTCATAACACTAGAACCCAGGGCAACCCAATGAAGCTGAATGGTGGGAGATTCAGGACAAATAAAAGGAAGCACTTCTTTGCCCAACACCTAGTGTTTTCCGATATCAAGGTTCCTAAGCTGTTAAGGAGTTTGAAAATTGAAAATATAACTAATTGCAAAGCCATCAGTACAAAATGTTTGAAACAATGAGGCACAACTCTAAAAGGCACTCACTTTTCCATTTGTTTCCTTTCAGACTACTGAGGATTCGTTGAAAGTGTCATCTCCTTTATTTTGCAATGAATAAAGCATGTCTTGGAATGAAAGGGTTAAATGTATGCCATTCTTCCATTATGTAGATGGCGCAAAATGTAGTGTCACTTTCTATTCTTATTACAATCGTGAGACTGTCACTATAATTGATTAATTTTCTGCCATTCTCTCTCCCTCTCTCTCTGATCTCTTTGTCGCAAGAATAAGCTATCACAGAATTTTAATGCTTGGTACACTTAATGTTCTTAATGTATTCCGATTCTCATTCTTGTGACAAAGGTTGGCACAAAATCAGACCGTATTCATAAAAACGGCTTCCAAAATAAAGCAGAAGACTGTACAAAATCCATCTTCATGACAATCTTGAGAACAATGAGGACAGAAATATCACAAAACAAAACCCTCTGTTCTTGTGGCAATTTTAGTATTGTAATCTCACAATACTTCAAAATGCATTTCTCAACCTTTTTGATTGGATTTGTTAAATGAAATTTTAGAATACCGAGACCATTCAAAATATTGTTCACAGGATGTCACCATAAGTGGCAACTAATTTAGATTCTCCTCATGTGAGTTGTTTGAAATAATTGTAGTCTAGTGAAAAATCATCATCTGGCACCAAGGGCCTATGTTCATGTTAAAATATTCCAGATTTTCATATGGGATTCAGTCACTTATTATAATATGTTGAAATTATATCTCCATGTCCCTCTTGAATGCCTGATCCTGATAGTAAAGCCTGATCCAAAGACTACACATGAGTAACTCTTCCTTTACTCTGCTGAACAGAAGAACAGTGCTATTAGTTGACACCAGTAATAATTCCGTGGTGGATATGGAAGGAATGCCTCTACCCACCACTGGAATGTGGCCCCTGAAACTGAATTTGACCCTTGGGCTGTAAGAGGTTCCTTATCCCTAATTTGGTTTCTGGGTCTTGCTGTGTGTTGACTTGTACTGAATTTTGTTCTTTCCTGTTTACATCGGATCTTCTGCCTTGATCAGTATTGGAATCTTCTTGTTTGGTTCCTCTCTCTAAATGGATGGCATTACGTTCTAGGCATATAAGAACTGATAGGGTTTCTCCCACAGTTCCTATTGTTAAAGATGTGCGGTGTATAATGTCACGTCGTTCATGCTTTGATCTATTTTTTCATGCTAAATTCACTTTATGGGGCAATCCAGATCTAAGAATTGGTAAGAATTTTGTTGTTGTTGTTGTTTTGGACATGAATAGATAAGACAACTGGTGGGTGCTGATCAAGAGGTGGGTGCTGGTGATAAGTTATTGCTGTTTTCTATCCTGCAAGCCAAATATGATTTGTCAGATGCAATTGCAGGATTTGTTAGTATCTTGGTTTGGCCCTGCCACTTTTACAGCATCGGAGTTTCTGTCATTATTGTAAGTACTTGTTGAGGCTGGTCAGGCAAAGCAACCCATAATCCATGGGCAGAATCCAATGTTGCCCATCTGCTAGTGGAGCTGGCCACTGAATCTGGTTTGTGGTCAGCCAGCCCCACCAATTCCATTCCGCAAGCAGCTCCTACTACTTGTGGAACAATGATTTAGCATTTCCAGGGGCAAACAAAAAGGCTAATTTCTGGAAGTCTGAGCTCCTTTATTTTTTATTTTTATTTATTTATGACATTTTTACACAACCCAATAGCCAAGGCTCTCTGGGCAGTCCACAGTTAAATTTTATGCGATCTCTGCTGACCTCCCCCTGTCAAGAAACAAGTGTTTACACTTGTTTTGGGTTGTCCTGAAAGCATTAAATTGCTGTTCCGCAAGCACTGAAACCACGTGCGGAACAGAATTGGTGAGTTTGGTTGTGCATGCAAGGACAGTGTTGGATTCTGCCCTATGACTGTAAATACTTGTTATTGATATACAGGGTTCTAAGCAGGAATGGAATAGGGAACTGGATTTGTCCCTAATCAATGGATTGCTGCTTTGGCATCTATACTTGCTGTGTCTGTGGATCTTAGGTGACAACTCATTCAGCATATTGGACGCTACATTTAATAAGGATTTGTCTAATTCAGCTAATTGCTGTGGTGCAGTGCAATTAATGCTTCTTTTAATTGCTAGAAAGTTGCATTTTATATGTATTCGTTGACATGAAAATTCTATGTGTACATATCTATCTATCTATCTATCTATCTATCTATCATCTATCTATATTTCTCTACTCTATTTTTATTATTTACCCTGTTCAGATGACACACTAAGCCACGATGGTTAAGCATTTTGAGCTAAACGTTATGGCTTAGAGTGTCATGTGAACCATGACTTGGCATGTCGTGTGAACCATTCCTAACCATGGTGGCTACATAACCATGCTTTAAACATGCTCACTAAAAAACTGCTGCCAAGGGGTTAGCAGCCTAACCATGGCTTAAACATGGTGTCTGAACTGACCCATTATTATTATTTGGTTGAAATCTTACAATAAAAAATGAATTTAAAAAAATCACACTGAAAAACATTGTATTTGTGGTGAAATGATGGTTAAAATCTGAACGAAGCCCCCAATTTTACTAATTGACAAAGATTGCCTACTCTCTTATAAAGAAAAGCATAAAAAACAATGCTTTGCCAAGTTTTTTTCTTTTCTTAACAGCACTACACTGAGGTCCTCAAGTTGGACACTCACACATTATACTTCCAAGGCCAGATCTACACCAAGCAGGATATAACACTATGAAAGCGGTTTGAAAACAGTATATGGACTGTGTCATGGGCCCCAACAGTTGTTAGCAAACTTCAGTACCATTATAAAGCTGTAGTGTGTAGATCCTGCCCAAGACTACACAAATGAAATGACCAATGGAACTTAATGTGTAAAATTACTTATGCCAGTGACACTTTGGGCCTGTTCAGAAGGCAGCTTAAACCCTGCTGATTAAGGCTTTGGGTTAAATAGCAGGGTTTAAGGTGTCTTGTATGATGCGTTTTGTTAAACCCGGCTCACTCACTAACCACAGTCGGACCATCTGCAGAGGGTTACCAGCTCTAACCGTGGCTTAAAGTGTTGGGTGCGACAGCACAGCTTGTGGTTAGTGCTAACCCCAGAGAACCATAGTTTCACTAAGCACAGAGCCTGAAGTGTCATTTGAACAGGCCCATTAAGTTATGTTTATGATACTTTTAAAAAATATTTAGTTGAAAATGTCACTGGCGAGTAAAGACCTGCCCCAAAGAACAGATGCACAATGAATATAACGCTAACATTGTATTTAGAAGTTTGGAAAACTTGTAAGGGTATACAGAATTATAGCATACTATCTGCCTGAAGGGGAAGCAAAATTGGATTTTGTGACTGTTTTGAAAAATGTGTATCAAGAATATTAAAATACGGATATAAAATGTTTAGTTCAGTAGATTATATTCCATTTTCTTGCTTTATTTCTCTCTTATCCCACTGTAGAGGATGCATCGTTTCATTTATTAAAAAGACCTTTATAAATCTATCCAGGTATAAAATATAGACTATACTGCTCTGTCAGCCACTACGTCTACGTCTATATTGATATATTCTTAAAAATTCTAGATAATAGGATGGAGCCTTTAAAAAAAGTCAGAGCATTTTGCCTATATGTAGATATGACATCAACTAAATTCAGTCAAACAAAATTAACAGTGCAATCCAATGCACTCCAAAGTAAGTCCTCTTGTTGAACTGTGGTTATGCTCAGATAAGTGTATATATGTTTGCAGCCTTAGTCAAGAACCTTAAGAAACCCAGGTTAAATCATCTCATCAATATCTGTTAACTCCTGAGGTTGTCTTCAAATGTTGCCTCCTGTTTAGTGTACCTTATGTATAGGGTGACGATATGAAAAAGAGGACAGGGCTCTTGTATAGAAAGGGAATTTCAGCATATGTGATATGTGTGCATGCAACACCTGGTGAAATACTCTCTTCATCACAACAGTTAAAGCTGCAGGAGCTTTACTAGAGTGACGAGATACAAAAGAGGGCAGGGCTCCTGCACCTTTAACTGTTGTGATGAAGAGGGAATTTCACCAGGTGCTGCATGCATACAAGTGACACCTGCTGAAATTCACTTTTCTGTTAAACTGCTACAGGAGCCCTGTCCTCCTTTTCATATAGTCACCCTATCACTATCATTATCTTCCATCATTATTTACATTGTTGTTTATAACGTTCAAAGTACTTCACATATGTTATTCTATTATTATCTTTACAACAACCTTATAAGATTTATTTATTCATGTTATAACTATAAACCACTTACATTTAAAGATTTCAAATCCTGACACAATTCATAGAAACAAAAAGATTAAGACCAATACATAGACCACATATGACATGTTACCAAGTGTGTGAAGAAAAAGGAGGGGCAATAGGAGGTTTAAGAGGGGTTCACTCCAAAGTGCCCAACTTCCCACTGCTCTGTGGACAGTGGGCAAACAAATTACCAGTAGATTGCCACCACCTCTTAATCCAGCCTGAGCCAGGGGTTACTCAGACCTTTCAGGAACAAAGACAAACAGGAGTCTCAGCCATGATCCTTGTCATAAAATCACCAGGGCAAGATGTACAGGAGTGGCAGAAGCTCCAACTAAGTTAAAAGAAAAAAGCCAATTACAACAAACATTCAATAGGAAAGGGGGTTGGATGCTACATAAATGAAGTCTTCAAGAGATAGCCATGCAGTTTCAAACTTCCTTCCCCTGGGCTGTAGCCTGTTCCTGGATATTGGATATTGGGGAGTTTCAAGCAGCAGCAGTTGCAAAAAGATGTCCTTTTCATAGAATCATAGAATAGTTGAGTTGGAAGGGCCTATGAGGCCATTAAGTCCAACCCCTTGCTCGATGCAGGAATCCACCTTAAAGCATGCCTGACAGATGGTTGTCCAGCTGCCTCTTGAATGCCTCTAGTGTGGGAGAGCCCACCACCTCCCTAGGTAATTGGTCCCATTGAAGTTTTTCCTGATGTCCAGCCAGAATCTGGCTTCCTGTAACTTGAGCCCATTATTCCGTGTCCTGCAGTCTGGGTTGATCAAGAATAGATCCTGGCCCTCCTCCGTGTGACAACCTTTCAAGTATTTGAAGAGTGCTATCTTGTCTCCCCTCAGCTTTCTCTTCTCCAAGCTAAACATGCCCAGTTCTTTCAGTCTCTCCTCATAGGGGATTGTTTCCAGACCCCTGATCATCCCTGATCATCCTAAAATGAGGCTTGAGAGAGACCAATGCTTATGCAAGGAAACAGACCAGACCAGACAGGGTAGCACTAACATGGGTAAAAGCTTATACTAGGGATCAACAGAGCTTCAGTATCCTATATCTCTGCAGGAGCCCTGTCCTGAACATAAGGTGAACAGGATGATGGAGTTTGCCTTCTTGAGAGAAGGTCAGCCAAAATCTGGGCAGTGGAGCACCATAGACCCATATGTTCAAAAGTTCTGTAAATAGAATCTGCACATCACACCACATCAGGCACCAATCAGGAAAACTGGCCCACAGTTTCAGCCTAAGACCTTGCTCTGGTGAAGGCACCTATGCTTTTAGCATGGCACCTTGCTCTGTTGAGCAAGGAGACTAGTGATTTCAGAGAGAAGAAAGTTTGCCTATGGAAACCAAGCTTTGAATGATTTCAGCATCAGCATGGCACCTTGCCTTTCGGAGGCAAAGCATATTGACTGCCCCAAACCCAGGGATTTAATACTTTTTAGACAAAAGAATAGACATCATAACCAGCATGACTACAACTCAATAGCTGCATAAAAATTCTCAAGAATTGGCGAATGACAGTTTCTGCCCGGAAACAAAAGATTGGAGTTTAGTACATATCAAAGCCATCCTGAGAACAAAAGGGAAATATTAGATGTGAATGGGTTTTCCATTGCCTACTTGCGTAACCCTTTTCAACCCATTCATGTTCATACTTCCAGCAGGCAAGTGTGTCCTGGCCTATTCACAGGAAGAAATCACAATGGAATTGCTTCTTTGCATAACTTCCCAATTTTGAAAGTTCCCTAGCTTGAGGCCATGAAATATTATGCAGCCTGGTTTGAGAGGATAACACCATGTCTCACCTCATGTACATGACCTGGGTCTCCTAAAATAGTTTCACAATAACTACCGTATTTCCTTGATTCTAAGACACACTTTCCCTCCCCCCCATATTTCCGTCTGTAAAAATGGAGTGCGTCTTAGAATCGATGGTGTCTAAGAATCGCCGGATTTCTCCAGTGCTAGAATGGGGTTGAAGATACCCCCTCACCCACAGCGCCTTCACAAAGGGGCTCTGCATACCCCCCCAAGTGACTCAGCCTTCTCCTTGGCCTCCAGCGCCGCCCCGGTCTGCGCCGCCAGCTCCGCTTGCAGCGGCCTCCCCGCCCTGGAAATGCGGTGTTACTACAAAGTAGGCTATGATCCCATGATCTGTAGTAACGCCATGTTTCCAGGTTGGAGAGGCCGCTGCAAGCAGCGCTGGCGGCAAGGACTGGGGCGGCGATGGGGGAAGGCTGGTCCTCACTGCTGCAGTGGTGGCTCTTTGCTGGCAGCGGCCTCCCCGTCCTGGAAATTTGGGATCGTGGCCTAGTTTGTAGTAACGCCGCATTTTCAGGCTGGGGAGGCCACTGCAAGTGGCACTGGCAGCGAGGACCAGGGCGGCAATGGAGGTGAGTGGGGAAGGCCGTTCCTCGCTGCCGTGGCGGCAGCTCCTCACTGGCAGAGGCCATTCCGGTGCTGGTGCTTGCGGACCGGGGTGGTGAGGACCAGGGTGGCGAGGACTGGGGCAGCGATGGTGGCGAGGACCGGGGCAGTGCTGGTGGCGAGGACTGGGGCAGCACTGGTGGTGAGGACTGGGGTGGTGAGGACCGGGGCGGCCCTGGCGGTGAGTGGGGAAGGGAGGAGGGGGACTCATGCCTGGGCTGGGCCAGCCCAGCAGGTCCCTGGGTGGCGGATCGAGGGGGAGCATGCACAACCCTACTGTATTTCTTCGATTCTAAGAATCACTGGTCCCCAATATTACGTGTCTGAAATGGGGTACGTCTTAGAATCGACGCAACGCTTTTTTCCTGACGGTGGCCCTAAAATTAAGGTGCGTCTTAGAATCGATGGCATCTTAGATTCGGTGAAATACTGTACTCCATTTATGGAAAAGTGTATGTACATAGCTGCCACTGGTGGAGAGGTGTAGTTTGTATGTGCAGGAGTGACACTCTATCCAAGATAGTCCTTAACAGATATAAGAATATAAGGACATAAGAAAAGCCATGCTGGATCAGACCAAGGGTACATCTAATCCAGCACCAGCTGTTGACCATGGAACTACAATCAGGACATGGTGCAACAGCAACCTCCCACCCATGTTCCCCAACATCTAGTGTAATACAGGCTTACTGCCTCTGAGACTGGAGGTTGCACTTAGCCGTCAGGACTAGTAACCATTGATAACCTTCTCCTCCAGGGACTTATCCAAGCCATCCAAACTGGTGGCCATCACCACATCTTGTGGTAGTAAATTCCAGAGTTTAACTATGCCCTGTGTGAAGTACTTCCTTTCTGTCCTGAATCTCCCACCAGTCAGCTTCATGGGATGACCCCGGGCTCTAGTATTATGGGAGAGGAAGAAAATGTCTCTTTTCCCACATTCTCCACACCATACATAATTTTGTACACCTCTATCAAGTCTCCCCTTAGCCTCCTTTTTTCCAAGCTGAACAATCCCAGCTGTTGTAACCTTCCCTCATACGGGAGATGCTCCAGTCCCTTGATAATTTTAGTTGTCTTTTTCTGCACTTTTTCCAGCTCTACAATATCTTCTTTTAGGTGTGGTGACCAAAACTGTACACAGTATTCTAAGTGTGGACACACTTAGTAAGCAACAGTACACAAGAAAGGCTTGCATAAAAAGATGGGTCTTCAACAACATAAAAATAAAAAGTGTTGCTGCATGTCTAATGCGTCGGGGAAGATTATTCCACACATCGGGCATCACTACACTAAATAACTTGCTCCAAACAACTGTGGAGTGGACCCCAGAAATATGTGATACCACCAGGAGAACAGAGTAGTATTATCACCATATTGTCAGTGGCGCTCTGAGGTTAAGAGAAGGCTTGCTGAAGGCCACCTAGTGAATTCACTGCACAGGTGAGATTTGCCGTGCAATCCTATTCAGGCTTTGGGTGCCTCTACAAGAGCAATTTAAAGCTCTTTCAAGGCGCATTACAAATTTTACCTCTACAAGAGCAGAGCGCAAATCGGGGGTTGAGGCGCTTTTTATCTCCACTTATGCGCATTATCGAATGTGCGTTAAATAGTGAGTTTTAATTTGCCGTGGGAGTTAAAGCACCTTATGGCCACGTAAACATGTGATTCTCTGTATGTAAACAACTTTAAAACGCATTTCATATAGCCCGTAATGCGCTTCACTGCCTCTCGTGAATAGGTATTAGAAGTAAATGCACTTCTCCGTATATGCGCATAATCGGGCAACTGGTCATCAAAGCGAAATCTTGTAGAGGGGACCTTTATTGGAAATAATACCTACTATGTTTAATGGGATTTATTCCCAGGAAAGTGTGCATAGGATTGCCACCACAAACCAGGGATGCTCTAATTCATCGCTCAGCCCCCTTTCCAGTAATTACACCAGCTTCCATAATTCGTTAGTTAATTCTGCACTTTACATGTGACCACATAGTACTTCTTCCATGCTAATGTTATATATTTTTCTAGTATGAAGGTATTCTCAATTTCTTCAGTGTGTGTATTTAATCTCTATGTTAAATAAGAAAAAGAGGTAGTTGTCATTATCAGTGTAATCCTATAGGTGTCTACTCAGAAATAAGTTTCACTGAGTTCAGTGAGGCTTACAGGGCTACAAAGTTTCAGCTTACGTCATTGGTTTAAGATTTTTCCCCCTTTTATATAAAATTCAGATTTAAGGAAAATGGAAACGGAGGGGGGAGGGAGGAAAAGCACTGATGCATTTATCTTTCTCAGAACTTTGCTCCTGTGAATTGGACTTCCATGGGTTTATCTTATCAAACAGTAATGCAAATGGTTTTGTTGAGTTCTGTGGCTTTTTCACAGTTATCGCTGTATTGTAACCATGATTTTTAGAAAGTTTTTATAAAAATATATATCACTAATGGATTTGCAGCTAACCTATGGCCACAGTCCTGGTCAGTTGCCTTTGGTATCACTCATGTATGCATTCAGCTGATAAGTACTGTAGTTCATTTTCCTCTTGGGCAAGCACACAAGGTTTTTTCCCCAGGGTTTTTTTTCTAAAAGAGAGAAAGAGAGAAACCTTCAGACTCATAATTACCTTAGCTTGAGACAAGAATAGTGAAATACACTCGATTGCTTCCAAACCTTGGTAGAATTCGATGAAATGAATCAGTTTGCTAAAGAAAAGACAGTGATAGATTTATTTGGGGGGGGGTATTCTAATGCATTTATCTGAATTCCTTTGAAATGTGTCAAATTCAAAATTATCAGTGTGATGATAATAGTACAATTAAAGGTGCACTGATATCTATTAATGAATTCGGTTGCATAATTTTTGGGATCCCGCTGAGGCCGCCATGAATAGAAGTGTGTTTGTGTGTGTGTGGTGGAGGGAGACCTTTGCTGATAACCTCCCTTCCCCAACACTCCTATCACCTCCTGTACATTTCCACAGGATTCCACCACTCTACAGAACAGATTTTCAGGGGGTACTGGGAGAAAGGGGAGCATCCCTGGTTTTATCTTCTTTCATCTCCTCCATCCACACTGCCATTCTAAACATTACCAAACACTAGAGCCGCACACCAACTGCAAGGTTCAACTTGGTCCCCATTTCAGCACTTTTGAAAATGGCCCAATTCTGCTTGGAGATCATCCGCTTCAACCCAGGTACCAAACCTGAATCGAGATGTGGTAATCCGAGGCTTCATGCCTCCCATTGGCTGTCATAGGACATTTTAAAAACAGCTATATCTTTTTTTTCCTGTTTGTCAGATGTGGGTGAAATTTGAACATGAAATAGCCCTTAGGAGGAGGGGATTTTGACTGCCAAATTTCAGGTGCTATGCATCTTTATATTTTGATTTCTGTTTTTAGTGGAACTGCCAATAAGACCTTTTTTTTAAAGTCTTGGAAGAATTGGATGAAATTTGAAGGGACAATTGCCCCTTCTTGAGGGGATCAAGCCTGCCAAGTTTCAGATGAATAGGTGCAAAGATGCACTTATCCCCCTGTGTTTCTTGAAGACCATTCTTCTGAAAATGAAAGGCAGCATAGCAGTGGTCCCACATAAGAAATCCTCAGATTTGATAGGGGAGTGATTTGTTTCCCCCCCCAATGGGTTTTTGAGCAATTTGTATGAAAATAGTACCCATCGTAGAGGTAACTCCAGGCAAGAAACTACAGTTTCAGAAGGATAGGTACAGGGGCTTAGAAGTTATGATAATTGAAAACCTGTTTAAGCTTCTTTTTTCATAGTGAAGCCTGGTGGTGTTGGAAGAATATACATCCCATAGTTCCATTGTTGGTCTCCCACAAAGTACACTAATTGGAGATGCCCTGGTAAAATGTGCCCAATGACTAGAAAATGGACCTGTCTATTACTAAGTGACTTTCCCCCACAAAAAAGTCCCCATACATTTTAAAAGTCCCCATTGGTGCCAGTGGGATGATTTTTAGGAGGGTTTCATAGGGTCGTCCAGGGAGGAGATGCAGTTAGATCACATCTACAGCATATCATTAATGCATCTCTCAGGGAGGGGAGCTTTCCATCATGTTTAAAAGAGGCAGTGGTAAGGCCGCTTCTAAAAAAGCCCTCCCTGGATCCCCTGGACTTTAATAACTACAGGCCAGTATCAAATCTTCCATTTTTGGGCAAGGTGATCAAGAGAGCAGTTGCTTTTCAACTCCAGGCAGTCTTGGATGACACTGATTTTCTAGACCCATTTCAAACCGGCTTCAGAGCAGGATACGGAGTTGAGACCGCTTTGGTCGCCTTAGTAGATGATCTACGCCTTAGTATCGACAGGGGGAGTGTGTCCCTGCTGGTACTCTTGGACCTCTCAGCGGCTTTCGATACCATCGACCATCTGGAGCGCCTGGGGGAATTGGGAATCGGGTGCACTGTGCTTCAGTGGTTCCAATCCTATCTCTCGGGCAGGCTCCAGATGGTGATGCTTGGGGATAGCTGCTCTTCAAAAAAGGAGCTGCTATGTGGTGTACCACAAGGTGCCATCCTTTCCCCAATGCTGTTTAACATTTACATGAAACCGCTGGGAGAGATCATCCGGAGGCATGGGGCAGGGTGCTATCAATACGCTGATGACACCCAAATATATTTCTCTATGCCTTCGACAACATCGTCAGCTAAGGATAGTGTGTCTCCTCTGAATGAATGCTTGGAGGCGGTAATGGGCTGGATGAGGAAAAACAAACTGAAGCTGAATCCAGACAAGACGGAGGTGCTTGCTGTCAAAGGCCCCAACCTGGGTCTGGAGGTGTGTCAACCAGTTCTGGATGGGGTTACACCCCCCCTGAAAGATTGTGTTCGCAGCTTGGGGGTACTCCTGGATCCGTCGCTCCAGATGACAGCTCAGATTGATGCGACGGCCAGGAGTGCCTACTATCAGCTTCGGCTGATACGCCAGCTGCGCCCCTTCCTAGAGTTGGAAGACCTAAAGACGGTAGTGCACGCACTGGTAACTTCGAGGCTCGACTTCTGCAATGCGCTGTACATAGGGCTACCTTTGTGCCTAGTCCGGAAACTTCAGCTTGTTCAAAATATGGCAGCCAGGTTGGTCACCGGTACACCTAGGGGTGATCACATTACACCAGTTTTAAAATCGCTTCACTGGCTGCCAATCAGTTTCCGGGCGAAGTATAAAGTGTTGGTTATTACCTTTAAAGCCCTACATGGTTTGGGTCCAGGGTACCTACGGGATCGCCTTCTCCCGTACAATCCGCCCCGCACACTTAGGTCCTCTGGGAAGAACTTACTCAAGCCAGTCAGAACTAGGCTGGCGGGTGTTACCCAGAGGACCTTCTCTTCCATCGCTCCCAGACTATGGAATGGTCTGTCGGAGGAGGTTAGACAAATTGACAGTCTTCATGAATTTAAGAGAGTCATGAAGACTGTCCTCTTCCGACAGGCCTATCCAGATGAATTTTAAGATGTTTTTAATGTTGTATTTTTCTCTTGTTTTAAAATTTTTTTAACTGTTGTGATTTTTATGTTTTATATTGTTGTTGTTCCCCCCTCGATCCGGAGGGAGAGGCGGGCTACAAATAAATATTATTATTATTATTATTATTATTATTATTATTATTATTTCATAGGATTTGGGAGCTCTTCACTCCCCAGCAGCAACACACACGCACATGCACACTGCAATTAGGCTTTAAAAAACCTCCATTGTTACTAGGGATGTGCACTGGATCGGACCCGATCCACGATCCGAGTCCGGTCCAGTGGGAAATCGGATAAATTATCCGATTTCCGATCCCGCAGCTGGATCGGCCGATCCAATCCGAACCGGTCCGAAAAAGCTCCGAACCGGTTCGGCGGATCGGCGGATCGGCGGGCGCCCACTGGCGCCCACCGCCGCTTCCATTGGCGGGCGCCAGCGGGCGCCCGCCGATGAAAGTGGACAGCGGGGGGGGGAGGAGGGGGGCACTTACCTTCTCGGCCCGGTGGCTCCCGTCCGGCGCCGGCGCCTACTACTACTAGCAGGCTCCGCGGCCTGCTCTAGGGTGGCGCGCCGGGTGATGTCATCACCCGGCGCGCTACTCTAGAGCAGGCCGCGGAGCCTGCTGGTAGTAGTAGGCGCCGGCGCCGGACGGGAGCCACCGGGCCGGGAAGGTAAGGAGGGGGTGCGTGGAGGGGAGGAGGGGGCGCGCGGAGGGGGGAGGGGGGAGGGGGGCCCTTACCTTTCCGGCCCGGCGGCTCCCGTCCGGCGCCGGCGCCTACTATTCCCAGCAGGCTCCGCGGCCTGCTCTAGGGTGGCGCGCCGGGTGATGTCATCACCCGGCGCGCTACTCTAGAGCAGGCCGCGGAGCCTGCTGGTAGTAGTAGGCGCCGGCGCCGGACGGGAGCCGCCGGGCCGGAAAGGTAAGGAGGGGGTGCGTGGAGGGGAGGAGGGGGCGCGCGGAGGGGGGAGGGGGGCCCTTACCTTTCCGGCCCGGCGGCTCCCGTCCGGCGCCGGCGCCTACTATTCCCAGCAGGCTCCGCGGCCTGCTCTAGGATGGCGCGCCGGGTGATGTCATCACCCGGCGCGCTACTCTAGAGCAGGCCGCGGAGCCTGCTGGAAGTAGTAGGCGCCGGCGCCGGACGGGAGCCGCCGGGCCGGAAAGGTAAGGAGGGGGTGCGTGGAGGGGAGGAGGGGGCGCGCGGAGGGGGGAGGGGGGCCCTTACCTTTCCGGCCCGGCGGCTCCCGTCCGGCGCCGGCGCCTACTATTCCCAGCAGGCTCCGCGGCCTGCTCTAGGATGGCGCGCCGGGTGATGTCATCACCCGGCGCACTACTCTAGAGCAGGCCGCGGAGCCTGCTGGAAGTAGTAGGCGCCGGCGCCGGACGGGAGCCGCCGGGCCGGAAAGGTAAGGAGGGGGTGCGTGGAGGGGAGGAGGGGGCGCGCGGAGGGGGGAGGGGGGAGGGGGGCCCTTACCTGCCCGGCCCGGCGGCTCCCGTCCGGCGCCGGCGCCTACTACTACCAGCAGGCTCCGCGGCCTGCTCCAGGGTGGCGCGCCGGGTGATGTCATCACCCGGCGCGCTACTCGAGAGTAGGCCGCGGAGCCCGCTGGTAGTAGCCGCCGGCGCCGGACGTGCCGAGAAGGTAAGTGGCGGGGAAGGGGGCTTACCCCCCCCCCGGAGCCGTCCGCTTCTATCCGCTGGCGCCCGCGGGCGCCAGCGGATGGAAGCAGGCGGCCCCAGGGGGGGTAGGGAGCGCGGGGGAGGGGGTTTACCTGCCGGGGCCGTCCACAGCGGACGGCCCCGGGGGGGGAGGGAGTTAGGCCCCCCCTTACCCACCCGCCGCCATTTTTTCCTCATAGACTTGCATTGCAATGCAAGTCTATGGGGAAAAAAATGGCGGCCGATCCAAAAATTTCCGATTTTTGGATCGGGATCGGACTCGATCCGGTCCGGGGGGCCTCCGATTTTGTCCGAACCGGTCCGGGACAAAATTGGAGGTCCCGATCCGGGTCCCGATCCGATCCGGGGGGTCCGTGCACACCCCTAATTGTTACCAATGGAGATGTTTTAAAAGCATCACTTATGATATGGCAGGGAGGAGGGGAAAGCCTTTATCTCTAATAAGATATTATGGCAGGGGTTAGTTGGGGATCTCCTGCAGATTGTACCTAGCCTGTGGGCAGGAGTTTCTCCACCCTGCTCTATAGGGTTTCCTCTGCAAGACAAGTTAGTCAAGTGGGGTCATTACATTGCATTCCATAAAAGAAAAGTAAGAATATGTAGAAGTCCCATCTGAGAATGGGAGAGAGGAAGTAATCCCCCAAGGTGTGGGGAAAAGCAGCCCTTTCTACCACTGAAATGCAAGCAAGGGTGTCTGTTTCTATGTCTGTTTACTCATAAGTAAGTGCCACCTTCACTGAGTGCCATTTTTTGGCATGTAAATCAGATCAAATAAATACATATGTACTACTGAGACCAATGGAGCTTATTTCCTAGTAAGTCTGCATACAATTTCAGCCAAAGGCTGCAATTGTTTACACCCGTAAGCCCTACTGAACACGTCTTTCTTCTGAGTAAAAATGTGTAGCACTGTGCTGTAAGTGACTGGCCTGCGTTAAACTGAAGATGGCTGTTCTGCAAAGATAGGAGTACTGAATGCTTGCACCTCCTGAGTAGAATGTGGCAGCTGCTACAAAGTGAAATGCTACACTGCAATAGTTCAGGACAGTGAAAAAGAACATTGCATCTAATTGAAACTGCAGGAGAAATGTTGGTAGGCAGAATGCAATTACACAAATTGGAATTTTTCCAGGACACCAGGGTTAATCTGCCTACTTCTTTTTAAAAGGCATGGGAGGATGGGGAATGCTGTGATGTTTGTTGATATGCTACATCCACATGGCATCTCTTGAGCCATCACAGGGGGAGAGAGGGAGATTTTCCTATCTAATGAAATTTTCTTGCCTGAAATTGTTCTAAGAATGAGCTTGGCCAACACCTGCCTAACTCTGTGTAACAAAGGCATTGAAAGAGAGTAAAGGATAAGCAACTGGTACCAATGTGTGTACACATTGGTACCAGTTGCTTATTCTTTAATCTCTGAACTTGTGTGTACAGCACACAAATTGTTTTGTATTTTAATATGGGATAATGGGTTAAAGGGAGACCTGGATTCAAATTGCATCTCAGCCATGATCTTGGGACAGTTACCGTCGTTCCATCTAACATAAATACTGAGGAGATTTGTGTGAATGAAACTATATGTTGCTGTTGCCCAACTGGGTGCTGGAGTCCGATGGACTCCCCCACATCCGCTCACCTGGAACAAACTTACTGGGCTGCAGTGTGGATGTGGGCTCGCTCGCTGGGCTGCAGCCTGACAAGTGCCCAGCAGCCAATTTCCAGGGAAATTGCATATCTCCTACCTTGCGTAAATGGTGGCCATAATTTCCAGAGCCTCCATTGTACACACCAATGGAGGCTCTGGATCAGAGTAGATGGGCTTACAGCCTTGTTGGGCACTTGCTGAGTTGTGAGAAAGGTTGTGCAGTGCTGTGAGCAGTGATGGGCGGTGGTAGCGGCTTGGCGAGAGTCCAACAAAACTGGACGCAGGTGAGTCCATCCATTCCTACTCAGCATTTTCTCAGCAGCCACTTTCTCAGTGGCAGAACTCCATGGGGATTATCCAGTGGTGACATTCCCTGAACTGAAATAGTGCTAGTGGAGCTCTGCTGAACCTTTCTACGGTGCAAGTGGTTGCCCATTACACTTGCAAAACTGGTTGTGCAAGCATTTGCACAACATACAACGGATGCAAGCTGTTGCTTAACTGGTTGCACAACTGGAATGCACAATGCATTGCACAACACTTCATGCAAGAGTTATGCGCAAATGTAGCTTTAGTTGGATTTTCCTCTTGTGCATAGTTCAGAACATAGTTTCTGTTAGCACAATTTTATTTGCACTAATGGAATGACACTGTTGGATTTTGCTCCATATGTGGAACGCCTTGCCCCTGTAGGTTAGGTAATCTTTCTCTTTATCTGTGTTTTGCTGGCAATTGAAGACTTTTCTCTTTAAACAAGGATGTACTTCCCTTGTTTGATTTTATTTCATGACTGCTAGTTCTGGTTCTTTGGGTGCTTGCAGATGGAGAGATCTTAGTGCTACCACCAATCCAAATACCAGTATTGAAATACTCACTGGTTTCCTGTTGTTTCTGAGCCCCATTCAAGGTGCTGCTTTTTACCAATAAAGCCCTAAATGGCTTGGGCCATGAGATCTTAGAAAGCGATTCATCCCATATGCACACACCCCTCCTGAAGAGGGGACATTAGCGGGAAGGGCCATTTGTGTAGCAGTGTCCCAGTTTTGGAACTCCCTTCCCAAGTAGGTTAGGTTGGCTTTTTCATTATTGGCCATTAGACGGATGATTCTGCCAAGCTTTTCCTGATTAAGGCTGATGTTTGATTTTAGATGTTTTATTGCAATGTATGGATTTTATCAGTGTTGCTTCAGTTTTTCTTTGGAATTCTTGTACATTATTTTTTTCCTTTCACCATCTGCAAATTTTGTACAGTTCTATGTAGTTCTTAATAGAGAATTTTGGCTCAAGATCATATTAGGGTAATTAGCATAATTGTATCTATAGAACAATCCAACAATTTTCCCAGTAATATTTAAAACATAGTAAATGAATGCACTATTCGTTTATTATTTATTGTTTACTGCATTTTTATCCCACTTTTTATCACAATAACTTGGAGATGAATGGTAGCCAGAAGGTGGTGCTTGGGGAACGTTGCTAGGGCCTGTGGACTCTACAGTATGGAGTCCCACAGGGGTCAGTCTTGTCCCCCATGCTGTTTAACATTTACATGAAACCGTTGGGTGCAGTCATCCGGAGTTTTGGATTGCGTTGTCATCAGTACGCTGATGACACACAACACTATAGCTGAATTCGGACAACACATTAAGCAACTGGGGGAGGGGAAACAATTGTCAGTTGTATCGACTATCATGTCATCTGAATGCTGCCATAGTCAACTCAGTGCTGATCCTAATCCACACCACGGTTGATTATTTATTGCCATGTTGTGTGGGGAGTACCCCTAGATGAACAACTGTAAAGTTGATTATTACCCCCACCATTGACTATCGTGTTGTCCGAATTCAGCCTATTTCTCCTTTTCATCTTCCTCAGGTGAGGCTGTGGATGTGCTGAACCAGTGCCTGGCTGTGACAATGGACTGGATGAGGGCTAATAAACTGAAACTCAATCCAGACAAGACTGAGACGCTGGTTCTTCTGACCAGATGGAGGGTGTTCAACCTGTTCTGGATGGGGTTGGACTTCCCCTGAAGGAGTGGGCTCGTAGCATCGGGGTTCTCCTAGAACCATCTCTGTCACTTGAGGCGCAGGTGGCCTCAGTGGCATGGAGTGCCTTCTACCAATTTCAGTTGGTGGCCCAGCTACTCCCCTATCTGGCCAGGGATAACTTGACTTCAGTTGTCTATGCTCTGGTAATCTCCAAGTTGGATTATTGCAATGCACTCTACGCGGGGCTGCCTTTGAAGATGGTTCGGAAGCTGCAGCTTGTGCAAAATGCAGCTGCCAGATTGATAACAGGAACATATCAGACCGACTCTGGCCCGCTTGCATTGGCTGCCTGTATGTTGCCAAGCCTGATTCAGGTTGCTGGTTTTTACACAGCATGGGACCACAATAGCTGACGGAACGCCTCTCCCGACATGAACCTATCCTTACACTATGATCAACATCTAAGGTCCTCCTCTGGGTGCCTACTCCGAGGTATGGTCGGAGGATGGCAACAAGGGAGAGGGCCCTTTCAGTGGTGCCCTCCTCCCCAATTATGGAATGATTTCACTGACGAGGCTTGCCTGGTGCCAACATAGTTATCTTTTCGGCGCCAAGTCAAGACTTTCCTCTTCTCCCAGGCATTTAACAGCATGTGTTGAGGGTTGTTGTTCTTGTTGTTTGACCCAGAATAGTTGTTTTAAATGGATTTTGTATTTATAATCTGTTTTTATGCTTTTTAAATTTTGTATATCTGTTTTTTTTAATGTTCAATGGTTTAATTTTTGTAAACCACCCAGAGAGCTTCAACTATGGGGCAGTGTATAAATGCAATAAATAAATAAATAATTATAATAAATATTTAATATGTACTTTCTTACTGAGTCTTGGGATTGCTATGAATTGTGAGTTCAAAGGAGTTGTTTATGTGTTGAAACTCAGACCCCACCTCTGCCTTGTGTTTAGTCTTTGGGGCAGGTTACTTGCCCTTTGTTACGCCTCCATTGCAGCCATGTTGCAGTCATGTCCGGGATAGTTTCTCAAATTATCAAATTGCCCATAGCCCAAAAAGGATGCCTACCCCTGATGTAGATATAGATATACATACATTACATATATAATCAGTTTAGAGTGCAATTATGTCTCTTAATGCCAGTGAAGCCAAATTTAGTTTAATTTTTGAAAGCAGTTGGAATTCCAGGCATGGTTTCTTTAAGAAGGAGACATTAGGTTCACAAAAAGGACAAACACAAAACAAAAACTCATAGGGGTAAAAGAAAAGAAATCCCCTCCAGCAGATGCATAGAGATAACTGTGTTATCAGTAGAGATGTGCCTTCCCTAATGCTGCACATTACATGACTTGCAATGACAAGATTAGCCCGAGCTGAAACGAGAAAAAAATAAAAGGCAAAGACTACTTTCCCACCCATGTAATTTGTTGATGGCACAGCAAGGCAAATGTGCTAATGTAAGTATAGTGGACTGATAATATTGTGCTGTTGCCATTTTATTGCCTAGAGGTGAGATTCATCTGCCAGAATTAATACGGACCACTTACAAGTATTCATATTCGCTCAGACCTGAGAGCTGGCAGTGTTCTTTTATAAGCTAATATTAGTCAGCCCATAATTCCAACACAACTGTCATCACAACTTAACTTTGCTGCTATCTTTGGTCACAGTGCTGGCTTGCAGCAATATTGCAACAGGCATGAAGTGTTATCAGAATACAGTATGGAAGGGAAATGCTAACTAAACTTTTGTGTTTACGACTTCGCAGAGGCCGAGACAATTCTCGCTCAGAGAGAAAAAAATAAAATACCAAATATTAATTTTGTAGAACTGTCTTGATTTAAACAAAAACACTGTGATGTGTTCAAGGAATTGCATGCTAGCTGAATGCTTATTGGAATAATTCTCCTCTACTACTTACCCTTCAATGAAGCCTGGAGCTGTTGGCAAGATCAACTAGCTATGCTAATAGGGTTTCTGATGGTATTCCCCCTTCTCTGGGTTGGCCTCAGTGATAAAGGCTTCTTTAAGCTATTGTCAAGTTTCTCGAGATTGAATTTAGACTGCATTTAGTTCTGCTTTCCCCTTCCGCCCTGTCAAACGTTTGCTCAGTAAGGTTGCCAGCAGTTGGATCAGGTTAGAAATGTGCATCTCTGACTGCTATTGCATCATGGCCATTGTTTAACATACAAAGTACTGTTGTTACATGAAACTAGGATCTGAGAAATCTGGAGATCCAAGACAAGATATTGAAAATGAGCAATTGACCATATTTTTTCTTTAAAATGTTTACGCAAATTAAGGTGACTGTAAACCTTTGAGGCAAGAAAAAAATCTGGGAGCTTCTCTAACCGAGCGATTTATAGCACACTCATGATTGGCCACTCACGGAAGTTTGCGGTTTTTTTTCATAATGTTGTCAGCATCCAGAGACCTCCTGAGCGAGCCCCTGGAATATTTGGGGGGTTTTGCAGGTTTTAAAAAACCCAACAATAATGTTGGAATATCTGGGAAATTGCACCATCCCCCCCAGCGTGCAATCTCGGCATTGCGTTATAATGACGCCACCAGATGGTGCTCAGCAAAATCAATTGAATACTTCCTGCTCCGTGTGCTCAATTTCAAACTGCGTAGCCGCCCTTGTAATGCTGCTCATCACATCCAAGAAAGAAAGTGAATGCAAATAGCCATGGTAAGGCAGCACAATTTTTTTAAAAAAATGTAGAGAAGCCCTGGGTCTAAGCCACTCAATTGGAGGAGCACTGCAATGCATACAAGTTAGGTTCTCTCCCAGTATGCTCCATTTGCATATTGGGAGAGAATTGAAAGAGCCAGGAGAGTTGGGCTAGGAAACAATAGCAGCCTGTTTAAGAGGTTGTTCAAATCTTTGTTTTAGGTATCTTTATTTGGGATGTTTGAAATGTAGTTCAGATTTCTAGAGAAGGATCTGCCAGAGGAAAACCTAAACAATATGGCCATAGCAAAACCAACCTGAAACAGCAGAATAATAATTGTAGAATTGTAGAATAATCTACAGATATCGCCAGACCAAGCAGTGTAGTGTTCTTGAGGGAATCTATTGAAGAGATTATTCATTTTTCAGAGGCCAGGAGCAGAAGTTGGGGAAACTATCCACAGAAAGAAGACAAGGGACAGGACAATTTATCTGAAACTGTCTACTAAAGAGCAAGCTAAAGTATTGATCTTGTAGCAGTTTTGAAGTTCTAGATTGCAACCCTGGGCTGTGCTCAAAAGCAAGTTCCAGGTTAGCTGAGCTATTACTTCAAGGGTAAGAGTTGTAGCACCCAGACAGCTAAATTTACCCATCTGGATTGCTGCAGCTTCTCACTTGCATGAAACAGAGCAGACTTTGGGACAGCTGGGGTGGAGGTAGCAATTACTCTTATAATTCTAATGTTGTTCTCTTTCACTTACTGTGTTGTGATCTACACTGGCTTCTAATCTATTTCCAGGTCCAATTCAAAGTGCTGGTATTAACTTTTAAAGCCCTAAATGGATTGGGGCCAATTTACCTGAAGTCTACTCCCATATATACTTGCCCAGACCCTAGATCATCTTTAGGCTTTCCTTATCAAACAAACTTAGGCAGGTATCTACTAAGGAGAGGAGCTTTTCAGGGGTGGCCCTCCCCAGAGAGACTCACCTGGTGCCTACATTATGCTCTTTTCTGTGCAAGTTAAAGGTCTCCCCCCAAGGCATTTTAGTCCTTCCGTATTGTTTTTAAATGTGTTGTTGTTGTTGTTGCTTTTCTGTCCTTGCTTGTGGCTTTTACTCTGATTTTATTCTGTTTAAAACATTTAAATGTTTTATATTATGTTTTATCATGTTTTTAAGAACTTAATTTTTTTTTTAATTGCCCAAAGAGCTTTAGAAATGTTATGAATGAATGAATTAACTAACATGGGGATGATGTTATTCTCACACTACTGGGGCTCATCTACACCTAAAGGAAGGGAGGGGGAGGATCACGGACTTACCTGCTTCCGCGATCCTCCCACAGCGTCTAGACAGCTGCACGACATCCTGGAAGGGAAGAGGGATGTTGCGGCCACCATTTTTTTTAACTGAAGAGGAACCATGCAGCCCCAATCCACGAAAAAAGGTACAATCCCCCCGTGCCCAACCCCCTGCCATCCTGGGGATGGCAAAATTGCTGCCCCCCCATTGTATGGGAAGAAGGGAAGCATGGGAGTGTATGTTGGTACTGAGGAGTGGTAGGGATGACTTTGGGGGAATAGAACGGCACAGGAATTGGGCAGGGTTGGGGTGACCCAACGACTTGGTTTAGCTCAAGTGACATTTTTGTGTTTCCTTGATTTTAAATGTGACAGCAACCCAAGCCAAATTGAGGGGTGGGTGGGTCTTGGATCCACCCATCCCTATTTTGATTTTTTTAAAAGCTGTACACAGCCATTTCATATATGTAAAACATATAACAGTAAAGTTTTGCATTATTCTGACCAACGGTCAGAATCTTATTGAATGCATATCTTCATTGTAAAATAAAATATGTAATGTTGATGAAGCCTTCTTGGTCCATCAAAATCCATGCTGGATGCGGGTGAAAGGAGCTTTAGCCCAATATACTTGGAGGGCAACAGGTTGGGGAAAGCTGATCAAAATTAATTTTGGATGTTAATGTTTCTTAACATAGCAATAAAACAGTAAAAAGATTAAAAGATTAAATTAACAATTAACAATTAAATTAAAATTGTTGAATTTAAAATAGAATACCAGTAAAAACAGTGGATGGTCACTTGAGGAAACCTTCCTGAAAAAGAGTTGTTTTCAGGAGGTGCCAGAAGCAGCACAGTGTTGGTTCCTGCTTGACCTCCAGGGGCAGGGTGTTCCAAGGAGAAGGAGCTACCACACTAAAGGCTCTTCTCCTGGTGGACTCCAATCGGGCCATAGGTCCATGTGTAACTACCATAAACATGCCTTCTAATGACCTCAGTGGCCGAACAGGTTGGTAAGGGGGAAGGTGCTCTTGGTCCCAAGCTGTTTAGGCCTTTGTACCAATACCCTGGCCTGGTTGCCAATAGGCAACCAGTGCAGTTCCCTCAGTAAAGAAGTTAAATGCTGAAAAGAGGCAGTTCCTGACAACAGCTGAGCTGCTGCATGCTGCACTAGTTCTATCTTCTGGAGCAGCCTTAAGGACAACCTCACATAGAGCGTGTAAGCGCTGTAAGTGCTTGTATTAAAATACATTCCTGCTAGTTGTCTTCTGTTAATTCAAGAATATGCTTTTAGCTTGGCATCTCATGTCTTCCTGTGCTTAGGTCTGTTAGAAAAAAATGATATTCAAAATACTTCTCTAGTTAACTTTTCCCTAGTCCCCCCATATTTTTTCTTCTTCACTGTGTATATTTGCTTATAATTGACAAGCTGTTCCAAGGAATTAAGTATTCCCTAGCTAGATGGCCTTTGTAAAGAAGAATATCCTTGAAGGTAATCAACAAACTGAAACACAGCATGTTTTCTTAGCTTGTAATTCCTGATAAATCAATAACAGGCAAACACTCTTACTTTAAAGGTTAAATACTTTAAGCCCTTTGATAGTAATTGAGTGTATTTTCAAGAGAGGTTTAATTTTGATGGGAGCTCTCTCTCCCTCTCCCCCCTCCCTCTCATTCTCAATTCTAATACTTCAGTTCTAGTTCTTATGAGAGCAAATATTGTACATTGCTTAGCAGCAACTTATATTGCATCCGAATAAATACACATAATGATGTATGTTAAACGCATCTAAAACCACGTCTTTTGGATTTTCAAGTAGGAAAGTCATTATATTTATGCATGTCTTAGAGGGCCCACCATAAATGCACCAGTTTCAGTTTTCTCACCTTTTACAGGTCAGCGAACTGCAGAGTTTAGTCTTCCATTCATTATAGTGATTAGAATCTGTCTTGAGACATTTTTTCATTCACCAGCCCTACTGTACATTCAGGCCAGGATCCAGTAAGCTTCTTGAGGCATGCCAAAGGGCTAGGACAACCCCAGTGGGATTTCTGACATCACAAAGTGCTTCTGCAAGTCCTTTAGATTTCAAAAGTAGTTTGCTATGTGGTAAAGGATACTGCTGTTTGCTGATCTCAATTGAAGAAAGGGACAGATGCAGCAAATAAATAAATAAATAAATACATACATTAAAGAAATAAATATCAGTTGGAGAAACATTACAGACTGCCCCGCTCTGCAAGACAGATGAGTGCCTTCACAAATCCATTATCAGTTTGTTTTGGTATATTATTCACATTCATTTTGTGGTGCAAAGAATGGTGTGGTGGCCATCTAAGTAGTGACCAATAGTCAAATTACAGGGCTGCTCCCCTGTGCCTCTGAACAGCTTCTCTTGCAAGTTGGGGGCTTCCCTGAACAGTGTGGGCTCTGTCATGGGAGACTGCAGGGGGAAGGGGAATTGCCCAGTATTGGGCACAGGAAAATAGCATAACCATGTGATGACTGAGTAGTGCTCAGGGATTTTATTACATTGCCAAAGACTGAATGTGCCTTCAAACTTCAGAGGTACACAAATGGACATCTGATCCATTAGACAGAATCATCCAAAGTTATTAAACATGTTCTTGTTGATACCACTTGTCACTTGCTGAGGGAACGGGTCTATTTTAGCTATAAGTGACCAATACAAAATTAAGGGTTCACCAATAACATATTACCTATCTTTGGTATCCCGTTTTAAAGTACTTTTTAATCTCGGCATGGGTTCAACCTGCCAAATTTTTAAAAGCAATACAGGTGAAGTGAGGTTCAAACTAGATGTGACAGGCCTGGGATGGGGGGGGGGGAGGCAGAGAGGGGAAGGTTTACTTTTTTCTAGCACAGCCATGCTTCCAACAAAAATTGTGTATATTCATTTCAAGGAAAGCTCCTACTTGCATCAATGAGAGTTTCCCTTGAAATGTGAATAGCAGTTTTGGAGAGGTAAGCTCTTTCTGCTCATCCCCCATTCCAGTCCCAAGGTGACTCAGGCTTTCCCATGGATGCTATTTAGATAACAAAAATGTGCATGTTAATTGCATTCACATAATTAATGCCATGCCTAGTTTGGACCTTAAACAATAACTTTGGACGTGTAACATCAGGTGATCTTTCCCAACCATTTTCCTATAATGAAGGTTGTTGTTTCTTTTAATGGATAACCTCTTTCCATGCTTCTCTGTCTTAATGTGGTAATGTTCATGTTTGTTTATGTTTTGATAATGGGTGACATCCAATGAAGGCGTTCTGCTGATGGGACTGCTTCTGTTAGATGACTGGGAGGGGCAATTTCCCAGTGCTCTCCGGCCACCTGCACACCCTCAAAATCTACTGTGGAGGGCTGAAGGTCTTCTGGAGCAGAATTGGCAGGGAGGCATAGGAGGATTGCTGGGAGGAAGAGAGAGAGCTAAAAAGTTCTGTTGTACAAGTAGAAATCTGCTCACACAACATTTGATTCCATCCATTTTTTAAAAAAAATATATCAATGTTGTCCTGTCTATGACAGACTGAGGAGGGTTGAAAAATGGCAATCATTAGAGAACAATGATGTGAGAAGTCACATCATAGTAAAATTTGCCGTTCAAAATAAGTAATTATTGCTTAAGATTGCCACTGTCACTTTAGCTCCCATTTTCCTTTTTTTCTGCACCAGGTATGACGTTATTTCACTTTAAGAATTCCCTCTAGTCCTTCAGCTGATCTTGCAGATGTTTTTAATTTAAAAGGAATGTGGGGAAATAATTTGCTAGAACTATCTCCCATTTCCAATGATATTTCATCTAGAAATGTAGTTACAGAATTAATGCAGGACATGTTGTACACTCTTCAATATGTTCCATATAGATATTGATCAACAAACCCAGCAAGAGACATTTTGACATATTTGACAAGTGACAAGATCAAGTCACTATACTTAAAGGTGAACTGCAAAGACATTTTAAAAATCCACGTCCTTAAAAAGATCTGTATTTTGTGTGCTGCACAGAAATTTTCAAAGCATAATGTATAACAGCTGTTTTAAAATATTTTATAAACATGATCGTTTTATAACAGTTACAAAAACATGCATTTTTTCATTAAATTTAGATGACACTTCATTACAAGCACTGTCATTAGCAAGTGCTAATCTCAATTGTTAGTAAATGGTAAATTTGTTCAGTTTTCTAGTTTGTTCCATTTGAGTCTAAATATCTATGGTTAAAAGACTAAAATGCCATTCTACCACCATCATATATCTTTTGAAGTAATAGCCAAGCTACAGGCATGGTGAGCCAAAGATGTGAAATAAAACATGTTAATTGTGTTCTGCTAGAAAATTAAGGAGAAGATCTTTATTGCAAAGAGAGACATAAAAACTAAATGTTATGGAGTTTCAGCCATGCACTTACCTCATCCAACACTACTTTATTGATCTAGTTCAGATGACATGGCACAGCTCATTATGGGTTATTTGACCCATGTGGGCACCACTTTGCATATTCAACTCATGTCGTGCAAACCCAGTTCTCATGTCGTGCAGACATGCTAGGATTAAACAACTCCAGCATAGTCTGTGGCCTATTCTAGGGTTCAGGAAAATATATGCAAAATAGCGGCCACCCGCACCCTGCACACACTGCAGCCTCAATGTGGGTTAAATAATCTAAGGTGGGCTGTCGTGTTATGTGAACCAGCTCATGACTATGACCAAATATTTGTGCATCAAGGTTCTTCTAGATATTTTACCCTATTGAAGATTCCTTTTGCAGTAGCATGTTGCCAGAAATACTCAGGAATCTAGCACAGCATGTTCTCTCTCTCTCTCTCTCTCTCTCCCTCTTTCTTTTTCATACACATATCCCTTTAGAAGTCCTTAAAGACCCCCTCTTTTTTCAGCTATGCAGGAATACATTCTACGATTCACTGCTATTACGATTTCCAGGTCCTTGAGTTTTTGGATAAAAGAGGTCCATAGTTAAATTCACTGTGTTATTGTTGAAAGGTGGGACAAGCATGACACTACACATTTGAATTGTTGGTTGATTTTTTTCTTATTATATATAGGCAATTTACTAAGATAAACATAGATTGCGGAGCACTACTTTTATGGATTGTAGTCCTATTTGGGGTGGAGGTGTTGTATTATCCATAAACTGTACCACCCACATTTCAAGAAAAGAGATTGAATGTGCTATAAATATTATTTCAGGTGTTAGTATAAAGTTTGTGGTATTGGAATGGTTACTGTCACAGGCATTAAAACTATTGGTTTGGATCCAAATTTAGTCATATTTAGAGCAAACCAAATGGGACTGAAGCTAGTCATGACTACATTAACCACAATGGTTTCATTGTATCTTCTATTATGTATGACTAACTCCAGATCCAGCACATTAAATGAAAGACATTGGTGAATTATTGTTGCAGTAAGAAAATTATTTTCCTCTTCCTGAACAAGAAAAAAAAGTTAGAATTTTAAAGTAATAAGGAAACAGGGCAGCAGAGGAGAGGAGAAAGCTCCAAAATTCATTGTTTTTGCAGTGTTTACAAATAAGTAACCTTCTGAAGAATTATTGCTGGAAATATTCAATCAGAAAATACTCTCAGAAAATAGAATTGTCAGCACTTATGAAGTTTTGTATATATTTTTAATCTTGATTTTTTTATTTGTAACATACATATGAGAGTTGCAGTATTTGTTATTTTTAGCTTGAATATTTTTTTAAATAAAACAGAATTTATGAACAAACATAACTAAAATGAAATATGTAGAAACTTACATTTACAGAATGTAAAAATAAATTATTTCCCCCTGAAAAATGAAATTGGCTGTAAGGTTATTCTACACTATCCTCTACTAATCAGTGGGCTACCAGTTCCCTTTCTGACAATTTTGATCCACCTTTTGTTGCCTAAAGTCTGTAGGTTGATTCCAGAGAGGTAGAGCAATTCTAAGTGGTGAGGGGATGGGTGAAGTGGCAGATTGTTCACCACTTCCAAATCTGTGCCAACCAGGGCTGGAAATGCATGTGTGGGAAGGGACTTGCTTTTTTCTTTCAGGCAGTTCCATTATCTTTATTTTCCCTACCAGGCAGGAGAATGTCAATACTAGCTCTAGGCTGGTATAAATTGGGGAAACCAATCCTGGAGATTTGGGTGTTTGTTGAAGAGGTGGGTCATAGATCCAGCATTTCTGCCTCCAACCCCCACACCCTTGGAACATTCCATATCAGAAACACTACCAGTGGTAGATCTACACCCACAGAGCTTTCTGTGGGCATACCAGGGACTGTTGGACCAGATGTGACCCCCCCCACACGCACACAGCAGACCCTATTTATCCACCTACAACCAGCAGATCTAGAGATTATAATTCCTCTGTGATTTATTTGCACTTAGTTCCCATTGAAATCAACAAGATTTAGTTTAAGTCATAACTAACTTATGTCCCATAACTAATGGGATATAGCTAATATCCCATAACTAATATCCCATAATTAATGGGATATAAGTGCAACTTGCTCAGCCTCGATCCAACCTGAAGTCTGCCAGGAGCATGATTTTGAAGGGGAAAAAAACATGCTCCCAGTTACCATCCAGTTTTATCTAATCTATGATGAACAGCCACATTGGTTATTGTGCATCAATTCTGTATAAAATCGACTGGTGCAGGCATGGCACAATTTGCATGCTGCATGTATTTTAAGGGGAAATTAAATTACATTTAAAAAGAAGGGGTGGGAAAACCTTTGAAAGCTTCTACAAATACAACCATTTTCAATTTTTGTATCTTTCGGTAGTCTTGTCTGAGGTTTTATGAATATGGGTGTTGTTTTTTGGTTTTTGACAATCCTAAGTTACAGAAAGATAGCTAGATTTCTCATTCATTTAAAAGGATTAGCGCTGTATAACATTTTGAATAAAGAAGCAAATATAGCACAATTCAAGTACTGATAAAACAAATATTTCACTCTTTTTCTTTTAGCTTTCTGTCCTGAGACACAACAGCAGGATGTGCCTTGGAGAAGAGTAAGTGACCTAATTTAATATATTTAGGAGGATATATATAATTTTAATGTAACCACTATCCATAGACACCATTTTGAAAAAAATTCAAGTCAGACGCACTGTTGTTGTTTCTAAACCATGAAAATTATTTTGTTTTGAAATAGTTAAAAAATACAGGGGACAAAAAGAAGCACACACAAAACAAAATCACTAAAGTAATAAAGATGTTTATGGAGCATTACTCAGAGGGGAAGTTTTCAATTACAAACCATGTGGTTGCTATTGGTTGCCATCTACAGGAGCCCATAGTTCACGCAAAAAGATCCAAGAAAAAAAGGCTGTTTTTTTCCCCGTCATGTAAAGGCCCTTAATCTTTGTAGAATGTAGAATTGATGGATACAATCAGAGTCAGGAATTGCAGGGGTAGATGGAAATGCCTGATTCATTCATAATATGGATAATAATTAATTTGTGACCTGAACATTGGCCATTAGCTGAGCTGCAATTATGTCACAGAATCCCAGAGTAGAAGTAGGAAATTGGGAGGAGAAGCTGTAAGCATGCATTTATCCAGCAGGGCTAAATTTAGACCAGGGCTTTCTTCATGGTCTGCTTTGTTTGCTAGGACTTGGGCCAGGGAAGTATGAAGTAGTAAATAAGCATGCACAGAATGTTGTAGGTCACCAGTGAAATACGGCAGTTAATTCCTGGACATCTGCAGTTGGAGGTGGCAGACAACCTCCAGGTCATAGCTATGAGCCCCAGAGTGTGAATTTTAGAAATCTGAAAAGAAACCAGAGTATAATTTTAGAAATCAAGAGCTGCTTTCATATCGTGGGTGTGAGGATGAAGTGGCAATAGGGCACGAAGCATCAGACAGATGCAAGCAGGTAATTTAGGAAAGGTATGAGGGGAGGAGGTAGGCAAAATGATCCTGAGAGAATGTGGGATTTATGGAAAATATGCTTCCTATTCATAATCCACCCCTTTTCTCACATTCAGTTATTAGCACATCTCCAAAATTAATTTACTGACTTTCTAACACAATGTTAATTCACATAGATTAGTGATGTGCCATGACTTCTTTACACTGACAGACACGAGTACATATAGGATTAACAAACCAGTTTAGCTCAGCGGAGCCCCTATTCCAGTTCATTCAGCAAAGTCCCGTCCCTCCACCCACTGCTCCCAGTTCATTCAAAGCAAAAAGAAACAAAGTGACAAAATTTGTATTTCAGAATGCCAAGCATGGTTAATAATACATGTACACCATAGAAACCTAAATCTTCACAGTTCCACAGGGGACAATGCAACCTTCATGCATTTGAATAACGGAATTGTGGCTGGCTTGCTTGTTTTGAAGTCAAACAGAGGAATGGCTTTTGATTCAGACAATTTGTCATAAATTCATATTTTAATCTATTATAGTTCTCTTATGTTTTTTTAAAAAGAACATAATCTTTTGTTTTGCATTTCTGTGATGCAAGATAAATAATTTGTCCTATTTTTCAGATTTCATTTAAAGTATATGTGTAGTTGTAAATAACATTTATGTATGGATTTTTTTCAAGCCATTGTAGTATTTGTGAATCAAATATTTTCAAACACTTAAATCTATGATTTGAAACTAGATCCCATGGCAAAAGTTAAATGCTGTTAATCAAATATTTTTTTAAAAAAACTAAAATAATCTTCTCTGGTTTATAATCATAATACTGGGAAATTCAATATTACTGCTCAAACAAAGAGGTTGGTAGACATATTTACAAAAGGCTTTATGATGTTTGCAGTTGACTTTGCCGAAGACAACATTTATAAAACCTTTCCAGTGCCTGACAGGTGCCATGAATTCTCCTGAGGATTAGTGTATTCAGATATTGTCTTTCATTTGAACTTCAAACACACATTATGCTGGGGAATGTGTTTTAATAGCTTTTGGAAATTAAAACCTTTGTATTTGTGTCATTCTAATATTCTCTGTGAATTTACTTTTGGAAAACAAATTGCTGCAAAGCTAAATGCAATTATAATTATAAGAGGATGAATAAATGTAATAACGATACATAGGGGAAACTAAGAAACAACGGTACTTTCTGTGACTGTTTCTTCAAACGAACAAAATAATGAATGGAAAAGATAGTTACGAGATCCTTTCATTTTTAAAAAAAATTTTTTTAGCTATATATTGAAATTGGGAATTGTTCCAGCTAGTTTGAAAATACCAGTTTTTTCTTTGAGTTTAAGGGTGGTCTAATAGTTCTGACATGAGCCAGATGATGTTAGTCATGACTGTCCCACTGAAAGAACTGAGGAATTAGTTGGCGCCAACTTGTTACATTGGTTTCAGTTTGAATTAATCATGGCTAACTTTCGTGGGATGGGAACTTCTGTTTGCAGTATCAGAGAACAAACCAAATGAACCAAACTCATAATGAATGTGAAGCAACAGATATTGTACAGCTTCTTGGTGAAAGTTTCCATCTGAAACTTGATTCTTCTGGTTTAGGTGTAATGGAGAAAGACTCTTTAGATTGATGAGCATTTGAAATGAGTGCTTGGTTTGAAATGCAAGTGTGATTTCACAGTTGCATTGACAATGGCAGCAAGTCAGATGTGAGGTATGTCATGGGTGGCATGCAAATCATAATCTACAATTTTCTGCTTATGCAGATATGCAGTTGTGGTCAAGATAAGACACTTCCATTTAATGTCAGGCATTTCATCTTTTTGAAAAGGAATGACCAACAATTCTGTTTATGGAAATATAAAATTATGCTTGCATTTATTTTATAAATGTAACATTGTGCACCAAATGAACCTTCTAAAGATGAAACTACTCATTGCACATAGTGGAATGTGCACAGCTGCATTTTCTGTTTTTCCTTAATTAATTAGAGGAGTATTATCCTGATCATAGACAGCATTCCCCTCCCAGCCAAATCAGAATGGAAATCTCTCTTTCACACACACACGGAGCACACAGCTATGGGGGTTAGGAAGAAAAGTTCCCATTGGTGGTGCTCATTTTTTTATTACCTGGAGATATTTTTTAAATTAGGCACAAGGTTCCCCCCCCCCATGTTTTTGGGTCAATAGTAGGAAATTGGGGGGGGGGAATGGTGCATGGGGGAGGGGTGCTTTTTCTTTAATTCTGCTAGCTATTCATCTTCAGCATGTAGTCTTGTCAGATGCTGTCTTTCTCTAGAAAGTAAGTTTACCAGAGCTACTGAATTTGTCTTATCTGTCATAGCAGAATTATTTTCCAAGGAATGTGTTTAATTAAGCATGTACTCCTATACCACAACAGCTATCCTAAATCAAGCTGTGCTTTTCCAGGTGTTCTACCAGTGATTTAGAATATTCTTAAACATTCCCCACCACCTTTCGCAAGATGAAATTATGCTAAAGTTACCAGGTTGGCAACTTTATTGGATTTTACAGGTAGATTCCAGAATATTGCCCAGCAACAGTGTAATGGAGGTATGTGGGGAAAGCGAAAATGGCATCATAAGTTGGCATCAAGGGGTATATGTATGTGTAGGCCCTTGCACAAGTACCATGGCAACACACGCACACACACACACACACACACAATTGTTGGTGGTAACAGCTGCTGCTTTTTCTCCTTTCCAATGCCAACTTCCTATACTGCTCTGTCCCACTATGCTAGGGCTATCCATTGTGGCAAGGAACAGCTGTAAAAGCTACCTCCACCTAAATGCCTGTGTAGCAATTAGAGGGAACAGAAGTGCAAGTAGCCACCACCACCACAAGGGAGAACTGAGCCCCAGTCCAGCATCAAGTATGTGTAGGAGGGGGGATCTACTCGGTTTCTCTTGCCTCAGACACACACAAAATTGGAGCCATCCTTGAGGAAGTTTTGTAGATTTTGGCAACACTTTCCCTATTTTTCTTTCTTTGTCTGGGCTCCTCTAAATGAGCACTTTATTGTACACTTGTGATTGGCCACTCATAAAAGTTTGCAACATCGTGAATGACCAGGATGTCTCCTGTAGTATGCCTTAGAAATTCCACAATGTAACAAACCACTTTAAAAGTGGTAACATCTTGAAAAAAGCAGGATCGTCCATCACTAGATGGTGCTGTCTTAATGGAAGTGACAGAGCATGCTTAGAGGGGACGTATTCAATTCAAACTATGTGGTCACCCCTCTCTGCTTATGTAATGCAGCCCATAACAATTGCGCCAAAAAGCAGGAAGCACAAACGTCCCAGGTAAGCAACACGATTTCCCCTTAATGGAAAGACACCCTCTGTCTTACTTGTTTCTTGGCACGGGCTAAGCATTAAAGCCATATCATTATAGGAAGATCTGATATAGCCACTGAGCAGTACAAGACTATGGTTCACATAGAAAATATGTGAATTCAACCTTACACATCTTGAGAAATTCACAAGACATACACAGCAGCATTTGGGAGATGCTTACGGAAAAGCTAGAGTAACCTTTTAAAAGCCCCTTAGACTTGACTAACTTTATCTGCATCAGAGCTACAAGATACAGGAAGAGAATACAGTATGATACACAAATCTATGTACTTTATTATAGAAAATAGTTGCTACATTACATGATTTCTAGTACTGAATTTTCTCAGAAAATAATTTCCTATTTCTGTTCTCTCCTAGATAATATTTGGCAATTTTGGCTCAACTGTGGATCTAGTTTTAATATTGTTTAGTATTAATTTATTATTGTTGAAGGAAGCAAAGGGTTTGGCCCTTCTCTTTGTAGTCCTCTTCTCTTAACCCATTGCCTCCTTCCTTCACCATTATTAACTCACAATATCATTGAATTCAGTATCATTTAGGCCAAAATTTCTCAAAAGAGAATTTTCTGAAACATTTCCTATGAATTTTCTTTCCCAAATGCAAACTGTCCAGGATCCAGATAATCAGACACTTCCTGGAAATTAACTGAATTTCATACATTACCTTCATTACATTGGATCCAAATATCCATGCATGGAAAGGGGCAGGTTTTTCCATGCCCTCCTCTCTCCTCCAGCCCCAAGGAACCCCTCCCCATATTCCTTCAAGACTTAGGGATCCTGTAGAGTGGGGAGGGCTGTTATCACAGTAGGCTGACGAACAAGGGGAGTTAATTGAAAACCAGGTTCTGCTCCACACACAGAAGTGCCCTTGTCCAATCTGTGATCTCCCCCTTCCTCCTCAGCCCTCTGCCATAGCCCACTCCACTCAGTAGTGCCCTGGGCCCTTCGGGCATTTTCAGGGGGTTTGGGAGCTGCAGGGAGATGTGGGCATGGGGAAGTCAGCTTCCACCCACCACCTTCCATGAACAGATATCTGGATCCAACTTATTATACAGTAGGATGCAGCTGCCAAGGGCATTAGGATATGATTTCTCTTATATAAATAAATGCAAATATACATATATTTGTTTAGGATATCCAAGGATAAAGAACAGTTTCTTCTCTTTTATTTAATCTCCGCCCTTTTTTATTTTTATGTTTAACTTTCCTGAAGATGTCAAAGGATTAATTTTATTTCAGCAAAGAGTACAATGATGATTTTTCTTTAGATCTGCAGAGTGAGAGGAGAAAAATAAGATGAAAAATAAATATCATTGAATGGATCATTTGGCTTTATGATGAGGGGTGCATTTGCTTTGAATTATGCAATATTGAACCTGTTGCAGAACAATGAACATGAAAACTTCATGACTAAAAATACCCAAGAGCAAAGGTTTTAGATTTCCAGCAGCACTGAAGGAAATTTATGAGTTACGTTACATATGATGTACTCAAAATTTTCAGTAGCAATAAAGACTGTTAATGAAACAAGCAATGAACAGCACAATTAACAATTAACAAGCCTGATGTAAAGCTTATGTCATGGATGGGGAGGAAGTATAAAGAAGTTTGAGCGATGAAGGTGAAATTTTCCATTATACAAGTAGTTGTGCATTATGCACAATTGATTGCACAATGGGTTGTGCAAGGATAAATCACAGCCAGGTGTTACATTCATCTGGTTGCACATCCGCTTCTGCAACCATGTTTGCACAAATGTAACTCTGGCTGGATCCTCTTCTTGTGCATATCTCACTACCTAGTTTATGCTAGCGCAATGTCATTTGTGCTAGTGGAATGAAATAGTTGGATACTGGTCTTAGACAATAATGTAATACACTTTCTCATTGGGAGTATCCTTTCAGCAGTTGCTAAGACAGTTACTTCTTTGAAACAAAAATGTCAGGACACCCTTTTGGTCTCTTTGGCCCAACATCTATCGTTGTATCTATATTTAGAGGGCTTATCGTTCCCTTTTACACAGAAGCTAGGGGCAGATTCAGACTCACTTTTGGGAACAGTGGCACCATTTAGGAAGTGGGTTGGCTGTCACTCCTCCCTTTCCATGTTTCAGATCACGTGTATGAATAGGAGGAATTGCCCTTCATCTGATTTGGTTTCAGATGGAATAATGTAGGGAAATATGTTTCGCTACAGTTTGTCATCATGAAGCCAAAACAGAGTGGGGGCAATCTTTCCTGCTCTCACTATATAGCATCTTGTTGGTAAACAACAAAAATGGGGAGAGAATGCAAACACTGAGCACAGAAGCAGCAGGAATAGCACGTTGCCCCTGTTTACAAGGCCCTTAGAAAATGTGCCATAATGGGGTACTCCAATTTGTAGTCTGTGAATAGGCGGACAGTTTACCCATGATGATATGGGACTATATAAAAGTTATGTATGTAAACCACCCAGAGAGCTTCGGCTATGGGGCAGTATAGAAATGCTTAATAATAATAATAATAATAATAATAATAATAATATAAAAATAAGCTGCATTTTGCTATTCCAACTGAAATACATAAAAGAGTAGGATTTTTTTCATGAATTTTGCCCCCCCCCCCCAACCTGAAATGATCCTGCTGATGGCAAGGTAGGGAGATGTTGTTCCCATCTATGAGCAGAAGGGGCTTTTTGTCTGAGTCTAACGAAAAGGAAGAGCTATAAGATTTTGTCTAGTTTCTACTAGATGACTGCATAAATAAAATTTAGTTCTTAGTTTGTCTAGAATTTTGTGAAGAAGCCTGTTTTTCAAATTCATCCCCACCATAATACTATTGTAAGTTTCAGCTACTTTGGTATTCACTAATTACATTTGTTGCTGGTGACATGTGCATACTGAAAGAGCAACACAAGCAATCTTGGTAACATTTCTGCTCCATCACTGACACTAAAGTCTTGTGCAGCATATGATCAATTCTTGCATGTTGTCTGCACCAGGAGATGATACCACTATTAATTATCCAACAGTTCAATTAAGCTTATCACATACATTTTGCTCTTGACTGCTGGAGAACAGTTGCAGTAAAACATCTCTCCAGCTATTGCAGATGGAATATCCATCTTCAGCTGCATTCTCAAACCCAACAAAATCATTTTAGCCTACCATGCCAAAGGATTTGTAGATCACCTGAGATGCCATAGATATGTAAATTGCTTATGTAACTTACATCATTACTTATATGATGCATTTTATATATGTAATTGCTCTGATATTGCCATGGTTTTCTGGACTAACATGAGAAAGAAGTGTCAATGTCCTACTCAAAGAAGAGTAGGTGCTTCATATTACTTACATTCAAATACATACAGTTAGCATGGAGAAGGTGGAAAAGAGTATTGGCATAGGTATTTATTTTGCAAAGGTGGCTGGTGCCTTCATAAGCTGGTGGGGCATAGGATACGTTGCGGAGCCAAGGGGAGGCAGGGCCAAGGAGGATACAAAAGGCAGAGCAGCCCTTTGAATCTATAACAACCAGCAACCCATACCACAGAAAGGGGAAACGAAAGCACATGAACTTTAAGGTTATGAGTAAGAAGCAAGTGGTGTGGAATTGATATAGCCACACAAAAGGACTCCTTTGGGCCCAAGGCATTCACACAAACACACAGGCTGAATTCGGACAACATGATAGTCAATGGTGGGGTAATAATCAACTTTACAGTTGTTCATCTAGGGGGTACTCCCCGCACAACATGGTAATAAATAATCAACTGTGGTGTGGATTAGAATCAGCGCTGAGTTGTCTATGGCAGAATTCAGACGACACGATAGTCAATACAACTGACGATTGTTTCCCGTCCCCCAGTTGCTTATTGTATCGTCCGAATTCAGCCACTCACACATATATCCCTACCTAAGCTGACTTCTCTTCTCCCTCAGAGACCCATGGAACAGCTTCTCTTGTTCCGTTCCCTCCCATGGAGCCTGATTCTCTCATCCTTCACCTCCCCCGCCAGCCAACCCACCCCCAAGGTCTCTGATTGGCTGCCTTGGTTCAGCAAACTAGTCAATGAACTAACCAGTAAATTCAGCTCTGTTGAACCTGGATGATCTCCAAATCACTCAGAATGCAAAACAAGAGGCTACACTAATCAGCTGATCAGGCTAAGAGACTTATCTGGGGAGCCTTTTTTTCACAACATCCTGACAGTGGGATTTTCCTTTGAATGGAGGGCTGGGTGGCTGGGGCAAGGTGCCGAATCCCCAGCACTCTGATTGGTACCTCCCTGGCTTAGTTTGGCTTAGTTTGTTAATTAGAGTACTATATTACTGTTGGTGGGTTTTATTAAAACATCACTCATACTATTCTGAATATTTATTTGTTTTTATTTCTTTCTTTACTACATTTCTATGCACTCAATAGCCAAAGCACTCTACGTATGTCTTCCAGAATATTTCAACTTCCAACTTTTCAGAAAATACAACTTCTTTCTGTTTTAACTCCAGTTCTGCTGATTGCCCATGTTCACTTTCCTTCAAGTATATTGGAAATTGCCTCAAAGAATTTATAGGAATAAACTGCTCAATACCTAAGTGGAAACTGCAAAATAGCCTCCATATAAGCTATTTTACTGTGTCCAGAAGGCTGACAAAGATCATATGACTCAGAGGAGGCATAATGTAGCAGGAAGATAGTGAAAATGTCAAACAATGTGGGGATTAAAAGCAGGTGAAGCATACAATTCTTGCTAGGGGCCATTTAAAGACTATACTAATTTTATTTTCTGCTGTCTTCAAGATCTTAATCAGAGTCATACAAGTAGGGTAAGATATGCACTTTACAGTGTAGTTTTAGTTTTTGTTACCTGCTGCTTTAGCTCTTCAGAATCCCCTGGAATTTCATATCACAGGAATATAAGACAACTGTCCCCCCCTCTCTCTCTCCCTCTCTCTTCAATTGCTTTAGGTGTTGTGTTTCCATAGGCGTAAGGAATTTAAAGATTATATAGTCTAACCCACTGTTTCACATGTCATACTTAATACCACAACTATGTTAGCAATAAGGATAGAATTGAATTCCCTTTGTTGATGAAAGAGCACTGCACCACAGCTGGAGTTTAAATATTTTGTGACAGGCCTTACAAATAACGGATGTGGGTGTGCCATGTTTGCTGTGCTGATAGTTATCACAGTACCTAGTTTATAAAGGGTGGGGAGGTCTATGGGCTAGGGGTATGCACTGACCACATGAGTCAGCTTGGAGATGTGAAGGCCTGGAAATAGAACAGAAAAAAATAGGAGAGGGGACTATTAAAAATCTATTTAAAAGATCATACATTTTCCCCATTTCCCCCCAGGGATCTTGGGAAAATCTAGAAGGGGGAATGGGGGGGGGGGTTTCTGGATTTTTCTGTTTTTCTTCCTCCCCTCCCCCCCCCCCCCCATCTTCACATTTCTACTTCAGACTCTGATTTGGAAAATTGCCCAACTCAGCTCAAATTGATTTGGAGGCGACCCATTTTGACTTGGGTATGAATCCTAATATCAGTTTCAATATCCAAATCTTCAAGCATTCCATTGATTATCAGTGGAAATCAACACATGACTTTAATGTAGGGGGATCTGTTTCTCACAATCAGATTAACTTTGCAGTTGTAGTAGTCCCTTGTGAGAGAATTATACCGCCTAATTTTAGATAAATAGATAAATAGATGCAAACGGTTTTGTGCTCTGTGCCTTGAAATTTTTATATATATTTTAAAGGAAATTTACAACTTTGTTGCTTTTGGCAGAACTGGATGAAATTTGCTGAGATAGTTGCCCCTTCTGAGGGCATCAAAGCTGACCAGTTTCAGATGAATAGGTGCAGGGAGCTTTGTACAAAGAGCACCACTTACAGTTTATATGTCATGAAAATGACATACAAATAGAAGACCAAAGCTGTAAAATTTCAAGATAGGTGAGAAGGGGAATGTTTGGGGGGGGGGGGGGGTTAAGTCATTCACTTCTCCTTTTAACAATATGTATGCCATAGAGAGAGCCAGTGTGGTGTAGCGCTGGACTGAGACTTGGGAGATCCAGGTTCTAGTCTCCACTCAACCATGAAGCTTGTTGGATGACTTTCAACCTAATCTACCTGACAGGTTTGTTGTGAGGATAAACTGGAGAGGAGAGGAGAAGGATCATGTAAGCCACCTTGGGTCCCTTAGAGAAAAAAAAGGCAGGATATAAATGTAATAAAAAATAAAATAAATACGTAGAGGTAAGAGATCTGGAAATTTTTAGGCAGATAGGTACAGAGGCTAGGGAGTTATGATGAGTGAAAAACAGTTTCTTGTTTTCTGCTCAGTTGGTACCAAATTCACAGAAAGTGCAATAGGAGGGAGGTGGAAAATCAATGTGGAACATACAGCAGCAGAGGCAGAAATACAGCCAGCATTTTCTAAGCAAGCACTACTATTCAGTCTGGGGACCTCTTTCAACAACACATGCATTCCTAAACAAAACAGAGGATTTCCAGTTTGATGGTAAACAGTAGCTATTTTGGCTCTGGCGCGCAAGTCCGGAACATAACAGTGCTGATTCATAAATATCAGGCTTTTCATTAATTCACCTTGCAGATATCAGAATATGAATATAAACCATAAACCAAACAGCTGGAAATCTTGGATTTCACCTGCTTGAAGGGTGACTTTGAAAAAAAAAAGTCATTTGGAGGATATCCCTTCCTCCTCTCATCTTTCCCTCTGCTGCTTCTGAAATCAGAAATGAGCTACATGAGAAATATGCCTGTATTTTTCAGCTTAGTCTCCAGTGGAAAATAAAAATGACAAAAGCTCATCATAAAATTTAACACAGTTAAGAGGAAAAAAATTAGACACAGCAAGGAACATGAGCTGAACAAGCAAATGAAAGCATGCAAGGGGTTATGGCGACAACAATTTGTGCTGTGTACCAGAGTTATCACCAAAGCAAAATCTAAGCAAATTTGGACATCTCTGCTCTTACAAAACATCCATACTAATTTTGGAGGGAAAGGGGGGCGAGTTTGATTAGACTGTAATAAGATTAGCATATAACACACGTCAGTAGAATCTTGCGATTGTGTTTCACCTTCATTTAGCCTAAATGTGCAAAGTCCTGCACATGTATCCACCATTTGTTTTGTTTTTGCTGTTTTTCACAGATGTGTGATAATATATAGAAAGCCTATTGCTAGAGTCAGCACACTTATCTACAACTATGGATATGAATATGGCTAGAGGGTGGTGGGTGGGTGTTTCCTGAAAATGAAAATCACAGGTATTCTCAACCAATTTTTAACTAATACCCAGAGATGTGTATATGCTCAGATGATGCACACTTGGATCTTTTGCACATTTGGAGCACTCCATTCATTTCTTTGGAGCTAACTGCTCTGCATGCTCATATTCTTCTTCTACTGGAACAATTGGGGAAACTTGCCCATTCAGGCGAAACTCTGTGAGCCTGAGCCTTAGTACATTTTTGTAATTACTGGCTTAATTAACCATTTGACACTAAAGCATGAATTGACTGCTCCACGTCAAACAATGCTGCTAGTTATTACATTTTTTAAAATCTCATTCAAAAAGTGAGAATTAAGCAAACTACACCTATAATTGAAATACAGAAGTGGAAGTTATCTTCCTCCCAGTATCTATCCTTTGGATATAGGTTGTTTTTTACACATTAAAAGCAAAGGCTGCTGTGCCCAAATTGTGGGTGGTCATCTTCATAGGGAATCACCTGTATTAAAATAATATTGCAAGATTTTTAAAATAGAGAAGTATGGTGAACTTTGCAGTATGCTCAAAGGTCCCAAATAACATTTTAAAGTCTTCAAAACCTGTCCTAGTGAAACCCGTCACAATATTTTCAAATCATGCAGTATTGCTCTCCAGTAAGACAACGGCTGCATTCGGACAACACATTAAGCAACTGGGGGAGGGGGGAAACAATAGTCAGTTGTATTGCTTATTGTGTTGTGTGGAGGGTAACACGCTGCTCACAAACTACTGACGGTATGCTATTCCACCCAAATAAGCAACTGAGAGAAACAACTGGCTTGCAAGTTGTTTAGCTCAAAGCCAGTTGTTTAAAGTGTTGTGTGGAGGGGTGAGTGGGTTAATAGCATGTGGTGAGTGGGTTAAAACACAAGCCCATAGAGGCAGGTGGCAAGAGCGACCAAAGCGACGGCTGCCACTCTGCTAAAACTGGCGCAACTTGCAGAGGCTGCTGGGATAGAACTGGGAGGACTGAGGGAGGAAGAGAGGGGTGGGGAGAGGGGCGGGGGCTGTGTCAGTCAAATGCTGGGTTGACTATTAGTCCACTCAACGCCAGCCCCAACTACCCACAGTTGTGTAGGAATATGTTGTGTGGGGAGTACCCACAAAATAACCAACTGTGAGTTGGCTATTCAACCCACCATTGACTAATGTGTTGTCTGAATGCAGCCAACTTGTGTGTGTAGGGATGGGAGAATCAGCGAGGCTTGATTGTTGAGATTCTCCAAGTCCCACTGCAAAGCTCAGTCTGCCTTCTTCCTGTTCTTAATTGTAAATCTCCCCCACCCCCTCTTTGAATGGGAAAAGTACGCATTTGGCTGTGCATTTTTTAAAGTGCACACCTGAATATATATATTTCCCCATTGACTAAAGTGAAAATGCACATGTTTTCAAAACACACATTTTTAAGTGCACATTTTTCTGTACACATTTTGTGAACAAGCATCATAAGCTTAGAAATGTGTGAGCTTTGCCTGCAAAATGTGCCCACTTTTGAGGGTTGTGGTCTTAACTGAATGGAAACAAAATTCTCATACTTCCAGATGTGGGTGTAAAACAATGTTGGAGGTTTAACACATCTGCATTCTCTTTTGGACCTGTTACCCCATCCCCTACCTCTTGAGCTGAGAGAAAATAACCCAGTGTCTATGCAGTGGAGGAGGCTGTGTTGAATGAACTTTTTTATTTCAATAAAAAAGACCGCCTGATCATCGCAAAACTGCCATTTAAGTGCCAGCTATTCTTGACCTACATGTTGGGCTGGCTGAGGGACAAACTACATATTATATGACGTTTTGTATTTGAATGTATGTTTTAAAAAACAAAACCTGTTATGGGGAAGCCAATCCATTTCAGGACCATGATGTGGGTCCTGTGTTATACCTTTTCAATTCCAAATCACATGTTCACCGTGTCAGGGTTTTGATGCACTGCACTCTCTGAGCATGCATGGAGTGCAAGCATACACCAGCAGAAAACAACAGAGGTCACTGGTAGCAGACAGATGTCCTGGTAGCAAAAAAATACTCAGACACAGTAGCGTTTTAAACTACTAGGCTAAGTTTACTGTACAAGTATTTACAGAGAAGAAAAAACACCAACTGGATACAAAATTCTCTCTCAGTCTCAACATCCCATCCAGCACCTGTTTCATCACATGTTATACTTTTATAGCATTGTGAAACTATCACAGTGTTGACTGCATATCTCCCTGTGTGTTGCTATGCTCTACAGTCCAGAGGAAGAAAACCAAACGACCTTGGTCTTAAAGCTAACCAGCTGTACTCTATTTGGCAACTGTACAGAACCTTGAAATGGCAATCTCAGATGGTTCTTTCTTTCTCAGTTCCAGAAAAAAAAACCTTTCACTGGACATTTAACCAAATAAAAACTTGACACACCATATAATGGAGTCCATTGTAAACCCAGAAAGACTCCAGAAGAAGAAAGCTCAATATAGGTGCAGCATGGGTGCAGGATTTTTGCTTAATGTAGAGAAGCTCTAAGACTTCCTGCTGGAAAGCTTGGAGGAGAAACACAAAGCTATGTGTTCCCTAGGAGCCCTGACTGAACCAACAGCAAAACAACAAACACAATGGTGCAAAAAGAATTTATTGAAAAAAATGGTATAGGCTTGACAAGATACAAGGGGAGTTGCATGTAAACATTGGGTGTAGATTCTTATCCTTAGTGGCTGTTAATGGAAGAGACAGTGCTACATGCATCCCCGCCCCCAATCAGTTTGGTCAATTCAAAATTTACCTTGGGTAGTTTGATTAGGATAGTTGACTGGTTTGCACAATCATTTTCAGCCACAGTGTCTTAAGCCACTGTGATTTGCAGTACCTTCTGTAACCCACCCCCCACTTGTAAGCTGTTGTGTTCTCCAGCATTGACAAGGCAGGGTTGTTGGTGTGGTTAATTAACCAGCCACAACCCTAAAATAGCCCATGGGTCCAGGGTGGTTGGTTAACCAGGCCATTAACTCACCCTTGCCGGGGTCGGATGACAAGATAACCTAGGAACAGGGATTGGGTTATGGAGTGGGTGCCCAGCACATTCTGCAAATGATCATGTGAAGCCTCCCAGTGATTCAGCAATCCAAGCGACATTTGCAAATTCCATAACCCCCATTCCATACCAGGGGGTTGCTCCTCGTGATTTATTTAGGTTAGAAGTCATCAAGTGTAAATGATAGCTCTTCTGCCTTGGCTGTTTCTCAGAACTTATTTAGCCAGCCTTCTGAGACAGAATGGATTTTTTAGAGTCAAGGAGTGTGAGGCATACCTCAAAATTACCAGGGCAACTGGGCTTCTTGGCAACAATGTGGAAAGCCCTTGCATTATCCAACACCCCTGGTTCATTGTGTTTTGTGGCTCTTGCCTGATGCAAATATGCCTGCCTACTGCACTCATGAACTCTTCTATTTCTTACATGTATCAGTAGCACATAATTAGTGTCCTAACAACCTCCTCCTTGCTCCTGCAAATTATCTGTCCAGCATGGGGAAGGAAGGGCATTGTAAGTACTACCAAATACATTAGCACATGAATTTGTATTGGAATGAAATAAATTATTCCTTTGTTCATAGGAAGGTCAGCTCTTATAATAAAATTATTATAAGAATCTAAGTTATTTCTATCCATTAAGATCTTAATATGAAAGTAACTCCTAACCCCAAACTGAGTAGTATTAACAAACAACAGTCACATATTACTCCTTTGAAAGTTGCTTAAATTTCACCTTGTAGTAATCTAAGACAAATGATCCGCTACATTACCCAAATACTTGATTTTCACCCCTCTTTTTAAAACTATGGAATGTGAAATGTATTACTTAATAAAGCAGAGGGAAAGCTTTGTATTTTGTATTAAGATAGATTACTTATGTGAAATGAAAATTAAGATCATAAATCAAAACAGCTCATTACATGTTCCTTGTTTTACTGTAATTTATCAGTTGTACTTCTATTTTTTATTGTTTGGGTATCTAGCCTATGCCACTTATCCCTTTACTTCATCACTAAATCTGGCTGTTAGATATTGGTTACCTATCCATGAGCAAATGAATTATTGCCAAATGACTCCACAGCCTGGCTTCATCACAAGCACTGGGTACGGAGGGGGAGAGGGTGGTAGCTTCAGCTAAAGTAAATGCTCGTAGTGAGAAAAATGAGCTAAATATCACTTTTCTTTTGAATATAGCTAAAGACTTCCTTACTTTAAGGCTATTTTTACAAATCCCAGTATTGCCTCCTCGCAAACATGAACGTGTTTTGATTTCAAATCTTTATTTATTTGTCAGGACTTTTGTGGAATCTACTTCGTAAGCTGCCTCTATAAATTATTTGCTAATGATGTTGGAGGAGATCAGCTTCAGAAGGATGCATCTTTTGGAGACTAGAAATTACAAATGTAGTGTGAGATTGTAATAGGTCTCAACAGAACTCTTTTTTTCTCTCCCCAGCTGGCCTTCATGTGCACCAGCTTTTTTAGAGAACGGGAGCACTCTTCTTGCCTCCCATCTACTCATCTACCTGTCTCCGTCTTCCCAAATGCTCTCAGCATGATTGACTTGCTTGCTAGGGCCCTGCTGAGGAACAGCTGCATTAGTATACTGGAGGCATGCATGTGCCTCTCACCGAATGTAAGTGCCAGTGCACTGTGGTGCCACACCCACAGAGGTCTGGGCTATGCCTTACATATGTAAAAAGGGGGGGAAAAGAAAGAAAAAAGTGCAAGGTTGTTTGTGTGTGTGTGTGTGATTGAATTTAGATTTAACCAACTAAGCAGCCATGTAGTGTAGATTAAGAAAGAGAGAACCTGATCCAAGATGACTGACTGTCATTTTAATTTGAATGATTTTAATTAATAAATAATATTTTCATAAAGAAATATTTGCATGATGGGCACATTTACAAACTGAGAAAGAAAGAAAGGAAGGAAGGAAGGAAAGAAAGAAAAGATGTTATGGCATGATGTAGTATCCTTCCATTGAGGCATTTGGGTGAAAATGTCTCGTGGAACATGCTGCAGGTGTTACTGCCGCTTGCTGCACTGGCACACCCTACCTTAAAAATGAAAATGAAAGACATGAGTATTTCAATGGGCAGTTTGACACCCTAAGTGCTTTGGCCACTGAAATTCATTATGATTTTTCACTCCCCTGCCCCAACATTGTATTTATTTCTTCCCTCCTCCCACCCACACAAGCTCCAGAAGTTCACAGAAAATGTTCCATTCAGAATTTTCAGCTCAGTAGCACTGGCAGGAATAAACACGGGAAGAGTTTTGTATACAGAGGATCATAACTTGTTGAAGATGTAACCAGATAAAAATTGTGGCCAAATTTTAAGACCACCCCTGTCTATGAGCTCCATCAGATGAATGTTTTATTCCTGGGCACTCACGGATTTTCGCAGGTCCCTCTCACAATGTTGTCTACCTCCAGTGCGCCTCCTGCCCCTTCTAGCCTTCTTTGCGCAACAAAAAATCATCCCAGTAAGTCTGATTTATTTTTAAAGATGGAAGCTGCCGCTATCTCCTGCTGTGTTCAGGAGAAGCAGCGGGATCAAAATGGTCTACTGAATGGGCCATGTGCAAGTTATTTACTTCCTCTTTCAAAAGAGGAAGTAATGAGGGACAAATGTGCAGGCAGAGAAGTAACGGTAAGCAAACATGATTTTCCCCTGTGTGATGATGCTCTGTGTGTGAATTTATTGATTCTTATATTGCTGTGCCCTGATTACATATATAGCTCTGCAGGTAATGAATTATTTTAGTTACTATAAGTAAATTAGTCCTTCAATATAAGTTTTCCTTTTAATAAAGGTATGGGCTTGTAAAGCTACACAAATTAGCAAATTGTATATATAATATCCAAATCTATAGAGGTTGGGTTGTTGTTTTAATGATAAAAATGACTTCTGCAGATGGAAAAAATGACATAGCATTTGGGTATCTTTAGAGGAATAATTAGGAGAGACACATATTACTATTTTAATATAGTATTTGTTTCTGCTTCTATCACAGACCTCTTTCACAGGTCTCTATAATGTTTCGTCTATGTTATACTGGATTTTATACAAGCATTTGAATGAGCAAAAAACATGCTACATAATTCATCCTGAAATTATGGGGATTTTCTTCCAGTGACACTCTATAGATCTGTGCATAATGTAATATGGACAGTGATGAATGCCTTCGTATTCAGCTCTTGCATTACAGTGTTCTGAATACATAAGCCTTTTGTATGGATGTAAGTGCATATAAAATAATGTGTTAACACTTGGATTTTACAGCCAGTGCTATTTTAAGTTTCACTTCACCCTTGCTGTGCTGTCATCCTTATGAGTTCCAATTGAAGAAGAATTTATATTGATTTTCCACAGTGTTGGCAAATTATAACAAAATATTTAAAATTCTGGGTCAAAACATCCCACTCTGCAAAACACACTTATGCCTAGAAAAGGACTCCAAAGGTGTAATCCTAATACCAATTTGGAGGCCAGTCCCATTGAATTCAGTTTGTTGATATAAACTGTTTATTTCCAGTAAACAGACTCAGTGTTAGAAATAGGGGTGTGCATCGGATCGGATCCGATCCACGATCCGAATCCGATCCGCCCCAAAATTGGGAAAATCCGATCCGATCCGATCCGATCTGATCAACCTCCGATCCGATCCGATCCGACGAGGTCCGATCCGGATCGGACGCCATTTTGAATGCTTTTTCCCATAGCCAAGTATTGTTTTACAAAAACGCCTATAACTTTTTCATTTTTAAAGATAGAAGGATGAAACTTGGGGACATTATACACTGGTTAGGGACAGTTATCTGTGAGAAATTTCAGAAAGATTGGTGCATGCGTTTTGTGGCAATTAATTTTTTAATAAATACCCAGGAATGTTTATAACTTTGTCATTTTTAAAGTTACACACATGAAACTTTGCCACATTGTAGGTGGTACCTTGGGACCTATGTGTGTGAAATTTCAGAAACGTAGGTGCTTGTCTTGTGTGGCAATTAATTTTTAGAAAAATGGGTAGTAGTGGGGTAAATACATTTATGCCTCCCATTTTTTTATTTTTGAAGATATAAACAGGAAACTTGGGAACATTACAGGTACCACTTGCCTTGATATGTGTGTGAAATTTCAGAAACATTGGAGCTTGTCTTGTGTGGCAATTAATTTTTGAAACAATGAGGAAAGAAACACCTATAACTTTGTCATTTTTAAAGTTACACACATGAAACTTTGCCACATTGTAGGTGGTACCTTGGGACCTAGGTGTATGAAATTTCAGAAACATAGGTGCTTGCCTTGTGTGGCAATTAATTTTTTAATAAATACCCAGGAATGCCTATAACTTTGTCATTTTTAAAGTTACACACATGAAACTTTGCCACATTGTAGGCGGTACCTTGGTACCTATGTGTGTGAAATTTCAGAAACGTAGGTGCTTGTATTGTGTGGCAATTAATTTTTGAAACAATGAGGGATTCATTGGACAGCACTTGCCCATAGGGATTCATTGGACAGTACTTGCCCATAGGAAATCATTGGAAAGCACTTGCCCATAGGAAATCATTGGACAGTACTTGCCCATAGGAAATCATTGGAAAGCACTTTCCCATTGAGAAATACAATTATGCGTCCCACTTTTTTATTTTTGAAGATACAAACAGGAAACTTGGGCACATTGTAGACTGGTTAGGGATAGTTATCTGTGAGAAATTTCAGAAAGATTGGTGCATGCGTTTTGTGGCAATTAATTTTTTAATAAATACCCAGGAATGCCTGTAACTTTGTCATTTTTAAAGTTACATACATGAAACTTTGCCACATTGTAGGTGGTACCTTGGGACCTATGTGTGTAAAATTTCAAAAACGTAGGTGCTTGCCTTGTATGGCAATTAAGTTTAGAAAAATGAGTAGTAGTGGGGTAAATACATTTACGCCTCCCATTTTTTTATTTTTAAAGATACAAACAGGAAACATGGGCACATTACAGGGAACACTTCACTTGATATGTGTGTAAAATTTCAGAAAGCTGGGTCCAGGCATTTGGTGGCTACGAATTTTTTAGATTAAAAGTTATAAACATTTTTCCACAGAGGCTGGGGCTGTCAATTGCACCCTCCCGCCTCCCGGGAAGAAGAAGGAAACTCTCTCATCTCTTTGATCCTTGCACGCTTGGCTGCAACTGAGCTAGTATCCATTACAAAAGGAGAAACAAAGTAGCACTTGGCTCATGTCTGCTTTGATACTTTCACTTTTACTCAAGCAGAACGGCTGAGCCTAGGATCATTCTCTCTCGCTAGGATCGTTACAGGAGAAATTTTCTACAGTCTTCAAAGTGGTGTGTGCAGACACCTTGCCACCACATGCCTGGACCTATCATTCTGAAATTTTACACACATATCAAGTGAAGTGTTCCCTGTAATGTGCCCATGTTTCCTGTTTGTATCTTTAAAAATAAAAAAATGGGAGGCGTAAATGTATTTACCCCACTACTACCCATTTTTCTAAAATTAATTGCCATACAAGGCAAGCACCTACGTTTCTGAAATTTTACACACATAGGTCCCAAGGTACCACCTACAATGTGGCAAAGTTTCATGTATGTAACTTTAAAAATGACAAAGTTATAGGCATTCCTGGGTATTTATTAAAAAATTAATTGCCACACAAGGCAAGCACCTACGTTTCTGAAATTTCACACACATAGGTCCCAAGGTACCACCTACAATGTGGCAAAGTTTCATGTGTGTAACTTTAAAAATGACAAAGTTATAAACATTCCTGGGTATTTATTAAAAAATTAATTGCCACAAAACGCATGCACCAATCTTTCTGAAATTTCTCACAGATAACTGTCCCTAACCAGTGTATAATGTCCCCAAGTTTCATCCTTCTATCTTTAAAAATGAAAAAGTTATAGGCGTTTTTGTAAAACAATACTTGGCTATGGGAAAAAGCATTCAAAATGGCGTCCGATCCGGATCGGACATCCGGTCCGATCCGATCCGACCATCCTCCGATCCGATCTGATCCGATCCGACCCCCCAGGTCCGATTCCGATCCGCTATCCGATCCGATCCGGGGGGTCAGTGCACATCCCTAGTTAGAAATAAAACAACAACAACTGTGGCTGAATTGTGCAGGCAAAGGAGATCGTTTGTGTGGCTTTCAACTCTTGTTTGCATTGTAGAGTTCATCCATGGTTGCTGTCACCACTGCAGTGCATAAGAAACTCACTTAGAATCGGGAAGGTTGATCTTGTGTTTTGTACATGAGCTGTGAGGTTTCAGATCATATTGCATCTTCCTCTAACACAACATAAAAACATATGCTATGTAACTTGCGTTGCCAAAATTGTCTTGCCTTGTGTGCTTTCATTAAAAGCCCTTCAAGCAAATACATTCTTATCTTAGCTGCTGGATAGAACAGAATATACTGGAGCAAAATGCATATGCTCATTGTTAGCATTTGCTTTGCTTTTTGGAAAGGAGCCCTAAGGCAGCAATCCTATGCACCCTAACTTGGAAAGATATCCCACTGAGCACAGTGGGACTTAATTTTAGAGTAAACATGCATAGGACCACACTTCATTGCATTTTTGGTGTACTGCACACACCCCACAGCATAGTACATAGTATTTCTCCATTTAAATATAAAGCAAAGTCTGAACTTGGCACTAGTTCTCCAATTAATTTCATACATAATTTAATTACTTTTAATGTAAAATGGGCAATTATGCCCTTTTAAATTCCTGCACTGTGAATCAGCACTACAGGATAAGGAGCGTACGAATGAAGAAGCCGTTATGAAATATTACCTGTCATGTGCAATTCTATGAATGTTTACTGAGCAGCACTTGACCTAAGATGCAGCTAACTATGAAAGATGGATTTCCAGCTTCATACAAAGTGCTCTGTGTAGCATAAAAAATAAGTGTTCAGGCTGATCCCCAGAAAGACAGGGGAGGGGGGCAGGGAGAAGTACAACAAGGAGTCAAAACAGCTTACAGAGTATGTAAAATAAAAAAGGAAATGAAGAGCGGTTGGATCCTAGGTGGCAATAGTAAAGAAGGATCTTCCCCATTGTTCTGCTCAGTTTTAGGTATTCTCTTTTAATCACACAGGATGCAATGAATATAATTTTAAAGCAATAACAAATTGCACACTATTGAACTGAATCACAGAAACATTACTTATAAGATATCTGGGTGATTGGGTAACACATCTCTTACCTGCAATTCTTACATTGTAGGACTGAAATTAGAGGAATTTGCTTTAAAATGTTTCCTTGCATATGGCACAGAGGAAAACAGGAGTCAGATTTAAAATGGGCTGCAACTTTTATGTGACAATTGAGCGATTAATTGAATGTCCATGGTAGAATAGTCCTTGTGGGATACTTTTTCTTCAAATGGGAACTCATCAGGTTTCCTCTGCAAGCAGTGACATTCTGGGGTCACCCATAAAATTAATATCCTCCATAATATAAAGGATGATGGATTAAGGCTTATCTCAGTAAGAGTGTTTTGGGGTACAATATACAGGGGGGAAATACCAAAGTTTGGCAAGACCAAATACTACTATGAATAGGCACTTCCAGTAACTTTTGCTGTATATTCTGACTTGACTACTGCTCCCATTAATGAACTTTTAGATCCAAGATCCTTACATATTCCTGAATGTAAGTTATGGTACAACAAAACCAGACATACATCTAACAACATTGTGTGTAAAAGACAATTTGCTCAGTCATATCAAAAATATATGTCATTATTTTTGGACTGCCAAAAGGAGCCTCACACTTTGCCATTTCTAATGAGCACAGTTTTTGTAGGATAGGCCTTCTTCTTCTGCTGCTGCTGCTGCTGCTGCTGCTGCTGCTGCTGCTGCTGCTTCTGTTCTTCGGCTATTTTTTCTTTATTTGATTTTCTTTTTGCCTTTTTTTGCAAAAAGCAAAAATTCAAATATGTGTTGCTTTTTCAATTGTCTCATATTTATCCTGGGAAAGCTGCTTATGTTGAATTTCTTCTTATAATTTCTGCTTACCATTAGAAGGAAATACGTGCATCATCCATCCCACATGATTTGTGTTCACAGATGTTACTGTTGTGCTGCAAAATTGCAGGCTCACACACTGCTCTGGGATTATATGAAAGGACTCTTGGAAGGGGGGGGGTAGAATGAGAGAGCTGCATGCTTCCTCAAAGTTCTGTCTGGATCAGGGCCCCAATGAGTGCTGTTTCCTATAGGAGAAACTTTATAACATGAAATTCCAATATCATCCCACTTCAGAGTTGTCTCCCTGAACAGAAAACACTGCAACCTCCGATTATGTGAGCAGCTGGTAGTAAGGATCTTGATTTGATCATGTTGCTTTTCTAGACAGACTAATTGTTCTGATTTATGGTTATCACCTGTATTTCATGGGTGCTTGCTTCCAGCTCTAATTAATGGATAACTTTCAACTGCTGAAACTTTAATTGTCCCCTGAATTTCAAAAAGTGGAAAGAAACATGGCTGTTAGCTAAATCAAATTCCTCTTCTGTGACCTTTGGGTGGGATTTTATGGGTCAAAATAATACTAGTGATGATTACACAAATAATTGTAATCATAAATAAGACATAAATTATGTGATAAAGTTTAAGTAATCTGAGCGCTAGCAGAATGATGATACTGTATACATTTAAATTAAATACTATAGTTCAACTTCTTCTTGGGAAGTTTGTTATCTAGAAAATAAATAAATTACAGAGGGATAGCCATATTAGCTTCCTGTTGTTAGGGGTGTTCACATATAACATTTCATGTGTCTTATGGGTGTTTCTGGATAATATCCTAGTATCTTTCTGCCCCTTTAACAATATTCCTTCCCCTGGCAGTTGTGACACAATATTGCAACGCTTTCATTGTCCTGCAGTATTTAAGCTTGCTTCTTCATTAACAAACAATAGAAATAGGAAATTGTTGAATCTGGAATACATAGTTTTTAAAGTTAAGCAATTACTATAAAAGTACTGCTGTTGATTCGTTTACACAGAAATAAGTAGGGGTGTGCACGCCCGAAATTATCATATTGTATCATTAACGGAAATCACTTTTAAAAAAAAAATCGGATCCAATTATATCGGAGGTTAATCATATCGAATTGTATTGGATTTCCGATAATTATCAGAAATCCGATATTTATTTCAGAGCCCTATTTTGCCCTATAGAATTGCTTTTTGAGACAGAAAGGCCTATAACTTTTGTATTTTCAAAGTTAGAGACTTGAAACTTGGTCACAGTGCTTATGGGATATGCTAAGTATGTGTATGAAATTTCAGAACAATCCCTCCAACCGTGTATTTTATATGAATTTTTGAAAGATCGTGCACCTTTTTTGACAGATCTCTGAATGACAACTCACCACGTGCATTCAGAGATCTGTCAAAAAAGGTGCACGATCATTCAAAAATTCATATAAAATACATGGTTGAAGGGATTGTTCTGAAATTTTATACACATACCTAGGCATACCCCATAAGCACTGTGACCAAGTTTCAAGTCTCTAACTTTGAAAATACAGAAGTTATAAGGTTATTTATATAGCTGTCCAATAATCAAAAAAAAAAATCCGATATAATCGAACTGAAAATTTTTGGATCCAATATTTATCTGAGGTTTGTATCATATCATTATTGTTAATTGGATGTCCGATAATGCTTTTATCGGATCGTTATCGGGCATCAGAACGATATGATACACATCCCTAGAAATAAGTCCTAGTGTGCTGATATTACCATATATTTGTCTAAGCAAAGTGACACTTCTACTTTAACTACTGATGTATTTGGTATTCCATTTGTAATTCTGCATGTTTCAGAGCATCATCAGACGAGCATTTTATAGCACGCTCGTTGCTGGGCACTCACGGATTTTTGCACGGCCTTTTCACAACACCTCCTGCGCATCTCCCATCCCTTTTGCTAATTTTCCCGTCACAAAAAAAGACCCAGAAAATCTGACTTTTTTGGCTATATCAAAATGTGCCACCATTTCCTGCTGTGTGCAGGAGAAGCAGCGCAATAAAAATGCCGACCGAATGGGTGAAGTGGTTGTTGTTTGCTTCCTCTTTCTTCCCCATGTGAAGAAAGAGGAAGCTACTTGTCCCTATTGTGGAACAGAAAAGTGACAGTAGGGAAACTCAATTTTATCCTGTCTAATGACAGTCTCAGAGTGTGATCACTCTGTTGAGCAGAGAAATATCAGAATTAAATTTGACGCAGACACAAACCTCAGACCACAATGCTGTGTTTCAACTATCAACTCCAACCCAGCACCCATTTTTCAATAGGGAAAGGGAAATGCAAAATACAGTATAGTGTGCTATCTGCCTTGAAGATTGTACATCAGAATGAAAGCAGGCATGCATGGCCGAGAAGACAGCCATTTACATTTCAAGTATGAACCTAGATCCATTTTTAAGGGGTTCTGAAAACATGCAGAACAATGTGATGTGAAGTTGAGATTTAAGAATTAAGTTGGTATATATATATATTACCTACATTTCAAATACAAACACCAACTTGAGTGCTGTGCCTATTTTCAAATAAAGCTGAACACAATAAATTGTAATGTGACAGGGAATGTGAGGTCTCTTACAACCTGTGCATTAATTATTAAATTATTCTATTTGCAAATGAGCAATGGCTAGTGTTTTTCTGTAACCCTATTGTTTTTCTGTATAGTTTCTAGGAAGTGTTTTATGTGTAATATCCTTTGTGATCTAGCTGGTATTTTCAAGGAATTGTTGCAGTACTGAAAAGCATATTCATGGCTCAGCAGCTCCCTGAAATATGGAGAAGACTGAAGATGTCAGTAAGATTGGCAAGCCTTTGTGTGAGTTTGTGGACTGTGCTTTGCTAACTTTCTGATTCCTTACCTTGCTTCTTCATTGACTGAGGTTCTAATTGTTAGGGAATAAGAGCCAAATTACATGTTATACTCATTACATAGCTCAAGGAAGGGAGAATTAAACACCCTCCATTTCCACCCCCACCTCCAAGGGGAGGGTGTATTTTTTAAAAAAATCCGCATTGCATAAATGGAGGCATTTTGTCTTTTTGTTAACCTTCCCAAGGGGAGTGTAATGGGTGGTGGGTGGTGGAGAAAGGTTTAATCCCCCCCAGAGCACATTGGTCCTGATCCGAATTAGGGGCACACAAATTTACACAAGAGTAAAGAAAACTATCAGGCTCAGCTACGCATTAATGTGTAGTTTGGTCCTCAACTGGGCTTTTATAGTTGTACCACCTCATATCTTCCTTGAGAGTTACTGCTAAATCTGTTGTTATATTCCTTTCACTGTCAGGTTTTAAAGAAAACACACATACTTCTTCAATAAGGTGATTTAGGAATGGTGCTGCCAATGAGACGGAAAGACTTTTAACCGCAATTCCACTTTTGCAGGCTTTTATATTTATCTGTTTATAAATATTGGCACTGAAAAAGGTATCCAAGGCAACCTGTAGAAGTCTAAACTAGTAAATCAATTAACATTGTTGAGCTGATTTTGAATTGAATTGTTGTTTTTAATATTGCTTTTATGTATGTTACCATACATATTTTTAATTAGAAAATAATGCATGTCTACCGCTGTAGGAATGGACTCTGTCACAACATGCTTCACTTACAGACTGAATGCTATTTTTGTATAAGTAATTTATTGTATGTCTCAAACTATTATTGTTTAATGAACAGCTCTTATTTTAAATGTGTGTTTTAGTTTACAACTTCACAGAGGTGTGTCACCTTGAATATAGTCTCCTCTTGATTTCTACTGGCTTATGATAATTATGAATGTGGCACAGTTATCTGAATATTTTCCCCAGTCGAAAGAATATGCAGATCATACTCTTATGTGCACTGTATATTTATTTAGCTTCTTTATTAAAAATAAAAAACAGCTTTTCAGTGACTGAACAACCTGCAGGGGATGTTTGCAACAGAAAGACACCCATTAAAATAAAATCCCTCATAATGTTTTGAATGTTTTAGCTGCCAGCCTCTTGGCACCACAGAAATACAGATTTTGCCTCTCTGACCTTGATTAAGTCATGCCACTCACTGCTGGCTGGGTGCGAACTCTATCCCATTGCTCTTTACTGAACCTGGCTTTCACTGATGACTTTGAGCTGAAAACAGGTCTATTCAGGTCTATTATGTTCCCATTAACCTAAAAAGCCAAAAGCACTTACTGTCATCGTAAGAGCCTGTGTTCTGGCCTAAGCAGCAATAAAGTTGATCACTTCTGCCCTCATCCAACGTACGCCATTAGAGATTGAGAGAATGACTTTAAAATGAGAATATTTCATCAGTATCTTGAAAGTCTAGTGTGGCCTGCAAGCCTTTGAAATATGCCCTTGCATTTATGAATAGCAATGCTCCAGAAAGGTAGGGTGACCAGATAGCCCGGGGTTTCCCGGTCCTAACCGGGAAACCTGGGGTGATCCGGGCCAACTGGGGGGGCAGTGGGGGCAACCCGGGGCTGTGGGGGGTCACATGGCGGTGAGCGGCGGTAGACCCGGTAAGTCCGGGCTGAGTTTTGGTGGCGATGGGTGGCTTGGTGGTGGGGTTTCGGGTGGGGGACCCCCCCGCCACCACCTGCCGGGGCATCCGCTTCCCTCCGGTGCTCGAATCTACTGAGAAACAGGCTTTGCGACCTGTCCCTCAGTAGCGCGCCGGGTGAGGACGTCATCACCCAGCGTTCTACTGAGGGACAGGCCGCGAAGCCTGTTTCTCAGAAGATTCCAGCACTGGAGTGAAGCAGCTGCACCTGCAGGTAAGGAGCGCAAGGCAGGAGGCGAGAGGGCCCCCCCACTTACCTGCTGGGGCGGCCGCTTCCCTCTGGTGCTCGAATCTACTGAGAAACAGGCTTTGCGGCCTGCTCCCCATTTACCGGCCTTGGTAGGAAACAAGTGCTCAGCGTTAGGGAGTGTCAACAAATTCCTTGTCGGGTGGCTAAAGCAGCTGCTTTTGCCACCCGACAAGGAATTTGTTGACGCTCCCTAACACTGAGCACTTGTTTCCTGCCGAGGCCGGGGAGCAGCGCGGGCATTTTAATGCAGGCTCTTCTTCTTTCTCCTGCTGGGAGCCCAGGAGCAGGGCAAGAAGAGTGAGGGGGCTGCAGGGAGTCATGCAGCAGTGGCGGAGATCGGCGGAGGAAGCGGAGGACCCAGTAGGTCCGGGTTGGGTTTTTTTTTGGGGGGGTGGCTTGGTGGGGGGGTGTTTCAGGTGGGGGGTGGCGGGGTTGTCTGCTTGTTGGCCGCATGGCGGGTGGCCTTTTTAATTTTTTAATTTTATGTTTTGGGGGGGGGGGTCTGCTTTGGTGGGGTGGCCATTTTGGACCGGGATTTTGCTTTCCAAATTCTGGTCACCCTACAGAAAGGTAACCCTGCACTTATCAGTGAGGGGTGGGGTGTTTTTCTTTGTTTTGTTTTTTGGTGATCTTTTCAGTCCTTGAATGCATGATGTGAACTAGTGAGTGAAGGCTTTCATACTATGTGTAATAGGTGGACCTGAAGGGTTAGTTGACACAATTACTTCAGATTTAAGAAGGGTATTTCTAAAAACCGAGTTCCTTGCTTACCTGGGGAGCTGCATTTTGTGTGAGTGAGCAGGGCCATCAGCATGGGGGCAGGGGGGCTGGTGGGAAGCAGCTGCTGAGCCATGATACCAGCAACTTCTAGAACCAAAATGGCTGACTAGAGTGAGAACTTCCTTCTCGGTTCTCACTCTGGTCTGTCTGAGGCCTGTAAACTCTGATGCAGCTTTGGCATTGCCATCGCTGATTTGGCCACCCACCCACTCTGAATAGTAACAAGTCTTGCATTGGACAGAAGTTAGTTGCCAGTTAATGGGGATGGGAAGGAATTTTACCCATACTCTATTGGCAAAACAGTGCAGGTTTTTTTTGGTTTTTTTGTTTTGTCTTCCTCATTGCAAAATTATTTTCATTGTAAGTAAGTTGGCCCATTAGGATACAAAATTTTCCATGGAAGCATCATTTGATAAAGTTTTATATCCAAACTATGTAGGTGTGATAAGCATTGGGTAAGATCCATTTGTGAGGGGAGGAGATGGAATTGGGTACCCCTCTCCACCACAGTGAGGATCCCCATGAGGGATTGTGGGGGATGTGGCACCATGTGGCATGGGAGAAGGCGAGCTGGCCACATCCTGGGTTTGCATTAGTGGTTTGCATCATAGTGAGCCCACCACCAATGCTCCTGGCGTGCGGGCAGAAAGGGGAATCAGACATCAGCAGGCTCTCCAATGGCAGGATCCATGCCCTATGCCTCCGCCAACCCTATTCAAGTAAAACAAAAACAAAGTTGTGGCCAGTTTGTAATCCCATCTAACTCCATGTGTCTAATTTGTTCCCTTCCCCATCTGGATACAACTAGGTGCTACACTGTAACAAGTAATGAGCTACACGTAATTCTGTGTGTTTGGAAATCAGGTCTTCAGACTAATGCACATTTTTTTAATTAACGAATTGAACAAATTTACCAGGGAAGGTGTGAAACCTGCATCTTTCTGGAACCTAGGTAAAGAATAGATGTCCATCTGCCAGGTGTGTTCAGGTTTGAGGGAACCCTGTTCTTATGTGGCATAGACCTAAACATAGAAAGTTGTGTGTTATACTGAGCCAACCTATTGTTCTATCCAGGTTACTGACAGGCAACTGCTCTCCAGGGTTTCAGACGGGAGGACTCTTTTCCAGTCCTACCTGAAGATCCCAGGGATTGAGCTTTTCTGAACAAAGCATGTGCTCTACTACTGAGCTAAGGCCATTCCCCAAACATGGGAATCATTCCATCTTTATGAGTAAGAATATCCAGGGAGGTTTGTTGCATTGGACAGATGCATTGGGGAACTTGCAAGCAGTACAAGAAGACAATGCATACATACACACACACACACACACACACACACACACATACACACACACACTTATGTTCCCAGTATCTGGTATGAAGAGGTATACTGGTTCTGAACATGGAGATTTAGCTATCATTACTAATAACCCCTAAGGCTACGATTTTTTCCTTTTTAAATGTGAGCCATGCTAATGCTTTGCTGTAACCCAGATGCTGGGGAGGAAGGTGTGTCACAAATTATATATTTGGCATTTTAACGAGATTGTCAAGCTCATCAATTGTCAGGGAGAAAAGTGGGTAATCACCAGGAAGAAAGTTCAAGGTGATGTCTACCTTAGCTGCAGAATGCTAACACCTGCAAACAGCTATGAATATTACAAACCCTCCCTGTTTTCTCCATCCACTGACAAACCCCAGATCTATTGCCCATCCATTTCTAATGGCTTTTGCCACCCTAAAGAGCAAGTCTAAATGACCCTTTTATATCTTTCATTTAAAAGTAATCTATACCTGGGTCTTTTTCACACAAAAGGCTTTTAAACAAATGGTTTATAGCAAGCTCACGGAAGTTAGTGGGTTATTTTGATGACATTGTGAGCCTCCTATGTGTCTCCCGCTCCTTCCCTTGGTACTTCCATTTAAAAATAAACCTTGGACAACCCGATTTTTCTGAAATATGTTGGGATTTTCTGCTGTGTGCAGTTGAAGTTGTGCTACAAAACACCCACTAGATGGTGTTGTCCCATTGAACTACGTGGTAGTTGCTCTCTTCCTGTGTAGGCTGACCATATGAAAAGGAGGACAGGGCTCATGTAACTTTAACAGTTGTGGAGGAAAGGGAATTTCAGCCAGTGTCATTTGTATGCAATTAGTTCCTGGTGAAATTCCTTCTTCATCACAACAGTTAAAGTTGCAGGCACTATACTAGAGTGACCATATACAAAAGAAGGCAGGGCCCCTGCAACTTTGTTGTAATGAAGAGGGAATTTCACCAGGAACTAATTGCATACAAATAACACTGGCTGAAATTCCCTTTTCTCTACAACTGTTATGAGCCCTGTCCTCCTTTTCATATGGTCAGCCTATTCCTGTGTAATTCAGCTTGTTTGAAATGCAGAAAAGAAGCAGGAAGCAAAGCACTGGTAAACAAATGCAATTTCCCTTTAATCTAAAGGGCCTCTTCATGCTGTTGAGCCATAATCATTGTTGCCAGATAACCCCATTCTTCTATTTTGTCTGTTTGTGGCTGGAAAACTAACAAGAGCTGGCAACCAAGGGCAAGGATGTTGTACTGACTGGACTAGCCTCCACTTTCAGTTGAAATGGAAAAGAGAGTATCATAACCCCAAAGTGTTCTAGGCTACGGAATTCTTGGATGTATTGAAGCCATTTTCCCTGGCTCTAATCTCCTAACATCATCAGGGTAACACTCGGTCACTTAATAAGTTAAAAAATATTAATTGAAAATAAGACCCCTGAATGCCCTTGCGACATTCCACAAACATATCTGAGCATCTCTTGCCCCCTTTTCAGAAAGCAGCCTTAACCTCTTCACCCCTTTTGTTCCCCCAGAAACCCTTTGAGCAGACAACCTGGTTTCTGTATCCTAATCCTAGAACTGGTTTCGAAACCCTGGTCTAAGTGTGTATTTTAGAGAGTGCCCTTGCAGGCATCCACTTTGCCCCATGGTCCTCTCTCCACAATGAGCAGCCTTTGTTCATGCACTTCCTGCCCAATAAAATGTGTGCCATGTCCTGGGAATGCCTGCCTAGTTTGCCATGCTGTGCTCCTGCTAGCAGGGCAAACTTGCTCTACTATAATGACCACAGTCTGACCAGCACGAATACAGGTAAGGGCCACAGAGGGAAAAGGTTTATCTAACACCAGATTAAATTCCCCACCATCCATTGTTCCTAAAAAGTCTTATTCTATAACAACAACAACAAAATAATAAGGATCAGGTATGTGTAGAAACGTGGGTCCTGAGAAGGCATCATTTGGAACTACAATTAAAACTCTGGTTCCATGTGCCATTTAACACATGGTATATTCCCCATATCAGCATTGCAATACCCATTCCCATAACATAATGCATCACTGCTATAGGTCTGGAGCCTTATAGCAAGATCCTAAGTATGTTTACTCCGAGATAAATCCAGTTCACTTCAATGGAACTTCCTCCCTAGAACAGGGGTACAGAACTTCAGACCAAGGGGCCAAATCCACTTTTCCAGGGTTCTCAAGCTGGTCCTCCAGGTTTTACCAGTAGTTGATGCCTCCTTCCCCAGTCTCTATTCCCTTTCCCCCAACTACCAATCATTAGGGGGTTTCCCAGCTTTTGTGCAGTGCTGGCTGGGGAATGCTGTGATTTGTAGGTCTTTTTTTTCTGACTAAACATGCATAGGATTGCTCCCGTAGGAACATAGGAAGCTGCCTTATACTGAGTCAGACCTTTGGTCCATCTAGCCCTGTGTTGTCAACACTGACTGGCAGTGGCTCTCCAGGGTTTTAGGCAGAATTTTTTCCTTGTCCTACCTGGAGAAGCCGGATTGAATCTGAGACCTTCCACATGCACCACTGATCTACACCCCCTCCTCCAATCAATGAGGGTCTCCCCATTTAGTACAGTTTAAAGTGGTTCCTGCTTCATTCAGCCACTGGCTTGATTGAAATTGGACCTTTAATTATTCATTTCCTGAACTTTTTGCAGCCATAGTAATCCCATCATTCACTCATTCCTTTTTACTTTATCTTTGTTAGTTTGCTTTCACTTTAGCAGGGAGAAAAGCCAAATTTTTGGTTTGATTTTTTTTAGTGCACTTGCACTTGAGCACAGAAACACAGTGAGCTTTTTAAATGACAAAATGCTGGCTGTTTAGAACTAATAGGAAAGGCAACCACACTGCAGGACATGTAATGGCCATACAACCAAGAAACCAGGGCAAGAATGCAGAAAGGTATTTCTAGCTAACCAATGGACCACCATTCCCACCAAGGGTATCAGCAGCACTTTGCCAGTCCACATTGGTTAGACTGGAGCTGCAACAGCATTCATAATTTGGGGGGGGGGGGAATCACCACATCTAAGTCCCCACCCACCCATCAAATGTTTTTGTGCATATATGTTAATGTTTAACTTACATGATAACCTTCACTGCCTTCAGTCATATATAACATATATGACGTGATCTCTTTGTTAATATATAAGAGTATAAGAACAGCCATGCTGGATCAGACCAAGGCCCCATCTAGTCCAGCCTTCTGTTCACACGGTGGCCAACCACAAGCAGGTGCTTTTATGTTATTGTTTTCTTTTGTATCCTGTTTTGCCTTCATATCCTGAAATTCTTCCTAAAAGAATTATGGGGTGGTTGGGGGTGAGGAAATCTCCACAAATAAGGTATTTAAAAAGAGAGAAGAACAACTCATAGTGGAATACCAGCACTTCAAATACTCCTTAATTAACCAAGTGAATGATTTCCATTCCAGAGGGTGGGTGGGGAAGCCTCAAATTAAAAACAAATAAACCTGGATGACTGAGGCATTGGTAAGTAACAAGCCATCTTCCCCAAAATGGTCATTCTAACTTTAAGGCAGCTATACGTGAAGCTGAACCATTAATTTTCTTTTTAATAAAGCGTGGCACACCAAAGCTCCAACTCTCAAAAGAAAAAAAATCAATAAAAAGTTGTTTATTGATCTCAGACTGGGAATAATTTAAATGAGATTAAATGCTCTGTTGTTTTTGCTTTGAATACATGTATAAAAATTAGTCTGAATACACAGAAAAGGAGTTTTAGCTCTATTATCCAATAAAAATGCTCGACCCAATAGTGTTTTGTTCTTGCAATTAACAGCTGCGGCTTCTTGTGACCTAATTCAGGCAATAGTTATTTTGATCTTTTTTATATGTCTGATCTAAATGCCAAACAACATTTACAGTTGAAACCTCTCACATTCAAACACTGTAACTATATAATTGCTCCCTGAATAGGATATGTAAAGAAATAGAATTGAAGGCATGAGATATAAGAATATCATTATTTTAACGACTTTGCTAACACTACTTAGCATTTTGCAAACCTCAAGTTTGCAATTCCATCAGTGGAACGAGGAGGTGATTTTCCCTTTCTCCACAGTCCCTGTGCACCCCCAAAATCGGCTCCAGAGTTCTGGGAAACTCTCCAGAGAATATTTTCCAGTGGTACGGAGGACTGCAGTGGGGAGAAAACAGCTAGTGTAGGTACAGTTATAGCTTGGATGAGGGCTAATAAACTGAAGCTGACTCCCAATAAGACAGAGACCTTATGGTCTGGCCATCCTCAGGTCTGGGAAAGATGCTGCTTGCCTCTTTTGGATAGGGTTGCACTTCCTCTGAAGGACCAGGTGCATAGTTTGAGGGTGCTCCTGGATCAATCTCTGTCTTCAGAGCCCCAGAGCACCAGTTACCTGCTTCTATTGGTGTGCTAACTATGCACCAATTCTTGTTGTTACTTCCTTGTGGCTACCATATGAGGGCACTCCACTAACTAGGCCAGGGATAGGCAGCCCAGTGCACTCCAGATGTTTTGGACTACAACTCCTACAGTCCCTAACTATGAATCATGCTGACTGGGGCTATTGAGAGCTGTAATCCAAAATATCTGGGGGCTATCTTTATGGCACTGGGTTGCCACTGGGTTAAACAAAACCCCACACTATCTCTGTTGCAGGGTGGTGGTGGCTAATCCAACACAGAAGGAGGGGACAAGGCTTCTGGAGGCCTGGCCCCTGCCCTGAGGATGGTGACCAATCAGGGGTCATCATCCACCCAGGGAATGCCTCCGCCATGATGCCAGAGTGAGGATAGATGGTGGATGAGCCATATTAACCTCGCTCTGGCAAAAAAGTTGGGGTAAGCCCCTAACTTTTGAAATTCGCAGCTTCACAGGAAAGCCCCGTGATGGCTGTGACGGGGCTGCTGCGTTGAATAACCGGCACAACACCACTACGCCCCCACTGCGGGGCTTTCAGAGCATAGAGTCAGAACCCTAGAGGGCACCAGATTACTTACCCCTAACCTAGAGAAATGTTTCTAATGCTGTCCATACTATACTCCTACACATTTAAGTAATGTGATTGTTCCTGTGCCAAGGCCTGTTGTACCAGACTTAAAGCAGCCTGTCATCAAGCAAAATAGAGCCATTTAAAAGATGACTAGAGATTTAGGGTTCTGAAAAAGTAAGATGAAAAAAATTATCTCAAATCGCTTGATGCATTTGTGGCCACTATGTTTGAGAGAGGTTACAGTGAAAATTGAAACAGTTCAGAAAAGGGCAATGGAAAGGATATAGGGTATGGAGAAGTTCTTATGATAAAGTGACATGAAAAAAGACTTGAGCTGCTTATGCAGTAAAAGAGATAAGCACAAGGGAACATGCTATAAAGAGCTATGCTAAAACAAATACTGCAGAAAAGGCAAACCAACACCTATTGTTCTCCCTATCTCAGTAACACAATAACATGGGTATATTCAATTAAACCGACCTATGGCAAATTCAGAACTGATAAAAGTACTTTACTTTTATTTTTATTATGAAATGTTATGCTTCTTTGCCATAAGAAGAGATCAATACTATTAATTTAGCAAAGGGAAAGTAGGAATTGGTCATTTATCTGGACAGAAGGAATAACAAAACTTATGATGGATAATAATAATAATATTTATTTCTTACCCGCCTCTCCCTCCGGATCAAGGCAGGGAACAGCATCAATACCAACAATATAAAATACATAACCTAATTAAAAACATATAAAATTAATACATTATTAAAATCAATAAAGTGTTAAAATTCAACTGGGTAGGTCTGCCAGAAGAGATCAGTCTTTGTAGTTCTCGTAAATTCTTGAAGACTTGTAAGTTGGCGGATGTCTCCCAGCAGGTTGTTCCATGGTCTGGGAACAGCAGAAGAGAAGGCCCTCTGGGTAACAGTTGACAGCCTAGTCTTAGCCGGCTGTAATAAATTCTTCCCAGAGGACCTGAGTGTGCGGGGCGGATTGTGTGGAAGAAGGCGATCCCACAGGTAACCTGGACCCAAATCATGTAGGGCTTTAAAGGTAATAACCAACACTTTGTACTTCGCCCAGAAACTAATTGGCAGCCAGTGGAGCGATTTTAAAGCTGGTGTGATATGGTCACCTCTAGGTGTACCGGTGACCAGCCTGGCTGTCATATTTTGAACTAGTTGAGGTTTCTGGACTAGGCACAGAGGTAGCCCTATGTACAGCGCATTGCAGAAGTCGAGCCTTGAAGTTCCCAGCATGTGCACTAGCGTTTTTAGGTCTTCCAACTCCAGGAAGGGGCACAATTGGTGTATCAGCCAAAGCTGATAGTAGGCACTCCTGACCGTTGCATCTATCTGAGCTGTCATTTAGAGTGACTATTAGATTGCTATTGCTATTAGATTTGTAAAATGATACAAAGGCATGGCATTCAAGAAGAAAATTCCACAGGTCAATTTGGAAGAGTTCAATAGCACCAAAATGTAATAAAATGTTACATAAACTTTGTTTGTATTAACACTTTTTTTCAAGTAAAGGAAAAAATATATTTCCTATTTTTTAGATAGACATAGACATTCTTATACCTGCATAGTTGTTAAATAGCCAGCTGGCTATTAAGGTTATTATTTCATTTTTTGTAATCTGATCACCAGCCTGGGTTTGGGTCAGAAACCAGCCTTGGTCACCCTGGTCAATGACTTATGCCAGGAAATGGATGAGCACGGAGAGTGCAAGCTTGTTAGTTTTCCTGGATCTCTTGGCAGCTTTTGATACTATTGACCATGGTATCCTTCTTGACCATCAGTCTGGGGCTGCCTCTACAAGAGGCATTTAAAGCTCTTTCAAGGCGCATTTAAAAATTTACCTCTACAAGAACGGAGCGCAAATCGGGCATAGAGGTGCGTTTTCTCTCCAATTATACGCATTATCGAATGCGCGTTAAATAGCTAGTTTTATTTGGCTCTGGTCGTTAAAGCGCATTTTGACTATGTGAACAAGCGATTCTCCGCATGTCAACAGTTTAAATCGCGTTTCGGTCGTCCAGTAATGCGCTTCGCTGCCTCTTGTACAGAGGTATTAGGTGTAAATGCGCTTCTGCGAATATGCGCATAATCGCCTAACCAGGCGTAAAGGCGAATTCTTGTAGATGAGGCCTGGGTTGGCTTTGGGAGGTATATGGTTGGTTTTAGTCCTTCCTGGAGGATCAGTTTAAGAAGGTGGTGGAGGACTAAAATGTTTGTGTCCAAATTTCCTAAAGCACTGCCTTCATCTATACCAGTATCAAAAATTTATTAGGCAACCGAAAATAGGTTTTAGCCATCATCTATACTAGGCTGACCATTTGAAAAGGAGGACAGGGCTCAAGTAACTTTAACAGTTGTAGAGAAAAGGGAATTTCAGCCAGTGTCATTTGTATGCAATTAGTTCCTGGTGAAATTCCCTCTTCATCACAACAGTTAAACTTGCAGGCACTATACTAGAGTGACCATATACAAAAGAAGGCAGGGCCTCTGCAACTTTAACTGTTGTGATGAAGAGGGAATTTCACCAGGAACTAATTGCATACAAAAGACACTGGCTGAAATTCCCTTTTCTCTACAAATGTTAAAGTTACATGAGCCTTGTCCTCCTTTTCAGATGGTCAGCCTAATCTATACCAACCTGTCTGCACTCTGGTATCAGTATTGGAGTCCCTGCTTGTGTGTTTGTTTGTAAGAGCAATTAGGCTGGCAGGCATGGGAAATAAGGCCTTCTCAGTAGTGGCCCAACATATATGGAACACTCTTCCAACTGATGTTTCCCAGACACCCCTATCATTACAGGCTTTCAAATGGATCCTAAGGACTTCACTTGTTTACCAGGACCTATAGTTGAGGGAAGATTCTGCTGAGGCCTATACATTACTATCTAGACTATCTGAGTTTATCATGCCTTTTTTTTACTGTTTTATTCTATATTGTGATTTTAAGTTTTGTTGTATGCCTTGTAGGGTGACCATATGTCAGGAAAAACCAGGACATGTCAGGATTTTTGGCAACAAATCTAGGAAGGGGGGAAATAATGAATGAAGAAAAATCTGGATTTTTCCCATCCTCCCCCCCACCCAAAGGGCAGCTCTACTTTATAGTCAATGGAAAATAATTAAAATGTTTACAGCTGTGTCATTTTTTAAAAAGAAAGGGATGAAACTTGGCTGCATGATAGCCATTAGGTAGGGCTTTAGCTATGCCAAATTGGAAGCAGATCTGTTCATCCATTGATTTTAAAGATTTTTTTTTAAGCTTGAGGTTTTTTAAAAAATTTAAGTCATTTTTAAAGAAAAAGAGATGAAACTTGGCACTGTGATAGCTCTTAAATAGCTCTTAAATATGGCTTTAGCCATGCCAATTTTGAAGCAGATCCATCCATTCATTGAGTTTTAGGATTTTTTAAAGTTAAAGGTTTTAAAATTATTATTTTTAAAAAACACACACTGGAGCCATAACCTTCAAACTCAGGTTGTCAAACCTCCTCTTTAGGGTCTTGCACCTTGAGAAGTTTCAGCCGTTGGCATCAAGAGGATCTTGAGTTTTTAGCTAAGACGTGCTGGGCGAGCATGGCACCTTTCCTGCTGCCGATTTAGTGGGCAGTTGGGCACCTGGAGCTCAGTAGAGGAGAGGCATCCACAGGTCAAAATGTGGGAAAAGAGAGGTCAGTCAAAGCAGTCATGTGTTTGTGCAGGAAGTAGACAGGAGTTCAAAGTCTGGGTGTGAAAAGTGGTGCCATCGCACAAGCCTTGAGAAGCTAATGTATATAAGTGAGAAGTGTGAATGGGTGAAATAGTGTCCGCTGCCCACAATACCCACCCTAATGTTAGAGTAGAGAAACTTGTGACAATCATACACAAGTTTCCAAAAAAATAATAATTGAACTTTAAAAATAAAACAGCCAGCCAGCCAGCAGCAAGCCCTGTTAAGCAGCAGCTTGCAGCGGAGTGAGGATACAATCAGAAAATATATTTGAGGGAAGGGGAAAATGTATCACACAGAGTATAGCAACAAAGTACAGCAAAAGCTACAAAAGTAGGAGTGAGTGAAGTGAATTTCAGATACATTGGATGTCTCACTTGTTATTTCAGTGATTGTAACATTAAGATGTTATGTAGAACAGATTTGTCTTAATTGTGTGCTGTAAAATCAGACATGTGCCCAAGGCTATGTTTAGGTGGGCACACACCCCCTTGGTGCTGGGGGCGGACATGATGGTGGGGATGCCCCCTTGAAAGCCGACTATGTTGTCCTCCTTTTTGGTTTCCAAAATATGGTCACCCTAAATCTTACTCTAAAAGGTGGTTTATGCATATTGTATATGAATGAATAAATAACATAGATAGCAGAGAAGCCTTTCTACAGCAGGTAGCCTTGCAGCTGGCCAATATTTCTGCATAATCTGACTAGATGTGGACTCCAATATATTAGGAAAATAAAAAGAAACATTTACAAATGCCTGGAACACGGCATCTCAAAATAAGAAACTTGGGCGTACTAATTATAACTGATCATGGAGAACACCCCTTAAATTTAAACTGCTGCTCAATTGTAGACTCACTGGCTGAATTTGGACAACACAATAGTCAACCGGGGGGGGGGAGGACAATCGTCAGTTGTATTGACTATCGTGTCGTCCGAATGCTACCACAGTCAACTCAGCGCTGATCCTAATCCACACCACGGTTGATTATTTATTACCATGTTTTGTAGGGAGTACCCCCTAGATGAACAACTGTAAAGTTGATCATTACTCCACCACTGAGTATCATGTTGTCCGAATTCAGCCACTGTGTGATTTGAACACCTCACAGCCTCAGTTTGGTAAAACAAGAACTAGAGTTAACATAGGCTCAATTAGCTATGATGCTCTGTAGACTTTGACTCCCTGATCATCTGTAATGTAATGATTGGAGAGCTTTCCATTGTGCTGGTGTTCCATGAGCTGCATTGATCAAATCCGTTGATGTACTGATCTAACAAGATCATGGGTAGGTCTCTGTGTGTGAAGAAGGATCACATTTGTCTGCATTCATCATTGCGGCTGCTGGTAGATGAGAAAAGGTTGTATCCAATGTTCACACTACTCGGAACAGGTCCATTGAAATGAATGGGACTAACATTCAATACAACCCAACATTTCCAAGAGCTCAGAACATGGTCCATCATCACCTTCCTTGTTATTCAATCTGGCCTCTTACAGCACAATCCTGTATATGTTTATTTAAAAGTAAACTTCCCTGCATTCAGTAGGACTTACTTCCAGAAAAATGTCTTTTAATTTAACCGTTTTAATTATTTGTTTTAATGCTGTTTTTATTGTTAAAGTTTTATTGTTTGAAATGATTGTACATTGCCTTGATGGCTTTTTAGTAAATAAGTCGGTATATAAATGTTAGAAATAGATAAAGAAAAAAAGGATTTCAGCCCTAGTGGTTATTCTGAAATGACTGAAATGCTAGCGACATGCTCTTAACCTGTTCCGTTATGACATAAGAGCTAAACATTGCAAGCTTTGTTTTCACCTTGTTCCCTGCTTCTGACTTACTATGACTTGGATTAAGTGTATTGATTTTGTGCTGGGGGAGGGGGTTGATATGTGGAGTCGTCATGGGCTTTGACCCTCTCCACTGCCCCATATCTATTTTAGAGCTAATTCTCTGAACCATTGTAAACAGGATACAATTGCACAGGTTTATGTCGTTTCAGTTCAGCCATCAGGCCAGGCCATATTCAAGGAGGTCTAATAAATTTATATGATGTCTGGATGAGGGATTCAAGAACATCACATTGTTTGACCTGAAAAGGGTCAAATTGGCAACAAGTCCTTGCAAAAGTCTCAAAAGTTCTTGCATAGCTCCCACCTCTCCTTTTCAAAGCCCTCAAACGCAAGAGGTTATTTTTGTGGGTGGGGATGGTGGAAGCTGTGACGGTGGCAGCAGGGTGTATGAGTGGGAGTTACCGCTAGTGAATCCCTGATGGGACTTCCAGTCCCAGAATCCCTAATGCTATTTGCATAATTTCCACCAAGGGAGATATCTTCTGAGAGGTTTTTTGTGCATGCTTTCTTAACTGTCTCTCTGACCTACATTGTCTTGATTTTTTTTTCAACTAATAGTGAAACAAATGGCTTTCCTCTCAGGAGTCATAGAACGCAAATGAAATTATGTTCAAGCATTTTGTAACGGTGATTTTGAATTGAGTTGAAGGGAGCTTGCCAGCAGTGGTAAAGTGTAGGTCAACAAGCCATACTTTGGGCTTGCTATGGTTTGGGTTTTGCCAAATCACAGATACAGAATGATTGCTTGTAGCTTCACCTCTGAAGGTTACTATCCCTAGCAAGTAGAGTATTGATCAGTCGAAAGCAGATTAGCCACCTTAATCGATGGTTTGCCTGCAAATTTGGAAGCTCAAAAGATGGTCTATTATTGTTGTTGTTGTTGTTATTGTTATTATTATTATTATTATTATTATTATTATTAATCTCCTGCCTTTTTCCCAATACTGGGACTCAGTCTAAGCTATTATTAGAGTAAACCATGTTTGATATGATGTCCAAATTGAACCATGGTTAAGCAAGTTTGCAAACCATGGTTGGGCATGATGTGCAAATTGAACAATTACGTTTTTTTGGAAATTGTGTATGGGGATGTAGGCATCCTGCAAATGTGCTGAATTATGAGACCCTCAGTGATTATTTTATTAGAAGGCAATTTCTATTCATTAATTCTGTGAAGATAGCTTTGAAAATGTGTTGCCAGTGCCGAATAATCTCTAGGAAGTGAAGGGAAATGTTTGAGCAGTTTTTCTGGTGGCTTCAGTACCCTGCATAGCTTATTGCCCTTCCATATGACCAAAGAAAGAGAAGTCAATTTGCATAAAGTGTACAGGCTGCAAGGTTTATTTAGTTTTCTGCAGAATTCTGATTTATTTATTTTATTACATAATATGCACAGCTCTGTCAATGGGTCTTTTGTGTATTTCCCATGAGGAATATATCTAGATAAAAGGCACAACTAGTCAGAAGATCGTATAAGAGGGCTCCTGTTCAGACAAAGACCATAGTGTTGGGGAAGGATGACTTAACTCTTTCACCTTGCGCCCATTTCCCAGTTGATATCTTCCTCCCAATGCTGATATTTGCCTTGCAGGGTGAGCAGCATTTCGGAGGAAGGGATTATTTCAACCTGGGTTCTAATGTGGGGGGAAGGAAATGTCCCATCTCCCATTACAGTGGCCCTGATCTGAATTGAAGGCCTCCACAGCTGTGCTTCCCATTTAAAAATCCCACAGAAGTTGCACCACTAGTAATAGCTATGTTACAAATAAAAAGGTAGAAAGAGAGCAGCTTAATTGTGACCACTGCAAGTTACCAACTCCCTAAAAGCAAGCTGCCTACTACAGTTAGCGTTTAATCTTGAGATGTGTTTTGCGTTGGCAACTCCCACCAACTCCTGGCATTCAGTGTATTTCCCATTACTAAAAGCCTGATCCCATCAGAGCCACTCAGTTAAAATGAGTTGACTGTCATAGCTGATAAAACTCAGGAGGAAATTGAGAAGAGGACTTGCTGAGATCTAAGACTTTTGCTTTAAATGTTGTTTTAAAGTGTACTATCCCTGCCTTGCGGAGTGAAATTATATGTCTAGAATTGTGTACATGCAGAGCCTTAAAATCCAGCGTGACAATGTGAGGGCAAGTTTGGGGCTGGAATACACTTCTTAAAATGGCTCTGGTCTTCCATATAAAATATTTTCTGCGCCCAAGCTCCAAATAGTATATTAAAGAATGTGATTTATGCCACCCAAGCAGATGTAGAGATGACAATAAAAATAGAAGTACGATGCACTGGAAGAAGTTGGCAGCTGCTCCAGAGGCTTGGGGAAGTAATTTAGTCATCTCACTATTTTCATACTTAATACATTGACTAGGAAAATCTACCAAATATATATAGCAACAGACAGAGGGCAAAACCCTCAGCTGAAGTTACCCTGGTTTTAGCACCCTTCCCTTGTTAGATGCTGCATTGGCTTACATTAGCTCAGATTACATGTGCCCCAAAATATCTAATAGATACAAAATGTAAAATACAAAACAACATATTAGACACATAGTAAATACTCAGTGTCTGGAGGCACTGACCTTTTGTACTAATTATGTACTTAACACCTTGCCTTTCACTAAACAAGAGACTGCCTAGCTTGGAGAAAATGTCAGGGGACACATAAAAGTGTGGGTGCTTAAAAATAATTCAGTGCTTATCTTATTATGGGGTGTGCTCATCTCCTCTGCTTTATGACAAAGAAAAAAGCACATTACACTGATTGCGGAAAAACTATTCTGGGGCTGGGGGTAGGGTGGAATATTGATTAGCTGGTTGCAGCAAAAGGAACAAGGAGTCTTCAGCTTATTATGCCATAAGCTTCCATGAAGTGTAAGTTAAGAAACTGTGTTTTGAAAGGGAGTTCAGACAAACATTTCCGTAGAGCAGATTTCAGACTAGGAGGTTGTGTGTGTATCTGTCTTGTTTTTTTACTAGACCCTTGAGATCTGCCAAATGGAGCCTGGTGCAAAGGACATTCACTTAGAATCAAAAAATTCTGAGCACAGAAAATTGTTTTTTCTACCAGAACTGGACTAACTTCACATTCCTTCTACAGAAAAAAAAATCCACTGCTGGCTAACGTGCCCTCAGTTTTCTTCATATTAGCAATATAATTCAGGGTGAGGTGTTTTGAAGACAGTTTGCTATTGTTAAGATTCCGAAATCCTTACAGATCTACAGCAAATCACCTGGAGATCAACCAGTAGATCCTGATCCTTCTGCCCACCCCCGCTGTAGAGTACTGGAGAAAGTGCACCCACTTTCCCTAGTCCCATACATGTGAAACAGATAAGACTATTTTTCTAGTCAATCAATTCCAGACATAAATAAATTTAAAAAAGAAGGCATTCTTGAATGGTGGAGCCAAAACCGTCTACCCCTGCCCCCCTGCTTAAAAAGAAACTTCCCAATCACTTATCATGAAAGGAGGGAAGAGTGCTCAGTATTTCTTTACCTTCTAACCATTTTTAAAATAGCCTTTAAGAACAGTTCCAAAATAGTGCCTTGGTATGCATGTGTGATCTTCATCATCACCAGCCATGTCACAGGCACTATCCAGTCAGAAATACTATTTAATCAGTGCCCAAAATTTGCTGCTTGAGTGCTGGTAAAACCTTGCTTTCCACCAGTGTGATAGAGAATCAACTGGAGGGAATTACATCTGTATCCCCAGTGACCAAATGGGTTATGGGGGAGGGGGAGGTCTTGTGCAGTGAAGCCCTGTCACTTTTATGTACTGCCTTGTACTGATTTCCCTATTTGTACAAATTGTCTCATCACTCTTACTTTGTCAATGCTCTAGCTGGACATGCTTTTCTGCTCTGGCAGCAGATAGTATGTTTGCAAAAGTGTCAGTTTTGCTGAGAAAGTGGTGATGCTTTGCCTGACTCCTGAACTAAGTTGTGGCACCATATTAGAGTCAATTCTGCATGAGACAACTTTGACAGCTTTCAAGCGTCCCAATGAGACCTAAGGCATGAAGGGTCGCTGTTAAATTTCCATTTATATATGCAGAAGTGATGCTACAAAGGTGAACAAAATATCTGAGCAAAATTATGCCTGGTCTTCAGGGAATCTATAACCTCATCACCTCTTTGGAAGATAACATTTGACCTGGTAATAGTTAAAAAAAAAACACCAAAACATTGCAGCAATTTTAAGCTGCCTCAAAGTTGTTTTCTGTAGTATAGACTGATCTAATATTATTTAAAGTTTCAGGCGCCAGATAGGGATCCTCTGTAATGTTTAATGATATCTAACTAGGGCCCTATATGTATTATGAAAATCCTTTAGAATTTAAAATAAAACAGAAGTCTTGGTTTTTGGCTCTTGGACTTGGGAGGACACACTTCCATAGCATATGCTCACACGAACAGCAGCAGATAGGAAATAGTTTTACGAGAGTTGAAGGTGGCATGGTATCAGCATTATTTTCATATTTTCCAAATGCACACATTTCTTTTTGTCCTGCCAACTGCTCGGGGCTTTGCAAGGTTTGGGGATTTTGCAGTATCCCCTCCTCAGTTCCTGTCCCCACCCACAGGAGGAATCCCCAATGTTATGTCTGATCGGAGATGTGAGTGGGATTCCACTGTGCATGCCTCTCACTGCCCCCATGAGGGTGGTGCGTGGCACATAAAGAGGTGCCTAACTCTGCCAGCACATGGAGGAGACACGTGATGTGCCAGTCGAGTCCCTTAGCTTTGTCTGCCCTGCCTACTCCCCAATGGGGAAAAAGCAGGGCAGGCAAATCCACCCCAGCTGAGGTGCCAGGGAATGTCCTTCCAGTGCTTCAGCCTGGACAGCTTCACTGCACATGTAGCAATGCCAAATCCCTGACCAAGGTGCCAGCTGTGTACCACAAAGGCATCAAGGGATGTGGCAATGGCTCTTGACAGAAGGGTGGTAGCAATAACCCCTGATGCTTTTTGGCCTGTGGTGGGCCAAAAGAGGTCAGGGGTTTTGGTCTACACTCTCTCTCTCTCTCTCTCTCTCTCTCTCTCACACACACACACACACACACACACACAGAGAGAGAGAGAGAGAGAGAGAGAGAGAAGTTTGACATAGGGCCTTCATCCTTGTTGAAAGCCCTTGAACCCTTAGCCATGCCCTCTAGAGATGAGACTGGGGACAGAGTGACAAAAGCCTGAATGATAGCAGGAGCGGTTGGCAGGGGAAGGTGAGGAATCATTGGTGTGGGCCTCAGTTTCCCCACAAGTTTAAAATAAGGAACATCTAGTAAATCTAGGCACTCTATCTGGTTTAGGCTTGCACTCTATCCCCTCCTACTCCCTAATCTCAATTTAAATATCAGATGCCTGATTATTAGAAACTACTTGAGAACGGACATTTCCTTGATAAGACTAGTTACGGCTCAATGTTATACCTGTGTATTCAGAAGTAAGTCTCCTTCAGTTCAATGGAGCTTACTGCCAGGTAACTGGATGGAGGACTAGAACATTAGCTAACCTTTATTTGTGTCTAAACATTTCTTTTTTAGTCTACCGCACACACAATGCTCCCCAAGGCAGTAATTGCCACAATTCAGTGCACGCTGGATGTAATAGAAAACTGTGTATTGTTGCTTAGTTCCAGTGTGGTAGGGATTGGTGGGATATTGCTAAAGAAGGGAGAAACGGAACTGAGGAAGTAGGAAGAAATTCTGAAAAAATCTTACTGTAAATATAAATTCAAATCTCTGTGTCTGAAATATGTATAATACTCTCATGTCTACTATATTAAGGTATATGGGACTGTGGAGGGAAAGAGGTGGTATATAACCACTGCTCTACCATATTCCAGCTTTTGAAAGCTAGAGGTTACTAGTTCAGAGAATATTTCTGGGATGAAATGCTTCTCATTAGTATACAACAAAGGTAGAAAGTACTTCTTCACTGATTTTTAATCAGTTTATGACATGGACTGCAAGACTCTTTGAAAAGGAGATTCTGCTTGACTAATAATACATTAGCAGTAATCCAGTGATCTGGCCATGCATTAAGGATACAATTTATTCTTTTACCGATCAGTTCTATTTTTTTCCAGTAAAATGAATTACCCAGCTTTTCATCAAAGTGTCCAAGAAACGGCTTTTGTGGTTGAAGTTGACAGGCGTGATTAGGCATGGTATACTCTGAATGTGAAAATTAGAACACTTTGTATTTGAATCAGAATGGAAAGGAGCTAGTTTAAATTGAATACTTCTGAAAATATCTAATTTGCCCCACCCTCTTAAAATGTGTATTGAATGATGGCATAGCTCACCTTAAGAACCGTATGCATCTTTCACTTCTCTCAGCTGAGGTGAGCAGGAAAATGAACTCTCTAAAATCATAGCTGCTTTAGACAAAGCCAGGGAAACTAGAAGTGTGACTGAGCTTGTACTTCTTGCTTTTGCTGTTCTGTTTCATCTGAAGTGGGGGCTCACATTTCTTCTGCTTCTGAAATCCAAAGCACCCACTTCAAAGTGTAGATGTACAGAGAACTGCAAAAACGGAATGCCAGCGGGGAAGGGTATTTTCTGTGGCTGCACTAGGCTCTGACACTTCCTGCCAGCTTGTCCATCATCCTATGATGGCCTTCCACCACAGCATTACAACTTCTCTTTTTGGGGAAGTCTTTCTAGGTTGATTGTCTAAGAGGTTGACTTTGTCTACTTGCTCCTCTAGAGTGCTTTTTGCTGAATGGATTTTTAATGCAAGTGTAGACTCTCCCTGGAAGACTTGTATAATCTCCCTTGCAGAGAACTCTAGGTCATTCCATATAATGTGGCTTGGAGGCATCAATCTCTGCTATGGTCTTCACCACTACAAATGGAGCCTCCTGGCCATCTCCAGTCCTTGGATAAGGTATACGAAGTGGGAGGAAAGGAGGGAGGAAGGAAGGAAGGAAGGAAGGAAGGAAGATGGGGAGCCTCTAAGGGACAAATCATAATCCAGTTGGAACCACATCAGAATTAAATGAGCTGGAGGTCTGGTCCAAACTGAATGTGTGGGGTGAGGGGGGTATTAAAATCAAGATTTTCTGGAACTTGTTAGTTAATTAACTCTACACTCTATTCAAAGATATGACAGTACTCCTGGATCTCAGGTGAATTAAAAATAGAACTGACTGAGTGTCAACAGTATACAGTTCAAAGTACACAGCAAAATTTTAGTTTCTCTCTTCCAACAGCTTCATATACATATGAAGCAACATTGGGGGGGGGGGGGCAGAGGAACACACAACTCTGGCAAGTCCCATAGAATAATTCCCAGCTGGTGAAGCAAAAGTCCACAATGTCATCTTTTGGAACAACCCTCTGAGTTGGGGTTAGAATCCCTGCAAAACAGTAACTTCATGATATGCTAATTGCATAGTATGTGGCTGATCCTCTAGGGTTGTTTTTTTAAAAAATTGAAAAACCTAGAGCCTCACTTCCCCTCATACATGGGGAGGTGAGGCTTAAACCTTTCCCAACAGCTGCTTCCTTCAAACTCTCCCCACCACCACCACTAACCTATAAAACTTCAATGGAGGCTTTTTTCAGCGTCTATTTCAGTCCTGTGCAGGGGCGATTTCAGGATGAAAGCAGGTGTGGTGGGGGAGTGTAAGCTTCCTGCCCCTGGCTGCAGTGGTCCTGATCCAGATTGGGACTCCACATGCTTACTTTCAAGTAAGAAAAAGAGGGTCAGCTGCATGCTACATGATAAACAGAACATATCGTTTGACCCTAATACTTCGAGCTCACACAGGTGACCTCAAAGGATCTGATGAGCAATGTTGTCTGAAGCTGTTGAAAGCCTTGAAGAATTAGTAGGATCACACTTCCCCAGTTCTCCAGCATGCACAGATAAGTCATCAGGGCTACTAGAACAGTTTTTCATCCTTTCCCACAAATGCTACAAACCAGACTGAAATGTGTCCAGAAAATCAGCTTTATCTAGAAATGCCCTGCGGTGGCTGCGCAATGGCACTGCATCGATTATACAACACAGCGTGGGGCTTTTCCATGAAGCTGCGAATAAAAAAAGGCAGGAAGGCAAATACAGCCTTTCTGCTGTCTAACCTCACTCTGGCTTCGCTGCAGAGGTGTTCCCTGGCTGAAGGCAACCTCAGATAGGTCATCAGAAGCCAGGAGGAGGGCAGGAGGAGGCGGGGGTGGCTTCAGTACTTAAATGACCACTGGAAACCTCACGTTCCCTCCTAGCATGGGGATTACTCAGTGCCACCCTGCAGGAGCGAAACTGCAGGGTTTAGGGGGAACACAGTGCAATCAAGGCAGCCTCTTGGTTATTGAGCCATCAACTGTTCCATAACATTGCCCCCAAAATGGCAAGTTGAAGAGTGTCTTAAAAATCTTCAACTCAGATGGGTCAGCAGATGGGATCTTTAGTAACAGCTCAACCACTACCTCTTTTATTGAAGCAAAAACAATTCCTTTATGTAAAGAGATATTACCCGTCCCTGTTGTCAGCCAAGCTGAGCAAGTGTCAAGAAAACATACATTACCAAATACATTCTCTGCATCTCACAGGCAACAACCACTGGAACAGGGCCAGACAATTGAGGTAAGAAAATGAACACTGAATAATTGTTATTTTCGGAGCAAATAAGTTCTTCTGGGTATATTTTTAACTTGAATATTTGCAGGAATTATACCCAGACATCTGTGAGTTATATCAATGTAAGTAATGGCCCTAATGTGGCTGACCCTTCCTAATGTTTGTGCAGCACAAAATCATTTGTGTGCTTTGCTAGAAATGAAAGAAAAGTGATCATGGGTAATTCCTTTTTTCATTAAAGCTACAATTTGCCCACTCTTCACAATTAATAACAAACTTTCAGTGTGTGTGCTTTATTATGCTACTCTCTTTTCAAAATGCCAGAAATTCTCCCTATTGATAGCTGATATCGGTTGTGCTGCATAAAAAAACATTTCCCACTCCCGCATAAATATCTCATATTGAAATAGTGATTGAAAATTCTTATTCATTCTCTTCATGCTGACACTATCCATATGGCTAAACAGAGCCAGGAAATTATTTTGCTTCATGAACATAACCCAGTAAATAATGCCATAGAGCAGATCAGTTTTAAAATCATTGCTGATGGTGTGCTACATTTAGTATTATTCATTTCTAGTGAAGGATCTTTCCATTATTGAGGAAGATGTGTAGTTTCATTTACATATTACAAGTAAAATGGCTGTGATGATAACATTCCTCATGAAAACATTATTATAGTGTTTATCTTTAAATATTCCAAAATGTATTTTTCCATTACTATCACTGTTATAATGATAATGCCATGTTGGTAGCTTGAATTGTAACCTTAGGAGGCATCACAGCAATGATCATATTTCCTAAAAGAACCTGATGGTGATCACTACTACTATCTCAGCTTGTGAGACTGTAGTTATCTTCCTAGCATCCATATAACTATGCATCTAAAAACATAGTTTGGGACAAATGGCATTTGTACGCATTTGTAAAAATAAAATAAAACCATAAAGACATAATCAAATCTAATACCCATGCGCTAAAACATGATATTGATCTTCCATATATTAAGCATCCATTATACATCAACCACATTATGTTCTACATAATCATAGTAGTCAAAGTGGAAGGTTAATCCACTCTTATAATGTTGTGGGACAAGCAGAGAGTGATAAAGACATCTTCATTCAGTTAGAATTGGTTGATGTGGATTTACTTGTTTCCCAAGTAGAAAAAAAATCAAGGTGAAGTAGGCCCTTTATGGTCATATATGTTCGATATTTATGTTTAAACATTAAAAAGAAACACTCTCTAAAGGAGTGAAGCACTCTGTTTTTTAAAAGAATAATTTTAATATGGCATTTTATTCTTTTTATCTTTTTTATCTTTATCTTATTGTTCACTGCTCCAGAATCTGTTTATATGTGAAGTGATGTATAAATGTTGTAAACCAACCAATCAATCAATAAGAAGAAAAAACATTCATGTATTAAAAAGTTTGAGATTGCAGTCAATCGTGGGTTTTCAGTTGGGGGTCATAGGATATTTCAGATTCCTGGATCCGAGGTCAGAGACAGTACTCCAACCTCTGACCCAGGAATCTGAATTCCCCTCCCTCTCGCCCTTCAAGCCATCTGCCTCTCCAAGCTCCCAAAAACAACCTCAGAGGGGAGGGAAAGGTGGTGTGCTGGTTGGCAGTGAGGGGAGAGGACTGAGGAGGCCAGTTTACAATCTAGTTCCACCAGGCTCCTGCTCCGCAGAGCCCCAGCTAAATAGGTGAAAAAGCCAGTCTAGTTAAACTGCACGGCGGGAGGAGTGCAAAGGTGAAGATCTCCTCTGCCACTCCTCCCACTCTGCATTTTGAGTTCAGAGGCTTTAAGCCATCCCAATGGGATTACAACCTAAATTAGTTTAATTAGGGGCTTTATCACACCTACTATTTTTACCCCGGGTTGCTTCTTCGGCTTCCCCCTCTGTTTCGTATTTGAGTCTAGCGTTTTGAATCACACGTGGTCGGTATAGCTGCGATACTCCAGCTTGGCCTATTGAACTTTGCCTGTTTCGGACTTTACCCGTTGAGGGATAAATTGAAACAGAAACTAAAACCTGCGACCTCAGGGCAGCAGGAGGGGGACGATGTCATGCAAACCCAGCGCTGAAGAAGTGGAGCAAAGCCAAGGTGGCTGTGCTTAAAACTGCCCATGTTGTAATGACCTAGATGAGGGAGTAGCATTGCAATATCAGGCTCCTTCCTTTCCCTGTCTGTGTTCATTATAAAGTGTGTAGGGAACTTCCATATTTCTCAAAAGGGATTATTTATTATGGAAGTATGAGTTTGGAGAAAATGAGTGGGGCTGTGGGGGTGAGCTGCAGGGGGAAAGTGGCAAATTCCATTCACAAGGTGGTCTAATATATAGTTCCACGCTGGCCTAATGATTTATCTGTACACTGAGATTTCATTGATTTCAGTAGTACCAACATACTTTTTTTTTATTGCATATTGCACCTTAATATGTAACATATCTTCTGATATAAAAAGCATTAGTTTTATCCAAGTCATAATTAGTAATTTATAAGAATGGAATTTGTTGTTAGGATAGCTAGAATAAAATTACAGGGTCTTCAAATTTTTTGTTTCGAGACAAGAGCTAATCACAAGATAGGGCAAAGATTAAATGTCCCCTATCTATAACGTAATTAAGTGCTTTATCTGGGATATATAGCTCCTTTCTGTGAAGCATCTGAAAATTGTCAATTGTCAGAGGCAGGATATTGAACTGTTGTCAAGTTCTGTTTTAAATCCTTTTCATTTTCAGGTTAATGCGTAGTATTCATTCCTTTGAATGATCAAAAAGTAAGGCATTACTACTTGTTGTTAACATAGGGCAGCTGTAATCTATGGTCTTTACATGCATTATATATTTTAGATTATGGAAAACATGGCAAGTATAGAAGATACATGAACCCAAATAGCGAATTCTACACTGAATACGAACAGTGACCTCCTTAAAATGACTCCTGATGTGATATGCTCATGTAATGCTCTGAATATGTATAAAATTTAATGTGAGTTGAAATTAGAGAAAATAAGATAATTAAAAAGTTCAGAATTATAATGTGCCTATTTACATGGCAGCCTTACAAAGTAATGAGCTGAAATGTAGCCTATGGATGAATGTCTTTTCCTGATGGCGAATTTTCAGAACCCCAGTACATTACTTTGAGATGAAGTCTTTGATCCACAACAGTGGCCTTTGGAGAGTTCAGTTTTGTATCTCTAACCTACTTTCATCATGTTCTAAGTGAGGTCTACAATATTCTGGCTACATCAAAGCTAAAAAAATAAAAGTACATATATAGTACCAATTACTCTAAACACTATTCAAATAACCCTCCAATTCAGAATGCTAATAGTTCTCATGGCTTTTATAGGCAGGGTAGGAAGAAAAGCATAATTTGCCTTATTAGCACTATAGTCAGCACAGATCTTCACTTTAATTGCCCATCAAAAATAACAGGAACCAGCCTAGAAAAGAACCATTAAAACCGCCTATTTACATCAAAGAGGAAAATATTTGCTTGGATCAAGGCGCAGCGGAAATTCAATATGATCACTATAGGTCTTTGCTTTTTCTCCCATTCAACCAGAATTATCTTTTAACTGAGATAAGCATGTTAATGAAAGCACACTAGCTATCCAGAGAAAGTCTTACTATGAACCTTTCTACACGAGGCATTTATTATGCAGTCGTGATTCCTCACTCACGGTATGTTGCAGGTGCTTTTCATGAGATCCTTCTCCTCCAGGGCCTCTCCTGAGCTTAACGGCAATTATTGTGAGTCTTTTTTTAAAAAATAAATAAATAAGGAAAGTCTGGTATTTTTGTGGTATGAAACCCTGGTATATTTATGCAATTGCTCTATACCTCAGCACATAGTGGTTGTGTAATGGAACACATAGAAAGGCAAAGAAAACCCCTAGGAAAAAAACATGTAAAGGAGCGGAATTTAATTAATCCCACAAAGAATCCAGAAGCGGAAGCCACAGTAAAGTGGTGGGTTAAAAGCCAGAGGATCAATTAAAATGTCAGAGGAATTAATCCCACCTGTTTTTGTTGGCCTTTCCATAAGTTTGTATTGTTGTTTTTAAAATCAGTAACTTTTGATTTTATCAAAACTTTAATGAATATGTAGTTGTTGGATTTTATTGTAATGGTTTGATATGGTTTTATCTTGTATGCCACCTTGAGATGCTTTTACCCTTAAAAACACCCTAAAAATGAAGACTTTTTAGAGATTTTAGGTTATTAAGCTTTATAGAAGCAGTATAAATAATAATACAAATGAAAATAATTCAAATAAATAAATCTTTTCGGAAAGAAAGGGAGAGGAGGGAAAATAAGTCAATTTTCATGTATTCATTAGACCCATTATCCGAAATAAATAGTCCCAAATCTCATTCTGTTCCATAGCCTCCCCTGTAAACCAGGTATTTTGTATTTGACAGTTACCAATTGTTCAAATCTATCTTCATTGTACAAGTATCTGCTTAAAGAGGTTGTGTTCTAAAAGACTGAATACCACTTTATTTGCAGATGCTCACCTTCCAAAATGTTTTCCCCCTTCCGAGTTAGGTTAACAGATATTTCAGGAGTTCTTTCCATGTGGCAGAGACATCTGGTGTTGTCTTACAGTTTATTCATTCATTTTTAGGAATGATGGCAGCAACTTCTCTCTTAAACTAGTCCTGATACTGCAGGAAAACTTTGATGACTTCACACAATGGGGAAGATCTAGCCTTTCTGCAAGGGGGGGATGCCTGTTCACTCCTTTAAGCAAACAAATGTGAGATATGCACACTACTATATGCAGAGGATAGGGACTAAGGAATGCACATTTGAGATCGATCCCTCCAACCCTCGATTTTATATGAATTTTTAAAAGATCGTTTCCATTCTGACAGGTCTGAATGGTCTGTCATTCTGATCTGTCAGAACTGAAACAATCTTTAATAAATTCATCAAAAATCGAGGGTTGGAGGGATCGATCTCAAATTTGGCACATATATGTAGCACTTATCATATCGTTATCATACATTTTAACGATACGATACACATCCCTAATATAGAGTATAATTCACAGTTTGCTGACAGTGTAGAATAGAATACATATCCAAAACCACATCATTGGTTTGACATCACCAGAGGAGAAGAGGTATCTGATAAGGAAGAACTATTATTCACTGTTCACGAGAATGAGGATGCATATGCACAGATTTGGACATGCCTCATATCAGCAAGTAGTATCCACAAGCAGCTGCCAAGGCCCACCCATGTTATCAGAGGAACCAGCTACTGCCACCACCAGCACTGTCCCCATCATCATTTTCTCCTTCTGCTGGTATGTCCTACCTCTCATGTCTAACAAGAATAATTAAGAGGGGAGGAGAGGTACTTCCTGCTAAGATAGGGGTACCAGCATTAGGATTCAAACAAAGGTCCCCATATTGAGTTTCTCTGCAAAAATGGGGAAACTGTCCAGCTAGGACAAAAGACCACCAGCAGAGAGATCCTATTTCTCTCTCTCTCTCTCACTCACACACACACACACACACATACACACACACCTGATGCATGGCCAGGGCTGCCTTGAAGCCACTGCCATGATTTTCCTTGTCACCACAGAAAAAAAACCCAACTCCCAGCATGCCTTTCACTGCAGTGCCCAACTTGCCCAATGGGAATCCTGCTGCTGAGACTCACGGGAGGTGAAATCTGGCTGAGCCAGTTCACATTGCACTATGCAATTGGTGCCTGTACATAGGACATGAGGGAGTTGGCTGGCTGACTGACTGATGGTTAGCTTGGTTGTTGCCGTTGGCAACAGGCCCAGAGCTGCACCCTCTTTCCCTATAGCTCCCGATGTTGCCTAGTGACTGAGGCAGCTGGCCCAGGTGCTGTTGCTTCAGGCCCAGGATGGTGAGCTACTTCCAGATTATGGCTGCCAAAGACCAATAAGTCTTCCCTCCTATCCAAGGCATGCTGAGAGTTGTAGGCATAATCCTAGGTCCTTGAATAATGTATTAATCTTTGAACACTGTCTGAGGTGTAGTGGGAGACAACTGGAGAGTGAGCCTTCTTAGTTGTAGCACCCTGCTTATGGGTTTCCTTTTCCTGGGCAAACTTGCCTAGTGACTGCATTAATGGCTTTCCAGTGCCAAGTGATTTTTAAATTTTATTTTCAAAGCCCTTTTAACTTGATGAGATTTTTTTATGCTGAGTTTTTTTCTGCTAAAACTAAATCACAACATTCCAAGATAGATGCAGGAATTACTGAATAAAATTTGTGATTTTTATGTAAAGCCTGACTATACCATTGAAATAGAAGAGTGAATGGAGGAATGACTGAAAGCTGAGACTAGAATGGAATGGTGGTCAGAGTTAGCTGAGTTGGAGAAAGTCAGATAGAAGGAGAACAAAGACTGTGCATTTGGACAACACATTAGCCAATGGTGGGTTGAATAGCCAACTCACAGTTGGTTATTTTGTGGGTACTCCCCACACAACATATTCCTACACAACTGTGGGTGGTTGGGGCTGGCGTTGAGTGGACTAATAGTCAACCTGGAATTTGACTGACACAGCCCCTGCCCCTCTCCCCACCCTCCCTCCTCCCTCGATCCTCCCGGTGCTATCCCAGCAGCCTCTGCAAGTTGCGCCAGTTGTAGTAGAGTGGCAGCCGCCGCTTTGGTCGCTCTTGCCGCCTGCTTCTATGGGCTTGTGTTTTAACCCACTCACCACATGCCATTAACCCACTCATCCCTCCACACAACACTTTAAACAACTGGCTTCGAGCAAAACAACTTGCAAGCCAGTTGTTTCTCTCAGTTGCTTATTTGGGCGGAATAGCATACCGTCAATAGTTTGTGAGTGGCATGTTACCCTCCACACAACACAATAAGCAACACAACTGACAATTGTCCCCCCCAGTTGCTTAATGTGTTGTCCGAATGCAGCCGGTGAGTGGTCAGGGAAGTGGGATTTGAGTTAGGATGAGAGATAGTGACCTGGTTTGCACATAATGAACTAGTTGTTAACCCATGCTTTATTTAAAAACATCCACTCTACATGCCAGTACTACACCTCCCAGCATGCTTTTGGTGGCCTGCAGTTACCTGTGTCCTCTGAGAGGAGCTTCCCTCCTCTCATTGGCAATGATACTCCTCGATAGAACATTGAGGAGTAGCAGCACTGCAAAGGAGAGGTAAGCGGCTGTCAGTGGATACACCCAGCTCCAGTCATGCTCCAGTCATGCTGGGACAGCCTCAGCCTGCACTTCTCACCCACCAAGTGCTTCATCAAGAGCCTGTACTGAAGGGCCAGGGTCCTGCTTTATTGGGTCTCTTAAGGGTGAAGGCCATGCACGGACTTCCCCCAGATTCTGAGAAAACAGCAATATCAGGATGGGGTGCCTTTGAGCATGTTCATAGTTGGCCTCTTAAAGTCACACTGTTGTATCTAGTTATGATTTTAATACCACACATGGCGAGTAGTAGGAGGCACCGCAAATGAACGCATCCCATTTATGTGGATTGTTTCCTTTTATGTGGAATTGGGTTGACTACTCAAAACTGACCATAGGAGTCTGGGTTGTAAAAGGCATGCAGCAGCCACCCACCTGTGCACTTAGAATGGCTGCCAAAGGCCAGTAAGTCTGGCTGCTCAACCAAGGCATGCTGGGAGTTGTAGGTGTAAGCCTAGGTTTTTTATAAAGTTCTCTAAAAATACTTTAAACCTGAAATTTCATGTTCTTAGATTTTTCTGGTACATTGTACAGCCAGAGCTATCACCGTGTCAAATTTCAAGATTCTAACTCACCTGGAAGTGGATAAACATTTCCAGACATACATCTCGCACACATACTTTCAGATTTATAGGTAGTGCCTTACAGTGTGAATTGTGAGCTAGGAATTCACCATTTTAAAACCATAGTTAACACTCTTAGTAACAACACTGTCCTATATACTAGTAGCAAATGCATTCTCTGAGTGTCCTTCCATATATAGCCAAATGACACCACCAGTGCAGAAGAGGGAAGTATCAGCAGGTTCTGGGTGATCCCAAGGTTTGCTGAAGTACAGTGTGTGTGTGTGTGTGTGTGTGTGTGTGTGTGTGTGTGTGTAACATTTATTCTGAGGCTGTGCACTGCTTCTGCTCCGGATCTGAATTCTGAGCGAAAGCAGGTGGATATGGATCCTCCACTGCGGAAGCCCCCTGCTCCTTACCTGGACCTGTCATGAGTGCCCTCAGCTGTTTGTGCCTCTTTTTAATATGGTGACTCCCTTAAAGAGGCCCAGGTGGCTGCAGGTGCTCACTGAGTAAATCCCCACTTGTGTGCCTCTCCCACCACAAGACACATCTGTTAAGGGATCAACATTAACTCCCAATTTCCTTGCATTTTTGAGTTTGAACCAACATGAGATAGCATACACAATTACATACATTCTAATTTCCATAGTGTTTCTAAAATATTTATCTTTTAACTTAAAGATTGTTGTACATATTTTATCGTTATAATAACATCTGATGAATTCTGAAAGACATTTTGATAAGACTATCAAAAATTCTCTTCCTCCCCCCCCGTGTGTGTGTGTGTGTGTGTGTGTGTGTGTGTGAGAGAGAGAGAGAGAGAGAGAGAGAGAGATTGTATTTGGATATTAGTCTTCAAATATTCCAGCCTGCCTCTTCTAACATTTTTAGTAACATCTAAGCTGGAATGTGCTTCTTCCACATTAATACTGTCCATTTAATATGTCCCAGAGCTATCAGACTAATGAGTTAGCTTACTAAAATGGATGATTAAAATGTCATAGACAATCTTCTTTAACAAAACAACTATGCAATATCAAAGTTCCTTACGAGTTTGGCCGTAGGAGGCAGCTATTCAAAAATTGTTTTTAAAATGCTCTCTTTCCAGTTATATTACTTCAGATTACCTGGTTCACAGGACACATACTCTAATGTACAATTCTTAGAAAACAACCGTTCTTTTCCGTCTGCTATACGAATTTATGAGTTGTTTAAGTCTGAGATTCATTAGTAAAAGGGGATCCTGGTCAATAGATTAATATTATTTGAAACAATTTTAAAACATGTATCTTTGCCAAATATTTTGAACAAGCTGGTGGGAGGTATTCGCAACACAAATTCTTGAGCATAATTCAGTTTTTATCTTTGCTGTGTGAAATTCACCCTAAGGTTAGAAAGCCACCATAATTACCATCATATAACTTCATGTCTCTTGTCATAGAAAAGTCTATTGATCCTGTGTAACTATGGAACTCTTGAACCATGAGTTACTTCAGTCAATAAAGAGATAAACTAACTGATGACTTTTTCATATTCTACTGTGTGGCCATGGGGCCTTAGATTGGCTTGACATTGTACCTGCTGAAATCTGAGAAGTCTACGCAGCTATTTTTTGATAGTTTTAAAAACCTTATCCAAGACAAGACTCATCTTATGTTTGAACTTTACTTCTTCCATACTCTTTTTGGGGGGTGGGGGTAGGAGAAGTTTACTTAACCAGGACAGTTCAGAAACTTATTTCCTCATACTACATTGTTATATATTAATTACTATTAGCATAACCTAACATAACCATTTGAGTTTTTGATTGCTATTTTAGTGATCAGCAGAGGATATTTCCTCCTAAAAATTGTTTAAAATATGTAAAATATGAATGCTTTTACTTGCATTGAGGTGGACCCAGATTGCTATCTGCACTTTATAACAAAACCTTTTCAGATGGTCTCATTTGAAGACAAGTAGCTGATCCTGACAGTTTGGCACAATTCAGGTAGCTCAGGTTTCATATTCAAACACTTTTTGAGCCTCTGGTAGTGGAAGAAAAAGTCAAAACCTGCTCACCCCAAAACCATGAACTCATAAAGTCATGTTAATGAACCCTTAAAAGACGTAAATGAGAGCTGTGCCAAACATTTCATCCAATCTTTTCCTAGCCATTTAGGCATGAGTGAGGTGAAACAAAGTGCCTATCTACACTACTGCTTTAAAACTGTTTAAAACAGTTTATAACTGTTGGGGCCCAGGACACACTCCATATACAGTTTTCAAAACGTTTTTGAAGTGTTTTATCCTGCGTCTGTAGATAGGCTCAAAGATGGCTATGATGATAAAGGAGTAAAACCTAACTTATCTTTTGTGAGATGTTCGAGGAGTTTCCTTGCTTTTTAAACTTTTAAAGGCCTCCTACTTCCATGTCATTCAAAGGCTTTCCAGGGTAGGATCTACATGTCGTCCTCGATGCGCCCTCCCTGCGCCACAAGCCGCTTTGGAGCGCTGCACTTCGTCTAGTGTGGCTCAAGCCTCGGAGGCTGTGCCTGCAGCTGCAGCCCTTTCATCCAGGCCGGTCCCGGGGAGGGAGGGGGGAGGGTTGTAAACAAAAGACAGTGATTGGGAGAGGGATTCCAATTGCTAGCTTTTGTTTACAACCCTCCCTCCTCCTCCCTGGGACCGGCCGGGATGAAAGGGTGGCGGCGGCGGTGAGAGCATGAGCAGAGCCTCTGAGGCTTGAGCCACACTAGACGAAGTGCAGCGCTCCAAAGCAGCTTGTAGCGCAGGGAGGGCACATCGAGGATGACGTGTAGATCTGGCCCAGGAAGTGAAACCTGGGCATGAAGCTGCAAAGAGATTTTAAAACCACCTGATAAAAGTTAAGAAAGTTAAGCACCAGTCCCCCATCCCTGAAAATTTTACCAACATTCTTCCTTCCCAAAGTGCAGGGGATATTTTTGTCCCATCTGTTTCTCTCCCAAGGCTTAGTAACTGGCAGTATTTTTTGGGGTGGGCATTTTGGCTGCACCCCTTTAGCTGTCAACCCTGCCCACCACTGGAATGCAGCCTCTGAGAGCTTTTTCCAAATGGAATTTGGGCCCTTGGGTTGAAGGAGTTTCTGCATCCCTGCACTAGAATTTACAAGATGTCAGTAGTGGAGGTTCTGCTCAGAGAATTGTGGCAGAAAGCTAATGAGGCCCTTTGTATTCCTCTCCCAATCAATCAAAATTGAGCCAAGAAACTTACCACTGCCAAGCATTCTATTGACTGAACTTTAAGGTCACATCTAGATCATCAGGTTATATAAACCCTAATATAGTGGACTGTGGGGATTTTCTCTCCACATCACTGCTACCACCTATGAGGAAACTGCTACTTTACTAGGCAATCCCATCTATGAGGTTTCTTATTTCCAGCAAATGCTTATATTTCAGGGCCTAAGGAACCCTCTGCCACTGTAACTCAGAGTTCCCCAAGCTGACCCTTTTCTGCTGCCCCCAAACTTACTAGTATCATCATATAAGAGGTTTAGGCATGACATTTGAACCACTACAGACAAAGAGCTTCTTTAGACAGGGAGGGATATCGCATTTCCATCCCGCTGCTTTGCCTCATGCTACTGTCCCACAATAGGGACGAGCAGCTTCCTCTTCTTCAGATGCTGAAGAAAGAGGAAGTAAGTAAAGACCACGTGGCCCATTCAGACCACGTGGCCCATTTATCAAACTGCTTTTCCTGCACACACCACACACCAACCAGGAAAACTTCTCCCTCATGGACTGCCAGCAGACTCCCTCTTAACTGTCAAGTGTCAATTCTTTAACTGTAATTTCCCAGCCACACTTTTCCACCTTGCTAGAATCACCAGCCAATCAGAATCAAATTAACCTGATCCAGGCTCAATCTAACAATATTCAAAGTGATTGTCTCTCACTAAACAACACTACACAAGCCATTGACAGTAATAAAACAAGCTGTCAGGCCGACTCAGATGTTCTGTAGCCTCACAGAGGCCACACAAAGTAGACATTACATAATAACAGTTATATACAGGGCATTTCTCCACTTGACTGAGCTTAAAGGTCACATATCGAACATCAGGTTACATCAACCCTGATATAGTGGACATTTTTAATGCTCCCCCCAGATTTCTCTGTCCTATTACAGCTGTTATAAGGGGGAAGATTTTTCCACATGAAAATTTTTGTGTGGATTTTTTTCCTGCTGTGGTAGAGCAGTTACTACAATGAAGGAAGGTCAAGCCAGAGTATTCAAGTTTCTCCCTATAACTTCAGCCATATGAATGGCAGTGTTTCTTTTGTGCTTTCCTTCGCCGGACCTGCTAGGGAGCACCTGGATTGGTCCAGTGTTCAAGGTGGCACCTAGAAAGGGTTACGCTTTCTGCTCTGTAAGTAATATTCTGATGGGGAGCTACTTGGCTAGGTTTCCTTAGTGAGTAGTGTTAGTTAAGGAACAGTTTATTTTCTTTACCTTTGAAATGTATATTTAAATAACACTATGAATATTCACAACAATGTATATTTTCATGATCAAGAGCTTGTCTAAATGCATAGCTTATGTCTATCTGTTGGAATTCTTGACTTTTTCCCTTTGAATAGAAGATTCCCATGGCATGCCATGAACTGCCCTTGAATGTTCACAATCTCGAAAGGTGCTTCATCATGTGAAATGGTGGAGTGATGGGCAGCTGCTTAAGTGCTCCCTTGAATGAATGGAACTATCCACATGTTTCTCAGGATCAAAGCACAAAGATGTAAATGATTCAGTCTATCCATATGCGACTTTCTCATTTTTATGAGAGAGTAGCATACGGATAGATTGTTTCCAAATATATTTCTACGCGCATCTCATATCATGGGACTAGCACAGTTATTATGACAAATAAAAGAAAGCATTATCATACAATATTTCTTTTATATCCAAGGTCACTACTATTCTGTGAAACATGTAAAAATATTGTTGCTTTGGAAATTACCTGAATTAAATGCTTTGAAATTCAACAATACCAACTTCTACAAAAGCAACTTTCCATGTTTGAGGATAAAGCAATAGAACAAATAGCACGTACTTGGTGAGGTGAAGGGTTTTATAAATTTTTATAGCTCTGCGTAAAAATAAAGTGCAATTATCTTATATGCTATTCAGTACCTAAATTGGTAATTGCAAAGAGAAATGCTTAACTTTCTGTGTCTGTTTTAAAAATGACACCTTTTTCAATGCTTGGAAATTGCTTCCTTGTTGTATTCTAGTCTATCTCTAAAATCAATGACCTAGCAAAATTATTCACGTATCAATACAGTAGATTTAACAAAGGTTAGAGTAATTTTGGATTACTGAACTGCACCAGCAGCACTAGAAAGATATTTTGTTAAGCATAAAGTAGTAAAGTTCCAAAATGCAACACCCATTATAGGAAATTGTAAATTTAGGCCAAGTCTTGCACCCTGTAAATACAAAAAGCTGAGTGCTTCACACAGGGCTCCACAATAATACTAGGATAAAACCCACAGACACATATGCTTAAGAGAACAGTTAAAGCATTTATACATCCACACATGCACCAAAAAACATGGAAATTATTAGTTAAGAAGTTTGCTTTAATTTCTGTGCCATATAAGCAGTTTCTACATAAGGATATGGTAAGTGTTCAACAAGGTGGGCTTAAAAGGCAAAGCCTCTCTGCTTGAAAAGTTGCAACTCAGATTGAGTTGAAATGGCTTCCCTTGCCAGTTATCTCTCTATCTCTCTTTCTCTTTCTCTGAGCTCCATCACACCTACTTTTTTGTTATTGGTATGTACTCGCAATTTTGATATCCATTTCCCTTTCACGATCATAGCCACACCGGGGCTCTAATGGGTGGGGGATTGTTCCTGGCAGCAAGAAGGGAAGGGTCAGGCAGGGAAAGACAAAGAGGGGGGGGAATCTCTTGTGCTAGAGGAGGAGAACCGCCCTGCTCACTCCTTTCCTCATCAACAAACACACTCCCAACAAAGGAAAAAGCAAGAGGGGGATATTCCTGACTTTCTCCATGCCAAAATACTTCGCAACAAGGGGTGGAAGGGGCGCAAGGAGAGCAGGACAGGAACAACGTAATGCAAGTACCTCGTGGCAAAAACACATACAAGGCAAGGCGAGTGTGCAGTAAATTGGTGGTGTGATGGAGTTCTCTCTCTCTCTCTTTCTGTGTGTGTGTGGCCTAATCCAGGATATTGCACTATGAAAGTGGTATATAAAAGGCAGGAGCCACATTACTGCTTTATAGCGGTATTGAAGTTATCACTGACAACTGTTGGGGCCCATTGACACATACCATATACTGCTTTCATAGTGCTATACCCTGCTTGGAGTGGCTCCTGCCTTTTATATACTGCTTTCACAGTGCTATATCCTGCTTAGTGTGGATTAGGCCTCTGTCTGTCTGTCTGTCTCTCTCCCTCTCCCTCTCTCTCTCTCTCTCACACACACACACACGAACAAAAAAAAGGGAGGAAGTGTGGTGTTGGGCCATTACCATTCTACCATCTTAAATGTTACAGACCCCACAATTTCCTTTGGTCTTTCAGGCTCAGTTGCCTTCCACTGCAAGTTGTTGGCAACAGTGAAAATGGAGACAATGTTATATCAAACATTAATGAGATATACGCTGTTAAATTCTACATTTTTAATTCTGACAACCAGTCTCTTGCATAGTTGAATCTAAAGTTATACATCTTACACATGTTGAATCTAAAGTTCTAGTGTCCAGGTTTGATGTTTGTTGTTGTTGTTGTTGGGGATTTCTGAAATATTAGTTTTTATATCCATCTGTGGTGAAGGCTGAGAGACTACAAGATGGAAGGCTAAAGTTTGATTAAGCTGGATACAGTTTCCCTAACCTCAGAATGGGACATTATTTAATGCTCCTCTACCCCCACCACTTGACTTTGGAGTGTCACATTCAAAACATATGGGTTTTTTACATTGCATAAAATAACAAAGTCTCTGACACCATAAATGGATGTTTCGAGCTGTCCTTAATCTCAGCTACCAAATTATAAAATGATTTTGGTGAGGTTTTTCTGAGCCTGAATTAGATAATTAGATGATGTTACTCACTCTGACTCATAGAACACAAAGCATGTTATTTTATTTGTATTTATAGCACAAAGTATCAGCTCACTTGTCATACTTCATTTTTTCAGCAGAACAATTAAGAACAAATGGTTCCTGTGTCATGGGTCCAGGGTAAATATGCAGTGGCTTTGTAGAAGAGAGAAACAGCACAAGACACTGGCCCTTCAAATGTCTACTACAAAAGCACAGCATCAAATGAAATAAAAGTCTTACCCTTCTTCTAGAATGGGGTATAGCTAGTGAAAGCCATAAATAATGGCTGTATAGTACATCAAGGCCAACATTTGAGGGTTCTGTATAAGCTAAAAACTAGAATTTGATGTATTTCAATATGTTACAACTTATAGTGTGCGGCAGTAAACGTAGGAGACTGAAACTTTAGCTCAAAGGATCATGACATTCGACAATGCATGCATCAAGTTTACATCCCCAAACCTGAAACCTGAAACTGCTCATTTCCCTTCTGCCTAACAGTCACCCAGCATGTAGGTCGTGTGCCTGAGCTCTGCCCACAGGCAGCATGTATGCACAGCCTGTTGTCTTTCACCACATGTGCACATGCAGATTAACATGTGTACTAGTTATGTGAACACTGGGCCCAGGTTCACCACTGAGATGTTATTTATTTATTTTATTAAATTTAAATCCACCTTTTCTCTAAAAAATAGGATGGTCAATGTTATACTTTGTACTTATATCAAGACAAAAATAGCAATTGAATATATATATATATATATATATATTCATATTCTAGATTAATGAATGCAAAACTTTCATACATAAAGGAAGAATCAGTTAGATGAACCTGCTGCTTGGCTGGAATCTGGATAATGACTTAGATAAATTAAGAATTTTCTGTATAGGTTTATGTATAAGTTTATATAGAAAGCTGCAGCTTTCGATATAGACCCTTATTAAAGTTAGATTTAGAGTGCATGGGTGGGACATGTACAAGAAGGCTCTGAACTATGTAAATTAAACCAAGGAACACATGATATTGTCTGTGAAAGAGGGCCATCTCAATGGCTCCTTTGATGCTTTGGAACTCCTCTTTGGAGCACCATCTAACCCTATCTCTGATTACTTTTCAACCAACAGGCAAAAACACTTTTAGCCATACGAGACTTTGGCCTCATCAGCTGATGAGTGATAGCTATTATAAGTTTGCTAAACTTGTTTTCAAAACCAAACAAAACAATTGTTCACCAGTAGCGCATCCAGATTATAAATTTATAGATTTAAAAATATGTAAATAGATTTTAAAAGGTGAAACATTTCAGTATAAAACTACACCTTCAGCCACAAATAAAAGTATGCTACATCACCACTTATAAACTGAGCCAGAACGAATCGGGAACAGGCCAAGTTGTTTTAAAGTTGCTGTTGCTTTTTGGTTTTATTTATTTTAGTGATGTATTGTTCTATGTTTCTCATTGTTGATTTGTATTTTATTTAATTTTTTGGTTATTACATTTCTATACCATCCAATAGCCAAAACTTTCTTTGTATTGTATTGCTGTTAGCCACCTTGGGCATCATTTGATGAAAAGGCGGGACACAAATATAAGTAATAACTAAAATGACATGAGTTGGGATGCATTCATTAACGTTATACCAATATAATCTCCTCTAGGTTTTCTGCCGTAGCAACTCGTTTTTTATTGTTTTTTATGGTGGCAATTTACTTCTGGAATTCCCTTCTCTTTGATAACCTCACTGCTCTAGCTATGTATCTTGCAACAACAACAAAAAAGAACTCCTTAAAACGGGCAGTATCCAACACTGCTCCTCCATTTATATAATTGTCATAACACTAGCTTAAGCAACCTCTAGCATTATGCTAATAGCATAAGCTAGTGCAACGGGTTTCCCTGGAAAACATTTCATGCCAGCTTATGCTATTGGCATAGAGCTAGAAGTTGCTTACACTAGCACTACATCAGTAGCAGTGCAGTAGTGTTAGATACTGCCCAATGTTGTTTTTCTCACATATTTTTATAAATTGAGCATTTTCCCCCTGTTTTTGCCTGACCTCTTTAGCCCAGTTGCATGTATCCTATTTTACATTTCCCTGGGTCCCTTCTGTCCTTTGTGCATTTTGTCTACTTTAAACTGAAAGCCTGTAAGCAGGGGTCATGCTTAATTTGTTGTTCCATATACTGTGCTTAGCTGCTGTAGGTGCTTGATAAATATTTCTTGAACAGAACCCAATGTAAAATGATCCTCCACTACCTGTCTTCAGAAATCTTGAGTTAATGCTAGCGTTGGAATAAGCCCTTGCTTTTCAACTAATCTTATCTAGACATTTTCTTTAAGTTAAGGGATGCAATTTTTCTCCAGCATCAAGTAGCTTTTGTTCATGTACTACTCATTGCAAAAACAGAGTTTAAAAATATCAATCTTTGGGTGCTACTCATTTCATCTAAAGAAAAGATTCTGGAAAAATTAATGGTCCTTAAAAAAAAAAAAGTAAGAGAGATTCAATTCTATCCTGTCAGTTAGACAACTAATTACACCATTACATGCTGCAATTACAATTAAAGATTTTCAGCTGATGAAAGACATATTCGGCGCATTCTTATTACCTGATGTTTCCTCACTAGTACTCAAGAGTATCATGATTTTGATGAAACAAAAACATCACAAGTAGCTTCGTTTTTTCCAATGATACCAGCAGTCATGGGCTACAATCCAGGGCACAGTTGGGCAACTTAAAACCGTTTCAACTCAGTGAAGATGCAAGCACATTGCATTCACTTCCCTCATCTCCCCCACTCCTATTTTAGCTATCTGACTCACATTCCAGATACATGGAATAGTCCACTGTCCCACATCAGTCACCATGTCATGTCACAACCTAAATGGAGAGCCCCTTTTTCGTAACACTTAGACCTGCAATGACATTAGGTTCTGTGGCTTTGTGGCATTTACTATGTCAAACACATTACCTTGAATAGAGTAGGTGGATTTGGATCAGGTTGCCTTGGATTTCTGTTTCCTTGTAACAATGCTTTCTAAACTAAGTAAGGATGTCTAGAGCACTCAAGTTGTTTTGGATAATAGTGCCCTTATATTTAGCACCTGTGTCCTTTTTGACAATCTAGTCCAATCCCACCCACCCCACCCTCACATATACATTTTTTTATCATTAGAGAAGGGTGAGAATTTAGTTCTTTTTTCTTTTTCTTTTTTTTATGAGAACGTACCAAAATTTGAAAATTTCTTCATAAACAGAGGAAAAGTTGAGATTTTTTAAAAATTCAAATGTGAAGAAAACTTTAATTGACAGATTTGTCCTTCCAGGCTCAGATTTTACTTGTTAATAATCTGGATTTGAATCCCTGTATTTTCACCCATCTTTGTGGTGCTGAATTAGACTTGCCACCTTTCCCCCCTATCAGACTCCTCATCTTTAACAGCTATCTGGCAGGCAGATATAATATCATCTTCTCCATGCTGGGAATAGCTTGTTATTCAATTTGGCTAATGTGAGAATTTTGTTTGGGTTTGCAAATTTCTACCTATTTTGGATGGAAAGAACTTGAGATTTAAACAATTTGAATGTGGGAGAACGTGAAACTGACAGATTCATCCATTCCTACTTATCATCTGTCTGCTTCTGCAAGTCAAACCCATGACTAAAATGTTGGTTCAAAAGTATTTATATTTTGCCCATTCAGTTGTTGGAATTCTGGATGATTCATTGCATAATTGTGTCTGATTTAATTAGGAATGAGTATAAATCTTCTCCATGATTGCAATCCTATCAACATCTGGGAGTAAGTGGGGCTTACTCCTGAGTAGATATCTATAGGATTACACTATAAGTTACATTTTCTCTCTCTTTCTCTCTCTCTCTACTCATGGGAATGGATTTTTGTGAACAATGCTGGTGATTTCATTGTAGCTGATAAAGTCATAAGGTTGGAAGCTGCAGTCCATTCAAAAACATGAATCATATAGACCTTTTTAGCTACTAACAGCTTAAATTGAAAAAGCGAACCTTGACACTTAGCCAGCATCAATCATTTCTTATGACCTTTGTTCCAGAGTCAACATCCATTAGCAATGTAATAAAGGGAAAATTATAATCTCATCATGAAAAAGCCTGAAATACAAACAGCAGAAAGCATGCATATATATATATATATATATATATGAAATTTCAGATAATTATAATGTGAACTGAGTTTAAAATCCACTTATTACACACTGTTAAATCAGTTGTATTGTCTCAGAAATATGATTCCATCTCAGTCAAAATCCCTTATTCTTGCCAGAATGATTGGAATGAATTTATTTTAATGGCCTTTTCAGAAATTTCAAGCAATGCCAATACAGAGATGGCCCTCAGGTGCTAGCCCTTTCCCACTTGCCTGCCCTGCCCGACAGCCATTGTAGCAACAACAGTGCCCTTTTCCCATCCTCCCTTCTCTATGGTATGTTAAAGTCCCAGTCACCAGCAGTCCTGGGAGATTTATTTTTTTACATCTTGAAAGATGTCTTCTAATAGTATGGCATCTGATCTACTAACATTTCCAGTGTCAGGTAAGAGGAGGGAAAAGTGAAGAAGGCTTCTCTGGCCTATCTATGTTCTACCTTAGTTGTTGCTGCAGCTACTGCCAGTCAGGAAAATAAATGGTCAGGGATGAAATATTTGGGGATTTGTGAGGGGAGATTGGTGGTATCATCAGGAGCACAAGACGTTTGTTAACGTGGAACTGGATGAATGAATTTGTCAGTTTCATTTTCTCTCATTTTCTCAGTTTGGTGGTTGGTTTAAATGTGGTTTGTCCCAAATTTGACCCCCACTTTTTAAAAATGAGGGTACATGAAAGTTTGTACACATTTTTATGCACATGTCTCCTAACACATACATTTTGTATGCAATTTTGCAAGATATCCTCAATTTTTGCAAATAATATTCTTAATAGAATGTATTTTTGAATGTTACTTTCACTACTATATGCATTATATGCATTTTCCCCATATATATATACACATTTTTGTACACTTTTTATCAGTATTGTCAAAAAGTGTGAATTTCAAAGGATAACTGAGTTTCAGATTGAACCTTGGTTTAAAATTGCCAAATTGGGTAAATTTGCATTAAAATTAAAAGATGAACTGGACAAATCCCCCCCATTCCTAATTGGAACTGTATTGAGCAATTTGGAGGTTGTAGGGGGATTTTTCAGGTTTCTGATCCCAAAACCTAATTGATCCAGGGTATTATCTGTCATTAGTGTTTTCTCACTTTCTAAAAACTGAATGGAGGATGGTTGATTTAAGTTTCATCCATAGAAAATTCAAGGAATAATGGTCAGGTTGCCCTGTGCTCTTAGTATCTTTCCTTAGTATCATGTGGGCTTTATTGCCATGGAGATGAGCTTGAGCCTTGTGTTGGACATCACTTTCAGTCTTGGGGATTTTCAATTTCCATGTCTGTTGAACCTCAAGATTGAATGCAGTTGTCCCAACTCACCCAGCTGGCCATTTATTCCATCTAATGTTCTAAACTGGACAAAAAGGTACTTTTTATTTCTTTGTCATAGAGATATCATTATTCACCTGGCGATGATAAATCTTATGGGATCCTTTTACATATCGGTGGGGAACAATTCCAATGTTTCATCCCAAATGTTGCATACAGTCTGTTGTGGGGCATTTTCTAGCTGACTTGGTAAGCTTTCTTGTTGTTGTTTTGGTTGTTTTTTGGAATACAGAATTTACCAGGTCAGTTGACAAGATTGCTCCTTTGTGCCCTCTCCCACTTCCCCCTCAGGTTGTAAGGGAAGTGCTGGAGGTGAAACAGTTGGTATAAAGCTTAGGTGGCAGAAGTCATGGGGCAACTCTGACCAAACACAGCTTAGAACCTGTTTCGTGGCAGCGAAGAAATTTTACTTCTCTGTCGGCCAACATTGCATCTGCGGAATGTAGCCCAGATTCTTATCTCCTTGCAGCCATGTTGGAGAAAGGAAGGGAAAGGGTAGCGTGTGAACTGAAGGCTAGCTCAAGCTAGTAAACCATAGTTGTATGTTATGACCAAATGTAGCCATTGGAAGGAAAGAGAATTTTAAAAGCTGGCAGGGGGTGCAATTCAGTGTTTTCTAGAGACAGAAACGACTGCTAGCACAACAGAAACTACTGGTTCCTGAACAAACTGGAAATGAGTTGCAACACTCATTTCCATGACAGGGCAGATCAGCGGAGCTCTCAGAAGGCAGCTCTGCTGACCTGCCCCATTCTTTAAATGCATATTGCAGCTCATTTCCTTGTGTACTGAAGAACCTACTAGTTCCTGTTTTGTTAGTACAACAAAACTAGTGGAGATGCAGCATCAGTATAAGACACTGTCCTATAGATACTAAGGTTTGGTCTTTCTGTTAGACAACCCCCCCCCCCACACACACACACAATTGGACAAATTTCTCCTGAATTAGCTGTGTCTTCTTTTCCAACTGTATCAATCCCTTGTTTCAGGGACCATCAACTTTTTTCCTGTGGAGCTCATTTCCCCTAATACTCCCCATGGGCACTTACAATGGAGTCATCCTGTTTAATGGTCCTTTAGACATGGTGATAATGTTCAATAACAGCCCCATCTCCTGAGGTTGGAAAAGTCATTAGCCCTTGTGTACGTGAAATTCCTGCCATCTAAATTGACTCTTTCCTTCTAATTATGCAATGTAATCCCCCCAAACGGGTTTAGGCATCTGGCAGTGTAATCCTATATATGTTTACTCAGAAGCAAGTCCCACTGAGTTCAATGGGTCTTACTCTCTAGAAAGTGTTACTAGGATTGTAGCCTAAATCTCTCCTATGTCTAGAGACAGATGCTTCTAAAACCCTTTTCTTCATGTAGACAAACTGACTGTATGTGCATATGTGGTGGTGATGGTGATGGTGTTGTTGTTTGTTTGTTTGTTGTTGTTTTTAACATAAGAGCGAAAAAAGGAATCCACCATTTGTGACACTTATTTTTGCTTTAAAATGTAGGCACTGCATTATTCTGGGCTACTTTGAATTCTAAAATAGCTCACATATATAAATTAAGAATGTCTCTTGTCCATAAAACCTTTGCTTCTTGCTATTGTACTCATGAATTCACTACATTATTTATCTTCTGTTCAGGAGACAAAACATAGTTGAAGAATGCCACTATTTTATTACAATATTTTTGTATTGCTTTGTTGTTCTTTAGAATGATTCTAATCATGCAAATCAAGAGGGAGTTGTTTGACTTCATTTAATTAGAAAATGTTTTGTACATATAGCACAGTGAAGATAACTTTGTGTATCAATGATCAGATTAAGAAACCATTTTTATTGGAACAGTTAACTATCACTTATGTCAGGTTCTCTCTAGTGATTTAGGATTACCCAGTTTTGAAATAAAGCCTTTGTGTGCTCTGTGCACAAATTATTGTGCAATGCTTGGAAAGACTATAAAACAACACTGAATTAATTCAGGAACTGAGATAGTTGAAACTTTTATAGCCAAAGGCATATACTAATATTCAAAGGCAAAGAACTGCTGCAACAGATGAAATGAAGGACTACACATTTGGTGCACCTTGGCATTACTAAAATTTCATGGTTGGGAGTAGTAGAAATATTATTATAGTGTTAATTTTATTGACAAGAAGGATAAGAGTGCAAGCTATGTATGCTCAGATGATGCTGAGAGCTATTATTAGTATCAAAACAGATTTAGTTGTGTCCCAGATAATGGGTAGGAGGCACATGGTACAGTTCTAAATTGATATAATCTGTGAATATATGTTTAATTACGGAGGACCTTATCACCATTATTTCTAAGGAACACCTATATTTACAGACAGTACACTGAATGATTATTGTTAAAACAATAAAATGGGTCTATGTATTAGGTATACATGCCAAAGGCACAAAACCTTTACTTGGAGTATGCAACAAACAAACAAACAAGGGTAACTTTGAAGTACCTTGTGAACCAATTACCTAGGAAGGTTTTGGGCTCTCCTACACTAGAGGCATTCAAGAGGCAGCTGGACAACCATCTGTCAGGCATGCTTTAAGGTAGATTCCTGCATTGATCAGGGGGTTGGACTCGATGGCCTTATAGGCCCCTTCCAACTCAACTATTCTATGAGCTTATGAACAATATTCAAATATATTAAAAATTATCTTGAAATTTTAAAAACTAGATTACTGAAAAATATATTACTTTGCATGTATTCATTTTTAGATATGGCTGTAAATCACATGAAACTGTCTCATTGGGAAAGGTCAAATATTATTTGCCGGGCAGCTGCTAGGTCTGAGAAGGCCCAGGCAAAGTGTCATCTGGTAGGGCTACTCATTCCAGTGGGCCCTGGCAGGATTACCTGGCTATGAATGCAGCTCTCCACAACTGTCCTTTTAATTCCCCACAATGACACTACATCACAGATCCTGCAAGATAGTCAAAGGATGACTAAATCCAGGTGTTCTGATGCTGCTTGGCATTCCGGTCCTAAATGAAACCAAACCAAACCAAACCAAACCATACTGTATACTAAATCAGATCACTGGTCCATCTAGCCCAGTATTGTTGACACTGAGCCTATCTACACTACTGCTTTAAAACAGTTTAAAACAGTTTATAACAGTTTTGACAACTGTTGGGATCCAGGACCCACTCCATATACAGTTTTCAAAACGTTTTCAAAGTGTTATATCCTAAGTGTGTAGATAGGCTCACTGACTAGCTACGGCTCTCCAGAGTTTCAGGCACGATTCTTTTCTAATTCTTTCCAACCTGGAGATGCCAGGGATTGCACCTGGAATGTTCTGCATGCAAAGTGTGTACTCTACCACTGAGCTATGGCCAATCTTCTGAGACTGCCATAATTTCAGCTGTCTCAAGAAAGGGCCTTATGCTGTCTCCTCTCACAGTTTTGTTCATCCCATAGAGGCTGCCTAGAAGATCTACCCTCTCCTGTTGCTAGGTAGCAGTTCACAAAGTACTTCACAAAACTGTTCAACTTTGTGAGCACCTAAAGGGACAACATTCTACAGAGCAAAAAGAGCTGAGGACACACACTTATATATCTTGTATGTGTAACCCCTTTGTTGTACATGTTTGTGTTTACACAAGTGCCTAAACTCCCAAACCAGGCTAAGAGAGTGGGTCGGTTCATACAACGGGCTCATCTACACCTAAGGGTGTAGCAGGAGGGAGCGGGGAGAATTGCGGACTTACCTGCTTCCACGATCCTCCCCTAGCGTCTAGATGTCTGCGTAACATCCCGGAAGGGAAGAGGGATGTCGCGACCGCCATTTTGTGTGTGTGTGAACAGATGTGCGGCCCCAATCTAGGGAATATATATATATATATATATATTGAAAACCTGCATACCCAATCCCCCCACCATCCCAGGGATAGCAAAATTGCTGCCCCTACCCCACCCCCATGGGCATGGAGCCACCCCATGCAGCTCCGTGCCCGTTTGAGGACCAGGAGGCTGTGCCACACCAGCCATGGTCCTGGGGGTTGTCCCGGGATCGTGGAAAAACCAGGATATCTCCGTTGTCAGTTATCCCGGGATAATCTCTAGGCCATCCCCGGTTGATTCCAGGATCCCCTGTGCATGATATGGATGAACAGGGATGACCAAGAGATGACCCTGGGATATCTGACAGGTGTAGACATGGCCATTATGATGATGGTTAATAAACTACAGTGGCTTCATAAACACCCCATGTGTGCCATCAGTGTTAACCACCCCAGCCAGCTACTCTCACAGGGTTTGGAAGTCATGACAGTGACACCTAATGAGAGTAATTAGGTAAACCAGGCAGCATGTAAGGGATGGCTTATTTACCAACTTCATGTGATGCAAACAACAGTCAAGAAGTGGGTTCAGGGTTTGTTTGTTTGTTTGTTTGTTTGTTTGTTTGTTTTGACAGTCTAATTCCTCTTTGTGCAAGGATAGACTACTATAAATAAATGAAATCATTATAATATATCACAACAGAATGACAAATAATATTACCATAATGAGATTATTAGAGCTATGTACTGTTTCAATTCAGGCCGAACCAGGCCAAGGTGGATCAGGGCCAATTCGGAAGCTCCAAATCATGCACCAAAACAGATTGGAGGGTCCATGCACAGCCTTAGAGGTTATGCAACCACTGAGGACATAGCAGATAAGTTCATAAATTTAAACTCTATTTGGTATACTATTGCCTGACACAATAGTTTTGTACTTATCTGAAAGGGAGCTAGAAAAGCAACTCTTGTAAAAACAAGTTCAACTTAGGCCTTGCCATTTTCTGAGGTTTCCCAGCTACTTCCTGTAACTGACTTGATTCAGCAATTATCTAAGGCGGTTGTGGTTGTGGTGTGCGTATCTGTGAGGGGACGTTACTCTCTTCACTGATTTTCTGGTTTTCTTCCATATTACTCACATGCAAAGCCTAGCCAAGTTTAGGCTCAATTAATTTAGAGTTTGTTTCTAAAGTGGAGACTTAAGCTTCTCTGAAATTCTAAATATCCTGTGGAAATCAGCCTTGAAAGAGGTACATAATTCTGATGAGCCTTTTCAAGAAGAACTCACTTTGGAGACACTACAATGAGGCTATAATTTTTCAATAAGTTACTTATGTAAGGAGCATTTGGAGAAACCATTGTCATGATTTCTTCCTTGTGTTTTTAATGCATTTTTAAAAACAGGTTTTACTCTAATCCCAGCCATCATCCTGCCACCATCCCAAAAGATCTGCAACCTTCTCCAAATAAATCAGAGCGTCCTAAATTAAAGCTGGTGCAATTGTAGTCTAGCTGACATGTTCTATATCGAAGCAGCCTAGTTTTGAAATTACTTCTGAATTGCCTGGTCTGTATCGTCTTACTATAAAATTTAAGGCACAGAAAATAAACCATTTATTGGACAGAACCTTTGAATAATAGCCTTTAATGGAAACTAAGCGGATGGTATTTAACTTGAGCACAGCAGCATATAATGATGATAGCTCAAACTCATTTCATTCTTTTGGTCCTGACAGTCATATGTTTTCTTGCTTAAAGCTTTATTGCATGTTCATAAGATCACTATTTGGAGACAAATCTTGTTCAGAAGATTTTTAGAAACCTCATTTAATGATACCCTCAAGAGAAACATGTCCTTAAAAAAATAGGAGTACTATTCAGAAAACTCTTGGCAATACGCTCAGCATTTCCATCATGTCATGACAAGCCACCCTGAGCTGTCAATAGTGTCTGCCATATAAAAAATTGCACCAAATCTGAGACATGTTTCCTTTTATGTTTTCTTTTTTTTTTTAAGGGGGGTGATTCTCTTAAGTGTACAATATACACTCCAGATTTTCTATGTGCGTTTTAACACAAAAGAGTACTATACTCTAAAACAGCTTCTGTTCATAATTAGATCAACATAGACAGCTGCAGTCATCTTGTTTCTACGGATTAAGTAGAGGATTGCTAAGACTATCTCTGTAACTGTACCAGCTTCTAATGGTTTCATAATATAGAAGTTTTCAAGTTATACACACAGCGTCTTAACAGGTGTAATGAAACAGAAAACCAGCTCAGAGATATACAAAGTGCAAGTGGTTACAATTTTACATATATTTGGCCATTTCAAAAAGCATTGCACCTGTAAAATATATTTTCTATTTTAACAAAAAAACAATATTTTAAAGAAGCCATGAAATGAGCTGTAGCCAGCTTTGTTTTAAGATGTCCTTCATTTAAGACATTTAGGGTGCAATCCTATATGATGTTCCCTGGCTAGTCATAAGCCTCCAAATTTGGAGACTTAAGAGTATCCTAGGCAGAGGGAAGGTGTCTTGAACCTCCCATTCTGCAGTTTAGCTAGGCAGGTGTTTTCACCTGTCTAGTGAAGGCTTCAGGGAGGGAGAGGGAAGGAGCCTGAGGTGGTCATGTATCGCTGCTCCCTTGGTCTCTTCCCCTCCCTGCTCCTAGGAACACCCCCTTTCCCCCATCTCCATGTTCTGTTTTGTTAGCACTGTCTAGGGGACCATTGCTCCCTTAAAGACATTTATTTAGTCATTAATTTATGACGTTGATACCTCACTTTTCCTCAACAAGCTCTAGACTGCTAAGCACATAAGGCAAAACAATGAATGATCAATTTTAAAAAATAGCAGCAATAAATAAATATTGTAACAACAACAAATAAATATGCAGACAAGGCACTCATGAAACACTAAATCAGCAGAGACAGAAAACATTTTTAAAAAGACAGCAACCATAAAAAAATGATTTAGCCAAATCACTTCAAACCACTTCAAACAGGGAGCAACCAATTATGCCCCAAAAGCCATCTCATAAAGGAGGGTTTGGGCAATCTGACAGAAGGCCACTAGACTTGACCCTCCCTTCGGAGGGAGTTCCACATCCTGAGCGCAGCCACTACAAAGTCCCTCTCCAGTGGAGCTGCTAAGTTTAAGGGAGCCCTGGGCAAGGTGCCCTTCTGGAGCCTCCCTGGCCATGCTCCCTCCCTTCCACCCTACTTTGTCCACCCTGCCTGCTCCATACTCCTGGATCAGCTTTCTCCCCATCTCCTGCCACTCTGGCAGGTTGCTAGTGCCCATGCCCTCACAACATACCACGTGGTGTCAGAAAGGGAAGGTAAATTCTTTTTTCTCTCAAAGGAGTTGAATAGCAGAAGTCATGTATACTGCTGAGCTAAGCAGCAGGTGTGCAGGTGACTGATGGAGCTGAGTGGGAAGGCATTTCTCTGAATAGTACACTGTCTCTCCACATCTGTTTTTAAAAGAAAAAGAAGGACCCCCCCTTCCCAACACAGTTTGGTAAACTGGCAGAGAGGGCAAGGGTTGGGGCTGCCCTAGTCACACTCTTCTGTCCCCCTGCAGATTATCAGGCAATGGTGGGAAGGGAGGGATTCCTTTTGGGGAGGGTACTTTTTAAAGAACAGTCATGCAAAGGCAGATATGCTGCCCAGCTAGTCATTGGAACTGGTTTGGCCAGTGCTTCGTTAAGCAGCACATGGGGCAAAATCCAGCAGCACACCTACACTAGGCTGACCATATGAAAAGGAGGACAGGGCTCATGTAACTTTAACAGTTGTGGAGGAAAGGGAATTTCAGCCGGTGTCATTTGTATGCGATTAGTTCCTGGTGAAATTTCCTCTTCATCACAATAGTTAAAGTTGCAGGCACTATACTAGAGTGACCATATACAAAAGAAGGCAGGGCCCCTGCAACTTTAACTGTTGTGATGAAGAGGGAATTTCACCAGGAACTAATTGCATACAAATGACACCGGCTGAAATACCCTTTTCTCTACAACTGTTAAAGTTACATGAGTCCTGACCTCCTTTTCTTATGGTCAGCCTAACCTACACCCCCATCAATTCTCTTGTGCCCTGCTGATTCTGTTGCCAAAATGGCGGGTTCTGCATATTCCTTTGCACAAGTGGGGCCCACTGCTTGCAAGGCGGAGATTTAGCACTTCCCAGAGGAAGCCCTGAAATGAGCGGAAATGCTTGTTTCTTTATTGGGACAGTTCAGCGGAACTTCCTTTTACAAGCTCTACCAACCTGCCCCATTCCAGAAACGTACGTTTTCGCTCATTTACGGTTGCCTCCAAAATAGGCTGACCAGATAAAATCCAGGTCAGGGCCCCTGCAACTTTAACAATTGTGATGAAGAGGGAATTTCATCAGGAACTAATTGCGTACAAATGACACTGTCTGATATTCCTTTTTCTCTAGAACTGTTAAACTTACATGATCCCTGACCTGGGTTTTATCTGGTCACCCTACTCCAGAAGCACTAAATCTTCATGAAGCAACCAGTGGGCACCACTTGCGGACAGGAATTGGTGCGGCACACGAGAGTCGTCGGGCAGTGTCAGTGCCCCATTGGATTCTGCCCAGTAAAAGGAGTTCTGCATATCTTGAAAGGTTGCATGTTCAAATAGCAGAAGTGGTTTGTCCTGAAAAAGTTTTAAAATAGCCCTAATCATGATGTGTCACATACATTGCATTAGACTGTGTCTCATTCAGTTTCACAAATCTGATTAATTTAAATTCATTTACTTCAAAGTATTTATTGCTTTTCACTGCAGTGAAATGGCCATCAAAGTATATGCCAGCATATCTAACTAGGATGATCACAAAATGTTGCATTACCTCCTAGCAGGAATGCTCCTGTTGAGTGTCGTTGCCAGCCAGCTATGCACCTCTCCAGGATACTATGGGCTTCTTTAAATGAGCGATTTATGGCATGCTCATGACTGGCCACTCATGGTGGTTTGTGAGTCATTTTGGCAACAACGTGAGCCTCTTGAATGTCTCCTGCTCTTTTCCCCAATTCTTCTGAACTATCTCAAGATTTCCTGCCATATACAGCAGAAGTTGTGCTACAAAAAGCCCATTAGAGGGCACTGTTCCATTGAAGTATACAAGCAGGGAAGTTTTCAATTACAGACCATGTGGTCGCCCCTTTCCGCCCCTTCCTTTTCTTCTGCAATTGCTTCAGCTCAGAGCAATTGCAGAAGAAAACAAGACACAAAGCACTGGTAAGCAAACACAATTTCCCTTTAATCTAATGAAGCCCGATAAGCTGCAAGGAGCCTAAGCTCAGCATTCTACTCCACCACCCTGCCTAATTTTCCATTTGCCTTTTCCAACTTGCACTCAACATTCTGTGGCAACTGAACATGTTCAGTCCTTATTGGCTATATGGGAGGTGGGTGGTTGAACTTCTTCAAGCCTTAAGCTTCCCCTGAATCATACGGATACTTCTTGATTTATTTCTCAGTGGTCCCATTTTGGCCCTATTTCTGGAACACTCATCATGTGAATATGCAATTAGAAAGACTGATTTATTTATTCTATGGGGGAATTTGTTAATTTCACACTTTCAAACCATTATGCAAATCAAAACTCAGCCTTCAAAATTCTCACATCTCCAAATTTTGAATTGGCGTTTTCTCAAACAAACAAACAAATAAATCCATGTGTATATTAGGGGAAATACTGTTCAAAAATGTGTTTGAAAAATTCTTGAAAACGTAAGTATATTAGACAAGATGCATTCAAAAATGCATGTATTAGGAGAAATATACACAAAATTGCTCCTGAATTTTCATGCAAACTTAAATAAACAAACAAAAAACAGCTCATGCTTAGGATACACCTAAGATCTAAACAGACGGGGCATCAGTCAGCATAAAGACAGAAGACATAATTGTGGGATTTCAAGATGAGTTTAAATGTTAGGTAAATATTGCTAAACAGAATAAAGCAAAACAATGGGAAGAAAGACTTTCCGCTTACCAGAAACTGTGCCTTCAGGTCTATTGGCGAATAGTTTAAAGTGTTACCATCCCTTTTACTTTGTGATTTGTGGTCTCTTAACCACTGCTGAGAGACCTTCAGGCCAAGGACTAAGAGAAGCTGCTTTTCACAGCAGACACATATTTAGAAGGTTACGGCAAGAGTTATGTGGGCAGTTGGGTTGTACAAACTGGCTGCTTTTGCAGCAGGAGAGAAGCTATTACGGAAGTTGTTTCCTTTTCTTGTAATATGCTTCTGAGAACGAAGAAGAAGAAGAAGAAGAAGAAGAAGAAGAAGAAGAAGAAGAAGAAGAAGAGGAAGGTATGATAATACATGCTGCTGACTTTTAGTTAATTACATATAAAACAATGCCCCACAGGCTGTCTCACCTATAGGTTAATTTTGAAATTGGTTGCTCAAAACCTAAAATAAAAAATGGAAAGGGAGAGGGGAGACCCAGCTAATTGATGGCTGTGAAAGGATCAAATATAATTAGCAAACAGTAGCTTGGCATGCAGAGACAATAATGGAAAATGAGAGTAAGTACAATGGAGCACTGCGGAGAACTTGTGCTCTTTTCTATCTCCTTCCCACCAGTGCAAGCGTTTACTGCAGATGCAAATCCATGTTAAGAGATACAACATTCACAGTCCTTCCTTGTGGTCCCACTTTCTTGAGTGAAATGATGGGCACAATAAAACCATTAACAAATGCAATTTATAATGCTTACTAAAATTAAGTTAATCCAAATATATACAAACTCAGATGGCCAAGGCTGGAACTGGACATTACACACCAGATTATACCCACACCCACTTAGCTGCAAACTGGCATCAGAGGGAAGTAGTTTGAAAATGGACCTGCAGTTACTTTCCACCTTGTCTTTGCCCCCCACTGGGATTCCAGAGTAGGGCTGAGAAAAAAAGGCTAAAATTAAAATGTTCTGTACTTTTTGTGGGGTGGAAGGAAAACTGGGGCCCTGGCCAGGGGGCAATTTTTTGGGTTGTGGGGAAGCTATGAACTCCATCAGACAAGTGTTTTATTGCACACTCGTTATTGGGCATTCATGGATTTTCACGGGTCCCTCTCAAGATATCGTCAAAAGGGCCCACTGAATGGGCCATGTACATGAAGTTAACTTCCTCTTTCGAAAGAGGAAGTAATGAGGGATGAATGCGAGGGCAGAGAAGCAACGGTAAGAAAACACGATTTTCCACTGTGTGATGATGCTCTATATTTGCTGAGTTTTGGGAAACACTGGGTCAATAGCTTTCTTTTCAATTTTTTTAAAAAAACTTCCTTATTCAGGGGTAAGGTGGCCTGCATGGCAGCTATAGGAGCAAGAGAGGGTAGCCACCAAAAGGTAAGTATTATTATTAAGAATGTCCCTATATTAACAAACAGGCAAATCAAATTTTGTCTCCTCGCCTACTGCATAATACATATATTGCCAGTTACATTTAATTCAGCAAGACTGCAGTCCTATACACATTTACATGGAGGTAATGTCCATGGGACATAATGGAACTTCCACGAAAACATGCATAGGATTGTGCTGTCAGACTGAAATCCATACTTATTAACTCTTTGATCTCAGTGGGGCTTACATCTGAGTAAGCACTTTTAGGATTGTATTTTAAGTATCTTTCAAAACAGTATTCCGTTAATCAGATATGAAGTCTTACACGATACAAGAGCTATACCTGTACTGCCATTTATACAGATAGTATATGTCCCTTTAATAACATGAGTTTATTCCGTACTAGGCATTTATGCCATATTAGGCTTACTTTTTCTGTGTCACAAGCCTGTATGGGCCATGACTGTGCTCAAGCTGCATCTAGAAACTATAATTTATATAGCAGCATTACTAACATAGTGTGCTTTGCAATGTGTTTCTTTCTGTCCTCAAAACTACTTTTTTATAATGATTATATTAATTATTGCCTGCCCAAGACCTGAGATCTGTCAGAGAAGCCCTTCTCCATTCCCCACCAACACGAGATATACGCTATAGTGGGACATGGGAGAGGGCTTTCTCTGTTGTGGCACCCTGGCTGAGGAATGTCCTCCTGGAGGCCCGACTGGCGCCGGCCTTGGCTTCATTTCGGCACCAGGTTAAGACATGGCTTTTAATAAAGCCTTTGATGGCTAAATCCACCAGCCTGCACACTGTCCTCTTTTAATTGGATTTTACTTTTTAAAAATTTCGTATTGGTTTTAATATATTAATGGTTTAATTAGTTTTAGAATTGTATATTTATTCTATTTTATATGTATGATTTTATCTGTACGCTGCCCTGAGATCCTTGTGATATAGGGTGAGCTATAAATGTTTAAATAAATAAATAAATTTGGTCCTTCACAGGGCTCGAATTTGTACCTTATAATAATTGTATTAAGTGTGCAATGCTAGTTCAGTGATAGAGAATAGGTTATACACAATCTTTGTTATTCCCTGGTTTTTTAGCCTCTATTACTGAGAGGCAGTTCCAGAATGCAGTCTAATCGAATTAATGTCCTTCCTGTACCCTGTGGACTAATTGAATCAATGCAGTAAGGAATCAAGGATGTTTAAATAAAATGCCCAATAAAGGATGCTGAGCAAGGAAAATGATGGCCACTATTAACATTTTAGAGAAGGCTAAAAAAACTAGTGTCTAGGATAAATGGCATGACTTAGGTTTTGATGGACATAAGTAATTAGTATAGGAAAGTATATGTAATGTGTTAATTTTGCTATTACACAGTTCATTTTGTTAATTAGATGAATCGTATAAGCTATTGGCCATATGATTATTAAATATTGGAAATAGAAATACAGCAAATTCATCCCAGTACCAGTAGGGGGGAAATTATATTGTAAAAAATTCAAATAATAAAAAAAATGTCCATGTGTCTAGTTTTTTATCTGCTAACAGTGTATACAAGGCTATAACCTTTCTAATTCCTTTTCAATTGATAAAGAACAGAGAAGGAACAGAACAGAATGAAGAATGGGGCCTAAGCCATGATAGTTACGTGTCATAACCTAACCATGATGGCTTAGCGTGTCATGTGTAGGGTGATTTTCCCAACCACGATGGCTACATAACCACAGTTTATCCATGCTCACTAACCACACACTGCAAAAGGGTTAGCGGTCCTAACCATGGCTTAGCATGTTGTGTGTTGGGTCCCCATGGTTACCATGCATAGCCATAGAGCTCAACAGTAAGAGTGGCTAAAAATGGAGCAGCCACACTGGCCGTCGTCCATGGTCGAAATCTGCCTACCAACAGATGTAGTGGTGGCTGCTAGCCAGCCCTGTTGCAGTACGTCCCCACCTGCCATATGTAGTCAGAGAAGGGTGCCAGTTGCAAAAAAGTTTCCTTTTACATGCTGCTGCTATCTGCAGAGCGATCTTGAGCACACTGCATTCCCAGGCACAGGCAGCCAAGGCTGCCTCGGCAAACAAAAACCACACCGCCCACTCCTCCTCTGGGAAAACAGCAACATCCCTGAGCAAAACCACGCCAGCCCCTCACCCCTGTGCCAGCTCTCACAACCACTATGGCTGAGCCCCAGTATGCAGAACAACCATGCCTATCACCCTCCTCCATGCCACCACAGAGGAAGAGTCCCCAAGCTTCCCTTGGTGAAAGTGCAAAGACATTGTGGAAGGAGGTAAAGGTGAGAAGCCCACCAACCACAGGAGGCAAGCACCACTGAGGCTCATCCCTCCCCACCAACAGGCATCCCAGTCACGCACATTCCCACAGAACCAGAGACCACACACAACCATCTCCACCATATCACCCCATCAGAGCAACCTGCACCTCAGGCACGGGGGAAGGGCAGATGCCCCAGCTGGATCCAGAGCGCTGCATACCCAGGCACTTCAGGCAGAATGGCATGCCTGGCATTTCCCCCTGGGTCTTATACCATAGAGGAGGGCAGTGACATCACCTCCCCTGCCCTCTACTCAAACGGCAATTCCTCGGAGGCATCCCAGTCCCAGCACAGCACCTGACCCCAATTGGGGAGCCCTCTCAGGATGAGGAGAAAGTAGCAGGGAAGAAGCGTGGTTAGTGGTAACCACCATGCACTGTGGTTAGCCTAATCACCCTCTCCCAAGTTGTGTCTGAACAGGACCATGGTGGAACAAGTCCTTAACTAAACTCACTCTACAGTCATAGACATAGACGGGGGGGGGGGGGGGGGGGAGGAACCTGTAAATCATATTCACTATTGGTTTTTAGATTGGTGGTAAAGTCTCTTTTGTTCTCTTTAATATAAAACATGTCAGGAATGTGAGTGTGCTGCCACAGACTTTAAAATTACTCAGCGGTTAATTTCAGGGAGGCTGAGCCAACTCACCACTTTTCCAGGGTAGGACTGAGCCTGGGGCTACCCATTACTTTGGTCAGTGCTGCCCATTCCTTGGAAAATAAGAAAATATAACCATTATTGACCAACATTTCCCTCCTTTTCCTGCCTCCCTCCTTTTCCTGCCTTTCTATTTTTTTCCTGCTTGGATTGTTGTTCCACATTGCTTCAGATAACTTCAGCCCCTACTCTACCACCTTGCAAGTCTGTCTCTCATTTTTTATGAGTTTCACCAACCTGATTTTTCCCCTACTCCATCCCCCATCTGTAAATTGTTATGGAGTTTGCGCTTCTGAGAGCAGGTTTCAGGCATAAAACTGGAGATTGGAAATTAGGCCCCCCACTGGGTTCAGCTGTCACTGTATTCAGCTGTTTTTGAGGTGGGTGGGCTGCAAAATGTAAATTTATTGTACATAGTAATAAAGACTACATCTGAAGACTTCTGAAATACCACTTGTTTATACATCTTTTCTTGGGAACTTTTTACAGTGTTTGCCAAACACGGCTTTTGCCAAACATTGTTTTGTTGTATTGTAAATACCTTCTCTTAATTATTGCGGAGCGAAGGATGAGAAATAACGAGGCGACACCAGAGTTGGGATTTAAACAAGGGCCACTTTATTTATTTACAAATAAGCAGAAAAGGGGGGAGGAGAACCTAAGCGGGCATTTTGCCATGGCCAGCCAGGCCATTAAAGGGATCGGGCGAGGCATTCACAGCCCGGGAAGTGGCGCCTGTACTTTCGCCGCTCCCCGAGCTTCCCCAATCTGGGGTGGAGGGCCTTCCGGTGTCGTCTCCCCTCGTGCTGCAGGGCTCCGAGTAGACGAGAAGGGTTGGCCCCAAAGGTAAGCCTTATCCCCCCAACTGATGCCGCAGGGCTCTCAGTGGTTGGCCCTCAGGCGTTACCAATCACTTGAACCGTGCCTGTGAATGCTCACCATTAACAAAAACATAAAAATGCCCGCTCCTACCGCCATAAAGTGACCAAATAGCAGATTAACCTAATTATCACCCGTCCTGCTTCCGCAGTGTGAAGTAGGCGAAAAAACTCACAACCAAGTTAGATTGTGAGCAAAAAATTCCTACTTGGCCTCCAAATAGACGACCGGCGAACCCACACTGTCAACAGGGGAGGGCGGGAGGGAGCTGCGCAGCAACAGTGGAGATGCGGAGGGGCCCTGGGCCTTAAATAGCCCTAAACCCCTCCTCTCACCAGTGGCACCATCCCAAGCCAGCCAGTGGCTGCCCCCCACGTCACCTCTCCCCATCCTCGCCCGCAACCACCTCTCCCCACCCCAGCGAGCAGGTTGAAGAAAGGCTTTTATATAGAATCATAGAATAGTAGAGTTGGAAGGGGCCTATAAGGCCATCGAGTCCAACCCTCTGCTCAATGCAGGAATCCACCTTAAAGCATACCTGACAGATGGCTGTTCAGCTGCCTCTTGAATGCCTCTAGTATGGGAGAGCCCACAACCTCCCTAAGTAACTGGTTCCATTGTCATGCTGCTCTAACAGTCAGGAAGTTTTTCCTGATGTCCAGATGGAATCTGGCTTCCTGTAACTTCAGCCCATTAATCCGCATCCTGCACTCTGGGATGATTATACTGGTAATTTGTTCAAGTAACCATCTGATATTCGTCTGACACCCCTGCCAACACATTTCATTTTGCAGAGTGTTGCTCTTCCTCTGGTCTGATCTGCAAAGTCACATCCAGTTATGCCATATTTCCTACAGCCAGAATAATGCTAATCCCTGCTCCTCACCTCAAGAATACTGCTACCATTATTTGCTATCCACAGGTGGACAGCCTGTCCATGAATCCAAACCTCAAATGTTACTGCTGACTTCTTGATTTTAATGTGGACTAGAATGGTGACTAATGAATTGCCAAAAAAGAGGAAATGCGTCACCAAAAAATAAAAAGGGCAAAAGAGGCCAGCAATATGCATAAAATGTGCATGTGCTAAGTTATACGTATAGACGTAAATTTAGAAATAATGATTATAACTTGAACAGAAATACAGCATCTCTCACCATAGTGTGGAAGACTGTGACCAGGTGATCTGTGTGTCTTCCTGCTCTCCAGGTGCAAATTGGTGATGGGCAAGAGCTCTTATGGTTCTTTATCGTTAAGCTAGAATTGGACACTGCAGCCCTATGCATATAGGATGCCTTGAAATAGAGTACAGTCCTCCGGCAACCCTTCAAATAGAGGACTGAAAAGGCCACCCTGCCATTGCCTGTTGTTGATACTGATTTGTATTGTTTTAATTTTTGAAGTTTATGCTCACCTGCTAGTGTATTTTTGTGTTTTATGTAGGGAGCCACTTTGAGGGCCTGGCAGTATCCATGAGATGGGATATTAATAATTATAATAAAAAAGTTTAGAGAAACTTTCAAGAACATAGTGTTGGATATCCTTCCAGGACATTGTCTAAAACAACCTTCCCCAACTGGGTGCCCTCCAGATATATTGGACTACATTTGTTATCATCCCCAGCCAGCCTGGGGTATAGGGGGCACTAGGTTAGTGAAGGGTGGTCTAAAATCATAGCACACAATCATAGCTCATCTTAAAAGCCAGCTTATTAGGTCAGAAGGCAATTTTATAATTAAAAAAAATCACAAAGCAGATTATAAAATAATTTATTAGCAACAACATCATCTGTATTATTTCCCTTTGAATAGGTATATTACATTTTTCTCTGTGTATTGATTGACAAAGAGCTTCTTCAGACGGGGAAGGGAATCACATTCCCTTACTGTGGTTCTGCTTCCTGCTTCTCTTCTGCTTCTTCAACAAGCTGTAGTTACATGACTCCCAAATGTTATCAACTCACTCCTGTTTAGTTGGTTGCTTTGGAAACTTCCAGTTGCACACTGTACCTGACTTTGCAGCTATATATGATTGCTTAAGAAGTTCTTTATGCAGGAATCCAGGGGCCATTAGGCTCAAAATGACGAAGACACATGGCTTTAGGAGTTATCAGTGACTTAACATGGATAAATTTCTGCCAGTCATCAGCAACCATGTTCAAAAACCCTTCACTGTTGAACATTCCCACCAAACATGAAAGTATGAACCAATCTGACCACACTCTTTCCAACACTATTGACTATAGATTTGATGTATTAGATGAAGCTTTGTAGGAGTTTCTGACCAAACAAGCTTCTTAACAAAGGGAAGGGCTTCAACTTTTTGCAGCATATCAAAATAGTGTGAAGCAGAATGACAACTGAAATTTTGCCAGAAACAGTATCGGGAGGTGAACTATCTGAGGTAACTCTAGGGAATAGACATTACCATTTACAACATTTTTTTGGGTGTGGGAGGGTGTGTGTGCCCATTCCTCGTTGTCGAGTATCACAGTTTTCTGAAGGTTAACAGAATTGTACTGACTGTAATAGAGTTTCCATCTGTTTTAATCCTAGTTTCAAAGTTTGTAGCAAATTGATTTTCATAAGAGAAGTGTGTTTTTTTCCTTACTCGATGAGACACCTCTAGAAACCAAATTGACAGAAGAAATGTTTCCTCTTATAACCAAGCAAACAGCAAGCGCTCAGGAGGGATACATCAGGTTGTGTCATAAGCTTGACATATCTTGTCACTCCTTCAGCGCCTCCTAGAAATGATTGCTCCCTCACTTTTGCACCTGTGGTTTTGACTTTTGTTTTTTTCTTAGTCTCTGTATAGACCATTTGTTTCATTTATCTACTTATCTAATATTTTCTTGAACTCTTCTAAGAAACATACATTTTATTCCAATGCCTCAGGAAGCAATAGTACTTTACACAGTGGTATTATTTCATTTGTCTTTTAGCTTTGATTGCATATGTGTATGGTTTGGGGGTTATTGTTTTCACCTGAGTGATATGATGGTTTGAGCCATCTGGATTGCTTCGCTAAATTATTCATTGAGTGGTTCTCTTCTGCGTTTTCTGATTTTACCGTCATTTGAATGATATGGCTTAATCTCTAGGGTTTTAATATGAAGTATTAAAGTTGTAGCAGCAATACTAGGAGTAATAGTAGGAGTAGTGTTACTGCCTAGCAAGGTTCTTTGATTACAGTCAAGATGGACTCTGACTTCATGATTAAAATATTTAAAAGGCAAAATATGAAAGAGAGGAGAGTTGGATGGGAAAGAAAATAGGTGATAGCAAATGGTGTCACTGCAGGATATATTTAAACAGAAAAGGTAAGAAGTGGACCATTTATCAAGGAAGAAGGAGTTCAGGTAGTAAGCAATCACAAGAGAGAAGGCAAGGATTAGAAGATGCAAGTGTGCCCAGGGAACCAGCCACCCAGCCTTCCCTGGAACAAGCAGGGCCCTCAGCACGCTTGCTGGTCAGCAGCGCCGCGCTCGGCTGGGAAGGCATCCCAAGTGTCAGCAAGAGCGTCCAACAGGGGCCCTGAGATACAAGCAACTTTGCTGCTCTTGCTCCGGGGCTACCCCAAAGCATGCAGCCTCCATTGGCTGATCCAGCATTCTCCGCCACTGCCAGATTGGCTCAAGCCCACAGACCTTCCCCTCCCCTCCCTGTTTCGCCCCTCTCACGCTGCAACCCACCTTCTTCTTTCCCTCTCCCCGAAGCTGTGCAGCCGCCAGCAGCTCAAATGGAGTGGAAAATAGCCAGTGGTGGCAGATCAAGCCATTAGATGATCTCTAGGAAGTTGTTTGCATGAAGAGAAAGCGCTGTAACTTCGGAGAAAATGGAAAAAGTCGCTTTTAAATGCGAATTCTAAAATGCGGATTAACAAGGATAAAAATTGACTGCATGCCTTATTTGAGCATCGTTCATTTAGAGGTAAACCCATTAAAGCGACTTGAAGGAGGCTTAAATCGATCTTCTAGAGGGGGCCTTAGTAATAGGGAAACAAATACTCTCAAATGTAGATACAGCAACAAGTAGTGCTTTTAGGGAATTTAAGTGAAGATGCCCCCTGAACACTGGATTAATCCGGGGGGGGGGGGGGGGAGGGATTGAAGAACTTTGGGTGGGGGTGACAGCTTAACTTTAAATATGAAGTGGCTGAAGGGTTTTCTTAACACACATGCACAAAAGCTTTGCCATCACTTCAAGTAGTGGCTTGACTGCCCTCAGTAGCCAGTAGCCTTCCCTTTGAATTTTAATGATGCATTATTCCCAGAGACATTATTGGGGTGAGGTGGCTACCCTGAGTGTCAAAGTATTTTTTTCTAGTTTCAAAACAAAACAAAACAGGGAAACCTTGGTCACTTCATCTTTCAAGGTAAGTCCATCTCTATCGAAAAGTTCTTCAACTTTACCCACCCACCCCCAGTCACCAACATTCCTCCTTTCAGTTTACTCAGCCCAGAACCTCCCTAGAAGCTTGGCTCTGTAATCTCTACTTTGCCTGGGAAGATAAACTAAATCCAGACTTCAACACAACAAAATGAGAATGTGTACCTTGCCTATTCTTGATTAATATCGCTCACAGGAACAGCTCACTGCCAGGTTCCTAGTGCAGTCAAGTCATCTGAACATACTAAGTAGGAAGTAGTGTGAAACCCAATGGTTGACACACCATAGCAACAGCTGTGCTGTAAAAGATCATAGTTAATAATGTGCATTTAATTCCCCTTTGACCTCACTATTTACAATTCTCCCCTCCTTCACTCCCCAACGCACACATGCAGCACCACCACCACAACCACGTGCACAGTAGAAAACCCAGAAACTCTCCATAATATTCCATGGATCTGAGAAAGTGAGTTATAGTCCACAAAAGTTAGTTAGTCTCTAAGATGCCACAAGATTTGTTGTTGTTATTGTTGTTTTGCTGCAAAAAACTAACATGGCTACCTCCTGGACATAGACACTCCATCATTCATTAACAAACATTAGCATCCATCAAGGTTAGAGATTTTCTACCTTTGGTTCCCCATAATAGTTATTATCCTGGTTGTTTCTAGATAGCTAATTGCTACCAGTTAGAAGAGCCAGGGTGATTGTATCCATTCCTAATTCAAAAGGAACGATCAGTGCAATCCCAGTGTTCTGGTCTACAAGACAAACTCCCAGATCACAGAATACCCCTGAGGAAGAGTAGCTTCATACCCCCATTCACTCCAGGATGGATAATATGGGAACTCTAGTCTCTTTTCTTTTCTGCCTTTGTTTTCTTGCTATCTGTAGTACTACAGGCCATGTTATTTACATTCATGCCTCTATCACCAACCCAACAAATGTGCCTTATCTAGATCCTATAGCTGTTCTTACTAGCTATAAGCCACCCCTCATCCAACCATCTGAAGCACTTGCATGTTGGTCCTTGTCTCGCTCTGCCCTTTCCCTCTGTTCCCAACCTTCGCTATAGAATTAACCAAATAGCTGCCAGGACCATTTAAATGCTGTTGCAAGTGGAGAAGGAAGCTTAGATTTCCCCACCACCACCTGACTGTCCTAATTACTGCTGCAATGCAGCATTACTGTTGCTTAAAGAAGGATCCTAACAGATGGTCATCTTGATACATGTGCATAATTAGAAGAGGACATATCATAGAGGAGGTCACATAACAAAGGAGGAAAAACCAAGGGAGGAAAGCACCAAGAACAGAAGGAGGCAGGGATAAAATCTCAAAGGTGCACACACACATTTTTGTTAGCCTAGAACATTTTGAATATACAACTCCTTCAGGGACACTTCAGAGGTTGCAGAACACACTAGAGAACACAGTGGTGCATTTTTAAACTGCCCCTTAAGAAGTAGTCTTCAAAATGAGTGCCCCCCCCCCAAAAAAGGTGTGCATCTTTAAGATTTGATCTCTCCTTTCCCTTTTCCCCAAGGGTAGAATCAGATGGATAAAAAAAAAGATAATTACATAGTCAATGGAATGACTAAGAGCTTGAGGCCTAGTCTATACTTTCAGAAGAATGAGGTGATTCAGTGAGATGATAAGATACTGATGGCAGGGGGAAGATACTTTTGAATGCTCCCCCATGTTAAAATTCCCATCTACAATTAAAAAGAAAACTAGCATATCAGGGTGGAAAGGTTCTAGCTTGTGCTGCTCACAGTTGTGCTAATTGTCTAGTTGCAGACAGCTTTTTACCTACCATAGTATTCAAAAATGTGCCTCCCTGCCTGCCCACCATTTGTATTCTGAAGTGTCATGTATTCACCATGTCAAAACTCTTATCCCCTTTTCTCCACCACAATCTACTGCATGCGCAGACCAGGGCTTAGTAGCCTGAATAGAAAGAAAAGAATCAAGCACAAAAACATTACACAAAAATGACAGGATTTTGCAAGAGAGTGGATGTGTAGATAAAAGCAAAAGAGGTGTCAGATTATTCCAAGGTTATATCAAGGCTGCGAACTTGGGAACTGCTTGAAACAATAGTGATAGTGGGCAGAAAGAAATTAAAGAGAAAGAAGGGAAAAGTCTGCCCATTTGCCACCACTGGGAAGCACCTGGTGCAGTTTCATTCAAGGAGCCATAATTGTAATAAGTATTTTGCTACTATGGTATTCTTTGTTGTTGAAAGAACACTTGGAATTAACTAGGCTGCAATGATCTGGTTAGTAAACAATCATCCTTATCAGCTACTTTTTAATTAAGAGGTAAGTAGACAAATAGCACCGCAGAAGAATCACTACTTGCTTGTTTCAAAAATTCTAACGTTTGGGGTCACTGGAGACTTGTCACTCGGTCCCCTTAGTAGTTTACATTAACCACATTGAGGAATGAGGGCATTCTGCCAAGTTACATCTACGGTCCCTACAACAAAAGAAGCGATAAAGAGAAAATCAGGAAATTACCATGAACTCTAGAGAAATCCTGACTCTAGTACACATGATTTATACACATGATTTATAGCGAACTAAACCAAAATTAAGATCATTGTGGACCTAAGTAATACCACAGATCCAAGGAAGGCTTGCTAGTATACTGAAAATGACACATTAAAGGGGCACAAAAGACTAAACCGTTCTGCCATTATAAGCCTTAAAATTCTATTGCTTAAAAATGGCACCTGCTGAGCGAATAACGTAGAATTAGGTTCACAGTTGTGCAAATTTTGAAAGGAATCTGATAAAAATTAGAGCAAGTTAAAAAGTGCTGGAATTTGTCACATTTATCCTTTTATCTGCAGCACGTCATACCATATGTTTATTTCAATTTTTTGTGAAAATTGCTGATGTATTTTATTCAGGTTTGTTTAATTGGTTTTAGGTTCTGAGCAGTGGCTCAACAGTTGTTAAGGTTTTCCTTCCCTATTAAAGATTATGGCAGCAACTGCTGGCAAAGTTATGGCTCAGTTTCATTCTGAACCTAGAATGTTGCCAGTACTTCAACGTTTTAAAATGTTGCAAAATAAATCAACTATAGTCTATGTGTAATACCTATTCCTTTACTTTTAGGATGTGACCTTACAAAGTCACGCTACACATTACTACACAGATCAGGATTCTAGCATGCTGATTAAGGGGACTTTAACGCTTCCCCTCTGACTGTGGTCCCAATCTGGATCAGCCTCCCTCCCTCCCCCCACACCTCCAATTTACATGGCCAAAAAGACATTGGCTCAGTTTGGATTACACGATAATCAACAGAGGGGGGGAATCAACCGTCAGTTGTGCTGATTATTGTGTCATATGTCAGGCAACACACAACTATTCACTATTTTGGTGATTTAAACAACGGGGAAAATAATGGGCTGCTCCATTGCTTATTCCGAAACCCATTGATTAAAATGTTGTGTGTCGGGCTCCATTGCTGATTTCCCCTTGTCGCGTGGACTATTCCAGTTGGTCATATAGTTCTCCAGCAGGAGCAGCTGAAAAAAACCCAGCTGCTCCTATACAGCCGGTAGAACTTCAGATGCATGATGGGATAGGGCTGGGAGGACGAGGGAGGAGCACTAGCTGCCCAGACAGAAACCGGGACTTTCAGTCGCATGACGGGGGAAGGGCAACATGTTGTGTGTCAGGCAGCGGGAAAATAATGCACGGTGAGTGTAGGATCCTAATCCATAATAGGTTCGATATGCTTATTTTGGATAAAAAAGAAAGGGGAAAAAACTAGCTATATCTTTAAAATGAAACATAGTTCGTTCCTCAGGGAATTCTGGGGTGGGTAAGCAGAAGGATCAGGGCCTCATACCACCTTCCTGAAAGCATGAATGCAACAAAAAGGCCCTGATCCTGAATCTTCTTGTCCATGTGGTAAGTAAAGGAAACATTCAGATTGAGCCCCACGTGCTTTCTGTAGGTCGAAAGTTAGTGTGAGGGCTCGGATTTTTGCTGTTCTTTTCTGTGTGGTAGAAGAAGATTGTGCAAGAGTTGTGTATCACGCTAGGGTTATTCATCCATTACAACAAACATGCATTCAAACTCTAGCTGTGCTCATTAAGATTGTTTGAGAATCTAGCCCTATTCCATTGCTCTGCTCATGTGTACACTTAATATACAAGGAGGAAGAGCAGGAATGAGATCCGCTAGCTCCATTCGGTTCCCTCACTGTCCATGCTGCTCTCTACACATGGAAGGCAAATGTCTGCAAAGGGAGCCTCCTGTATCTGTGGAAACTCTCCCCATGCCCAGGGCAGTTCTGACAGTAGAGGAGGGGTCACATAAAACTTGTCAACAAAAAAAGGTGATGTAATGTTTGAGGGCCTGACAGATTGATAACTGATGAAAAGAGGGAGGCAAAAGAAATAGCTATGCTGGAATCTTGTGCAGGTTTACTTTGAAGTAAGCTCTTCTGAACATACCAGGAAAATTCATTTGTACACATCTAACCAGTTAATGCCTATGTTTTGTTTTGTTTTTAGGTTTTGGGGGGGGTGTTGATTGATTGGTTTTGTTTTCCAGAAAAGTGCAATAATAAATATAATTCCATTAGAGCTGTGGTCTCCAACACAAAGCCTATCTACACTACAGCTTTAAAACGGTTTAAAACAGTTTATAATGGTTTATAACAGTTTTGAGAACTGTTGGGGCCCAGGACACACTCCATATACAGTTTTCAAAACGTTTTCAAAGAGTTATATCCTGCATGTGTAGATAGGCTCACAGTGTCCATGGCACTCTCCCAAACAAATGAACGTGCTAAGAAAATAGCTAAGAAAATGTTCGTAGCAGCCCTCGGAAGGAGCCCTTCTGTGAACAGAAAGGCAACTCAGAATGTTTGCCTTCATATCTTCCCAAAAGAAAAGACTGAGGTAGAATGTGCTCTAATTATGCAGGAAAAATGATTATTTCTACATTCACCTCAGTAAACAATTATATTACTTTTTTCTAGCAAAAAGTTCTGTTTCAAGTGTTCTACTAAAAGCAAATGTTTACGTAATTCTGAGATTGATGGTTTTATTTCAAATTTTATTGTTACTTTATATTATATATGTATTAGCTGCCCTATGAATTCCTGTGATTATGAAGAAGAAACTAAACACTTTAAAAATGCCTATCATTTTATCATTCCCCTATGAACTATCACTTATTCAATTTTGCATTACTTCAAAATTTGCTTCAAGTTTTGTTGTCAAGTGACTGAAAAATATTTTCTCTGTTTTTCCTCCCAGGTCTCAGGGTGGAGAATTTAGAACTGAAACAAAATCTACGCACTCAGGGTAAGACTAATGCTCTTTTGTTCGATTTTTTTGCTGCAGTGTAGTTAATAATTTTAGAAATTATTTTCCTGTGGCCTCAGAGACTGAGAACAGGCATGGTTTTGGGATGTGAACTCCTTTTGGGGGAAATGAAGGGGAGATGGCATACTTAGGGGGAGTGGGAAGGGAGAAGGTATATGATTCTAGAGTTACTTTGTTTTAAGGTCTCTAGCTAGAATTAATTGAACAACAAAAATATTTGAAATTGCAATGACTGGAAATATTTCTTATAGACTCATTGTGCTAAATATACACTGGCCATAATCCAAAAAAGAATGACTAAATTTATACGGCGAGCCAAGACCTGATGGGTATTCACTATGTAAAGTCTATGTTGCACTTTGATTTGGGTTTGTAGGACTGTGATTTTGGAATTGGTGTGATTTGAAAGTAAATTGTAAAATATGAATGAGGCATAGGTGCTTATAAAAGTGGCACAGGCCCTGATGAAAATTAATGTCAATTTTATATATTAAAACCCTCTTAGAAAAATATTCCATGATGGAACGGTATCAGGGCTACCACAAGTAGAAAATCAAATGCCTTTTAACACCTGTCAACTATTTTCAGAATGATTTCAACAACCAAACTTTAATGTCATAGCTCCAAGGAATGATGTCCATTTAGGTGAAGGAAGTATTACAGAGATCTTTTGGGGATTATTCTTGGAACTGTTTTTTACTCAATGTATTTCAATAAACACTTTGAAATATTTGCACTACTGAACATATTTGGAACAATGATTTTCAGATGATCCTGTGTGAGTTTATGTGAAAGTAAGTCTTACTACATTTAATGGAATGTACTCCCACTAAGTGTTCGTAGAATTGCACTCTGCTGTAATTTAACAGTCAACCAAGCAACTGTTAAGGTTGGATTGACAACCTTAACACTGTGTTCAGAATGTTTTGTAGTGTTTAAGATTGTTCCGTAGGATTACGGGTAATAAACTCAAGTGCTTGTTTATACAAAGAGATGCTCTAGTTAGCATTCCACAGAGATAAAGCTTATATGGTAGTATCATTTGTATTACACAAATTAGCTGTCATGCACAGCACATTTTGGGCAGACAACAAAATCCCTGAAGAGCAGAAACCCAAGCCCATGAGAACCAACCTGTCAACTCTGTTTTGTGGTTTTGTAGATTGTGTGAAAACAGCAGTATCAAATGTATTCCAGAAGAAGTGATATGCATCACTACCCTGATCCACTGTAAAATGCAACAGCAACTATTTAAAGCTGTATATTTTAGTTGCATTAGAGAAATACCTATGAAAGAGGCTGCAGAAATCAAGGGTTTTCTATTTAAAAACAACAACAAACCTTACTAGAATCTTCTAGAAAATAATGCTTATTTTGTCCAGTCAATCCTGAATGTATAGATCTTGCCTTCTATTAAAAAACTAATTTTACACGTTAGGGTAGAAAGTCTTACTTGATAAAACTCTAGACTGAAAAAGACTTCCTCTTAAATTCCATATGGAAGAGGTTGAATTGTACCTGACATGGAAAGAATCCAAAAATGTTGAGGCAACTTGATATGTACAAAATATGTTTGATTAGCTGCTCTGTCTCCATGCTTGTCCTCCCCTGGGCCAATGGCCTTTGATTAATGACCAGGAGCGTCATCAGACTAGTGTTTTATCACACGCTCGTTACTGGCCACTAAGGTTTTTCACAGGTCCTTTTGATGACGCTGTCTGCCTCCCACGTGTCTCCTGCTCCTTCTGCTTTAGTTTCCATGACAAAATAAGACCCAGTAAATCCAATTGTTTTTTGAGGCGAAACTTGTTGCCATTTCCTGCTGTGTGCAGGAAAAGCAGCGTGATAAAAACGCCCACTGAATGGGCCATGTGGTCATTGCTGCTGCTTCTTTCTTCCCCCATGTGAAGAAAGAGGAAGCTGCTCATCCTTATTGTAAGACAGAAAAGCAACCACAGGGAAGCACGATGATGATGCTCTAAGAGTGATTGTAGTCCTGAGAAGAAACTGTGTTTTTATCATCCACTCCCTAAGAGGAAAGGACTACGGCTTACTTGCTTTGAGAGGGCTGGCTTGATGGAACACCTGAACGTTGCACTAGTTTGGCTATAGAGATAAACAAGTTACTAAGCTAGCAATTGTCATGTTGATTGTATAAGAGTGAAACTGAATGATATGTAAGCCCAATGTGTGAGGAGAAGGAGTACTCCAGGACCTCCATTCTGCCACATCATGTTTTCACTCAGTACTGGTGGGGGGGCTGTCTGAAGAGGAGAGCCTTCTGTATCCATGGAGATCTTCTATGTGAACCAGGAAGCTGGACAAATGTGATGGGAGAGAGATGGGGGGGCTGAAGGGCCCCTACTCCTCGTGCATTGATTTTAACCCCATGAACAGGGCTTTAGAACACAAGGAAAACGGGAACAGTTCTGTGAAAAATAGTTGTGTGGCTTGTGCAATGTTGAGCACAGACCTTCTGTCTCTTTCCTAGGAAATTAAATAAAAGTCATACAACGGGTTTTTTTCTGGATTTGCTAATGATTCCAAACTGATTTAGTATCAGAGGTTGCTCCTGTGCGATGCATTTTCAAAAGTAGGTGATGAAAATGAAATCCAGTTTTTTAAATCCAGATGAGCGTGGTATTCTGCTGTTTCATTATTTCAATGTTCAGAATTCTCTCTTTTATAATAAAATGGTACATAGAGTGACTGCATTAGGTTAATCCCTAGATTATATGATAGTTGAAATGAAAAGGTTTCAAAACTTTAATTTTATGTAGCCTTGGAAGGAAAAAAGATGTTTAAATGGAACAAATCTAATTGAATTATATAAACTTTAAATGGAAGTACTTGATAATGTCAGAAAGATTAGCTTCTTCTAGCACGGCATAAATGATGAGTCTAGGAAGCAAAAGACAGTTCCGTAAATTCAAATTCAAAGGGACACCAAGGAGTTCTTTGTATAACCTGGCAAAAAATAGAGGGAAATCTTACTGGCACCATTGCTCAAGCAACTCTGAGTTATACAATAAAGTACTGTATAGTTGGCATAGTGTAGATCAGAAAAGGGCTAGCAATAAATCTTCCAGACTTGGCAATTATAATTCGTGTTTTGTTCATAAAAATTCAATAATAATTGGTTGCATTAAAATAATGGGCAAAAATAGAAAGAAATCACCTACATAGGTTTATTATGAAATCTATTTGTGTTATATACATCACATTCAGAATAATCATGTGTTGATACAACTGTGTCATTTTAGCCATTTCCTGTGCATAGTTTCACTGAATTCAGCAGGACATAATCCCAAGAAAGTGTGCATAGGATTGCAGCCTTAACCTAGTATGACTCACTGGGTGTTGTTTAAGCTTTTTGTTAACATTTTTGTTTGCATGCTGTGAAGATGTAGCTCTTTGTGTCGGCAATTTCAGACAGGAATTCTGGCCTGATAGCTCTTAAAGGTTTGCCTGAGTATCCAATATCATATTTCATGTTGTCTCCTTTTCTTTCTCCCTCCACCCAACTCTCTCTGCAATGAATCTGATGTATACTGATGTAAGCTGTACCATACTGTGCTTTGTATGATGTAAGTGTGTCATTTGATTAGATCTCCCAAGCTCCAATTGTTTTCCTCCAGAAATAAATACATAGTTCATTGCATTTAATCTTTGTCCCAAAGTGGAGAACAACTGCTGTCCAAACAATTCCATTAATAATGTAAACCATCCTGTTTGCATTATACTAAGTTTCATAGAAATGCAATACAGTTACTTGAAGAAGGGTGATACATATTAGACACCTACACTTAACCCTTCACTTAACCATTGACTTGTGAAATGACTATATCGGTGCATAAGTAATAATGGAAAATTTCTGGAAATATACAGAATAGGAAAAAATAAAAATCAGTTCTTCTACATTTCAATCTGTTTCCACTGTAAGAAATGTTGTTTGGAAGGAGGTTGGATGAGTGGGAGACTGCTTTGGAATAAACTCATTGTTGCTGATTCGTATTCACCTCTTTGGTTCTGTCAGTCCATCATCACAAGCTCTGTAATTCATTGTTTCCCCCTTTCTGCATGCTGCAGCTTCCAGATTCCTCCCACTCATAACAGCAAGGCTTGGGGTAGTGATAGAAGATCATGCACTTTTAGGATGTCACTACAAGCAGGAGGGTTGAAAATCTGGCCCTACCTTATTCCTTGATGTTTCACAGTAGGTCATGTTTAAATGGAATTACTCAGAAGAAGTTGACGGAACTGGGGTGAGGTGGAGATGAACCCAATCTCTGTCATGGAGTGGTGTGTATCTGTGGGCAGCAAACTTTTTTGGGGGGAGGGCAAAATAGACTTTCCTCAAGATGTCCCCTGTGGTTATGAGTGATGCTATACTTTATTATATTTCAATGTTTTTTATATAATCCATTATGACACAGCCTCTCTCATCTCATATGGAAGCGAGGTTTCTACTTTAAGCATTTTAGGAACATCCCAAATCAAGCTGTAGTAGAAAAACAGAATTGAAGCTATTGAAGTGTCACATAGTGAAATACATCCTATCAGTCTCATCTTTGTCTGATGAAAAATATTGGAATTTTTCACTTTTATTAGACATGGTTTAATATACATTACCTAGATCCTCAAAATGCCTATTTCTTACCTTTTTTTTATAAGGATTCCTTTTTATATTGAAAAGTAGATGCCTTTATCTGCCTGAAGAGACTTGGATACACTCATCAATAGTAGCTATTCTGTCATTACTTCTTGATCATACAGTTGAAATTTGCTTGAACTTAATAAAGTCTGATGAGATTTCTCTCACACATTTACACACAAAAAACATTCACAGTCAAAAGCACAATCTGACAATAATTACTCATAACTAGCAACACTATCCTATGTCTGTTTACTCAGAAGTAAATCCCACTCAGTTCAGCCGGACTTAATGTAAGTATGATTGGGTTTTTTAACGCTATGCACACTAAACCCCACTGGATTTTGTGAGCCTATGATACTGAATGTAAGCTATAATATAGCCTCAGCAACCCAAAGAGTTCTGTCTCTAGCTTCTGCATCTCATTGCATAAGACATTCCTTGCTCTCATTCAAGGAACAAGAGAGGTTCTCATTTGTAGAGTTTGGGTTCTCTAAAAGGTTATGGTAGTTCATGAATAGGCCATGGAACAATAGAAGTTGAAACAAAAGGTGCTTGCCTGTGACTTTAACATGCGTCATCTTCTGTTTGTTCCTAGGCTCCTGCCTCTCCCTATCCAATGAGCTATCAGCCTAAAGAAACCCAGCCAACACATAGACAGTAATAATTTCCAAAGATATATTTACCATTATTGTTGTTAAACTGTACGTGTCCCATATGTCATAGTCCGGGGTCTCAAGAGACATCTCCTATATATGAGATTATGAGGTCTTCTGTCTCATCAGAGGTTTTATTGAATGAAAACTTTTGTGCTTAGATAAGAATTACTTTTATCATTGGGGTGGGGGTCTGGTTGTGTGCGTTTAATCTATAAAACAATAAAAAGGAAGGCTACAAAGAGAGGCTGGATAAGAGAAAAAATAACCTAGAATTCCCAGAAGGCTCATTGTAATAGCTGAGCACAAGAGCATCCAATGCCATATCTTTAATTTATATTTAAAATGTAGTAAAACTGTGGAGAGAAATAGCACTGGTGCTGAAAGTTTCTTGCCGTTTTGAGATTCTATTTCTTGCTGTTTTGAGAATAACTAAAATCTTGTGCCTGAATCTTGTGAAACTTTAGGTGATATTAGCCCTAAGACTTGTAAAATGCAACCCACCTTGGGTCACCTTTTGTTTTCCCTTCTCTTTCCCTACATGATTAGCCAAAATGAGTGGATAAGGGAAGCCATGATGGGTGGGCAGCCTTGAAGAGGATGGTTTGATCTCTTTTTTTCCCCTTGCTAGATAAGGATTTTTTTAAAAAAAGAAAGAACGAAAATTGCATAAGAGTAAAAAGAACAAAAGCAATATGGAGCCTGCTCAGTCAAATGGTTTAACATAACCTTTAAGCATGACAGGCAAAATTATTATCCCGAAAAGGCTGCCTTTGATATTCTTGCTACTCTGTTCACCATTGCATGACATATTATGCATCTACTTTTCCAGGTGTACTACAATACTAACGAAAAATATGAATGTTACAGCTGAAATCAGAGATCTTTGGGGAAAACCTTCCAGTTCACAATGTACCGATTTACTTTCTGTCCCTTATGCAGCAAGCTTCAGTCATCAGAAGCTGTACCTCAGGCAGCTATAAATTAGGAAACGTTAAACCAGAATCTTTAAATCAGGAAATGTGTTGAATAAGAAACCCCATGGTCTTATTTATTGAATATTTTAAGAGTCTTTCTTTGGTTCTAAAATGAATGCATAATGCACTATTGCAGATGTGGGGCCACATTTATTGAAGATCTGCAAGAGGGGTAAATTCCTACGCGGGCATCTCCCACATGGCTCACGCAAGCCATTTCTAGAAACGGGTGACCCATTCTTTGCCCCAAAAGTGGCGCCATACAGTTCGCCACTCCATGGGCTCCCCACTTGGGGTAGGGAGACCTTCCGGTGTCTCCATCCCCGTGCCGCACGGCTCCGAAGGGGTGAGTAGGGTTGGTCTCATAGGTAAGCCTTTAACCTGATGACTGGTGCCGCACAACTCCCTGCCATAGATTTCAGGCATTACCCATCACCCCCAAAGGTGCCTGAGAATGTTCACCAAGCTTCCCCCCACTCGAGATGCCCGCTCCTAACCGCCATCAAATGTGACCTATTAAACACAAATTAACCTAATTAATTCACCCAACCGTCTCACAGTGTGGAGTAGGTGAAAAAACCCATAACCAAATTAGGATATGAGCAAAAAAATCCTACTCGGCCTCCAAACAAACAACCAGCAAACCCACACTGCCTACAAGGGAGGGAGGGAGGGAGCCAAGAAAGCGAAGAGGGCGATGGAGGGAGGCGCAGCATTTATATAGCTGCTCCCCCTCCCTTTCCCTTGTGGTGCCAAAAACGGAGAGTGGCCAATGGCCAGCCTCCACGCGCCTCGTCTCTCGCACCACCCGCAATCGGCCTCCCCCCACCCAGGCATGCCGGGTGGGGTATTGAGGCGGTTCCTTCTCATGTTAACAGAACAGTGTGGATACACTTTTCCATGGCTTCATCTCACTCTTTCACAGAAATCTGTTTAGGCTGGGGGAACCAGTTGGGCAGGTCCAATTATGTGGGTTCTTCCTATCCAATTCTCACCTGCCCTTCTTCCCAATTGATAATCAAGTAGGAAGTACCCATAAAGTTAGTCCCATCCAGGTGGTTATTCTGACATCCAAACATTTCTGTGGTAGCATGGAACAAAGCCATGGACAGGCACTCCCTAAACCAGGGAGAAGGAGACCTTAATATGAAAGGATTTTTTGACAGATTTGCTTGACATAAATTTATTATGGAAATAATGTATGATCTGGAATCCTTCTCGTTCACATCCACCCAACACTTGCAAACCTGTATAGACCTTGATTACTAGACCATGGAAATTCCTTTACAGACCAGAGTAGCAAGGGATATTGGTAATCTTCTTAACTAAGTTGACTAGTGAAATATCTGATCAAAGCTTAAAAATATGGCATGAATAATCTGTTCACAAATCTTGCTTAAACCCCTGTGTAAGGCTTAAAAATAGCAAACTACAAGGAGTTAAATGTAATGTTGAGTGCTTACTTTTGTTTGCAGAACAGAAACATCCCTTTCTTTCCTCCCCTGCTCCAGTCGCTATGCATTTCCCCATAAATCTGTCCTAGAAGATTTCTGAACCCTCCAGAGCAGATTTTGGAAGGATGCAGGGGTGGGGGACTGAAGAAGTATACCCTGCTGATGGAAGTAATTCCATTGGCAGGAGACACCCTTTGGCTGCAACTTTAGTGGCCACCAGATAACTGGGCCAATTTCTTAAAAAAATTATGAGACAGTTTTGTTTTGTCCCATTTCAAGCCCAGAAATGAATGATAAAGATTATATATCTATATCTATATATATATGCAGACAACTAGAAAAAAATTCCAGTACACTGATAATTGTGTTAATTGCAAAGTTAATGGTAATTTCATAGGAGTTGATGAAGGTTTCCATCAACAATGTGTTTTTGAATTGAGTTGGAAGGAGTTTGTCCATCTATACTCTTAACCATCTTGAGGTTTCTCTGCTTTTTCAGGAAATCCTTGGAAAAGGGCAGCGTTCTTTTTTGAAGTTCCCTGCAATCTTGGAAAGACAGGGCTAAATGCTTCCCTGTCAGCCTTCCACTGTGGTCAGCCTATCCTACATGTGGTTTCCCCTCCTTTATAAGACATGCTTCCCTTTCCTCAAATTGCTTTGCAGCAGCATTGAATTGCTTTCAGTCTAGACAAAATGTGAAGGGATTTTGGCTTGGTTTAGTAAAAGCTCATTATTTCTAAAGTTCGAGCTGTTTTGGAGTTGCTCAGTTCCAAAATTTGGCCAAAACACTGTGGTATGACCTTTGAGCCCCACTGCCTACTTGGATGATCCTTTGGTTTCACTTAAGTAGAGTTTTGTTTCCATCTGATACACTTTCAGTTATGACCTTATGACTGTCATGCCTTTTCTGACATGCAGAAATAATTAGTAATGGCAGTGGACATCCTAAAGGAAACCATTGCCAATATGTTATTGTTTTCAGACTGATTTCCTGACACGCCTTTGACCTTCTTGAACAATTCACAGCAATACCTCTAAGTAGAATCATTGTTAGTTGTTGTCAAATTTTAGGGGGGAAAGGGGGGAATTCTACTAAGCAATTACTTTATATTCAAAGGCCATGTCAATATCTGCTTATCATAAGCCTGGAGTGACTCACATTTACAAAGGATGTGGAATAGAAAATGTAAATTAAAAGCCAAAGGTAAAATTATTTTTCATCCAATTCTGATGTTCTTATTAAATATCTGAAAAAGAAATGATTTAAAAGGCAGCTGAGCTGAAACATTTCTGTTTACTTATTTAAAGCTTATTCACTTTACTGGGGGGGGGGGGAATGGGGGTGTAGGATTGGTCCTCAAGGACATAAGGCTGTTTGCAGAGGGAAGAGCATGATGATTCTGTATTCAGGTGAATAAGGAATATGAAAAGGGGAGTATGAGCTCCATCACACCAGTGATTTATCACACTCTCGCCATGCCTGGTATGTGTTTTTGCAGCACGGTACTCACATGATGTTGACCCTGTCCTGCGCTCATCTCGCCTCTTCCCCTCCCTTTTCCATCTTATTTTGAAGTGGGGAAAGTCCGCTCCTCCTTCCCGTGTATTGCTGTCCTTGCACAAAATCGGACCATCCCATTTTTTGTTGGGGGCATATGTGTCGAAGGGCAGTCTCGCTGACAAAAGAGGAGGGTGGGGCGGTTCTCCACTCAACTGCTCAACTGTGAAGGGGGAGGGAGAGAGGGTGCCCAAACAGCCCACAGAGAAGGCAAGCAAGGCGCCGCTTCCCATGCCCAGGTCTCAGTCCCATTCAACTCTATGGTTCTTACTCCTGAGTAGGCATGTAAAGGTTTCCTGACTGGAACAATGTTGGCTTCCCCTTGCCATGCCTACATTGACTACAAACTTCTCCAAACACTAATGGCAATACTTTCTCTTCACTTATATTGTTTAATATGATCTTAGGAGAAAGCATAGTGTGTTATTTTACCGTAATTGTGCAATTTCAGGCTGCCCTACTATTGCATTTGTGCAGAAATAAAAAGAAAAACATTAAAAATAATTTCAGGGGGAAGGAGGACGTAGGGGGCAGGGCTGGAGATTTCACTGGCATAGTAGTGATACAGGTGAAAAGATATATGAGTTGAAATAGCACAACAACACACAGACGTGAAAGTGCCCAGTGCTCGACTCGCTGAGGAAACGGAGGGGGAAACCACAGATGCAACCCAGGCGGAGAGTAAGTGTGATGGAGCCCTATGTGCTGGGCCAGCTTCCCCCTTCCATGCCCGTATGGATCCAGTGTACTGGAGACTCAGCTTCACGGCTGAGAAGAAACCCCACTGCTTATTATACATACCGTATTTTCCGGCGTATAAGACGACTGGGCGTATAAGACGACCCCCAACTTTTCCAGTTAAAATATAGAGTTTGGGATATACTCGCCGTATAAGACTACCCCTCTTCCAACGCGCGGAGGGGAGGAGGGGGGCGCTTACATCTGAGGGACATCCACTCCCGTCCGGCGCCGGCGGCTACTACCAGCAGGCTTCGCGGCCTGCTCCAGGGTGGTGCGCTGGGTGATGACATCACCCGGCGCGCCACTCTAGAGCAGGCCGCGAAGCCTGCTGGTAGTAGCCACCGGCGTTGGACGGAAGCGGACGTCCCTCAAAGGTAAGCGCCCCCCTCCTCCCCTCCGCATGCCCCCTGCTTACCTTTGAGGGACGTCCGCTCCTGTCCGGCGCTGGCGGCTACTACCAGCAGGCTTCGCGGCCTGCTCCAGGGTGGCGCGCCGGGTGATGTCATCACCCGGCGCGCCACTCTAGAGCAGGCTGCAAAGCCCGCTGGCAGTAGCCACCGGCGCCGGACGGGAGCGGACGTCCCTCAAATGTAAGCAGGGGGCGCGCGGAGGGGAGGAGGGGGGCGCGCGGAGGGGAGGAGGGGGGCGCTTACCTTTGAGGTGCGAGGGAGAACCAAGGCCTTGTCTCAATCCCCGACCTTTCCTGACGCAGCCCCCCTCCGTCCGTTCTATACACCCGGCGTATAAGACAACCCCCGACTTTAGAGAAGATTTTCCAGGGTTAAAAAGTAATCTTATACGCCGGAAAATACGGTACTTATGTTCCTAACAGGCATCGCTTGCAGGTGTGGAGACTGGCATAGTACATGACCCAATGAGAGGTGTGAACCAGAAGAGTGGTAGCCTTCACATTCTGCCATCTGCACATGGATAGAAAAAATGCACCAAATGACAATTTTATCATGGAATGCCACCTAAGTCAGTGGTACAATCCTATTACACCACACATACATTTGGCAGTACCTTTTGGGTAAGATAGTACCTGAACAACATTAATTCTTAGGAAAAATTTAGTCAAACTTTATTGTCAACCATGTCACCCTATGCCAATAACTACTCTTCAATAACCACATATTCAATATCAATACCCTCCCCCAGTATATCTGCATAAATACAGCTTTATTGTGATTTCTTTCTCATTAAAATAAGGAGATATACAAAGTGTGCATATTTAATATAGTACTTTTTTCCTGTTTAGTATATATAGTGTATATAACTGCACATGCACTTCAAACCTGCTATATCATCCTGAACTTATGCATCTGCTGAGGGTTAAGGGCCAAAAAAACATATGTCCATAATGCTAAGCCCTGTTCAGGTATTCAAGTGACTAGCTACATGAATCTTCATGTGCTCCCTTTTGCTGGCTCCATACATAGAGTGCAGATGTCTGCAGAGATGAGGCCTCCATGTGTAAAGCTCTACATGCAGAGGCCTCCATGCAAGCCAGAACCTGGTGCTACTGGAGTTCCAGCTCATTTAGAGGCCTTCCTGTGTACAGATGCCTTCCTGATGGCATCAGTGAATAGAGTGCAGATGTCTGCAGAGAAGAGGCCTCTGCATGTCACAGAGCCGTTCTCTCTGCAAACTTCATGCAGACATCTGTGCTTGGTCGCCAGCGAATGCGATCACATGAGATGTGTGATGTTAGGATTGGGGCTCCTTGGTGCTGCTGCAGTCCTGCTTTGAGTCTTTGTGAAGCCAGCTACTTGAACACCCAAATGGGCCTCTACACTCCTTTTCAATGGAGTAGAGGCCAACACAAATATGTGTTCATTGCAAAGGTCTCAGGTAATGACAGGCAGGTCCCTCCATCTTTAATAACCACTTATTTGATATCAATACCTTCCCCCATATTTGGAATATATTATTTTAAAGATAGATTAAGTTGGAGCATGTAAGTGAGATTGTGACAGGACCTACACTGTCCCTACCCCCAGTGCCTCTCTTTGCGATTACCATCCTTCATGTTACAGATAGAATGAGCTTTGAGGTGGAAGTTGGAGAACTTCAAAAAGCTTGAGTTTTGCTTGTATGCACATCCCTAGATCTTGTTTACCATTTTTGCAGGCTAGCTAGAAAAAAAAAGTACTTCTGAGCCTTCATGGTGCAGAGGTAATATGTAACCTGCCAATTGTGGTGGCCATGTGTCCTCTTTTACAGAGGACTGTCCTCTATATGAAGGTATCCTCTATTTGAAGGACTATCCCAGTTTAAAGATAAGGAATCATAAGAACTGTTGCCCATCAACAATTAGCACATAGTTAGTAGGCTGAACAGGCAGACACAGCACAGTTCACCTGGTCTTCCACACATAGTCTTCTACACTATGGTGAATTGTACTGTGTTTCTATTTAAATTATATTTATGTCTAATCTGCATCTATGCATAGAAATTAGCAGATGCAAACTTGATGTAAATCAGTGCCCCCCCTTTTGTCTCCTTTATTGGTGATGCACACCTTCTTTTTTGGTGATTCACAAGTGGCCACCCTATTGCAAATTCCAACAATCTGAAATTGGGTAGTGCTACTACTTCAGAGGACATGAATTTCCATACCAGCCCTCATCCCTCTTTGTCCACCATCTCCTTTGTCCAAATTAAGCACTGGATAATATAGCAAGGAAGGGCAACTACAAGAGATGGCATTCATGATATAACCTTTCCAGCAATACTTGAGGATAATAAGAAGCAATGGCTTTGTATGCTCTAGAAGCTAGGCTAGTTTTTATTTCAGAAGCCATTGTATTCCTCCCCTTTGGGTCTGCGTGAATCTATATAGGCAGGCAGCACACTAAGACTATACTTCTAACTGGTTTATCCAACAGAGAGAGAGAGAGTGAGAGAGTGAGAGTGAGAGAGAGAGAGAGAACTCCAAATATTGTGCCATAAGAAATTAAATCGAAAACATTGCAGAATTCACTACTCTGCAAAATGTGTATGCATCTTGTTCTCAACTGACCTAAATGAAGAGAGAATAGACATCTTGGGAAAGCTAAATGAAGATGATTGGTTTAATATATAAAGATGCAATCCTATGCATGTTCAGATAGAAAAAAGTCCCACAACACCCAGCATTTCACAACCAGTCATGCATAACAGTGCCTGAAATGATGGCCTGAGTATGGTGAAACTCATATATTGACAGCTCACAGTGTAGAGATAGAGATTTCGGTGTTTAGAAGCTCCTTTTTTATTTTATTTTAATAATTTTTATTTTTCAACATAAAATACAACATAATCATAACATAAAATACTAACCAAACCTTGACAACCCCCCCGTGCTCCCCAACCCAATGAGACCTTCTTTTATTCATTTATTCATTTATACATTCTTCCAAAATTGTAAAGAATCTTTTAAAGGTGTACAATCTTTTAAAGGTGTACAACCTTTCCCCTTTATTAATACAAATTCCAAAAATGGCCACCATATATTTTCAAAATCATTCTTCTTGGATAATCCCCTGTTTACTTTTATATTACATGTTAATTTATCATTAAGCGCAATATCCCATATTTCTTTATACCATTCTTCTATTGTATAATTCCCTTGTATTTTCCAATTCTTAGCTATCATTAATCTAGCGGGTGTCAGGAGGTTGTTAATCAAATCCCTCATATTTTGATTCCCAATTCCTTTATCCCATATTGAAAGTAGAGCCAGTTTTGGACTTGCTTCCACAATGCTTCCCATTATTTCACTTATTTCTTTAAACATCCTTTCCCAAAATTTTTGTACATGCTCACAAGTCCACCACATATGGAAATATGTTCCAACCTCCTGACATCCCCTCCAACAGTTCTTTGAAATTTTCTTGTCTATCTGATGTAGTCTTGCTGGTGTTAAATACCATCTCCAAATTATTTTGTAATAATTCTCTTTTATCCTAACTGATAATAACTTTAGCAGTCTTGCATCCCAAATCCTCCCCCAGTTGTAATCACTTATTTGTTTTGTTAAATCATCTTCCCATATTGTTTTAAGAGAATCCCGTTGGTCTCCATCCTCTATCAGTATTTTATAGATTTCACTTATCATACCTTTTTTACTTTTATTTTCCCCTTCCTTTTCTCTTGATTCTATTAAATCTTCAAATCTAGTATTATCTCTACAATCCTTATTTTTCTTTTTCCAATCCTGTGTCCATTGTTCCATTTGAACCAAGATATCTTTTGTCCTCTTAATATCTTTTCTATTTGCTCCTTATCAAACATTCTTTTCAACCAGTCTTTCACCTTAATAATTTTCTGTCCACTCAGTACCCCTTCCATATCTCATTTTAAATTCCCTGGGAAGTTTTCCAATAATACAACTGGAGTTAGAGGAGAGATTCCTGGTATTAATTTTTTTTTATACCTCTCCCAGATCTCTAAAATATTTTTTAATAGTGGATTTTCCATTTCCGTCAATTGTTTCTTTTGTATTTTGCTAAAGAAGATATTTTGTAATTTTAACTCTATTTCCCCTGTCTGCGTCTCTAACCATTCTAAATCTTCTTTCCCTATTATGCTATTTATAACATATCTTAATTGATTAGCTATATAATACATCTTTATATTTGGAAGTCCCAACCCTCCTTTCTTTTGTATCTTATACCATTTCCCTTTGTTAATCCTTGCTTTTTTATCTCCATTACAATAAGCATTTATCATATTTTGCCAACTCTTTAGCTCTACTTCCGTTATTTTCATTGGTAACATTCTAAATAAAAAAATAATCTTAGGTAATATCTTCATTTTAATAACTGCTGTTCTACCAAACCATGAATGTTTTAACTTTCTATAAGCCTCTAATCTTTTCATTATCTGTTTCTTCAAACTATTAAAATTAATTTCCTCTAACTTTTCTAAATATTTTGCAATATTAACTCCTAAATAGCACACTATATTTTTAATCTTAAAACCCAAATTTTTACTACACTCCTCCCTTTCCTTCTTATTATAATTAAATAACATCATTTCGGACTTCCCCCAATTTACTTGTAATCCTGTAATCTCCTCAAATTGTCTCAAATGCTGCTTTATCTCCTCTACACTCTCCAGAGGATTTTCTAATGTCATTAATGTATTATCCGCAAACATATTAATTTTTATCTTTTCTTTTCCTCCTATCCCTTTTAATCTCCCATCTTCCCTGATAACATTTTCCAAAATTTCTATAACTATTGCAAATAATATCGGGGAGAGTGGACACCCTTGCCTAGTACCCCGGGCTAAACTAATCTGTTGTGTTAATCCATCATTAACCATTACCACTGCTTTATTATTTACATATAACTGATTAATCACTCCTATAAATTTATCTCCGAACCCAAATGTTTTTATGATTGTTTTTAATGCTGGCCATTCCATACAGTCAAAGGCTTTGAAAATATCTAATGCTATCAACCCTACTTTTATATTCCTTTTTAAAATAACATTTATTATATTCAATACTCTCCCTATTAGATTAGGCATTTGCCTCTCCAAAATAAATCCGCATTGATCTTTTTTAATATATTTATTTATAAAGGTGCTCATTCTTTTTGCCATAATTGCCGTAAATTTTTTTGAGTCTTGGTTTATTAAAGATATAGGTCTATAAGAAGCTGGGTCCGTTAAATCCTTATCTGGTTTCGGGATTAATATAATCAGAGAATGATCCCATGATGGTGGGGTCTTTCCTCCCTCTAGTATACTATTAAATAATACTTTCAATCTCGGTATCAATAACTCTCTAAATATCTTATAATATTCCGGCCCCAACCCATCTTGTTTAGAAGCTCCTTGATGAGATCTTTTTGCTGAAAATCCTTGAAGAAAGAGCCCAAACAATGTGTGTGTGTGTGTGTGTGAGAGAGAGAGAGAGAGAGAGGCCATGTCTACACTGGTCTTTTTTCTCGGAGTCATCCCTGTGCGTCCCAATGACACACAGGGGATCCTGGGAGCAGGCAGTGATATCCCCCTCCATTTTCCTGGGATAACCGAGACTTCGGTTATCCTGATTTTCCCCGTGGTCCCAGGACGGTTCTGAGGACCACAAGCAGTGTCGGCGTCCATCCCAGCTGCTTCCCTCCTCCCCTGAGTAGCAGGGTTCATCAAGAGGGAAGCAGCAGGTCCGGAGGGCATCCAGGGACATCGGGGGGGGGGGGGGAGCGGGGTCCTGGTTTTTTTTTATTATTATTATTTTTACTTTTCCAGAGGAGTGTAATTGTGCTCCCTGCTCCAGCTTCTTAAAAAAAAAAAAAAAAAAAAAAAAAAAGCGGGAGCAATGGGCACGATGCCCCTGTTTGTTTCTGTGACGTCGCGCTTCCATTTAGACCCTGGGGGAGGATCGCGGAAGCAGGTAAGTCCGCGATCCTCCTCCCTCCCTCCCTCCCTCCCTCCCTCCCTCTACATCCTTAGGTGTAGAAAGGGCCAGCATTTCAGCTCACATTTTATACACGATAGACACCTCACTCATTTTGCTAATTCTCTCTGTATGAAGAATGTTGGAACAGTTTCTGCTCTTGTACGACGTGGCTACTTCGAAGTCGGACACAGTTATTTCAAGACCCAATCCTCTCATTCTGCATACTGCATGTAGAAAATTTTAGAGGTTCTTTTAACATGCAAACAAGCAAATGTGCAAAAGGAGATACTTAGGAACAATGTTCCTTCATCCTCTGAGCTCCTTTTCAGGGCTCATAGGCTCTGAGGGCATCTTTCTGCCTCAAACATGGCTTATTGGCCAGGACTTTCTGTGATGTGTGGTACCTGAGGAGCAAGGAGCAAACCCGGCAACTGTTCCAGTGCTCTGATCCAGAGTAGGATCACCTAGATATGGAAATATAGTGGAGACAGATTCTCTACCATTTCATCTCAAACTACACATTACACTAATCATGTAGTGTCACGCAGAAGCTTGTGTTTTGTTTTACCATAGTGTAACTATGCATGGTCCTGATTCAGTTCAGGACTAGCATGTACCATGAAGGGATGATTAAACCTTCTCTGCACCCAGATTTCCCCCTCAAATCCTCCCTCATGTGGGGAGGGGGGGTAAAAATTAGAAGTCTCAATTAACTTTATTTCAGAGAAAACAGGTAGGGTTTTTTTTAATCTGTTCCTCCCACAGTGCACTAGCCCTGATCCAAATTGTAACAATGCACAGTTACACTAATGTAAAATAAAATGCAAGCCTCTCAGCTACGTAATTAGTATAATGTGTAGTTTGGATCTCAGATACTTGCACAGTTAACATAAAGTTTCAAAGTCATTATGACTCTAATTTCAATGCAATCCAGTGTATGTCTCCTCAGAAATAAGTCTCATTGATTTCAATGAGACTTGTCCCCGGATAAGAGTCAGTTTAGATATTACATCTCCAATGCAGACTCCCCCCCACCCATTTTTTTAACCTGACTGGGGCAGGGGGATTTCAGGAAAAAAGGGTGTAGTTTATTCCTCCCCTCCAAGTGCACAGTGCTCCTAGTCTAATTCAGGACTTACTCAGTTCAAAAAAGAGAGATTATTGTTAACTAGATGCTACGTAATTAATGTAACATATAATTTGACTGTAAGTGTGTTTAAGACTGCAGCAGATTGGTAATAAAGAGTGTGTGTGTGAGTGAGTGTGTGTACACGTTGGCTCAATTCGGACGACACAATAAACAACTGGTGCGGGGAAAACAATCGTCAGTTGTTTTGACTATTGTGTCATCCGAATGCTGCCATAGTCAACTCAGCACTGATCCTAATCCACACCACAGTTGATTATTTATTACCATGTTGTGTGGGGAGTACCCCCTAGCTGAACAACTGTAAAGTTGATTATTACCCCACCATTGACTATCGTGTCGTCCGAATTGAGCCATTGTCTTAGGGCTCAGTATTTTTCTCTCCTACCTTGGTTTGTTAAAGAATGATTTGGATGGGAAGATCATTCTGTTTTTGATTTATCAGTCAATATCAATATTTGTAAATAGCCCCAAAGTTGCTCCTTAGTTGGTGGACTCACTGTGGGTATGCTGCTATATCATCAAGATAAAACCTCTGTTTGATTAGACTTGTTGATAAGAAGATATTGCTGTAAACTGTATTTAGGAATGAACTTGAAAGCACATTTAAGCTTGCAAAACCCTTTAACCAGAATGTTTGTAATTCTGGATGTAATAAAATGGATTAAATTTCATTGTGCAGCTGAATGGAATACAGTATCAAATATGTCAGCTCTACACGACAGATTATTAATACACTGCCACTCTTATCAGTAGATACCAATCTGCAGTGACGGCCATGAACTTGAAACTACTCTGTTTTCCCTCTTGCCTTCCAAATCACTTTCCTCCTTTCAATACAAATGCTTTTTGCACCACAAAGAGCAGCATATGCGCGCCATATAATTGATGACCTTTCAGTTGTTAAGTAATATATTTGTGTAAAACAGAAAGCCATAAATTGACGCACCAATCAGTCTTGTTCATGATGCTCTCAGCCAAATAAGAGAGAAGGTTGTCCATGGTGGGAATGTTGCAAATCCATAAACAAATGTCTATTACATACTCCAGATTGCTAGCCTATTATCATCATCATCATCATCATCATCATCATCATCTTTCTATACTGCCTAATTGACGACGCTCTCTGGGCGCTTTACAACAATTCATAAGATGATAAAATAAGCCTAGGCAGACTGTGATTATCTTTGATGGGTATGTTCATGGATGTCATGTGGTTAATTACTAGGGGTGTGCATCGGATCGGATCCGATCCACGATCCGAATCCGATCCGCCCCAAAATCGGGAAAATCCGATCCGATCCGATCCGATCCGATCAACCTCCGATCCGATCCGATCCGATCCGACGAGGTCCGATCCGGATCGGACGCCATTTTGAATGCTTTTTCCCATAGCCAAGTATTGTTTTACAAAAACGCCTATAACTTTTTCATTTTTAAAGATAGAAGGATGAAACTTGGGCACATTATACACTGGTTAGGGATAGTTATCTGTGAGAAATTTCAGAAAGATTGGTGCATGCGTTTTGTGGCAATTAATTGTTTAATAAATACCCAGAAATGCCTATAACTTTGTCATTTTTAAAGTTACAAACATGAAACTTTGCCACATTGTAGGGGGTACCTTGGGACCTATCTGTGAGAAATTTCAGAAACTTAGGTGCTTGCCTTGTGTGGCAATTAATTTTAGAAAAATGGGTAGTAGTGGGGTAAATACATTTACGCCTCCCATTTTTTTATTTTTGAAGATACAAACAGGAAACTTGGGCACATTACAGGTACCACTTGCCTTGATATGTGTGTGAAATTTCAGAAACATTGGAGCTTGCCTTGTGTGGCAATTAATTTTTGAAACAATGAGGAAAGAAACACCTATAACTTTGTCATTTTTAAAGTTACACACATGAAACTTTGCCACATTGTAGGTGGTACCTTGGGACCTATGTGTGTGAAATTTCAGAAACATAGGTGCTTGCCTTGTGTGGCAATTAATTTTTTAATAAATACCCAGGAATGCCTATAACTTTGTCATTTGTAAAGTTACACACATGAAACTTTGCCACATTGTAGGCGGTACCTTGGGACCCATGTGTGTAAAATTTCAGAAACGTAGGTGCTTGTATTGTGTGGCAATTAATTTTTGAAACAATGAGGGATTCATTGGACAGCACTTGCCCATAGGGATTCATTGGACAGTACTTGCCCATAGGGATTCATTGGACAGTACTTTCCTATAGGAAATCATTGGAAAGCACTTGCCCATAGAAAATCATTGGAAAGCACTTGCCCATTGAGAAATACAGTTATGCCTCCCACTTTTTTATTTTTGAAGATACAAACAGGAAACTTGGGCACATTGTAGACTGGTTAGGGATAGTTATCTGTCAGAAATTTCAGAAAGATTGGTGCATGCGTTTTGTGGCAATTAATTTTTTAATAAATACCCAGGAATGCCTATAACTTTGTCATTTTTAAAGTTACATACATGAAACTTTGCCACATTGTAGGTGGTACCTTGGGACCTATGTGTGTAAAATTTCAAAAACGTAGGTGCTTGCCTTGTATGGCAATTAATTTTAGAAAAATGGCTAGTAGTGGGGTAAATACATTTACGCCTCCCATTTTTTTATTTTTAAAGATACAAACAGGAAACATGGGCACATTACAGGGAACACTTCACTTGATATGTGTGTAAAATTTCAGAATGATAGGTCCAGGCATGTGGTGGCTACGAATTTTTTAGATTAAAAGTTATTAACCTTTTTTACACAGAGGCTGGGGCTGTCAATTGCACCCTCCCGCCTCCCGGGAAGAAGAAGGAAACACTTTCTCTCATCTCTTTGATCCTTGCACGCTTGGCTGCAACTGAGCTAGTATCCATTACAAAAGGAGAAACAAAGTAGCACTTGGCTCATGTCTGCTTTGATACTTTCACTCAAGCAGAACGGCTGAGCCTAGGATCACTCTCTCTCGCTGGGATCGTTACAGGAGAAATTTTCTACAGTCTTCAAAGTGGTGTGTGCAGACACCTTGCCACCACATGCCTGGACCTATCATTCTGAAATTTTACACACATATCAAGCGAAGTGTTCCCTGTAATGTGCCCATGTTTCCTGTTTGTATCTTTAAAAATAAAAAAATGGGAGGCGTAAATGTATTTACCCCACTACTACCCATTTTTCTAAAATTAATTGCCATACAAGGCAAGCACCTACGTTTTTGAAATTTTACACACATAGATCCCAAGGTACCACCTACAATGTGGCAAAGTTTCATGTATGTAACTTTAAAAATGACAAAGTTATAGGCATTCCTGGGTATTTATTAAAAAATTAATTGCCACAAAACGCATGCACCAATCTTTCTGAAATTTCTGACAGATAACTATCCCTAACCAGTCTACAATGTGCCCAAGTTTCCTGTTTGTATCTTCAAAAATAAAAAAGTGGGAGGCATAACTGTATTTCTCAATGGGCAAGTGCTTTCCAATGATTTTCTATGGGCAAGTGCTTTCCAATGATTTCCTATAGGAAAGTACTGTCCAATGAATCCCTATGGGCAAGTACTGTCCAATGAATCCCTATGGGCAAGTGCTGTCCAATGAATCCCTCATTGTTTCAAAAATTAATTGCCACACAATACAAGCACCTACGTTTCTGAAATTTTACACACATAGGTCCCAAGGTACCGCCTACAATGTGGCAAAGTTTCATGTGTATAACTTTACAAATGACAAAGTTATAGGCATTCCTGGGTATTTATTAAAAAATTAATTGCCACACAAGGCAAGCACCTATGTTTCTGAAATTTCACACACATAGGTCCCAAGGTACCACCTACAATGTGGCAAAGTTTCATGTGTGTAACTTTAAAAATGACAAAGTTATAGGTGTTTCTTTCCTCATTGTTTCAAAAATTAATTGCCACACAAGGCAAGCTCCAATGTTTCTGAAATTTCACACACATATCAAGGCAAGTGGTACCTGTAATGTGCCCAAGTTTCCTGTTTGTATCTTCAAAAATAAAAAAATGGGAGGCGTAAATGTATTTACCCCACTACTACCCATTTTTCTAAAATTAATTGCCACACAAGGCAAGCACCTAAGTTTCTGAAATTTCTCACAGATAGGTCCCAAGGTACCACCTACAATGTGGCAAAGTTTCATGTTTGTAACTTTAAAAATGACAAAGTTATAGGCATTTCTGGGTATTTATTAAACAATTAATTGCCACAAAACGCATGCACCAATCTTTCTGAAATTTCTCACAGATAACTATCCCTAACCAGTGTATAATGTGCCCAAGTTTCATCCTTCTATCTTTAAAAATGAAAAAGTTATAGGCGTTTTTGTAAAACAATACTTGGCTATGGGAAAAAGCATTCAAAATGGCGTCCGATCCGGATCGGACATCCGGTCCGATCCGATCCGACCATCCTCCGATCCGATCCGATCCGATCCGACCCCCCAGGTCCGATTCCGATCCGCTATCCGATCCGATCCGGGGGGTCAGTGCATATCCCTATTAATTACTGAACTGTTCATATTAATCATTTCACACCATTCTCAACCGTGGTGGAGAGCATCAAGGGGCAAGAAGGCACATTAGAAAGAACCACAGACCACATCTATTCGTTTCTATTCCTCCATGTAAATAAAAGTGTTTGACCAGATTAGCAGTTATGCCCAATAAAACATATAGCAGGTGTAGGGAACCTCAGGCCCGTGGGCCAGATTAAGCACTTCTGGATTCCAGTATTGTCCTTTGGGTTTCCCCAAATGGCCACAACCCCTTTCGACTGACTGCCAATCATTTGTTGGTTTTCCAGGTTTTGCACACGCACACACACACTCACTCATACCCCTACCATACTAAACAGCTGAAATACATTTTATAATGCTCAGGTATTAGCAGTAAGAGCTTTAAAATATGTGGGTATTTTTTATATTTTGTCCCTGTCTGTTATGCCTTCAGCCCTGCCCACCATATGTGGCCCCTGGGAGCTTCTCTGAAACTGAATGTGGCCCTCTGGCTGAAAAAAGTTTCCTGTCCTGCCATAAAGAAAGGCCTTACAGAAGCTAAATGCAGTGGAGGCTGGTTGCTCTGATTTCTGTGGGGCTGTGAATCAATTATGGATTTTAGTCAGAACCAGCCAGAAATCGAAAGAAACTATCCAAGCTGCTGAATTCATTTTGGGGATAAGATTCAGCACCTTGGATGGCTTCTTTAAAGTCCTGTCTGGTTCTGACTGAAATCCAGAATGGATTCACAGCCTCACCGAAATCACAGCTACCAGCCTCCACTGGCCAAGTGTCCTTTCCTGAGAGTGTTTTGGTGTAGAGAGAGGGAACGGTCATGTTTTTTTCTAATGGGTGTCTTCAGGAGGAAGAGAAGAATTGCTGTTCATGTTATATATCACTGCATTGCATTAGCATGTCAGGGAGAATGCCTGCTGTCACATCTGTATGTAAAAAAACCTCTCAATGAATGCAGGCAGAAAAGCATGGCACAGAGATCAGTGATCTGTAGGCCCTGGGTCATTTTCCAGCATTGAGTCCAGTTAATGCTTTTTCTTAATTGGAACGGTTGATTGAGTGAATGTGTGACTTGTAGCTTCTCATCATATGAAGAGTTCAGTATTTGCTTTAGTTAGTATCAAGAAAACATGGACACCCTTGGGCATACTCTATAAACAACAACAAGTAGATCATTTCTTTTCTAATTTAAGGCACATTCCCCTTGGCTCAGTAGCTACCTAATCCTTTATTTAATCATGCTGAATTTCCTAGAATTGCTGGCAGACATTCCCCACACCCCGGAATGAGACACAGCCTGAGCCACTAAAACAGAATCAGAAATCAAGGACAAAACAGTTGAGCCATAATATGGGTTGTATATCTGAATATATAGTCCTTTTTTATTTTCAAAAAAAAGCTTGCTTTGGTTAATAGAACTACATTTGAAGAAAGCCTTCTGGCTGGCTGTCATCCTTCTCCACGCACCCCCCCTCCCCGCACCACAAGTCTTTGGGCTACATTTTGCCACTGCCATATGCTCTTCATTTCCTAAAAAAACCCTTTTTATTAACTGTATTTTTATCTTCGTATTCTTATCCTGACAAGGATGCTCCAGCTTACCTGGTTGCAAGAACTTGCTGATTCATCATGCAGGGTGTCTGTGGGTGCTTTCACACTGAGGTGCTGCAGTCCGAATCAGATACTGTGGGGATACTAATCGCTTTATTTTTTATTGCATTTCTATACCGCCCAATAGCCGAAGCTCCCTGGGCCGTTTACAAAGCATTCAGCTTCGATGCACTAATTCCAGTGAGGAAAACAGACCTAGCCCCTTCCCGCCCCCATATGTCAGCTAGAGAAAGAAAAGAAATGAATTTGGCATAAGTGGTAGTGAATCCTTATGGTCACCTTTGCAATTTCTCCTAGATTATGCATTCAACCATCCAGAGAGGCTGCTCAGTAACATTTTCTGGATTTGTGCCTCAATTTGGAGGGGAATGACCAATGACAGCTCCATGATGCTTTGTGGGGTATTACTGTGCTTTTTAGGATTTTTGGTATCCTGTGCTATTTTTAGAGTACATTATTATTTATTTATCATGCCTTCCTACTATAAATATTGCTCAAGGTGGCTACTAACAATAAAACACAAGTTAAAATGGCAAAGCCCGGAGCAACCACCAAGAAGGCCCTCTTGTGTTCCCATCAAATCTATCTATGGAAGTGGGACAGAGAGAAAGGGCTCTCCTGACAGTCTTAAAATGTGGGCAGGTTCATACGAGAGAATGTGATCTTCTAAATAGGCTGCTCCAAAGTCAGGTAGGGATGAATCTAGGAGTATACCTGAACTGTGAACTTGAAGACCAAACTAAACATTCTGCTAATTATGCAGAGCAGAGGTATGCATGATTGGCTTACTTCCCTCCATGTGGCATGCAGGAGGATTTAAGCTCTACCCCAAAATACAATCTCACCCCGGTACGGGAGGGTTAAAAACAAAAGCATCAATGGAGACATGCTTTTCTTTCCTTTTTATAACACCCTGTTGGATTTTAGGATGAAAATCGGAAGGGGAAGTATACACTTCCTCCCAAATCACCATGGTCCTGATCTGAATTGGGACTACACATACTTGTACATAAGTAAGGAAGCCAACCATGCATAGCTCTGCATGATGAGCAGAACATTTAGTTTGGCCCGGAGTCTTCAAGAGGAGTGTAACCCCATCCAGGACAGTTTTAATGCCGATTCTCTGATCGGCTGTTTAATTGATCTGCCTGTTTTTTCCCCCTGAATTAAGGTTCAATTTGTTTGCCCTCATTCATTCCTGCAGTCAGATACTGATTTAGAACTTGAACAGCTTCTTAAGACAAAGATGGAAAGAAAGATAGAGGTGGGTGTCATCTGTTGGGCAGTTACATTGGTGGGACCATGGCTGTTTGAACTTCTATTCTAGTCTGGTTGCGTTTATCTCCCTTTCTTTTGTAATTCAGACCAGGAACTATTGTTTCAGTAGGGCTTTGCATGTTTGTATCTTTGGTCGTTACCACATGGGCGGTTTTAAGCATACCTGCCGTGACTTTGCTCCACTTCTTCAGTGCTGGACTCGCATGACGTTGTCCCCGTCCTGCTGCTCTCCCGCCCTGAGGTCGGGGTTTTTAGTTTCTGTTTCAATGTATCCCTGAACGGGCAAAGTCCAAAAGGCACAGGCAGGTATTGCAAGTATCACAGGTACCGCAGCAATACCGAGCACGTGTAAATCAAAACGCTAGACTCGCATAGGAAATGGAGGGGAAACCGTTGAAGCAAACTGGGGGGAAAATGTAGGTGTGATAAAGCCCTTTGTCATACTAAGACCCATCACTGTTCAGGTTAGAACAAACAGTTGCCTGCTAGTTAGGCTTCAGACAAGAATAGAATAAAGGAAGAAATATTGACGTTTTTACTTTCCTCACTTTTATTCATTTACTTGGGCATTGTTCACTGAAAATTCTAGAGTTGTGGGAGTGCTAGTTAGCAAGCATACCAATAGACTGTCCATAAGTGCTTCTGTTTACTTCATTGGTACCTTGAGCATATTTTTATTTCCCATATCATTCACAATGACAATTCACATCAATTTTAGCCTCATGCTAGCACCAAGCAAGAAGACACTGCAGGGTCTAACCCCCCACCCCCACCCCCAAACCACACACACACACACACATTTCTTTTCTTTTCTTTTTGAATTGCAGAAACATTTGGTTAGTGTGATTCACCTCAGTGGCTGCTATACCTCAAAGGCATTGACTCCCATAGGGAGGGCTGTGGTGCCTGCACAGATATCTCCCCCAAAGAATTCTGCTGGAAAATAACAGCTAAGGCACCAGTGCACTATATATACAGAAAGCTAGATGATGCCCCTTTGGGGATGTCCTGAATCAGAGCATCTTTCAAGCTTCCTGACATGTTTCTCCCTGTCCAGATCTGCCTACTTTAGAGACCTTAACAGCTGGTTCAGTGCTCCTAATAGAGGAAGGTGAACAGGTATCTTTCTACCATCTTTCATCCTACAGGGAAGCTTGCATCATCACAGCTCCCAAGTGAATATGGATCAAAGCACAGAGCCTTCATTCCAATAATTCCCTTTGGGAAGAGGGAAAAAGTCCTGTGCAGTTGAAAGCTCAGGTTTAAATATGATATAATATTGCAACAGGACTATGATTGTCGACTTCTAGAAGCTACCTTGTTGTGCTATATAAATTATGTTGTTTGTTATTAATTTTCACTGTTACTATGTTCCTTAAATCCTCTCATTTTTTTCTTCAAAACTTTGATGATTTTCCACTAAAATTATGTTGGATCAAGTGAGGGCTTTGAATGTGTGAGCTCATAAAGTAAGAGAAGGTTTTACTATTAAGCCATAGCAGGAAGTTGGCTGAAGTTAAGCTGTGCATGAAGAGAGGTCAGGCTTACTCCTCCTTCTACTTCTTCCACACCAGTTTACACTTACCTCTCAGACTGGAGTTTTGTCCGCCACTACTGCTGCATGTGTATTCTTGGGTCTGAGCAATTATTTAGCAGAAGCTGACAATATCTACTACCTCAGATTTCAACCGTTCCTCATTTTGTCTCCCCTTCTCTGGATTTTGTTCACTCCTCCCTGTGACTTTGATCATGAAATCAGTAGGGTACTAGCTTGCAGGGAACCATTCTAATGCCATTCCAATATGGTACAGCAATATACATAATCCACCTTGTTCCCTGCTTTCCTGCTTGGGCATTATCTAGAATAGATTGCTGGGGCCAGTCCTGAGCCTAATGCTATAATCTATGATCACTTTATACTCCTGGCAGTTTAGGAGCCTGGTTTAATTATTCCGAGAACTTGAGCCCGCCGCTTGCTGCCATACCTCTTGCACAAATCCATGCACATGCTAATATTTTCATTACATTTAGAAGTAGTGAGTAAAACCAGTGTTAGCCTTCAGATACCCTGATAGTCCATTGCTCATTAAATTAGCCATTTTTTTAAAAAAGGATTAAAATGTTATTTTAATTATTTATTTTATTTATGCCCCACCTTTACACCAAGAAAATGGCACTCAATTTTGTCATGCAGTTTTTTGAAGATTAATTTCCTTGCCTTTAACCTTGGATGTGTTTAAACTAGTAGCTACTAGGGTAATCTGGAAAAAATACATATTGCACTCTCGTGACTGGCCACTCACTGAAGTTTTTGGGTCGATTATATGATGTCATCAATGACCAGGATGTCTCCTGCTGAATCCTCTGGAAATCCGGGTTTGAAAAGAACCACTTTTAAAGTGTTAATGTCTGGAAAACAGCAGGATCTTCCACCACTAGATGGCACTGTCCCAATGGAACTGAATGGAGGGGAAGTATCCAATTCAAAGCCCGTGGCTGCCCCTCTCCTCTCATATAATGCAGCCCATAGGAATCGTGACAAAGAACCAGGAAGCATAAAGCCCCGGGTACTAGCAATACAATTTCCCTTAATGTAGACACACACTACAAATATTTCAAAAACAGTGCCATTAATGTGTGCACAAGTAAATAAATATTCTAATCCCATGGCTGGGAAGAGATTATGTTCATCATTATCCATTAGTCATATATTCATCCATGGAATTTTCAGGTCTCCTCTGAATGAGGATTCTGGGCTTTAATAAAGGACATCAGATGTATTCAGTATAGTCCTTGACATCTATTGTGTTTTGAGGTTTTGTAATCAAATATGTACTCTGTATTTACAGAGTTGTCTTTGAATTTCTAGGGTATGAAACAAACACAAAGCCTTCCAAATATTTTGTTTAACCACAGAAGCAGAAAGGAAATTGTGCAGCAGAGTATAATGTCACTATACTCCAATGAAAACAGTTTCAAATGGAAATTCCAATGTGAAATTGCCGGACAGAGTATTCCAGGTCCCATGATGACCAGAGTTGAGCCCCAGAACATCTAAAAATTTAAGCATTTCCAGAACATTGAGATTTATCACTGTATCATAACTTGATATATACATAATTATAGTATGTCAATATACTCCAACAAAAAAAAATTCAGAGCAAGACTCCTGTGTGAAGTTGTCAAACTCACTGGCAAATTTGACACTGTGGAATCTGTCCCCCACCCCCAGATGCTAGAAATAAGATCTATTCCAGATCATATCCTTGGGAGCTCTATAAATATATTGTAGGTTATATGCGGAAGGCTTAACGAATGTGCAGACAGAAGTTGCAATAAACAGTCTGTTAAGACTTATGTTAATGGTGAAAAAGAAACCAATAGTAGCTTTAATATATATATATATATATATATATATATATGAGATGTGTATCATATCGTTAAAATGTCCAATAACAATACAATATGCACTTTATTGTACATATGATTAACATTAACGATACGATACAACTTCCTATGATAATCATCGGAGATTATAATTTTCAGCCCGACTATATCGGATTATCGGACTGCCATGTAAATAAACCTATAACTTCTGTATTTTCAAAGTTAGAGGCTTGAAACTTGGTCACAGGGCTTATGGGGTATGCCTAAGTAAGTGTATGAAATTTGAGATCCATCCCTCCAACCCTCGATTTTATATAAATTTATTAAAGATCGTTTAAGTTCTGACAGGTCATGCGCGTTCATTCAGACCTGTCAAAAAGTTGCACGATCTTTAATAAATTCATATAAAATCGAGGGTTGGTGGGATCGATTTCAAATTTCATACACTTGTCTAGCACATGTTGCTACACATATGTGCCAAATTTCAGATCAATCCCTCCACCCCTGTATTTTATATGATTTTCTTAAAGATCGTGCAACTTTTGACCTGTCAGAACTTAAACAATCTTTAATAAATTCATATAAAATCGAGTGGAGGGATCCATCTCAAATTTCATACACATACTTAGGCATACCCCATAAGCATTGTGACCATGTTTCAAGCCTGTAACTTTGAAAATAAAGAAGTTATAGGCATTTTTTCTTTAAAAATTCAGCTCTATAGGGCACAATGGGGCTGCAAATTAAATATCGTATTTCTGATAATTATCATGAAGTCGATACGATTCACCTATGATATTATCGGAGACGATAATTTGTTTGGTCCGAAATTACGATAACGATAAAATACGATATTTTCTGGCGTGCACATCCCTAATATATTTATATATATTCATCTCAGATACTGCCTGGTTCAGACAAGATGATAATCAACGGAAGAGGGGGGAATCAACTGTCAGTTGTGTTGCTTATTGTGTCATGTGTCAGGGAATTTGGGGGGAATTAAACAATGCAGAAAAACAACGGGCTGCTCAGTTGTTTATCCCGAAATCCATTGATCAAAGTTTTGTGTGTTGGGACCCCCCCCCCCCCCAATCTCCATGTACTGTTCCAATCAGTCATAGAGTTCCCTGGCAGGAGCAGCCAAAAAAAATCCGGCTGCTCCTATACAGAACAAGTGGCGCATGATGGAATAGGGCCGGAGGACTGAGGGAGGGGGAGGGAGAAGCAGCAGCAGCCAAGAAGGACACCAGGACTTTCAGCCACACAATGGTGGGAGAGGCAAAGTGTTGTATGTTGGGCATGGTGAGTGTATTATTAACCCTTCCATTGTCTAAAGTGTCATCTAAACTCTCCCACTGAATACTGCAGAAGCAAAAAACAAACCTCATTTCAAAGCGAAGAGGTAAGATAAGAAAATGGAGGAGTGAAGGCAGAGCAGATTGGAAAGGGAGTGGTCAAGACATAGGAGCAGAAGAAAGGACAGAACCAATTAAGCCAACAAAGACAAATTAAAGGAAGGTTAATCAGGTTAACCCTTTCAAGCCAAACAACAAGCGTCGTTGCCCATTTCCAATATATATGACCAAACAAATACATAAAAACTGAATAAGGATGACTTATGATCAAAACTATAATTCATTTTCATAATCCCATATTATATACATACCAAGAAAGAGTTCTCCATTTACTTCTTGTAAAAAGCTACTATACAATCTTAAAATATGTAAACATATATGCTTATGTATGCCTAAGAAAACCAAATTTAAAACAAAACTGCTACAAATGAGACAATTCCTGAATATTGAGATCTACCATAAAGACTAATCAAAATATAACCTATATCTTTATAGTTTATATTTTCGCATATGTGTGTGTACACAGGTAGAGAAGGGGGGAGAGAGAGAGAGAGAGAGAGCTCTAAATAACCAGCATACTGGCAAACATACGAAAGTAAACTAACAATTTCTAACAACTATTCTCAAATGCAAGGGACACTTCAGTGACTCCTGTTCCAAGAAGCATCCAAGATGAAACATTTCATATCAACTGAATCAATTGCCCATGCAGTTAGATGCTACCAATGAAAAAGATTACTGGAGAAGTAGAAAACAAAAAAGCACCCAATGTAAGTCAGTAGCCACAAACTGGAAAATAATGTTCTCAGAAAGCAGGATTAAGAACTGAAGATTTTACAAGCAGATGCTCTAATGATCAATAGTAGAAACCAGGGGGCAGTGAGGATTGGGTAAGCAGATTTAAAAGCTGAACTTCCATTGTACTATCAAAGCTTTGCAGAAACTGAACTCCTTTATACAGGTGAGGCAGATGTGACTGGCTATCCATTCACGGGCTGTGTTCACTATAATTATGACCACCAAAACATATTAAACGTGTCATATTGTGCACAAATACATTCTACATGACAATGTCATTGTGAAATTAAGGGCCATCCGTGACTTCAGGGTATAAGATAGAAGCAAAGGCAAGAATGTTGCCTTCAACACCTTATTCTTACTCAGTGTGAAATCTTTCTACTAATTCACTCCAGTAAACCTGCTGTTGAACGTTCAGTAATTTCTTACTCGTGGTCAATTTTATATTTTCTTTTTCTTCTTTTTGCTTTACCTTTATATTTGAACAGCATTGATCATTCAGTTCTTTTCTCTTTGTTATGCTCTTCAAGTTTGGTGGATTTGGCCTTTCCTTTCTTCGTTCTTATCTTTATGAGCATAACTTCTATGGTTGGTGTTGATGTTGTTTCCCTGTTTCTGTTGGGGTTTATCAATGATCTCTCTTTAGTGTTCATCTTCTTTCACTTTAGCTCCCTTTTCTTGTGCTTGTTATTTGTTTTAACATTAGGTATCATTTTTATACCTATATTATCAACTTTTACCTTTATTCGCTTTTTCTGATATATTATTCCCTTCCTTACTATTACCTTTTTGCTTTGATATTTTTGCCTTGATTTCTGATTGGATGCCTTCTTATTATGTTAAATTTAGCTTATTGAAAACTGAGCCATTTGCCCATCCCCCTCTTATGTCTGTACCTTCTTCCTTTTCTGTCACTTTGTGTATTGCTTGTATTCTTTCTTCTCCCTATGTTTGGAACTGTGGGGCAGTATCCAACTGTGTAATTCCGTTAGCACAAATGAAGTTGTGCTAGTGGAAACTAGGTTCTGAACTATGTGCAACAGCAGAATCCAACTAAAGTTGCATTTGCACAAGAACGGTTGTGCAAGTGGTTGTGTATAATGCTTGTGCAACCTGTTGTGCATAACTCTTGTGCAACACATTGTGCTAATATAACTCTTGTGCAACCCATTCTGCAACCTGGTTGCACAAGTGTTATGCACCATGGGTGGCACATTAGGTTGCACACACATAATGCTAAACTGCTTGTGCTACTGTATTTGCTCAAACATAACTTTAGTTGTTGCAGAACCACTTGCACAAGCGTAATTGGCAACTGCTTGTGCAATGGAAACTTTCACCAGAGCTCTGCTAGCGCAATTTGTGTCTGCAGAAATGGATACTGCACTTGAATTCCTCTTTCACTCCTCTTCCTTTTTCTTCTTTTGTTCAAGCTATTGCCAAAAAAAAAAACTTTTTTTACATATAGCTAAAATTCATTATTTTTCTCCCCTTCTACTTTGCTTTTTTCTCTTATTCTTTCCCAGTTTGACCATTTTGATTCTTTTCTTTCTGATCTCCTCCTTTTTTCAACTCAACTACTCATTTGTTTTTGTGTTTTTGGCCCACATTTGTCCTTTGTTACATTCACTTTATTGACTTCTCTTTCCTTATTCAATCCAACTTCAAGCCACAATGTTTTGTTTTTAAGGGTGCAATTCTATGCATGTTTAGACAGAAAAAGACCTACAACTCCCAACATTCCTGGTAATGCTGAAAACTGTAGGATTTTTTTTTGTCTAAACATGCACAGAACTGCATTCTAAGTTACTCTTTGGCCCCTGTCTTTCCTTTCTTCCTTTCTTCCTTTCTTCCTTTCTTCCTTTCTTCCTTTCTTCCTTTCTTCCTTTCTTTCTTCTGATCTAGTTTCTTCTTGGCTAAAACTTGGGTGACTTCTCTTTCATGCCTCTGTCCTTTCTTGCTGTTGCTTTTCTGTTCTTTGCAACTGTTTTAACAGCATTTGTACTTCTCCCGAGCCTCTAAACTCTACTTCTCCTGTCCCCTTTCTCCTGTGTTCTTTCCCCTGGCCCAAAGGCATAGACTTTTAGTCTGAAGGACATTAGGCATGGCCACTTTTTGTTTGGTTGGTTGGTTGGTTTTAATGTAATTACTGTAGATCACTTAGCTACTAAAATACTTTGGAAAATAGACAAATAACTTTATGAAATCATTCCATTTAGTTGCTAATTAATATAAATAACAAATGGAAAGTCATGTAGCAGCAGTTGTGAGAAGCAACAGACAAACTCACATTGGGACAGTTTCTTCCCTGAAGAAACGATAATTTATTGAATGTTTGAGTTTTCAGCAATCAGAAATATCTGAAAGTTAAGTTGTAGGCTTTTAAAAGAAAAACAAAAACAAATAGAAGTTAAAGAATTCATCAAATGTTGCTTTGGTTTTTATTTTTATTTTTATGACAAGCCATTATTTATCCCTTAGTGTCTACAGGTAGAAATAGATTAGGATAAAATATATACCTAGTGATTTATTACATGGAAGAAAAGGTTGGACCATACTTTTTAATTTTGCTCTCTAAGAGGGGACGAGGCAAATTAGCTGTTTTGAAATCTGACCAAACATTCCAGATGTTACAGCATTTCCAGCAGAGTTTCGCTGTGATCCATGTCAGAGATGCAGCTGTCAACACTAACGTACACCTGCTGCTAGTTTCCTGTCAACAAACAATTCTTCAATTGTTTTATGAAGTGTTGAAAACTCTCAAGATGACGCCCTGGCCTCCTAATGAAACCTGTGTCATGTTTTGAATTCCTGATGAATCAAATGTTCAGTTTAGCTTCATTAAATTTCTAACTGGACTTTTCAATTAAGTTTATTGTACAAAATATTAAAACAAAAATGCAGTAGCAGACGTATAGGTAAACACATAGTGCAAATAAAACACACAGGGTAATAATAAAGTGAAATTCATATAGCAGTTAATAGAGACATACAATTGATTTCCTAAAGGTTTGGGGAAACATACAAACCAAAGGAACCTTGCTCCGGATCCAACAAACATACAGGTTGGGTTTGTGCAGGTCACACTGCAAAGGGCATTCCAAAAAGCTGCAACACAAAAAGCTCTGTAATGTGATTACTGCCCACCCAAGCTTCTTAACTCTCAAACAAGGGGATTCTGCAAGTTCTCTTCTCCAGATCTTCAAGGACAAGATGGTTTATAGGAGAATGCAAATATGTGCTTCCTTCTCCGCTTCCTACAATAATCGTGAACTTGGGAAGGAGTTGTTTTCTTGCTGAAGAAGCATGCCACTGCAATTGGACACAAAAAAGTCCCATCCCCACCCACCCAGTGCCCCCCCCCCCTTCCTGGTATCTGGGATATCTATGCAAGTTATATTTTGGTTTTTATTTTGTATTATTATTATCTTTTATAGGGCTAAACAAATAATATTTTTCAAAACATAAAGGTGGTATGATAGTAGCATCATATTTTGTGATGTGCACACTTCTCTTAAGACCAACAGGGCCAGTTGATCTGAGAAACCAATAGAGGTCTGGTAGCTCTATATAGCTCATGTTTCAGGTGCAGTTCTTCAGTCTGAGCAACACAGAATTTGACTTTTCTTGCCTCAGTGGTTTTCCAGGATTTGGGTTCATGCTGCCTACCATTTGCTGTATGTTTACCCCCAAACCCAACCAACCCAACCCAGGCTTGGGCCACATTGCCTGCCTCTGGCCCTTCATCTGCTTTGTTGCTGCTTTTAGACTTGACATGTCCTTTCCCTGAACCACACCATTAGCCACTGTTCTCCTTGGCCCTGACATGTGCAGATGCAAATGTGATGCAGTCCATTGCTAAAATGCTTAGCCATGTAAGTATTCTATCCATGTCCTACCACATCTAAATGCCTTTTCCATATGAGCTGGCCCAGTTGGATGTAAATGTAGTAATTGCATGCCAGTGATTGATGGTGCTGGTGTAATGTTACACACTAAAGGGCTAGGGTGCCAACTTTGTATTCCTTCCGGCGCCTCCTGAAAACGTTGTTCCAGGAAGCCTTCCCTTAAGGACCAGCCATGGTCTATTTTGCACTTTGTTTCTTTTAAAAGTGTACTTTTCATGAATTTTTATTCTATTATATTTTGTCCACTGCTCCAAACTTCTGAATAGGGAGCAGTATATAATTATTGTACCTGCATTTAAACATGGTGGGATATGCAGTGGAACATTTACATAGGGTGCGTGCATGGCATACTTTACTCATGACATTTGTCATTACTCTTTTGGCCCTTACATACGAAAGGCTACACTGACCATTAAAAACATTAGGATCTTGTTGTGGGGTGACTGGCTTAGGAAGGTATAAGGAGGAAGATTGATTGGTTTTCAGTTGGGAAGAAGGTGATGATAAGCCCAAGCTTTGCTAGGAGCTATAAATTTAGGTCCCCAAAACTGCTTTCAGTAACTAAAACCATTATTTTCCCTCCCTTTACCTTTTTCACGTATATAAATCAGTTCCCACTACTGCTCTGTCTTGTCTGATCTCTCTATAAAGACACTAGTCCCAGTTTTATGTTGCATGGGATTCTGAGAAGGAACCAAGCTATATAGCACATTTTATATGGGATTACTAGTTATAAGACTTGAACTTTGTTCTCCCAAAGAAATGTTTGGCCCTGTATCTGCAGTGGTACTGTGCTAGAGGGACTATAGCTTTGCGCACCATTCACCAATTCCACAAGATCATGCTATCAACCACTCAGTGCCTTTTTTCATGGTCAAGGGAAGATTCCCTATTTCTTGTATGTGTAAAAGACATAAAGAAGGCAAGGGGGGGGGGGAGAGAAGCAAATTGATCTTAGTCCTGCTTCACTAACCCTCTTTGTTCAAATTTTGATCCCATCGAATAGATTCATCAATGTATCAATTTAGATTATAACTTTTAAGTGTTAAGAATGAAAATCCTTTATATGTTAAAATATGCTCAGGGGCGCAGAAACTCTTTCAGCTTGAGGGTTGGATTTCATTAAGAGAAGCTGTCTGGGGCCAAAGGCAAGAAGGGTGGAGCCCAAAAGACAAAACAAAAAACAAAAAAACACCAGCATATTGTAGCATATTGTAACGAAGCCCTTAGGAGAGGCATTTCATCTTCTTACAATGGGGAAAAAAACTGCACAAAAGCTGGGAATACACCCAACAATTGGAGGTGAAAGCAATGGTGGTGCAGCCAAGGGAACCCCAGAGGGCTGGATTAGGATTCCTGGGGGACTTAATTTTGCTCCCAAGCCTGAGGTTCTGCACCCTTGCTCTATACTGACAAGGGCACTACGTTGACATGTTGCTGAGATCTCTCCACTTGCACAAGAGTTCTAAGTTCTTTGTATATTCTCCAATATCATGTCAAACTATTGGCAAGAAATTGGTAGTTAGGCGAGCTGACCTGATAGGTATATAGGCTGTAATACTTTTAGGTTTTGTCCTTCCAAGATGACAGGCATGCTGCTATGGCACTGAAAGTGAGGACAGTTCCCTGCTTTGATGAACTGGGTTGGTCCATCCAATTGGAAATATTCACCCCCATCCATGGAAACCAAAACTATTGGAAGGGAACAAGAGCAGCAATTCCCCTCACCCATTCTGATTTTCAGGGATGGGTTGAAAAATTCCAAATTCCATTTTTTAAAACCTTGTCATAGCATAGCAAAGCAGCTCCTTCTTATTTTTAACTCTCTTTGTCTCTGGGAAAGGAAGTAAATGATGTATTACCTAGCTAGGCAGGTGGTGGGTGCTTGTTGTTTGCTGGCTGGCTAGCTTACTCTAAGGGCACTCTACGTAAAACACCTGCAATCTATGTATAACATTGTGACAAATGCTCTATGTAGAGCTCAGAGCAAGTTGGGCCAGTCTGCCAGGAGGCAGCAGCCACTGGCTGGCTGACTACTGACTAGCTTGCTTTAAGGACACTGTACATATAGCAAGCAGCCAGCTAGCAGCCACCATGTCACTTCCCTGCCTCCGTGACAAGGAAGAGAGGAATAAGAAAAAATCACTCTTTATCAAGGTTTTAAAAAGTGCAACCTTCCTTGCCTCCACCCATAAAACAATTTGCAGTTTTCTGTCCCCATGGGCAGTATCCAATGGTGACCATCCGCGAGCAGCCAGTCCTGATGATTGCATTGTGCAATGTCCACTGCTTGCACAATGGGGATTTAGCACTTCTGGGGGCAACCCAAAGTAATGGGGCAAGTTGACACTGAGCTCACATAAGGGAGTTCTACCAACCTGCCCTATTCCAGAAACAAGCATTTGCAGTTATTTCGGGGCTTGCCCCTAGAAGCAGTAAATCTCCATTGCCCAAATGGTGGTTGCTGCTTGTGCAACAGAATCGGCAAGGCTCGCTGCCCACAAAAATGGAAATGGTGCTTGGTTCTGCTTGTGCCCAGGCAGCATTGGGTCCTGCCCCAACCCCTGAAAAATTGTGAAATTTCTTTCCCCAATTTGCTCCTTGTGTCTGGAGTTGTGAAATGGAGCAAAGTATTTTGCAGGAACCCTCCTGGTTAGAATAAAGGTAGATTGTTTTGTGTTCAGCCAGAAAGTTCAAGAAAATAGTAGAAAAGGAAACCTTTCTCGAGAAAAAAGAGAGATTCATGATGCATCCTCAGAGTGTGAGGCAAAGTGACCAGGGAAGGCTTATTCAGCTGCTGCCAGTTCTATTTTAGGGCAGTATTTGATCAAGGCTGAGGATTGTTAATTCACTTCATTCTTTCATTTAGAGCAGGCACCTGCTTGCAGGTCCTGCCTTCCTTCTTTATGTTTATTAAAAGAATGCCTGCTTCCCTCCTTTCCTGTTAGCTGAATTGCCATTTGTGAAGCACTGTCTTTGTACCACATTGAGTCCTGATCTGAGAAGAGTCAGCATAGCATTTTAGGAATATGGGTCATGATATAAAAGGTACTTTAGGGATACCGGAGGATTTGGGTATGCCCTGTAATCCTGTCCCCACAATATACCCCTGTTAAAATTTTGAGGTCCAGAGATTTTCTCTGCTGATATGTGATCTTGAGGTATTGGATTAACACAATAATTTGGGTAGACAGATTGATTCTAGTGCAAATTTGTTTTTGGCGCTATTTTCAAAATGGCGGACAATTTCCTTTTAGTCGCTAGTTTTCATCAACCACAGAAGTTACTATCTTGTGTTTGGTATCAAATTATAATTTTTTGGGGTCAAGGAGTTCAAAGAGTATGCTATTTTAATTGTCAGAGTACTCCTTCCACCATTTTCCAAGATGGTGCTGAAATGTTGTCTCATTTTCTCATTTACTTGACAAATCTAGATACAAATGTGATTTTTGGTTTTAAACTATAGGATTTTTTGGGTCAAGGAGATCAACATGGCATTAATTTTGATGGAAAGGCTGTCCTTCCACCATTTTTAAAAATGGCATCCAAACACTTATCTAAACAATAGGCCATGTAATGAAAATGTGTAGTTTATATGGTCATTTTTTCATGATGTATGCTAAAATATGATGGTTTATTACATCATTAATTAAAAAAGGAATGACATTTGAGTATATTTTATTTTATATACTAGTCAGCTACTACTATTGCTTCACATTTTTATCTTTTTTCTCAGTATGAACATTCAGATGACACTTCAGGCTCTGTGGTTAAGGTGGCTTCTGAATATGGCTTAGCGTGTCGTGTGAACCATTCTTAACCATGGGGCTACATAACCATGGTTTAAGCTTGCTCACTAACCATTTGCTGCAAAAGGGTTGGAGGGCTAACCATGGCTTAGCACATCATCTAAACAGGCCTGATATCTGCAACAGGCATAGAGAAATGGAGCTGCAAACTTGTTTCAGACTTGACATGCCAGAAGGTGAAAACTTACTACAGTCCAGTCATTTGACCTAGTCTTCCAGTGGCCTTCATTGTCTCAGATGATATGGATATCATGTTTTCTGATGATGTTTTTGCAAAAGTATCTACGAATGATTTTTTCATAATGCTTTTTAGGTGTGGTCTGTCAAATGAAGAAAAAAAGAAACTTCCTACATGGTGTGGAATTTGTGCCATAATTTCCAAGGATACAGTTCCATTATCAAGGGTTGGTTTCTTGCCAGCTATACCACATCCACTTACTGACTATGCAACTGTGTATACAGCTCTAAAAACATTCAAAATATTTGTGTCCAACTAAGACCAGCCTGTCCTACCAGTTTTCTGCGATAAAGGGTTTTTTTCATATTGTATCATACATTTTTTGTCTAGTCCAGAAGAATTCACTGATCTTTATCTCATGATGGGCATGTTCCATATGACAAAAGTAGCATTAAGGTGTGCAGGAAAATATATCTGTGGAAGTGGCATGGATGGTGCCCTTATTGAAGCAGAATATTTTGGCAGTAAAACTATTCAGTCTGTACTGAATGGAACTCATTATGTTTGGTCTTTCCAAAGTATGATAATAATATCAGAGGCAATGCAAACACAGTGGGATGCTTTTTGGTGCAAATCAATGTTTGTGGAAGTAATTCAAAGTGCAGGATGTACTTGACCTAAGAGACCAAAACAAAATAAAAGCTCACAAAATGTTTGATGCACTAAGTGGGAAGGTTGAATATCTGAGAACGAAGTTTGAAGCTTTTGTTAAAGAGTGTGGAGAGAAATCTGAACTGTGTAAGAACTGTGACAGGGTCACCAGAATGTGACATGTGACAGGGTCATCAGAATCATCACACTGGATGGAATGCTTGACCAATCAGAGGAGAGGAGTCCAAGCCATTATAAAGGGGCTCCACTTCTGTCTTGGCACAACCCACCCATCCCTCCTTATAAGACAGTATAGGATTAGCATGTTGTCATTTTTAAAGGAATTATAAGCTGCCTTTTAAGGTAAACCCTCCCAAGGTGGTGTACAATGCAAAAATGTTTTAAAAACCAGAACAGAAAAAAAATGATAAAACAGCAAATCAACTAATTAAAACAACTAGTACTGGATATACAATGGCCTCAATGGCATCCTAACTCAATTGAAGGCCAACGTAAATAGCCCATGTAAAGTCCTGTACCAGTGGGGTCTGGTAACCATCAACTGGAACAGAGTTGGACAAGTAGGAATTTTGAGGTGATTTGCTATGGTTGGCTTTGGGGCTCACCTTTTTTCACTTACTCCATATTGCCTAACAGTTATGGGTGTGATATGTCTTGAGATTAGCTATGTGGTTTCTAAGAATTTCTGCCTGGTCATGACTGGCTGCAAGTGCAGGCTGGAGTGGAAGTAGAGCAGGTAATAGAGGCACCTGAAGGATGGAAAGATTTTCTATCTTATGTCTCATTGGCAGCTGGCTCAAGTGGCTGGAGGCTGTTCAGTTGTGCGAACTGGCTCATTGTTTTTACTGATAAGTGATGTAAACCATAATTGATCTTTTTCAAGAACTGATATTTTGGTGCCAGGTGTCATGGTACTTGTTGTCTTTACATAATCAGTCTTGGTATACATGTCTTAAGGAGTCATTATTGCATAATCAAGGCTACCGTAGCAGTGGTATGACACTGTTTACTGAAGGGTTTGCAGTTTATTATGACACCTGCAGTCATTATGAAGCATCTTCATAAAAAATCCCATTTGTTCCAGTTTCAATAACATATACAAAAAAAGACACTTTACAAGCAGCAGTAATTTTCAGCGGACTGGAAAAAGTTGAACAAAGGCTACACAGTAATCTATTATTTGAATTTATTTAGTTGCCTAGTAGGTGTTTGGTTTTTTTAATTACAGTAACTGGTACTGGTATAAATAAGGCTTTTTGGTTTCTGTATTCACAAAATATCATAATTATCATCCTAAATAGCTTGGCCATTAAGTAGTACATTCTCAACCTAAAGAACTACTTAGGAAAAGTAAATTTGTGTACATATAGTTGCTATCACACTACAGCACTTTAGTACTGCTAAGGTGTAGCTTAACAATTAGCTGAAAGGAGAATTTGAATGGAAGGTTCATATAAGTGCTCAGCTCAGTGCTATGTTATCTAGCAAAGCCTTTCTTAAGGGCCAAGATCCTCCTGTAATGTTTACATGTGAGTAAGTCCAGTTTGGCAAATGTTCCCATCAACATTAATTAAAAGTGTCCTCCTTGTAGATTCAGCTTGTTGTGTAACTTCCTGATTAGTGTGGGTGATTACTGATAGATAGACTATTAATTGCCCCTTAAATTAAACTAACTTCTCTCCCAGTCTTCTAACCATCTACCTCAATGAGTTCCCAATTCTCTCTCTCTCCATTTTCTAACTAACCACCTCTTATCTTATCCATTAAATGAATTTCCAAATTGACACTAACTCTACCCATCCTTCCATTCTGCCCCTTGCATTCCTCCACTCAGTCTTCTGTTATACTCAGTCTATGGAAATGAAATACTACTTTTTTTTAAAAAAAAACAGTTTTATAGAGAAATGGTGCTTCTGCTATGAAAAATGAAATGGAAAAATAGCAATAAGAGAATATCAGGAATTAAAGCCTTTCCAAGGAAACAGAATCTGACATTGAAGCAACTGCAATCCTATACGTGTCTACTGAGAGTTCAATGAGATTTAGTCCCAGGTAAGCATGTATAGGATTGCAGCCCCATGTGAGAGGGACTGTGCTATCAATTGTTAAATGAAAAGAAATCTAAAACAAAAAAGTATTTAAAAAAGAAGAAGGATTGCAGCCTAAGAGTAGCTATTCAAGGGGCAATCAATCAGCTATACATCAGTAATGCGTCACCCATGCTCATTAGAAGCAATACAATAGTCTGAATCTGCATACAGGAAATATATAATTAAAATCAAAGATGCCCTTAAAAGCCTCAACAGTGTTTTGCTTGTCGACACCTGATGGGCTGGTGCTGCAATTATATTTTTTACCAAAATTGGGGGGGGGGATCACCACAAAAGACATTAGAAAAAACGTGGATGAAATATACAGAGAATACTTGAATGTAACCAGATAATATTATTTGCGGATACCCCATAAAATTCAAATATGGCAATTCTAGAGAAAAACAATGGAAACATCCATAGTTAATTTACAGACACATTGCAACTTGGCCTTTGTTATCTTAAAGCTGCAGGAAATGTATTCTCACACATGCATTCTGAGAATTGAAGTGGTTTGGTGTGAAATGGTTAAAATATTGCAATAATACAGATATCACAAGAATATGTAATGCTTGTTCATGCAAGTATGACTCTTAAACAGACTCAACAAAAGCATAGCAAATTTTGGAATGGCACTAGAACATTTCAATTTGGAAGCAATGGGATTGCAATATTCAACCTGACCAGTTTCCTGGTGCTTGAGGGCCAAAACAGACATTACTTTATATCCGCATCTAGCAGCTACATCTTTTTTCCATTCTTACTCTAAAGTAGGTGCAGAGGGAGATCCAGATCTTAAAAGCTCCCTTTCCCCCCAGCCCATGCTTAGGGTCCTGATCCAGATGACATCCTGTGCCTAATCTAGAGTAAAACTAAAAAAAAAAAAATCCCATGTAGTAACTCACTACTGATTTAAAGTAATGTCTATTTTGTCCATCACTAAAACCATTCTACTATTTTACATCAGACTGCATGCATTTACAAAGTAGAAATTAGGCTGATGTGGGGGGCGGGGGGATGTCCCTCTTCTTTTATCCATTCAGTGGCTTTGACTGCTACCCTTCGAGACTACACCACAAACCAAACTTTCTCGTTCTACCCAAAAGTTTTAATTGAAAACCAGAGCGCCAGGCAGACTGTAGCTTCAGCAGATTAGCAGTTAAATGAGAAGGGGCTTTTCGTTTAAGTTCCAGTGTTGATATGTCACTGCACTGTGTCACTTTGAAAAGCGATAGCGCTTTGTTATCAGTGCTGAGCTCAGGCAGCCTCCCGATGTAGAGTTAGACTAAAATAGAATGCCAGAGTGATGAAGGTACTGCTTACATTTAACATCCTCACAGCTACTGGACATGGAGGGAGGTGCTGACACACTGTTCTGTGCAAACAAACAGGTTGATCATCTTCCAAGGTCTGTTTTCCTGACAGTTAACAAAGAGAAGCTGATAGCAAAAGAAAGGTTCATTCCAGTTCAGATCAAGAAAGAGTACCAAGAGCATTTCTTATTAATAAATGATTCCCCATGTGTTGGCTTTTAATCCCTCTTTGTCAAGGAAAATGTTCTGTGCGATTAAAATCCTTTGTATCATTGATTTTTGTTAGGAATCCTCTGCGTACAATAACTGCAGCTTTGGAACGTACATTTTGAACGTTGAGTTATGTGCCTTTTTAACCCAAACTATTTTGGTTTAGAAAGGCAATGCTAGGGACGTACAGATTAGGTTAAACCCATTTTATCTGTGTTTCATGGATAGACAGGCATATTTTGTTCCATCATCTGTTCATTGACAGAATCAGATTTTTTTGTAGGAGAATTTTCTTCTACTTGCGCTACTTCACATGGGCACAAATGCACTAATCCTCATCAAGTAATCACATTAGCACTAATGTAGTTAATATGAATGTGTGCAAATCTCCCCAAAAGTGTGCAGGGGGGATTGAGAAATGTGCAAATCCTGCCAAAATCCTTTTTTTCATGCTTTAGCCTAGGGAGGGAAATGTGTATTTTTTGTTGGTTGTTTTTATTAATATTTTCATATGACTAAAAAGTAAAAAACAAAAACAGTTCACAAATCTGCATGAATCAGAAAAAGCCAGTGTGCTGCGAATCCATTGCTTGGATTCATAGAAATCTGAACTCATTTGAATCCATTGTGGGTTTCTCTAACAACCCTAAGCAAAGCTGTTTCTTTATCGATAAGGACAACCATAATAAGAATATTTGGGTTGTTCTCAGGGCCATGCAGAGTTGGTAATATGCCCAGGCCAGATGGGAAATGTGTGCCCCCCATTTAAAAAAAGGAGGACAACATGGCCACCCCAAGGGGGCGTGCCCACCAAGATGTCCATTCTACATAACACCTTCATATTAAACCTGTTCTACAACACCTCAAGGCACATATATCCCTGCCCCACATGCGGCATGGCCCTCTGGAGCTTGTAGTCTGACTGTGGTATTCACGACGGGCAGCTTCTGTGCTGTTTCCGCAAGGTGGGCTTATCACTTCTCGATGGGCCGCTTTCGCTACGGAAGCAGTAGCTTAAGCTGAGGGGACCTCCTCATTGGAGTGCCCCCTCAAAATTGTGGTCCCTAGGCCAACTGGCCCCCCTGCCCCCCCCCCTGCATGGCCCTGGTTGTTCTAGCAAAACCACTGGTTGTGGTGCAGGCACTTACAATGGGGTGGAAAACTATCATGTGATCACTCCCAGACAACCCGTGTCCAATAAAGAAAATGCAGATTTAAGTACAAGTGCAGTTCTTCGGTAACCCATATGACTCAAACTCAAATCTGGACTGAGAAACTTAGTTCACAGTCCTATGACTCCCATGCCCAATGCTCGTAATCCTCCACACTTAGGGGTTTACGAGCATCCATGCGTAGTGGGAGGAGTGGTGGAGATGATCTCTATTTTAGTGAGATGAACTGTCTTGTCCATCTCACTGGGGCAGGAAGAGGAAGGAAGGAGGCTGGCCTCGCCTCGCCTGGGGGATAGCTCATATCCTGGCATCTTCAGCCCTCTCCCATCCCCATCTACTGGAATGCCCACTCTACAACTTCTCTGAGCTCACTGCCTCTCTACATGCCAATTGCAAGAGGGAGGGGGTTGGAGGGCAGGTTCCTAGATCCAAAATCAGAACGCTGTCTCCAACTTCGGATCCAGGAATCCGAAGAACCTGAAGTATCCTATGGCTCCACAGATGCTGTCTAGGGACCATAGGATTGCTCCCTACAACTATTTGTTATCTTTAACAGACTGGCCCTGCATTATTTAAAGGAACATTCACAAACCTGCAATTTTTATCCTCATGGGAAATAATTTATTATTTTTATTTGTTCTAAGATTTTTTTAAAATTTTATTTTTTAAAGAGGGGTGTTTACATGGGGCTGCATTTGAAAAGTTTTTGGAAATTTCAGCTGGCCTAGAATGCTGCAGCTAGGGTGACCAGATTTTGGAACCCAAAATCCCAGTCCCCCCCCCAAAACATCCCCCCCACCAAGCCACCCACCCCCAAAAAACATCAGCCCGGACCTACCGGGTTCTCTTCCACTGCCGCCGCCGCCGGGTCCGCCACCCCCCTCCCCCAGGTCCCCCGCCGCCGCCGCCGGATCTTCCGCCGCCGCCGCCGGGTCCCCCACCGCTGGGCTCGTAAGGCCAGCGGCCGCGCGGAAGGGGCAGGGGAGGGCCGGATCCGGAAGTGACGTAATCGGCCCTCCCCCGCCTCTTCCGCGCGGCCTCTGGCCTCGTCGGGGCCAGAGGCCGTGCAGAAGAGGCGGGGGAGGGCCGATTACGTCATTTCCGGATCCAGCCCTCTCACGTCCCTTCCGCGCGGCCTCTGGCCTCACGAGCCCGGCAGCGGCGGTGGAGGACCCGGCGGCGGCGGACCCGGCCGCCCCAGCAGGTAAGTGCCCCGCGCCCTGCGCCCCGCGCCTCACGCTCCTTACCCGCAGGGGCGTCCGCTTCCCTCCGGTGCTCGAATCTACTGAGAAACAGGCTTCGCGGCCTGTCTCTCAGTATCGCGCCGGGTGATGACGTCATCACCCAGCGCGCTACTGAGGGACAGGCCGCGAAGCCTGTTTCTCAGTAGATTCGAGCACCGGAGGGAAGTGGACGCCCCTGCGGGTAAGGAGCGTGAGGCGCGAGGGAGGGCACTTACCTGCTGGGGCGGCCGCTTCCCAGGCTCCTCCGCCGCCACCGCCACAAGGTCTACCGCCACTACTCACTTGCTGCCACCGCCGCGTGACCCCCCGCCAACCCGGTTTGCCCCCACCGCCCCCCGGTTGGGCCGGTTTGCCCCAGGTTTCCCGGTTAGGAACGGGAAACCCCGAGCCATCTGGTCACCCTAGCTGCAGCTGCAAATGTATTGACTGGGTCTAGTTGTAGGGAACATGTTATAGCAGCTTCACTGATCCATTTCTGGGCACAATTCAAAGTTCTGGTTATTAAGTTCTACCTTGGCTATTTGGACACAGACTGCATTCTCCCATGTAAGCCTGACTGGAATGTAAGATCCTCAGGTGAGGCACTTATCTCTGTCCCGCCTCCATTGGAGGCATGGTTGGCATGGATGCAAGACTTTCTCAATGGCTGCTCTTAGGCTCTGGAACTCCCTATCTAGCAAGACCAGACTAAAGATGTTTTTTTTTATTTAGAGAGAACTTTGGCCTTTATGCACACTTGCTTGATGGAGCAGGTTTAAATTGATGGGTGGTTTATTTCTTTTTTAAACATTCATGTGTTTTTAATTTATTTGTTTATAGGTTTTATATAATATATTTATCTATGTTGCATCATTGTTAGCTGCCTTGAACACTACTTTTCATGGGAAGGTGGCATATTAATTAATTTGACTATGCTTGACTGGGAGGTCACGGAAGCCAGGTCCCCATTCATCACTCAGAGTGAACACTGGATAGACAGAGAGATGGTTTGGTTGAACCTAGGTGACTAGCCCATTAGTCACATTATAATTTACATCCCTACACCTATATTATGTCTGCTTTCATATCATGATGAGTGTGTTGCCCCCAGCTCTTTAAAGTCTATGAAATGTTTATGTTTATAGCTATGGGTAGAGAGATCAAGGATCTGCTAGCCAGGCCTGCTGTAGCTGGAACTAGCAGTCTGGAATAGACTAGTAGGGACTTTCCTTTGGGCGGGAGTTTTTTCTCTTTTTCAGCCTAGTCAGTAAAGAGGCAAGAAGCTCAGAGGACCTGGCAGAGCATACTCCATTTTTATCATGCCTCACCCCTTTTTATCCAGCATCCATTACTTATTTCCCACTAGACTACATTCTTACTTCTTGTGGACTGTAAGTTCTCATTTATTGTTTTATTAAAGAAGACTGTTAAATAAAGATTTGATGGATTTCAAGAGAGGCTTGCATTAAACAGTCTGAAAAGTGTCTATATATGCAGGGCATATAGGCATGGAGACAGCACAATGAGAGAAGATTGTAAAATTTCCTGGATTTTGGTGCATTATTTGCTGTTCCAATACTATGTCCTGCCCTTCGACTTGTGCACAGTGCTGAGGGACTTACAGAATGTCTGATGGTAATAAACAGCCATGTTTTGGCGACTGATGGCTGTGTCTCAACTTAAGTAGCTTTTCAATCAGAAGTACACTATGCAGTGAATGTCTACAGTGTCTGGACTTCTGAATCATTAGGGACATATATCTAGAATCTCATAGGATCCAGGTCAACGGAACAATGTTTGATTCCAACATTGGCAAGACAACTAATATAATTCTATTAACATATTATGTGAGCTGTATTTTTCTTTTTGATTTCACCACTTTTTAATTGGCTGAAATGGCTTTTAAAATTTATAGTTGTGTACTTCCTAAATTCCACCTTTAAATGTTGTATGTTTAATTGTATAATTTTCATGGTGTTCTAAAATTAATTAGTATTCAGGATTTTAATAAGTTACTGATTGCGTGTGGCTTAATTTCTTATTTGCTAAATAGACTGATAAAATATTTTATTAAAGAACAAAAATATCTTGCAGGTTTTCCCTACAGTTTCTCAGGATTTTAGGCGGTCGACTATTCTTCCTCTCAACAAAAAACATCAGTCACATACTGCAAAAGTCATAAAAATATGTTCACACAGCATAGGCTTTGGAATATGGGAGAGTCTATTGTCAGTTAATATTGGAAGACTGATAATGTCATTAATATTACAATACGTTTGGAAGTGCATGTGAAGTAACGGAAATTGAATCAGATGTGATGAATTATACTGAATCAAAGCCTGTTTGGGGAGGGGGGAGAAATACTTTATTTGAAGGTCATTCCATACACTGATTATCATTCAGACTGTTTATCAGATGAGATGGAAGAGAGCAAGGGGGAAATGAGATGGCATAAAAGCAGAAGACAACATTTTAAATATCTCACATTTATAGAAAAATTCTCCATTTCTTGCTCTTAAACATTAGCAACCAAGATATGCTGCACTGACATTCTTTGAGTTTTAAGGTTAGAATCACACAAACCAATTTGAAGAATTTATCCATCAATATGTGGCATGTTATTTTGTAATGCAAACCCTTATTTAATTTACAAGATCAAGGAGTGGAACAGGCATAGACCTGATTTGATTAGCCTTCCATGTTCCCCTCTCATTTGGCATAGTGGTGAGTGAAGAAAAAAAAATCATCTGCTCACTTCCACTAACAAGAGTTCCATGTTATATCTGAACTCAGGAAACTCTGGTTAGTTTAAACTCTAGTTAGTAAATAGGGCAGGATAATAAATGGCAGAATGACCCTGAATTGTTTGAGCAAGCAGTAGTTTGAAGCAATCAGCATTCCCCTGAGTTGGGATGTAATAGGAAAATTAAGTGTATGCAAAGGCTTCTACATAAAATAGAGCTGGAGAGAAAAGGGAGAGCATGGGGGTCTGACATCCTTGCAAACTGTGCACATACTGCTCAACTACATTTTTGCATTATTGATGAGCAGCCCCACCCCACCCCAATGATTGGCCTGGTTCGCATGACGTGACAGGCCATTGAGGGTTAATTTCCCCTCAAGTAACTTTTGTATATGCTAGCTACCATTATGGCTTGTCATGTCATGCAAACCCAGCTGGTGAGGGTTAATTGAGGATTAAGCAACCTTCCCATAACCCATTGTCACTTTCCCAGTTGAGTTTGATACAGCCATTCCTAGAGGAATCTGGTCTATCCATAGTAGGGTTTTATGCAACTAACATGGTCCGCCCCATGAGTGCTCATTCCTGCTCACACGGTTCTCTCCAACTATCCAAGCTGCGCAAGGCCCTGCCAAGGGCTCAGAGGCTTGTAAGCCCCCCAAACCCTCGGCAACTATGCGCCCTTCCCCCTGTGCTAATGGTGGCAACTGACCACCATTAGCATGGAGGGGGGAAAATGCCCAATGTCCAGATCCTCTGGAAATTGCGCATTTCCCTCCCCCTGTGCCAATGCGCGTTTCCCTCCTCCCTGCCACTGCCTGGGGAACTGCACACTTCCCAGAGGCTCCAAAAAGTGCACTTTCCAGCCCCCCACTGCTCCATTCAGGGCCTCTAAGGCCCTCTTAATGCAAAGCTACCTTGCGTTAAGAGGGCCTTTAAGATCCTGATTGGAGCAGTGGGGAGAAAGCGAGGAGGGGAAAGGGCACTTTCTGGAGTGTCCAGAAACTGTATAATTCCACCGGCACACTAATGGCGGCTGCCATTAGCATGCCCAGGGGAATTGTACACTTTCTGGACACTTAAGAAAGCATGCTTTCCAGCCACCTCCACTGCTCCAATTGGGGCCTGAAAGGTGCTCTTAATGCAAGGTAGTTTTATGTTAAGAGGGCCTTTAGGACCCCGACTGGAGCAGTGGGTGGAGGGAAGCGAGCAGGGAAAAGAGCCGGATGTGAGGGGGTCTGTGGACCCAGCCAGACGCTCCCGCCATCCCTAGGTCATAGTGACACACTTCATGTTTGGATTATTGCATTGTGCTGTATGTATATGGGGCTGCCTTTGAAGTTTGTTCAGAAACTTAAGGTGTTGCAGCAATTACATAGGCTGCTGGTCCGCTTCTGAGTACAATTTAAAATGCTGGTTATGAGCTAGTGTGGTGTGGTGGTTAGAGATTGAGGTTCTAGTCCCCACTCGGTCATGAAACTCACTGGGTGACTTCAGCCCAGTCACTGACTCTCTGCTTAACCTACCTCACAGCATTGTTGTGAAGATAAAATGGAGAGGAGGAGGAGTATGTTAGAGACTTTGGGAAAAGGTAGGATATAAATGTAATAAGAAAAAAGAAAGAAAATTAAATGGCTTAGGACTAGGTTACCTGAAGAAAGTCTTATTTCATATGAAGCTGCCTAGGTGTTCAGATCTTCTTGAAGTCCTATCTCTCTGTCCCAGCAATATCTGATGTTGATTTGGTGGGAACTTGAAAATTGAGACACTGAGACACTGGAACAGGTGTGGGAAACTGTTAGTGGACAGATGATCCTCCCACTGAGCCCTCCATGAGCCAAATGAGGTCAAGGGATGGAGGCAGGAACCCAGGGAGCTTCAGCCAGGGATCCTGCTTCACTGCACACCTGTGGGACATCTATCTTGTTACCAGGGACACTGTAAGAAAATGACTCAACATGGTAATGTAGCATGTTCCAAGGGGCATTTGCCGTCCTGTTTTTGAACTGTGTCGTTACCAGGCTCTCAACAGAGCTGCTCACTTTGTTTTTAAAGTCTTGCATTGAAGAAAGAGAAAGCAAAATTACACAAAGACATATCTTTCATAGTATAATCCCTTTTCCATTGGTTAAAAGCATGTATAAATCAGTTTTACTATTTAAATACCAAAGGTTAATGTAACACAAACTGGTGAAAACAAGGGCATTCTTCTGCTCTGATCTCACTTCCTCAATTCTTATTCTAATTGCACATTGCTAACAGCTCTCCTACATATTCTACTTATTTACTCTGCCATGACTTGACCTGCACAATGGTTTTTGGAGCTGATAAACTGATCATAGCAGTTCTGGGATCTAGCTGTACTCATCATATGAGATAATTGCAACTCAAATACAATCAGCAACATTTTCTGTCTGGCTAGGCTTTTATGGATGTGTGGTAGGGAGGGAGCAATGCATGTGCATTCTTGTGACCTTGTATCAATATGCATCTCCACCCCTAATTCAAAGATTTAAGATTCAAAGGAAGTGCTGAATCTCAATAGCAATTCCACTGCTTGAGTATGCGGAACAACAAAATGTTTTAAAGGCTAAATACTAGGAATAGTAATTTATCTCAGACAAAAAGGAGTAAACAGGGACAATTTACTATTATTTACATATGCATGCATCTTACACAACAGATTCCTAAATTCAGGACAAGGGACAATACTCTAAAAGAGTGTTGTTGTTTTTGTTTTAGTAAGTTAAAACTAAAATGTTTTGCCAATTCAAATTGCTTTTTTGGACCACCCCAAATGAAACCAAATACAACGTTTATTTGTCAACAATGTTATTGTTACTATTATTCCTACTTGTGTAATATCAGCAAAAAGCATTCTGATAGAAAAAAAAATTAAGTATTAAATATTAATGGCATAAACAGCATAAGAAGTTACAATACATAACAATTTAATACTCCCTGGCTCTGTCATCTTCTATATTCATCTTTAGGAACTGGTACTTACCTCTTTGCCTTGATAATTGTTAACAAAATAAATGAGATAACAGCATCCAATTTTAAAATATTTTTTTAGCAACAAGAATTGAAACCCCACATGATGAGAGTGTTTTAATAATTGTAAAAAATATCTAAAATAGAAAAATAGATTAAGGTGTGTTCATAGAGATGGAAGCAACAGATGGAATCAGTCTTAATAATGGCACTGGCGTATCTGGGACCAAGCATACTTAGGTGTAGGAGTTCCTGCTGAAATGTTTAAAGTTGCCTTAACCTGGCTGCAAAATAATGGCAAGACAAACAGATGTCTATTCTGGATTACCAGAGCAATAAAGTTAACATTTTCCTTTTGCCTGACAGCAGGTGCTAGTTTGAAAACTGCATTTCTACCTGTCAAGAATGATTCAAGCCCATTCTCCAGGTACATTCTTATCTCATAAGGTGGTAGAGTTGCATTCAAAACTGCCAATCCAGTAATAAAGAAGAAGGGGGGGAAGAGAAAAATCCCCTCTAGTTTTTTGTTTTGTTTTTACCAAACAGACCCACATTACATAGGGAATTCTGGTGTCCTGCTGATACTTTCTGCTGCACAATTACTATGCACTGTCACCTCTTATTTATTTATTTATTTATATTTATTTTATTTCTAACCCGCTGTCCTTAGCTGACGATGTTGTCGAAAGCATAGAGAAATATATTTGGGTGTCATCAGCGTACTGATAGTAGGGGTGTGCACGGACCCCCCGGATCGGATCGGGACCCGGATCGGGACCTCCAATTTTGTCCCGGACCGGTTCGGACAAAATCGGAGGCCCCCCGGACCGGATCGAGTCCGATCCCGACCCAAAAATCGTACATTTTTGGATCGGCCGCCATTTTTTTCCCCATAGACTTGCATTGCAATGCAAGTCTATGAGGAAAAAATGGCGGCGGGTGGGTAAGGGGGGGCCTAACTCCCTCCCCCCCCCGGGGCCGTCCGCTGTGGACGGCCCCGGCAGGTAAACCCCCTCCCCCGCGCTCCCTACCCCCCCTGGGGCCGCCCGCTTCCATCCGCTGGCGCCCGCGGGCGCCAGCGGATAGAAGCGGACGGCTCCGGGGGGGGGGTAAGCCCCCTTCCCCGCCACTGCTTACCTTCTCGGCCCGTCCGGCGCCGGCGGCTACTACCAGCGGGCTCCGCGGCCTACTCTCGAGTAGCGCGCCGGGTGATGACATCACCCGGCGCGCCACCCTAGAGCAGGCCGCGGAGCCTGCTGGGAGTAGTAGGCGCCGGCGCCGGACGGGAGCCGCCGGGCCGGGCAGGTAAGGGCCCCCCTCCCCCCTCCCCCCTCCGCGCGCCCCCTCCTCCCCTCCACGCACCCCCTCCTTACCTTCCCGGCCCGGCGGCTCCCGTCCGGCGCCGGCGCCTACTACTTCCAGCAGGCTCCGCGGCCTGCTCTAGAGCAGGCCGCGGAGCCTGCTGGGAGTAGTAGGCGCCGGCGCCGGACGGGAGCCGCCGGGCCGGGCAGGTAAGGGCCCCCCTCCCCCCTCCCCCCTCCGCGCGCCCCCTCCTCCCCTCCACGCACCCCCTCCTTACCTTCCCGGCCCGGCGGCTCCCGTCCGGCGCCGGCGCCTACTACTTCCAGCAGGCTCCGCGGCCTGCTCTAGAGTAGCGCGCCGGGTGATGACATCACCCGGCGCGCCACCCTAGAGCAGGCCGCGGAGCCTGCTGGGAGTAGTAGGCGCCGGCGCCGGACGGGAGCCGCCGGGCCGGGCAGGTAAGGGCCCCCCTCCCCCCTCCCCCCTCCGCGCGCCCCCTCCTCCCCTCCACGCACCCCCTCCTTACCTTCCCGGCCCGGCGGCTCCCGTCCGGCGCCGGCGCCTACTACTTCCAGCAGGCTCCGCGGCCTGCTCTAGAGTAGCGTGCCGGGTGATGACATCACCCGGCGCGCCACCCTAGAGCAGGCCGCGGAGCCTGCTGGGAGTAGTAGGCGCCGGCGCCGGACGGGAGCCGCCGGGCCGGGCAGGTAAGGGCCCCCCTCCCCCCTCCCCCCTCCGCGCGCCCCCTCCTCCCCTCCACGCACCCCCTCCTTACCTTCCCGGCCCGGCGGCTCCCGTCCGGCGCCGGCGCCTACTACTTCCAGCAGGCTCCGCGGCCTGCTCTAGAGTAGCGCGCCGGGTGATGACATCACCCGGCGCGCCACCCTAGAGCAGGCCGCGGAGCCTGCTGGGAGTAGTAGGCGCCGGCGCCGGACGGGAGCCGCCAGGCCGGGCAGGTAAGGGCCCCCCTCCCCCCTCCCCCCTCCGCGCGCCCCCTCCTCCCCTCCACGCACCCCCTCCTTACCTTCCCGGCCCGGTGGCTCCCGGCCGGCGCCGGCGCCTACTACTACCAGCAGGCTCCGCGGCCTGCTCTAGAGTAGCGCGCCGGGTGATGACATCACCTGGCGCGCCACCCTAGAGCAGGCCGCGGAGCCTGCTAGTAGTAGTAGGCGCCGGCGCCGGACGGGAGCCACCGGGCCGAGAAGGTAAGTGCCCCCCTCCTCCCCCCCCCCGCTGTCCACTTTCATCGGCGGGCGCCCACTGGCGCCCGCCAATGGAAGCGGCGGTGGGCGCCAGTGGGCGCCCGCCGATCCGCCGATCCGCCGAACCGGTTCGGAGCTTTTTCGGACCGGTTCGGATTGGATCGGCCGATCCAGCTGCGGGATCGGAAATCGGATAATTTATCCGATTTCCCACTGGACCGGACTCGGATCGTGGATCGGGTCCGATCCAGTGCACATCCCTAACTGATAGCACCCCGCCCCATGCCTCCGGATGATCTCTCCCAGCAGTTTCATATAAATGTTAAACAGCATTGGGGAAAGGATGGCACCTTGTGGTACACCACATAGCAGCTCCTTCTTTGAAGAGCAGCTATCCCCAAGCATCACCATCTGGAACCTGCCCGAGACATAGGACCGGAAACACTGAAACACAGTGCCCCCGATTCCCAATCCCCTCAGGCGTTCCAGAAGGATACCATGGTTGATGGTATCAAAAGCCGCTGAGAGGTCCAGGAGTAGCAACAGGGACACACTCCCCCTGTCAATACTGAGGCGTAGATCATCCACTAAGGCGACCATAGCGGTCTCAACTCCATATCCTGCCCTGAAGCCAGTTTGAAATGGGTCTAGAAAATCTGTATCATCCAAAACTGCTTGGAGTTGGAAGGCAACCACCCTCTCGATCACCTTGCCCCAAAATGGAAGATTTGATATCGGCCTGTAGTTATTAAGGTCCAGAGGGTCCAGGGAGGGCTTTTTTAGAAGCGGCCGTACTACCGCCTCTTTTAAACATGTTGGAAAATTCTCCTCTCTGAGAGATGCATTAATAATATGTTTTAGATGTGATTGAACTGCATCTCCTCCCTGAATGACCAGCCAAGAAGGACAGGGATCTAGAGGGCAAGTTGTCCTCCTCACTTGTCCAAGCAGCTTGTCCATGTCCTCAGTACTCACCAACTGAAACTGATCCAGTGTAATTATACTCACTGAGTTACTGGACACTCCATTGTCAGCTTCTGCTATAATGTTGGCGTCTAAGTCTGCTCTTATCCGAGAGATTAAGTCGGCTCTTATCCGAGAGATTTTATCTGTGAAATGGTCATTAAAGGCATCACAGCAAACTGCCGAAGGCTGTAAAATCGGGTTCGGGGGGGGAAGGTGCCTGAGTTAGACCCCTCACCACCCTGAACAGTTCTGCTGGACACATATTTGCAGACGCAATGCGTGCGGAGAAGATAGCTTTCTTCGCTGCATGTATTGCCACTCCGAAGGAACGAAGATGTTCTTTATGTCGTGCCTCTGTGCCTTTGATGCTTGCAATTCCATGAAATTCAGGGACTTGAATGATTAATAAAGCTGTGCTGCTAGGTAGGAGGGAAAACGTTGCAAAAGATGGTCCATCTTCAGTGGGAGCTTTTTGCCTTTTTCTTCAGTTACTAACATTGATACTAATATTATTTTTATTTTCCCCCAAGGCAATTTTGTCTGATGAATCTGTTAACAGTGGACCCACAGTCTGGCAAGGGTTGCTTGGCAACACACTCTGCAGCATTCTTCCTAGCACCCATGAATCTGAGCTTATTTCTTAGCCTGTGGTCAGGCAAATGATGGCTGTACTCACTATAATTTTGCCTGCTTCTTTGGTCTTTATGAAATAATGAAGTGGGTGCTTATCTCATGTCATTCCAAGAAGCATGGGAAGTCAAGAATGAAGTTTGGGCTGGAGATCAAAGGAGAATGCTAGAAAGGAAAGGACTGGGCCAGTGCAGAAAATTCCTCTTTGCCTGATCCCGGGTGTGTAGATCAGTAGCAGCGAGGCACCATGTGATTTATAGAGGCATGGACCAAGGAAGGAAGGAAGAGAGGTTTTCCTGAACAAATCATACTATAGCTAGATCTACACCAAGCAGGATGTAGTGTTATGAAAGCGGTATATAAAAGGCAGGAGCCACACTACTGCTTTATAGCGGTATTGAAGTGCACTGATATCCTGCTTGGTGTGGCTCCTGCCTTTTATATACTGCTTTCATTCCATTTTCATACCACTATATCCTGCTTGGTGTAGATCTGACCTATGACTCCCAATTTGTTGTTCTCCATACTGGTGTGTTCTATGTCCTTCTCCTCTTCATCAGGAGGGGAGATCTGGATCATGCCTCCTCTTTTTCAGGTCTGCTAATTTTAATATTAAAAACAAACACATCTCAAGTAAGCTGAATGTGAACTTTTCTTGTGTGGAATCTTGATATGCCTTGGGGTGGATGGAAGGCAATACATATTTGGGGAGGGGAGGGAAACATGATGACATTTTCAGAGGGATAGAGTGTTTCACCTTAAAAGCAGCACCAGTGACCAAGAGCTTCTCCACGCTGAGGCATTTTGTCATGTGATTTTATCGGGGCTTCTGCCTCCGGATTCTTTGCAAGATAAGATCAGCCCTTACTAGCTTCCATTTTTCTCATTTATCTGTAAAATCTATATGTTTCATTAACAGTGCCATCACGTGGCTGTATATATAGTGCCACATCCTCTTTTCACATATAAGCCATAGTGGATCTTTTTGTTAGCTTGTTATTTCTGTTTTAAATTAAGCCATGGAAATGCTCAGAAAACACAGGAAGAGGTTCTGGAGGTTGACAACATCATATAAAGGACTCACAAACTTCTGTCAGCAGCCAATCTCAATTGCAAGGTAAATGCTCTGCATGGAGAAGCCCCAAGTCTTTTCACTTTGTAAAGAAATTGGGGGGGAGGGGCATTGGTGACAGTGGTGTTCCTCCAAATTGTCTGAAAGCTATGTCTTTATTTACATAAAACAAATTTAATTTGAAACAGTATTTCTTGCTTAGTTTTTTTCTTTTCTTTTCTTTTTATTGAACCATGATTTATCCCAGTTTTTTTATCAAGGTATTTTTTTTGTACTCTGCATCTTACATATAGTACACCCATTTGTTTGGTGTTATGGCTTTTGACTACCAGGAATTGACCTGTTGCTGAAGGGTTTTTTTTAATGGTTGGGTTATTATTTCTTTTTTATAGAGCTGTTTTTATATTATTTAACCTGTATTTTATTATTGTTATGCTCTGAGCACTATTTTTGGCAGAGAGGGAGGAGATACATTAAAGGAATGAAATAAACCCACAAATAAATAAATAACATGAGCCTAACTTATGAAAGTTAGGAGTATTCATACACACAAAGTTCAAGCTCATCAAAGTTCTTCAAATTCCATCTTGAAACTTGTCCCATCTTGTGACCATATCGAATTGCAATCTTTGTTTCGTCCTTTTTGCATGAAAAATTGTGTGTATTTTCATGCATATTTTTTCAAAATGTACATATCAGTTATGTACATCTTTTAAAGGTAAGTATTCTCCCATTGATTAAAGCATATTTGTAAGCATATTTATTTATTATTTCAGTTTTATACTGCCCCGATAATGGAGGCTCTCTGTGCAGTTTACAATTAAGCCATAACGTACAAGTCAAGATTTAAAACTTAAAAAAAAAAATCATGTAAAATCAGAATAAGTTATAGTCCATGGAAAGCTTGTCTAAAAAGATATGTTTTCAGGAGGCGTTTAAAAGATGCTACATTTTTCGCCTCCCGAACTGTATGACGGAGGGTTTTCCAGAGAGTGGGTGCTGCTACAGAGAAAGGGATTATTCAAAAGTACAATTTCTTAATGTGCATATTTGAAAAATATGCATGCCATCAAACATATTGTTTGGTCCATAAATCACTTTGCACATCCAGAATTCAGATTGCATTCAAGTCTGTGTTTGGTCCTTGAGGTACAAAATGGATAAATCCTGCTCAAAAATGAACTGAAATAAATTTCTCACAACTCCCTAACAAGAGTTATGGATAATTCCTTCCCTAGTGAAAATAAATAGTACTGTGTAAGCAAACACACTATTAAAACTCCTTCTTGATCATCCTGCATTGCATACAATTAAAACAATGATTGTAGCTCTTATATTATCGAGCACACCACACATTCATATCTAATATGATGGGTGGAAACATTCACTTGAGAATTCATATTATATATATCTATATATCTATATCTATATATCTATATATATCTTCTGTCCTATCCCAAGTCCACACTTTATTCTGTTTATCCCATGAACTACAAAGAGAAAATAGCCCATCAGTTGTAATCATTAAATCAGCTTACTTACTTAAACATGTAACAAATGAAACTAGGGACAAAATTTATATTTATAAATAATTGAAAAGTCAGCAAGTTCAGCAAAACTCAAATGGCTGGGATTTGTTTGCTTCTTCCTATAGTTTCAAGTTTGTTAGTCATCTAATATGAATTCTCATGAAGGCTTAACTATTAAATATTGTCAAATATTAAAGACCAGCCAGTACAGTCAAATACAAGTGTCAACTATCATCAAATACAGCAAATATTGAAATAAAATAAAACTGGTTGTCAAAACACAAATATCAAATATTTGGGGATGTATTCCTGTGTAGCTCACAGATACTGAGTGGCACGCAGAATTTCAGCAGTGATCTTCAGTAGAGTCCTCTTCTTTCTTTCCAGCCAGCCATTTCCAAACTGAGCCACCACCGCCACCGTGATATCAGGCAAGGAATCATTACCAGTCTATTCATTTCAAGGTGCTTCCATGCTTCCTCATGGATGCAAGGTGCTTCTCCTCAAGGCGCTTCTCATTTTTCTCCAGTCTATTCTTGCTTTTCATGAAAGTGGAAGACAAACTTGTGGATGCTTGGAGGCTCAGAAGGGCCTGCCATTGAATGAATGGCTTGACCATGATGTTGCACACTGGCAGTCACAGCAGTCACCCAGCGCAGAGATAGCCAGGGGTGAGGGAGATTTTGAGTCATGACTCAGCTCTGAACATTATGGACTGATGAGGAACACATCTGTGCTGAATATTTATAGACTATTCAAAGATACCTGGTGCATAATCTTCACCAGCATTTTTGGAGGAGAAATTTGATGCAAACTTGTGGAAGTAATTTTTTTTCAGGTCTGTGTTTAACAATATGTTTACTTCATGATGAACAAAAGGTTGTTCTATATCACTACAACATATTACCTATGTATTAGGGCTCAATGGGGTCTCAATTAGCTTTGCAAAATGAAAGGAAATTGTGCATGCTTTTTCAATTTGTTAAGGTTCAGAAGACACTTTACTCATTTTTCTCTATTTCCCCCTGTTAAATGTCACTAACTTTCTTTTATGGTTGTTTGCGTTCCTGGTTGAATTTTATATTTGTCTGTATATCTTCAGCTAAGACTTCAGTCATTTATTGAGTTTCTGTGTAATGGGAAATAAATCAGACAAATAGAATCTCGTTGTTTTAGCAAGTGATAGTCAGCCTGTCTTCTAGGATTTATTGGGCTGCTAATTAAAGGACATTATGAAATTTACTGTGGAGAAGCATATCGTTGCAAATGAAAACTCTGCTGTTCAATTTCTTTAACAACAAATGTTTGCATAAAGCAAAATAAAGACTACATTTTCAGCTGACACAGGTAGCTTCTGATTAGGACTGATAAAATGTTCTTATATTTAGGATTAAATATATGTAGTATGATAGATATATTCAGCAGGCATCCCCATCTCAAGCAGCTTTGACAGATTTCAGAGCTTGCCTGTGAGGATTGCACAGCATTAAAACATGAATCCTGATTGGCCGGGAACCATTATGTTAATCATTTAGATTAGAACCATTCTTTGTGTAGATCATAAATAAACACACTGGCTGAATTCGGACGACACGTTTAACAACTGTGGGTTGTTAAAGCAACAACCGATTGGGTTGTTAAACGTGTTGTCCGAATTCAGCCACACAACGGAGCAACAACCCACAGTTGTTAAAGTAACAACTGAGATGAACAACTCATTTGCGAGTTGTTGGGGGATTTTACAACTGACAAACGTGTTGTCCGAATTGGGGTGTTGTTGAAGCAACAACCGTGAGTTGTTGAGCAAGGAAAATCAGAGAGCGGAGTGGCAAGAGAGGCAACAGAGACCTGGCTTCACCGCCATAGCAACCAGGACGCCCGCCTCCGCCACCAGGCAGCTGGCACGGAGCTTCACAAGGGGCCAGCTCCTGCAAGCACTCACGCAGGGTGCCCAGTCAGGTACCCAAACAGACAGGGAAGCGCACCAGAAGGGCACTACAGCAAAGGGGGGAGGGGGAGATGAAATAAGCAACAACCCCAGGCAACCTGGAACAAGGGGCAGCCCCCCCACACACCAAGAGGGGAACAACACCCCATCCAAAGTAGACCCCCACTGCACCGCTACCTCCACCCTCGCATCACCCAGAAGGACGAGGGCAGGAATCCGCCCAACACGGCTGGACAGCGAGCCATTGCCGGGCCCCGAGATCCCGTTGGGGAGCGTTGCGCCTGTGCAGAGGCATCCCAGGTGCGTGAAAGCATTAGTGCCTGGATCTGGCTGCGCTATCCCCAACCCCTGTGAGCGTCGGCTGTGGAGTTCCATCTCTGGACTGGCATCCCTCCCTGGCATGCCGCCCCTCTCCTCCTCCTCCCCTTGGCACATTCCGTGCTTGGCTCCCTGGGGGTGTGGCCTTGGCCATCCCCTCTTCACCGCTGTGCCTTCCAGCCGCCTCCTCCCTTCCCAGGGGCAACTGTCCTTTCCATAGGTTCTGCCCTGGCATAGTGGTGCCCATGTGCCTTATTGCTCATGTCTGGTCTCCCTGCTGAATAATGTTTTCTACGCCACCCCACTCTCGCCTTCTTTCCTGTGTGTGCGGAAGATGCTTCATGGGGGAGGTGGGGGGGTTGGGGGGGCTGGGGCGTGGGTGCCAATGTTGGAATTGCAGCGCTGGGCGTGTGGTGCAACTGCTGTATTGGTGCTGCCATCCCTCCTGGCTGCCTCTTTGCCTGAGGCTGCTGAGTTCTGCCCACTGACTGAGGCAGCCAATGGGGTTTGGGAGGCGTGTCCTGCATCGGCTTCAATGGCGGCACCCATGGTTTTTGGCCGCAGTGCCTTCTGGGATACCTGCTGGAGGACTAACGGGGTTTGGGAGGCAGGGAAAATGGCGGCCGAGCTGTCAGTCAGAGCCGAGTAGGCAATCTGCAACCGGGGTGGTAGCCGATTCCTTGCAGCGCCTGCTGCAGCGTGTTGTCTGTAGATCACCCACTTTTCCAACAACCGTCAGTAGGTAACTCAACAACCGAGGCTCAGCATGTTGTCGGAATTGAGCCACTGTGTTCCCCCAGGAGTCTTTTCAATATATGGTCCCTCTTTCCTTGTCTGCATGTCCATCAAGATGACAGGCACTTTGCTGGTATTCTATAACCAACTGTTACACATGCCCCACTTCACCAAATGGTGAGAAGGGCTTACTTAGGTTTCATTTCCTTTGAAGGGAGAGCTCACTGGAGGCTTAAGACATTTATGTTGTATTTGAATGTATTTACACATACACAGATTAAGCATAGATTCATTTATTTAAAATATTTCTAGGACTCCTTTCAGAGCAGAAGCCCTCCCAAGGCTACTTACATTAGAATTCATATAATTTAAAACTGATACAATAACAAGGACTCAAACATTCATAAAACAACAACCAGAAGCAATAAAAGATTACTAAAAACCTACAACAGCTACAGAGCAAAAATGAAATAAAACAATCAGGAAGGCCAGGACCTTTCTAAAATCCTGCAGTGTTGAGCCCTGACAACCCATTTCAGAGATGAGGGGCCACTGTGGAAAAGGTCCTCCCTCATACAGTTAGGTCCACCTAACTGTTTTCAAAGGGTACAAGTGAGAAGAGGCTCTGTTGCAGATCTTAAAGTGTGGGGAAGCTAATATGCGTGGAGGTGGTCCTTCAAGTAATTTGGTCCCAAACCATTTAAGGCTTTAAAGTCAAACTCAGCACTTTAAATTGGGATCAGAAACACAGTGGTGACTAGTAGAGCTGACGCAGTATAGACATTGCATGATATCACTGCCTTGCCCTCACTGACACTCAGGCAGGTGCATGGAGTGTGGAGGCATAGCTGAACTAGATAGAGGCACAGCTGAGCTCCGACAAACAGCAGAATTCCACTACCTCATATCAGATCTCCAGTGAGGCTGCTCCCAAAAGGTACTTTCCAGAGCTCGAAGCTAGCCCTGTGCTCCTTTCTCAGTCCCATTAAAAAAAACACCCAACAGCTTCCCCCCATTAAAACTTACTTCTATGCTTTTGTTTCTTTGTATCCAAAGCTAGCTTGCCTCCTCCTTCTAGCGGTGGTAGTGGAAAGGATTAGTTATGTTCTCCAACTGTCCCTAGCCATACTTACTGTTTACCTGTCATTTACCTAACAAAACAGGTGCCTGACAACTTGCTTACCAGTAAATAACTTTACATAGTCATTCTGGCCCCATTACTGTCCAAACTCCAGACTCCTTTGAAGCAATAAGAGAACAATTTCATAACACAATAATTATATAAGGACATTTTATTCTGTCAACTTCAGTGCACTAGACCTGTTTCATGGTTTCTAAGTTCTATAGCCATAGTACACATTCTATAGTACAGATTTTCCTTTTCATTTTTGAGTGACAGGAGAACTTCATGACATCACATTGTAAAAGATGAGAACAAACGAAATGTCAAAAACTGAATTGTTAACAGGCTTGTTTTTACCTGTTATAAAAATGTCTGCCAGTACATTCTAGCCAGAAGCTGTACAAATCAGAAGCAATACTCAAAGAGCAATACAGCAGTTTTTATTAATATACAGTACCCCTCCTGGATATTTATTGCTGCAGTATCACTAGTGGCTTTCATGGATCAGTTTTCATTGCATCTTATTAGCTATCAACGATTATTATTTGGCTCTGGTGTTTACAAACTATAATTCATCATTCTCTTATCTTTTATTTATGGGAAGATATCAAATGAAAGAAGCAAATTATGCATTGTTTTTTGGTTGGAAGAGTGTTGCAGGCTCAGTAAATTAACCCTGCTGTTGCGCTGTAGACTTCAGCAGTCTACTGTGACTGCACCTGATCTCCCTTAATTCCGTAATAGGTAAGTTGATGGGGGAAGGAGGGAGGCTGCTACCAATCTTCAGATATTGCTATGTAAAATATTTCATTTCCCTTGAAATAGTTGTTAGCTGTGCTAGGAGAAACAATGGAAACCAAACTATGAGATATAGACCTACATTGTAAGAAATTTTCTTATACAGCGATTAAAAAAAAAACAGCAGCAAGGACATAGTGATGATTCATTAACACTCAACAAAAACTAAAGCATGAATTCCTAATATTAACTACAGGTAACCATGTGTGACTTAATTAATAATTCAATTTACACACATCGTATTTGTATCTGCATATGACATGAAATGAATTTGTGTTGAATCCAAATATTTCTGCTTTATTTGGTGGTTAGGTTTAATGAAAAGAATACATTAAAATCCTGTGTGTGGTATGGAACACTGTCAGAGGGTCTCTCTCCCTGGTCAAAAGTTCCTCAAAACTATCGTACAACCTTTCTTTTAGCTTCAGATGGTAACTCCTTACTCTAGTGTCTTTGCTGACAAAGCAGTTTAGTTTGAAAAGGCAGTTCTATTTCTAAGGGATTTCCATATTTAGCATGTTGTGCTATTAAAGCCTTCAAGTCATCAAGGTACAGATACATTCCAAATCAAGCCCTGAAAGAAATAGTCCATTATCCTGTTTCACACAGTGGCTTATCCCTTGCTCATTGTTGCCAACTGGTATTCAGCAGTATGGATGGGTTCACTTCTGTAGGAAAATTAGGTGAGATGGCTCATTTTCTGGCCTAGTCAGTTTCATTTACCTTATTTTTATCTGCTCTGAGTCCATGCATAAAATCATAGTCCATAGCCATAGTCCATACCCAACCTAGGGTGACCATATAGAAAGGAGGACAGGGCTCCTGTATCTTTAACAGTTGTATAAAAAAGGGAATTTCAGCAGGGGTCATTTGTATGCATGCAGCATCTGGTGAAATTCCCTCTTCATCACAACAGTTAAAGCTGCTACTTCCTGTAATTAAGCCTAATGGGAGGTATTTCAACCTTTTAGAATGGCAAAGTTCTGCATAATATCTGGAAGCCCCACAATGAATGATGGTTTGAAAAGGGTATGGGTCCAGGGGAAGGGGGTATGGGTCCAGGGGAAGGGAGATATGGTCATTGAAGGGATCTGAGAGGGCTGGATTTAGACCCTCAAAGGGTCTGATTTGACCCCTGGGCCTGAGGTTTTGCACCCCTGCAATGACAGATCAAGTACATTATAGATTCATTAACTAGAGTCAACAGAAGCTCTTCACTGAGAAATTTTAAGTTGCTTATGGACAGGTGTGCTAGGACAGAAACAAATATTCATATTAATTTTTGACAGCAAAAATAACTTGTCTGCAGGTGCGTATAGATAAATATAGCAACATGTTTCAAATCTGTACTCCACAGGGGTTGGGTTGGGTAGGTGAAAGAAAAGACACTGGCTCAATTCGGACGACATGATAGCCAATGGTGGGTTGACTAACCCTAACCCTAACCCTAGGGGATACTCCCCACATAACATGGTAATAAATAATCAACTGTGGTGTGGATGAGGATCAGCGCTGAGTTGACTATGGCAGCATTCGGATGACACAATAGTCAAAACAACTGATGATTGTTTTCCCCACACCAGTTGTTTATTGTGTCGTCCGAATTGAGCCAATGTTTTGTTTCACAAGATATTGTGTGATTCAGGCCTGGCAACATCAAGCAATAGACTCAATCAGTTGCTCTCAGCCTGGGATCACCTTCTTACTGCTCCAGTGCTGATTCTACTTCCTTTGCCTGTGCCAACACTGTCTTCTTCCCACCTCTTTGGCAGTGGTATACTGGGGAGGTCCTTTCACTTCTCCATCTTCCAAAATTAGACTTTTATAGGACAAAAGGGGAGAAGGACAAGAGACAGGATCCAGTGCAGTCTGTTGCCTATAGTAATGGGGGTGGGGGTGGGCATGCCAAGGGCATACACTGGAAGCCCAGGTGAACACTTGGGGTTAGCTTTAGCTGATCTGCCAGCTATGGCCTTTCCTGGACAGGGACAATCTAGCCACAGTAGCCCATGCGCTGGTAATTTCCCAATTAGACTACTACAATACATTCTACATGGGGATGCCTTTGAAGACAACTCGGAAGTTGCAGTTAGTGCAAAATGCAGCAGCTACGCTGCTCACCAGAACATCCTATAAAGACCATATAACACCTGTCTTAAAAGAATTGCATTGGCTTCCTATACGTTTCCGGTCAGAATTCAGGGTATTGGGAATAACATGGCTTGGGACCTCAGTACTTGAGGGAGCACCTCTCCCTATATGTGCCTGCCCGAGATTTGAGATCTGTCAGAAGAGCCTTCCTCTGTATCCCACCAATGCAAAACATACATCATGGTGGGACATGGGAAAGGGCTTTCTCTGTGGTGGCACCTTTTGAGGTCCGACTGGCACCGATGCTGGCTTCATTTTAGCACCAAGTTAAATCATGGCTTTTTATTAAATCCTTTGAAGGCTAAAATTCTCCAAGGTTGCACCTGGTTTTAATTGTTTTAATTGTTCTTATTGCTTTAAAACTTTTCTACTGGTTTTAGTTTGTTAATGATTTCATACATTTTAGCACTGTATATTTATTATTTTACATTGCTCTGATTTGATCTGTATATCACCCTCAGATTCTAGTGATATAAGGCAGGATGCCAATGTTTAGATAGATAGATGATAGATAGATAGATAGATAGATAGATAGATAGATAGATAGATCTAGAGCTGGCCATGGTGCAATTAGATCTCTGTTCAGAAAGGGAAAGATGCAATTTGTATGGTTTCTTTAGGTAATAGTTGAGCAAACTGCAAAGCAGCAAGCTGGTCAGTACTTTCAGAAGGGAATTCTATGAGAATAGCAAACTGGTCATCACTTTGAATGGGAAACCATATAAGAAATAACACTGCACAATATCAAACTGTTCCTTCCTCCCCAACCCCAAATATAAAATAGTACAACACTGCACACTCACTTCCCAAGTGGAAACATTGCAGGTAGGTCACTGCCATTCTGTCAGGATCGATACACAATAAACCAGATTTCGCTCCAGTCTGGTCTAATCTTGTGCAAGGGATGCATTTTCTCTCACACAGATTACATTTGGAAAGGAATATAGTGTGCTATAAGAAAGCATAGTGAAATACCTGCTTCATTAATTGCTCTCAGTTGACTGAATTTTAGTTTACTGTCTTTGCATAACTGAACTCTCCATCACAGTATATGTTTTCAAAAGATACATTTTTAAATATCCTAATGGTGCTTTATGTGGCGTTAATAAATAGAGAGACAATTGCAAAATGACAGGTCTTACATAGATTAAAATCTCTTGTTCTCTTAAAAGCTCTATATGCAAAAGGATTATATTAAATGCACTTTGGAGGGAACCGAGGATGGGTATGATGGCTACGTATAAAAGCTTTGTGCTTACAGATATATGATTTATCAGTGGAATAACATTTAAAGCTCATGAGCTCTCACTAGCTTTGTTGACTTGAATGTTCTAGCTTTCAGAATTCATTGCTCTGATGGCTCTAATATCTTATGTTTGTCCCTACACAACACAGTTATTATTTTTCCACTTCATGTTGCCTCTTTTTAGAAACATGCTAAAGTTCTGTCTAAATGAGCTGCAGTGTTCCAAGACTGTTAAAGGCTCAGTTTATGGCTTTCTATAGAACTTTATATCTTATTTTCCCCTTGCTGTGTTTCAAGAAGGCCTAGTTGGTAAGATAGGTGGCTTTGTGGGTTAGATTCTTCTTTCCCTGATGTGATCTAGATTGATTCCACAAATCCTTTTCTGAAATGAGGATACAACCACATCATCATAAGAGAAATGACTCAGAATCTGGGTTTTCTTTTTGGCATTCTTTAATCAGAGACCAAGATAAATGGCAAAGCAGGGAATGAGACTTTTATTATAAGGAAGAAACACTGGGTAGTAGTAATTAGACTGATAAGCCTGGGAACTGGATTCTAGAATTTGTGCCCAATTCTGTTATTCCTGTCTTATAAAGAGATATACAGTCCACAACAGATTTTGTTCATATGTAACCAGCGTGGGTTGTAGCCTATATACCACGAGAGGGAGGGCAGGCAAGCAAACCAGTAACTTAGCCCCATATTTGTCTTTCCCCTCTTGTGCTCCTCTCTGCTGCCTCAACGAAAGCATCTCTTTATCCCTTGTAACTTTGGTGTCTCATTTTCTACCCAGTGAATTCACTGTACTGGGAAAAATGGGAGGGCAATTGGTGTGGAGTGAAAATCAAGACATGAAGTCAAGTTTAAGCTTCCAATGGGTTTAGTGATTATTAAAGCGTTTGAACAGCAGCAAAACAGTTATTGTAATTATATTTATAAGGAGAAACAGGAGTTAACAATAAGATCAATTGGGATATGAAAATAACATGGTAAAATGCATCCATTTAAACCATGTCTAGACTATTTGCCTACTTAAGCTAAGCCCTAGCAATAAAGCAATTTCTCTTAGCCCTTCATAATCCCTTGTCAGTGCAGCTGCCAGCCTTCTTGCTTTCAGTGAGGGATGTACATACAACCAAAACTCAAACTCACAGACGTTCTTCAAATTCCTCTTCGAAGCTCATTCTGTCTCATGTCAATATCAGATTACAATCTTCGGTTTTTCCTTTTTGAATGAAAATTTGTGTGTATTTTTGAGCATAGTATTCAAAATGTATTCATCCATGGTGCACATTTTTGAATTGTACACATTCTTCTCCCATTGATCAAAACTGGTTTGTGTGCAATTTTTGTAAGTATACATTTTTCATGCACATTTTTCAATCATTTGGGGTGGGGGGTACAGAAATCACATTGCAAGCCTGGAAATGTACAGACTTCAACCCCAGATCATGTTCAAGCTTGTGAGATGTAAACTGGGCAAATCCTGATTTATTTATTTTTTAAAAAAAAGAACACAAAGAAAATCTGTGTTTATAAACCAACCAGAACAGGACAAAGAATGCTGCAGTTCATTGACATTGAGGTTGAAGGCTTCAGACAAAATAAACAAAATGGCTTTCCTTTCAGTGGGAATGAATGATACAGCTCCTTATAACAGAAGCAGCAGAGAATTGTTACAGATGGTTAACACTGTTACTAATTGGTCATTCATTTAACTTCAGTTAAAATATGGAGAAATCAACATATCTGACTCTTTTTATACAAGGCTTTAAAATTCTATAGAGAAATGCATAAAAATGCAGTAAGATTTGCTGCTGGGTTTTGGCATTCTAAATTTACCTCAATCTGGTGGTGTCCAAAGGTGTGCAGTTAGTAAACTGTTCTGAAAACTGTATATGGAGTGTGTCCTGGGCCCAAACAGTTGTCACTGCTGTTATAAACCATTTTAAACCGTTTTAAAGCAGTAGTGTAGATCCTACCCATGTTCACACCAAAGAATGGCAACCTTCCTTCAGTTCAAAAAGAGCTTCATTGTCCCTTTATATTGAGAGGAAGGCAGTAGACAAACACATGGGGTGGAAGCAAAAAGAGCTGAATAATATACCAAAGTCATGCATTAAGCCAAGCACTCACCTCTGATTATAAACTGATATTCCTGAATCTGTTCACTAGTCAGTGGACCGGTGATTGTCCACATGCTGTTAGGCATCCCTTATTGTTCCTTGGCAACCTCAAATGGAAACTCAGCAGAAATGCCTCAGAAGTTTGAGTTAGCAGAATGATTTGTTCATTTTTATTTCTGCATAAAACAACCTTTTGCTCCATTGAGGCAAATCATATTTAATTTACCTAAGCTCTGTTGTTCTGCCACAGTTGTGCTTTGACAATAGCTGAGGCTACTTGTTGTAGGTGAACAAGAATCCCTCACAAATTTCAGTTGTGTTGTGTGCGTTTTTTCTCTGATGTTGCAAGGACAGCATGCTTGTCACACAAAATTGCTAGTGACAGTTGATGAGGAGGACATAATGTGGTGAGATGATTAAAAAGCACACCTGTGATCATATTATCAATAAAAATTAAAATGGGCTGTCTCAACAGGCTTTCGGTGCTGTCATGAGGTGCTCACGACTTCTGTGGTAATGAAGCATTTATGCAGCTTAATCATGCTTTCAAGAATGCTTGCCCTCCATCCCTTCTTGTAGTATATCTGCAGTTGTTAACACCATCCAATTTATTGCATGAATGCTAAAGTGCTCTAGTTTTGCAGGTGTGGTAGGATGCATAATCTATACCTATAAAGAATATGAACAGTATGTATCCTTGGTTTGCTTATGGTTAAACTATACAATGTGATTAAAGTTTTGCATATGAAACTCTTTCAACTGCTTATAGCAATATGAACGGCAACCAGAAAGGTTATGAAAAGTTGGCATCACATGTACATCATATGCTAAATGGAGTAAATTAAAATATTATCAGGCTGAAGTATTTCCTAGTTACAGCTGTCATTTTAACAAACTATTCTGACCAGTTTAGGCCACAGTCCTTTGAGGTTGCACCCTGGGTACTCGTAAGCTCATGAATTTGGTGACTTATGGATATCCTGCGCAGAGATGGAGGCGCCTAGTGCTTCCATCTCTGCATTTTATGTAGATGGGCATTTTTTTCTGGTCTAGTGGAGGCTTCAGGGAGGGGAAGGGAAGGAGCCATAGGAGCAAGAGTAAACCAGCTATCCCAGCCTCTTCCCTCCCCGCCCCAGGAACACCCCTTTCCCTGTCTCTGCACTTCGTTTTGCGAGCATGGAGAGGTACCCAGTATGATTCTCCCCACACTAGCTTCATGACAGAAGAGGAGGGGGAGGGGAGTGTGGTTTTCTGGCTATGAGGTCCCTCCCCCACTCCCACCTGCCCAGTCACCCACCTCTGCAAAGCAGAGACCTGCTGGGATGGCGAGGTTGCCCTATAGCCCGCTCAGCATGGGGCAGCCCAGAACCGTTGTGAATTGGCATCTTGGAGTCCAGAGACAGACAGAATAATTGGCAGTTTGTATGGAACTGGGACATCAGTGCAAAATGCAACATTGTAACGGAAAGGCTACACAAAAAATTGCCCTTGAAGCAGCACTTTTCCAAGACAGCCAAGGTTGCTAGGGCGCAGGAGATAAGGGGCATCTGGAGCAAGCATGATGAGGTGGCAGGAGGAATAGGGGCAGATGTTCCATGGGCGGGTGTTCTGGCCATCCAGAACCTGGAAAAATGACGCTTTTACATTTGTTCCCAAAGCCAATGCTGCCCTGCTAAAAACTCTTAACTGTAGGCATATCCAGTGTTTAGAAATCGTACCACATGCAAAGTAACGTGCGATCGTGATTGGGCAGGGGCTAACATGTAATCATCGGCGAGGCACTCAGGTGGGCGGGTTAACGAATGGTGGGAAAGTCCGGGGGGTACCATCAGGAGACAGGGTGGTGCTTTCATCAAATTTTCCTCGTTCAACCATAGACCCCTGATCCGACTCTGCTGCGAAACTCCGCATATAAACAATTGTGAAGCGCATTGTATGGAGCCCGTAATTCGCCTTCATGGCTCTCGCATACCGCTATTAGACATAAAATCGAATATAGGAAAAAGCGCATATTCGGAGAAACAGGCGCCAAAGAGACATCGTATAGAGGGACCCCCAGAGAGTTTCAAGGCTCGTTTGGTGGAGGCAGCCAAAGCAAATAAGGATTTACACATGGTGGAAGGAGAAAAGGTCGCAGGAAATGAAGAGCAAAAAGAAGGCATGTGGGCACATTATTTTGCCTGTTTTGCCTTCCATTCATGACTTGCCCACTGAGACACACTCAGCTTTCTCACATTACACAGAGCATTCTTGCAGGACTTTTTATTAGTGTTTGTACAGTGCCTTCAGAAAGGTATAATATGGATTCAAAGTATTGCTATACTCTATATCCCTATCCTTTCTGGGTTTTACTAAATCCCTTCATTATATTGCCCTTTTAAGATTTCGCCACTTAACCTTTGTCTCTCCTTATATAAATATCAAATAGTGCTACAGAGAAATGTTACAGGATCTGAATTTCTCAGTTATCTATGAATGGAAGAAGCATCACACTAAAATATATGATTTTTAAACAGATTCTTTTCTCTGTCTCTTAGCAATTAGTTGTTTCAAAAGTCTATGAATGGTGACATTAAAAAAATGGGTCTCTACTCCAGTTTAATAATATTGGAGATCATAGAAGCATAGTAAGCTTTAGCCCTGAAGGATGAGAAGATAAACTAGTCAGTAGTTTACTGAGAGTGTAACTAAATGTGACACAGGAAATCCATGATTAGGGTCTCCTGGAGTTGTTTTTTTTTAAATTAATAACAGTCATAGGAAAGCAACCCTTTCCTACCATGCCATTGTCTTAGAGCCGATCTACACGCTAGGTTTTTAACGTTTTATAAGGGTTATGAAAACTCTTTGGGCCACATGATGCACTCCCTTTAACATTGTATACCTGAGGTTTTTTAAAACTCCCTTCAGTTATATACAACGGTTTCACTTTTAATAAATTGTTTTAAGTAAAATAATGTGTCCTTCCTTACCATTTGTGATTCATGGGGGCAGTGCTTCGTTTACTGGTGCCCAAATGCTTAGCAGTTGATTGGTGGGGAAGAAAGTGGGGCTAAGGAGGAAGTGGGTGAGTGAACTACAACACCCACAATTCTTAGCCCTATACTCATTGAAAGCTAGGGAATGACAGAGGAACTAAGGAGGAAGTGGGTGACCGAACTACAACGCCCACAATGCCTTGCCCTAAACTCATCGTAAAAATAAAACAGAAAGAGATGGGGCAGAAGAGTGTGTGACTGCACACACCATTTTAAAGACTGAATAATTTTTCTCCTGTAACATGAGTACTCAGTAATGTGGCCTAAGACGTTTTAGAATGCACCTATTTGGAACGTTTTAAAATACTGTTTAAAACGTTCCAAGGAACTGTGTAGATAGGCTCTTAATTAAGATTCTCTCTCTCTCTCTCTCTCTCTCTCTCTCTCTGATTGGACTTAGCCTTTTTTGCTGCAGCATTATTATTTTAAACATGGGATAGCATAATTACAGATAATTCTTCATCGCATCTAGTTTGGCACTAGTATTAAACTATGGAGTGAACAAGGAAAGAAAGAGGTAGCTATTAAATTAGTGACTTTGTTGCTGCTGCTGCCACTGCAAGTGACACACTAGCCGCCATTTTGCATCCTCCAGAATGCCTTGGTCCTATTCTGGTGAGGAGACACACATAATGTTGGAGAATAGTCAGAGAAATTCTGGAAAATTGAGTTATTTTTTATGGAGATGGGGGAGAGAAAAAGAAAAGAAAATTGTCTTCTGAGAAATTTTGGATCAGCTATAATAGCAGGATGCAACACTTTGAAAACATTTTGAAAACTGTATATGGGGTGTGTCCTGGGCCCCAACAGTTGTCACTACTGTTATAAACCATTTAAAACCATTTTAAACCATTTTAAAGCAGTACTGTAGATCCTGCCCTAGTCATATGAGGCCCTTCCATTCTTCACGTATAATGATGCAGCTGCATGATTCACTGTGGTTCTCCAGTGCATAGTCTACTTGTAGTCTTTGCATGTGGCTCTGACTTGTGGGTCATGGACAGTAAAGATAGTTTAGTAAGGCAAGCATTTGTTACTATAAAACAGGGATACTGACTCTTCAGTTTTGGAGAAGCGTTTTTGGGGGGGACAGGGAGGGGGGAGTACATTCAGTGATGAGTGGGATTGAAGGCAAAAGGCATAGGGCCAAAAGCCAAAATGGGTAGGGTCAACCTCCTCAGTGAATTTTAGCTTAAAACTCTTACAGCCAGAGACTAAGTCTTAGGAAAGGCTACCTTTTAGAATGGGAAAAAACTGCAATAGCCAGGAAACCTCCTGGAGGGCCAGTTTGGGACAGCAGGCAGGCAGGTTTGGCCCACCCATCTGAGGTTCAACACCCTACTGGAAATGTTGATTTGTGGTCAGGCTGTCTCTTTTAAGGATATGTATTGGAAGAACTTAGACAACTTAATTGATGACATTCAAATAACTGGAATATTAAGACTTTAAAAATTATTTCAATGATTATTTCCAGGTCCACATTGCTCAAGAACCAATAGTATTTCTGGCAACAACATTTATTAATTTCACAGCACAACAGGTTAGCTTGTATTATCTATCTATCTATCTATCTATCTATCTATCTATCTATCTATCTATCTGAATTAAGTTTAAATAGGGTGACCATATGGAAAGGTCAGGTCTCCTGTATCTTTAACAGTTGTATAAAAAAGTCATTTCAGCAGGTGTCATTGTATGCATGCAACACCTGGTGAAATTCCCTCTTCATCACAACTGTTAAAGATACAGGAGCCCTGTCCTCCTTTCCATAATTTCAGTGGCACCTGTTTACCCAGGGGTATGTATAATGTATGATTTTTTTATTTTTTATTTTTATTGTGAATATAAAAAACAGAGCAATAAAAACAAAAACAAATCATGAAAATAAAAGAAAAAAATACATTATATATACAGCGATACCATCATTTTTCATCGAATATTAAAAAAGGGGAGAGAATTATATGTAGTTTCCAAATATATTAGACCATATAGCCATATATTTATCCATTTGAAAGTTGCGCCTGTGTATGACCCGTTGATGATGGATGATGATGATGGTTTTATTTATTTATGTCTTACCAGCCTCTTCCTCTGGATCGAGACGGGGGACAACATTAAATACAAAAATACCATAAAATGCATAAAATTGATTAAAACCATATAAAACTAATACAATATTAAAATAACAATAACCACACTTACCTGTTCAAACACAACAATTAAAATAACACACCACACTTACCTGTTCAAACACAAAGCAATTGCTCCATCAATAAAACAATTCACTTTTTTTCTTTTGCTATGAAGTGCATTTTAAAATATTCTTTGGAGGGGATTAATTAATGAAGCAATGCTTATAGATTTTTTGTCATAATTCCTCTAAAAATCAAATACATTATGTAGGCAACTTTCCTGAAATGTTCTGATTAGTGGAGAAATCCTATAGCAGGTGACCTAAGGCATACAAGCTCTATCCAAAATCTTTAAACAATTTATATAGTTTTCAATGGGAATAAATCTGCAAGGGCTTTTGCAATTGTTTTAAGTTTTAAGCAATCAGCAAGCTAATGACCCTGTTCAAACCACAGGCTAAGCCACGGCGGTTAAGCATTTTGAGCTAAACGTTATGGCGTAGTGTTTTGTGTGAACCATGACTTGTGTGAAGTATTCATAATCATGGTGGCTACATAACCATGGTTTACAGACACTCACTAACCATTTGTTGCAAAAGGGTTAGCAGCCTAAACATGGCTTAGTATGTTGTTTGAACAGGCCCAATAATGCTGACATTTGTTTGTTTGTTTATTTATTTATTTCCCACTCTACTCCAAATATTTTCAGCAGTTTACATAAATAAAGAATCCTCCCAAATTTTCAATAAATTTACCTTCCACTCCTCATTTCATTCTGACCTTTCATAAAGAAAGGGGGGGGAATGCCATTTCTCTATTACCCCTTTGCCCAATTCATACATTCCCTGACTCTTGTTCAAAGTGGAGGTAGGGCACTCCAGAAATGGGGTGCAAAGAGCAACTGGTCTGCAACCAGCAACCACACAATGCCCTGACTGCCACCCTGCTTCCATCACTGCATCTCCTCTCTTCCACCTTAATACAGCACAGACAAGAAGTTCCTCATCACCATCTTGACCTTAAAAAGTAAAATAAAATCAATGTACATTGATTTCTATTGCCTCCCCTCCTCCACCACCACCACCACCCAGATGGAAATTTGGCTCTGTGCACCCTATTTCTGGCTTCAGACCTGTGTCTGGCCACTCATGATGTAGAATGTTTGCTCCCCCAGTATTTGGTGCTTTCTGCATCTCTTTTTTTCTGTTCACGTTGACCATTCTTCTTATAGCACATGAGGTTGTTTTTCTGGGTTTGAGTTTGATTACAGAATTCACATTTCTTGAGGATTTGGGTGGCTTGTGGCCCTTGGGATTTTTGCTCCTCTGGAGTAAATGCACAGGGGTTTGGTGTTGGATTGGGGCCCTACCAACTAGGAGAGGCTGTGTGTGGAGTTTGGTTTCGATACTGCAAATCCCAAGGTTTTCTAGCCACTTCCCTCTTTTGTGGGCACTTGGGATGTTTGCTCCTCTGGACTAAATGCACAGAGGTTTGATGGTGCCTCCTGATTAGGAGAGGTTGTGGGCTTCTCTAAATGGGTAATGTATAGCATTACCCATGGAAGTTTGTGGCTCAATTTCATGACCTTGCCAACAGCCAGGACATCTCCCACAGTTTCCCTCAGTATTCCGTGTTTTTATAACACAGAGCTAATCCATTATCTATTTATGATGGGATTTATTCTGCCACTATATCACGCTGTTTCATTGCAGCCTATTATTTTCAATGGCATTCCCTTTTCAATTCAAAATCATATGGTCTCTGAAGGGGAGAGGGAACTGATGAATATGCTCTTCACACAAGACCTGCCTATGGCAAAAGATGAAAGGCTAATCGCTTACACTTCTAATCTCATCCTTCTTTAGAATGTCTAAAGCAGTCCTCTTGTAGCATAACCCCAAACATCTGCATGAATAAATTTGTCCACTATGCAGGGGTACCATTACCACCATAATATTGTTCTATTTTTAGTGTGCTGATGTAGCAAGTTTTTAATCAGTGTGAAAGTTGTTTTATGCTCTTGTTCAAGAATAAGATTTTGCTAGAATATATAAGGAATGCTATTCTTCCTCTGCAATTGAACCATCCCTCTGTACAAATATCTTTGCTTCCTTTCTTCAAGAGTTTTTAATGATGATTTTGGTTGTATTTATACACATGGGTTATTTCAAGGTTGTTTCCCCCCATGATTAGGCAAATACTACCCAGCAGCACATGCCATGGCTTAAACAAGCCACTATGGCTTGTTTAACCAAAGTGATCATGTGGACTGAATCAGAAAGTTTGCTGTATCTGTACTACCATAATCCATTTTGCATCATCCCACTAGATATTTCATGATGATATATTGTCGTAAGCAGTTTTATGTTAATATGAATGTATTTGCATTGGGAATTTCCAGATCCCATTACTTGTATTGTGTTGGACATTTGGAATATAATTGACTAGCGGATAGAATTTATCTACCTCATAGAATATCTGTTTGAAAGCTGGTATTGGTTCCTGCTGTTGGAATTATCCATACCTTGCAATAGCTGTGATGCACGCAAACAAACTTGCTTGGTGGTTTAAAAAGAGCGTTTCTGAGAATATTCTCTTATCACTATGTACCTACATTTGGCATACCCATATTTTATTTGGGTGCAGAGTGTGGACTAAAAGTAGGCCTGAGCCTGGTACAGGTTTATTTGAAGTGATTTTACAGCATTGATTATGTTAATATATATTGTTGGGAAAATTCCATTTTTAAAAGGTACAGATACAAACGTTTAAAATGGTTGAAACAATCCTTTGTGCAGCTATGCAGACATTATTATCTAAAACCCAGTCCAAATCCCTACAGGTACAGCAATGAGCAAATGGTACTCCCAGTGAACAAGGGCCTTTCCATTGCCTTCAGTATCAAGAAGTGTTCTGTGCATGAACACTCCTTGATACTGGGTCGAGAGGGGTGTGCATGGCACTGTTTGTGCATGACACAGAAGTGAAAGGGGAAATTATTTATGCAGGGCGTCTGTGTATTCAGCATTTACTCGTGACCCTAACAGGCACTGGAGTTCTAGAAATATTAAGCAAATATAAAATGACAAAAATACTCTATACCTTGGCATGAAATGAAGATGGAAAATAACAGACTTGCAGTTTCTTCTCTGAGTCCTTTTAGTGTAATAATGCTCCTGCAGATCTAACATGTGCTTTCATACAAGAAATTGTTTACTTGCTTTTCCACAAAAAAAGCTTTCTGAAGTTGAATTTCCACACTGTTCCTGTGATGCAAACTGTACCTGTCCAAATGTCAAGGAATATTTTTAGCAGCAGGTGCAAATGAAGCAAAACATAACTGTCAGACTCCCAAGTAGCATCTACCACTGTTTTTTGCCTAGTACGAGTGGGGTAATGCATCTTATTTAAAGGTTTAAAAAAGCCATTGTATTAAACAGAAAGTATGCTTTTAAAAGGCCTTTTTTTTCTCCCCAATGGCTGGGTGGAGGTTTAAACCTCCCTCCCCCGTGTGTTGTGGCTTTAATGTAAAAAGATGGGGGAATGTGTGCATAACAAGCTGATCTACACTACTGCTTTAAAATGGGTTATAACAGTTTTAAGCCGGTTAATAACCGTTATTAACTGGTTTAAAACTGTTATAAACCATTATAAAGCAGTAGTGTAGATCGGCTAGCAACAATAGCAACAAACCAATTCCCCATTTAAGAAAATACAGATATATTCAGCATCTATAGGATACAACAACAACAAAGAAATGAAGGGGCATGAGGATTTCATTTCAGTCCAGTTTGTTAAGGATTTCCAAAATTCACAAAGTTCTCTATAGCACTCGAGGGGTTGTTTGTAGGGGTGTGCACGGACCCCCCGGATCGGATTGGGACCCGGATCGGGACCTCCAATTTTGTCCCGGACCGGTTCGGACAAAATCGGAGGCCCCCCGGACCGGATCGAGTCTGATCCCGACCCAAAAATCGTAAATTTTTGGATCGGCCGCCATTTTTCCCCCCATAGACTTGCATTGCAATGCAAGTCTATGAGGAAAAAATGGCGGTGGGTGGGTGAGGGGGGGCCTAACTCCCTCCCCCCCCGGGGCCGTCCGCTGTGGACGGCCCCGGCAGGTAAGCCCCCTCCCCCACGCTCCCTACCCCCCCTGGGGCCGTCCGCTTCCATCCGCTGGCGCCCGCGGGCGCCAGCGGATAGAAGCGGACGGCTCCGGGGGGGGTAAGCCCCCTTCCCCGCCACTGCTTACCTTCTCGGCCCGTCCGCTCCCGTCCGGCGCCGGCGGCTACTACCAGCGGGCTCCGCGGCCTACTCTCGAGTAGCGCGCCGGGTGATGACATCACCCGGCGCGCCACCCTAGAGCAGGCCGCGGAGCCTGCTGGTAGTAGTAGTCGCCGGCGCCGGACGGGAGCGGCCGGGCCGGGAAGGTAAGGGCCCCCCTCCCCCCTCCGCGCGCCCCCTCCTCCCCTCCACGCACCCCCTGCTTACCTTCTCGGCCCGTCCGCTCCCGTCCGGCGCCGGCGACTACTACTACCAGCAGGCTCCGCGGCCTGCTCTAGAGTAGCGCGCCGGGTGATGACATCACCCAGCGCGCCACCCTAGAGCAGGCCGCGGAGCCTGCTGGTAGTAGTAGTCGCCGGCGCCAGACGGGAGCAGCCGGGCCGGGAAGGTAAGGGCCCCCCTCCCCCCTCCGCGCGCCCCCTCCTCCCCTCCACGCACCCCCTGCTTACCTTGCCGGCCCGGCCGCTCCCGTCCGGGGCCGGCGGCTACCACCAGCAGGCTCCGCGGCCTGCTCTAGAGTAGCGCGCCGGGTGATGACATCACCCGGCGCGCCACCCTAGAGCAGGCCGCGGAGCCTGCTGGTAGTAGCTGCTAGTGCCGGACGGGAGCGGACGGGCCGAGAAGGTAAGCGCCCCCCTCCTCCCCCCCCTGCTGTCCACTTTCATCGGCGGGCGCCCGCCGGCACCTGCCAATGCAAGTGGCGGTGGGCGCCAGTGGGCGCCCGCCGATCCGCCGATCCGCCGAACCGGTTCGGAGCCTTTTCGGACCGGTTCGGATTGGATCGGCCGATCCAGCTGCGGGATCGGAAATCGGATAATTTATCCGATTTCCCACTGGACCGGACTCGGATCGTGGATCGGGTCCGATCCAGTGCACATTCCTAGTTGTTTGTTTGTTTGTTTTAAAAAGTGAATATGGGGAAACCGAGACTGATGGATTCATCTATCCAGGCTCAGAGCTTTGAGTGCTTACCTCTAAAGTTTAGGTTCCAAGTCTTTTGTTAGGGGAGGGCGAACTCACCTGCGCCTGCCTTGGTGGGTACTAATCCTGCCACAACCGCCACCCACCACTGCTCGAGCCTCTTCTGTGGCTCAGCTTGGCTCAGAGAGTGCTAGGTAGTCACCCGTCCATACACTGAAATCGTGCACTACCCCTTCCTGCTTCAGTGATGGCTGCCATTGACTCAACAGGGGAATTGCAAAATGTCAGGAGAATCCATAAATTGCACACTTCCCCCCCCTCCTCACCAATGGCGGGGGTCTGCACTGGTGCCGGGAGCAAGTGACTGAATCTGGGAGGGGTGGATTTGTGGGTCTGCTGAACTCCCACACCCAGTCGGGCACTTGTGGTGTCCCTACCCTTTGTATTCAACCACGTTGGTGCTGAATTAGGATTCATTTCTTTGATTCATACCCCAATCTTTCTACCAAAACATGGCATTCAAGGCAGTTTACCAACACAATTTAAAAGAGATTAAAACAATGAAACACATTAAAATACAGTAAAAACATAACAATTACAGAATAAAAAAGCACCCAACCCAACAAATCCACTTGCGAGGTGTAGGGTGCAAATAAAGAGTCGAGACAAGGAAGTTGGGTATAAAATGGGCCACTTTGATTCAAGATCTGCAGAAAGGGGTAAAATCTATGCGGGCATCCTCTCTTGGCCTCTTCCAGGCCAAATCTTAGGAATGGGCGAATAAGTCTCTGACCTCAAGGTGGCAGCACACGTTCGCCACCCCTTGGTCTTCCCCCATATGGGGTTGGGAGGCCTTCCTTTGTCACAACACCCATGCCACAGGGCTCCGAGCGTGTGAGTAGAGTTGGCCTCAAAGGTAAACTTTATTCCCATGATCTGGTGCCGCGGGGCTCCCAGATGTGGGCCTCAGGTATTACCCTTTACTTCAACGGTTCCTGAGAATGTTCACCATTTGAAAACGCCCCTAAGGATGCCCGCACCTACCGCCATGGGGACTGACAAGCCACTTGATTAGTCACTCCCCCCCCACCTGGCCTCTATTACTTCCCTCAAACCCTTCTGCAGATCTGCCAAAAATAAATAATTGCCGCAGTCCGAAAGATGTATACCATCCGGACGATACAGCTCCCTCCGGGAACACACAATGTCTGGATGTTGAATACTGACATCCCCATATTTGGATAACTCCTTAAACACTTTGGAGTTAACTTTCCTGCAGGCACGCTCCAATGCTAGAGGGTCGCTACCCTCTGTCCAGGCAAGCCTGGGCAACAAACATGATCACATGATCAGGACGCCGGGCCAACACTGCCGAATGATCTCAAAATCGGCCATAGCTTGCAGAATCAGGGCCTTGCCTCTAAGCAAGCCCAAATCGTTCCCCCCCAGATAGATCATTAGGATTTGCGGGGGGGGGGGGAAGGCTGGCACGCTGATGAAATAACGTGGGCAGGAGACGCTCCCACTGCATGCCACGTCTGCCCAGCCATAGAATGGACGCGCAGTGACTCAGCCCCAGCTGAGTTCCAAAGCTGGAGGAAGATGCTCGCCGTCCGGCCCAAAAGACCATGCTGTGTCCGCATATGATCACGCTCATATGAGGGCTGCCTTCTCCAGGTATCTACAATCAAACATGAGCATGTCAGCAACCCCAACAACTGACTACTTCACAGGAAACTTTCTAATCTACGACTTGAAGACAGAGGAATGCCATCTCCCTACGGCTTGTATCTGTGTGGGAGAGAAACCCGCGCTGGCCGCCATTGATGCAGCACCTATTCGGAAAGAATGAGTCCCAAACAGATCTGCTGGGAGACCCAAGTGCCTCAAAGCCCGCTTTGTCACTGACCAGAATTGATATTTGGTCAGTGGGGATCCGCCAATATGACAAAAAAGGAATCCCGTGTCACTCCCCCTTTTCCCGAGGAATGTCCTCAGCGTTTTTACTGGGCATATTTCTGCCATTGGTGCAGGAAAAATGGCAATGTCCACCCCCTTTCCCCCTTGATCCATTTTAGAATATCTTAACCTAATAGTGACACCTGATTCAGAGAAGGTTACATCCCTATACTGCAGCACTCTGCCTGTGTTATAAGTTTGTGATGCTGCTACCAGTTCCGAAATCCTAAAGGCCCCAAAGAATGCCCTCAAAGCGGCCGCATGAAAAAGCAGAGCTTCATAATATGAAGAGCCTAGCTCAACCCAGGCCGTCCTTAATCCCTTTAGAACTTTGGGAGATACTGGGATCCTCATATCCGGGGCCCTAGGCATCATTCTAGACCAACCCTTGATGGTATGCTTAATTCTCTCATCTGTGGTAGAATCCGCTACACCGCGGATTTTAGCCAGAAATGATAATGCAGCTATCTTGCCCCCTATGGTGCGTGCAGCTAACCCGGACCTGAGCAACACCGCGCAGAATTGCAATATCTGGTCAACTGGAATAGGCCAGTGCTCCCGTAAATTGTAGGTTGACAGGAATTCCTGAAACTGCCTACCTGTCTTGGCATAGACTGCCCTGGTGGCAGGCGCCACGGACTGCCACATGGCCTGCACTATGTTGACCCTCCAATTTCCCAGAGCGTTGCTGGCATCGTTTCCGGCAGTGGCCGCGCCCACGGAGCCAGTTTCCGGAACCTCTGAACCTGCTGACGCGATAAAGCGTCAGCGATATCATTCTTGATTCCAGGCACGTGCCGTGCCCGGAACCAAATGTTATGCGACAAACAATGCAGAGTAAATGCCCTGACCAGCCCCATCACCCTGGGACTGCGCGAGGTCAACATGTTGATGACTTGCACCGTAGCTTGATTGTCACACCAGAAGTGGACCACTGAGTTGGCCATTTCCGTCACCCAGATGTGTGTGGCCACACAAATAGGAAAAAACTCTAGGAATGTTAAGTCTCTGCAGATGCCGTTAGTCAACCAATCTGAGGGCCATCTCTCAGTGCACCACCGATCCTGCCAAATTACTACGAATCCCAGAGCGCCAGCAGCGTTGGAATGGACCTGCATCTCCGCCTCAAGAAGCAGGTCGTGTCGCCAAAAGGACACCCCGTTATACTTATTTAAGAATGAAACCCACATAAGCAGGTCTTGCCGCATCTGGGTCGACACCCAGACCCTATGGTGCGGTGAGTGAAGGCCCTGCATGGCTGTGCACAAACGCCTGATGAAGGCTCTCCCTGGTGCTATAACATGGCAGGCAAAGTTTAAATGCGCAACTATCTCCTGCAATTGGAACAGTGTCACTTTGTGCGAGCCAATCAAAACCTATAGCTTATTGAGAAGTGTCTACAACTTGTCCTGGGGCAATCTGCTGCACTGTGCCACGGAATCCAATTTGATTCCGGGGTAACGTAGGGTAGTAACGGGGCCTTCCGTCTTTTCATGTGCCAAAGGGACCCCCAATTCGTTTGCCAACTCCTGAAACTGCTGCATCAGGAAGTGGCATTGGTTAGATCCCCCCGGCCCAATGAGTAAAAAATCATCCAAGTAGTGAGTCACGTCCTCGAGTCCGGTCCTGTCTCGTAACGCCCATTCCAAGAATGAACTGAACCTCTCGAACATGGCACACGAAATGGAGCATCCCATGGGTAATGCCCTGTCTACGTAAAATTTATCCTTAAAACAAAATCCTAACAGATTGAAGTCACAGGGATTGATGGGCAATATGCAAAACGCAGATTTTATGTCGCATTTACCCATCAGCGCCCCCGCTCCACTATCGCGCACTAATGCTACTGCTGAATCGAATGAGGCATATCTAACAGAGCATAAATGCTCTGGTATGGCATCATTCACGGACGCTCCCTTGGGGAAGGACAGGTTATGAATTAACCTGTACTCCTCAGGTGTCTTCTTTGGCACTATGCCCAGAGGAGACACTCGCAAGTTGGGAATGGGCGGTTTATCAAAGGGGCCCAGTAACCTCCCCAAACTAACTTCTTTCGCAATTTTTTCCCGCACCACGGCTTCCATTGCCTGTATGGAATTCTGATTTTTAGCTATGGAAGCAAACCTTAGTCCTTCATACGGAATCCTAAAACCAGCGGTAAAACCAGTGTCTAAGAACCCTGCATCTTCCTTAACTGGGTAACGTGCCAACAATCGCCTAAGGGGTTCAAGCCTAATTGGACTGGGGCCCTTTGGGAGGCGGCTGTTGTCCCCCGGTGCCCCCTGGTGTTTTGAAGTTGGATCCACCTCGAAAGGTGCCCCTTCCCCTCTTGCCGGACGGGCAGCTATGCGCAGGGTGAATGCCCCCACAAACAAGGCACTCATACCTGTATCTGCAGGGGGATCTTGTGCAGAAGCCACGGGAGCTAAATTCCCAACAGGGCGGGCGGAGTTGAACCCCCCGCCCCGCCGACCCACTCAGGGTGGTGGCGGGTTGAGGCTTTTCCAGAAGGTGACCGCTATCCGCCCGGTCTCCCTGCCCCGGTTTGGCTGGCGTCATAAATTGCAGCCATAAGTCTTTATCCTTAACATCCCACTGCAAGGTGCGGTCGAAGGCGGCCCTTCTACGGAAGGATTCATCATAGGCCAACCAGGCCCCACCCTCGTATTCCCTATACGCCCGATAAATTATATCGAGGTATTTTGTGAGGATGTACCCTTTGGTAGGGAAGCATTGTTGCACAACACCCATATATATTAAGAAAACCGGTAACCAATTGTTCCAGGTCCTGGCCACCCTTTTCTTCCGTAGCTTCTCTGCTTCCCTCTCTGCCATCCTATCTTTGTCAACGTTCTCTGGTTCCTGGAATAATAAGGAAAAAACATCTATAAATTCCCCTTTTAAGATCTTGTCCCTCGTAGCCGGTAAAAGGTGATAACCCAGAGGAGCCGCCGTGCTCCCAGTGGGAATGGCCGACCTTTCTGCGCCTGCTAAGGGGTCCCTGTTTGCCATGATTGACGTGGCCGCCGAACCGACAGGACTCTGCCACACCTCCGCACAAGCCGCCACGACAGCTGACACCTGCGAAGCTGAGGGGCCCCCAACCGGGACAGCCCCTGTTTCTGAAATTGGATTAACCTGTGTTTGAACAGAAGTGTCTGTCGGTGCCTCCGATGTCGCCCTAGTGTCACTTACCGTATTACTGTGACTTACAGCCGACAGACCCAGGTTGTTAAGCTGAGATGGCGCCGTGTCCGAGCTACCCCTGTCACTTCCGCCCAGTGTCGGTCCGCCCTCCCCCATAGAGGATGGAGGCGGAACGTTCACCTGCGGTGTCCCCACTAAAGTTCCGCCCAAGTGTGGTGTCGAATATGCCATCCCAGGCATCCATGGGTACCATCCCCAAGGAGGGAAGGCACTCATAGCCTGCACTGGGGAATTTAAGGTGTTCACCAGCTGCTCACCTGGTCCCTGTGATGAAATGCTCGGGACTGCAGACTGAGATAGCACCAAAGGTCGTGCTTGCTGACCATTCGTTACCTGGGCATCCTATGAGACCACTGCGGAATGAACCTGCCTGTCCATCGCCTGGCTGGAGGAAGCTTCGATAGTATCCAATCTGGAATTGATAGATGACAACAAACTATCTAACTTTTGGTGCCTGGTCTGCCGCTGTGGTGTGAGCAATGAAACCGTCTGAACCTGAGTTGACACGCTTGAGGGTATGCCCCTCCCCTCCTCCAGCGATTGCAGCCATGCCAAAATTACAGCCAAGTCGGGGTTAACTTCCTCGTCAGAGGAAGAATTGCTCCGAACACTAAGCCGTTTCGCCGGTGGCCGCGTGGCTTTCCCTTTCCCTTTCTTTCCCCCAAGGCCCTTACTTGGCGACATGATATCTATTAATACACTGTTGCTGTCCCGCTGTCTTAATCCTGCGTTCAACCACCAAGATAAAGGGCACGAGGCCCACAAGCCTGTATCGATGCTCGCAGCCTGCTTGTGAATGCAGCAATGGAGCAGTGTGATGACCCCACCCAGTAACTAGACTAGAGAATTACTTGTGAATGAAACAATAAAGGAGTGCAAGGGCCCCAGGCCTTCAAATGGCACCACCCAGTGACTAAACTAGGGAATTACTTGTGAATGTAGCAATAAGGCAGTGCAGTGGAACCACCCAGTGGCTAAACTAGGAATTACTTATGAATACAGGAATGGAACAGAGCACTGGCACCCCAATGTCTAAATCAGGAATTACTGGAAGAGATTCCCTCCAAAAACCCAGTAAGGGGCACTAGGCCCTAGCTAACTCCCCCCCCCCCAAAGCCTTTGTAGCAGGGTATGTCCTGTTGAGCAGAGCTGCCCAGGCCTGTCCTGAAGCCCGAAGGAACGCAGTGGGCCCCTCCCAACCCTGTGGGCACAACCCAATGCCGCCCGTCCCCGCAGCGAGGTGACCCAGCGGCAGATTGGAAGAAGCCTGAAGGCACGGGAGCCCGGGACCCGTAGTAAGTAGAAAGGCTGTGGGACCCCCCCCAAACCAGGCCCCCGACACGCTCACGTCCAGCTCCCTGAGAACCAGCTAGTTGTTTCCAAGGGCAGCAGCCTGGATATCGCGAACGCGCAGCCAAGCGGCTGTCCTAATCAAGCCTTGCCACCGGCCGGCGCCCGTGCTAGTGGAGGGGGGGTGAGCGGGATAATGCAGCGCGCGAAGCCAACGGAGCCCCCATGAGCGACCGCGCAGCCTCCAGCAGCCGAGGCAGCCGAAATGGTGCACCGAGAGTGCCTACCCCGCCCCTACAGAACAAGCAAACCTCCCTGTCAGGAGCCGCAGCCGGGCAGCTGCCCAGGTGGGCTAATCCCCGAGGGATTGGCACATCCGCGCCTGTCCCTCGTTAGTGAGCCAGGTATAGGGGGGGCCTGCCGGCCCCCCCTCCAACATGGGGGCAAAATGCCCCAAAGAATTCCGCTGGCGTCGGGGACGAGATCAGCCTCCCGGTCGCCGCCGCTGCAGCCTTCGCCTCCCGCGCGCCTCGTCCGTGCTGGGCCCAGCCGTCGCACGCTTCGCCCCGCAGTTCTGGAGCCGAGCTGAGCTGCGCCTGGAGCCGAGCTGCGCCGAGATGAAGAGGGTAGGCAGGTCCGTTAGCCGGCAATTTAAGCCGCTCGTCCCTGCCCCGCCCAGTGGCACCATACGGATGCTCCAATCAGGAGCATCCCCCTCAGCTCTTTGCCCCCCCAACTGCGAATATCATCCCCCGCCCAACTGGGCTGGGGATTTCACTTAGAGGCCAAGGTCCTTCTTGAATAAAGCAGTATTTGCTTGCCAGCAGAAGAACAGCAGGGAGCGAATCTAACCCCTCTTGGAAGGGAATTTCACAGCTTGGGAGCTGCCATCGAAAAGGCCTCCCTCTGGTTGCTGCAAAACCCACTTCTGATGATGGTGGTTTCATATGAAGTCTTCTCCAGAAGATCTTAAGGATCGGGTGAGCTCATACGAGTGGATTTTGGATGCTCTCAGAATCCCATTATTCTTACTTCTCAGTAAGCATGCATGCTTTTGCCCTGTGCTGCTTTTCACTGTTACTTCTGAGCAAGCATTGGAAGGGCTACTTTTGGAGGGATGCTGTGTGCTCTCAGACGCTCAGTTCCCCGTTTTCTTATGAAGGTTGCTGGCTGCTTGAGTTTCAAAAGACTGTTTGTAATGCTGTGTTGATTTATTCAACACACAAACACACACTGCTTTGATGTTAAATCTAACTTGCCTCAGTTTCTCATTTTGCAATTCTTTGCTGCTGGGCTCAAAATAGTACTTTCCTGTGTTACTGTCCATCTGTGGTGATCCACTTGGGGCTGCCTATGTGACCCTGTCAGTGGACAACAGCCACCGCTGCCAGAAATTATTTATTTCAGGTTTAAGCAGGATAATAGCCAAAATCCATTTTCTTAGGCACTCAAAAGCATGGACACTGAAGGGAGTGTGTTATTTTCTCACGCCCTTGAATAGCAGATCCCACTAGCATATTGCAATATAGTTCTGAAAATCTTCTCAGTTGCCAAGTGGTTTACCATGTAACATGTGTGAGAGAGCTGCTGTTTAAAAAACAGCCCAAGCACATTTTAATCACAAACAACTAGTTCTGCATTCCTTTGGGTACTGGCCAATGATTTCTTTCTTTCCATAATATGCTTGAAAGGATCAATTTCTATCCTTTACTGAGTTTACAATTAAGACCTACATTTTGACCTGAACATAGTGTGTTTCATCACAAAAACACTCCATTCACTTTTTTTAATGTTCCTTCCCTGTTATCCTCCTGATGCTGTACTCTGATATAAAATTTGTGAAACGTCTGAGGCAAGAGTGTCACACTTTGTTTATTTTTACCGTTATCCTGTTGATCTTTTTGACTAAGTAGAGGTGTTAGACTTGCTAGAAAGCTTTTACCTGACACCTTGAACAACACCTGCTGAAAACAAACCCATGACTTTTTCCCCTGCTCTGCTGAATTGAAAGTAAACCTGAAGAAAGCACTGTTATCTAGCAGCAAAATGCAAAAGAAAAATCGAATGAGGGATAATAACAGAAGTCATTTGTCCTTGAAAATAAATAAAATGAGCTGTAAACCTATACGAACATTTAATTGATTCCAGGTAAAAAGAAAATGCCATGTGTTTCAGTTTGATAGTATAATAGCTTCCCTGCTTGCTTATGAAAGGAGTAATCAGTTTCCTGGCTTCCTTCAGGGCAAAGGTTTGTTTTTTTTAATGTTCTGTATGTTTTAGAGAAAAAAACTAAAATCTTTTTCAGAACTGTTATTCAGTGACACTGCTAAATTTGGTTAAAATCTATTAAACAGCTTTGTTGACATGGGGGAGGAGAGAGGCTGGGTAAAATCCAGTGTCACATGAACAGCCCCTAACCCTCCAGAGCAGATTTTGTGGGTGACAAAAGCCCCTTCCTATTCTGCTAGTAGAAGCAATTCAGGCAGCGGAAGGACTTACTTGGACACCACCCGGTATTCACTGAAGTCAGGCCCCTCTTCATCACTGAGTGAAATTCTGTTGCTTCTTCTACAGCAGCGGGACAGGTCACAGGATTCTCAGGAGCTTCAAAGATTGGAAACTGCCATCTAGAGGGTGACAATTCAGTAGGATTGTGCCCTAAGAAGTTTTTTTCTTTTGGTACGTCTGAAAACCTCAGGGTCCCCCCTTCCTCCAACATGCTAATGCCTTCTTTTTCATGCATGGTATCACTATGGCTACATAAGAATGGCACTCTGAGCATTGATTTTGCTATGAATATATATAATGATACTAGAGTAATCTAGTATCCTAGTTGCTAGGTAACTTGGATAGAATGGACCCTTATTTGCCCTTGAGGTGCATAATCCAACCTATAAATGGTCCATTAAAAAAAAGTTCTCCCCTGTGTAGTTATCTAATCATACAATGAATATAGTAGATATGAGATGAGATATTGCAGGCACTCCACACCTTACATTTTGTTGCAAATCCCACTTGTTTCAAGTTTAAAGGGATTGCATCTGTTGTTCATTATGTGGTGCTTGAGGAAATGTATCTACATTTCAGACCAGGAAAAAAGGTAAGACCCAATTAGAGACCCATTGATTTCAATGTAATTTAGTTCTGACTAGCTTTTGTGTCAGGATTTTTCTTTTTAATATGCCTGAATATTTTTTCGACAAGATTGTATCTTGATTTAGCAATTCCCCATGAACAGAAATATTAATGTTACATCTACAGTAGCCCAAACATACTTCCTTCCTACATAATCTGTGCATTTTCATATGTACTTAAAGCTGACCAAGACCAAAATCAAAGGTCTGTAGAGGTGGAAAGAATCAGCTTTCTTCTATTAACATTTTATCATTTTCATGAGAAGGTTTGGGGTTGTTGTTGTTGTTTAAAAACAACAACAAAGAAAAAAAATCATCTGCTTTTTTGTCTTTCTTTTTTCAGGTATAGTTGCATAAAGTCTTGCAGAAATATGAATATGCATGTGCAGATGTATCACAGATGAATGCAGTAATTTTATCCTCTAGGTTGTTCTGCTTAACTCTGTATGGTGTGACATATTGTCTGATTGCTTTGGAATTTCTTAGAAGTTCAGTGCTACAGTTGTTATTAAATATGGAACAATGTATATAAACATAGAAGTTTCTGCCTCACACACATGGACAGAAGAGCATAGTCACAAAGACGACTCAACTGGGGTTGTGCAAGAAATTCATTCTGTCAATTTTTTTTTATTTTATGTTTTTATAGTTTTACTTAATTTGCACCTTCCAGACCCGAATTGGATTTGAACACAATTTGCGGCCAGAAAACACATTTCTGAGCTTGTGATGCATTTGACATTTAAAACTTCACTTACAATCTGTGCACATTGGAAAAAACTGTAGTCAATGGGTGCAAATATCCAAAAAATGAATGTATTTTAAAATGTGCTCATACAGATTTCCATACAGTTAGTATTGTTTAAATAACATTCCTGTGAAACGGGACAGAATGAGCCTGTCTTCCAAAAACCAGCAATCTCAGCAAGACTGAGATTGACAGGTCTGTCTATGCCTAGATTCAAAGAAGAGATTATCTTATAGGTTTGAACCAAAGAGGGATAATGGGTTTTTTTTTGTGAATATTAATTGCAGCTTCAAAACAAGAATCCTTTCAGAAATTATTATTATTATTATTATTATTATTATTATTATTTTCAAACGTAGTCCTGAGCTGAAGAGAGGCATGTTTTATCAATGACATAATCAAGTTGCCAAATCTAGTTTGGTATGGATTGCTACAGTGTCGTCCCATTCACTAACTGGGTTTGGATGACACAATAACCAATGGTGGGTTAAATAGTCAACAGTTGGTTATTGTGTCATCTGTCGGGACTTTTTCACACCATGGTTGGTTATTCGGCTGAAATAACCAACGTTGTGCAGAGTTCTTTATTTGAATCAACCGCTGGTTAATGTGTTGTGTGTCGGGCACTGTTGACTATTTCGGCGCACACACTTGGTTAGTCTTGGTGACTACAGAGTCCCCTGGCAAGACCGACCAAAGCAGCAGCTGCCACTCTAGTCCAGCTGGCAGAATTCACAATGGCTAATGGGATGCCAGCAGGAAGACTGAGGGGAGGAGAGAGGATGGGGGATGTGTCAATCAAATGCACCATTGACTAATAGTCAACTCGACGTTGGCTGTAATCCACACCAAGGTTGATTACAGTCATGTCGTGTGGGGAGTACACCCTCGATATCAACCGGGGAGTTGACTGTTACCCACCATTGACTATTGTGTTGTTCAAACACAGTCACTATGTGATCCTCATTTGGCAGGAATCAACAATCTGACTAAACTATAAAGAAAACAATGCAGTAATTCAAAGAAAATGAATAATGCCAACAGAAGAGAGGGCCACAGTGAACACAACTGAACAGACTTGAAAAACTCTGAACTTAAAGGAATTTTTGGAATGGTTGGCCATGCCCAACTGCTGTAAATGTTATTTTCAGCCCCCAAATCAAAATATATTAACATTCCTCCAGCACTAGTTCATACTTCATAGTGCAAAAAGTGGGTCCAAAGCAACTTGCCTTTAATAAAAGCCAATTAAATAGTTGTTCTTGATTGCTTATTTATGGTGGTGAACAGCAGAATTTGAATCCAATTATTCCTATGTTGTTTTCTAACAATATTTGCAGTAAATGTTAAAATGTTATTCCAATGGGTTTGTACTTTCAGATTCTAAGGCCTAATTCTCCTCTCCAGTTTTGGCATTGCACATATAATACAGTGTGAAAACTCCCTTGCATTTCTGTACAATGAATTTTCTATGACTCTCTCGTGAGATGTGAGACTTACTACATTCATGGCATGCATCCCTCAGAAGCTACAGTTTTGCATGTGTGATAAATCATAAATCTTGTCCCAAAAGATACCATGTAGAGTGGTCACTTTTCACATTTTTGCAGTAAGTGGGCCTTTTTAACAGCCAGTAGGAAGCTGCTGTTTAATGTATTCATATTGGGGAATGTGCTATTGGGCAGTTTATTTCCCCTGAAACAATTATCTCAATCCTCACTTTTGCCTCTGCAAGATTGGGGAATGAAACAAGTTAAATTCATGTTTCTTTGTAGCTGGAAATGTACATATTTGGAGTTTTGTTAAGAGTTCTCCAATAATTGCAGACCCAGTTATGAATCAAGCTGTGGGAGCTTGCCCATCACTCCTTGTGATTTGTTGAGAACTCATTCCTGTTAAAACTAAGAGTGTAGAAGATGTAAGACAGCAATTAGCATTCTGGTTTGTTTTAGGATACTTATTAAATTTCTTTCAAGCTATCAGATGAGTGCTGAATTAAATACTTATTAATGTTTATGCAGAAGTTTTAGTGCTTTGCCCTATGAAGAGGCTTCTGCATAGGTAACACTTAATTGCTCCAATTTTCGAAGCCACATTTTTTGCTACTTTTTATATATGATTTGACCTAAGTTTGTTCTCTTGCAATCAAAGGAAACATATTGTTCAAACATCTCTAATTAAGATTATTCATTATTCACAGCATAGTTAATTTATCATTCCAAAATGAAATGAAATAATAATTCCATGCTTTATCTTCCCCGTTAATGCTTATTTTATTGATTTAATGGAAACTTAAGCAAAGACTGTGCAGCTTCAGAAAGACATAATTGAAAAAGCATTGCAAGCTGAACATGTAGCAGTTTTGGAATTGAGATGGTGGTGCTTCTTGTAACATTCAAAGGGGAGCTTGTTTATCTGCTACCTGTGGCAAGATTACCTGTGGTGGCAAACAGCAGTAGAGGATCCCTTCTCAGGACCTGCCTACTATTCTGCAGGCATTCCGAGGTGGGAAGGGTTGGTAGAAGCTGAACCTTGCTAAGAAGAGCAAGCTACATTTTTTTCTCCATTGAAAGAATAGGAAGTAAGAAAAGGGGAAGCCATTGTTCCTTGCTACCACAGAAGTACCCCTTCTGCCAAATATGTTCAAACAATTTCATCCTGCACTTCCCAGAATCAACAGAATAGTGGTGCCCCCAAAATCAGCAAAAGTTCAATTTGGGCAACTTTGTGTCCAACCCTATTTGTACTACAAATGTTATGCTTTGTCCACAGTCAAAAGCAAGTAATGAAACCTTTTACTGAAAACAATAATGTGTGTGTGTTGGGGGGAGGGGGTTGGAATAAAGGACAGGATTGAACCAGAAAGTCATACTTGAAAAAATTAATGCAGAAGAGCCTGTGGAGGTAGCTAGAAAAATATCTGTCACATATTTTGTGACAGATATTTGTCTGTCACGTATATGCAAATACTCTTCAGAGCTGTAGAAACACATGATTTGATATTTAATCTAACTATTCAGAGTATACGTATTATGCAAAGGCTTTCTAGGAATCCTTTTATGTAGAAATATCTTTGGTTTTGTCACACTAAAAGCATCGCTATCATGCCAAAAAAAAAAAGAGAGAGAGAAAGGGGGGGGGGAGGAATCAGGGCTGTTCCTCTAATTCCTTTAGAGCTTGAAAGTAGCAGTATTTCAGACACCTATTGCTTGGAGGAGCTCCCTGTCAAGTGGTGCAAGGGATGGACCTTGAAGCCAAAGTCCAGGGACCCCACAGCCCAGGGAGCCCTCAAATGACCACCCAGTGAGAAGCAGATGATGTGGCCAGTGGCAAACAAACCCAGCATTAGAATCTGTCTTGGGATGGTCATGCTGGGGTCCACCAGAGTGGACACTGCTGAGGACGCTCACAGGATGCTTCAGATTTTTAAACATTTACAGTGAGGGAGCAGGACATGCACATGCTTGCAGATCCTCATTTTATTGTTGTTTTTTTTACTTTAAAGGTATATTATCCTTTCCTATACCAAAATGGTATTCGCCCAAGTAAATGTATTTAGAATTAGGGCAGCAGAAGCAGACTTCATTTTATTCCTTTTGCCAAGATAGCATTAAGATTTAAGTAGTATTAAAATGTAAAACTACACATGCGAAGAGTATTATTATTATTATTTTTAAAATCAGGGTTGTAGGGTGACCATATTTGAGAAATCAAAAAAGAGGGCACCCAGTGTGGGGGTGGGAAAGCGGCTTTCCGGGGTCTCTGGAAAGCATGTCATTCACCCCCACCACCTTAAAATCCCCAAATGGAGCGCAAAAGGGGAAAGAGTGTCATTCCCGCTGTCCACTGCTCCAATCAGGGCCTTTGCTATAATATCTGGGAATGGCATGCTTTCCCCTTTCAGGCCCTGATTGGAAATGACCCTCCCATCATGCTAATGCAGCTTTAAAAGGGAAAGCGTGTCTTTCCAGAACATTATAGAAAATTACAGACACCCAGGATAGAACAAAAACCAGGATAAATCCAGGAAAATCCTGACAGTCGGTCACCCTAATTGTTTTGTTCTCTCTAACATATCAGGAATGTAGAACTAGTTGTAAAGTAAGGAATGGCAGGGAGAGGAGAAGAGAAATGTTGCTGGTGCACTTTGCTATGGAAGTAATAAACATGGCCTTCTAAAGAGACCCCCCTCCATAAAATCATTAAGTCTCGGCACTAAAATGATGTAGGCAGGCACTCCACTGTATCTGACAGCCTGTTACTGGTTCAAACCTTTATCCAGCATGTGTGTTTTGCATGTGTTTGCGTGTGATTTTGGGGAGGGCAGTAGGAAGACCTGATAGCAAAGACCTTGTCTTTGAGGCCTGGACTGCTCTATGTTTAAGGCAATGGACCCTCCTGAACTTGTTCAATGGCAATCCATTGCCACTGGTGATCATAGGGGACGTCGTTTTTAATGCCTTTCAGGAATGGATTCATCTCCACTCTTCATATTACAGAGCTGGGGTAGGCAACATAGTGCCTGTGAGCACCCATATGCCTCAGGACATATGCCTTGGCACCCACTGTGCCCCACTAATCCCACATGTTTGTTTGTTTTTAAAATAAAATGCATTTTCTTACTAGCGGACGAGATATGCCTGCAAATACTTTCAGGATTAAACACACACATACCCCATGCATATGACCCGTTAACATGTGTATGAGGAGCAGGACCATGTCTGCAAAGGGGAAAATCTATCTGTGTAGGCTGAAATTCCTGCCCAATTAGGGTTCTCAGTTGCACAGAGTCCTATGCACCTCATCAACACCAACATTTAGACATTGAGGTATGTGACACTGGAGGTATGTGACACTGGAGCTAGAAATCGCAGTCCTGCTCCCTCTCCTCCCATTAGTCCCTCCAGCATAAAGCTAAGGTGTGATGGCACATATATCACTCACTTCTTACAGTTGTTGCCTACTCCTAATGCATTTTGTGGATGGGACAACATGAAACAAAGCAGTGATAGGGTGTTGTGTGTGTGTGCATGCTTAACCTCAATGGGACTTACTCTTGCGTAGACATGCATAAAATATTGCATTGTTAGTTGCTTTTTGACCAGTGGTGGCCCAGGTATTGCATCCATCCCTACCATAGATTTTGTGGCCTCCACAGCACTTGAGAAAGACCTGGGACTTGCCTGAGAATTGACTTTTGCCAGGCTAGCTCTGCTTTCAGGCAGTCCCTTCCACCCTCTGCTGCATCTCTATTTTGGACTTTCTTTCCCTTTTGTTGTGTGGATGCCTCCTGGATGAGGAAACAATCAATTTTTAAACTTGGGGTTACTGTTTTAAAAAGAGATGGGAAAATAAAAAATAAATAATCACAGAAAATAGAAAGAGCAAAGTATTATTTTGTATACTTTAACTTTATCTAGAAACCTGTTTAAGCTGTTAGATCCAATTCAACTTTTTACAGGATCTGTGGTTATTAGAAGAATTCTAAATGGTATTTCATATTCAATGCCTTTCTAAATATTTACATACAATTACACAAACAGCCAGAACTCACGCTTCTTTTTTTCAAAGTTAACTTTCCCAAAAGCAAAAGTAAAAACCATATTTAGACTTTATATCCTTCGAAAGCTTCTCTCCTTCACTTCTACAACTGTTTGGAGGTCTTACTAGACATAGTCTATTTATAGTTAGACTTTTTAAAAAAAGGGTTTTGACAAAATTCTTGACCAAAAGCTCTTAATGCTATGGGATTAAAGGACAACAAAATACTACTTAAAATTAGGAAGCACAAGCTAAGAATCAATGGACAGTTTTCATAATAGGGTAAAGTAAATTGTGAGATTCCCCATGGACACATATTAAGACAAGTACTATTTGTAGCTCTTTCTTGTAAGTAAGGAGTCAGAGACAAAAAGAAAACTAACTTTACAGATTATTATTATTATTATTATTATTATTATTATTTATATGCCACTTTTTTTCCAATACTGGGACCCAAGGTGACTTACAAATTAAGACATGTGCAGTTAAAACAAATATATACAAAAATTAAAAATATAATTAAACATAGTACAATTTTAAAATATTTAAAACTTTAAAACATTTTAAATACACATAATTAAAAAATCCAAACTATAAGCAGTACATCCACAAAGGTCTGAACTACTCCCCAAAGGCCTGCTCCAAAAGCATACCAAGGAGGGAGCCAGTCTAGCTTCATGAAAGATGCTATTTTATAGGGGTGTGCATCGGATCGGATCCGATCCACGATCCGAATCCGATCCGACCCAAAATCGGGAAAATCCGATCCGATCCGATCCGATCCGGACAACCTCCGATCCGATCCGATCCGATCCGATGAGGTCCGATCCGGATCGGACGCCATTTTGAATGCTTTTTCCCATAGCCAAGTATTGTTTTACAAAAACGCCTATAACTTTTTCATTTTTAAAGATAGAAGGATGAAACTTGGGCACATTGTAGACTGGTTAGGGGTAGTTATCTGTGAGAAATTTCAGAAAGATTGGTGCATGCATTTTGTGGCAATTAATTTTTTAATAAATACCCAGGAATGCCTATAACTTTGTCATTTTTAAAGTTACACACATGAAACTTTGCCACATTGTAGGGGGTACCTTGGGACCTATGTGTGTGAAATTTCAGAAACGTAGGTGCTTGTCTTGTGTGGCAATTAATTTTTAGAAAAATGGGTAGTAGTGGGGTAAATACAGTTACGCCTCCCATTTTTTTATTTTTGAAGATACAAACAGGAAACTTGGGCACATTACAGGTACCACTTGCCTTGATATGTGTGTGAAATTTCAGAAACATTGGAGCTTTCCTTGTGTGGCAATTAATTTTTGAAACAATGAGGAAAGAAACACCTATAACTTTGTCATTTTTAAAGTTACACACATGAAACTTTGCCACATTGTAGGTGGTACCTTGGGACCCATGTGTGTGAAATTTCGGAAACGTAGGTGCTTGCCTTGTGTGGCAATTAATTTTTTAATAAATACCCAGGAATGCCTATAACTTTGTCATTTTTAAAGTTACACACATGAAACTTTGCCACATTGTAGGCGGTACCTTGGGACCTATGTGTGTGAAATTTCGGAAACGTAGGTGCTTGCCTTGTGTGGCAATTAATTTTAGAAAAATGGGTAGTGGTGGGGTAAATACAGTTACGCCTCCCACTTTTTTTATTTTTGAAGATACAAACAGGAAACATGGGCACATTACAGGTACCACTTGGCTTGATATGTGTGTAAAATTTCAGACAGCTGGGTCCAGGCATGTGGTGGCAAGGTATTTTTGAAACAATGAGGAAAGAAACGCCTATAACTTTTTTATTTTAAAAGTTAGAAGTCTGAACATTGCTCACTTTGTAGATGGGTTAGGGGTAGATATGTGTCAGAAATTTCAGAATGATAGGTCCAGGCATTTGATGGCTATGGAATTTTTAAATTACATGTTTCAAAAAAATTTCTACAGAGGCCAGGTCTTCCCCTCCCGCTTCCCGCGAAGAAAAGGAAACACTCTCTCGTCTCGATCCCTTTGAAGTTGCTAGTAGTATCCATTACAGGGCTCGTGTTTCCTTTCCTCCTTTCACTTTTCAAGCAGAACGGCTGAGCCTAGCTGAGTTTTGCAGCCATGCGTGCAAGGAAGGATCACTCTGGTCTCGATCCCTTTGATCCTTGGTAGTATCCATTACAGGGCTCGTGTCTGCTTTCACTTTGTACTCAAGCAGACACGAGCCCTGTAATGGATACTACCAAGGATCAAAGGGATCGAGACGAGAGAGTGTTTCCTTTTCTTCGCGGGAAGCGGGAGGGGAAGACCTGGCCTCTGTAGAAATTTTTTTGAAACATGTAATTTAAAAATTCCATAGCCATCAAATGCCTGGACCTATCATTCTGAAATTTCTGACACATATCTACCCCTAACCCATCTACAAAGTGAGCAATGTTCAGACTTCTAACTTTTAAAATAAAAAAGTTATAGGCGTTTCTTTCCTCATTGTTTCAAAAATACCTTGCCACCACATGCCTGGACCCAGCTGTCTGAAATTTTACACACATATCAAGCCAAGTGGTACCTGTAATGTGCCCATGTTTCCTGTTTGTATCTTCAAAAATAAAAAAGTGGGAGGCGTAACTGTATTTACCCCACCACTACCCATTTTTCTAAAATTAATTGCCACACAAGGCAAGCACCTACGTTTCCGAAATTTCACACACATAGGTCCCAAGGTACCGCCTACAATGTGGCAAAGTTTCATGTGTGTAACTTTAAAAATGACAAAGTTATAGGCATTCCTGGGTATTTATTAAAAAATTAATTGCCACACAAGGCAAGCACCTACGTTTCCGAAATTTCACACACATGGGTCCCAAGGTACCACCTACAATGTGGCAAAGTTTCATGTGTGTAACTTTAAAAATGACAAAGTTATAGGTGTTTCTTTCCTCATTGTTTCAAAAATTAATTGCCACACAAGGAAAGCTCCAATGTTTCTGAAATTTCACACACATATCAAGGCAAGTGGTACCTGTAATGTGCCCAAGTTTCCTGTTTGTATCTTCAAAAATAAAAAAATGGGAGGCGTAACTGTATTTACCCCACTACTACCCATTTTTCTAAAAATTAATTGCCACACAAGACAAGCACCTACGTTTCTGAAATTTCACACACATAGGTCCCAAGGTACCCCCTACAATGTGGCAAAGTTTCATGTGTGTAACTTTAAAAATGACAAAGTTATAGGCATTCCTGGGTATTTATTAAAAAATTAATTGCCACAAAATGCATGCACCAATCTTTCTGAAATTTCTCACAGACAACTACCCCTAACCAGTCTACAATGTGCCCAAGTTTCATCCTTCTATCTTTAAAAATGAAAAAGTTATAGGCGTTTTTGTAAAACAATACTTGGCTATGGGAAAAAGCATTCAAAATGGCGTCCGATCCGGATCGGACATCTGGTCCGATCCGATCCGACCAGCCTCCGATCCGATCCGATCCGATCCGACCCCCCAGGTCCGATTCCGATCCGCTATCCGATCCGATCCGGGGGGTCAGTGCACATCCCTACTATTTTATGTTAACTTCTTTTTCCCGTACCACCTAAAACAGAATTTGCTTTCGCCTTCCCACCTCTACAGCTCACTGATTTTAGCTTTTAAATGAGTTTTCTGGCATAGCATAACTCATTTCTGTGCTTTATCTCCAAGATCCAAATGGGGTTCATAAGAGTGGACAACTGCATATTAGGTTCAATGGGGTTATAGTTAGTAATAAATTGGATTTATCAATGTATGGAGAGACACAGAGAATCAGAAGGGCTCTACCTCTCTGTGACTCCATTGTGACCTTGCCTTCCACCTTTTCAACACCAGCCCAGGGATTCCAGAGTTTCAGCCTCCAAGCAATTTCAGGTATCTAAATAGCAGATGATCAGTTATTATTATTATTATTATTATTATTATTATTATTATTATTATTTCCTAGAACTAGGTTTGTAGCTGTGATATCCTTTTCTGCCTTTTTCTCTACCCAAAGCTTCTTTTCTCTTCTCTGGGACATATGAGGTACTAATCAATGGCAGGGCCTGTAAGTGTGGCCAAAATGTCTTTTCATTGGGACCATTAGAACATTTTGGTATTAGCAAACTCAATCAAAATAATAACAGTTTATGAGCCTTAGAGTATATATTAGGGTATATATTAGCTTGGTTAAGTTTTTTTTAAAGTTCCCTATTCATTATTTCAAGTACACACACACACACAGAGTTTTCAGTAAGACAGGAATAAGTGGTTTCCATTGGCCTGCAGAAGTACTGTGAGGAGAAAGTATTGGAGATTTGTGATATTTTTGTAATATCTGTCAGTTTATCAAGAAATAGACACATTGCACATGAGAGAGAGAGCAAATTATCACCCTGGCATGCTACATACTGCTAATCTTTAAAGTAGCTAATCTTTAAAGTAGACACACACACACACACACTGCTGTTTCTCTGTCTTCTCCTAGGATGGGCAGTTGCAAATCTACAGACTTCTCTCTTCTTTTCTGATTACTTTATACTCCTGACACTAGTATTCTTCCTTCACCATTTAATATGATAATGCAAATCCCCTAAAACCTTACCACGTTAAGGATTGGATCATCACACAAATCTGTGTGGCCCAGGTTGTCTACACAGCAGGTTGTGGGAGGAAACCTCAGGCTTATTTCCCCACTCCCACCATATAAATAACATGTAATCCAGGGCATCAGTGCAGCAATGCAAACATGGACTATTTGTATAGGTCCCAGGTATCATTTCAGGTTGTATCCATGGGGTGGGGCAGGGAAGACAAGATTATTCACAAACCCAAGGCCTTCCCCATGTCCTGTCATGTGGGTAACCTACACATCCAGTCTCTGTGTAAACCACTGCTTAGGCAAGACAAACCGGTAAAATGAATGTGCGACTATTCAGTATTTCCATTCTAATATAAATGGCAGTTTACTGATTAAAAGTGTTGTAATAGTTTCTGAATCAAAGGAGTGTTCTTAATTTCTTATGCCATTTTTCTTAATTTGACCGTGAATGTGACTTTCAGAAGCCTGGTGAAAGATTGTTCCTTTTCATTATAAATTTGTTGAATTCCATGGGATCCCATTCTACGAATTCTTTTTGTTTTTCCAGGCATAGTGGCATAATGTACCCTTAATGGTTAATTTATATGAAGAGATTACTATGTTAATTTATACTGTCTTGGCATAATTTATACAGTGTATGTGTTGGTTTTAATTGGGCAAAAATTAAGTTTGTTTGATTGCCTTATAGCAGCTAAGAACTATTCATGTTGATAAATCCTCCTCTTATAGAACATTTTACTGAACTAATGTGACCACTAGAGATTGCTGATTAGCAGTATAAGGAAAATCAAGCACAATTTTGCTTTACTAAAGTTTAATTGGGGTTGTTCTTTAGACGCATAATAACTCTATATTTTTGTATCAATCCCGTTGCAATGACTGAGACAAAAATACCATGGAACTTGGCATATGCCATACTTTGGTAACGGTTGATTTACGGTTTGGGTTTGTGAATTGCCCATAGAGGTTCAGCTATTAGGCATTATTTTAAAAATGAAATAAATAAATAAACAGTGCAATACTATGTAAGTAAATCCCATTAGCTTCAATGTGACTTACTCCCAAGTAAGTATCTAGGATTGTAGCCTTAGGTAAAATACAATAAAAGAGGCCTACTGCTGTAAATTATATTATGGATTTAGAAACCTCTACTGTTGTGATCTGATAACAGAAAGTCACTGAAAGGAGTATTGGAATAATAGTGGGAGGTCAAATTCTAAATATATTCTGAAGCCCCAGGCTTAACCCACTCTTTGAGAGGCATTTTGACAACTAAAACAAAAGGCAGGGACCCTTGTCATACCCTACTAATCCTACACCTGAACTGTTGTGAAATTGAGTGTGGAGTTTGTTTATTTATTTTTTTAGCTATATTAAAGATAAATCCTTAAAATGAAGATTGTTGAGGATTTAACAAAAATGCCTTCTACTATTCAGGTAACTAGAAAATGAAATCTATCAATAATAGATGCCATCTCTGACTATAAAGTGTCAGAGCTGCAATCTTCTTGCAATTCATTTGTTGTTTGCAGATGCTATCTAATAAATGGTAACAATATTACATAGAATGCCATGTACGTGCATACTGGAAATATTTCTGTCAATATTTAATCACACCATTTTCTAAGTGTAACACATTTAATAAATATCTCATGCTGGTCAAATCAAGGTGAGATGGCAGCCTCCTCTTTAAACATTCAAATTAGTTTCAGTTAAGTTTACATAATTAAGGCTGCAATCTTATACACACTTACCTGGGAGTAAAACATACTGAATTTAGTGGAACCTACTTTTGAAACTACACTGTTGCATTGCGAACCTATGACACTTACCTGGGAATAATCCCTATTGAACACAGTAGTATTTGCTTCTGAGTAAACATTTATAAATTTGGGCTGTAAATTGTATTCCACATTCTCAATTGATACTAATATTGTGATAGCAAGACGATTTAACCCCCCCACACACACACACAAACACTGTAGATACATTTGGATATTACATTTTAATTATCTGTCATGCAGATCCACATCTGATTACATTAAATGCTTTTGTTTATGCCGATCCATCTTGTGCATGTCCCATTGACTTCAGTAGAACTTACTTTTGAAAGAATGTGCTTTAGCATAGTAGCCTGACAGTGCAATCCAATGCATATTTATTTGAAAGTAGGTCCCACTATGTTCAATTGACTCTCATGTAAATGCTCTCAGTATTGGAAACTTACAATGCAAGCCTAAGCGTATTTACACAAAATGTTCAATATGTTCAATAGGATAGTGTGTTCATAGAAATCACAGCCTTAGATTGAAATAACATATGGGCCCCAATCAAACATATATCATGTATTCTTGAGTCCTTGGAAATCAGTGGGGATATGCATGCTTAACTCTCAGACTGTGGCCAATAAAATGGCTCAATTCGGACAACACAATAAACAGCTGGGGTGGGGGAAACAATCGTCAGTTGTTTTGACTATCATGTCGTCCGAATGCTGCCATAGTCAACTCAGCGCTGATCCTAATCCACACCACAGTTGATTATTTATTACCATGTTGTGTGGGGAGTACCCCCTAGATTACCCCACCATTGACAATCGTGTCATCTGAATTGCGCCAATGAGATTTATTGGTTTAACTTGGTGAAACCAGTTTCTTGTCATCTACATTAAAGCTGTGTTGGTGCCTTCCTTTTAGCCATCCCACAACACACAACTCATGTAAACAGGCATTACATACTAGAGCTATTACTTAGGGTGTTTCCAGATGGAGGGCTCCTAGTGCCACCAATCAAAAGCAATTATTATGTACAATTGTTCCATCTTTCTCTTCTTAAATGGTTTTTCCTTGTAAGAAAAAAGATAGAAGAAGTGGTGAGAAAACATGGGAGTGTAAAAAAAAAAGGAAGAAAGAAAGAAAGACAACAATGTCTGCATCCCCTATAGAACTCCATAAACAAGTCAATGTGATTGCACAATAAACGCCTTGTCGGTTAGTGCCCATGATGTTACGTTTCTTGCATAGTTGTTTCCTAAATTATGTTGTTTAATCATATTTCAGTAATTAACCCAGCTGCATGTCATATTTAAAACCTCCTTTTTAAATATGTAGGGAGACTTATTTGGTTGTGTACATTATTTCTGTAAAAAATATAATCTTGATACAATAAAAATTGGACATACAGAGTAGCTTTCATTTCTGTTTGTCGAAAGGTTTCAGCATCACATAGTATCATAACTTTTCATATCCATGCATTTCTATACATTGGAAATGCACTTTGTGTTCTAAACAGATTTCATGTACCTCCCAGATATACATTTGTCATCACTGATATTTATATAGTGCTTTTCCTAAGTGCTTAAAGCTCTTTATGTTGGGTACTCCAATATGCATTATCTTTTGAAAAGTTAATGCTTTTCTGAAACTGGAATATAGACAGAACAATATAAAGGAAGAAATGGTTCTTTGCAATCCCCTTTGTCCTTTTCTCAGTCTTAATTTTTGAATTGCCAGTAGTGGGATGCGCAGCTGAAATAATAAAAATGGCCATGTGAAGCTTCCCTTTCCCATAAGAACACTGTCTAAAAGTCCAGGGTCTAAACTGATTTAGCAGCACCACTGAAATTAAACAGGGTAGATCATATTCAGGGGTCCTTCTCCATGAGACCCTGCCAAATGAAGTGAGTCGGGTGGCTACCATGAGGAGGACCTTCTCTGCTGTGGCACCACGGCTATGGAATGAGCTTCCTAGAGAGGTTCGCCTGTAACCTACGGTATCCTCTTTCCAACATCAGGTGAAGACCTTTTATTTTCCCAGTATTTTAACATTTTACCATCCTAGTCTTTTAACTTTGCTGTTTTAAACCTATATTTTAAATTTGTGCATTGCTGCTCAGTTTTGTTTTGGTGAAATGTCTGTAGAGATTTTTATTTATTTATTTATTCATTCAATCATTCCTTATTGTCCTTATTGCAAATTCCTCACTTCTCACTTTGCAATCTTATGTTGCACAATTGCCTAACAAAAAGTGACAATCAGAAATGAGTGTATTCTTGAATTTTGGGGACAGAAGAAAATCCAGCTTGCAAAATTAAAGTTTTTAATATATATATATAATGAAAATTGACATCTCTAGAGTGCCTTGTGTTCCATTTTCCCCATTAGTTGTAGCACATTCTGTTGCGGGTTTTTGATTTACAGTCTCAAATAGGCTTCAAAAATATAATAGAACATCTTTAATTAAATCCCAAAAACTCACATTCAGGGATAAATAATAATCCATCAGCTATTTCATTCTCTTATAGTACCCAAGAGGACTTGACAGTCTTAATCACTTCAGCCATTTATACCTTCATTTTAGCTCTATTTCAGTCAAGCCATTTAGTGGAGTTTATCTAAATTACAGTATCTTTTTTTATCACACGTCTGGAGCTGTAACACAGAAACTAATTTCTGGTGCAAAATGGAATATCTCAGAAGCACAGACATCAGTAGCAGAGGCGCATTAGAATGAAAAGTTACCTGTCACTAACTGATATTTGTCTCTGTAATGAGCTGAACCAGTCAAGAAATGTGGCTGTAATAAAATTAGGAACCACCAGCAACACAACAGAATGCTAAGCATAAAGGAACATGACATTGCTTGCATTGTCAGTACCAGAGTTCTTCTGCTTGGGAAGCAAGGGCCATTTCACTCATCTGACGACAATGCCTGATGCAGTGTATTTTAAGTTAATGGCATATCACATGAAGACCAGTTGCATTATCCTATAAGCTTCTTCACTCATGCAATTAAGGTCCTAGTTTAACGAGAGCTGAGTCAAGGTTTATTGCCTCCCCAGGTAGGGCAAGGCAAGGTGACAGTGTTCCTGCAGGAAGCAAGTGAGAAGCTGTCCCAAAACCTATTGCATCCAGTGGTGCAATTAAGTTATTGCAAACTCTGGACTTAATGGTCTTATAGACGCTTCCTTCTTTAGATGACAATGCATGTTACATCACTTATTTGAAATTGTGGCGAGAAAAAGCCAGCTCTGATCCATCCGGAGGCCCTCCTGCTCATTGTGTTCCAAACTCCTGCCTTGAGAGCACCCCTGTCAGAAGCATGACAGAAAATTCTGACGCACATCCTCCCTTTGCATTTTGCCACCGCAGCATGATAGCCCAGACATCTGCAGGCTTTACGTGCAAACAGAAGGTGCAGCTCAGGACCTCATGCAACACTCAAGAGGGTGCTCTGATACTCTGATACCGGAAGTAGGGATGAGTGAAAATTCCAGATTGGTTCAGTTCTTTAAAAGCATTTACCAGAATTTGCAAAGTTCTTCATAATTGGGACAACAAATAAAAAAGAACAAAAAAAGAACTTGAGATCAAAAGAACAACGTGGGAGAAACCATCTATGTAGGCAGAAGCTTTGAGTCCTTTGCTCATAAAAGTCTGGGTTTGACTCCCTGTGTACTGAGGCCATGTTTGTGGTGCTGAATTAGTGGTGCTGCCTCTTTTTTCTGACAGGCTTGTCACCTTTAACAGCTATTTGGCAGGCAGGTATGTCATCGGCCTCTCCATGTTGGGAGAGTAGCTGTAAGTATTAGATTTGGTTGAAGTGAGACTTCAGTTCAGTTTTATAAGAATTTACCAACATTCTCAAAGTTCTTCATATTCTGGAGAGAAAGTACTTGGGATCTGAAACAATTTAATCTGGGTGAAAGCAAAACTGACTGGTTCGCCTGTCCTTAACTGGGAACTGACCATTGTGAAAGCAATGTGAGAGTTTAGAATGTCACACTGCTTTTAGGCCAGTGGCCATTGAATTGTGCTATCCAAGAGAGCTGCATAGTTTGTCTTTATGGAAGGGCTTTCCCTTAGTATTCTAACGCTGATGTTGCAGCTGTGCACCACTCCCACTTTCATTGTTAATGCAGGCCTGTATATTCCTGCCCTGGACTTTCACAGCTCTTTCTGACTTGATAAAATGACAAGGGAGATATTTTTTTTCAATCATAACACCAGCCTCCTTTCCAACCACAATGTGTCTTGGGCAAAGGAACCAGTACATTTGGGCTCTGGGACCTATCAGTGTATGAACTGATCCCAACGGACTCCTGCCCTTCCTCGCTTGCCACACTTGTGCTGGTCCATTTCCCAAGGCGCGTTGTGGTTTTAAAGGGGGCTGAAAAAAATGATTTCCCAGCTTTTGTGTGTTCAAGTTCAGCCATAACTCATGAACCACCACAGGTTTTGCCACTTATGTATTATCGTAACAGGAAATCAAATGTATAGTTTTAAATGCTAATAAATGAAGGCATGCCACTCATGGAACTTCATGGGAATATTTTTGAGGGTCTCTGCAACATATCGTTATCACTCCAGCATAATCCTTTTTATTAGCATTCATTTACTGCTATCCTTTAAAGCTCATAAATACTTCAATTTGCAGCTTACCCATTACACCAGTTCTGGAAAGTTTCACTTGTTCTGCCAGGTTGTCACAATATCTCTAAAATTAATGAATTTCATATAAGTCTTGTTACCAACACCAGTATGAATAGAATTACTCAATGCAAGGAAACAGGGAGATAAACTGCACAGAACCCATAACATGTTGAGATGTCCAAGTTGACTGGCTGACTCAAACCTCAAAATTCCCTCATGGGAATTTCCTGTACAACCAGAAATATAGAAGACATTGTCTCCAATTAGGAGGTAAAATGTACATCCTAGGCATGAATGGATCTGTCAGACTCAGTCTCCTGAGATTGTCTTGTCTTTGAGATCAAGTTTATTCCAGATTCCACATGAACTTTCATTTTAAAAAACCACAAAACTACAAAATTCATTTTTTTTTGCAATTTTAAAATTTACACATTTTTGAACACAAAATTTTTGGATGGATGTACCCATTGATCAAAGCATATTTGTGCACATTTTTTAAATATGCATTTGAAATTTATGTATTTCTGATCATAGTGTCCGGGTCCACATTTGAATCCAGGAAGTCTGCATTGAGTAGATCTGTAAAAAAATAAACCTTGACGGAGTGAATTTCTCACACATCCCTAGTATTGTGCAGTCCATTATTCTCCTCATCTGTGGTGTGATTAGATACATAATAATAATAATAATAATAATAATAATAATAATAATAATTTATTTATCACCTGCCTCTCTGTCTGGATTGAGGCGGGGAACAACATCAAATATAAAATACATAAAACTGATCAAAAGTACATAAAACTAATACATTATTAAAATATCAATAAAACTCTTAAAATTCAATTGCGTAGGCCTGCTGGAAGAGATCAATCTTTATGGCTTTCATAAAGTCAAAGAGACTATTAAATTGATGAATCTCCTCCGGCAGGGTATTCCACAGTATGGGAGTGCCAGAAGAGAAGGTCCTCTGGGTAATGGTTGTCAGCCTAGTTTGGGCTGACTGTAGCAAATTCTTCCCAGAGGACCTGAGTGTGCAGGGCGGATTGTATGGGAGAAGGCGATCCCTCAGATAACCTGGATCCAAACCATTTAGGGCTTTAAAGGTGATGACCAACACTTTGTACTTTACCCAGAAAGTATTTGGCAGTCAGTGGAGTGATTTTAAAGCTGGTGTGATATGGTCACCCCTAGGTGTACCGGTGACCAACCTGACTGCCATATTTTGAACTAGATGAAGTTTCCAGACTAGACACAGAGGTAGCACTATGTACATCGCATTGCAGAAGTCGAGTCTCAAAGTTACCAGTGTGTGCACTACCGTCTTTAGGTCTTCCAACTCGGTGAACATCCCAAAACCCAATGTGTGAAGACACAGAGCTTCAATGTCTCAAACAATAGATAGTAAGCCTCATGGAAAGCAATGGAACAGGACTGAATTCGTGGGCTATCTGGTTGCAGCTTTGCACAGAGAGGGGTGATAAAGTGTTGGCGTCTAGTATCTCGAGGCCAAACTACACATGATGTGAAATGGGTCTTTGCCTTTAACATACAGGATTTAAAAAATGCAAATCACATTATCTCTGTGTGTGAGAGGGATAATCATCTACTGATGGTGTCAGTGGGGGATTTCCTTCAAATAGCACCTTCTGAGAAAGGTTCTGCAACAGGAGAGAAAAGAGTTAAATTCCTCCTCCATGCCAACTTGAATTCCAATAATCATTACACCACTCCACGGCTGATACTTTTTGCCTTTTAAAAAACAACAACTGCATATTAAATGCAAAGATGCATTTAACATTACATTTAGTGTAGCCTGTGGAGACTGGCTCTTTGTGGATAGAATTACCTGTCTTTCCAATGCCATTTAGAGGAAATAGGATGCAATCCTCTATGCTTACGAATTGCATCAGAATAATTTTTGTCTCTCCGTTGAGCAAAATATGCAACTGTATGAACAGAGACAAAATTGCTTTTTAGGTTCTTACCTTGGGGGCAGGAGCGGTAATATACAGGATTTGAATTGTGGCAAATCTTTAAATGACAAAAAAATCTAAAACTGAACTTTGTTTAGCGCCATTATTTATATACAAATATATATGATTAAGGATTATTGTGTGTTGTTTTAAATGTGTACAATTCTCATCTGAAAATGTTTGTGTGTGTTTTTAATGCACCACCTTTAGGAAAGAGTTCAGAAGACAGGCCTTTCATATTTGTCAGGAGGCAGGTGGTAGAGTGTTCTGCTAACGCTTACATATTTAGCGCACTCATTAAATTTTACACTGCACATATGCATGTATATCCAATGGTGCAATTAAAATTTATGCTTGTATTTTACATTTTCTGTTTTGTGCATCTGTCTCTTGTCAGCTGTAAACAAATAGAAAAAGCAAACAGCAGGGCAGTTGTAGTCTGTGTATCTACAGGCCAATCCGTTTGACCCTGAAAAGATGCAGAAATTTGGGGTTCTTGTACACTAGATAGATTTGGGAGTGAAATGGATGTTCATAGCATGTATGCAAGCTATGAACATTGTCACTGCAGACTAATTCTTGGCTGAGCTTTGTGGTGACACATTGGCAGGCCAGGACTTGAGTGCAGAATGAAGGAGAAAGCAATAAGAATATTGGGTAATATTGCCACCCGGGCTTCTTTCCCCGGTATTTTTGTTTAGGGGTTTGTGCATTTTTTTCAACTGTGATTTGTTTTCCACAAATATGCTTACATTCTTTTTACTTTACAGAAAATATTAGCAAATGACTGAAGAATTGACCTGCAAATAATGAGTACTTATAAATGGTTAGCCCATTAAGATGTTAATATTTAAAAGAACAATGGAACACTAAAATAATTATATCAGTGATTTTCCCAGTATGCTATGGAAACAGAATTGACTTGGACAATGTCTAATTTGATGCCTTGACAATTAACTGTATAATTGTCTATACACAGCTAACAGAGGTTACCTGACCTACAGAAAGAATAACTATAGCCACGATTAGGGATGCTTGAGGAATTTGTTATTTGTGAATTCTAATACAAATTCTAATTCGAAATAAGCCAATACACAAACCTGGATTAAGACTCAGGACTCAGTTACCCAATTGCGTTTGCACTTCCTGAATGTGACTTGAACAGCTACCAAAATACAAATGTCATCAAGTGCTTATTTTAAGAGAAAATATTTTTAGTAATATGTAATTTTACAGAAATGCATTTAGAAATTCTTAATTTGAGAGAAAATGTGATGTGTATGCGTGTGTGTGTGTGAATTCTTGGTGGAGTTTTAAAAATTCACAGATTGGAACAGAATTCATTAAACAAAAAACCTACGGTTTACAAAAACAATGTTAAGGCTCCACAGTTTCCAACCAAGCACCAAAAAGCAGGGAAATTGGGAGTTAAGGCTCCCAAGCCTTAACGCCACATCCTCCCTAAGGAGGCAGAAAGTGCAAGTGAAATTCTCATTCTCCCTAAGCAGATAAACCATGAGGACAGGATGGAGAATATGATATGCAGAGGTGACTGTGGGGTTGTGGAAAACTGATCACGAACAACTTAGGGCCACCTACTTCTCTTTTTTTGTTTAGAGCAGCCCTTCCCCAACCTGGTGCCCTCCAAAGGTGTTGGACTACAACTCCCATCATTGCAAGTCTTGGTCCCTAAATACACAGTGTTCTCAAAGAGAAGTACAGCCAAATCCACACACCCCTTCAAGCTAGTGGAATGGGAATGAGACTCATTGCACTCAGTGGAACTAACTTCTGAGTAGACATGCCTTGGATTGAATTGATATGAAAATTAATGATCAGCAGCCATAATCAAATGAACATACACACATGCAAAGCATGCAAGCAAGTTGTTAATTGTAGAGTTATAGTGCTGTAAAGGAGAGGGAATTCTCACTCACATCTCTCCCTCTCCGCCTTCTAAGGTTCCAGACTGTTTTTTAAAAATAAAGGCTACAATCTTCTACACACTTACTTCTGAGAAGAGACTACAGTACTGTCTTTGCTAGAGGAAGCAGCCATTGTAGCTGATGCAGGAGGGGGGGGAGAGACTCTACTGAGCGTGTGCCATAATCAAAATGGCCGCCAGATTTCTTAAAGAGGCACAGCTTTAATTTAATAAAATCCACTTAAGCAAATTTTTTAAAAAAGAAAAGCAGTTCCATCTACACTAGAACGGGAGGAAGTAGACCGTGCCATTGGATTAATGAAAAAGGCTCCCTGAAGGTAAGGACAGCTGTGCAAAAATGGTTGCAAGCCCTGAGTTCAATTTTCAGTTTCAGATTTAGGGGATTCTTTAATCTTTTTACTTTAAACTGCTCTCCTTCCCTCAGTCTTTCACCAATCTTCTTGAAATTTTCAGGTAATTTAAAACAAACATTTCTTTCTGGCACCTGTAAATTTCAGAGAGATTGGTGAAACATTTTCGATTTTATGGCTGTTAGAATGACCCCTCCCCAATTATCACTTTAACATGGTGGAACGTGTTTTTTACTGACCTCCCTTAATATATAAAAGCAGAATGGAACAGAATATATAAAATGTCTTCAAGTGCATATTTTGAGAGAAAGCGTTTTTAGAAATATGTCATTTGTAAGAAAATAAATAAATAAATCTTTAGTTTTAGAGAAAATATACATTTTTCTCTGAAAAATTTCACTGGATTTTTAAGCTCAATTCAGAATGCAACAGAATGGACAGGATGCATGAACACATGTAAAAGTGACACTGAGCAGAAATAGACTGGCTCATTCATTTCCAGTCAAGATTTATATATTCCCTCAAGTAGTTTCCTTTATCCATATGTGTTTCTTGAACAGCAGCCCCACACTAAGGATGCATTGCAAAAGAGTTTTGTGATATTTCATGCTAATGATTGTTGTTGTTTTTAAAAAAATACAAATCACACTGGATGATAGATTAGGTTAAAGTAGCTCTTTGGGTCCCAGCCTGTGTGCTTTGTGCAACCCTACTGCAAAAATAAAATTAAACCAATAAATTAATAAATCTCAAAATCAGCCTAAATGCCATATTCAGTGGCTCTTTCAAAATGTTTTCCTACTTCAATAAGTGCCAGAGCACTTATGCCTCTGTTTAAATATGTTACTTTTTTTCCTCATGTTCTCCAGTTTTTCCCTGTTAACCTCAATTATTTGCCAACAAATTGCCCCAGCAAAAGCCATCAATCAAACACATTTGCTGAGGTTTCTGCTCTATCTCCAACTGAGACGGGAGGTATTGAAAACATGGCTATGGAATATGCTTTACATTGCTCTCCACTGTGGCTGACTCATCAACAGTATTTTGCCTTGTGGGACACTCTCATCTCTGCATGCCATCAGAAACCCATCCAAATATCAGGTGGACTACTGAGACACTGTCCTCATGAGGTTACTTGTCGTTATCCCTTTGCAAGGAATGACGCAAATTAGTCAATGGGATTTAATCACAACTAATTTTAGATGGTTTGAGGATTTGGTGTGGCTATGGTGATTGGTTCCCACCCCCCAATCCCAGTATCATTATGAAGGCTCTTATCTGTACAAAAATTAGGTGGGGATTATTAGGGGAACGTCAAAAGAAGAGTTACCCATGTTTGTATGTTTTTATTGTGCCAGTTAGGGCTAAACTACACACTATGTTAAAAATGTAGTTTACAGCTGATCCTCATTTATGTAAGCATGTAGAGCACCACTTCAGACCCACACACACATATAAGGGAGGTTTAAATCTTTCTACCCAGCCATTTTTTCCAATGCCCCTCCCCTCGACAACTGTAAGGACTAAAAAAGAGGAAGGGAAAAAAAAACATCCACTGGCACCAATGCAGGTTTTTTCCATCCCTGGGGGGGGGGGTGTAAATGTTGGGGGGAAATGGTTGGTTGAACAGATTTAAACTTCTCCTACCCATGCATGCTGACCTCAGTATGGATTGGAGCCCCATGCACTTACACTGAGGTAAACAAAATGGTGAAGCTCAGCTGCAATTTAGCCTTAAGAGTCAACAGTTTTATATTAACCGAGTTTCTTGGAGTTATTTTGGTTGAATGTTGGTAATGAATCTAATGATTCAGTCCAATCTTTGTATCTAATACTAGTAACAACCTGCAATCTTATTCACACCTCCCTGGGAGTAAGCCAATGGGGCTTACATCTGAGTAGACATGTACAGGATTGCATTACTAGTCAATGAAAATGTGGCATTTTATGTGCAATTTTTGGTTGTCTTCCTTTCATAAGAGTGCCAGAGGAAATACAATGGATTGAGTTATATCGATCCTTTGAAATGTAGTTGAAGACAGCTTCTCACGAAGTATTAAAGCAGCTTTGCTATTCATTAGAGCAAAAGGCAGCAGTTCTATATGTGACACCTCGCCTTGCAAAACTGTAAACATATTTAATGTTTCTACCCCTAGGCAGAGCCATAGGGTTTTACTGTGAGGTTTCATTTTAATTTCATAAAAAGAAAGATCCTTAGAGACAGCTGCAAAGTTGATTTTAAAAAATTGCCCTTCAGCAAATCTTCATATTATGCTATTCATTTCAAAATCAATATGGCACTTCTACAAACTGAAGTGTCAAGCTGTGCAATGCAAGTTTAAGAAACTCTTAGCCTCTAACGTTATAGTAAGTGTACCTTCTCTTACATTATCAGGCCTCAAACTTATCACCAAAATATTTTAAATCTTATTTAATTAAAATAGCACATTTTCAGCTTGAAATCTATAATATTAAAGCAAAACACATTTTAACTTAAGGCACCAGGACTGATACTGCTAAATGTATAGTCCATATCTATGGATGTTTACACAGAAGTAAGTCCTTCTGAATACAAATTGATTATGCCTAGGGAAGTGTTCACAGGATTGCAACATTATTGATGAACTAGCATTCCATTGAAAGTAGTGGAACCTAAATTAGTCATGTATACCATTAGATTTAGCAAGATTCAGTCCCATTTTACAGTGAACAAATTGCCTGACTTATTTGACATAAACCCAATCTAGATTTTTCATGCCAACATTTGACCGATGATCTGAGACCCAAAGCACATGTTGTCATAAAAACATAGCTCTTTTTCTTTTTTTACATTAGAATAAGGACAAGGGCTTAATCTGGAAAAGGACCCTAAATTAGGGGATAGGAGCATTTCACCCTTTCCCCTTGCTTCAGTCCTGATCCAGATTGGGTCCTGCACCTGCAATTTATATGGCCAAGTGATGTTTCCTTTTAAAAAATTACAGGCATCACGATGGTAGTGGTGGTGATGGTGGAGAGAGTTAAAGGCCCTATGAGATTAAAAAAGAAAACAAATCATATCTGCTAGCTATGTCTTTAAAGTACCATCGGCCTTTGAGGGTATGCAAATGAATGCAAATTTTCAGACTTATCTCATGCTGAGCAAGTCAGAGGCCCTGCTACAAGTAGCGGATGTTTCACAAATTTCCTCTTTGTGAATTCTGATATGAACTGACTTATTTGGCACCTCCCAGACAAATGTGCAAATTAAACTTAGTTATCTACCAGCTTTAGTGATTCCTGGATGTTCTGGTGCAGTTCTCAGCTCAAAAACGCATAAATACATTTAATATTCACATTAACATATATTTAATGTTCATAATTAAATATGAATTTTCATTTGGATGTTAAAATAACAAATTACTGCAGAATAAAATAGAATAGAATAGATTTATGAGTAAGCACATGCAAAATTGACACTGACTGATGTATCATGTCTGGCTGCAACCAGGGAGCTGCAACCTGTAGAAATTAAAAAGAGATCAGCCTGAGCAGAACAGTCATGTCTTTGAGATATTTTTTATTTACTATTAACAAAAAATGTTTCTTTCAAGATGGACAAGAGAATGTCTTCCTTATTTGACTAAAATAGCTGTAATACACATTCCATACAAGGACTATGACAAGGATTTTACCATTGCTGTTGTAATGTTATTCACCTCCCTTTTTGTTCCACCTCAACTATAAACGTTCTTCCACCAGAGCCCTTTCTTTATTCAATGATATTATGTTTGGTCACTTGGAATAGTCCTGTGGAAGGGAAGCAGCATCTTCCTCAGCTGCTAGATTTTCAACTGAATCTGCTACTTTCACACTAATCATTTTTTTAAATTTTTCCTTTGTCTCTCTCAATATGTCATACAACTTATATGTGAGTTTTCCTATCAACCTGTTTCTTTCCTCAACATAATCGTTAGTATATTTTGTTATCCCACGGGGACTGCTGCCATTTAATTCACATTGAAACACAGCATTATCATTTTTATTTTTATTTTAGATATGTGTGTCTTATCTTTGGTTTCTGATAGGTCTCAAAGAACACTATTCTTTATAGTCAACATTGTACAGCTGCTGGCCTTTGCATTTTTTAATAACTTAAGGTACCTGAATGATGTCCTTGAAGAAATTAGATGTCTATGTAAAAAAAAATAGAGCAAGATTGAACTGATACATGTGGTGTAGCTGCTACTCCACCTGCCCCCCATCCTCTGTGAAGAATCCAAGTTGCAGGAATAATATATGCAAATGCTATTTGCATCGCTGTTCTGCTTTATGTATCAGTTTATGAACATTCACATGAGCATATGATGTTATTGAGGAAACTCAGCCTCACTGCCATTTTAAGTACACCTTGTCTCCACTTATCTCCATTTTGCCCAGGAAGGTGAATATAGCAGAGGCTTGAGGAACCAGGACAAGATATTGAAAGGAATGAATCTGATGCCCTGGTTTTACAATGTACATACTGGTAGCCTTTCTACATGAGGCATTTATTGTGCGCTCGTAAGTCTTCACTCACGGTAGTTTACGGGTGCTTTACACAACATCATCTGCTTTCAGGGCCTCTCGTGCTTTGCAACCGTTAAACTGTTGTTGTTTTTTTGCTAATGATGAAAGTCTGGCATTTCTAAGAATGGTGGCATGAAACCCTGATGAGTTTGTGCAATTCTGCTTTACACAGTACCACCTAGTGGTTGTATAATGGAACATATAAAAAGGCAGAGGAAGAAAGAAAAAGCAGGGGGGGGAAACACCTGTAAAGGAGCCAATATTAATCCAACAAAGAATCTGGAAGCAGAAATTTCCGTAAACCAGCTTGTTGAAAGCCTCATGTAGAAAAGCTATGGGACTGGCCTACCCTTGTTGTATAAAGAGGTGTGAGAACTCTGTGTATATGCAAATGCCTTCCTCTATACCTAGCTCCTATTGCCATCAAACCAACCTAGGCATACCCTTGCTCTATCACTGGAAAACAATATGCCACCAGCTGCCAGTGCAGAACCTAGGTTGCAGGGGATAAATCCTGGCCTCCAGGGATACCAATATGACCCACCAGGGTTCCCCAGATGGCCAGACTCCCTTCCCTCCCCTCCCCTCCCTTTGGCCCTACCGCCTTTGCCCCGACTACCAATCATTTGGTATTTTCCAAGCTTTTGGCCAGGTTTTCCCTATTCTAAAGGATTGAAATTGTTGGATAATAGAAACAACTCCTTGTGTCTCCAGACACTAGTGGGAGATACAGAATGCCCTGTAGCTTGATCAATTCCTACCTCATGCCTTTACTCACTTCCCCAGCTTTAGAGGATGCTTGTAGTTAAACAGTGTTAAATAGTCTTCACTGACAATGGCTGGTTTTGGACAACACATTAGGCAACGGAGGGGGAAATAGTGTACTGACCATGCGTTAGGTAGGTGGTGCTCCACACACGACATGCTGCAACTCTGGTGCTTGTGCAGCTGAAAGTTCTGGCGGCCATCTTGGTTGCTACGGCTGCTCCCCCTCCCTCAGTCCCCCAGCAGTGTCCCAGCATGCACCGTGAGTTCTGCTGGCTGTATAGAGCAGCTGAGGGGTTTCGGCTGCTCTGGCTGGCAGAACTCTATTCCTAAACAGAATAGTCCACAGAGAAGGGGGGTTTGGTTTCGGACAACACTTTAAACAACAGGGCTTTGGGCTAAACAACGTGCAAGCCTGTTGTTTCTCTCCATTGCTTAATTAGGTGGAATAGCGTACTGTCAGTTGTGTATGCGTGGTGTGTAACCCTCCACACAACACAATAAGCAACACAACTGACGATTGTCCCCCCCCCCCCCCGGTTGCTTAATGTGTCGTCCGAAACTAGCCAATGGGTATAAAAGCACTAATAAAGTAAGTTAATTTGGAACTTCTTTTAAACTGGCTCTAGCCTGTCTCTTTTGTTTCCAGTACTAAATGCTGCATTGCCATGCTTTATTTTATGTATTGCACTGCTATACTGCCTAATAGCCAAAGCTCTCTGGGCAGTTCACAGTGTTAAGACATTTCTCTATGTAAAGCAACTCTGGTGAAAGTCACATCAGACTTTCCAACAGAAATGCCTTTCCCAAGGCATAGTTACTGGCAGTAAAAGCTTTAAGCTAGCAGATGCTGGTATTTTCAGCTTTTTGGTTTCAACCATTTTGGTTTTGTCTTGTGTTTTCCCTCCAAGCTTTAGACCAAAAGGCCTCATAATGAAACTATGGGGGTTTCAGAACCTCCAATTCGAAATCACATGGTCAAACTACACATTGCATTGTTTGTGTAGTGTGCAGTTAAGAATAATCTTTTTTTTTTACTTTCAAGTATGTATTTGATCATCATCATCATCATACTTATATACCGCTTAATATAAAAACAGCTTTGAGCAATTAACTTATATTTTAAAAATACATTTAAATACACCATTAAAATAACAATACAAATACATTTAAAATACACTGCTGAACAATTTAAAACTACAACAACAGCAAAGGGAGCATTAAGATGGAGCAGCATGTGATTCATTGCACTTATTTCCAAGTCTGTGAAGGCCTTAGTGAACATGTGAGTTTTCAAGGAGGCATTTCAAACAAACCACCTTTCTGCCTCTGAAACTCCACAAGGGAGGGTCTTCCAGAGAGTAAATACCACCTTTCATGTATTACATGGTGATATTCAGCATGTGTGGCACTGATTTGGATCAGGACACCAGTGCACCAGGACAGGAGGATTACAATTTCCCCCACCTCATCTCCCTTTCCCAAATCCCCTCAGGGTATATACAAAAAAAGAAAGGCTCTATTGACACCAATGGAGATGGTTTTCATTCTTTTTTTTTTAACTTCCGCCCCTTTCTGTGTTCAGGGGAATTTCGGGAGAAAAAACATTGCTGGGAAAGACTTATTAATCCTCCCCTCCTAGTACACAATGGTCCCAATCCGAACTGGGACCACACAGACTTACTTCAGAGTACACACTGAAATTCATGTGTATGTAACATGCAGTTTGAGTCACAGAAAGACAGGTCCTCTAGCTCAGCATGAAGAATCTCCAGACCTGTGGCATTCAATCATTTTGTCTAAAGGGTAGCTCTTTTTGTCTTGCTGCTATTAGGTAACATCTGCAATCTGATTTTTTGTTTTCTATTTCTGCTCTCTCTTTTCTATACAGAGTTCACCTTTTACCTAAATAGAGCCATTTTAATGATTAAGGAAGGGATGTCAACAAGATAGAACTGGATTCTATCTTCGAGTATGCATTCCATTAGCTGCGTGATTTAGTTCAACCTTTACAAGAAGGTGCCCTCCAGATGTTTTGGATTACAGCTCCATCAGACCCATCCAGCCTGGCCAATGGTCAGGAATGATGAGAGTTGTCATCCAAAACATCTGGAGTGAACCAGGTTGTGAATAGCTGATTCAGGTCCCTAAACATTTAATGTACCTGTTGTTAGGTACTTGACTAGTTCCAAAATATAGAGAGCAGAGAGTCTGCCTAACTAGAATTAATTGATTAGTTTATATAATTGGTTCTTACTTGACTTTCAATCCAGCAGGACCCCCAAGGAACCTTAAATAAAAGAATATACTACAATAACACTAAGAGATATTTGTCAAACACAGTTCCTTGATGTCCTTCCAGCTCTACACAATAACAACGTTCCTAATATATGCACACAGGTACAGCTTAAACCCCTCTTTGATATAGCTGTAGGCACCCATCTTTTAAAAATACATCTCCAAGTGCCAGGCATGCTATACCATAAATGTACCTTTCCATGTGTCTTTGGCTTGTGTCATATATAATATTCATTAAACAAAAAACCTATGGTTTACGAAAACAACGTTAAGGCTCCACAGTTTCCAACCAAGCACCAAAAAGCAGGGAAATTGGGAGTTAAGGCTCCCAAGCCTTAACGCCACATCCTCCCTAAGGAGGCAGAAAGTGCAAGTGAAATTCTCATTCTCCCTAAGCAGATAAACCATGAGGACAGGATGGAGAATATGATATGCAGAGGTGACTGTGGGGTTGTGGAAAACTGATCACGAACAACTTAGGGCCACCTACTTCTCTTTTTTTGTTTAGAGCAGCCCTTCCCCAACCTGGTGCCCTCCAAAGGTGTTGGACTACAACTCCCATCATTGCAAGTCTTGGTCCCTAAATACACAGTGTTCTCAAAGAGAAGTACAGCCAAATCCACACACCCCTTCAAGCTAGTGGAATGGGAATGAGACTCATTGCACTCAGTGGAACTAACTTCTGAGTAGACATGCCTTGGATTGAATTGATATGAAAATTAATGATCAGCAGCCATAATCAAATGAACATACACACATGCAAAGCATGCAAGCAAGTTGTTAATTGTAGAGTTATAGTGCTGTAAAGGAGAGGGAATTCTCACTCACATCTCTCCCTCTCCGCCTTCTAAGGTTCCAGACTGGTTTTTTTTAAAATAAAGGCTACAATCTTCTACACACTTACCTGGGAGTAAGACCATTGCATTCAGTCAATGGAACTAACTTCTGAGAAGAGACTACAGCACTGTCTTTGCTAGAGGAAGCAGCCATTGTAGCTGATGCAGGAGAGGGGGAGAGACTCTACTGAGCGTGTGCCATAATCAAAATGGCCACCGGATTTCTTAAAGAGGCACAGCTTTAATTTAATAAAATCCACTTAAGCGAATTTTTAAAAAAGAAAAGCAGTTCCACCTACACTAGAATGGGAGGAAGTAGACCGTGCCATTGGATTAATGAAAAAGGCTCCCTGAAGGTAAGGACAGCTGTGCAAAAATGGTTGCAAGCCCTGAGTTCAATTTTCAGTTTCAGATTTAGGGGATTCTTTAATCTTTTTACTTTAAACTGCTCTCCTTCCCTCAGTCTTTCACCAATCTTCTTGAAATTTTCAGGTAATGTAAAACAAACATTTCTTTCTGGCACCTGTAAATTTCGGAGAGATTGGTAAAACATTTTCGATTTTATGGCTGTTAGAATGACCCCTCCCCAATTATCACTTTAACATGGAACGTGTTTTTTACTCACCCCCCTTAACAAGGGAGGCACTGCCGTGCCTCCCTTAATATAGTTTAATCACATATCTAGTGTTAAAAGATGGAATTGAAAATACTAATGAGTGATCTATGCATTGTAGAACCACAGTTTCTGAGTGATGGAAGTACCTTAACAGACTCTTAGAAATCATGAATTCTAGTTATGGATGGGTGAGAATTTCAATTCAGTTCAGTTTTGATAAGAACTTACCAAAACTTTGCAAAGTTCTCCATATTCGGGACAAAAGGAACTTGAGACTTGAAAATGTTGAACATGGGAGAAATATGACAGATTTGTCCAGCCAGGATCAGGGATTTGAATGCTTACCTATTAAAAGTCTGGGTTTGAAGTCAGCGTAGTCAACTATGTTTGGTGCTGAATCAGGGCTGCCACCTCTTTTTCTGCCAGGTTCTTCATTTTTAACAGTGACATGGAAGACTGGTACATCATGGTTCCTCTATGTTAAGAGTAGCGGTACCTATTGAATTAAGCTGAGAGAAGGTGGGCCAGAATTTCATTTTAAATTATTTTTTATAAGAATTTACCAACATTTGTAAAGTTCACACTTGGGAAGGAAAGAATTTGAGAAAGTGAAAGTGACAGATTCTCCCATCCCTAATTCTAGTTTTTCATTTTTGTTGCATCTTGTTCCATTACTTGTAAATAGGCACCTGATTCTCAAAATACACATACCACCAGGAAATATGTGATCAGTCTCCCACTCTGTGTGTGTGTGTAATGCAGGCTCAGAAAGCTGCAGTGATGCTGGTGGGTGGGTGATTAACCCATTGCCCATGAGCCATGTTTAATATCAAAAGCCATCTCCTCAGCTGCTTTCTTACCTATGGTGGAAAATATGGAGATGTGCAGGAGCTGATTGTAATTTTGATTGCAAAATGACCCACAAGGAAAAGGGTTAATCTCCTCCCCCTATGTACCACTGCTGTAATCAAATTCAAACCTGTCTGAGCTTGCATTTCAGACACACAAAGTCACTGGAAGATTATTCATGTATCTCTTGGTGGCATGTGTAATTTAATCCTAAAACATCTGGTTGTGGAAGATCATAAGTGGTCATTTATGAGACTGGCCACATTACTTTGTTTTCTATCATATAGAAACTGCCATGCATTTAAGCAAAGCATACCTATGAGCTATACATTTTGGACTAAACCTTCACATATGGATTGCATGCACACCAAATGTGCATTTCAGTACATTGATTTGTGCCACTAACCTCTGCTTCGGTGGCATTCCTCATTTGTCTAAGCAACTGATTGTTTGTTCAACACTTCTAGTATTTATCGATTCAGGGAAAGAACTTATTGAACCTTGTTATTTTTTCTCCCAATGTACTACCTTGCCAGTATAAAGTTATTTGACAGGTAGCCATTAACAAAAATAGCTTGAGTTTGCCTTACAGAATGGGGATGGAGACAAGAAAATAGAACTGAAATCATGTTTTATGATGACATTATTATATGAGCTAGAGGCTAGAAGCAGGGGAGATAGGGAAGGAGAGAAAGAATATTTGTACACATGTCTCCCTTGTTGGGCTGATTGAAACTTGAATATTTGATAAACATGCTGCCAAGGCAATGCTCCCAGAGTTGCTTTGACATTTTAAAGACATACTGTTGTTTCAAAATCATCAATTTATGTTTATTGACAGCTGTTTAACAAGTGTTGTAGTTAAGATAACTCTAAAGGTAGTTATTTGGATCTAAACTAAGTAAAAACTACTCGGCTTACCATTAGCAAATGAGCACAATAAGCAGAGAATGTGTTGCTTTATAAGAATATATGTATTTTGTCTAGGGATGGGAGAGAAATTCATTCAGTTCACTTTTTAATGCAAACCTACATAATTTTGCACTTTTGAACTAACACATGAACTGAAACTCAGGGCTCATCTACACCTAGGGGTGTAGAGGTAGGTAGGTGGAGGATCGCAGACTTACCTGCTTCCGCGATCCTCCCCCAGTATCTGCAGCTGTGCGACGTGCCAGAAGGGAAGAGGGATGTTGCGGCCACCATTTTTTAAAAATGAATAGGTGCCGCACATGGGGAAAAAGGTAAGTAAACCCCCCACCAAACCCCATGTCCACCCACCCCCACCATCCCAGGAATAGCAAAATTGCTGCCCCCTACCCCCATGGGCACAGAACCATCCCATGCAGTTCTGTTTTAGGACCCGGGATGCTGCACCACACCAGGCGCTGACCTTGGGATTGCCCCAGGAATGCGGAAAACCCAGGATATCCCCGGGTTCTCTTATCCCGGGGTCGTCCCTAGGTTATCCTCAGTTGATCCTGGGATCCCCTGTGCGTCATATGGATGCACAGGGTTGACCTAGGGACAACCCCGGGATAAATGACTGGTGTAGACATGGCCTCAGTTATCCTTCAAAATTTGCATTTCTCAGAAGTTTGCAATGGACTTCCCCAATAAAAGAAAATTCATACAAAATGTGTATATTAGTGAAAATACGAAAGCTGCTTGCACAAATGTGTATATTATGCAAACATGCTTTACAAGAAATGCACACAATAATGCAATATATATATATTCAAGATGAACCAAATATAAGGTAGGAAATGTAAGAAATTGAGAGAAATCAAAATTGACAATTGTGTCCCTAGTTTTCCCATATCACATTAATGAGTACCGATTACACTGAAACATTTTAATGCCTTGCTTTTATCATGCCCCAAACCAGCCAATGATGGAGATTCCACTGTTCAATCCACTACTGAATATGATTACAATATTAGGGCACCAAATTCCATGCATCCCCAGGGGAGCCATGTACTCAGGATTCAAAAAATAGACTCAGTGGAGGAGACGGAATTATAGCCAGCCACCTGCCCTTTGTACATCCTGAATAAAACCAACAGTAAAGCAAATCCTGACTTTCTGTTGGGGGACAGAACAAAGTCCTTCAAAATGTTCTGCATCACCACTTCTGCCCCATTTAGTTACATTTACAAACAAATAGTAAATTATGCAGCAGTGGTACTTCTGTATACCTTAAAGCAGTGGTAGACAGATAAGTAGATTTCATAACATAAGAAGTGCCATGTTGGGTCAGACTGAGGGTCCATCTAGTCCAGCACTTTGTTCATACATGGCCAACCAGCTATCGACCAGGGACCAACAAAGCAGGACATGGTACAACAGCACCCTCGCCCCCAAGTTTCCCAGCAACTGGTGCACACAGGCTTACTGCTTCTGATATTGGAGGTAGGACATAACCATCAGGGCTAGTAGCCATTGATGGCCTCCTCCAGGAATTTATCCAACTCCCTTTTAAAGCCATTGAATTCGGTGGCCATCACTACATCTTGTGGTAGTGAATTCCATAATTTAACTATGTACTGTGTAAAAGAAGTACTTAATAACAATAATAATAATTCCTTTTATTTGTCCTGAATCTCTCACCAATCAACTTCATGGGATGACCCTGGGTTCTAGTATTTTGAGAGAGGGAGAAAAAATGTCTCCCTATCCACATTCTCCACACCATGCATAATTTTGTACACCTCTATCATGTCTCCCCTTAGCCTCCTTTTTTTCCCAAGCGAAACAATCACAACTGTTGTAACCTTCCCTCAAAGAAAAGATGCTCCAGGCCCTTCATCATTTTAATTGCCCTTCTCTGCACTTTTTCCAGCTCTATAATATCTTTTTTTAGGTGTGGTGACCAGAACTATACACAGTATTCTAAGTATGGTCACCCATAGATTTCCAGGCATTTGGGACCAACTCTCAGCATTCCTAATGATTAGCCATGCTGGCACAGGCTTCTAGCAGCTAATAATAATAATAATAATAATAATAATAATATTTATTTGTAACCCGCCTCTTCCTCCGGATCGAGGCGGGGAACAACAACAATATAAACACAAAACATCTGGAAATCTACTTTCTGCCCATCCCTGCCTTAAAGTGACCAGTGATAAGGAGTTCTAGCCTGGAATTTTTCATAGAATGATATATGTCAATACATATTTTCAAAACTCTACTGTTCAGAGGAGAAAGCCATATAGAAATTATCATTTTTATTGAAAAGTGCCAGAATCTATATGCAAATTAACAGCAGTGGTAAGAAGATCCTTCAGAAGACAAGAATGGAAATTACTAGTCAAAATACTATTAGAAATACTCACAGGGGGATTAAAGCACTATACTTCTAATTTTTGACCCTAATCTCATTTTCTCTTGTCATCACAGTTGAATATATTGTATTATGATTATGACAAGCTGCTTCTCAAAGTCCAGATTTTAGTACAAAGATTAATTTCAAGGCAGATTCTAGTACAACATACCTCCCGTCATATGATTAGTAGACTCAGTGAGATAACGCAGTTAGGTTGTTAATGAATTTTTGGGGAAATCCATGTTCCCAAAGGGAATCTTCAGGCTTTTTCTGATCATCATTTTAAAAAGCTACAATTGCCAGTGCTAGATTGCAAAAGCTGGAAGTCTAACAAATGACTGGTGTTCAGGAAAAAACACGACATCATTGCAATCTGATGAGGATCTCAAGTCAAAAACATTTCTGAGAGAACATATGCTTAGAAATGTTGGTGTTTAGATAAAATAGCTTTTTATGTATTTATTTAAATACACATTTAAATATGAAGCTTTGTGCATTTTTTTTTTAAAAAATGCAGATTAATGCAGAGACAGGATGGAACAGACTTAAGAGTGAACACATATGAAAGTGACAAAAACCAGAAATAGATTGATTTACCTATCCCTAGGAGTTTGTTCCGCTCACACTTATTTGGTTCCATCGCATTGTTTCTTCATCCTTTCTTGCAAAGCAAATATCCTGGGCTAATGTAATTCAGCAGCTCCATCCTCAAGAAAGTGGGTTGGAGTACATGGGGTCATTGGGAAGCAGATGACAGGGCTGTGGCTTTTCCAGAATATTTTACGTAATGCCCACAGGTCCACAACTGTTGTTTGTTACATTGTTTTAAGGAAGTGCAGAAATGAAACTGACTCATAATATACAATGGAGGTTCTCAACAGAGAGTAGCCTTTGCAGTCACAAAGGTATGAATGTTCAGATGTCTGTTCTCAGATTTCTTTCTTTAACCGCTGTGCAAAGTCAGCTACTTTGTTTCTCACATATGTTTTAAATTGCTTCTTATTCAACTATCTCAGAGAACTATAAGCATTCTGGGAGATAGTTCCACTTTTTGTTTCTTGACACCCTCAAATACATCAGCTACCCAAATTTCTGGTTCAGATTACGTTTGTGGTATGGCAGTCCTGTAGGCTGAAAGTTGAGCTATGTAACAAGCGCAGCCCATGGCTGTAAACATATGGTCTAACATCTTGAACTCATTGAAGAATACTATTGTGGTTTCCTTACATTATTAATGTGCTATCCAATTCAAATCCAGCACATTTGGACAGTCTAAGGTTCACTGCTTTAAGCATTTATCGTCCTATGTAATGATAGTATGGGCAGCGTGACCAGGATCTACAGATGGCAGGTAATAATGTTGTTTTAATTAGCTTGGAGTGTGAGACTAGATGAAAAATTACTATAAACAAATACTTGTTGATATTAGAGCAAACATTGCATGATATGAATAACCAATAACCAACAGATTAATGAATGATGAAAGAGATGTTGAAGACATCTGATCTTTCTTTCTTTCCCTCCCATTTTCCAAATGTATCAGACAAAAAATCCTTCTTTTGGATGGGTTCGTTGGGGTATGCAGTGTTCTTATTTGTTCTTATTATCATATCTGTTATCAATTACCATATGCTAAGTAGGAAAGTATATGCAATTTCCTTGTTTTGCTACTGAACTCTTTGTGTGTGGTCATATGTTCAATGATAATATTTTAATTACATCTGTAATTACTATCAAGTCACTTATTCTGATGCTCATTGATCTAGAACTTACTAGATCTTGAAAACATGATCTGATCTAATGGATCAGCTGGACAGCCATCTGTCAGGGATGCTTTAAGGTAGATTCCTACATTGAGCAGCGGGTTGGACTCGATTAGGGTGACCAACTGTCAGGATTTCCCCGGATTTGTCCTGGTTTTTGTTCTATTCTGGATGTCAGGGGGGATTTTCTGTGATTTTCTATATTGTCCTGGAAAGTCACACTTTCCCCTTTAAGGCCGCCATTAGCATTTTGGGAGGGAATGATGTGCTTTCTGGAGGCGCATCATTTCCCTTCCACTGCTCCAATCAGGACCTTAAATGGGAAAATGTGTCATTCCCGGAGATTATAGAAAAGGCCCTGATTGGAGTAGTGGGGGGGGGGGGCAGAAATGACACACTTTCCCCTCCTCCACTCCAATTGGGGCCTTTAAGGTGGTGGGGTGGGGGATGATGCTTTTTCCAGAGGCCCTGAAAAGTCACTTTCCTGCCCTGCCCACAGGTTGTCCTCTTTTTTGGTTTCCCAAATATGGTCACCCTAGACTCGATGGCCTTATAGGCCCCTTCCATGATTACTTCCATGATTACTATAGCTTTTCAATTGGATATATTATTATAGTGTAGAGGCCCTTTAGTGTATAGACCAGATACTAATTGTACTATCCCCACAGGATTCCATAATCGGCAAGAATTACATGTACTACCTTGATTTAAAATTGAATAAATACTTTGGCAATGAACTTTGGTTGAACTCAGTGGCCTTATGGGCCCCTTCCAACTCTGCTATTCTATGCATACTTATATTTCAACTCTATTTGGATATACTGCAGAGCTTATGTTTTCTGTCTCTTTTCTGAAATGAGTACGGCCAGTTCAGATTTTAAACTATACCAGATAAAGGAGGGATTTCTTCTTTATTCCTTATGTATCTTGCTCTAGTCCCAATCTTTGTTCTTCACAGACAACCCTTAGCCTCCATTTGTAGCTTCAATAAATGCTTGGAGTCCAATTTTATTGCTCTCAAAATCTATATAGATCATTATGAAGGTAATACCAGGTTCTGTTACTCTAACTCTGGGGCATGTCTTATCTGACTTGTTTACTATCAGAGAAAAATGGTTATTCCTAACCATATTGTAAGATGTTCTATCTGAAAAATATCCATGGCCAATTTTTTATTTTCCTTTAAAAAAGAAGTTGTTTTGCAAGATTTCAAAAATTCTACATAGCTTAGTCCATAATGATTATTTCTAAAGAGAACAAATGTAAACTAGCACATCCTTGAGCTTGTCAATGTGCCCTGGATACCCCATGGTTGCTGTGCAGTGGCACTGCACTGTGTATACAATGCAGACACCAACTTGCAGCCACTACGGGCTTTCCACCCAGAACTGTGCTTTTAAAAAGTCGCTGACATACCACAACTTTTTCCTTTATTTTTTCCTTTACATCTTCTTTGCTCTGTCTGTCGGTGGTGACCTCACTTCTCACTGAGGCTGGGGCATTCCGCGGGGTGGGAATGGAGGCCCAGGGTGGGTCAGGGGGATGCATGGGAAGGCTGGGCAAAAGGCAGGCCCTGTGGTCTGAACGGCTGCCAGTAACTGCCCGGAAAGCCTGTACTTTCTGCTGCTGTGGAGATTTGCTGTTCCAACCCTGCAGCTGCAATGCCAAAGAGTTTTGATGGAAACAAGCCCAAACACTCATTTCTGGAATGAGGCAGGTCTGTGGAGCTCATGTTTCTGCTCATTCCTGGGATTGTGTTAGGAAGTGCTTGCTTCCTGTTGTGCTAGCAGTGGGTTGCAGTAGCAGCTGGTGCAACAGAGTGGTGGGCATGCAGCAGCAGTGTAGGATACTGCCCATAATATTTGATGTTCTTCTTTTTTTGTTTATTATCAGTTTTTCTTGCTAGCTGTAGTCAGAAGGATTAACTTGTGTATAGCTGCTTAGAAATACTGCAACTATAGTAACTTGTAATAGAATGAGTGGTAGTAAATATTGTGTCTTACAAACACCGAAACGAAATAAATACATGGTAAATTATATAGATTGTAAAGTGTCAAGAAACATGTGGTCATTGGCTTGTTCAGAACTGAATGAATTAATTAGACCACATGATTATTGCAGAACCTTAGTTGAAAATACCTAGAATTTTAAAAGTTTCTACTATGTTATAATGGTGTGGTTTCACATGTCCAGCTATGCTGTTCCTTAAATAAAAACTACAGGCCTGCCTGTACTTCATAAGTGCATTACAATCTGTTTCCATCACTATCCAGTACTAGTAAATGGGGAAAGTATATTGCTTAGAAATGATCCAAAGCTCATTGAAGTGAGTGAGAAATTGTCCATTCCCTTTCATAGGCTTTATATTGTCTGCATGTACATGCTCTTAAGGTGTAATGTTATGGTCAATAGTAATGATGCGGTTGTAAAAGTATGGCATGCTTTGTTCTTGTAAAATAAAGCACTAGGGTACATCAAGTCCTTTGATTTGAGGGGAGGTAGGGACGGAATCTGATATATATTTGCTAGAAAGAGCTGCATTAAGAATTGGAAGTCACAGATACTGGTTTAGTAAACCGAGAAACCCATATATGATATACAGCTTCTATACTACATTCTTTTGAAGCTCAGTTGGCACAAATTCAACAACATGATGTACAAGACCACATTCTGTCTCGAGATGTTTAGTCCAGATGTTTAGTCCATACTTTGCCCATAAACCACAAGGAAACAGATGCAGGCCATCCCATTTTTCCATGTTTCCTTTGTTGGGTCTTAAGGCTTTTCTCATAGCTTTTCTATCCTAAGAAGAAGAAGAAGAAGAAGAAGAAGAAGAAGAAGAAGAAGAAGAAGAAGACTGACATACTTGCAGGCTTAATGTCCCCTTGCTTCCCCCCCTTACAATTGATCCAGATATGGTGGTTACCCTATTTTTATCTTCATAACTATTTTCTTTCTATTATTTTATAAGTAAAAAATAACAAGTGATAGTACCGGATCTGTACATTGGCCCCTGTCATGTTACTTACAGGAAGGATCATTATGTGATTAAATTAGTTGTGAGGCAATACCTCTGGCCCTGCCTCAAAATCTAGGGTGACCATATGGAAAAGAGGACAGAGCTCCTGTATCTTTAACAATTGTACAGAAAAGGGAATTTCAGCAGGTGTCATTTGTTTGCATGCAGCACCTGGTGAAATTCCCTCCTCATCACAGCAGTTAACGCTGCAGGAACCCTGCCCTCTGATGGCAGGGCAGTAAAGAGGGCAGGGCTCCTGCAGCTTTAATTGTTGTGATGTAGGGGGAATTTCATCAGGTGCTGCATGCATACAAATGACACCTGCTGAAATTCCCTTTTCTGTACAACTGTTAAAGATACAGGAGCCCTGTTCTCCTTTTCATATGGTCACCCTATCTCAGTCCACATGTTTCCATAGACACCTGAGGTAAGGAAGGCTTTGTGCATAGACTACCTTGGCTCTTGAAATCCTGCACAATCAGAATTCCAGGATTGGGGAAGCCTACACACACAGAGGGCTGCATGCGTAGGATCCTCCACCTCAGGTGTCCATGTTAGCACATGGATGTCAAGGCAGGCCGAGAGAAGCCGCTAACAGTAAATTAATGTATGCATTGATTTACTCTGGAGTATAGTTGGCCTAACTCCAAACATAGTTACATATGAAAGGAAATCTTATTTATATATACAACTTCAAGACAAGTAATAGGTTTTAACTAAATTGTTTTTCTATTTATAGTAGGAATATAAAAGCAAAGTAAATGAGTTCCCAATTCTAAATGCATTTAGTGAATTAATAATGTGTAATATTCAATTTCTGCCATCAAGCAGATTTTCCTCCTTCATGGAGATTTCATCAGTGATGTTCTCCTCTTGATTACATCAGTCTGACGCAATGTGTTATAACTATAGATAAGAATTTATATTCTTTTTTGAAACTGGAATAAATCATAGATGTTACGTATTTAGGAAAATGTGATTTTTAAGTGTCAAGATGGTTTTGAAAGTGCAAGCACACATGTTCCTGAGACCATGATTTCAATTTGGTACAGGGGTGGTGGTGGTGGTTAATTTACAATCTCCTCATTGGCTCAGGTGGATAACAACAGATTTACCAAAAGGTGTCAGACATATTTCTGACTTCAAAGTTCTCATAATCGGAGTAATTTATAAAAAAAAGGCATGTGATGTGAGTAATGAAGGAGTATAAATGTACCCATTCTTTAAAACTTGGGAAAGGAATGATTCATGAGTAACTATAATGATTATTTATTTCTTTTAAATTTGTATTTACAATATTGTATGCTATTAGAAATCTGTCTTATACCAAGGTAGACCATTGGGCCACGTAGCTCACTATTGTCTATATCAGGGATGCAGCATGTCTTTCAGCCCATGATCCAAATCTCATTTCAGAGACATTTCAGGAATTAAGCCATGGGAGATGGAGATGCATTCCAACATTTTAGAATGGGGGAAAACACTGCACAAATGGTGGGAAACCACCAAACAGTTGTTGGGGGAAAGAGGGGATTGGCCTTCGGTTGAACCCCGTACGAATGGATTTGGTCTCCAGGCCAGAGGTGCTGTGCCCTTTCTCTTCATTGACCGGAAGTGGGTCTCGATGATGTCAGACAGGCACCTTTCCCTAGAGATATTTGGGATTGGACCTGAGAGCTTTAACTTGCAAATCATATGCTTTACCCTTGGGCTACAGTCTGTTGTTTTAGTACAAGAGTGAGATACAAATAGGAAATCATCATCTGCTTCATTAGAATTTTGCTGTGGAATGCAAAAGCGATGCAGAAACTCTTACATGGAATAGAATTATGCACTTTGGTGCTCAAGCCTAGATATGGGGAAAGGACTGCTCAGACTCATTCCCAGGTGAATAGCAAGTCAGTCAGCAGTGCAACTCCACCAGATTAAAAAAAGGCAGTAGAAAAGATTGAACACTGGGGAGAAAACACAGTTTCTGAAAGCTCACTTCAGACTATTACCAGATGTGTGTGAAGTGCTTCACAAGCAGGCACAAGGTCATGTGACTTGACTACCACTATCTGTTTCTACACTTGTAACTAGAAATGGGCCCCTTCCTCTCTGCATGGCATCCATTTTAATCAAGAATAACTACCTGTTATGTGAGAAGGCAGGATTGTGTCAGGCCTGGTTTGTCTCAGATTAGGTGCATGTTGAACACTGTATGTATCCAAAACAAAAACTACCATTTCTTAGCTATGCAGATTAGTTATTAAGTTTAACCAGGAAGGTATGTAAGCGTCAGTAAATATCCCCCAACCCGCTCTAGCCAATTGCTTTTAAGAGGATTTGTTCTTGCTGTCACTGATCTAGACTGATCTTGCTATGGTACCCGGCTTTAGGCAGAAATGAGTATTGGTGCACAGACTGAACTATAGATGGGTAAACTTACCCAAGCCCACCTTGGACTGATACAAAAATGAACTGATTTTGTTTCCCAACCTATTGGAAACTAATTGGGGCCACCACTGAGAGGGTCTTCATGGTGCTGTTCCACCATTTGTGGAATGATCTCCCTGATGAGGTCTGCCTGGCTCCAACATGGTCATTGCTTCAGCGCCAGGTTAAAGCTGGCATTTGGCAGCATATTACAAATCCTTTTGATCAGGCCTTGGATTGTCTCTGGCTGATGGCTTTAAATTGTTTTAGATATATGTTGTTGTTTGTCCTATCTGCTTTATGACCTTACGTGAATGTATTTTAATGGTCTTAATTTTTGTGAACTGCCCAGAAAACTTCAGCTATGAGATGGTATAGAAATATAATAAATAGAATTAAAGGAATGAAATGAAATTTCCTGAGCTAATCAGAGGGACAGATCCGCAGGATAGGACCCAAGGGCCACCATTGAGTCCTAATGTGCTGCAAAAGGGGACAGGGCATCGCACACCCAGAAATGTATGGACTTCATCCACAGAGTAGATTCTTATCTATGTTTGGTTCTAGGAGTTACGGGTTGGTAAATTCCAGCCAAAAATAACTGAAATGAATTTCTCAAACATCTTTAGTTCTACTGTTCCTTAGTATCAGATTTTAGGAAACCCTTGAATGAGATAACTGGATGTTTCATTTCTGTAAACAACAGATATCTGATTCAGCTTTCTGCAAAAAGTAAAAAAAATGTTCTAAGTGCAATGAGAATAAGACTGGGGAAATGATTTAATGTTTTAAAATTTGGTTTAAGTTGTATTGATGCTGGTGTATGATTGTAATCAGTCTTTGATTTGATACTTTTCTTCCACTTTTCAATGCAAGAGCTCTCATTACAGTATCTTGGGCATGCTTCTGATCTTTCTCTCTCTTGTGTGTACTCATCAGAAACAATTTTCTGATGGAGCTAGTGGAGTTTCACAGCAGAACTATAAAGTGAAATGATATTTAATTTAGGCACTTGGAACAATTTCTTTCCAACCTTTCTTGCAAGATGAAATGTTAGACATTCAGTTTGCTACTAGGTGCTCGTAACCCCCTCTGTCTCTTCTGAGTAGTATGAAGTGTGATGTCAGACATCTGGGCAATATCAAATGCTACAGACCTCAAAGCAGTGTTTATTGGAGCTGTGGAATATAGGATAGCACTCCTCCAAGACTCAGGAAACAAGATGACATACTGTATATGCATAGCTGATGAAGCATCACATAACTTCCTAATGCTTTTGCAAAATATTTCTCTTAAGTCATATTCTTTTTATAAAGTGTCTCAGCAGCCACATTCATTAGTATTCAAGAATAGTAGAGCCATCACTCATCATTATGTGAAAGTAAAGAGAATACTGTGTGTTTATCATCCGTCTCAGCTGAAACAGAAGTTTCTCTGTAAAGACTGAAAAGAGCCAAAGTCTTTAGCAGTAAAATGAGAACATCTCAAGATGTCTACATATACATAATAGCCTTTGGGTATTAATCGGTGTTTTTTCCTTCTGCTGAACATACAAAAGTGTAATAAGAATGAAGAGAGTTGACTTCTCTTTCTCCGATAAGGAAACAATAGACAAAAATAGATGTTAAAGATGAGTGGTTCTAAATGTGGATTGCTTTGCAGATGTAACATGGCTGACTGATATAAAAGTCACTTGCACACAATCTTTCTGCTCCTGCATAACTGGCAAAGAACATCTTTGCTGTTCACTACAACCCTTTTCACACATTATTAGCAATTACAATGGATGCTATTGTTATACGGTGGCATATAACTAAAACAAATACATAAATACTGCTTTTAAGGGTTTGAGGTTCTGCTGGTAGGCTGACTTACGTGCAATTTATTGTAAGGCCAAAAAGACCTCTGTGTGTACAGCGGTAGACGGGGAGAGCTCTTCTCCATCTATTCAAGAATGCTGGAAAAGCAGGGTTCCCAAACATAAGGAGAAGAATATTGAGAGCATACAGATGTGTGTGTAGGGGCTTCCCCCCCCCAGGCCATACAATCAGTGGTCTGACCATGCATAAGTCAGATGGTAAAGTCTGCAGCTGAGGAACCACTCTAGGATGGCTAGGTGTACTACTTTACAGAGGCCAGTCTTCTATTTGAAGAGCTATTAGAGCACAGTCCCCGATTTGAAGGTGTCCTCAATTTTGATGGTGTTCTCTATAGGTTTAAATGTAAAGAACCATAAGGAGGGAGAACCAGCAGGGCCCATCAACAGTTAGCTCCTGGAGAGCAGACTGAGCAGACATACCTATCTCCTAATTACAGCCTTACACACTATGGAAGATATATTGTATTTCTGTTAAAATTGTAATAATTGTTTCTAAATTTGTATCTCTCCATATAAATGAGCAGATGCAAATATGTGTCGTTTTTGGAGATGCATTTCCTCTTATTTTGGAGATGCTTAAGGGGCCACCCTATAACACCCCAATGAGCTCATTGTAGTTCTAATGTGTGAAAAGGGCTCACATTTCAGTTGAATACAATTTCGGCACCCTGAACTGTACCATGTTTTCTATCTGGGTATTCATTTTGGTGATAAAGTATTATCTTCTGTTCTTAAGAAGGGATACCAATAACTTGAACTTTTCAGTTTCTGAGAGCTAGATTCTAATGGCACCCTGGAAAATAAACTATTTTCTAGCAATTGTATGTGTTCTGTATGAATCCTGGTTAAAATTTCTGAAATTCTTTAGTAGGATGTATGACTGTAGCTTGCTGAATGCTAACATCAGAACCTTGGAACATTGACAGTCATTTAGCTATCATAATGTGAATGAATCAAAGAAATATATCCAAACAAATAGGACCTGAGTAGAAATCCTGCAGTGTGGAGTGTTCTTGCTCTGTGTTTGAATTAGTTACCAATGTCCTCTTTTGCAGTTGTCCAGTCCTCCTCCCACCTGGTTTTCTGTTCTTCCCCCAAAAAAATCAGACTGCATTCCATGGTGACTGACTATGCTCAGTCTTCCTTGGAGTTTGGAGGTATGTTTTTCACTATTTAGGGTGTTTCCCCCCTAAAGGTTTTTTTTTTGCACTTCTGCGTACCTTTGATTCCACCAAGCTTGCTGACACTTCCTTCTCATGTGTGCATTACCATGACAGAAAATCTCTAAATTTGCAAATGACTCTGATGCTTATTCAAGTATTGAGTCAATGTTCTGCATTCCATGAACCTACTGATGTTTTTTAAAGGATTAGTAAAATATATTTGCCTTATCAGCATATACTGAGATGATTCAGGATCTGGAATATATAATATAATCCATCCACTAAATATTCCATTCAACTAAATGAGTTCTAAGTAAGACTTGCCTGTCTTTAAGGGGTGAATATCAAGCAGAGTTGCATGAGTTATATGATGCAGCCATAGATTCACAGCCACCGTGAGGCTTTCCCTTGAAACTCCAAAGAAAAAAAGTCAGGGATTTCCCCCAACTTTTTTTCTCCAGAGCAAAGCCAGTACAGTGCATCCACCATCTAGCCTTGCTCCAGAATCATGGCGGAGGCATGGCTGGGCAGATGGGGACCCCTGATTGGTCACCATCCACCTGGGCAGAGGATGCCCCACAGCAGTGAAAGCACTGGGTTTTCAACTCATTGCTGTGGCACCATATAGACAGCCCCCAGGGTTTTGAGGGCCTTTGAGTAAGATAGCCTCACTAAGTCTTTGTATTGTTTTTATATTTTACAGACCTACTAATATTACAAGAGCAATCATTACATTGAAAAGATTCCCTTCTGATTACTGTTGACATTTGGGTAATTAGGAATCCAATCTGCAGGTACAAATGGTTTTGACAGCCGTACTGGCATAAGGTTACTTACACAAATACCATTTTAACAAAGAAAAGACTCTAGTTTTAAAAGAGGTGTGAATAGGACTACAAAAGACAATATTTCCCCAAATTTCCTAGCAACTTCCAAACATTGGCCTTTTGCATAATGGTTTTTCTGTTTGTTTTATTTTTAAGTGGAATCTTCTTCTTGTTCTCTGACACAGATGTGTATTTTCTAGTGCCTACTTTGCCTCTTTCTGGACTAAATTCTCTTGTTTTGCATTTAACAATATAAATATTTTTTTAAAAAGAAAAGAATAGGCTCCTGACGTATTATTTGTCAGGGTTTGAAGCCATTGCTGTAGTCTAGAACAGCCTTCCCCAACCTGCTGTCATTTAGATCTGATGGACTACAACTCCCATAACCCTAACTTTGATTATACTGGCTGGGGATGCTGGAAATTGTGATCCAACACATCTCGATGGGCACCAAGTTAGGGAAGCCTCTTTTAGGTTATTAATATCTTCTATATATCTGGTTCCTTTTTTCTTTAATAGAAGAACCTTTTTATTGGCATATGATGGCCTTAGTGATAGAATTTCACTTTGACCATGCAGATAGTAAAAATGTTATATTCAATAATTAAAGTGTTCAACATATATAATGCCTTGAGGCACATTCTAGGAGGGGTCTTGAAACTAAATGCAAAGATATAAGTTGTGAGGGTCTATCGAGCTTTAGTAACAAAATGGAAGAGCTGGTAGTTAACATTTATAAATTATTCATATGGGATAGTGATCTTAGTTTGGAAGCTTTCAACTGTAAAGCCTCCAAACAAAGATAAGACCACTTGTTCTATGTGAACAAGATTAGAGGAAGTTCAAGTATCAAATGTCAGGACCTTGCTTAGAGGAGAGATTACGTGAATTCTGAATCATTAGTCTTTTGCTCCACAAGGGTTAAAATAATAGTCTGGATTTCATTTCTTTATTATGGAGGTAATTGGCTAGTAAATGAATAGATAGGAGGGCATTAGATGTTAGGGAAGGCTGTTCTAGACAGTTGCTAGATTTAAGTAGGGTGTGGAATCAAGTTCTAATAACACAGATTACAGCCCTATTTGTGTCTACTTGGAAGCACATTCCATTGAATTCAGTGGAGCTTACACTCAGGTAAGAGGATGCAGCATGGCAGCCTCAAAGGCTGTCCTGGTTTTTCTCCACTCAGCAGTGAAAATCCCATTGATACACAATGTCTGCCCACAATCAAGATTATTAACAGTGTAAATTTAACCTTTAAACACCAGTTGCTAGGGAACATGGGTTGGAGGGTGCTGTTATACCATGTCTTGCTTGTGGGTCTCTTGGTTTGATCCAGCATGGCTCTTCTTATGTTCTTACTCTTCCATAACGTAGTGATTTCCAGATATTTTGGACTGGACTGATGGTCATTGGAGTCCAGCACATCTGAAAAAAGTTAAAGAAGGCTGGCTTTCATGATGTGAAAGTTAATGTAGGTGCTTTAACTTAATTTCCATGCCTTATGCGTTAATTTATAAGGGCCTTAATACTTCTGTGAAACCGAAAGGTCTTTGAACTTTACTTTACATTTTTGTCTGCTTTTTTCTAAAAAAAAAAAAGTGTTCCTACTCCTTTTTTTGTACTTCAGAGAATCTTCTCTGAAAGCAGCCAATCACCGGAGATGCACAGGTAACTTTCCCTTTTTTGCCCTTGTACTTTCTTCTGTCCTTTGTGAAATTTAATGAAGATGTCATCCTATCAAATCCTTGAGGAAAAATATCTGTCTCCTGTCTTTCCAATATATTTCTTGGGAGCTTTGGTTCTCCAGTTTATTATAAGTTGGAACTTTTAGAAAACTACCTGTAGGCAGAATGTGGTGAGAAAGTAGTAAGGGGCTGCGTTCGCACATAACACTAAGCCATGATGGATTGTTAAACGCTATGCATCGTAGATTATGCAAACAGCCCACTATGCCTATTCTGCAGAATGTGGGTTTTCAGAGTGGGGTGTTTGGGTGTATTAACCCATCATGGGTGCTGGAAACATCCCACAGAAGACACACAAACCCTTCCTGGGCTCTGTTAGAAAAGAAACCATCATGGCTTAGCATGTTGTGTGAACCCAGACAGGGAGTCATACTTAAAATACACACCATGATGCCACTACCAATCTCATTTGCTACAGTAATTTTCAGAGTAGCCAACTGTGCAAGACTCCTCATAGAGACTTTTCTCTTATTTACTGAATCAAACTGAGTTTAATTCTCTGCAGGTTGCCAATTGCCCCTGAAGAAGGAAATGTTATTTCCTAAACACAGTCAGCCTGAGAACAGCTTTTCTCACGCTCATTTGTTGTTGTATTTTGCACCTTTCTCTTTTGGTTTCGTATTTTAAACAATTAGAAACCTTTCCAGAAAAGCCCAAATGTCTATTTCCAAATATGGCTTTCAAAACAGGTAAACATTTTGGCTCAGCCCGAGTATAGACACAGTTATTTAGAATGGCTTGGACATACATCTTTTGGATAATTAGAAATATTGAAAAATGGAAATACTTTTCACTATTTACACTGCCATAGCATATGTAGTAAATTCACATGATCAAGACATTTAGAAACACAAAGCTTGGATATATGATTCCTGCTCTATTTAGGACATAACCAATTAGTATCATATGTATCCAGTGCAAGTTTCTTTGTCAGAGAAGAAAACAATAGAGAAACAGATCTTGATGCTTAAAATTCCTGTTTAACATAATTCACAATAAAATTAACAGCAGAAAAATTTGTGAAGTGCTCAATCCAGGTACTGAAATGCAGAGTTGTTTGGGAGCTGGGAGAGATATTTTGAAGTCCCTGTCTGCTTTCAGCTTGTACTGCACTGAAGACTACATAAAGATGCAAAGGAAGATGCAGCCAATCTTGCCATCATCTTGTCAAGGCGCACTTTTACTTAAATGGAATGTTGTAGACATGTGTTCCATTAAATCAATTTCTCTGTAGTCCTAGAAGTGTCCTTTTCTTGTCTCTTTTCCCAAAATTTGTAGATGGCATTACTGTCAGGAATAGCCCAAAGCAACATTTAGATTAAAGCTGTTTAAATGAGATTTTAATCCTGCAGACCTTTCCATCAAATGTAGCATGCTTTCTAAAAGGACAGTGTCTTCTGAATGGCAGTGAACAACATAATGCTGATTAGGTTCATAGACATGTGGGGAAGGTTGTTACAGGGAGGTCAACATCTGTTGACTTTGGAAATGACAGGGAGTACTCAACATTTGAGATAATTGGTGTTTATGATGGGGGTTATTGTAAAAAAATACTCAAAAATTACAAATTACTAATAGATGCAAGAGTAGCAAAGGATTATTATTTTTTTCTTCCTCTGTCCAGATACACGTCATATAGGTTCAGCCCACATGGCATGTAGGTTAATAGAGGTGATAGAGAATAGTTGGATGAAATCATATCTGATTATGGGTTTGCCTGGACAAGCACATTTTTTGCCTTTAGTTCTCTGCATTAGAATGCAATTAAGAAACAAGTAGTTTAATGACATTGATGATTGGTACTCGAAATTCAAAGGTGCTAGATTAATCAAAACCTGGGATTCAGTGGCAACACCTCTCAGTATGATCCTTTTGAATTTTCTCTTCTTATCTTCAGAGTTACTATAGTGACTCCTTTACTAAGAAATTAATTTTCAGTGATGTAGAGAAGTCAACCAATTCTTTTCTAAAGCTTTGGTATGATATCAAGTATTTTCCATGTGGGATTATTAATAAAGTGCAAGGTGAAAGTTATATCAGCCAGCTATTATTTTGCTATTACTCACTTAAGAGAAAAAGAGGCTCATAAAAGCTGCCATTATTCAAAATGAAAGATACCTAGGGTACAAGTAGTATTTCTATGATGAGAAAACATCTCGTTAAGGTGGACTAGCCTTTATTCCCTTTGTTGCACGTTATGGAGGAACTGTAGTTTTTGCCATAGAACTGCATTGTTGCCGTAGATACTTTTTATCTACTACGAAGTAGCAGCATAAAAGGTACGTTGGTGGATAACCCCGTTTTCTCTAGAAATAGATTTTGTTTAAATATACAGTGTATGGAGCTCAAGTTTGTGAACAGGTCACAGATACATTAGCTCCTTTTGCCACCGCTAAGCAGTTGCACCGTTCTTAGACAAAGGCTTCTGTTATCAGCTTTTATGCAGCAGGAGCAGGTATCTATATGTGCCATATAAACGTTTATTGCAATTACACCTTCCTACAAACCACAGAAGGAGCAGCATGGATCAGATGACACACACTCATTTCTCATTAACAGGCAATTAGTTTGGATCCTATGAGTAGTTTTCCACTGATGGGACATTGGCAGAAATGTAGGAAGGTGATATTGGCAAGTTTCCCCTTCCTCAATCTGCTCCAAAGGATTGAAAGACCCTCTGGAACAGTGGGAAGGGAACTGCAAGGGGAAGAGGAAACCAACAAAAACTTGGGATGGGTGAGAAATCCAAACTTTATCATTAAAACTTTATTCACACCTCCTGAGGCTTTCAGTGAGCTTAAACAGAGTTGCATTCTGAAATCTGCATTTTTGCAAGTTTTCTGAAGGAGCTCATTTCAGGAAGAATGTGCATAAAATATGCGTCTTAGGGCAAAGTGCACAAATAATGCACATCATATTTATTCACTGATAATAAGTATTTATAAACATGAATCGTGGGTCGTAATAGCTGGTCACCTTCAATAAGTGTTTCCAATAGCAAATTAGACTATGCATCAGTAAAAGCCGTGGGGCCAAATATAGATTCTAACAAATGCTGCAATTGCAAGTATTAACATTCAGCTGTAGCAAACAATTCAAATTTATCTTGCAAAGCTGAAAATAGCAAAAGCTCATTATCAACAGCCAATAATTGATCCAGGGTGAAAAATATATATCATTTTATCTGTCCAGGTCCACCCAAAAACATTTTATTTCCAATTTTTAAATCTGGATTTCCCCGTAAAGTCAATTTGGCTTTTGAAAATGGGCCAAACTGTACTTGGCTTGACATTATACACCACACGTTTCTGACCGCTGAGATTGTGGGAGGAGCTCTGTCCACCTTAATATGCCGAGAAACTAATGCCATCTATTTGGAGAGAGGAAGATTCCAAAACTGACCAAGGTGGAAAATCAAACCTACCTGGAAAAGATTATCATTTGGTACAGGTCAGCAGATAACCCTGATGATATAAGGCAAGATCAAGAAAGCCGAACCCACCTTCTTTAATTGGAAGTTACATCCTTTTCAGAGATTTTCTTGGTGGAGAGGAACCCTCCAAAAATGTGCGAGACAAATCATTAAGTTTTGGAAAATGGGGATGCCACATATGACATATACAATTCAAAGTATAATATTTATCTTGAGTATATTAACCTTACCCCATAAACTCAACATTAAAGATGCCCATCTATCTGTATCTTGCTAAATATCATTAATCAACTTATTTAGATTCAACTTGATCATTTCAGATATATCTCTAGGAATAATTATTCTCAAATAAGTAATGAAATCAGGGCACCAATGAAATTGCCAATTAGCGAATATACTGGAGTATATCCAATCTCCAATCAGCATTATTTCTGATTTTGAACTAGGATACATAGTATTCCATTCCTTTTGTTCCTTTCTGTCTTTTCACCTCTGGTTTATCAATGAGCATATGATCATTGATAGTTAGAACTAGGGGTGTGCACTGGATCGGGTCCGATCCGGAGCCGATCCAGGGGAAATTGGATACAATTATCTGATTTCCAATCACCCCTCTGGATTGTCCGATCTTTCCCGAACCAGTCCGGAAGGACCCGATCTGGTTCAGAAAAAATTGGAGGATCAGCGGGCGCCAGCAGGCACCCGCTGATGGAAGCGGACAGCGGGGAGAGAGCTTACCTGATGGGGCATCCTCCTCCTTCTGTTGCCAGTTCTAAAGTACTGCAAACTAGGCCTCATGGCCTAGTTTACAGGACAGCGCCAGGTGATGATATCATCACCTGGCGCTCTCCTTAAACTAGGCCGCGAGGCCTAGTTTGCAGTAGTTTAGAGATGGCAACGGAAGGAGGAGGACGCCCTGTGAGGTAAGGAGCGGGGGGGCTTACCTGGCGAGGCGTCCTCCTCCTTCTGTTGCCGGCTCTAAACTACTGCGAACTAGGCCTCTACTGTAAACTAGGCTGGGAGGCCTAGTTTGCAGTAGTTTAGAGATGGCAATGGAAGGAGGAGGACGCCCCACCAGGTAAGGAGCGGGGGGGGCTTACCTGCTGGGGCTGTCCGCTTCTATTGGCAGGTGCCTGCTGGTGCCCACCGATGGAAGTGGACAGCGGGGGGGGGGCTTACCTGGCAGGGCTGTCTGCTTCCATCAGCAGGTGCCTGCTGGTGCCCGCCGATGGAAGCGGACAGCCCCGACAGGTAAGGATCGCGGAGGGGGGCTTATCTGCCAGGGCCGTCCACAATGGATGGCCCCACCAGGTAAAAAGCACGAGGGGGGAGGGGGGAGTTGCAAGTCTATGGGGAAAACAAAAATGGCAGCTGATCCGAAAATCAGACATCCGATTTTCGGATCGGGTTCGGGCCTGATCCGGGACAAAATTGGAGGTCCCGATCCGGGTCCCGATCTTATCTGGGGGGTCCCTGAACATCCCTAGTTAGAACAGTACTTCGGCATTTCTTTAATCCTCCTTTGGGAAGTGGGAATTTCAAGGAGCACAGTGTTGAAAAAGACAAGCTGAACCTACGTGCTATGTAATTAGTGTAATTCGTAGTTTGGCTCTGAACATGAACTAGGAAGAGAAGTTGGGGGTGGGTTGAATAATTTCCAACCTCTGTGCTGGTAAATACAGACATGTATCATATTGGAAAGAACCCAGTCCTTGGCTGAAAACAAACAGACCAAGTGTTAACCCAATCAGCTCCTGCAACATGTTGAACTCATTTATTAGTGCTTGCTCATTTTTTGAAGCAAAATGTCAATGTGTGTATCCAACTGTAGTTGCAGATATTTAAAAGGGCTTGTAGAAATCCTAGGATATTTTTCTTTTGTATACTTATGGAGAAAAAATCTCATTCAAATGTCAACTAAAACTACCAAGGTAAAATACAAAAACTAAGTGTACCTCCTTAAAACATATATTTTTGAAAACTATAAAAAGGACAACAACACATAGTAGCCATGGAGTCTGAAAGTTCCCCATGTCCCAGAGGGGATTTCCTGCCCTACAAGGTGAATACCGCTGAGCTCCTGGAACAAAGGACATACCTTTCCTGAAGGGGATAGTAAAATTGTAAAGCTTCAGGACACAATACTTCAGGTGAACTTGAAAAGGTTACAATAGTCATTACTTGTGTTCTTGTTCTTTTTTACAGCCCTTCCCCCTGCTCCCTGTTGCTACAATCTGAAGTTTAGCAAGTTGTTTTCACATCAAATGATGATCAAGGAAGTGCATTCTGTCGACTGTCTTGGTTTGTGTATGTCACAGGCAAACCCCTTTTTTTAAGCATCAATTTCTTTGTTTCAGCTTGATCCAGCCTGGCTCTTCTTATATTCTTGTGATCTTAAAAGCTTGCATTTTAAAATGTTCCTGTTCAGGATTCCTGATGCTTGATTCCATTCCCCCTCTCCCCATTCCCAACCAATCCCCTCGCTCATCCAACACTCACTCAGCATTTCATGCTAATTAAGCATACTCTGTTCTCATTAGACTGTTTTGGGCTCCCCCACCCCTTTAGGCTTCCCCCCCCTAAAGAGTTTTTGTACTTCTGCAAACTTTGGGATTCCCTCTGAGCTTGCAGATACCTACCTCTTGTGCCTGGTATTTTGGCTATGTAAAGCAGCACGCGGATAATTGCGATTTCAGTATATACACATACAGTTCCACAACAAAACGTTTCATTGTATCCCTGGTGTATGTGTGCATGCATGTGTGGATGCATGTTACTGAGCTTGTGGCTGAGACCTCCTCCACACGAGACATTTAATGAGCCTTAGAGGCTCATTATAAATTTTACCTCCACACCAGCGGAGCGCAAAACGGGCGTACAGGCGCGTTATTTCCCCGATAATGCGCATTTTCGAATGCGCGTTAAATAGCGACTTTTATTTTTCTCCGGCCGTTAAAGCGCATTATCGCGGTGTGAACAAGCGATTATGCGCGTTAACGTCTTCTAAAGCGCTTTTTGGACATGAATTAATGCGCTTCGCCGCCTCTCGCCGCCTCCCGTGCAGAGGGATTAGGCGTAAATGCGCCTCCGCGAAAATGCGCATAATCCCGGAACCGGGCGCAAAAGCGCATCCTTGTGGAGGGGGCCTGACACTGTTGGAAAAAACAAAAGCACACATCAAAGATAGGAATCTTTGCTTTAACTTGGGTCTTCCTTCATGTATATACGTTTTTGTAGTTCAACAGTTAAATGTGAAACCACTTTGCATGGCAGTAAATTAAGCATGAAGTCCAATACAACTAAGTGCTAGATTTAGCCTGGGAGGAGGTTTGAACGGGATATATTTTGCTTCCAGTTCCTGTAATTCATTTGTGCCAGGTGCACCATAACCACTGATTTCCCCAAGCTAGCTAGATGAAGCATGACATCTACTCTATGTAACTACCACAAACCCATCTCGCTGTGTTTCTAATGATCAAATTGCCCGCTATTACAAGCTATGCACCCTCAGCCCTGGAGCCATAGCCTCAGCAGAAAAGGCCATCAGCCCATTTCCTAAGGAATGGGCCCTTTATAAAGGATTATTTCCCCCTTCCTGGTTACCTCCTTCTCCAGGTCCTTTATTCTCCATGACAACCGAGGAACTGTTATCCTGGGAATGGGATGCCACTATGCTTGAAGGCTTCATCCACATGCCTCTGTGCCTTCCTCTCAGATTCTCCAGGGGTACCTCCACAAGAGAGGTTTAATGCTCTTTGAAGGCTCATTATAAATTTTACCTCCACACCAGCGGAGCGCAAAACGGGCGTAGAGGCGCGTTATCTCCCGGATTATGCACATTATCGAATGCGCGTTAAATAGCGAGTTTTATTTTGCTCCGGCCGTTAAAGCGCATTTTCCCCGTGTGAACAAGCGATTATGCGCATTAACTTCTTGTAAAGCGCTTTTTGGACATCAATTAATGCGCTTCGCCGCCTCTCGCCGCCTCCCGTGCAGAGGGATTAGGAGTAAATGCGCCTCCGCGATAATGCGCATAATCGCCGAACCGGGCGCAAAAGCGCATCCTTGTGGAGGGGGCCCAGGTCAGCTACCTTGACCTCAGTGGAACACACTGCACTAAGCATGCACCCATGACTTCTGTCCAGCAGGCAGATGGTCAAACAGGAGACTCTCTGTACAATATGGTACATCTAGATGGCCACCATACTCTTGTCAGTTTTCTGCCTTAATAACTGCTTTTTGTTTATTGGGCTTGTTCACTTGGAAAGTTGGGATTTGTAAAATAAAAAAACAGGGATGTTGACTGCTCTGGCCTTCTCTCCCTGTTGTTAAACTTCCATAGGTGCTTAACTCTCTTGTCTTCTTAACTCTTTACTTTGGTGAGGTGGGAGATCAGATTGGTCTTCCTTTGGTGAAGGGAGTTATTTTACCTTCTTCTCCCTTCAATCTCAACAAGTTCCTAGCACAATGCCAGCTTTGCACTGCCAATTTTGTGCCATTATGGATGTATTCCAATTCATTTCTGATCTTTTTGAAACTGGATAAGCGGGGGAAACGGCAAGAGGCATCCTGGCTGTTGTTGATGTCAGGTAATCTATCTGGAAAGGTCTGTGAGTGTCCAGTCATGAGCATGCTATAAATATCTCGTTTAGTGAAGCCCTTTGTCACTGGTTCTCAGATGCCTTATCAAGTGGGACTTCCCTTGTGCTCCTAGATGGGATCTAACATTGAGATTAAATCATGGTCCCCTACTGCATGGCAAATCTCAAATGTATTTTTAAAAACAAAAGTGAAGAAGTGAAGAAGAAATGGTTGTGCTGTTGCTTTTCAAAGCAGGAAACCATTTTCCAGTTACAACTCTCAATGTCAAACAATTTCGACAAAGCAAAGCAAATGAGAGCCACCAGGTAGATCAACAGAATCCTTGATTGGGGAATATTTTATATAAAAGCTTCTCTGAAGTTTTCAATGTGAGCAGTTTTCAAGCATCATAAACAGAGGCTCTTAATCCAAATGCTGAAGAAGGAGCTTCAATTAGAAAAAAGGACAACAATGTTTATCCAAAGGCTTTCCAGTCATGCTCTACTAGATAGCTTTGATGTATAAATCCTTTCTTCTGCTTAGATTGCAAAAATTGTTTGGATCACACAGAGTACAGTCCACTAAATACCTTTCCAGCACTAAACCTTTACAAAGGCTCTCAATACATGGATGAGATGGTGATATTGAGAGGAGGAATTCCATAACTGAAGGACATTTTGGAGCAAGGGATGACTGTGTCAATGGAATGCATTATATATCAACTGTAGTGAAGGTAGACCGCTAGCGCTTAAAATCCAAAAGCCTCAGCAAGAGCAGAGCAAATCTTGACTTCTAACAATATTCAGGATGTTTGAGGATTTTTTTTTCTACTTGGAAAGGAAAAAAGGACGATGATGTGATCAATTTTACACTATGTGTTAGTGGTAAATCCCCAAGCCCAGTCATAATTAGAGCTTTTCTACACGAGGCTGTTAACATGCTGTATTTACTCTCAGTTTTGCTGCAGAATTGAGATCTGAGTACAACATGAAGAGCATTTCCTTTCCTGTTTTTCTGCTACATTACCTTTAGGTGGCACTGTGGTATAGCAAAACAGCTGAAAGCAGAAGTGAAAAGAGCATTTTCTTTGACTTTTACAATTAGTAACCATTTTCCTTGCTCTAAAAAGACTCACTGAAGTGCTTTTTAGACCCAGAAGTTAACCTGGATAGTCACAATGTTGTCTAAAGAACCCATAAACAACCATGAGCAGGGAATGACGAGCGCACAATAAATGCATTGTGCAGAAAAGCTCCTAATTGGAAAAGGAAGGATTTTTCAAATGATAGGAGTGCTGTAAAATATGGCAATGTCAAGTAAAATTGCTTAGGATCCAAGATCAGGTTTTTCTAACGTGTCCAGGATGCATTTCTACTGTCTCTCCCAAACTTGATACCAGAGAAAGAGTTAAGGTTTATTTTAATTGCTGAATTTTTCCTGTGCCCCTACTACTTGTTATGAGTTCATCATAATCAGCACAACAACGAGCCATTAGTGACCCAGATTAAAAGTGGTTTAAAAACATTGTTGACTATGAACACAAATGAGCAACAAATCACAATCAGGAAGCCACGTTTAACTGATTATGCCTCCACTCCAAATGTTAGCAAATGCTGGGTTTCTAATCCCTCTCTTAAAAGAAAAAGGGGTGGGGGAAGCAAAATAATGGTTTTAACGCCCTGAAAGGAAATAGTGTAATAGTTATGTCCCCTTTGTTGTGTTGCCCATCATTAGTATTTCTTCATTTAAAAAGCCTTTTTCTTTCCTTACATTTTATTTTCCTATGAGAAGTCAGCATCACTAATTCATGTGAGCTGATAATCATGTTACAGGTTGGTTTAATGAGATTAGTGCTTTTGTAATTATTATGGTAATGCATTGCCTCTGATTTGTACATAGTCCTCTTCTATTAATTAGTTTGTGATTGCTTTCCTATAATTTAGTTTGTCTCCTGGCCTGAGTTTATTATATTCAACCATGTATGTATCCCCTCTATAGGTTACTTTAGACAGTCTGACTTATACTGGCCCAATCTCAATTTTACCCTCTCAGTTGCCAAAATTTTGGGAATACCCAGAAAATTCCACCCAAACCCTTGTTATTCATGATATGTATGTGCTCTGCTTTCTAGTGAAGGTGTCAAATTTTGGTTGGAATTCCCAAGCCCATTAATTTACTATTGATTGATTGATTGATTGATTGATTGTATTTTTAAAGCTGTGCACAACTGGTATCTCAAAATTCTCCACCATATTTGTGAGCAGAAAATATGTTTGACGGAGGGATTTCACTGAATTTCTCCAGGAGGAAGAGTGCAACTAACTACTTTTTTTTCTTAAGGGTTTGGGGTTGTTTTGCCACTGTGAGTCGATAGCAGCTTGGCCACCATTTTGCATCCTCCACAATGCCTCATACTTGCATCAGTCTGGGGCATTGTAGAGGGAAAATAGTGGCATATAGATATAGATATCCACACACACACACACACAGAGTGGTGAATATTCAGACAAAATTCTGTGAAGTAGTTGCCTTAAATGGAGGTGAGAAAAAGAAAATTTTCAGAAAGATGATCAGAAAATAATCTGGGAAAATTTCAGCTCACTCTAATATCTCAGAGTTTGGGTCCAACTCACAATGAGCTCAGTGCTAGTCCTGGCACTAATAATCTTCATTGTTGTAGCTGCTTTTTTCCTGTTCAGAATACATAATCAACAGGGAGGGCTTGTTTATGGGCTTTAGTCATACCCAAGAATGCTGCTGTGCAACAGCATCCCAGATGCAAGGAACCCAAGATTCCTGAGATTACTCAGAAACCCTGGAAAACTTGTGGTTACTTGTACAGCAGCATCTAAGGGCTAATGAAGGCCCTGGCCCCAAAGTGTATCACAAAGCCTTGTTTTTTTATTGCCAGTGTTGCTGTTAGTTAGGTGTGCTTTGGAGAATGGGAAAATACATGGCTTGAGGGCTCTGGGGGGAAGATGGGCTGGAGGTGCTTGGGCAACTGTCACACTGTATTTTGGAATGGGTTCAGAAATGATACAATTTATTTTTTTCAGATTAATGTGAATAATGTTAATTATTTTGGGAAATAATTTGTTTTAGCCAAGCCCATTCTGAATAGAGATTGGATTAGGGGCTCACCATCACTGGTGCATCTCAGTTGCTGAGTTGGTGAACCAGCCAGTCCAGTGTAAAATCTGAACTTGTCAACTTTAATCAAGTGGCTGCCTTGCCATCTCACTCCAGGCCACGTCTCAGACAGTCTGACATCTGAGGACACTGCCACTCTAGGGAGGGAGCACAGGAGTAATAAGGAAGACATGCAATTTCATGACACACATGGGAGGTCTCCAGACAGATTAGGAAGCAGTTCTTCCACACATTTTTTAAAAAAATGAAACAAAACTACATCTCATCAATTCTATACCACCCTATTTACACATTAATGTGATTTCTAAAGAATTGCATTTAAATACATATTTTTCCTATCCAAATATGCATTTCTATACGTATGTCTTCTCAAAGCAAGCATTTTACAAATCCAGTGGATAGCAAATGGTGAATCAACATGTTAGTCTTGGATCAGGTCGTTTTGGATCAACTCAGTTCAGAATTCACAAAGAACAAATTCATGAAGAATCCCTAGCTGTATCCCCTTATTCCCCTGTAGCTCAGATAAATAAGATGTATTCTCTTTGAGAACCTAGCTATCCTCTATTGTTGTCACTTCTAATGCTACGGCTGCTATGTTTGCCAACATTCATCTTGGAATGTTCTTGTGAATCCCTAGCATGGAAAACAATAAACATTAAGGGCTTTTGCCAATTTCATCAGCCATCATGAGAATATGTGATTACCTGCCTTGTTAATTTCCTTTAGAATAACTCTGAAGGTCAAGATAATTGAAAACAAAAGCAAAATTAGAAGTAGCATACAGAAAGCTCCTGTAGTCCAAAACTTTGGGGATAAATATTATTTTGAATGTGATTTCAAGTTGCTTATAACTGAAAAGGCGAAGCTGCCCAAATAGAACTGCATATAACCTGGGTATGCTTTTGGTCAGCAGTGGCTGGTGAGACAGTTCAGTGTGAAGAACTACCACTACCAATACAGGACAATCAAGGGGAAAGAGAAAGCCTAGGTTTATCAGCAACACTTTGGAAGACATGGGCCCTTTCTACACCTAAGGGTGTAGAGTAGGGTGACCAGATAAAATCCAGGTCAGGGCTCCTGTAACTTTAACAGTTGTAGAGCAAAGGGAATTTCAGCCAGGGTCATTTGTATGCAATTAGTTCCTGGTGAAATTCCCTCTTCATCACAACAGTGAAAGTTGCAGGGGCCCTGCCTTCTTTTGTATATGGTAACTCCAGGATAGTGCCTGCACCTTTAACTGTTGTGATGAAGAGGGAATTTCACCAGGAACTAATTGCATACAAATGACACTGGCTGAAATTCCCTTTTCTCTACAACTGTTAAAGTTACAGGAGCCCTGACCTGGATTTTATCTGGTCAGCCTAGTGTAGAGGGAAGGGGAGGATTGCAGACTTACCTGCTTCCGCGTTCCTCCCCCAGGGTCTAGATGGCAGTGCAACATCCTGGAAGGGAAGAGGGACATCACGGCAGCCATTTTTTTAATGAAGAGGAGCCGCACAGCCCTGATCCAACAAAAGGTTTTTTTAAAAAAATGTGCCCCAACACCCCTCCTACCATCCTGGGGATGGCAACATTGCTTTCCCCCCATGGGCATGGAGCCAACCTGCACGGCTCTGTGCCCATTGTCAGGTGTACCACAAGGCCCAGAGGCCCTGTGGATTGAAAGTTGAAGAATTTGGAATTGTTTAAAGAAAGTATGTTTCTCTGTGAGCTTATCTCTGTCTCTGTTTTCCATGGGAGGTTGCTAGCTGAGGCCTTGGAGTAGATAGTTTCCCTGGGAACAAGGAATGTTTGGAAAAGGAGGGGGCCTCTCTTACAAGCAGTCACTCACATTGAAGCATCATCAAAAGGAGGTTGAACTGTGCCACCTTGTTGGCACATGGGTTTGGTTTACAGGTCTGAGGACCTGTCTGTCAAGTGGCTTGGAATAAGCCAGGCCTCCAGTCTATAATAGAGCGGAGCAAAGGTTCTTTACCCTTGCTAGAGATCATCTTTTGACGCTTGGCCTTGAAACCCCTCATGTTTGGATTCTACCTGTTTGGAGATTTTGAAAGCACTCTGTACATGCTCGCTTATCTGCTATTTGGACTTTGAATTTCTAAGGATTATGCCATGGAAAGTGCTCTGAGGCTTTTCATAGACTTGGACTTGTGTTTGCTCTGGATTGTGTGTATGTGTGTCGTCTGCTAAAGAGCCTCCCTCGGAGCTAAAGTACGTGCAGGGGAGGTTTCCTAGGTCAACGAGGTTCATTCCCTGGGGTCTTGCTTACTTTGGTCAGCTCAGCATTTCCGGCAGGCTGGGTATGGTTCGTGTAAGACCAATCTGTCTCTGCTGGGCTTCAGGCAGCCCTGTGCCTGGAGCACTTCCTTGGGCTCTCGCCATGTTCTTGAAGAGTCAGCATATGTGCGTCTGGAAATGCTCAGATATGATAGGGGCTAAACATACACTTCTCTACCCCGAGTGATTGCCTAAAGGATTGTGACAAGACTGGAGCCTAAAGCTTTCTGGCCATTATCAGCTTTCAGTGGATATATGCAAAAATGAAACCGTAATGCTTGTAACCATGTGATTTCACCAATAAAAGGAGTCTCACCATCTTGAGTGTCTTGTCAGTTTGCCAAAGTTCGTGAGGAGAAGCCTGGGGATGGGCCTATCTCTCGACCTCCGTTTCAGACCCCGGGAGCATGTGGCACATCTCCCACAGTCCTCGGGATCGTCCCAGTTCCCCAGTTTTCCCAGGATAACTGGGGAGCCAATTATCCTGGGAAAATGGAGGGGTTGTCCCTGCCTACCCCAGGATGCCCTGTGTGTCATTTGGATGCACAGAGACAATCCAGGGACAACCCAGGGAAAAATCCATCATGTAGACATGGCCATGGCGAAAGCAGGAAGAGGCCATTGGATTATTATTATTATTTTACTTTGAATATCGTGGCTCCATGTGGTATGCCAGGTGTGGAATGCAAATTATGTGAAAAATCTGACACCCAAATTTGGGCACAAGGTTTTATATATGGAATTCCTCCTTGGTTTGATCTTATATCTAACTGTAGCAGAAGCACAATATTCATGGCTATTGAGCCATGTTGATTAAGGAATACAGCCTATCAGGACATCCCTTTATCTCTGACTGCTGGCTGGCAAGAAATGACTGGGGATGGATCGCTCCTTATTGCATGTTCATTATTCCTGCTGAAGGAGGTTTCTGCACTTCCAGGCAGTTCTTTAGTAGTATGATATTTGGAAGGTAGTGGTGGGAAGGAGCTTGTGTAACATTTCCCTCTGTGAACTGCACCACTGAACTGATGCCATGATTTTTCATAGACTGGTGGTGATCAGCACAGTTGCCGTATGGCTGTAGTGAATCAGTGCAGAAGTTGAAATGATGGGTCTCCAGCAGCGCCAATTATAAATGGAAGCAGTTGTACAATCACAAACATGTAGGGTAATCTCATGAAGATGAGATATTCAATAGCTAGTGCCAGGAAACTTCCATCGTAAATCAGCTATCACAGGGTGGGGTGGGACTTTTATCATAGGCAAGCAGTGCTTTTCAATGTGGAAGAAAGAAATAATGGCTCTGACGTGCACATAGAATCCTATGCAGCCAGGGACTTTTACTTTTCCTATTTAAGATCTTATTTTACTAGGGCTGGGCTGAACAGTCCATCCAGGTAAATTTTGTGAGCTTTTGTAGGTCTTTCTGACGTTGAAGACTCTCCCAACGATTGGGAAGGTGAAAGATATTCACTTGGTGGGAGTCAATATTCAGGTGAGGGAGATAAAGTGTACATGCAATCTGATTATGAAGTGGTTCAAGGGCTTTATATAGGCTGACCATCTGAAAAGGAGGACAGGGCTCCTGTAACTTTAACAGTTGTAGAGAAAAGGGAATTTCAGCCAGTGTAATTTGTATGCAATTAGTTCCTGGTGAAATTCCCTCTACATCACAACAGTTAAAGTTGCAGGCACTATACTAGAGTGACCATATACAAAAGAAGGCAGGGCCCCTGCAACTGGCACTAGCTATTGAATATCTCATCTTCATGAGATTACCCTACATGTTTGTGATTGTACAACTGCTTCCATTTATAATTGGCGCTGCTGGAGACCCATCATTTCAACTTCTGCACTGATTTGCAGGGGCCCTGATGAAACTGAGGTGGGGAACTTGGCTAAGCCCTGATTTTTTAGGCTATTTTGTGGGTTATGTTTCTACTATAAAACACAATACATTATCAAAGTGTTCCATTTATTTCAATGTCAAGGATAACTGTGCAAGAGAAATAATTTATGGATAATAAACTTAATTAAGCAGACCTCCTGTTATCTTGAAAGGCTCATACTTTCAATCTGTATTTGGGATCATAAAGATGTGAATTTTCTGATGCTGAGAAGGATGCAGTCATTTTATACTCAACACAGTTACTTTATAAATAGATGCTCAGAGTCTATATTTTAACCATTTATTAACAACAAGCCAGTATTCAAGCCTTCTATAGAAGGAAATTGATACTTTGATATTTTTTAACAAAGGCCAGATATACACCAAGCAGGATATAGCGGTATGAAAGCAGTATATAAAAGACAGGGGCCACACCAAGTAGGATATAGTAGTATATGGTGTGTTTCTATGGGCCCCAACAGTTGTCAGTGCACTTCAACACTGCTATAAAGCAGTAGTGTGGCTCCTGCCTTTTATATACTTTCATACTGTTTTCATACCGCTATATCCTGCTTGGTGTAGATCTGACCAAAGGTAACAACAGGAAAAGAAAACAAGGTAAAGCATAGTGCATATATTTCCAGTACAGATTTCTGCCTGCAGAGATTATTCCCTGCCAGGAGCAGCCCCGCCCAGTATCTTCCCTTTACTTGTATAATTTAACACTATATTAATATTTTCACTGCCTTCCTTCTTTAGTTAAACATAAGAATAGTCCATGGCAGTTGGTCACATCTTTTAAAGTCTTCTGGCAACCAGCAATGATAAGTCTGTGTAACTGACATAGTTGGGTCTGGCAGATTAGAGCAGGGTGCTATGCAGAGGTTCTACACAGAAGTAACAATAGCATCTTAACAATAATCAACAAATCTATATTTCTCTCCCTCCCCACTGTTACTATTGTCTGCAGCAACAAAATAATAAACAAAAATACCCCTATATTCACATGAACAAAATGCAATTATGGAAATTAAGTATTAGAAAAAGAAGCATTGTGACACACATAAACTGCATGAAGTTATAGCATTTGGGTGAAACGTACCATGCAACATGGTTTGTGTTTTTTATTTCATGTATAAATCCCAAATGTTTCTAAGATGATGAAGAATAGAGTGAAAAAAATTAGAGAAAACGGTAACAGGGTGTGTACAGTCGATAAGATACGCAGAGCTGAACAGCTAGCTTTTCCTCCCCCCCTCATCTACGCACACGTATTTGCTAATTATGAAAACACAAAATAACCATAAAAATAAAAAAAATAGATTTACCCAACTCATTGATATTAAGGTATTACTAAAAACATGTCTGTTTAGTAGGATCCTAAAAAATGAAATAAAAATACACCTTTAAATAGTACTAATCATTTTAGGAGACAGTGTAGATGCAAAGAATTTTAGTATATTTTCTTAATGAGCTCAAAATAAAATCTTCCAATAAAAAAATTAAAACGTCAAAAGAAAATATTAAAACATTAAAACAAATAAATGAAATGGTTATAGTAACCTAATAGACCAGATTCATATTACAAAACATACAGACACACTCAAAGCATGAAACACATGATTAAAAAAATACCAAATATGAAATTGCCCAGGTCCCGGTTTTTTTGCATCATGTCAAACCCACAATTGATCGGGCAAATCCTAGAATTGGAGTTGGAATATTGGCTTTCAGCTCAGATAACAGTTTCCTTGCAACCAGTGGCATTGAAGTGCACTCACAACTGTTGGGGCCCATTGACACATAACATATATCGCTATATCCTGCTTGGTGTGGTTCCTACCTTTTATATACCACTTTCATACCACTATATCCTGCTCGGTGTAGATCTGGCCTATGTGTGTGTATTCCAATGACTTCAAGTTCATGTCCTACTATAAGAGAGGGCATTGAGCATGTGACTCATGGCCTTGTGCACTTAGTGCCAGCTTTTTAAATTAAAGTAAGAGTGTGGTTACAAGGGTAGTACAACAAAGCTTGTAAAACAGTTTGTTGTGTGAATGATAGATGTCTGCTTTTCAGGACTGGGTTCAGACATCACAATAATGCATGATGGGTTAAATGGCATGATGGATGATGGCTTATTTAACCCTTTGTGGGTTATTGTGTTGTCTTTCGGGATTTTTTTAGCCCACAATGGGTTATTTGGCCTGTAGTGGAGCTATTTAACCCATTGTGGGTTATCATGTCATCTGGTGGTCATCGTGGATTATTTTTTGGTTGCCTACAGAGTGTTGTGACAAGAGTTGCCAAAAGTATTGCTGCTCTGCTCCTTGCCAGCTTTAGCTTGGGGACACGTTTAAGCGACTAATACAGTGCAATTCTGCTATTGGGAACCAGTAAAAGCAACTTAGCCAGCCGTGTCTACATGGGAAATGGACAATTTTGCTTTGGGACAGAGGCATCTCTGCCAGCAATGTCTTGGTTGGTGGGGAAATCCGTAATCACGCTTTGGCTCTCTCTAATAGAGTGTAATCGTGCTCTATTGAGAGCACTTAAAGGCATCTAATGGCTATGGGAGGAATTGCATAACACGACTGCATGCACACATAAGCGAAAGTGCCTTTTCCCCCAAAAGGGGGGTTGCGGCTATAAGTTCATGGAGGTTTACAGGGCTGGGACCAAAGTTCATACATAGCCTCTCCTAGTCAGGAGGCATCCGATAGACTATCAAAACCCTGTGCAATTACACCCTGCAGAGGGAAAATCCCAGGTGCAACAAAAATGGGTTGGAGCTAATAAATGTTTGGAAGTTTGCAGGATCAGGAGAAAAGTTCATAGACAGGCTCCCCTAGTGGAGAGGCATCTGCATCACATGCACATTTCCTTCCACAGCCATTGCTGGCACGGGTGACTTGGAGTGCTTTCGGTAGTGCTTTGGCGCTGAGGCACAATTGAAGACATTTCTATTCCCAATAACTTTAAAGTGCTTGAACGATGAAGCAGTCATTGAAAACCCTTTGTGATTGGAGGGGGAGTGACTGACGGATGGTGCCAAGAGCAGCCCCATTCTATCAGAGACAGGAGACAGAAGAAAACATCCCTAGCACAAGGGCGGCCAATTGGAGAACGGCAAGTGACGTTGTCACAGCAAAAGGGCCGGTGGGGATATATTTCCACAGCAAGGGAAGATGGGATACCAGCTGGAAGAGTGAGAGGGGATGGGGGATGAGTCAAACAAAGCACAGTAACTTAATAAGCTACTCAAAGTAGCGTATTAACCCATTTGTGTGGTGGGGATTGTGGTCATTTTTCAAAACATAAGCTACTGTGCATAGCTTATTAACCTATCATAGGCTATTGTGACATCTGAACGTAGCCAAAGTATGAGCGAGCAATTGTGAAGGCTTCCTTTATGAAATTGGTTTCCCCCAATGCTGATTCAATGTGTGCTTAATGGTAGCTCTTATGTTGTGATGCTAAGATCCTTAAACTGTTGAACATGCAGAAATGTACACCTCAGCAACAGCTTCCGTAAATTTGTGCATTTATCTTGACTTACTTATTATGTAAACGTCTTGATTTGCTCAGAATAAGAATCCATCTTGACCCAGTGTGCTTTAGAGCACATTGGGAATGGTTATTAGAGAAGTGAAACATGCTTCTTTGTCACACCCACCTCCCCAGCACTGATAACAGTATAGGTCTGAAAGACTGAAAGAACTGGGCATGTTTAGCCTTGGGAAGAGAAGGTTCAGGGGAGACATGATAGCACTCTTCAACTACTTGAAAGGATGTCACACAGAGGAGGGCCAGGATCTCTTCTTGATCATCCCAGACTGCAAAACATGGACTAACTGTCAGGATTTCCCCGGATTTGTCATGGTTTTTGTTCTCTCCTGGGTGTTTGGGGGAGATTTTCTGTAATTTTCTATACCGTCCTGGAAAGACACACTTTACCTTTTAAGGCAACATTACTGTGGTGGGAGGGAATGACGTGCTTTCTGGAGGTGGGTCATTTCCTCTCACTGCTCCAATCAGGGCCTTAAAGGGGAAAGCATGTCATTCCCAGACATTATAATAAAGGCTCTTCTTGGAGCAGTGGAGGGCAGGAATGACACTCTTTCCCCTCCTCCACTCCAACTGGGGCCTTTAAAGTGATGGGGGTCAATGACATGCTTTCCAGAGGCCCCGGAAAGCTGCATCCCCACCCTCCACCCCACTGGGTACCCTCTTTTTTGGTTTCCCAATTATGGTCACCCTAAGCTGGAGTCACTTCTTAGTGGTAAATTCGGGTTAGGGTTAATTCCCAGGTTAGGGTTAGGGTTGAAGAGGCATGGCTTCTCAGGCATGAACCAGGTATGTGGAAGAGCCTAGCAGAGCCAGAAAGAATGAGACACCCACGAGGAGATCTTGTATACTGATTTCAAGTAGCTGGAGTCACTTCTCAATGGTAAATTCAGGTTAGGGTTAATACCCAGGTTAGGGTTAGGGTTGAAGAGGCATGGCTCCCCAGGCATGAACTGGGAATGCGGAAGAGCCAATTAGGACCAGAATGAATGAGTGGGCCAACACGACGTTTTTCAAACTGACTTTTAGTAGCTGGAGTCACTTCTAAGTAGTAAATTAGTGATCCTAGCTGTAAATGTTTCTTTACATATATGGAAGACTTGTAACAATTTCCAGAAGGGTCTTCATTAGTCTTTAAGGTACCATAAGAGTCCTTGTATTTTTATAATTTTTATAGACCCTGTTCAGACAACATGCTAAGCCATGGTGGTTAATTGTTTTGAACTAAACATTATGGCTTTGAGTGTCATGTGAACCATTCCTAATCATGGAGGTCACATTACCATGGTTTAAACACACTCACTAACCATTTGCTGAAAAGGGGTTAGTGGCCTAACCATGGCTTAGCATGTTGTCTGAATAGGACCATAGTATTTTATTGTATATATTTTGCCTATTTGTATATTGTGTCTGTTTTTGCTATCCTGTATGGTGTAAGTTGTTGTTTTTAAGCATACTAAAACAAAGCTAACAAATATTTTGGGTGAGATTTTTTTAAAAAAAAAAAATTACAACCATCTTGAACCATCAACTATTGTGATAAAAATAATCTAAGAAGAATTATCACTCTTAAAATCTCAGAACTTTTGTCAACAGTAATTGGCACAGATGCATTATTTTAATGTTGGCTAAGGCTCTGCCAAGCATTTCTGTCAATTTCCTACTGTCCCTACAGACTGCTGTTAGATAGGGCCCGTTCTCAGATAGAGACAGCTAACAGCTGCTTTTGGTCTTAGCATATTGCCAGTTTGTTTCAGAATCCTTGCACAAAGGTCCTCAAATATGGCTCTTTGCCACATTTCAGCTTTATGAACATTGTGCGTGAGCACGCACGCACACCCACCCACATCCACCTCACACACTTCTCATTAACTTACTATTCAGAAATTAACTTTACTGTATATTTATTCCCTATGTAACTGTAGAGAATACACAAAAGAATTAGGGCTATACACAGAAGTCACTGGACTATATTAAATAGGCTGACCATATGAAAAGCAGGACAGGGCTCATGTAACTTTAACAGTTGTACAGCAAAGGGAATTTCAGCTGGTGTCATTTGTATGCAATTAGTTCCTGGTGAAATCCCCTCTTCATCACAACAGTTAAAGTTGCAGGGGCCCTGCCTTCTTTTGTATCTGGTCACTCTAGTATAGTGCCTGCAACTTTAACTGTTGTGATGAAGAGGGAATATCACCAGAAACTAATTGCATACAAATGACACTGTCTGAAATTCCCTTTTCTCTACAACCGTTAAAGTTACATGAGCCCTGTCCTCCTTTTCATATGGTCAGCCTTAAAGCAATAATGCAAAGTGCCTGTCCTCCACCCCATCCGTAATTACTAGAGTGTTATTTACTGAACCATCTTTCCAGGGCTTTGTAAAGTCATATTTTCTGAATACAACTGAGGACATTTGCTAGCAATGTACTTAATCCTTGTGCCTCTGTCAGCCCCGTTCCTTTCCCACCTCCCCTCGGAAGTATGAAATGGAATTGTGACACACCTGACAGCTGGGAGATGTAAAGATCAAGAATGAGTGTAAATCTAATTTCTTCAGAAGTTTTTAAGACCTATATCAATTTGTAAGCCTAAAACATTTTGACAGCCTTGTCCCAGAAAAATATAGGTCTTAAACAGAAAACCCAAAAAAACTTAATTGTAGGGTGGGGAAATCCCATATTCAGGAAAATAAATGCTTGCTTTCTGTGATGAACTGACTGCATATAATGTTCACTAAAGAAACACTGCTTTTCATATCATAAAGAGCTATCACATCAGGCTAGGTTCATTATTTTTATTATTAGTAATCATATGTTCATGCAACACAGTTAATAACAATAACACTCTTAGTGTTTGTAGAGGTTACTTTGTAAAAGTGGATTGTTATCATTATTATTATTATTATTATTATTATTATTTCATTTCTATACCACCACCCCCACCCCAATAGCTGAAGCTCACTGGGAAGTTGGGAAAAAATTCACACCACAATACAGGATTGTAAAAATATAATATAAAATCTCTAACATCCAAAATTTAGAACAATTTATTCAGATAAAACATTTATTTTAAGAAACAGGACTTGATAAAAAAAAATCTGACATAAACTCCCCATCATATGCCATCAAATGCCTGGGAGTAGAGGTCAGTCTTAACCTGGCACTGCAAAAATATCAGTGTTAGCGCCAGATGCACTTCAGTGGGGAGAGCATGCCATAATCAGGGGGACACAACTAAGAATGCCCTCTCCCTTCCGAGCCTCCCTTGGAGGAAGGCCTGGTAGAAGGTATTCCGTGCCACTTGGCCTCAAATGACAGAGATGGCTCCAGGAGAACCCTCAAGCTATGAATGTATTCCTTCCGGGTGGGGTGCAACGCCATCTAGAACAGGATGAACACCCTCCATCTAGTGAGAACAACCACCCATTAATAGCATCTCAGTCTTGTCTGGATTGAGCTTCAGTTTATTAGCCTTTATCCTGTCCATTGTCATAGCCAGGCACCAATTTAGCTTCACCTGATAAAGATGAAAAGGAGAAGCAGAGTTCTGTATCATCATCATACTGATGAGAGCACACTCCAAACCTCCAGATGACCCCACTCAATGGTTTCATGTAGATGTTAAATATCAAGGGGGACAGAACTGACTCCCAAGGAAGCCCCTGCTGGAGAGTCCATGGCACTGAGCAATACTTACTAAGCATTACCTTTTGGAGCTGACCGTCAAAGTAGTAGCAAAATCACTGCAATGCAGTACCTCCTCCCCACACTCCCAGCTCAGTTGTACCAGAAGGATACCATGGGTGATGATACCAAAAGCTGCTGGGAGATCAAGGAGAATCACTAATTCCCCGTCCCTCTCTCAACATAAGTTGACCTATACAGGGTGATCAAAGCTGTCTATGTGCCCAAACCTAACTTGGGCTGCCTCTACAAGAGGCATTTAAAGCTCTGTCAAGGCGCATTAAAAAATTTACCTCTACAAGAAGAGCGATTTAAAGCTCTTTCAAGTCTCATTAAAAAATTACCTCTACAAGAGAGGAGCGCAAATGGGGCGTAGAGGCGCGTTATCTCCCCGATTGTGCGCATTATCGAATGCGCGTTAATTAGCGAGTTTTATTTTGCTCCGTCCATTAAAGCGCATTTTGACTGCTGCCGCCGCTGTCAAAAGCCCTCCCCCAGCTGCAACGGCGCAGATTTCCTTCCTCACCCCCTTTCCGATCGCTCCATGCCCCGACCTGAACTTCAGCAACCCCGGGGTTCAGCATGAACGGCTAAACGCTATTCTCAGCAGAGGGGGATCAGCCAGTCGTGGCGTTCCGTGCCGGAGAGTTGCCGATGTGCAGCCAGCGAGCGAGCTCTCGAGGAGGTCGCTCCTCGCTCTGTCTTTCGGCTCGCGGGGTGAGGAAGGCTCAACTTTTCTCAGCCTCGTCTCCAGCGCAGCCAAGGGCGAGGTGATAAACCTCCCGGCTCGCGGCCAGCCCTTCCCCCGTGCTCAGCGCTGCCAGATGATCACCCTCCCCGCGCGCGCTTTCCTCCCTTTCCTCCGCCTCCTCCCCCCTCCGGCTGTTGTTTCCTCCCTCCCTCGCTCGCTCGCTCGCTCCCTCCCTGCCTGGCTCGTCGCTCTCCCCTCCTCCCTCCCCTGCTTTGTATTTCCCTGCCGCATCGCCTGTGCTGGTGGCCACGGAGTGAAACTGACTAACGTGCGAAGCCTGGCTGGCTGGCGGTGTCCTCCCTGCTGCAGCCGCCCGCCGCGGCCACGCTAGTCGCTTTCATTCCAGGGCCCAGCAGAGAGGGCAACTCGGCGTGTCCTCAGCGACTCGGCACCGGCAGGGGAGCCGGGATCGCCGCGAGAGAAGCAGCCAGAACCGCAGCAGGGGGACACTTCTTGTAAAGCCTCTCGCCGCCTCCCGTGCAGAGGGATTAGGAGTAAATGCGCGTCTGCGATAATGCACATAATCGCACAACCGGGTGCAAAAGCGCATCCTTGTAGAGGGGACCTTGAATGCAGACTGCAATGGATATTGTCTAGATGTGGCTTACAGTATGGACAGGTGGGAAATTCATTCTGTCAAGATTTTTATACAAATATATGAAATTCAAACCTAACAAGCCAGTACATGAGTTGAGGCAGAATTGTATCTCAGGGCTTTGGCAAGACTTGGGTGCCCCACACCTGTCATGATCATGGGGACTCCCCAACTTTTGGGGGACAAGACTGGAGAGTTGAAGCAAGTACTGGAATAGGATAAGGAGTTGCCCATAGAACTGATCCCAGATATCCCCATGGCCTGGACACTCCACCTCTTCTGTAGCCTGATAAGGAGGTGTTGCCATCCTGAGACTCTAACCCAGATGCTCTAGGAGAATCAGTCTGTGCTGTATCATAGGAGTCCAGATAGGCTAGCTTTCTTTAACTCAGGTGGCTTTCCTCACTGGAAGCAGAGCTAGTTATCCAGATGGAACATTGGAGAGGGGACAGTAGCCCTGGTCCAAAAGGATTCCATCTCTCTGGTCTGTCAAACAGTCAACATGTGCCTCATGTTGGGAACCTGAGGAAAAAATGGGATTTGGTTGGTGAACTGTCCACCCTGTTTCCTAAGGGTTTCTCTGCCTAAGTTGATGGGGGTGGTCTCAAACAAGTTCGTGGTCTTGAGAGATGATAACCTTCACACCAAGGCTAACCTGTCAGTTGTGGCTCAAGATTTCATCAACTGTCTCAAATTATATATGGGCCAAAATATGCGGCAGGGTTGGATGATGCTGATTATTTAGATCTATTCCAGTTTTGCTTCAGGCATGGTTTTGGATGGATGACTTATGCCAGGTGGATGACTTAGTCAGAGAATGGATGGGGGAGTGCAACTCTGTTCATACTCCTGGATCTCTAAGCCACTTTCTGTACCATTGACCATGGTATCCTAGTGGACCATCTATCTAGATTGGGCTTTTAATGGTGGTTTCAGTCCTTCCTGGATGATTGGTCTCAGAAGGTGGTTCTGGGGAACTACTGCTGTAGCTCATGGCCATTGCTGCAAGGTTCTAGCTTGTTCCCTATGCTTTTTAATAATGTCAACATGAAATCACTGGGGAAATCATCTGGAGGTTTGGGCTGAAAAGTCATCAATATGCTGATGGCACTCAGCTCTAACTTTCATTGCCATCTACTTATCCAAGGAAGGCTGTGGAACACTTGGACCAGTATCAGAAGACACTTTTGAGAAGACACTTTTGAAATTTAATCAAGGTGCTGTGGGTAGGGAAACCAACTACTCTGGAGCGAGACTTAGATCTGGTCCTAGACGAGGTTGCACACTTCCTGGCAGACTAAGTGGGCAGTTTGAGAGTTCTCCTGGCTGTCAGTAGTGCTTTCACTAGTTTAGGCTCTTACACCAATCTGAAGAAGAAAGGCCTTGTTTCATCTATCCATGCTCTGATGGCAATTCAGGACTGGTTACCGCAATTCACTCTAAGTAGGGCTGCCTTAACTCAAACACTTCAGTGGGACAAAATGCCAGTGTGCTTCTGGACCCATTTTAATGTGCTAGTATGAGACTTCAAAGTCCTAATTGGTTTGTGTCCAGGTTATTTGAAGGACTACCCTCACCCATGCTGAACTGCCTGCACTCTGAGATCAGTCTCAGAGTTTCTACATGGGGACCTGTCAGTAAGAGTAAATAGGCTGGTGGGCACGAGGGAAGTGACTTTATTCATAGAAGCCCCCTGCTTGTGGAACTCTGTTCCAATTGAACAGAGCCAGGCTCTATTACTACAGGTTTTCAACCAAGCCTTAAAGTCTCACCTGTTTGCCTTGGTCTACAGTTGAGTTAGGATTGTATTTTCCTAGCCATAAGTTATGTAGTATGCCACCTTGGGAGGGTTTACCTTTATAATTTAAAACTATCCTCAATAACTACCAAGGTTTTCTACAATCTTAAAGCCTGCAATATGTCTACAGGCCTGGGCCTTGCAGCCTAGTATGCCAGGATACATTTTCTCCAGAACCTTATGTTCTCCTTCACCTTCACCTAACGTATTTGGCACTGCAATGTTAACACAAGATGAACAGATGCCAGCAAGTTTTGAGAATTCGACTGCTATTTATGCAGTTTCGTGGTTCTGAGTCTGAACATAACAATATTTTCTTTCCCTTCCTGGAAATATTCTCTTGTGACCTGTACAAATAGGGTGACCAACTGTCAGGATTTCCCTGGATTTGTCCTGGTTTTTGTTCTATTCTGGATGTCAGGGGGGATTTTCTGTGATTTTCTATATTGTCCTGGAAAGACACACTTTCCCCTTTAAGGCCGCCATTAGCATTTTGGGAGGGAATTATGTGCTTTCTGGAGGTGCATCATTTCCCTTCCACTGCTCCAATCAGGACCTTAAATGGGAAAGTGTGTCATTCCCTGAGATTATAGAAAAGGCCCTGATTGGAGTAGTGGGGGGCAGAAATGACACACTTTCCCCTCCTCCACTCCAATTGGGGCCTTTAAGGTGGCAGGGTGGGGGATGACGCTTTTTCCAGAGGCCCTGAAAAGTCACTTTCCTGCCCTGCCCACAGGTTGTCCTCTTTTTTGGTTTCCCAAATACGGTCACCCTATGTACAAATGTTTTCAGTAATGCTTCATATACTCATGAGATAGATAAAATTAACCATGACTACCCCATATGAATGTTGTTTTAGCTTCCTCTGGGGCCTGTAGTCAGAGTGCATTGGGTTCTGAGTTGGTTATATCTGTGAGGCCAAATAGCTTCATACTAATTAATTTCGTGGCTTGGTGACTTCTAGTATACATGGCATACGTCAGAGACTGGTGTTAATAGCTTAGCAACCCCCCCCCCCCTCTGAATTATTATTAACGCTGTTCCCTCAATAATATTCTAAGAATGGCTTCTTTCAGCTTTTGGAGTTTCTATTATAAAGAATCCACTCTCCAAGCATTTAGTGTATGACTCTTAGAACATAGGGGCTGTGTTTGGACAGCATGATAAACCATTATTGTGACAGGAATGAGATGCAACATGCCTTAGGCTAGTATGCCCCCTCCCCCACACTCTGTTCTCATCTTCTGGGGCAGCTGCAATGAGGAGATCAGAAGCGTTTGCTTCTGGTTTTGAGTCATCAGTTTTGTGTTATATCTGAACTCTAAACTGTGGTTAACCATAACTATAGTTTGTTTGAACGATATTTAAATAACGTTTCTAAGCAATCAGCCCTCAGTAGCTCAAGAGTGCTCAAAGCCAGCTGCCTCATGGGCACTTGGGATATAGTTATTTAATGTTAAATCCCATTTTTGTTGTGAAGCTGTGGAAACTGCAAATTCAGCTGCTTTGTAGATGCATGCACAGAAGTGCATTAAAGTTAATCTGCTGCTGTCACTAAAACCACCACTGATTACTATGCGAATATGTGACCAGAAGACTTCCTGACCGAGCAGCATTTTCATTTGTGAGTAATCTCCTTGATTATTTCTTGCAAACCTTGTATGTAGTTGCTGTCTTCCATCCAGATCTAAAACCTTCTCTTGTTCCTTGGTGAGTTTCTTTTGGAGTGGGACACAATGATTGGACTCACAAATGGTTTTCCTATGGCTAGTACTACAATCTCCTGCCCCAACCTCGACACAACAGTTCCTAAAAGCATTGCGAGAATGTGCATGAGTCATGGAAAAGATGTGTGCAAGCACAACAAAGGACAAGCCAATTTAGAGCTCTCAGGAGGGTGGGAATGTTTGTTTTTAAGTGCTCTCTGATCGCTCTTTCAAACTGAACCAAGGGAAGTTTTCCCATCACTATTTGAGGCGAATGGAAGATGTGGCTTACTGGTTTTTGCTGAGCTGAAGGTTCCCAATTGAGAATTTTGGGCTTAAAATTCAGTGTACAAAATTCAGGGCCTGTATATCTGGAGGAGCAATTTCTGGGCTAAGTGAAATTATTTAGAGGTTTTTGGTGGAATGCTTACCAGAGATCAGGGGGTGGCTGCTTTTCTTCTTATTTCTTAAAATGTTTTGCTACCACCACATGTGGCAGAGCAGCCCCTGGCAGACAGCATTTTCACACCCACCCACAATGGCCCCTTGAAGTAAAATGACATCTTTATGAAATTTCATCTCCTACTATTTGCTACCTGCAGCCATGCAATGAAGTGTGGCTTTTCTTATTTCTTGATAAGTGAGTGCACCCAGCTTCACATGGGTTGGAATAGCCCTTGGTTTGATACAACGAAACCTTCGAACAAACTTCTACAGCTCTCAAAGCTAGAAACATTGTGTCTGCCCCACTTGAGTGAAGCCATGCCTTCTGGCATCGCTAGGCATGGCTTCTGCCACGGTACACTCATATAATTCTTTCCCACAACCCATTAATCTTCCCTGGCGTCAGACTGTATGGACTGCAAAGCTATGTGATCATTAGGGAAATCTCACCCTTGTGGCGGAAGGCGTTTCTGCAGATTTCAACCATATATTTAAATTAAATAATATTAATTTATGCATGTAAAATAAATAAATAAGCCTGTGGTGCCAAATTTCAGATGTCTAGGTTCTACAGTCTTGGTGCTATAGTGCTGACAGGAGAATAGACATACATCCAGATTTATTCCCCAGCTTCCATCTTACATTTCATTTTGTATCATATTCAGTTCTTGTCATCCTGGAGCTTTGATTTGTTAAAGTATTTTTTTAGAGAATGCTTTTCCCATTGGCACAGAAATATTAAGCCTCCATGTAAACTCACATCAGTTTTTGTTTCATTCACCCCTTTTTGCCTGTGTCTTCAAGTTCTGTAAGAGCAAACCACTAAGTCCCATTGTGATTTTGAGAAGCAATTTGTACAAGTAAAAGAAGAAATAATGTTCTCATCTCATCATTTATCTTTCTTCATTCAAACAGGTCTCCCTTGATTGCCATATAGAAAGAAGTACTGAGGCAAAATTATGCTAATAACCACACTTTAGATCTCACAGTTGCTCAAGAGACAATGATGAGCACTTAATAAGTAGAAACCAAAGGACTTTCCCTAAAAGCATTTCTTGTTAGTTTAATAGTAACACATTTCTACTTCATCGTTCTTCAGTTGCATGGAGCAATGTCGGTCTGAGCATTTTCTGAATAAGTTTAATCTAACACATATTTTGTTCACAGAACCACCAATATCAACATGCACTACTGTGTATTTCTCAGCTTCTCTTGGCTCACCATGGCACGTAACACTAGGAATAAGAGCATAGAGCAGCAATTGGCTTTTCTTGAATCTATAGTTGTAGAGGCTTTAAAAAGGAGGTCGTGGCCATCGGTACTGGCTGGTGAAGCAATTCTGCAGTTGGAACCGCTGGCCCCAGCCTCATGGCAATCGGGTTGGGGGTTGCTTTTATCTGTAAGTGCTGTGAGGTGTGGACTGAGGCAGGGGGCATCTCAGCACAGTGGATGAATATGGGTGCTAGCAGGGTAGCCATCCTTAGTGGACGCTAGCTAGCTGTCCTTGCTGGCTTTAGCAATCAGCAATCATGCTCTTTCATACTGTTGACTTAGTTGCAGCTGCCTCCATTTCCTTATAGAAAATTCCCCTTCCCCTTCAGTCACAGCACAGCAGCTTGATTCATGGGAACTGTCTCACCAGCCACCATGGATAGTACCATGGTAGAATGGAATAGAGGCATTCAAGATGCAGCTGGACAGCCATCTGTCAGGTATGTTTTAATGTGGATTCCTGCAGTGAGCAGGGGATTAACTTGATGGCCTTATAGGCCCCTTCCAACTCTATGATTCTATAATTTCACTGTCTGCACTTTGCTAAACAACAACAACAAGAATCTAACAGATTGCTGTCATTTATAGTTGCAGGTATGTATGTTGTGGGCTCCTAAAATCTACATTTGTTACCTAGGAAATGAAAGTGCTGTGGTCAAAGTATAGAAGAAAGGTACATTCTCCAGATTGTCTCAGGTACCATCCTACAGGATGGATTATACTCCTTTTTTGACCAGTAGGAAAGAACTATATAACAGACTACCTCTGGAAACACATGACTTTCCTACTGTCTCCAGACATCTTCTCCCTAAGCAGAAGAATGTCTGGCTACAGTTTCCTTAACAGTCTACAATTTGCAACCAGAAATCACTCAGTAACACTTTAGAAGGATGAACCCTCATTTCCCTGCCCAAGTGCTTGACTGACCTTACACCAGGGTGCTACTCCTATGGTCTTGCAATTGACCTTTTCTTGCTACCTTATTGAATGCTGCCTTCTCTTTCCATCAGCATGCCTTGGGGTGGATCCTGATAATCAAGGTAGCAATTGATTATACATTGGCAGACCCCTCCATTCAGCCTCACATAGTGAGCCTATCTACACTACTGCTTTAAAACGGTTTATAACAGTTTTAAACCAGTTTAAAACTGTTATAAACCATTTTAAAGCAGTAGTGTAGATAGGCTCACTGAAGAGTCCTCTAATTCTCTAGGGGAGATTGTGGAGGCTACATGGGAGAATTAGGGAAAATTGCCTCCTTCTGAGTTCTGCTGACAGAAGCCTCACTTAGATCAAAGAGGCTTCCATCAGAATAATTATACCACTGGCTACACCCCCCCACTGCTATTTTTAATCTAATTGTTGTTGAGATTATAGCCCTATTCAGTCATTCAAAAAGGTGTTGAAATCAGCATGCAAAGGGAGGAAGCATTCCAGCTTTGCCCTTTGCCCTCATGATCTTTGCCACCCTCTAGTTGTGGACAATGACTATCTGAGAGAAAAGCCTTTTCTATCCATGGGAGACTGAGAAACCCTATTTTCCAACGTTCTCTATTGCTTGGAGAGCCCCCATGAATACAGGAGGCTCTCCTCTTCTGATTGTTGCCCTCCACGAGTATGAGGGAAAGGGACCTTCCAACTCTACTATTCTATGATTCCATGATTCTATGACAGTGCTGGAGCACTTCCTCCTTTGCCTGTTGGTGAACCCCATTTTGAACATCTGATGTGGTTATTCCCCCTTTTGGAGAGATGAGCAATATAAATACATTGCCCAAAGAGAGGCTGTAGGTAAGCAACATGTAGTAGGGTAGGTAGACCATTCCTGATATTGGATGCTGCTCTTCCTCCACTTTGCATTACCTTCCCTTTAAATATATGTGCTGGAAATAAGCTTATGATTTTTACTGCCCTTAATTCCCTCCCTTATCCACTCATCCACATATATCATACATTCTTGGCCACTAAGCACTACTGACATTAAGGTAAAGCCTAATGAATATATCCTTATCATTGAGGAAATGGATGGGGTAATATACTTCATGAAAAACACCGTGAAGGTTGCATTAATTTTATTTTTATTTCGTTTTGCCTCTCCCCTACTAACCATGAAAGGAGTGACCCAGTTTGTAGTCAGATCAGCATTTCCTAATTACTGTACTTGTCTAACCTGATTGATGGTGCAAATGCTCCTGCCTCACAAACTCCCCTGCATTTGTCTTCCTGCTGAATTACTGCATCAACATTAAACACCTAATAAAACAAAGCTCTGTTTTGGAATAGTCTCGAGTAAATGAAGTGATAGGAGAATGTCTCATTTGGGAAGACATGGCGTAGGTGAAATATCTTTTACTAAACCCAGCATCAGGCCCTATCCTAAGCATCCTTACTTAGAAGTCAGTCCTATTGGTTTCAGTGAAACGTACTTCCAAGTGAGAAGAGTGTAATAAAATTATAAGAAGCTTGCTGAATCCTACGATGGGCCCAACTAGTCCAGCCTTCTGGTTCCCAAAGGAGCCATACAGACCCCCTCTAGGAAATGCACAAGCAGGGCATAAACATAACCACCCCCTACTGTTCTTTGACTCCATTTTCTGGTGCATGGACTTATATTGCCTTTGAGAATAGGGCATTTTAACTATCACAGTAAACAGCTATTAATAGGTTTGTCTTTGTGCTGTGCCAAAAATATCTCCCACATATGTTTTTAAACATTCTCACACAATTTGATAGAAATCTCATTTGAAAAGAAGAAATTTTGGAGGAATTCTCTGGGGTTTGGATCAGGATCCTTGTGCTCAGCTTACTGATGAGGTGGCTAAAGCATGTGTGTATGTGTCCCGTCTTTCATGGTATAATCATCTCTCTGGCAGCCTGTCACTTCCATGGCTTTCTGCATTTTGTGCCTAGGGGAAGACATCATGAGGTAATTCCTCTCGTAGGGCTTTTTCAGATCAGGAAGTGCAGGCAGACCAGGAGGCTTCAAAGTAATGGAAAGATGTGTAATTTTGAGGGTGGGGTAATGGGAACTCACGCGGTACGCTCTGCCACTTCACAGTGATTAGAAATTCAAAATAAACTATAAAATGTCCCAACAAATGAGGCAGGAAAATGGAACCTTCTTTCATGGGTCTGGGGGAGAGAGAACTTTCATGAATTTTAGTTCAGATTTTGGCACAGTACTAGCTCCACCTCTTCCCTGGAGCTGAATGCAACAATACTCCCCCTCCCTGCTACATGGCTTGCAGGGAAGGAGTGGTATTATCAGCACCTGCATTAATGACAAGACGCAGCCTAGGGTGACCAGATAAAATCCAGGTCAGGGATCCTGTAACTTTAACAGTTGTAGAGAAAAGGGAATCTCAGCCAGTGTCATTTGTAGGCAATTAGTTCCTGGTGAAATTCCCTCTTCATCACAACAGTTAAAGTTGCAGGGGCCCTGCCTTCTTTTGTATATGGTCACTCTTGTATAGTGCATGCACCTTTAACTGTTGTGATGAAGAGGGAATATCACCAGGAACTAATTGCATACAAATGACACTGGCTGAAATTCCCTTTTCTCTACAACTGTTAAAGTTACATGAGCCCTGACCTGGATTTTATCTGGTCAGCCTAACGCAGCCACCCCCTCAGACATCTAAGATTTGAAAAACCCTGAGGAAGGTTCTTTACCCTGAAGAATGACAACCAGAACTAATTCAGACTGAAACTCCATGGTACTGGTATAGGCTCAAGCTATAAAGGTAAATTTTATTTACAAGTTGTTATAGAGTTGAATACAGCAGGGCTGGACAGAGAAGACCCACTGATATGAGAAACAGAAAGGTGATGTAGCCAGAGCCATCCCAAGTCATTTTGCTGCCTGAGCAGTGAGTTCTGCTCTCGTCATATACACAATCCAAGCCAAGGTGCATCGTATCCAAAGTTATTTTGTCATATGAGGCAGAAAATCCCAAGCATCTATTCCTATACCTGGCAGTAAAAAATACAGTAATAACAATTTGCTACCCTTCCATGGCATCCTGAATCTGCTGCTTGAGGCAACCACTTCACTCTGCCTGCTGTTAGGAGTGGTCCTGGCTGTAGCTGTTGGGATGCAACCCCCTTTTTGTATTTTAGTAACTAAAGCAGAAGCGGAGCTGAGGCTACACGTCTGTAGAAAAGTATTTAAAACTCTTGACTACAAGTTGGTCTTAGCCTGGAAGAGACTATATGTGTTCATGACCCAGCTGTACTGTATTTGTGGGTGATTTGAGTAATTAAGCAATCAGGCCCAAAATGCTGTTTTCTAAAGTTTAAAGAAAAGGCTTTTTCCCCATGAATTTTAATAAAGTTTACAAGCTCTGAGCGAAATTATAAACTCTGTTTTGCAGCTGCATATCAGAGCACCAGATTTTTGTTGTTATTGTTTTGAGATCTGCTTTGGCTGGATGTGCAAATGCAGTAACATTTCTTTTCAGGATTTACACTATAGTATGTGTTACACTCCAATAAATAGAACCTTAGTTTAGCATTTCAAAAATAGCCATCATGTATAATTGAAAGTCATCACTGAATAGGAAGGGCTGAACAATCTTAGAAACTATATTAAGACCAAGTAGAGCAAGAGCCAGATGTGCTGAAGTATAAACATATATTGGAAATGTTTGAATTCTACCATGCAATGTATCATTGCTTATATAAGTGATGGGGGTGGGGGAATCACAGTTGAAAGCCACCTCTCCAAAAATCCCTTGACATTCCCCATGGTCCTTCAAACAGTGAGGAAGCAGAACCCTCACATTTTAAAACAATGGTGCAGTCAGGCTGGGCCTAGGGGCCAAAGTTCAGGACCCCAAAAGACCACCAGAGACTAGCAGATGATAAGGGTATAAGGGCAGTAGAAGCCAACTCCGTTTTATTTCTGTAGTCATTATGGTGCTATGATTAGAGTGAATTTAAAATGAAAAAACTGTACATGGACAGAGTAATTTATTTATTTTTTAAAATCAAGTTTGACCCCAAAAAAATGGTTTTGTTCTAACACATAGAACAAAAAGTAGAAGCAGTCTTAAAACACAGAATGGTTATTGAAGTAATACATATGGCCACATAAAGGGGCGGCTCATAGGACCACTAAGTCCAGAATCTAAATTACCTGGCTGCACCAATGTTGTAAAAGAACAGTTAAAAAAGGGGTGTTGGACTCGGAGGAGTAATTCCCATCAAGTCAGTGCTTTCATCTGTACTTTAAAGTACAAGGGGTGGGGGATTAGACTCAGGTAAAGAACTTTGACAGATTGCCTTACGTCAGTCCTCAAATAATATTGAGAGTCTAATATCATGAACTATTGTGCTATGGTGCTTGAATGCTTAATAATTTATCACTCTGCTCTGTCCCATGGCTAATATTTAGAAATCCTATTCTATCTTTTGTCAAAAAGAAAAAGTCTGCCAAGATCTGGATCAGTTCCAGCTTTGATTTAACCTAGAGCCCCCCAGCCTCACCACAGGTGTGGACCAAGAAAAACTGCCAAGAAAGAGTCTGAAAGGCCCAGTTCTGTATTTCCATGTGAATCAAATTCTTTCAATAAAAACTGCCCATGTTTTCACTAACCATCTCTCTGCTTCTTCCTATGACAGTGAACCATATTATACCATCTAAGTCCCCCAGTCTTATCTTCCAAAATATGGAAGAACTTAAAAGTAATCATTTCTTCTTGAGTATGACATCACTTGACTTGTATTTCACCCAATGAGATATAAAATCTGGATAGATAAAGAAAATACTGTATATTTGAACATCTTGATGAAAAGTCAGAGAATTTCAGTTGACTCAAATCAAGATGTGACTTTAGAAAGCTGCGGGTGGGATGAAGTGAATGTTTTATTAAAGACGATTCTCATTGAATTTGAAAGTCAAAGAAGCATCTTTCTTTGTCAAAACGTTTGCAGACTAGTGTGTGTTTGGGTGGGCCTTCCCACTTTTATTCACTGGCTTACAGCACACTGTGTCAAAGAGTAGTGCATTGATGAAGAAACAGTCATGCAATGTTTGACAGCAAAGTGCAGTCTTATTCTAATTACTTTGTTTCTGAGATTTTCAAAATATTCCCTTCCACTACTTGCCTCAATTAAAAATGGGGTTTCATGAGCCAGGGCTTTAAAAAAAACAACGAGTTATCCATGGTTGTACATTTGAATAAGACTGCAATTTGGTGAAAATTGGAATGCCTGTGTATTACAGCTCTGTCTGGATGCCATCTTGGGTGAGACTAATAGCACAATCCTATATACAATCCTATATATACTATACATATCCACTCATTGAATTCAATGGGGCTTCCGCTTAGCTGAAAGCAATCTCTGTTGAACCAAAGGGCATTTACTTCCAACTAAACATGCATATGATGATGATGTTTAGCTGCAATCATGTGTCCTTACTTAGTAGTAAGCTTAACTGGATTTAGTACAACTTGCAGTTCTGTGTATACCTGCTTAGGATTGTGGTGTTAGGCTGCAGTCTAATAAACACTTTCCTGGGAGTAAGAGCTACTGGACAGGGATTGGCTTACTTCTGAGAAACCATGCACAGGATTTCACCGTTAGAATTCTGTTTCAGGTAGCATTTACAGTGCAGTCCTTTACATGTCTACTTAGAAATAAACTCCACTGAGATCTATGGGACTTATTCCCGGATAAAGGGGTATAGGATTACAGCCTCAGTCCTTCTGACATCAGTGACAAAATCTGTGATATTAAAATGGTTGGGATCCCAATTCCTTTTGCTTTTCATTTAACTGGGTCATTGATCTGGCTGTAAAATGATCTGTGAAACAAAATCCGCAGATGTAAGAGAGTGCCTTGAAGACTTGCCACGCCTCTCCGTTCACTTTGTGAGTTAATCCATATTTTCAGAGAGCAACGTATTTGTTCAGCCATGCCTTATGCATGCTAGATCCTGTTATACAGACCTTCTGTATGCTTGGCTTAGTTTTAAAATTAAGACTCGGGCAGGGGGGAGAAATTTTGTGCATAGCATTGTGCCATCTTGTACACTGTGATTATGCGTCCAAAACATATGAAAGATTCTGGAAGTTCGACATATCTGAATTTATGACCTGAGCTGTAAATATATGAATGAAACAACTTACGGGGTTATTATCTGGAGTTTTAGGCAGACTGGGTTTTTTTCTGCCTGATACAGTACATATGAAGTTGTTTTATAGGAGGTCAGATCACTGGTCCAACAAAGCCAGTATCTTTTTTATGACTGGCAGCAGCTGCCACGGTGCTGCCTGTCATAGATAATACTGGGCTAGATGGACCAGTGGTCTATGTAAGGCAGGATCATATGCTCATATATGCTGTGTTAGGCAGAAGAAAAAATATACACACACCCTGGCCCGTCTCCATATCTCATGTAAGTTGTTTCACTCAGATATTTTCCATTCAGCACAGCTTTAGAGCCTTTTGTATGTCATTGCTTTTGCATATTACTCATGCTGTATCGTAAATGTAATTTAGATGGATGTTGAGGTTTCGGAACGCATCCTAGGCTGTGTACTGTACTTCTTTGCATGATTGTGCCTATGGCGGAGATCTGTCTATAAAGGTGACCAAATGCAAAGAGGCAAGACTCCTCGGTTGTTCATCATTGTATTGAAAAAGGAATTTCAGGCAAAGCAGTTTGGCATGCGATGGTGAAAAAAGGTACACCCCTCTGAAGATCCCTCAGATAGAAATTTCCTCTTCTGCCTTCCTTTGGTATCCTAGCTACATGCACTAAGCAAAACATAGATGGAATAAACCAAATCATGTGTGGACTGTAAATACTTTCTGCATTCTGATATAGTTTTGATTTCCACTGCTTACAGCACATTTGCCTTTGATTATCTCTTGTCTGTTTGATCATTTATCTGATGCTCATTTTTCCGTTTTTGCAAGCTGCAGCTTATGCCCCCAGGGTAACTTTAGGGATGGGAGAATCAGCGAGGCTTGAGCTTGCCAGTGTTCTCCAAGTTCCACCTTGAAGCTCATTCCATATTATTCCTGGATCTCGGTCCACGTTGTCCCAAATATGGTGAAACTATTTGTTTTGGTGGACATTTTTAAAAGCATGCATCCAGATATGTAATTTTCACCCTTGACTAAAACATGAAATTGTTTTATAAAAAAGAAGAAGAAAGTATATTTTCACAACACACACTAGATTGAAATTAGTGCTGGACCAAATCCTGCCCCCTATTTTCGGGAACTTTCTCACTGTGAAAGTGGCATTGTTTTTTCTGCATCTTTCACAGGGGGTTGGATTTGGAGATTTTTTTCCTTGGGGAGAGGGCCAGGGTTTCCCATACCTTTTTAAAGTATAGCCGGTTGCTGAGGGGGCTTCTTCCTATTTTTTAGTTCGTTTTTTTTTTAAAAAAAACCATCCCCCTTCCCTTAGCATTTGGATGAGCCCAGCAGTGAATGCCTATTGGAGACCATGTGTGATATCTCCCACTCCAATAAGCATCCAGTAAGCAGTCCTGGGCTCCTGAAAAATCCAGGGGTGCTTTTTAAAAAATAAAAAGAAACAAAGAAGACCCCTCCACAACTGGCTAGATTTAAAAGGTATGTGAAAAACTTGTTCCCCTCCTCAAGGAGAAAATTCTTTGAAATTCTCACCTCTCCCAGCCTCTTTCGCCCATGTTTTCAATTCCACCCCACCCCACCCCATGAAATGCCAACAATGGAATGGTCAAAATTTTCAGCCCAGCACTAATTGAAATGGTTTGTGCTCATCAAAAAATAGAAAAATGCCTCAGGATGGAATGGGTGGTATGATCTTGCTTAATGGACTACGGCAATCAGGTAAACAAAGGAGAGACAGCTTCTTCTTGAAACACAGTAGCCAAGTCCTAATATGTCCATACATGTTTTTCCTATCATAAACTGTAGCAGAGAATTCTGTTTAAAGAAGAATTGTTTCACCTGTGCCAATGCGGATTCTTGCCACACTTACACTGTTCATCAGATATGGCCGTCCAAATTCATACTTCATCTATTTCAGCTTGGCACTGAGCTCTATTAAAACAGACAAGTCCTAAGATCAATACTTATACTATGAATTCATACCAGTGCATCTATTTTAAGAGGGATGAAATGGACTTTAGAGAAACATTGGCAGAATATTTTTTATGAGATCTATATTGTCATCATGTATGATTTGTCCAGCAATAATAACACTTTACAGTATATTTCCTTTTCATCTTGCTCATCATCATTTTTAGCAAATGTATCCAAAGTTGTTAAAGATTGATTGTCCTGGCCATAACATTATGTAATGAAGAAAAAGGATTTACGGTAGTACAAAACTGTGTGGACTAGCCGTTCTTTATTATTGTTGTTCTTATGTTCCGCATAAATTTATACAGCTTGCTTAATGAATGATGTAGGCATAAACCTGTTCCTTCCATCATGTTATTCAGTATACAAACTCAGAATACAAATTCAGTTTCATTAAAATAATGGAATCTCAGAATCCTGCAGTCATTTCAGTGTTTGGGGGAAAAGTGAAGCCCTGCGTCTGTATTTTTAGTGTACAACACATTTCATTATGAAAATTGCCATATCTTACTCTCGCACATGTTGGTAGCTCCTCCATTTTCGAAACACAAAATAAATAGCAAAATGGGACAATGAAAATAGCTAGGAAACAGTGCTGAGGAATTATTTTTCTTGTTATGGTGGAAACGTATTGTGCTACTATTCTTTGGCCTTTACATAAAAAGAAAGCCAATACATTCCATATCTTCTATTTTATTGCATTTGTCAGCTTGTTGAAACGTTATTATCAAAGAGGTAGATGGATTACTTTCTTCATTGGGCCTCACAGTGCTTGGCCACTGGCTGAAAAGTGTTGAACCACTGGGCACAATTCACCAGGCGTTCTGATGTGTAACTTCTGTGCAAGTCAGTGGGGCTTTTGTCAGAGAAGCAAATGAAATACGTTGGATCTTCAGCAGTCATGTTGGAAGTGAAAATTAATGACACAATGGGTGATTGTACTCTTTTTGAAGCTATCTCACAGTGTGGTATTGGTGACTTGGTATGACTTTCTCCTGTAGTATTAAAATATTGTTTGACTACAAGTTTAATTTTCAGATTACAGATGATTGGCTGCATTCATGGTCGAATGAACAATAGTGTCAATATATATGAACAGTATGTGTGTGTGTGTGTGTGTGTGTGTGAGAGAGAGAGAGAGAGAGAGATTTATACCCTACTTTTCAGACTAATTTTCCAAAGTGGCTTCATGGAGATTACTTCCCCTATTGGAAACTGCAAGCCATCTATAAACTAATAAAGAACAATAAAAGTAATGGCTAATTGACAGCATCATCTCTATCCTTATTCTTAGAGAAAGTCTTAATGTGAGCATTCCAGGTGACAAGGAACAAAACCTTGAAAGCAATGAAAAGTGGGTGCTTGGCTGGGCAACCTGTTCAGATACGTAACACAAGAAAGAGTAAAGAAAAGCATTGTTACCTCTGGGAACAGATTTTAGAAGACATTGCCTTATACCAGATTTGCATGTTAGTTTTAATGTTGAGAATGAAACTCTGGAAACTGCTTTTTCAGAGAGAGCCTAGTTTACCAAAGGTAACAAATTATAATTAAATAATCATCTATAAATGTCTACATAAAAGGTATTGACCCTGTTCAGACACCAAACTAAGCCATGGTTATGCTGTAGCAAATGGTTAGTGAGCGTGTTTCAACCCTGGTTACGTAACCACCATGGTTAGGAATAGTTCACACGACACGTTAAGTCATGGTTCATATGACACGCTAAGCTATAATGTTTAGCTCAAAATGCTTAACCACCATGGCTTGGCATGTCATCTGAACAGGGTCACTCTTTAATCTACCAGAACGTGTCAAAAACCTATGGTCGAAGGAGGCTGAAGAGACACATCTCTGGATTTCGAGGCAGGAGGAGAGTATCATGAAAGCTTATTTCATAATCACTGTACGGTAATTTCTACCTAATTTTGTTTAAAGTGGGGAAAACAACATTGCAGTTTAGATAGCCAGTGTATTTTCTGCATGAATTACACATCTAATTTTCAGAAAAGAGAACAGTATCTAATACCCATAACACTGCTGTATAGTCTAGAGTTGTACATCTTGACTGCAGTGGAGTGAGTTTTCTTACATACTTTGAGCCAAGCAAAGCCACAGTGCAGGTCTTGTTTCCTCCTCCACAGTGGTAAGTGTTAAATGTAGTACTTCTGTAATGCTCAGGATGTAATATGGACTTTTAGATAAACAAAATCTTGCAGTGATGCTCTGAGAAGAGAACACACAGCTTTTCATAAAGCACTGAATATTATTTAATGTTGGAAGCTGCCCCTGGAGTTAACCTTGCCAATTATTCACGTACTGGTTTTGTTTTTACTGTTGCAGTTTTAAATATTAAGAAACATTATTTATTTACAACCATTTTGCAAAGTATTCTGGAATTTTTCATTGGGGCTGCTAGTACATAAATACCACCCAATGTGGAGTTTTAAACATGATATATCAAAGAATATGAAATTGCTTTTTGCTCTGTAACAGTAATTAACACAGCATGGTTCATAGCCTACAAAAATTTGTGATTCAAATAAATTCAAGTGATAAAAAAATTCAACATGAAAAACAATTCTTCCATTAGTAGGGTAAATTATGTTTAAATTCCAAGTTTTCTTTTTTAAAAAAAATCAATTTAACAACACTTTCAATCTGCTTGTTTTTTATAGTACAGTTTTGTTGGCTGCATGCAGAAATGAACTGGCCCAAAATGCCACAATACATGCAATTAGTCCATAGGACATGGCAAATAACATTGCAGGGGTTGTGGAAGGTCATTAGGCCTCTATATATCCTCCTTTTCTTGAGGAGAAGGAACAGCAACAAGGAAGATTGGGTTACGGAGGGTAGGTGTAATTCTATACTAGGCAACCTTTTCCTAAATCTTCCCACCCACCCCATATGAGATTAGGGGAGAGAGGTGCATAGGGTAGTACCTAACAGCATATGAGTGGAATTCTGGCCATGACAAAGGACTTTCCCTCCTCCTCCTCCTCCTCCTCCTCCTCCTCCTCCTCCTCCTCCTCCCTGCACCTCCCACATCCCCCAATCTTCTCTGGAGCACGTTTTGTGGGGGATGGGGAATCTGTTCCACCAACACTGTCCATTCTGCTGGTTGGATAGATCCCATTGGATTTCACCCATAGTGATCTACAGCCATCCCCACCATAGCCTAGAACCACTCCCCCAGTGTGCATGGTTTGAACATATTATCCACAGGAGATATAACACTTGCGGAAATTCCGTTACAGTTATAGTTCAATGTGTATGTCACATCAGAGACTCTACAGAAGATGTATAACTGTGCCCTTAAGATCAGATAATATCTAAATTAATTTGGAACTGTGGGTTAATCATGAAAAATGCTACATGACACCTTCTGGGTTCCCCTCCCCCTGCTCCAATACACTATTACCTCATTTATGTGAATGAGACGCAGAGATACAGCAAATGCCTTAAAAATGAGTAGCTGTGAAGCCTACCATCCCTTATCATTTTTACTTGTCGGTTTTTCAATCCCTTTTCTGATCCTGAACAGCATTGTGTTCTATTGTGGTCTGCTATGAGACATGTAGTGCTTGTCTTAGGTACTGATAATCGTCCTGTGCTTACTGTTTGAGAACTTCCCTTTTCTCTAACTTTGTTCACTTATTTCAAAACCCTTTTTCTTTTTGGGTGAGGTAAGATAGGATTTGGAGGAGTATGTGGTGTCTCTTCACATAGGTCCGAGAGATTTGTGTGTTGTTTCATCCAGAATGGAAGCTTCTGACAAGTGACCTCTATAATAAGATGATGTACTGCCTTGGTCATAGCCAATTAATTTTCTACATATTGTTACTGGCAATTTGAATTCTTTCAAATAGAGGTAAACATTAAGCTAATCTGGTTGAACTACATACCTTATACCTTAAGATAAAGGGTGCCTCTACAAGAGGCATTTAAAGCTCTTTTAAGGCGCATTAAAAAAATTACCTCTACAAGAACGGAGCGCAAATCGGGCGTAGAGGCGCGTTATCTCCCCGATTATGCGCATTATTGAATGCGCGTTAAATCGTGAGTTTTATTTTGCTCCGTCCATTAAAGCGCATTTTGACTGTGTGAATAAGCGCTTATGCGCATTAACTACTTGTAAAGCGCATTTTGGACATCTGTTAATGCGCTTCGCCGCCTCTCGCCGCCTCTCGTTCAGAGGGATTAGGCGTAAATGCGCTTCTGCGATTATGCACATAATTGCCTAACCAGGCGCAAAAGCGAATCCTTGTAGAGGGGACCAAAGAGTGCATAGGGCTGTGCAAATTCCTGCCCACAGAGGTTCTTTGGGACTCTGTTAACTATAACCACCTCCTCCAAACATATGCCTAAGTCTTGTGCCAGTTTTGTGCTGTTTTGTGCCAGAAATCCTGAGTTCCATGCCATCAATCACAACTGTACTGATAAATCAAATGTGAGTTCATGATTGACAGAAAAAACCCTACATTGCCATATCACCTTGAAACCTGTGCCAATGTGTTGTGCTAGTTTTGTGCTGTTTTGTGCCACCACCGAAAGTCTGCAAATGACATGAGGATTTTTTAGGATTCACCAGGCACCACCTAAGTATGACATTTTCATGCTTTCATGGCAGCACAAAATTTGGGATTTGTGCCATAAAACAGAACAAACCCAGCACAAGATTATGGCATATATTTGGAGGATATACTAGTTTAGGGGGGTTGTAGTTAACAGAGCTGTTCTTTGGAGCTTTGTTTTCAATAAAGATGTGGGGGTCATTGACTTTTGTGCAGGAAATTACTAAGGGCTTGAGGGGAGTTATTTTTCTTCTTTTAAAAAAAAACATTTTTTGGAGGTAAAGGCCTTTCCAGCTGGCTAGGAAACACAGCTCCTGCCAACATACATTTTACAAATTGGACCAAAATCTTTCCTCAGGATGATGCTACATGATAGCATAGCATTATTTTCTTGGGCATTGTTTGTATAGGAAAAAAGATGGCTGCCCACATGGGTCCGTGGGTCCCTGCCTCCTCACAGCCACTTGGAGAAGCTGCTACCTTTCAAACATAGATCTGTTTGTTTTACTTTTAAATGGGAAATAATAGGAGGAGGGAACGCTTTGGACCACTTCACAACTGCAAGCAATGCATTTCCCCCCATGGTTTGCCTCTCACCCAGACTTTTGCCCACTCCTACCCCCCACCTCACCCCCATGTGCTGTAAAAACAAAAGTTCAAAATGGAACTTCCACATTTACTCACTGAAACCCAATATACTGGTGGGATGTGGCTAAAGTAAAGAGGTGCATTACAAAAATTATAAAAGTAGAAAAAATATTTTATAAAAACTATATTTAATCAATACAGCAAAACAATTTTAAGAGCCTACCACTGCCTTACTGTACAACATTCCATAACTCCGACTGGAGAAACGAAGGTAGCCAGGGAAGGGGTAAAGCCTTCCCTTTCCCATCTAATTTCATTGCCACGGCTGCTCCTGTCCGTGCCAATGAATAACAAAAAGGAAGGAGTGCGTGGGCGATAGGTGGAGATGGGTTGGGTCAGGAGGGTAGTGGAGACTGCAGGGAATAGGGTGAATCTTCAAAATCACTTAGATTGGTTCAGGATTTTTTTCAAAGCCTTGGATGGTTCCTCCAACTCAGGCAGAGCCTTTTAATGGAAATGGCAGAGATTGAACCTGGGACCTTCCTTCTACCACTAAGTCCTCTACCACTGAGCAATGGTCCTTTTTGCTTAACCATCATATATTCATTTCAGCTTAAAATGCTGATTTCCCCAGGATAGCTCCATTTCGGAGTGCTTTTGTTTCTTTACACTGAGTAGTGGGACAAAACTGACCTCCGAGAAGCTGCTGTGCAATCTTTGTAATTAGATGCTTATCCAGAGCATCAATCTGCATTAGAACCCCTGAGCAATCTTTTCCTTATGACCTATATAGCAAGTCATCTCTGCTGCTCTCCAACAAATGCCATCTCTGTCATTTTATTATTCTGCACATAACAGTTAAATATGGCAATTCATGCACTTTTTTATTCAAATGTGGTTATGATTTCTGAGTACACTTCTAGGTAGTTGTATTTTTGTTTACATCACTGTAGAAGAAACACAAGTACTCTGAAGCTGATATTTCAGCATCCCATAGGGAGACCCTTGAAAACATTCCTCCATAAATGGAGTGCTTGAATGTGAATGAAATTTAGTTGCTGATTACAGCGATGTCTACATCTCGTTAATATATATATATAAATTGCAGCTAGATGCAAAATGAGGACATTTTCAGAATAGTTTCAAAATCCATACGTTATATTCGTAAAAGGATGTGGGTTGGATCCAAAGCCGTTGTTCCACCAGCTGAAAGATAGCACTTGCTGAATGGACTTCCTAAGCTCTCCTTCAATCCTGCAGACAGACCCCCATGTGCCATCCAAATCTGTTCCGGAAGGTTGCAGACCCTCCAGAGCAGGTTTGGAGGGCATATGGGGGTTGCAGACAGAGAGGAGAGGACAAGGTTTTCTGGTTCCACTGGCAGCACAATGGTTCCAGATTCAACCTCTAGTGTTTTGCAAAATCATTTTCATTTCTACCTTTCTTCAAACTTGTGCAGAGGTGGATTGTATAATGATTTCCTGAACAAGCACACCAATTTGTAGTTCTGATATGTGAAGGGGAGATATCACAGAAATATCACCTTTTTCCTGTTACTTTGGAAAACAGCTTTTCATATGTTGCAATATAGTGCATAGTTTTGTGTATTTTGTTTTTGATATGAACAGTAACAGTTATTAACATTGAATGTCTTTTAAGGTTGGGTGAACTTTGTTGAAAAATATGTCTTGTAATATTCAAATAAATAAATAACAAGATTTGTTGTTGTTTTTAATGGATTCTTTGTTGAAGTTGGAATTTGTTCATTCTTGAAATACAGGCCATTGTTCTAAATATGCACACCACCTTTTATTACAATATTCCACATTTTCGTCTGTCTTGGAAACCTGAGGTGCCATTGTCCTCCACAGGAGTCCTATGCATATTTAGACAGTAAGTGGTTGGCTGGGGAATGATGGGAGTTCTAGGACTCTTTTGTTGTCTAGACTTGCATAGGATTGTGCCATAAATGTAGCACCTCTGCACATCTTTTCCTTTTCCTGTCTTCTAGAACTCTTTTATGTGAAGAGACTAAAGCCAGCCAATTGATGAATCCATAGTTAAAGCAAATGGATAATGCTCTGCTATAAATTTTAAAACATGTCTGCCATACCCTAACAGTTCATGCTAATCACTGTAAAGATATTTTTATACCATATTTTAACACCTTTCAGAGCATCCCTTATTCCTCAATCTGTCAGATGCTTAATTACTCCCACTTGCACAATAAAAGACAATGTAAAACTTTATTTCAGCTGATAGCAATATTCTTTGGATTCACCTCTCTAGGTATTAGGGGGAAATTAGGCAAAACAGAAACCTCTTCCTTACTTAAAATGCCAGATGGCCTGTATTTTAAACCTCACAAATATCAGGACACAAATCCCAAAATAGTATTATCATAGGGACCATCTACACCAGCCATTTATTCCTGAATAATATTGAGGTCGTCCCTACCGGGCCACATGATGTTCACCTACTCCCACAGTGATCTGGGGTCGACCCCTCCATTATTCAGGAATACCGCTGACTGGATTTGTCATGGCTTTTCCGGCTCTCTTGCTACAATCTCAATGTCCATGGCTGGTGTGCCCCCCCTCCCTGACGCTGTTGCTGTTTGGTGTGAGCTTCCGCTGACAGCCAACCTGCTGTCAGGGGCATGTCTAGCAGTTTTGGACATGTGCTGGAGTGGGCGTCTGCTATTTTTGGCACAGTTTTTGATTGGTTAGCAGCATGTTTTGGCGCTAACTGTGTGATTTTCTTTTTTGGAACACAAACATATTGATGCGAAGGAGCACATCTTCGACACAGTACCTATTTCCCCTGCATTGTTGTGTGTCTGCACTGATGCGCATCTTGGTTGTTAAAAAAAATATTCCATGTCCCATACCCATCTGTCCAGTCCCGCCCACTTCTGCCAATGCTCATTCGGAAACGCCATCACGGGGCACATGTCCTCCCACAATGGCTCTCCTTTACTTGCAGGAAACTTCCCTCATGTGTGCCCTTTGATCGACGATCGCAGAAGTGGGAAACCTCACAATTATCCCTCCTCCCTTTCAAAAGAGCTGTAGGTTTAGATGAGCCCATAGTTTTAGATTTTTTTTACCTCAGGGAGAATCCAAACCCTCTCCCATACATATATGAGGGAGGGGACAATATTTCCTTCCAGCAGCAGTTACAACCTGGTTGGCCCCCAATTTGGGTGATGTTTCAGGGGCCTAGGGGAATCTGTTGAAAGGGGAGAACTTAAAGCCCCATGTTCAAGCTGACATCCACAGTTGTGTTTCCTACCCATCTTGTTTGTGAAAGCAAGAGAAAAGAATGCCTAACACAGTGATACAGCATCAGCATTCATGCTCGGTGTAATAGGAATAATGGTGGGGCCAAGAGGCTCTATAGTGAAGAATTAGGTGGCTAGCATTTAACTGTGAGGTGGGCATTAGATTACCTCAGTTAGACAGCAGAATGTACCATGCTCATTCTCCTTGGCACACTAGAAAAATTGCCTCTCTGCAGTCACCCAGCTTCATTGGCTGCAGTTCCAATACTGCCTGACCATTGGCCTTGCAGGCTGGGGAAGATGGAAATCGGAGTTCAACAATGTCTGGAGGTGCACACATTGACTTTAACTTTGCAGGCAGAGATTCAAATTTACTTGCTGTTCTGGACATGTTGTTGGTAATAGTGTGTTTTTATGAGGCATGTTTTTGTTTGAATTGTGATCAGAATTAAAATTTCTTCCCAAGTTAAAGGTGCTATGTAAATTAATTATTCAAATCAAATATGTTTTTCTAAACACATAAGTCTAATTTTAAAAACCATAAGTCTAATTTTATATATTGACAAATATAGTTTCTTGTCATTTGCAATAAATATGCAAAAAGAACAGTTTATCTCTGTATTTATTGGTACACACAATATGCACGCCAACCAACAGTGCAACTCTGTAAATGTCTTCTTAGAAGTAAGCCCCATTGAATTAAATTTGAGTTACTCCCATGTAAGTGTGTATTGGCTTGTAGTCTTAATCTGTAGGTTTTCTCAAACTATGGAAAATCATTTTGACATGATTTCACCTCAGGTTTAATTGAGCCAGTGAGTGGATATAATGAAGAGTTTTGTTAGTGGTCTCCAGTGGAGGTGTTAATAGGAAGGAAGGCAATTTTCACCTTATTTATATGTTGTATAAATATAAAGCCATCTTTCTGCCAAAAGTGTTATTTTCTTCATACCATTTCAGTATGAGTTACAAGCCTTATTCAAGAAAGATGATCTTTTATTGCAAATTACAGTACAAAAGTTGGATTTCTAGAAGCAATACACAATGATAGAATAATAAAATAAATGAAAAAAATACAATCAGATGCCATATTATTTACCTATTGAAACAGTCATTTTCTAATAGCTGCAAATGCTAGTTAGGCTATTCACTGTGTTGCATTTCTCTATTAAAATATGCTAAATTAAAGTTTGCAAATGATGTTTCATTCCTTAGAAACTGAATAATAAAATGAACTTTACCCATATTCTAGGTAACCAGTCTTCTATGAAGTTATTTTATTTGATGTCAATCCCTTGCCTTCGTCAATAACTGCACCTCAGGGATGGAAGGATCCGTCAATCTCGGTCTGGCTGAGGTTGCTTTTTTTTTTTAAGGTCAAGCTCATTCCATCCCATTTCTGCCTGAGCTTGTGAGGGTGTTTTAAACATTTTTTAAAAATGTACGCATTTTTGTAATGAATGCACCCCTTGATTAAAGTGTGCTTGTGTGCATTTTGAAAATGTGTACATGCTGTCAAGCACTTTTTTGTTGCGAATTCCAACCACAATTTGAGTACGAGTAATCCATTAAAAAAAAACCTCAAAAAGGCAATTTTTCAGCCATTCCTGGGCCAACAGGAGTTTACCGATTCAACATTCACTTTGCGCCTATCCACATTGCCCTTAAAATGACTTATATTCTGTTTAAAAACATGTTTGTAAAGTCGTTTCAGTACGTGATAGGACACACTGAGCAATACTTACGTTTCATAATGACTGCTTCCTCAGTGTTCACTGGTGTCACACAGAGTTAATTCTGGGTCTCTTCTACTTTTGTTTTTGTTTTGCAGGCTGCTTGACCTGCCCACTTCTGTTTCCGTAACTCAAGTAGCCTGCAAAACACAGAAATAACCCTGTGTGACACAAGTGAATGCTTTGAGAACGGAGGAAGTAGTCGCTATGAAACATAAGTACTTCTCAGTGTGTCCTACCACGTAATGAAATAACTTTAAAAGCCACGTTTTTACACAGAATATAAGTCATTTTAAGGACAATGTGGATAGGCTCTTTATGTTACTATGTTGGAAGGCTCTGATAGAAGGCCAATTGTTCCATATCCTTGTCTAAATTTTCCCATCTGGTTACAATCTGGGCCTGTTCAAATAACACTTCGTTCTTTGGGATTAGCACTAATCACAAGACGTGCTGTCGCACTTGCTGCAGATGATCCCACTGTGATTAGTGAGTGACCAGGGTTTAGCAAAATGCATCACACAAGACACTTTAAACCCTGTTGCTTAACCAAAAGCCTTAACCAGCAGGGTTTAAGGTGTGTTCTGAACAGGCCTTCTGAGATTCTGTTCCTTGACCAAACAGAAGGAAAACGTCTACATGCCTCACATTCCCATCATTACCTGGTGTGGGGCCTGCATGGCCATCTGTATGTACCAAGGAGCAGGAACTGAATCTTGTTATGCCCCATGGCAATCCCTCAGTGCATGAACATTATGTACATGGTAAGCCTGGATTGATCTCCGGGCATATAACTTCCACTTTAAAATAATTCCATAGTTGGATTAAATATAGTTTTATTCAGTTGACAAAGAACTTTTGTTTAGTTTGGCTTTTGCGTGCAGTAAAAAAGTCAATATGTTTGCCTTTTATGAGGTGCCAGTGAATACAAATAAATTACAGTTCTCTTTCTGTCTCTCAACAGGAGCTGTGGTTCACAAGGTTGAGGTAAGATCCCAATCTTAATAAAAATAAATGAAGTGTCTAATTAGAATGAAACACTAAAGCATACAAGCATTGTCTCAGACTTGGTTGTTAAACTGCTTGATGAAATTAAGTATGACTGTTCTGAAAATTATAAATAATCTCCTGTTCCTTACTTTCTGATTCTGCGGGGCAGATGTGCCATTGCATAAACAAAGAGTCTTGTGTTGTACAAGGCCCATTTTCCTGTGTACATCAGAGCAAAACTTTAAGAAACTGAATGTGGATTTACACTCCCACCCCCCCTACACTGAACAGTTGGAATGTAGTTTGAAACACTAATGTTCCTTCATATGACTATTTCAGCTATGGTAACCATGTCTTTTTTACTTGATGAGATGTTGTAAGTGAATTTGAAGACTGAGCAGCATAGAGTTCTGTGCACATTAGTCAAGAGAAAACTAAATAATTATGATTTTCGTGGACTGAGGTGGCTGTTGGAATGGGCCATCATTATATTCAAAGAGGATTGTACCACTTCAGATTGCAGCTGAGGGTTGTAATTTATAATTCTAATTTTAAAACTTTAGTCAGAAAGAAGGGTTTATGTTTATTCTTTGCCCAGATATAGTAGTTTTCTATGTGCAGAAAATATTACCTGGGCAGCCTAATTATGTTTGTTTGTTTGTTGCTTTGATAATTAGGCAAATTGTGTGATGATTTGCCATTTTTCTACAGTTTCACTATTTCCTAGTAAGGGAGTGGACAGCTTGTGGCCCTCCAAAGTTTTTCATCTAAAATACCCATCATCCCTCATCATTGACTATGCTGGGCTAAGGCTGATGAGATTTGTAGACCAAAACATCTCAATGACCACATGTTGCCAACCCTTGTCCTAGTACACTTAGGCCAGATCTATACCAAGCAGGATATAGCACTATGAAAATGGTAGGAAAGCATTATTTGGAGGCAGGATCTACACTACACAGTTTGCACAATGCTTTTTCTGTCCACACAAGCACTCCTGAGCATTGCTAGGAGTCATTGGCTCCACCAGGTTTGGTGAGCTGCCAGGCAAAGTGCTTTCTGGAGATACCCTTACCCCCTCTGCCAGCCCTACTTATAAAAAAAACTGGTGGATGTGGTGGCAACAGGAGTGACATCTTCCCCCTCCTCCTTGTAAAGGAAATGCTCTATGCTGCTGGCCAGTCAAGGCTGCACCTGTGGACCACTTTACATTAAGAGTATCTTGCCAGCCACTCTAGTGCCCTCATTGGCTGTACAACCCCAAAGGCAGCATCTGACTGGTTCATCTGGCTGCTATTCAGACTTGGGGGGGGAATAGTTAATTTAAAATGGCACATGGCCTCAATGAGCTAGTTGGCAGCACATCACTTTTCTTTACAGACACCATGCCATGGTTTTTGGGCACTGGCACGCTGTCACTGCTTCCTGTTGGAGGGTCATTTGGTACTCCCCTAACTACAGGATCCTGGACCTGCCGCCCATAATAAAGCCTTAGTGGTGCCAATATAGGTGTTGGGAATGCAATAGATTGTATTTAGAAACAATATATGACCTGGGTGGCCAATGATGGTTTGCACCAGAGTTGATTTGATTTAAATCAAAATTGCAATGAATCTGGGGAACTGCACTACTATTACTGCAGACCTTTATCTGTGACCATCTGATGATCTATGCATTACTTTTGTCTGCATCTGTGTGTGCATAAGGACTGGAACTCCTGCTATGTTCAATATAAATTAATCTTTCTCTCTCTCAAATAAAATAAGACTAAAGATGCAATCCTATGCATGTTTAGATAGAAAAAAGCCCTACAATTCCCAGCATTCTCCAGCCAGCCATTCTGGGAGTTGTAGAAATGTTTCTGTCTAAACATGCATAAGATTCGGCTTTAAGGTTACAATCCTGTGCTCACTTACCTGGGAATAATGTACATTGTATACAGTGTGATTTACTTTTGAGTAGACATATATAGTTTTAAGTGTTGCTATACATTTTTAAGTGTTGTTATTCATTTTTACATCTCACAAAGTGTTCTGGGTCTGTGGTTTTGTATGATTTACAGTATGAACATATGATAAATTGCTTCATCTAATAAGCTTCACTGCTGAAGATAGGGCTGGTTTTCTGGAAAAACAGTTACCAAAAAGTGTGAGATTTGCTAAATCCTAATGTATTTGTGGCACAAAGATGACTGATTTCTATCTATAATGCCTATATTAGGTAAACATTTGCCCTCCGTTTTAAGAGATTTCAATCTCAATTTTTAGTGAAGCATAGAGCACTATAAAGTTTCTACATCCCAATCATTTCATAGCCTAGGGATATTCATGTCTACTAGATAAGTTTCTGTTGTTCCAAAAAACCCAATAAAATCTTCTACTCTGATCCTGATGTAGCTGTGTTCCTCTAGATGTGATAAACAAGCCTCCAAAGTATTTTCTGCTGTATTTTAGTAGGTCACCATTTTAACCCAAATTGTACGCCTGCATTCTTGGCAACAGAATGCATTACTAAGCAGTAATGTTATTTACACTCATGTTATCCTTGATTTTTAGCAAAAGCAGAATATTCTAAGCAAAAGCAGAATATTCTATTTGTATACTGTAGCTCTATATAATAGTCTAGAGGGTGAAGGCGAAATCCTGAAAAGCAAGCTTTCTAATTGAAGGTATTTGGATTGCTGTCCTCAAATATTTTTTTAGTGCTTAACATTGAGAAAAAATCAGCCAGTGCCTGGTGAAGTGAGAATCAGTTTGTGTAACCCTATATGTTCTGTAATTGTGTCATAAGTAGGTTGGGAGGCTGGTCATGGGTGGTTCATTAATAACAAACTACCATTGTCCAATCACCTCCATGTTTCTAAAAATTATCGTATGCTTATGGAATAAAAACAGAACGAGAGCAACTCCATGTGGGCCAGATCCAGGGCCAATTTTGCACATGTGGATGTGCAAAATAGAACTGAGGTGTGTATTCTTTTAGAGCAGGGATGGGGAACCTCCAGCCTTTGGGGCTCACGTGGCCTTTTTCCGTTGTCCTGCTCCCCCACCCACACCACACTTAAGATGATTTTAATAATGCAAATGGAGGCATTTATTATGAATTTTAAGTGTTTTATTGGTGTTTTATTGGTATTTTAATGATGTATTGGTTTTGTGTATTTTTGATCAGTTTTGTGTGTTTTGTGATGATGTTGTTCCCCGCCTCGATCCGGGGGGAGAGGCGGGTAATAAATAAATATATTATTATTATTATTATTATTATTATTATTTTAAAAGCCTAATTTCACCATAGGGGCATTTTAGGAGAGGGGAGGGGTGCTGCAGAGGAAAGGATTAACTATTCTCTCCCCCAACGCTGCCTTAAAAAATTGCTCCTCCCCCACCAAAATCAGGCTTTTAAAAGGCTTCTATAAGTGCTATTGGAGGCCCACTTTTGGACGTGGCCCCACCCACTGCTGGCAAGAAGCATCCTACGTGCTTGCCCAGAACCAGTTCAACCTCCAGAATGATAAAAGTTCCTCACTCCTGTTTTAGAGGTGGGGGGGGGGGGGAAACACTGAAGAAAAAGAAAATGCTGCACCATAAACACCAATTCCTTCCTTCCCAAATGGTGCTACTTGATGGAAGGGCAAGGGAAGCTGAAAAATTAGTTTTAACTGGTTTCTGGTTTGTAGCTTGATTGTGGTTGAAGCAGGCTCATCACTTCTGACGGCAGCATCAAATACTCACTTGCACATGTAAATGAAATATCACTAACAAATGGAACTTTGGAATTTCCCAATGTGCCTTCAACTACAATGACTTTTGACAGAGTCAGTTCACACACTGAGTGTCATCAGATGACCTTTTGTTCACACGCTCGCTATTGCCCGCTTACAGATGTTCGTGCATCCTTTAGTTGACATTGTCCTCCTCCTGCACGCCTCCTACTCCTTCCGCTCGTTTTTCTGTCACAAAATAGACCCCTTTTAATCTGTCTTTCTCTTTAAATATTGAATGTGCCGCCATTTCTTGCTGTGTGCAGGAAAAACAGCGCAATAAAAATGGCCCCTGAATGGGCCACATGATTGTTGTTGCATCCTCTTTCTCTCCCCATGTAAAGAGATCATTGCTATTGTGAGACAGCAGCAGGAGGCCATAGCAACGGCAGGGAAATGCAAAAATCTACCCGTCTGATGATGCTCATTCAGTTCTGATGTGAGTCATCAAGTGATGTGTATACATTTGTGAACCAACTGACTCCATGTGGCACCAGGAAAATGTACCTGTTCACAACATCTTTGAAGAGTGCATTGGCAAATCCTTATCAAGGGGTTCCTAGGATCAGACCCATTCATTTACAATGAAAATAATCCACACTGACAAAACCAACTCCATAAAAATTACTCCTTTTTTTTAGCACGTTAACTCCTTATCCCTAACCTTTTGAATATAGTAAAAACCATTATTCCCAATCACACAACAGGCACATCATTTCGGTGGGGAGGGGGACTTCTTCCACCAGGTACCTTTAATGTTATTGTTCTTGCAATCACAATTGCAGACTGTCTGGTCAGGTGTGTAACTGAAAAAGGTCAAGGCAAAATATCAGCACACTTAAATGTATTTGCATTCTGTATTCATAGGAATCCTCCCAGTTGCATGGCAACCATCTTAGTAATTACTATTTGCAACTCTGTTTTAATAATTTAATTAGTATTTTCTCCATTATATTGTTGTATATGATGTATTCATTCCTTGCTTTATTTTTTTGCGGCAATAAATGCAAGCGAGGGTTAGGCTATACAACCTAAGGCCACTAGCATGAAACCACCCTCCCTCGCCATTATGCATATTTAAAAACCTCAATATTACAGATTGGGGGTTGAGTCAAGAGCCAAATTCCATTTTGGAGAAGGTCCCAGGGACCAAATTCCAGTGGTGGGAGGTCCAAAGTCAAAGGGGGCAATGCCTCTCCCTCACCTCTCTCTAGCATATTTTAACTTAAAGCTCTTACTGCCTATAACTAATCTTTAGGAAGCATTTCACCATTTTAAATTGGGGGGGGGGGAAACCTGCATAAATGCCATGAAACCACCAAAGAATTAGAGTTTGGGGGAAAGGCATTGGAGCCCTGGAGGGCTGGATTCAGACCCAGTGGGCAGTATCCAATGTTGCCCTTGCATGGGTGTCCCAGGCCTGTTAGTAGTGGTGCTGCGATGTAGCACTTCTGGAGACAAGTGCTGAAATGAGCGTTTTTGTTCATTTTGGCACTTGCCCTGGAAGTGCTACATCACAGCAGCCATTGGTAGGGGGCGTGCATGCACCTCTGCTGGGACTCAGACAACGGCACAAGGGTACCACACTGAGTCCACCCTCTGCTGACTCCCGCAGGTACAAAAGGGTGTGGCATGCAGAAGCAGTGCCTCTGTATGTGCCTCAGTGTTGCACAAAGTGCAATGCTAAGTGCGCACTTAGCGTTGCACTTGGAGACATATGCAGGAGAGCACAGCGGAATCCCCACACATCCTGCAAGACGCAGGAATGGCAGGACAAACAGTAGCAAGAACATCTATGCCTGCGTGGACGTACCACCATCTAACTTCCTCCAGTGCACCAAGCTATCATAGCAGCAGTCAACAGCTACTCATGGTAACCTGGAATGTGGTGCTGGCGAGTCCAAAACATGTTTACCAGTGGAGGAAGTTGGGGTCCCTATATTGCGGTGGGAGGTGACAACATAGAGAGAGGGGAAGGTGATTAAGACATTCACACGTTTTATCCCCTTCCGGTCCACCTTCTGGCCTCAGTAACCTTGGTGGCTTGCCTGCAGGCCCCTCTAACCTGAAGGTGCTGCTGCTGAACGCCTGCTTGGCTACTCAGAGAGGTATTATAATTTCTGAGCTCGTAGTGGAAGAACACTCTGACCTGGCCTGTGGTACAGAAACCTGGTTGGATGAACGGGGAGGAGTTAATCTCTCCCAAATGTGTTTCTTGTGCAATGCCAAGCGAGGAGGGGGTGGCCTTGGTCTATAGAGATTCTCTCTCTCTCTCTGGTGAGATATCTATCCAACAATCAACTAGTTTCGAAAGTCTGTACCTGGTGTTGGGCACCGGAGATACGACTGGTTTTTGTGTGTGTGTGTGTACCGACCACCCCGCTGCCCAACAGTCTCCCTGCCTGAGCTGGCTGAGGTGGTCTCAAGCATGATGTTGAGGACTCAAGGCTTATGGTCCTGGGGGACTTCAGTATTCATGCTGAGGCTACTTTGTTAGGAGCAGCTCAGGATTTCACGGCCACCATGTCAACCATTGGCCTGTCTCAGATAATATCTTGCCCGATACATGTCGCAGGACACATTTTGGACCTTGTCTTCTGTGCTAGATTGGGAGAAAATGATCTGAGGGTGGCTCCTTTGACATGGACAGATCATCATATGATCAGTTTTGACCTTCAGGCCACCTGTAACCTCTGCAAGGGTGGGAGACCAAATTTGATGGTCTGCCTCTGCAGGCTGATGAATCCAGATGGTTTTCTAAGTTCTATGCAGGATTTTCCTGCAGGCTTAGCCAGCAGTCCTGCTGAGGTCCTGGTCTTAACCTGGTGTCAAAAAGAGCACAGTGTAGGCACCAGGCGAGTTCTCTGGGAAGCTCATTCCACAGTCGGGGTGCCACAGCACGAAAGGCCCTCTTCTTAGTAACTACCCACCTCACTTCCTTTGGTGGGGGCTCCCAGAGGAGGACTGCTGCAGCTGATCTTAAGGTCAGGAGCAGGTGTATATGGGAGGAGATGATCCTTCAGCTAACCTGAAGGTTGTCCTGAACTCAGGGGTTGCATGCGACAGCAGGCAGGTAGCAGCAGGAGCCCCACTGCCACTGCCATTACCACTGTCTTTACCACTGCCATTACCACTGTCATGCACAACCCCATGTGTAACCCCCCTGCATGTGTATCCTTGCCAGGTGGGATAGCTAACACCCTGGAAGATAGAAACAAACTTCAAAGAGACCTTGATAGGCTGGAGAGCTGGGCTGAAAACAACAGAATGAAATTTAATAGGGATAATGCTAAGTCCTACACCTGGGAAAAAGAAACCAAATGCACAGTTACAAGATGGGGGATACTTCGCTCAACAATACTACAAGTGAGAAGGATCTTGGAATTGTTATAGATCACAAGCTGAATATGAGCCAACAGTGTGATGTGGCTGCAAAAAAGTCAAATGCTATTTTGGGTTGCATTAATAGAAGTATAACTTCCAAATCGCATGAGGTACTGGTTCCCCACTATTCGGCACTGGTTAGGCCTCATCTTGAGTATTGCATCCAGTTCTGGGTACCACACTTCAAGAAGGACGCAGACAAGCTGGAGGGGGTTCAGAAAAGGGCAATGAGGATAATCAGGGGTCTGGAAACGAAGCCCTATGAGAAGAGACTGAAAGAACTGGGTATGTCTAGTCTAGGGAAGAAAAGACTGAGAGGAGACATGATGGCCAGGATCTCTTCTCGATCATCCTAGAGTGCAGGACGCAGAATAATGGGCTCAAGTTACAGGAAGCCAGATTCCAGCTGGGCATCAGGAAAAACTTCTTGACTGTTAGAGCAGTATGACAATGGAACCAATTAACCCTGGGAGGTCGTGGGCATTCAAGATGCAGCTGGACAACCACCTGTCAGGGATACTTGAAGGTGGATTCCTGCATTGAGCAGAGGTTTGGACTTGATGGCCTTATAGGCCCCTTCCAACTCTGCCATTCTATGATTCTATGATTTTATGTCTGCCACTGGTGGCACTGCCGTTGCTTTGCAAAACCCCCTCCCTCGTGCTCTCCTTGTCAACACTGGGGATTGAGCGTGGTAGCAGTGCCAGAGCGGCAGCTGTTGGGTGGTGGTGGTGAAGACTCCTGCCACTGTTACTTGTAGACACCAGCACCACCACTGCCATGCGCAAACTCCTTGCACTCTCCTTGTTGGTGTCAGCATCAGCAAGGAGAACACAAGGGGTTTTGCCAGCGGCGGACGTTAAGTTGAGCCAACTCACAGACAAGCAAACCTGAGTCCAGAGTGTTGACTGTGAAAAGCTCAGTGGACCTGATGCACCAGAAGGATTTGTCCACCATCCCTACCTGGCCCCAAGCCATTTAGGTCTGTCAGTATTAATACTAGCACTTTGAACCAGGCCCAGAAATGTACTAGCAGCAGTGCAGATCATATTATGGACTGGTATAATATGATCCCATTGGCTGGTCTCTGTACTGACATAATATAATCACATTGCCTACTGCCACATGAGTCTGTCCAGATATCTGATATTGTATGCAGCCATCCAATAAAGTTATACATGTGGTGACCATAGATAGGGCCTTTTCAGTTGTGGTGGAATTTCCTTCCTAGAAAGTCTTTGCTTGTGCCACAACTGATGTATTTTTGGTGCCAGGCATATATATATATATATATATATATATATATATATATATATATAGATTACTCAGGCTTTCTACAATTTTATTCTTCTGCTATATTGTTCCTGATGTTTAAAATTGTTTATGGCTGTCGTAAATTACCCTGGGAAATGAACTGAAGAATGGCATACAAATAATAATAATAATAATAATAATAATAATAATAATAATAGCAAACCTGCTTGTGGATTTCAAGTAAAAGGAAGGACAAAGATTTTCCTAATCCACCGTTGTCATGGTAGATCCCACCTGGGCATGGGCCCCGGTTCCTCAGAGCTGTGCTCTGGATCTTTACAGCTGCCCCATTTGTTATTATCTGCCTTGATACAACCCTGCTTCTTCCCTCTGAGCTCAGTAGCCTTACAGTTACTATGAGACCTTAGAACTCAGTCCCTTAGCATATTAACAGGGAATGTGGCATGATAAAGGCACTATCCTTATGAACAGGTGGGGAGACGGTCACCTTTCCTTCCATGGCCTGCTTATTAGTTTCATTAAGTCCAGAGTACAAAATTGCCTAACAGTGTCATTGTCAACCAGCTTTCTCAGAGTGTGCCTGACTCTTCAGAGTCTTGCCCAGCCAAGTTCTACTGCACAATTACACTTGTGCTCTAGGCCACTGGGCCCCGACAAGAAAAAGAGTAGGCACATCATCTGTTTACACATCAGATGGAGTGCCAGACGCATTCCTTATCTGTTGCTTCTGCCGTGCTAGTCCAGGACCCTTACTTTGGGAAAGAACCAAGTGGGTTTGCGGCAATAAGGGTTTGAATGAGCAGCTGTGTTTGAATTTAGGGCAAGGTAATGCATATGTGTACAGCTTTCCCTGGCTTGCTAGCTTGCTTGTATGTGTGTGGAGTTCCTTGGCTCTGAAAGCATCTTTCTGGAGCGCACCAGGTATTTGCATGAACCAAGTAGCCAGACTCTGTTGGGTGCATTGTCCAACTTGCCTCGGGTTTGCACTAGTCTGGAGAAAGGTGAAAAAACATGGGGGGAGGATAGGGGCTGCTTTCACTTTTATGTTCAAAAGCCACAATACCTTTTGACACCTAACAAACTCACAAATTTACTGTTGCTAAATAAACTATGATGGACTGGCGTCCACTGTACAGAAAGTTACTTTGAAAGATGTTGCTTTCCATGGAACTTGAGAAAAATGGCACCTGCTGAGATTATCAGGAGCCGTGATCATCTCTGTTGTATCTGCTCCCCCTGAACTACCCGGCTTTTTCCCCACATGTGTTTCCCCTCCTGCTTTCTCCCTTGAATCTTTCTGCCTGAGGCTCCTTTCTGATATCAGATGCTCTCCTCTTCCCTGTCCATACATCCCTTTTGACAAATAGGGGTGTCTGTAGGAGACAATGTCCTTTAAAGGTATGCATGTGCATGGACACACACTTTAGAGCCTGAAGCAGCTGCCTCAGTCTGATTTGGAACATCATAAAAAAAGCAGCAAATTCAAATTATCCATTATATAACTATCACTTTATTTTCATTGTCAGGGAAAGGGCCAAAACAAATTGACTGGCTTTGCATACCATTATGCACCTTGGCTGGGGGATTAGGGAGGGAGAGCACCATTTGCTGCTCTCTCAGGAAGCAAAATATTTTGGGGGCAGCCCTGGACATGGCTATAGAGACCTGTGGGGTGGGAAAAGATAGTTGAGTTGGTACAGGGAATTTTGTGAGGTAGAGAAACAACTGGGGGCACAGAGAGATCTGTGGATGGGGAAACATGTTCAGGATCGCATCAAATTTACTGTGTAATCTTAAATATGTTTACTCAGAAGTGAGTTTTACTGAGTTCAATGGGATTTACTCCCAGGTAAGTTTATGTAGGATGGGCATCTTACATTACTAGGGAGTAACCCACGTTAAACATAGTAGGATTTATTTCTGAAAAATACTTTGGAGTAAATGTGCCCAGAGCTGCAACCTGCTTTATTGATCCGGAAGATAGTTCCAATATCTGGATCTAGAGAGAAACCTGGGAATTTATAACTTTGGTAATTTCAAAAACAACCAACTGAAACAAAGATAGTCATGTTGGTCTATGAGAAATTATAAAAACAAACAATCAAAACTACAATTGGGCAATACCTTTATTAAGAATTTAGGTTGGCCCTAACAAAGGTAGAGTGGTATGATGATGAGGTTGTTAGAAACTTAATATTGCAACATTTGTGTAGATTTTAGAATTTCAATAAGTTAGAACCCAATAATAGGAAAGAAAAAGGGTGTTCTAGAATCCCAGAAACTACCAAAATAATGTATTTGAAATAAAATGGGGAGCCACCTTTGGTGGTGGTTATCTCTGCCTCCGTACCTGCCTGGGGACAGGAGCAACAAAGCAATGTCCTCCAGTCCTGAGGTTCCTGGAGTAGGCCACCCATAGGCCAGGAGTGACTTCATGGCCTAGCCTGACCCATATCAGAAACATGCAATTTATGTATTTAAGAACATAAGAACCACATTGAATCAGACCAAGGGTCCATCTAGTTTAGCATTCTGATCACACAGTGGCCAACCAGCTGCCCACAGAAAACCCACAAGCAGAGCATGACTGTAACAGCAGCATCCTGCCCAAGTTCCCTAGCAACTGGTGCTTCTGATACTGGATGCAGCATATAGCCATCAGGACTAGTAGCCATTGATAGCTTGATTGTCCATGAATTTTTCTGACCCCCATTTGAAGCCATTCAAAGTGGTGGCTATCACTACATCTTGTGAAAGTGAATTCCATAGTTTAACTATGCACCATGTGAAGAAGTACTTCCTTTTATCTGTCCTGAACCTCCCACCAATCAGCTTCATGAGTTGAACCCAGGTTCTAGTATTATGACAGAGGGAGAATAATGTCCCTATCCACTTTCTCCACACCATGCATAATTTTGTACACTTTTTATCATGTCTCCCCTTACTTGTCTCTGTGTAACCTTTTCTCATAGGTGAGTTGCTCTGCCCCCTTGATCATTTTAGTTGCAGACATGCCAGTCCTGTGTCCCACACAGCGTACGTCATACCAACGTGTTCACCATTCCTGCCAATCTGGAGTTTTGCGGCTAGTGTCCTCATTGTACTGGTAAGGCTGGGGAGCTCTCCAGCAGTACAAGACAAGACCTGCTAAAGCAACAGGGGCAGCAGCTATCCAGCAGTTCTCGGGGCAGATGACAACAATTAAAAGACTAAAATGCAAACAGATAAAATGTAAAAATACAATACAACATTTAAAATGAATAAAATACAACACTGGGTTCTTGCTCGTTCTTCTTCAAAGATGGAAAAGCCCTCATGCTGCCATGAACGTATAGTGGCTTCTGGTTATTATTATTATTATTATTATTACATTTATATACTGCCCCATAGCCGAAGTTCTCTGGGCAGTTTACAAAAATTAAAAACATCTAACATTTAAAAACTAATATACAAAAATTTAAACCATAAAAGCCTAAAAACAAACTACATATCATTTATTAGTAACTCCTACCTGGTGTACACATGGTGATCAATGTTGGAACACTCCTACTAATGTTGGAACTCTCTTACCCCTTGGGTTTTTGCTGAGATCTAGAAGTTATTTTCTAAAGAGTTTCTTAACACTATAAACTGATTTCATCTGTTCGGTAGTACTGAGGTTTCTGTTTCCAGAACCCAGCATTTTCTCCATTCTAAAATTAAACATTTGGGGGGGGGGGGGGGACCATATTGGCTTGATTCTCTGTGTATTAAATTCTCTTTAATTTTTAAAGATGTTTAAAAATATAGCTCAGCCCATTATATCTCCAGGTTTTAGATTTAAACTGAGAAATATGATGTGTGATTGTTTCTTTCCATTCCCTTTTCATTTTTAATATATGTGCAACATTATGAATGTTTTTATTTCTTATTTCTCAAAATTAGTTGTACAGTTTTTGGAACAATACCAGCAATAAGAGACACAAAGGACATTTGTATTGATATCCTAGGCTAGATCATTCTCTAGCTCGTAGCATATTGGATATATAATGAAATGAGGTGGAAGCCAGATCATATTTATGACCTGCAAAAGCAAATGGAAAGGGTTTGTTTAACAGATTTGGTATAATAATATTTTCCATTACATCATAGCTGTTGCTAGGGATGTCGGAGGAATCTGTTTTGGGGGTGGATATATACATGGCATACTCGGACGCCAGCATGCGGATCCCTGAGCTGGCTTGATTCAGCTTGCACTGAGTCCGGCAAACTCGTGTTTTCCTGCTTTAAAACAAATTGTGCAAATCTCAATTTGTGCAAAATAACAGCTCGGAACATTCACGGAAATTGCTATTTGCACAAAATTGCGGCTGTAAATAGCGCAAGTTGTGCAAAATTGCAAGCACAAAAGATAACTAAACAGCCTTCACTCTTGGTAGGAAGATGCCAAGTATTCACCTAGGCCTTAATGTTGGAGAAGGAAGAAACAGGAACTCTGAAGCTACCCAGATAATATATAGAATTATAGAAGGCAGCTGGAGGGGTTGCAGTGATTTACTGCTGTATAGGGAATGGTTATAACTCATTATTGTATATCAGTTATTGCATATCACAGTGATTGTATCTCAAAGATATCAAGGGGATTCATCTCCTTGCCTCCAACCAGCCTCCATCTCCCCACCCCACAACTTCTCTCATTGGGGATGATATGAAGTGATCAAAGCCTCCCATCTGAAGTAGTGCCCCCAGTTTCCTCAGCCACTGCTTTGATCAGGGACTGGCTTCCTCCACCCACCCCTTCCCCCATTGGGAATAGTGTGGGGCAGGGAAAGCTGTTAATTTGCTGACTGTCCTCCCAACTGGGATGGGGAGTGGCGTAGTCAGTAGGGAAATTCCCAGTCTGTGATCTGGGATAACAAGGGGACTTCCATGTGGTCTGCGTGTCCTCCCATGTTATCACAGATGAGAGATAAGGTGGGGCCTCCTCTCCCCACCTTCTCCCCAAGCCCCTGGTAGCCACCAAGCCAGTGGTGTGTACTTTGGAGAGAGGCATGGGGAGGGGAAGAGGAGGGCCCCACAATGGAATTCCAAGCCTCCTGGAGCTGGATGGGCCATCTCTGTGGGCAGGATTAGTCCCACTGTCTGCAGAATACCCATTGCTGATCTATACATAGCATACGAGTGGCACCTGTCACCAAATGTTACACTGTATTCCCTCCCCAACACAACCACACACACATACATGAAGAGTGCTCCTGATTTGTGGCTCTTCATTATTTTGACCAAAAGCTTAATATTCCTGCTCAGATATCTTGTTGGGGGGGGGAGGGAAGGGTCAGGAGTCAAAAGAGATAAAGGATACTTTTATCCCCCCACCCTGCCCAAGATTTCCTCTGCTGTGCTAATATAGCACTAGAGGACTACCAATCCCCCAAACTGAGTATCTCATAGCTACATTCGGGGGGGGGGGGGGAGGGAGGTAAGTGGCATACAGTTTTGTGAGGGGTGGATGCATTTCCCCTCTACATCTCCAAAATTCTGTTCTAATCTCCAAAACTTTGTTTCATGTGAAGGAGCTCCACATCAGTAAAGGGAAGTGGGGTCGTATCTCTTGGCCCCATACCACCCCACATTGTGTGCTGGACCAGGCCCACCCCCGTCATCCATATGTTGAGCACAGATATCTGCAAAGCAGCATCTTCTCATGAGCAACGGCTCACACATAGGTACGCCACATGATCAGGGCACCTTTGTTACAATGATCATGATCACCTGGATCATGTGCCATATGTGCCCAATATGTGGATGTTAGGAGGTGGAGCCAGCCCACTTGGTGATGGTGGGGACAGGATCAACTTCTGGATTTTGTAGACCCATTCTTCCTTCTTTCTGTCTGTCTTAGGTTCAACTGCCATCAACATTGTATAAACCCCCATGTTCCTGTCAGACAGGGATTCTCCCCCCCCCCCAATTTTATTTTGTTTTGATTCATAAACTTAGGTAAAACTGTGTCCCTAGGGCATCCCCCAAATATAAAAAACATATATTTTCTCTTCCAAATGGATAGACACTGAGGTATCTGAGGGAACAAGTGGGGCCTGCAACAAAACGTTGCGGTCTCTTCTCCTAACAGGAGTGCTTGAATTTAGGATTCCAGGCAGCCATCCCCTTCAAGCAGGCCATTCCACTACCCCACCCCCACAGTTTTCTGTTTTTTTTCTTTTCCAACTGTCACTCAGTGTTCTGTGGCTACTGAGCAGACTTAGACCGTCTGGAGGGGTTTACCTCTTGTTTCTTGGTGGCCCCATTTTTGCTGCATTCCTCTCAGCACTCACTCCCTGAGTTTGCTTAGCTGGAGTGATTATATATACTAATTTGATGTCCTTTGTAGTTGCATATTAATTTGTTGGAAGCTTCTTCTCCATTGCTTCCATGGCTATTTTCATCCCTTCCACTCCCAGTATATTTGGCAAACCCAACAAACAAATGATTTGCATACCATTTCATAATGAATTAGTGTGTGTGACACTTTCACAGGTGGTGGGTTAAAATAGGAAATGCCTTAGCCTTCTGGCCAGGACAGCTTACCACCTCTTCCTTCAAAGATAAACATCTTGCTTCATTATCTCTTTCAGATGTGCATCTATCTGAATTGAATTAATAAGTACCTACCACAGGTTTCCTACACTGATTGCTTGCAAGTTTGCAGAAGCTAATATTCAAGGACATTAAAGGAAAAATAAAAGAAATGAGGTCTTTGCAAGCAGGAGATACTTTACCGTTTGGTCCCATAAAATAAAATAAACATTGTTAAAAAAAAATGAAGCCCATAAACATCAGGAAGACAGATAAGTTGACATATTGTTCTGCATATCTCTGTTTAATAATATTATATTTCATTTCCCGTGCTAAGAAAACAGCCATTACCCAAAGCAGCCATTCGTAAACAGCCATTGTGAACAGATTGCATCCTTGTTGGTGGTATGATAATTGAAATAAGTTTACCAGTCTTTTATGAGAAAATACCAGATGTATAAAATACCTATTAATCAACTCACTCGCTTTTGCAGACATCAGCTTCAGTACCGATGGCTATTAAAGAATAAATGGGATAAGAGCAAAGGGGGGGGGGGGAAGAATAGAGAAAATCAGAGAATTAGCCAAGCAGTTCAGCCATGTGGCGTGTTGCTTGAAGAGAATCGGGGGAGGGGAAGGCACAGTGTTCTCAAATCATTTCCTTCTCTCTCTCTCTCTGTTATTTTTTTTTTTGAGCCAAGCTTCCAGGTTGTCATGTTCATCAATCCAGCATTTGTTTGGTTTTCATAATTGCAGGAGTACATTAACCATCTCTTTTGTGGACAATGATATAAAGCATCAGACTACCGGTCCACCACCTTCTAGCTGAATTCACCTCTCCTTCCAACTGCTAATCACATTTTCATTGAATTCTCCTCTATCTAGGAGAGAGGCTTCAGGGGCATTATCTGTTCTCCTGTGCGCTAGGAATAACATTACATTTATTTCCTCTTTTCCTGTAAAGCTAGATGGGGACAGAAGAAAACCTTGGTGGCAGCTCAGTAAGCACATATGCTGGTATAGTTTTATTGATAACAATGGGGCTACATGAGCATATATGTAGGCAGACCATATGATAAGGAGGACAGGGCTCATGTAACTTTAACAGTTGTAGAGAAAAGGGAATTTCAGCCAGTGTCATTGGTATGCAATTAGTCCCTGGTAAAATTCCCTCTTCATCACAACAGTTAAAGTTGCAGGCACTATACTAGAGTGACCATATACAAAAGAAGGCAAGGCCCCTGCAACTTTAACTGTTGTGATGAAAAGGGAATTGCACCAGGAACTAATTGCATACCAATGACACTGGCTGAAATTCCCTTTCCTCTGCAACTGTTAAAATTACATGAGCCCTGTCCTCCTTTGCATATGGTCAGCTTAATATATGGGGCAGTGAAATACAGATACTGTAACACACACACACACACACACACACACACACACACACAAAACATGCTTTTTAAAGGTGAAAATATTTAGGTGATGCTATGAGGAAGACTACTCACTATACTGGGGGGGGGGGTCAAAAAGATACCCAAACAGTACAGAACTGTGTAAATCTCAACTTCAAGAATATTCTCCTGGACTTCTTTTGCTTAAGGTAACTGTGTTTTGGACTTAGGTTGATTAAAGACCTGCTCCTGCTGACAAATCCTTGCTTTATTCCATCAGCTTATCTGGATTGCTGGGGTATGGGTCAGGGAGACATAAGATTTCACATTTGGAACATAGTAAAGAGTAAGATGAAATCATGAACCTGATGAAGCAAACTGAAGCACTATTATGAGTTCTTGTGAAGTTACAATAGAAAGAAGCAGCAAGGGTGGGGATAATTATAAACACAAAACTGAAAGAGGATCAGCAGTATGCTTTAAAGTAGGTGTTCCTCTACCTTCTCTGATATCCATTTTGCCTAACAGGCAAAGACTGATTCTCTGACAGACGTCATGATTTTATCATTCAATGCCAAATTTGGATTATTGGATGGAACTTAACTAGGGATGTTGGAGAAATCCATAACAGAACTAAATATATTTGGATTTTTATGAATCCAACCCGTGGCTTCTGCAGCAGATGGGATTTTCCCCTGTTAAGCGGATTCCATGGGCTTGCGGGCCATTTTTTTTAACCTTTGGGGATTTTGCAAATATTTTGTTATATGCAAAATGTTTTTTAAAAAATCTGGCCAAACATGTGCATTTTCCCAATAGGCTAAAGCATTTTGGAAGAATTTGCGCATTTGAGGGGAAATTGTGCAGCAGAGGTGTAGATGGTTTGGTTGGTTAATTTAAGAGATTTTTAACTTGATTTTCCCTTCCAAAAAGGTGTAGTTCAAAGCAGCTTACAAAGTATAAACAATAACTAATTATTTCCAGAGAGTAGCCGTGTTATAAATTTGTTAGTCTGTAAGGAGCCACAAGACTCTTTGGTATTTTTACCTAATCATTAAAACACATTATCAAAGCTAAAAGCAGCACAAAATCCCAAACAGCCAGTAAACAAACAAAATTAAGCAACAGCAGAGTCAAATACTTGTTTAAAGAGAAATGACTTCACAGACTGGCAGAACACAAATAAAGAGGAAGGTGATCTAAGTTCTTCAGCAAGAATGTTCCACATATGAGGCACTGCCACCAGGAAGCCCCTCTCATCATGCATTTCCACCAACCGTGCCCTTGAAGGTCCCCTCTACAAGATTTTGCTTTGATTGTCTGATTATGCGCATATACAGATAAGCGCATTTACTCCTAATACCTATTCACGAGAGGCAGTGAAGCGCATTACGGGCTGTAAGAAACGTGCTTTAAAGTTGTTTACATGCGGAGAATCGCATGTTTACATGGCCATAAGGCACTTTAACTCCCGAGGTTCATTAAAACTCGCTATTTAATGCGCATTCGAAAATGCGAATAATCGGAGATAAAACACGCCTGGACCCCTGATTTGCGCTCCGCTCTTGTAGAGGTAAATTTGGTAATGTGCCTTGAAAGAGCTTTAAATCGCTCTTGTAGAGGCACCTTGAAGATATCAGCACATGCATGAGGGACACAGCAACTGATCTTTAAAGATGAGCAGGTTCACATGGGAAGAGGTGGTCTTTCAAGCCACCTGGACCCAAGCCATAAAAGGCTTTCAAGGTGATAAGCAGCACTTTGAATTGCACTTGGAAATCAGTGCAGCTGATAAAATAAAAGAGTCACATGACCCCAGCACTTTGCCCCTGTCCAAATTCTAGAAGCAGCAGCAGCAGCACCTTTCTGCAGTAGTTAATGTTTCCAAGTGTTTTCACAGGCAGCTCCTGTAGCATGTAGAGTGTGTTACAGTAGTTGAATCAAGATGTACCTAATCCATGTTGGACTATGAATTGAGGGTTGACTACTGAGGACTTGGATCTTGACAATGTACATAAAGAAGAAGTCAGTAGTGCTTGATGAGTAGAGTAGTGATGCTATCTTGAGTAGGAATGCTTGAGGAATTTGATCTTAGCAAATACTGGTGTGAACGGCCCCAATCTGCACCCCCAGATTAATGTGCAGATTGGAATGTAATTACCCTTCACATTTTCCACCTCTCTGAGTTTTGTGATCCATTTGTCAGGTCAAAGAACAACCCAAAATATGCTTTAAAGTGTGAAGTTTAAGATAAAATAGGTTGATAACTGCATACATTTAGATAAAATACATTCATAAATATGTGCATTAAAAATACATATATAAATACGTACATGTTTTGTATGCCTTTTTAAAAAATGATGCATTTTTTTAAAGAAAATCACAGATTAATGGAATTATGAATGGTTTATGGATGAATGTATGGATTTATGAATGCACACATGTGGAACTGACACGGGCCAGAAATAAACAAATCCTGTTCCTTATCCTGAGCATAGTGAATGGCATCGCAGAAGGAACAAGTGGAAATGGAAGGACTGAGGTGCCAGCAAATGAACAGAATGGAAAAAGCAGGGACTCTTAAGACAGAGGATCGATAATCAGCTTTGGAAACATTGAGAGGAGAAGTTTGAAGTTGATAGGGAGGCACAGTAAGAAACCCCAGAGAAAAGAAATGGCAGCAAATAGGTTCACCAAACCAATTCAAGTCCACACAAATAACTGTTGTAGCCTATCCTGTCCACTGCCTAGTCACTTCCTATGCCCCTCCTGAAACACATCATACCAATGACATCATTGGGCCTCTACTTTTCACAGCTACTGATGGCATATGCAGCCATTAAAAATAAAAAAAATCCTACAATGAATTAAATGAAAAACTAACCAGAAATCAGTACATAATACAAACCATAATAACTGGCTTGGAATGTGTGTCTTGGGGTTTCAGATGATGTCATAATCTGCTACAGCAAATTTAATACTATTGTTGCCTGGAAGCTAAACCATTATGCTGTGCTTAATTTCGCTAAGATGTAAATTACATGGTTCAATGTTGTAGAGTATTGGCTACTGCCATTTTAAATTCTTGTGCTTGCAGCTGTCAGGAAACATAATGTTTATGGGTGTTTTGTTTAGCTAGGAATCTTGATCATTAACAGACTTATCTTAAAATTATCCCACGCTGCTTTATTCTTCTTTAGTATTCTCAGGCATCAGATAATACTGACTTCACATTTCAAGGAATTCAGAAATATCAGGGGAGAAATGCATTGGGGCATAACACCCATTTCTAATTTTGTGCAATTGATGTTGTGGATTCAGTGTATCTATTTCCACCGTACATATGGGTAGCCAGCCATGCTGTTCTGCATTGCTGATGGGGAAATGGCATCTACATTGTAATTCACTAGGGGATTTTGTGGCGATGGGGGCTGTGAAGTCTCTGGCACTATTTGTCTAAAATAATGTGACGTTACTTGGTAATAATAAGGGATCAGCAAGGACCAAATGTTAGTGGGATACTGTTGAATTTTATGTAGTATTTGAAGTTTAAAATGTCAATTATTAGGGATGTGCACTGACCCCCCGGATCGGATCGGATAGCGGATCGGAATCGGACCTGGGGGGTCGGATCGGATCGTATCGGATCGGAGGCTGGTCGGATCGGATCGGACCAGATGTCCGATCCGGATCGGACGCCATTTTGAATGCTTTTTCCCATAGCCAAGTATTGTTTTACAAAAACGCCTATAACTTTTTCATTTTTAAAGATAGAAGGATGAAACTTGGGCACATTGTAGACTGGTTAGGGGTAGTTATCTGTGAGAAATTTCAGAAAGATTGGTGCATGCATTTTGTGGCAATTAATTTTTTAATAAATACCCAGGAATGCCTATAACTTTGTCATTTTTAAAGTTACACACATGAAACTTTGCCACATTGTAGGGGGTACCTTGGGACCTATGTGTGTGAAATTTCAGAAACGTAGGTGCTTGTCTTGTGTGGCAATTAATTTTTAGAAAAATGGGTAGTAGTGGGGTAAATACAGTTATGCCTCCCATTTTTTTATTTTTGAAGATACAAACAGGAAACTTGGGCACATTACAGGTACCACTTGCCTTGATATGTGTGTGAAATTTCAGAAACATTGGAGCTTTCCTTGTGTGGCAATTAATTTTTGAAACAATGAGGAAAGAAACACCTATAACTTTGTCATTTTTAAAGTTACACACATGAAACTTTGCCACATTGTAGGTGGTACCTTGGGACCCATGTGTGTGAAATTTCGGAAACGTAGGTGCTTGCCTTGTGTGGCAATTAATTTTTTAATAAATACCCAGGAATGCCTATAACTTTGTCATTTTTAAAGTTACACACATGAAACTTTGCCACATTGTAGGCGGTACCTTGGGACCTATGTGTGTGAAATTTCGGAAACGTAGGTGCTTGCCTTGTGTGGCAATTAATTTTAGAAAAATGGGTAGTGGTGGGGTAAATACAGTTACGCCTCCCACTTTTTTATTTTTGAAGATACAAACAGGAAACATGGGCACATTACAGGTACCACTTGGCTTGATATGTGTGTAAAATTTCAGACAGCTGGGTCCAGGCATGTGGTGGCAAGGTATTTTTGAAACAATGAGGAAAGAAACGCCTATAACTTTTTTATTTTAAAAGTTAGAAGTCTGAACATTGCTCACTTTGTAGATGGGTTAGGGGTAGATATGTGTCAGAAATTTCAGAATTATAGGTCCAGGCATTTGATGGCTATGGAATTTTTAAATTACATGTTTCAAAAAAATTTCTACAGAGGCCAGGTCTTCCCCTCCCGCTTCCCGCGAAGAAAAGGAAACACTCTCTCGTCTCGATCCCTTTGATCCTTGCTAGTAGTATCCATTACAGGGCTCGTGTTTCCTTTCCTACTTTCACTTTTCAAGCAGAACGGCTGAGCCTAGCTGAGTTTTGCAGCCATGCGTGCAAGGAAGGATCACTCTGGTCTCGATCCCTTTGATCCTTGGTAGTATCCATTACAGGGCTCGTGTCTGCTTGAGTACAAAGTGAAAAGTGAAAGTAGGAAAGGAAACACGAGCCCTGTAATGGATACTACTAGCAAGGATCAAAGGGATCGAGACGAGAGAGTGTTTCCTTTTCTTCGCGGGAAGCGGGAGGGGAAGACCTGGCCTCTGTAGAAATTTTTTTGAAACATGTAATTTAAAAATTCCATAGCCATCAAATGCCTGGACCTATAATTCTGAAATTTCTGACACATATCTACCCCTAACCCATCTACAAAGTGAGCAATGTTCAGACTTCTAACTTTTAAAATAAAAAAGTTATAGGCGTTTCTTTCCTCATTGTTTCAAAAATACCTTGCCACCACATGCCTGGACCCAGCTGTCTGAAATTTTACACACATATCAAGCCAAGTGGTACCTGTAATGTGCCCATGTTTCCTGTTTGTATCTTCAAAAATAAAAAAGTGGGAGGCGTAACTGTATTTACCCCACCACTACCCATTTTTCTAAAATTAATTGCCACACAAGGCAAGCACCTACGTTTCCGAAATTTCACACACATAGGTCCCAAGGTACCGCCTACAATGTGGCAAAGTTTCATGTGTGTAACTTTAAAAATGACAAAGTTATAGGCATTCCTGGGTATTTATTAAAAAATTAATTGCCACACAAGGCAAGCACCTACGTTTCCGAAATTTCACACACATGGGTCCCAAGGTACCACCTACAATGTGGCAAAGTTTCATGTGTGTAACTTTAAAAATGACAAAGTTATAGGTGTTTCTTTCCTCATTGTTTCAAAAATTAATTGCCACACAAGGAAAGCTCCAATGTTTCTGAAATTTCACACACATATCAAGGCAAGTGGTACCTGTAATGTGCCCAAGTTTCCTGTTTGTATCTTCAAAAATAAAAAAATGGGAGGCGTAACTGTATTTACCCCACTACTACCCATTTTTCTAAAAATTAATTGCCACACAAGACAAGCACCTACGTTTCTGAAATTTCACACACATAGGTCCCAAGGTACCCCCTACAATGTGGCAAAGTTTCATGTGTGTAACTTTAAAAATGACAAAGTTATAGGCATTCCTGGGTATTTATTAAAAAATTAATTGCCACAAAATGCATGCACCAATCTTTCTGAAATTTCTCACAGATAACTACCCCTAACCAGTCTACAATGTGCCCAAGTTTCATCCTTCTATCTTTAAAAATGAAAAAGTTATAGGCGTTTTTGTAAAACAATACTTGGCTATGGGAAAAAGCATTCAAAATGGCGTCCGATCCGGATCGGACCTCATCGGATCGGATCGGATCGGATCGGAGGTTGTCCGGATCGGATCGGATCGGATCGGATTTTCCCGATTTTGGGTCGGATCGGATTCGGATCGTGGATCGGATCCGATCCGATGCACACCCCTATCAATTATTTGTTTGCTGGCTGTGATCTGATGTCAAGAAAGGAGTGCGCAAGCAAGGAGGACAAGGGTACATAAAGCTTTGAGTTCCATGTTCTGAGAATCTCCCATGCATTTCTGCTAGATTGAGCTTCTTCTGGCATCTTATCACTATGTTAGGAAATTCCATAGTTAACAAAATTATCCCTTATATTCTTCTGTTATCCCTTCTGTGCAATTCACAAAGGGATATGTGTTCTTTAAATGCCTCGACCTGGAAACAGCCACACACAGAGGTTGTGCAGGGAGTTTCTAAATTTTACAAACTAATGTACTCCTTAGCCAAATATGTCATCATGGTGAAGCAAATCCTTGTTAAGTCGCTCAGGGCATGCTGCCTAGGTGGAATATGAAAGACTGACAGGGTGGGCAGCAATGTTGCCACTAGGGTTTATTTTGCTTTGCCTTACTTGCCTTTTGACACTATGATGGCAGTGCAGCCTAGGGTGACCAGATAAAATCCAGGTCAGGGCTCATGTAGCTTTAACAGTTGTAGAGGAAAAGGGAATTTCAGCCAGTGTCATTTGTATACAATTAGTTCCTGGTGAAATTCCCTCTTCATCACAACAGTTAAAGTTGCAGGGGCCCTGCCTTCTTTTGTATATGGTCACTCTAGTATAGTGCCTGCAACTTTAACTGTTGTGATGAAGAGGGAATATCACCAGGAACTAATTGCATACAAATGACACTGACTGAAATTCCCTTTTCTCTACAACTGTTAAAGTTACATGAGCCCTGACTTGGATTTTATCTGGTCAGCCTAGTGCAGCCACTTTTCTGGCAATAACTGCTAGAAAAGAGGCAAGGAATCCATCTTGTAGTTAGGCTTTAATTCACAATCTGGGGTGTGACAGCTATTGTATGAATGGACACACACAAACGCATGCATGCATTTTAAGAGTTACTTTAATCTGTCCCACTTTTTGTAAACCTGTATGTACAAACAAAACACAAAAAGCAGATCTATTATTTTATTTACATAACATGTATTAAATACTCAAACTCCACCTTGTGTTAGTTCTGCAAGCATTTTGAAAGTGATTTGAGAAATGAGGGGCTAGTGTATCCCATTTAAAAGAATGCATACATTCCATTACCCTGTTACTTAGCCCATTTCAATGCTTGCTTTGCTTTCTGAAATGGACAGTCAAATTACACCACAGCAATAAAAAATATACTGCATTATGCAAAACACACACAACCTGCACCAGATTAAGATATTTCCAGTCAAAATTCCCCACTAATAAAATCCATTAGCTAAATTGCCGTAAGCATTTTTTAGTGAACCTTTGAGACCATATAAAGCTGTCTGCTCTTCACAATGTTTATCATTTGCAGAAAATATGCAGCAGTCACACTATTCTCATATTAAGATAGCTTTTCGTTTATTCCCTTTCTTTAAAGCATGGCATGCTTTTGAATTGCTTTTCCTTTCCCAAGAGTGTCGGCAGGTTTTTCTGCAGTGCCTGTCCCTGCAAATGAAGATGGGATCTATCAATGCCACATGCCAGATCTCTGCTGCAGACATCATAAAGTAGTCAAAGAACCAGCATTTTATTCCTAGAAAGAGAATTTGAATTGTCCGTGGTTCAACTTCTTAAAAACAGGGGCTGCCTACAGTGTAGAATTAGAATGTCCCTTTCAATATAACCTCATTAAGGTTATAGGAAGGCTGCTTGATGGATCATGGCTTGTGTAGGGGTGGGGGGGAAATAAAGCTAAAACTTGCTAAATACCAAAATTGAAGCTGGAGCATCTCTTCCCATACTAGGGTTGTGCACAGCCCCCCGATCCTCTCAGGATCCGGATCTGGACGATCTGGATTGGGCCTGATCCGATTCGGACCGGATCGGACCTCCCCCTATCTAGTCTGGAAATGGATTCGGATCCAGGTCTCCAGATTGAGATCTGGAGACCCTCCTTTTCTCCATAGACTTGCAAGTCTATGGGGAAAAGGACTAATCGCCCTCCCCTCACTGTCCCTGCTTACTTGCTGCCTCCTCGTTACTGCTGCCGCTGCTTCCCCTCTACTGAGAACGAGGCCTCGCGGCCTGATTCTCAGTAGAGAGGAAGCAGCGGCAGTGGTGGACTGCAGCAGCAACGAGGAAAGAGGCAGCTGGTAAGCAGAGAGAGTGGGGGGAGGGCGGTGAGTTCAATGGACTTATCGCTGGCCTGGCGTCCCTGGGTGCCGGCTGCTCAGCCGACATCCAGGGACCTTGAAGGGCAATGGGCCCTGGATCTCCAGATCGATCCGGAATGATACGATCCAATCTAGAATGATCCGGACCTCCCCTGATCTGGTTTGGATCCAGATCCGGGAAGTCTGGATCACCCCAATCTGCTTCGGATTCAGGATCTGGATCCGTATCCGTGCACAGCCCTATTCCATACTATCTTGCCCCATGTATTAAGATCTTCAGATGAGGCCCTTCTCTGACTACCATTAGTTGGTTAAGTACAGTATCTCTGGACTCTGAAAGGGCCTTTTCTGTGAAACATCCCTCCTAAGGAGGTTCAACTAGGACCCATATTACAATCGTATTGGTGCCAGATCAAGACATTGTTATTTGCCTAGGCATTTAAATTGGTTTAATTGTCTCTGCCAGCATTTTTATGGTTCTGTCGCCTCTCTGTTTTATATTATATGAAGGCTGGTGATGCATTGTTTTACTGAAGTGTTTCTTTTCCTGTTCACCACCTTAGGTGTGGAGGATGAATGGTGTGGGGAATGTTGATAGGGGGTGTTTTTCACCCTCTTCCATAATACTAGAACCCAGGGGGTCATCCCATGAAGCTGATTTGTGGGAGAGTCAGGACAGATAAAAGGAAGTACTTCTTCACACAGTGCACAGTCAAACTACGGAATTCACTACCACAAGGTGTGATGATGGACACCAATTTAGATGGCTTTAAAAGGGGGTTGGATAAATTCCTGGAGGAGAAGGCTATTAATGGCTATATTTCTGATGGTTGGTGTGCTCATTCCAGTATCAAAGGCAGGAAGCCTATATACACTAGATGCTGGGGAACATGAGCAGGAGGATGCTGTTGCACCGTGTGCTTCTTGTGGGTCCCGGGTCAACAGCTGGTTGGCCACTGTGTGAACAGAGTGCTGACTAGTTGGACCCTTGGCCTGATCCAGCATGGCACTTCTTATGTTCTTATGACATAAATTTCAGTTTTTAAAAACCTACTTCTACTGTTGCCCTTTTGAGATCTCCAGGTAGAATATAGGACTTCACCAAGGCAAATCCAATGTTTGAAGTTTGTAGGTTATAGTTAAAGTACAAACATTGTTCTTCCTGAAAAGTAATGGAGCAAACTGGATGAATGTCCCAGTGGTGCGGAAAAGCAGAACATTCATTGTTATTAATTGACTGTGGTTCTTCACACAAAAATGCCCTCAAGTATATTTTGATTCTGCCTTCATTATCTACTTATTTTAATTATTGTTAACAAGCTTGTTTTATTTCCTAAAAAAAATAAAATAGTGACTTTTCAACAGATATGCAATGTGTATGTTTCTGAGAGGAGTTTTTTCCCCCTATAACTCTGTTTTATAATAGAAATGAAACTACTAACATTAGAGAAATTTCTAGGAAGGACCATGGAAAATTGTAGGTGATTGAGTATATCTTTCATGGTGTCTATGAGCATAATATGGATGTTTGCATGACATCCCTACAAGCAAATAGTAGAAATATGAAAAATACAGTGAAATATAGTGAAATGCAGTGAATATAGTCACCGCCTACTATATTAACTAAAAGTATTTTTTGGGCTTGTGCTAGCCTCCATGTTCAAAGAAAAATATCCTTTCTACTCTGAAATGTTTGCTTATACTATAGATGGTATGTCTCTTTAAATGAATAAATCCACTGGAAATCCTTGTCCCTGCGCTGTCCTCTTTTGCCAAGCCATTTCCCCATTGAATCTGAAGAGGTATGTGGGTAATTTTACCCCACTCTGCTCTATTATGAACAAGGAATCGAGTCAGGGTTGTCTTCCAGCACAGATGGAAGAACAATATTATGCATAAAGCATCAAGCATAATTCTGAATCTCTCTCTAAATTCTTAGAGTTGATTATAGTGGAGATTATGAACCAGTTAAACTGCCAGTGGCAATCCTGTGTACAGCGTAGTAATGCATACACACCCAGTCCCCAAAGCATTTCTGCCTCTGGTGATTGCATTGAGGCACCCTTCTATGCAACCCCTAGATGCACGATTGTGGCCTTCTTTCTGGAGTTCTAATCCTTCCCACAGTGGAAACCTAGAGAGAGGGCATCTGTACCCATGGGGAGTGTCCAACTGGCAGTGTGAACCAGCTCTCAGACTAGAATAACAAGATGTAATTTTGAAGAGCAAATTCACCTGAAGGTAATACCTTCGAGAATTTTATGGCTTTTACAATGTAAGAATGTACGGTCATAAAAACAGAACAATGTTGTACGTATGCATGCTAGACTTTAAAAAATAAATAAAAATCTATTAATGCATTCATCCTGATACTTATAGTAGGGCTATTCAGAGAAATTAGTTCCAACGGCATGTGTTTTACAAGTTGTAAACATTCCTATGTGAACACATTCATCTGTGCTAATTGGCAACTCTGCAGAGGAGCAGCTAAACATGTCCTGATTACAGCTGCTGGTCATGGGGAAGATTGCATGAAATTGGATGTGAGATGGATGTGTACATGTGGAAGAGTAACCTATGGAACACTGAGATAGGGAAGGGAAGGGCTGTGGCTTCGTTGTAGAGCACCGGGTTTGCATGCAAAAAGTCCCAAATTCAATCCCTGGCAATCCCAGTAGGGCTGGAAAAAATCCTGCCTGAAACCCTGGAGAGCCACTGCCAGTCAGTGTCAGCAATATTGGGCTAGATGGCACAATGGTTTGACTCAGTATATGGCAGCTTCCTATGTACCTATAAAGAATGGGCTGTAGCAAGCAGCTGAAGCACATCACCCTGAACCTAGACATAAGTATTTATGGGAAAGGTATTTGTGAGAAAGAATAGAGAGTGGTGCCACTTGGGTCCTCTGGCAATGCTCAAGCCTCAGCCTCCCCTTTCATTGAGGATGAAGGCAACTGCAATGATTGTGACCATATTTTTTCCTTCCCTCTTGGAGATGCTTTGTGGCCCTGCGCATGCAGTTGTTGTTCTGTTCTATGAGCCAAGGAACGGCCCTACAAGGTCAAAGGGAACGTGAGTGCATGGCCAGCAGTGGCCATGGTTGGACTGGAGTGCCTTGACTGACAAGCAGGTTACCCGCATGTGGAGATGAGCTCCTCCTCTGTGTGTGGGACCTCCCTGGCATTGGGGCAAAGAGTGTTGGTGCAGCAATATAGTTCAGGCAAGGCAGTGCTCACTTTCAGCCAAGGTGGTGGGGAGAGACTGGAGTCAGTTGCAGCAGTTATATATTACAGTATGTGTTCCTCCTTTCCCTACTTTACCTGCATATGGCACTCTGTCTTGGTACGCCTCATTGTTGGAGTAGAGTTGGCTGTTAGGTATTTGTGCCTGGAAGCAGAGTACAGGCCCGAAGGAGAAGTTATTAGCCATGAGTGCAAGCTCCCATGTGTCCCCAGGGGACAAGTGTTTTTCAGAGTGTCTTCTTTTTGCACAAAGTGTCCTTTCCCCTTGTTTCCCATCAGAGTTCTCCCTTTTGAGCTCTAAGTATGTATGACTGTTGGCCAGAGAAATATAGCCCCATGTTTCATGCCCTGTCATCTGAGGTTTGGTCTCCCCGTCTGGTGTTTCTATACTGGGGTGGTGTGCTGTGATTGGGTGCTGAGTTACACCATATCATATGCTCGCTTGTGCTGACTTTGACTTTCCATTGAAGTCAAAGATATGGAAATTTCCTTCACCAGGTCTAGGGCCAGTGTGAAGTTCTACCTTCAATGGATAGATGGCCATGGATTGAAGAAATATATGTTCCGGCATGAGTGTGCTCTATGCTCCCGCATCCTGCCCATAATTCCACCATCTCAGCTTTTCTGCCAATGCAACTGAGGCATTTTGCTGGTGTATCTGTCATGGTGGCCGCATATCTGGTATTCTGTCAGTGTAGTAGGGCTTCTGCTGAATCCTATATCCTCTCAGTTGGTAGATCTTCAATATAGGATTGTGCCCTATGTTTTGTAGAAATGTTTGCATAATATATAGTCATAATAGCTAACCATATGTTTATAAATAGTCTGGTGCTTCAGAGAGAGAATTGCTGGAAAAAGATGTATAGGACTGCCCTAATGTATCTTAATAATAATAATAATTTATTTATTTATTTATTTCTAACTCGCCTCTCCCTCTGGATCGTGGCAGGGAACAACAATAAATACAAAGACCATAAAATAGATAAAACATTAAAACAAACAAAACCAATACATTATTTAAAACATCTTAAAATTCAACTGGGTACGCCTGCCGGAAGAGATCAGTCTTCACAGCTCTCTTAAATTCAAGAAGACTGCTAATTTGTCGAATCTCCTCCGGCAGGCCATTCCACAGTCTGGGAGCGGCAGAAGAGAAGGTCCTCTGGGTAACACTCATCAGCCTAGTTCTGGCTGATTGAAGTAAATTCTTCCCAGAGGACCTGAGTGTGCGGGGTGGATTATACTGGAGAAGGTAACCTGGACCCAAACCATGTAGGGCTTTAAAGGTAATAACAAACACTTTATACTTCGCCTGGAAGCTAACTGGCAGCCAGTGGAGTGATTCTAAGGCTGGTGTAATGTGGTCACCCCAGGTGTACCGGTGACCAAATGCAAATTAGATTACTGGGGCTTTAAATGTTTGTTGGAAACACAATTACAAAAACATTACACAAATTCACAAGAAATAGAAATCACAGAGATTTCCCCCCCCCCCAAAAAAAAACAGAACAATATAGTTTTTAATATAATATATTTGAGGTCAGTAAATGCAAATAGTGAAACTTCGTTCCTTTGAAAAATCTACATCTGGGAAGTAGGAGTTGTGGTTATAAGGTAGCCTTTCACAAGCTGTGCCTATAGTGGGAGTAATATTTTTCTTCTTCAATATATGTACTATTCCAAGCAAGGGAGATAAGGAAGTTGGCTCTAAACATAAAATTTGTCCTATATTGTCCTTTAGCACTAAATGCTGCTCATTCATATTCTCTTGTCAATGGCACTCAGGAATCTGGCAGGTTCTGGGATCCTGTTGCCCGATATTTGGAAATGCTGAATTTACACATAGTCTTATAAGATTGTGCTATGTTGGTTCGGGAAGGGGGGTGCAGCTAATTGATAAAGCAGCTAGCAGTGTATTAGTGTAATGATTATGTATTTATATTTATAGAATCAGTGGGCTTTTGCCCGTTCCATAAAGCAGGTTTGCGGTATTCTGAATTCACGTACTTCAGTATGAGACTAACCTTGCCAACAGCTTTATACCTGTGAAGTTTTCCCTGATTAAGTGGCACATTATTCCTGAGCAGGGAACTGAAGGCATGCTGTTATTTATTATCACTTCGATAATGATTTATAAAGCATGGGTAACTCATAGTAGCCTTCTTTAAGCAGTGATAATATAGTGATTATTAATCTATCCTCAAGCATTCTATACATTGTTTGTTCCTATTCATTTAATATATCTGCCTTATTCTCTCTTCTCCCCCCCCTCCCCAAATATCCAAACGTTTCCATTTTAGCTTATTAGGTTCCAAGTCATTTTACTGCTCAGTTTGCTAGAATTCTTACTAATTATGTCAGTAATCTTAAATGTCTTTAGAGATATAAATACACATCATCTATGAATGGTGGAGTATGTGAGTATCTAGCCTAGACAGGGGATGAGCCAATGGTGTGGGCTTTTTGTGATCCATGAGATTTCACATGATTCCAAGCTTCAATGTGACCAGAAAAAGATGGTATCAACCTAAGGGAGATCAGCAAACACACTAGATCAGTAACATTTGAACCAGGCCAAAGTATGTTGAGCATTACAGTTCACCTACCTAGAACTGCAATCCCATGTCCATTTACTTGGGAATAAGCCCCATTGAATGTAATTGAACTTACTGTTAAGTAGACATGTATAGGATTGCACTGTTAAGGTCTAAGTTGCAGCTTCAACAATTTTGTATATTATTGTAGCCAGCAACAAATTTGAGGATGGAATTTATGAATACTATTTTTATACATGCTGATTTTTTTTTACTTTTTATTAATAAAGATAAACAACAGCTTCCTATATGAACCACATCTAGAAACAATCAGTAAACAGGCAGCACTCTAATGCTAGTGGTATGTTATCTCCCAATGGAGAGTAGCCTAGCAAGACTGACTTTTGCTGCCAAAAGCTTCCTTAAATGGTTCCACAGGGAATGTATCAACAACTTTCTAAGCCTATTATCCAGTCTGTTTACCCAAGACACGCATGCTGCTAATAAAACTTAAATGCTCACTGGCGTCTAAAAGCAAAGCAATGGAATCACCCAAGATCCAGCTGTCTGTTCCCACATTCCTGTCAACGTTACGTAAAACATACAGTTTTATGCAGAAAAGTATATTAGTTGACAATATAGCACAACACAAAACAACTTAGAAAATTTCATTCTATATACCCCCAAATCTTTTAGATAGTATTTTATTTCCAGTGAATACAAATCTGATCTCTTACAAATATGTGGGATAAATGTATTCATATCATCTCATAGTCCTCAGAGCAGACCAACAAGGTACTGAGAGGTTCCGGATCACGAGGGGCCTTACCTCTCTAGTAAAGTGCAAATTTTACATTTAGGAAGCCCTAAAGTTTATCATACCACCCCCAAAGAGTGAGCTTGGGCAAGATTTGTGCAGAAGAATTTAGGACAACTCCTTGAATATTTTTACATGTGTGGTTTAAATTGGCTTTTATTAAGAGACTCACAGTTGTGAGTCTCTTGTTAAGCATGATCAGTAAAAAACACATTCCACCATGTTAAAGGGGTAATGGGGGAGGTGATCATACTAACATTAATAAAATCAAAAATGTTTCACCAATCTTCCTGAAATTTGCATGTGCCAGAAAGAAATGTCGGTTTTACATAACCTGAAAATTACAAGAAGATTGGTGAAAGATTGAGGGACTAGGAGTGAGCAGTGAGATAGCCAAAGTTGCTGATGATCTCAAAATATTTAGGATTTTTGAATGAAGTAAGATTACAAAGAGCTCCAAAAGAATCTCTCCATAGTGGGAAAATGGGCATCAAAATGGCAACAACAGTTCTACGTAAGCATTTGTAAAGTGATGCACACTGGAGCAAAGCATCCCAACATCACATATACACTGATGGGATCTGAGCCTGCAGTAACTAAACAAGAAAAAAAATCTTGGGAATGTGGTTGACAGCTCAATGAAAATGTCAACCCAGTGTGTGGCAGCTGTAAAGACAGCAAACTCCATGTTAGGCATTTTAAGAAAATTAATTGAGAATAAAACTGCCAGTATCATACTGCCTTTATACAAATCTATGGTGCGACCACACTAAGAGCCGATTTACACACTAGCTTTATAACGTTTTATAAGGGTCACGAAAACTCTTTGGGCCACATGACACACTCCCTTGAACGTTGTATACCCGAGGTTTTTTAAAACTCACTTCAGCTATATACAACGGTTTTTACTTTTAATAAATCGTTTTAAGTAAAATAATGTGTCCTTCCTTACTGTTTGTGATTTGTGGGGGCAGTGCTTCATTTACCAGTGCCCAAATGCTTAGCTGTTGATTGGTGGGGAAGAAAGAGGGGCTAAGGAGGAAGTGGGCGAGTGAACTACAACACTCACAATGCTTAGCCCTATTCTCATTGAAAGCTAGGGAATGAAAGGGGAACTAAGGAGGAAGTGGGTGAGTGAACTATAGCGCCTACAATGCCTTGCCCTAAACTCATTGTAAAAACGAAACAGAAAGAGACGGGCGGAAGGAAGGGTGTGAGACTGCACACACCGCTTTGAAGACTGAACAATTTTTCTCCTGTAACGTGAGTACTCCTTAACGTGGCCTAAGACATTTTGGAAAGCACCTATTTGGAACGTTTTAAAATACTATTTAAAACGTTCCAAGGTACTGTGTAGATAGGGTCTTAGAATACTGTGTACAGTTCTAGTTAAGTATAGAATTTAGTACCACAAGATGTTGTGCTGGCTACCATTTTGGATGGCCTGTCCTCTTTTCCATATGGTCACCCTATAGACATAACACTATACCCCCTTTTGAAGAGGTCTGGACCTCAGACTACTAAAGACAAACAAAGTGGCAGACCATAATAACAGTGTTCATGTGCCCATTTGGTTTATGAGGCTTCTGCAGGCTACCAAACAGAGGGATTATCAGGCCATAAAGTTGCCTAGATGGGTCTGCCAGAAACCTGGCCTCGCTGTTCCTGTTAGGTCCATGTTCTACAGCACCCACTCTCAGCTGAACTTGATGGAATCCCATCCTTCATCCCTGGGTTTAATTTACTGACTTCCCCTGGCTGGGCCTTGCAGGGAACAATAGGGCAGACGGAACAGGCATATATAGCACACACAGAATGCTGAGAGTGGTAAATCTAAAAGCAAATATGTTGCTTTTAAAGAACCAAGGAAATTCAATGGGTCTTTCAAATAAATGTCTATGGATGGAAATGTTTGCTGGTCTTGCGACCGTAATAAATTCTATTCAAATATTCAAATGGATGGAAATGCAGCCCATGCAGGCTTGAAACATGACCACAAACATGATCACAATCTGCTACTTTAAGATGCAAACAGGAAGAAAAAGCATGGAACATAAAATGAGCTATAATAATTAATATAGTAAACTGTAACTTATTCTAATATAGGATATTTTCCTGTATCATCCTGTGTGCTTCCAGAATGAATCAAGGATTTTTTTATTCCAGTAGAACAATTTTTCAAGGTGTCTCCAAATACAGACACAAAACATGAAATGCTTCTTTTCATGAGTAAGTCATAGAAAGCTTTTATCTCTGGAAAATGGCTATTGAAAAGTTCAAATGAGACTCCTTAGATTTCAAGTGAGAGGGCATAACTTCTGGAGTTCATTTCTTATTTTGAAAAGTGGGTGCAACACATACCACTAGCTTTGATTTTATATTGGATGGGACATACTGACTTGCAATTATGGAAGTTGTAGTCCAACACCTTTGGAGGGCACCAGGTTGGGAAAGGGCTGCTTTAAACAAAAAAAGAGAAGTAGGTGGCCCGAAGTTGTTCGTCATGAGTTTTCTACAACCCCACAGTCACCTCTGCATATCATATTCTCCATCCTGTCCTCATGGTTTATCTGCTTTGGGAGAATGAGAATTTCACTTGCACTTTCTGCCGCCTTAGGGAGGATGTGGCATTAAGGCTTGAGAGCCTTAACTCCCAATTTCCCTGCTTGGTGCTTGGTTGGAAACTGTAGTTGTTTTTGTAAACCCTAGGTTTTTTGTTTAATGAATTTAAATTAGTTTGCAATGAAAATCTTCCTGTCTGTCTGTCTGTCTGTGTATCTATCTGAGGATGGGTATTGAATTTCATTTCTCTATTCTATCCCACCCATGCCATAAGTGCATGATGCATAAGCTTCCCAGATTTTCCCAGGGCTAGATTCAACACAGGGGATGTTACTTGCTTGCTTCTTCTTCAGAGTCCTTAGGGTTATGTTGATGTGTAGAAAACATGAAAAAACAAATCCACTTGTTTTTCTTTTGTTTTATATGCCTTCTTGAATTTGTTCATACTTTAGCATATTTTGTCACGAAATCTTCAAATGCACTTAGAAAATGTGAAAACACAGAAGTCTTAAAATTCCAATAAAACCAATGTTCCAGTATTGCTCTTCTATAGAATCTGTCATGCCTGTCTCATGACAACCATGGCTCCCTACATATTGCAGTTTTCTAATTTGGACAGGGTTTGTGTTTGATCATTTGTATCCCTGTGTCCTAATATAAAAATTAATGCCTTCTTCGTTTCAAACACTTTTTCATCAAGTGAAATTGGAAAATGCATAAAATGCATTTGGTAAATGTTGACATTTTTCTGTTCTAGCTGTTAACAAGCTTATCCGCATCTCTGAAACTATTCAGCTATAATGACGTTTTCTCATACAGTTTAAAAGACTTCGCCACATCCCGAAGCCCCTCTAATAATTCTTACAATATAGATACTGCTGTAGCTTCTTACCAGCTTTGACTTTGTGGAGTGTCCCAAGGGTCAGCAATGGGAAACAGGAGAGAACACAAAAAAATATCTATGGGGAGAGGGGGGAATCAGAGAATATACATCAATCATATTAAGCTTTTAACATTATTTTTCAATTCATTTCACACAATGCGTTCATTTCACTGATGAGCCAGAGTTCAAATACACCAGATGTGTGCTGAATATGCAAATAAGCAGAGAACTTGTCATTTCCATGGAAACCAGATGAAAGCTTTCTGGAGGGCTCCGCCTCCTGCTCCAGCTTTTTCTTTCTCTCCTTGACATAACAGATCAAGTCACCTAGGCTCAGATTGTCCCCTTCTTAATGGCTTAGAATATTTCCTCCTCCAATAAATCTCATGAAGTTATTCTATAAGGGATAGTCTATATGCTAGCTTTGACATTAATACCATCTCTGTGGAGTTTTCTTACTGCTGCTGCTCTACGACACACACAGTATCGCTGGAATCCTATTCGGTGTACTTCGTGTACATGATTTCTATTCTGACACCAGCTGCCATCAAGAAAGTGGTTCTGGCACAGAAACTGTGCTGTGTCAGAGCAACATGGATAGAGGGTGCCATGAAAAAAGAACAACTAAAGGAGGATGTTTCAAATGTTGGTGGCAGCAGCATGATAGAGGTATGGGGTAGACTAGTCCTAAACCATTGATAAGGTTTAGAACATTGGTGAGAGAACTGCTATTTTGAGAAGGTACGTGCTAGAGTGTAGAACAGCTCTCTTTGCTCCTGGGTGAGCCCTTAAAATAGATGTTTTGTGAATCAGGTCAGAAATTCGATAGCCTAATGTCTCTGAAGCCATGCTGAAGAACCCACCACTTCACTTCTAAATAGCCTTCTCAATGGGAGGTGCTGCTGGTCTCACGGAAAGTCCCAAACCAGCCTTTTCCTAGAGCCACCTTTTGTTGTAGAGAACTGGTGACTGCCGTGCAGACGGTAACAGCCTTCTGCGTGTGCAAGGGGATCTTTGGATCCAAGCCAACATGATTATGTATCTGGAAAGCTGAATACAATGAAATACACTTACTCAAAATTGTCAGCCGGAATGAATACAGGGGAACAAACAATAGAAATATCTTTCCCTATTAATGAGCAGCCACTATCTGGGTTAGCATGTATTTGCCACATTTCTAATTAGCTTTTTATTGTATTAACATGGTCATGTTAATATGATACATTAATTTTAGTCATGCAGGCATAAAGCCAATTTTTGGGAGCTGGACTTTTTAAAGAACAAAAATAGAGATCTAATGAATAAGTAATTTACAGAACTACTCAGCACCATAGAGACAGAGTACATAATCCCCAACTTTTCCATACATGGTTGTAATTAAACAATGTACATTTGATTTTCATTTGCTCTGTGCTTTGCAGGAAGCAAGGACTGTTTATACTCTGAGCTTGGTCTCATAAAAGTTAGGATGAAAGTAGATTTCATGGGTTGGATCCAACATATGCCTCCTGAGGGTGAAAGGGCATTTGATCTGTTAGAGGCTTTTGATCAGCAGAGCTGCAACACTGGGTGAATAGGGGCTGAGGGGATCTTGGTGGTTCCCTCTCCCCCTACAGTCACCTGTTTCCCCCCCCCCAAAAAAAATATATGCTGGAGCAGTGGGGGACCCTGTGGAACCTGGGAAGGTGGCACTGGGGGCTACAGAGGGGGAAGAAATTGGAGAAAATTGTATGATAGATATAGAGAAGCTTGGATTAAACAATTCACCCTTTTCAATTTCCTTTCAAAAAGGACAACATTGTCCATATGAAATAACTTATTCTATGTTATAATGCATATTATGTAGCTTATCTGACAGGGAAGGGACCATAGCTCAGGTGGGGAGGATCTGTAGCTCAGTGCAGTGGATACTTGGCATGCAGACGGTCCCTGGTTCAATCCCTGGATTCTCCAGGTAGGACAAGGAAAGAATCCTGCCTGAAATACTGGAGAGCTGCTGCTAGTTAGTGTCAACAATACTGGTCTAGATGGACCAAATGGTCTGACTCAATATGAGGCAGCTTCCTATATGAACCTACATGACTGTAGCAAAATGCCTTCTATTTAGGAGACATAATATTCCCTACTGAACATTGTACTGCACAGAATTGGCTTTTATTATTCCTTTATTATCTTTTAAATAATTGGGGACTACACCCACAGTTCAAATACAATTTGTGCTCAATATTTATAGTTTATTGTATTAGTCACTTTTATGTTGTAGTATTATTGTCATAACTTTGACTTTTCCTGTTGTTGTGCCTTGTGTTTCTAGGAGCCTGATCTATGCTTTCCTATATCAAGAAGATCTATAATAAAACCTTTTAAAACAGCAGGTATAATAAGGCACCTCAGTCAGTCTAATGATGTGTTTCTCATGTGAATAGGGTGTCTGTGATGACAGGGGCAGCAGACCTTTCTGTCCAGTCCTGCCTGCAAAGCTGCGCCACTCCTTCTCAGCATAACATTTGCAGCAGGGATGTATTGTACTTCTAGAGGTTCCTTGCGTGATTTAGAACCCTGATTACGCAGGGCTTCACATTATGCAGAAATGTCCATGAGTAAAGGAGGCTCTCCTCACAGCAGAGGTTATGGATTAAATGGTGACAGTGTGGGTGAGAAGGGAAGCGTGAGGCCCTGTTGGCCTTTTCATCACAGATACCCTATTCCTGTGGGTAACACATTGTGGCTGTCGTGAGCTATTCACATGGACCTTTTCCACACAAGGCTATTAATCTGCTGTATCTACTTTCACTTTGGTTACAGGACTGAGATCTGGGCACTTCACGAAGAGCGTTTCCGTTCCTGCTGTTCTGTTACATAATTTCTAGGTAGCACTGTGGTGTAGTGGATTAGAGCAAATATATGAGTGAGAAAGGCATTTTCTTTTGCTCTCACTATTAAATTAGCTTCGCCTATTGAGCAGTATAGAAATGCAATAAATAAATAAATAAATTTCCACTGTTCTTTTAAAAAAATAAAATGCTGAAAGATACAGAAGCAAAACTGGAGGGTCATCCAAAGAATCCTTAAACAACCATGAGTAGAAAATAATGAGTGACCAATAAATGCCTCGTGTAAAAAAAGCTCATAAGAAGAATTAGATATTTTGTCCAGGTCACTCAAGGCATAATTACTTTTTTTACATACTTTCCAAATTTTTAAGTTTGTTTTATTGTTACACAAAACAATCTAATTATGAGTTTACTTATACAAGCTCTTTCTTCAGCTTCCTTATTCAGCAGTACATTTATCTGTATGTTTTATTGCTATTAATCTCTGTACCAGCCAAACTTCACAATCATGCCATCAGAATGGGATCGTAGGGATGCAATGTTGTTGTATGTAGGCACATATACTAAAATAAGGGTTTAATTCTTTAGAAATGAAGGCATAAAGATATTTTGATTTTTCTATAATGTACAGAATAGTGTTCTTCAAGATACAATATTTTAATTGTCAGGTTTTTATAGAGATACATTATTTGTAGATACATAAATTTAATATACATAAGGGAGCATGTTTAGTTTCTGGGCTCTGGGGTCAGAAACAGGGCTTCAACCTTGGAGCCTAGAAACTATACTCCCCTCCCCCAACCCCTTGTAGCCAGCATGGTACTGATTATCTCCATGCTTGGAAGTGGAGTGTAGAATGGGGAAAAGGGGCATTCCCAGAGGTAGGGAGGGGACAACATGGGGGGTCAGCCATAAAATATTTCCTATGGCTGCCTCATCTTCCTTTCTCCCCCCCCCCCCAAACCACTGCTGTTAGTCGGGTGAAATTGTCTGGAAGAACGGGGTGAGGAGATCACCTACATGGTTCAACCACCCTTCATTGGATACTCAGCAGCCTCTGTGTTCAGAGGCTGCTGACTATCTTCATAGGATTGTACCCTAACTGAATTTAAAATGTCTACCTCAACCTTGGCCCATGGTTGATTTTGTGACTAAAACAGATTTGTAGATATGTTGGTCTATAAATCATTTCCATTAAAAGAATTGAGTTCCCCCTAAGACAGTTTAGTAGCATTTGTTTCTAAGCCAAATCACTCCTAAGCCACTTCATCTTAAAACTGCTTAAAACTGTCTGGAATGAGGGCCCCTACAATTCAAATTCCTGATTAAGTCCTGGGTTATGTGCCAACTAGCAAGTAGATTTTTGTAATACACCAATTAACAGCTATATGCATAATGATTCCTCCGTTACCGTACAGTGCTGTTTGATCAGAAGAATCATCAATTTATAATGTTACAACCTAAATTCAACTTTATTATGATTTGCTCTATGCAAAAGACATTTTCACAAATGACACCAAAAGCATTTTTGGGCCCCCAAATCACTTGCCCTGTATCCTGCTTGCCTGGCCACAGAAGGCAGTTGCCAGTGCAGGGGGGAGAGAGGCATCACCGATCACTTTTGGAGCAATCACATGGACCACAGTCCATGAGTGTGGCTTACCAGGCATTATTAGCCTGAGGGGGACCACCCAACAAGCAAACTCACCTCACCCACCCTGTGTTTTGTGGCCTGGGAGGAGGTGGCATGAGATGGCCCTCCCTTCTCCAAATGGGGTATGCCTGGGGGGTGCCTTAAAGACACCACTCAACAGGCATAGGATATTTTGCCCAATATAATGCCTGGCCAGTTGCTGGTGTAGATTAGTGGCCCACCCAGGTTTTCCCTGTGCAAATTGGAAATAAATGTGCCCCTGTTTTTTCATACCATACATATGTGTCTTGTCTCATTATTTCCCACTCTACTTTCACACGCAAAGTGTTTTGAGCCCCTCCCATGCTATTTTTGTGCATGTTGTTGATGCAAGATGGTGGAAAATTGCAATTTTAAAATCTTTGCTTTTGTAGCCTTTGCATTCCATTGCAGATCTAGGAAATCGGGCTGGATGTTTTTTTGTGTCATATAGGAAAACACCATTGAAATACACACCTTTATTTTATTTTCCTTTGTAGCCATTGGACAGTTGTCATTGTGGGGCTATATGCTAAGCTTGCACTTGCACTATGTATGTATGTGTTATGCTCTGCTTCAAAAAAAGATAAATTGGCCAATTAGATACAAAATAGGTCATACAAAATGGATGCTTCTCGGAATTGTGCCAGAGATCAACTTTCTGAAATGTGACATACAGTTGCCAAAATTAACACATGTCAAGGAGTCAAATAGGCCTCGATTTGGGAAACATATCAAGCTAGAGAAGGTTCAGATTATAGTAAATGAACTAAAGTTTCTAAACAGTTATTTAAAGATAATAGGTTGTGTTCAGTGCTGTGTGAGCATAAAGAATCTCAACGGGAAAACTACACCTACTCCTATCCACTGGGATCTCCTGCATCCCTGAAAAGTGCTTCTTGAGAATCTGCCTCCTCATGATTTCCCCCTTCCACTTCAGTCTACATCCCAATTCTGAGGCCTTTTCTGAGGGTACTCCAGGGGGGAATGGAAGGTTGCACTGGAAAGAAATAGCAGGAAATTCTCCTTGCATAAGCATAGTAGATCTCACACTGTGTTGGATATAAAAGAAATATATTATCTATGAACATTTTATTAAAAGAAGATTTAAGTTCTGATTTACTCCTTTAATATATTTTTACTAATTGTACTTAAGGACATAAGAAGAGCCATGCTGGACCAGACCAAGTATCCATCTAGTCCAGCACTCTGCTCACACAGTGGCCAATCAGCTGTTGACCAGGGACCCACAAGGAAGACACAAGTGCAACTACACGCTCCCACCCATGTTCCTCAGCACCTGGTGTACATAGGATTAGCACCTCTGCTATTGTAGGTAGCACATAGGCATCAGGACTAGTAGCCATTGATAGCCTTCTCTTCTAGGAATTTATCGAACCCCTTTAAAGCCATCCAAATTGATGGCCATCACTACATCATGTGGTTGCAAATTCCATAGTTTAACTATGTGCTGTATGAAGAAATACTTTTTATCTGTCCTGAATCTCCCACCTATCAGCTTCATGGAATGATCCCAGGTTCTTGTAGTACTTCAAGAATCCATTATCATTTGTACTGTTGGAATCTTTCTTCTGAATTTACTCTGAATTTCATGCTGATGTTGTATTCTAAGTTCTTATGATATTAGAATCATAGGCTTGGAGGGGAGGGCGTCTGGTTCAATTCCTTGTTTGATGCAGGATCTGTGATGCAGCTACAGCATCCCTGACAAATGGCCATCCTTTGCTTAAATACCTCCAGATAAGTTATTTAAAGGGCCAGCCAAAGGAGAGCCTACCTCCTAAGCAGTCAGTTACACCGTACTGCTGCCAAGCTAGTTGTCCCCCATTCTATACTTGTCCATTTCATTTATTTATTTTACTTTATTTTTTGGTCACTCTGGGCAAGACTTTACATTTATCTCTGTTGAATCTTGTTAGTTTGGGCTCAGTATTCCAGCCTGTCAAAGTCCTTTTGGAATATTGATTCAGTCTTTTAGCTATTCCTCGCAACTTCGAGTCATCTGCAAATTTGATAAGCATCCCCTTTACATTCTCATCCAACTCATTTATAAAAATGCTAAACATTACAGTGCTTAGGACATAGATGCTCATAGACTAACCAATTCATAATCTGTTCTAGAATTTAGCACAGTATTAACACCAGGCTAACCAGTCTGTAGTTTCTTGGACCCACCTTTTTCCTTTCTCCTTTTTGAAGATGGTGTCAACATTTGCCCATTCCATTTTCTTGCACCTCACCTGTTCTTCAAGAATTACATCATTGGCTCTAAAATAACATCTTCATGCTGTTTCAGCAACCAGGGGTGTAATTCATCTGGCCCATGAGGCTTGAACTCATTACCTAGGTGTTCTCTAACTATCTCCTTACCTATCTTAGGCTGTGAGTTCCTCCTTATTTCATTTATTCCACTTGTCTTAGGTTGAACGAAACTCCCTTTGTACAAAAACAATTAGGAAAAATAGGAGTTGAGTAGCTCTGCCTTCTCTCCATCACCTGTTAATACTTCAGTAGACCTACCCTTTCCTTGTTCTTCTTCTTGCTCATAACAAAGAACCTCCCCCTTTTTTAGCATCCCTTGCAACACAGCTCATTCTGGGCCTTAGCTTGCCTGACATGATTCTTTCAAATTCATGCTACTCTGTTGTACTTTTCACTGGTAATCCTTCCATCTCCTATACATGCCCTTTTAAAGTCTCAGCTAATCATAGAACTCCCTGTGCACTCACATTGGCTTCTTTGAGCATCTCCCATTTTTCCTTTTCCTTTTTTAGAATCCCCCATACCTCCTGTGTTCTTTTTTCTCTTCAGAATTTCTAGCCATGGGAACCTACACAACTTCACTTGGACTTTTCTGAAACTGAATTGAAGTCCAATTCATGTTTAGTTATGCTCTGTTTAGCACAGCCCTTACTATCACAAATTCTGAGATGGCACGATGACTTTCCCCCCAAGGTTCCAGCCACTTTAACTTCAGCAGCTAGTTTTTCTATGTTGGTCAGAATTAAATCCAGAACAGCAGATCCCCTTGTTTCTTCTTGCACCTTCTGAGAGATGAATTTGTCAGCAAGACAAGTCAAATATTTATTGGACGTTCCATTCTGAGCAGAGTTAGACTTCCAGTAAATGTCAGGATAATTGAAATTTCCCATTACTACTATAGCTTGCTTCTGTGAAAGTTTTGTCATTTGTTTTGGGAACACATCATTCATGTCTTCCAGTTGGCTGGTACTGAGTACTGCCACAACAATATCTCTTTTGTTTCTCATTCTTTCTGCCCTTACACAGATGCTTTCAACAGGGCTCTTCTACAAAGCTTGTTAAAATCAATTCATGGTGTATTTATTGCCTGGAAGCACTAAAGTAAACTAAAGAGCAAGACAGCAACGTTTCATCGGATTCAGAATCTCATAGTCCCCAGTGCTGCGATATCAACTTTGTTGTATTTTTGTTTTGGAGTAGAGAACATTCCATAAATTTCTACCAGTCATCCAAGAGATTATATGTTCAGCAGGAAGGATTCCATTAAATTGGAACCCAACTTGGGTTTTACTTATAGTTGCATCACTTTCATGAAAGTTAAACCCATTTACCATGCTAGGTATTCCTTCCTTACCCAGCCAAATATCCCTATGATAACAAGAAAAAAGTAAATGCAAGAGATTTATTTTTCCATGACTGCTGATGCTTGAACTCCTGAAGGAATTTTCTCTGCACTGGGCTTTCTCTTGTTCATTTGCATAGCTTCATTAGTGAAAAATTCATTAATAGTCTATGCCTAATTTTCAGTTTTGCTCTGTGAAATGTATCATGCTCTTTTAAAAGCAAGTTCACATAAAATTATCCTAGCCTGGCAGGAAGAAAACTATCTACCTGTTCTTGCAATCGCTTTCTTTCACAAGCTGCAAATAAGTTTTGCTTCACTTATTTATTTATTTTAATAATTTCAGCATGTTTATGTTTGAAATTAAAGGCTTTGGATATCTTATCTTTTCTGCCTTTGGCAGCATAGCCCTGAATTTGTTTTTCTCTCCCTCTTCGCCCACCCTGCATAAATATTTAATGTATTTTGTTTTTTGCAGAATTGGAAGGAGGCTATATGGCAGGTATCTAAAAAGGGAAGGGTGGGGAAAGAGTTTGATTTATTCATTAAAAAAAACAGAGAACAATCAAAATAGTTCAAGCATTTTAGTTGATGACATCATTTTTAAAAATATTTTGTATATACTTTTTTATAGTTGATACAGAGTTACACACTATTAAGTATAGGTCAGTTATTTAGCCTCAGTCACAAACGTGCATTTTTATTGAGGTTAAAAACCTTTATGGTAAGAAATGTGTGAAGTGGATGCTACTTCCCTTCCATGAATGGGACCGAGTCATGGTATGGAGATTTCCTGCCTCCCCCTTTTCTGCCCCCAAATCAAATCCCCCAGAGAGCTTCAATTATTATTTATTATTATGTATTACATTTCTATACCACCCCATAGTTGAAGCTCTCTGGGTGCTTTACATAAGATTAAAACAATTTAAAATATACAAAATTTAACAACACAAAACATACAACATACACAGAAACATACTTCTAAAAACAATTAAAAACAACTTATATGCAACTATGAAAACAGATCCAGGATCAATGAAGCTCATCACATATTGCTAAATGCCTGGAGAAAGAAAAAAAGTTTTAACCAGGTGCTGAAAAGATAGCAATGATGGTGGCAGGCGGGCCTCGTCAAAGACATCATTCCATAATTGGGGGGCCACCACAGAGAAGGTCCTCTTCCTTGTTGCCATCTTCTGGGCATCCCTTGTAGGCACCCAGAGAAGGATCTTAGATGTTGAATGTAGTGTATGGGTAGGTACATGTCAGGAGAGGCGTTCCATTTGGTATTGTAGTCCCGAGCCATGTAAGTTTAGGTTAGAACCAACACCTTGAATTGGGCTTGGAAATATACAGGCAGCCAATGCAAGCAGGCCAGAGTCAGTCTTATATGTTCGAATCTTCTGGTCCCTGTAATCAATCTGGCTGCCGCATTTTGCACAAGCTGTAGCCTCTGTACCATCTTCAAAGGCAGCCCCACATAGAGTGCATTGCAATAATCCGACTTGGAGGTTATCAGAATATAGACAACTGAAGCCAGGTTATTCCTGTCCAGATAGGGGTGTAGCTGGGCCACCAACCGAAGTTGATAGAAGGTACTCCGTGCCACTGAGGCCACCTGCGCCTCAAGTGACAGAGATGGTTCTAGGAGAACCCCCAAGCTACGAACCTGCTCCTGCAAGGGGAATACAACCCCATCCAGAACAGGTTGAAAACCCTCCATCCGGTCAGCAGAACCACCCACTAACAGCATCTCAGTCTTGTCTGGATTGAGTTTCAGTTTATCAGCCCTCATCCAGTCCATTGTCACAGCCACACATCCACAGCCTCATCTGATGAAGATGAGAAGGAGAAATAGAGCTGTGTGTCATCATCATACTGATTACAACACATTCCAAAACTCTGGATGACCGCACTCAACAGTTTCATGTAGATGTTGAACAGCATGGGGGACAAAACTGACCCTTGCGGAACCCCGTACTGCAGAATCCATGGGGCCAAGTAATGTCCCTCAACCACCACCTTCTGGAGATGACCTGCCAAGTAGGATTGGAACCACTGCAATGCAGTACCTCCCACTCCCAACTCAGATGGTTATCCCGGAAGGATACCATGGTTGATGGTATCGAAAGCTGCTGAGAGATCAAGGAGAATCAACTGAGTCACACTCCCCCTGTCTTTCTCTCAACATAAGTCATCATACAGGGTGACAAAGGCTGTTTCTGTACCAAAGCCAGGCCTGAAACCCGACTGAAATGGATCCAGATAATCGGTCTCATCCAAGTGTGTCTGGAGCTGGCTCACAACCACCCACTCAAGGACCTTTCCCAGGAATGGAACATTTGCCACTGACCTATAGTTATTAAGATTTTCAGAGTCCAGGAATTTTTTTTTCTGGAGTGGTCTCACTCCCACTATTTTCAGACGGGCCGGGACCACTCCCTCTCGCAAAGAGGCGTTAATCACTTCCCTGGCCCAGCCAGCTATTCCATCCCTGCTAGCTTTTATTAGCCAGGAGGGGCAAGGATCAAAAACAGAGGTGGTTGCACAAACCTGTCCATGCACCTTGTCAATGTACTCAAGCTGTACCAACTGAAATGTTATGGGGCAGTATAGAAAGCTAATAAATAAATAAACATCTTCTCCTGGGGGTTGGTGGACCCTTGGGAATGGTGTGGGATATGATGCAGGGGGCGGCAGATAGAGAGGAGAATTGGTGGAAACTATTCCTTTCCTTACATGAACAGAGAAGCAACATAGGATTAATTTATTTATGGTTACTAATTTCTGTGAATTATTTATAACCTGTCCCCACAGAGTTCAGAGAGTTCAATCTCTCTGTGACATCTGAATCAGGTGAGGCTGTGCAAGTCCTGGACCAGTGCCTAGACTCAGTAATAGGCTGGATGAGGGTCAATAAACTGAAACTTAATCCTGACAAGTGGAAGCCCTGTGGGTGAGTGGTTCCCAGGTCTGGGAGATAGGTGCATTGCCCCTTCTGGATGGGGTTGCACTCCCTCTGAAAGATCAGGTTCATAGTTTGGGGATACTCTTAGTTGCATCTCTGTTGCTGGAGGCTCAAGTGGCCATGGCAGCTTGAAGTTCCTTTTACCAGCTTCAGCTGGTTCGCCAGCTACAGCCTCTCCTGGACAGGGACAGCTTGGCCACAGTGTTACAGGCATTAGTAACCTCAAGGTTGGATTACTCTATGTGGGGCTGTCCTTAAAGCTGCTCTGGAAGCTGGAGCTAGTGCATAATGCTGCAGTTCAGCTGTTGTCCAGACTGCCACTTTCCAGCATGTAACTCCTTTGCTGAGGGAACTGCATTGGCTGCCTATTCACTACCTGGCCAGGTTTAAGGTTCTTGTACTACTGTACAAAGCTCTAAACAATTTGGGACCAGGATACCTGAGAGAGTGCCTTCTCCCCTATCAACCTGCTCAATCACTAAGGGCATCCGAGGTCATGCTCCTGGTGGTTCCATATAGACCTATTGTCCGATTGGAGTCCACCAGGGGAAGAGCCTTCAGTGTGGTGGCCCCCTTCCTATGGAGTTACCTGTCTCTGGAGGTCAGGCAGGAGCCAACTTTGGATTCCTTCTGGCGCCTCCTGAAAAAGTTGTTCCAGGAAGCTTTCCCTTAATTACCAGCCACTGTTTATTTTGCACTTTTTTAAAAAAAAAAAAAAGAACTTTTAATGTGGTTTTATTCTGGTTTTATTCTATATTATTTTGTCCACCGCTCCAAAATTCTGAATGGGGAGCATTAATATTGTAAATTAAATAAATAAATACTCACATGCACTATTGTATGATTGGAAGTAAAACTGATGATTCAGTAGCCTGGTCAGAATCCCAAATAACTTATGTCTGAAACATCACTGCTATCTACTGTATGAAGAAATGGCAGGTGTTTTTTTTTTCCAGTCTGAAGTTCAGTTTGCTTTGAAGTGTGTTTGTTTGTTAAGAAAATCTTAGGTCAGGCATGTGGTAACATTATAATAATAATATAATAATAATAACGATTTATTTCTTACCCGCCTCTCTGTCTAGATCGAGGCGGGGAACAACAACATGATAAAATACATAAAACTAATTAAAACATGACAAATATTATTAAAACTGCATTAAAACATCCTAAAACATCCTAAAAACAGTCTAAAAATTACACTGGATATGCCTGTTTCTGGCAATATCCTGAAAATACTATTGTTTCAAGAAGCGTTCCTGGAATAAACGGCTGTGGTGAAATCTGTACCTGTTCTTTTGAAATGTAATTTCTCATTATGTTTTTATTTTGTTTTTATTCTGTTACGTTATTGTTCACCACCCCAAAATCCTCGGATAGGGAGCAGTATAGAAATATTGTGAATAAGAGATGAAAAATATCAACACTACAATCTTAGGTGGTGAAGAGTGATAGTGGGCAGTTTGCCATATTTGGCCAGGGCAGGACATGGGGGCATTGAAGTATTTTTCTTTCCATTTTCTGGTGCAGCTTTGTTGTTTTGGGATTTTTTTCTCCCATTAAAATCAATAGGGGGAACTCCCTACACCAGCTCAAGGCCTGATGAATGGGCTTCTTTGGGGAATGAGGGGACTTTGGATCCAGCTAATCTGTCCTTTCCCACCTCCAGAATGTCCCATTTTGGGTCTTACCACTGGTGGAAATACTGCTAGTGGTAATTTTACAACCATGGAGCTTTCTGCCCTGCCAGCGGAGCTCTTCTACTTCATCCTAAATTCCCTCATCCAACTGTTCGCAGAGATTAGGATTGCTTTATTAGTCAATCAAAGAAGAGACAAGAAACATCTGTAAGTACTTGAGATGCTTCATTTAAAAAACAGAGTTTAACTCTAGTTTTCATTCAGACTAGAAGAAAACAGCTGTTTTCAGTGAAATATCCAGAGTGGTTCTCACTGCAGCAAGAATAAATCTAAGTCAGACTTGTGTTTATATGATTATATATCTGTTCAACAGCAAAAGATTTTAAATCTTAAAACAAGCTTTTGTTATATATATGATTATATATATATATATATATATATATATAATATGATTTTATATATATATATATATATATATATATATATGATTTTATATATATATATATGATTATATATATATATATATATGATTACATATATATATATATATATATATATGATTATATATATATATATATATATATATGATTATATATATATATATAATTCTTCTTCGTGGTCTCTGTGCATCACACATATATGGGCTCGCGCTGGCGCCGAGCCCCATTCGGGAAACTTCCATAGCTAGCCTAGCGTTTTGGCGGGAACCCCTCCCCCCACCATCTCACCGCGCATGCTCCGGGTTCCCGCCTACTTCAGTTCTTCTTCGACCGCTGGTGAATTAGCCTCGCGGGAGACTTCCTCCGACGTTCGTCGTTCGTATACTCTTTAAAACAAAATAAATATATAAAATAGTTAGTTAGCTTAGCGTTAGGACTGTTGTTGTTGTTTAAAAAAAAACAAGTTTAACTAGTTATTTAGTTAGTAGTTTCTCAGCTCGTGCTGGGCTCGCCTGCTGCTGCGATGGCGCAGGCCGCCCTTTTCAAACATTGCTTGAAATGTAAAGCAAAACTCACCCTAACTGATGGGCATTCCCTCTGCCTACTGTGCCTGGGAGAGGGCCACGTCGTGGAGACCTGCTCCCACTGTATGTCCTTTTCCCGACAAACCCGCCGAAATCGGGCTGATAGACTGCGGAGTCTACTCTGGAGCAACGCTCTATCAGCAGTAGACAGACGAAAGGAGTTGCCCCAATCGCCTCGGGACGATTCATCTGATAAGGCCTACTCGGCTTCTGGGGAGCGCAGGCGGACGCCAGTCAGTCGCTCAGACCCAGCATCGCCCGGCACCACCTCACTGTCCGTGGTTGCTGAAGGGCTTGGGGACCTGGACCCACTGATGGGAACCCATCCCCCGACAAAAGGCGCAAGAACCCATCTACCGAAGGCAAAGAAACACCGGGATAAATCAACCACTTCAAAGCCTTCGGTACCGAAGCCATCGACATCGACGCTATCGGCGTCGAAGAGACCAGCCTCGGAGTCACCATCGACGTTGAAGACAAAAAAGAAAAGACACGCGACACCGGAAGGATCGACAGCTACTCCTCCGACGTCTGCGCAGCAACAGCTGCCTTCGGCGCCGAGACCCTCTCGCCCGTCTTCGACCCCGTCGACACGACAACTACCGCCTTCGACACCGAAGACCACTCGCCCGACATCGACATCGGTACCGCCGGCGTCGGTGCCGCAGGATGCACGCCGGGCGTCTATGCCGAGGGACAGAGCCACTTCACTACCACCTCGACCACTTCGCTCGCCTCCTAGCCCACACGACTTCTCCTCAGGGATCGATATTTCTGAGATCATAACTGTGGACCAACTTGACTCCGAGGACCAGCCTGGCCACGGTACCGAGCGCCACGGTACCGTACGACCTATCTCGTTGGATTCTGATCCAGACCTGGACCTACCGCCCTCACCTCGGTCGCGGACGTCGAGAGCCACTATGGATCGCTCTCGGTCACCCTCGCGCTCCCGATCACACGATTGGGACGCGTATTCTGACCACGCTCACACTGCCTCCAGGCATCGCCCTCAGAAGCGTTTCCGGTTCGACCCATATACGGGAAGACGGCTGGCCTCTGCCACCGCGAAGGGACGGACACCCTCGCATACGTTGCAGCTGCCGATCCCGACACGAGAGCCGTCTCCGGCATCGATGGAAGACTATGCGTCGGATACTTCCTCGATTCCGTCCCCCCCCGCCATCGGCGCCATCTCCCGCCGACGGGGTCGTGGTCTCTGACAGAGTATCCCCTTCATTAGAGCTAGGAGCATTCTCGGATCAAATGCAACGTATGGCTCAATCTCTGGGTCTGGATTTGCAACAGCCTAAACAGCCCTTAAAGGGCAAGATCTATGATGTTATGTACCTGGACCCGACCCCTCAACCGACGCTTCCGGTGGTGCCTACCCTCTTGCAAACATTACAAGACGCATGGCCTAATCCAGCTACAGCAGGCCCTACGTCAAAAAGACTGGACGCACTATACAAGATCCAGGAAACGGACGCCCCGTTCCTATTCACGCACCCTAAACCCAATTCAATTGTGGTGGAGTCATCGGTCGGTAGGACAGGAAAATCCCACACCGCTCCAACTGACAAGGAGGGAAGGAAGCTGGATGCGGTGGGCCGAAAAATTTACTCTTCTGCAGCACTAGGGTTCTAGGTAGCGAACTACCAGGCCACTATGGCCCGGTATCAGCTATTCTTATGGGAGAAGATCTCCACTCTCACCAATTATTTGCCGGACGACCAACGCGAGCTGGCCAGGGTTTTCCAGACAGAGGCTGCGAGATTGTCAAGGCAACAGCTAGCGACTGCCAACCATCAAACAGACTGTACGGCAAAAGCTATGATGGCGGCTGTTGCCTTATGCCGCCATGCTTGGCTTAGGTCGTCAAATTTACCAGCAGAAACAAAAACCCGGATCGAAGATCTTCCCTTTGACGGGGAGGGTTTGTTTCATGCTACAACAGACACCACGATGGATGTCATTCATAAGGCAAAAATGACAGCCAAAAGAATGGGCGTACCATCGCACCAGCAGCACCAACAAGCTCCCCGACAACGTCGCTGGTATCGTCCACTCCCATACCAGCCTCGCCAACAGCAGGAACGCTCGCAGCGTTACCAACTGCAGCAGGCTCAGTCATCTTACCAGTCGCGTAACCCTTCCTCCCGGTTCGCCAAATCTCGCAAGCAAGACTATGGAGCAAAACGGCACCTTTGACTCAGCTGTGCCGATTCGCAGCCTCAACGATCCCTGCAACAGGCTACTACCTTTCCTGTCTGCGTGGGAGAGCATTACTACAGATCGTTGGATACTGTCAACCATAGCCGAGGGATATCGCATCGAGTTTATAGCTCATCCCCCCCTTGGCATGGTGCGACACACTCAACCGTCTCTAGTACTCATCCAAGAAATTTCCACTCTCTTGGAAAAGGGAGCGATCACGGTTGTTCCTCAAAAACTGCAAAAAGCGGGTTTTTACTCACGCTATTTCACGGTTCCAAAAAAAGACGGAGGCCTCCGTCCAATTATGGACCTCAGACATCTGAACAAGTTTATACAACCGAAGAAGTTTCGCATGACTACCTTGGCGCAAATACTACCATTGCTAAAGCGAAACAGGTGGTTCACATCCGTGGACCTCAAAGATGCTTACTTCCACATACCAATTCATCGGGCACATCGCAAGTTCCTGCGCTTCATTGTTGGAAGTCGAGCCTACCAATTCGCAGTTCTCCCATTCGGCCTTCGGACAGCGCCGCGAGTTTTTACAAAATGTATGGCGGCAGTATGCGCCCATCTCAGATCACAAAATATCGAGATATACCCATACCTGGACGATTGGCTAATCGTCTCCACATCTCATCGTCAGGCTCTCAAAGACGTTCGAGTGGTTACGTCCTGCCTCGCCGACCTTGGGCTGCAAGTAAATGTGGAAAAGTCAGTTTTGCAACCAACACGACAAATTCAATTTATAGGAGTGTCCCTCGACTCTGTGCTGGGTCACGCATTCCTCCCTGTGGAACGCAGACACAGAATTCAAGCCCTCGCTACCCGTCTCCACTACAATCGCAGAACGACAGCGTTCGCGGTACTAAGGTTGTTGGGCCTGATGGCTTCTTCAGTATTTGTAGTTCGGTGGGCCCAATTACACATGCACCCCCTTCAACAGCTGCTTCTCAGACACTACTATCCAGAACGGAACCCTCACAAGACAATACTTACCCTTCCGGTTTCCGTCATTCCGTCTCTCGAGTGGTGGTCGGTCATGACTCATCTCTCGCAGGGTCTGCCTTTCCATCAGCAGGAACCCTCTCGAGTTCTCACGACAGACGCCTCTCTAGATGGCTGGGGAGCTCATGTAAACGGCCTGAAAATGCAAGACAAGTGGACACACTCCCAAAGGTCTTTACACATCAATGTCCTCGAGCTGTTGGCCGTAAAATGGACCCTCAACGCCTTTCTCCCCCTATTGCGGGGTCACCACGTTCAAGTACTTTCAGACAATACCGCCGTGGTGTGGTATATAAACAAGGAAGGAGGGACACGCTCCTCCCGTCTCCTCAACCTAACACTGCGCATTTTTCACTGGGCGTTGCGCAACCGCATCTATCTCTCCGCACTGCACATTGCCGGGACCGACAATGGGATGGCGGATACCCTCAGTCGGGAATTCTCCGACACCCACGAGTGGGAGTTAGCCAGAGACGTTCTCTCCATGCTGTTCGAACGGTGGGGCCTTCCCTCCGTAGACCTATTTGCGACTTCTGCCAATGCAGCCTGCCGGAGTTACTGTTCTCGGGCAGGGATTGGACCTGCGTCTCTAGGAGATGCATTCCAGTGGGATTGGTCCAAAGACTTCCTATATATGTTTCCGCCATTCCCACTGATAGCTCGGACAGTAGCCAGAGCCAGCAGGTTCTTCGTAAACGCCATCTTAGTAACTCCCTGGTGGCCACGGCAACCGTGGTTCACCCCTCTGTACCGCTTAGCGCGGCGCCAGTTCTGCCATCTCCCGAAGCTTCAAAACCTACTGTCCAAGAACAACGGCATGATTCTACACCCCGATTTACAGTCCCTGAAACTCACGGCGTGGAGGATTCAACCAACTGGCAATCACTCAAGCTACCACCTGCATTAAAGACCATCTTTGAGGCTTCCATAAAACCCTCCACTAGAGCATCGTATGCTAGGAAGTGGAAGCGTTTTCAAGAATTTGCTAATCAAAATGGATTTAGCCCTGACAAGGGCCCCATCTCCGGAGTCATTGACTTTGTGTATTCCCTACACTCCACGGGACTGAAGTCATCATCACTCAGGGTGTACTTGGCTGCTATCTCCAGGCACCATGTTAAGGTGGATGGGTTTTCAATTTTTACGCACCCCATTATTAGGACATTCCTAAAAGGACTTAGGAATTTATTTCCTCAGCTGCGATCCATTACACCTCAAGGGAGCTTGTCGTTGGTGCTAACTGCCCTCACGGGAAAACCCTTTGAGCCCTTGGCCACAGTTAACCTGCGTTTGCTGACTCTTAAAACCGTATTCCTTGTTGCCATCACGTCAGCTAGACGTGCGTCGGAATTGTCAGCATTGATGGTTCAGCCACCTTACACACAATTCTTTCCAGATAAGGTGGTTTTACGTCCGGGACCCTCGTTTGTTCCCAAAGTTTGTTCCCCGTTTCACGTTAACCAAGATATCGTTCTTCCTACTTTTTTTAGAGAACCTGTGGACCCTCTCTGTTCCAAGTTGCATACCCTGGATGTGAGAAGGGCGTTAGCTTTTTATAAGGACAGATCACAATCGTTCCGTAAGTCGGATAAATTATTTGTTTGTTACGGAGGCAAAACAAAAGGTCTAGCGGTTTCCTCACAACGCCTCTCCCATTGGATTGTGGACACTATTGTCCTAGCCTACCAGGTGCTACGGAAAGTTCCGCCAGCCGAATTCTCCGCGCATTCCACAAGGGGACAAGCCACCTCTGCTGCTCTATCTCACGGGTCAACGATCCCGGATATCTGTAGAGCCGCGACGTGGTCGAATGCCTCAACGTTTGTGAAGCACTACAGACTGGATACAAGGGCAGTCAAGGACGCATCCTTCGGGAGAGCTGTCCTCTCATCTATCTGCCATTAACTTCCAGCGTGCACACCCTCCTCCGGTAAGTACTGCTGATTAATCGCCCATATGTGTGATGCACAGAGACCACGAAGAAGAAATGCAGGTTGCTTACCTGTAACTGTAGTTCTTCGAGTGGTCATCTGTGCAGTCACACAACCCACCCACCATCCCCTCTCTGCAACGCTGTTGTTGTGCAGAAGGTTCTCTATACCGGTATGCTCCAATTTATTCTTACTACCTTGGTTGCGAGGCCATTGCGGTCTCAGGGAACTGAGGTAGGCGGGAACCCAGAGCATGCGCGGTGAGATGGTGGGGGGAGGGGTTCCCGCCAAAACGCTAGGCTAGCTATGGAAGTTTCCCGAATGGGGCTCGGTGCCAGCGCGAGCCCATATATGTGTGACTGCACAGATGACCACTCGAAGAACTACAGTTACAGGTAAGCAACCTGCATTTATATTTTGAACAGTTATTAGAGATGTATTGGTGTATGGTTTGTCTTTATGCTGTACCTCTATGTCTTATGTGCACAAAGAGACATGCAGATACATTCTTCTCTGAGAATTGTGCAAAGTTACATGCATGAATGCCTGGTAATTGAATCTGCTTTACACATAAGCATATTGAGAAGTTTCTACCTTATTTTATCATATAGGGAGAATATTAGTGAATGTGTAACCCGTTGGATGGATTGCAAAATATAGCACAAAGGAAATAGCCTAGGCCAGAGGGAAAGGTAAGAGTCAGAAGAGGACCTGTCCACTGCTCCTTTTCAGGAAGCCTTTAAAACAACCAGTACCATAATGTAGCGAAGCAAAAATGCATGTAATTGAAATAATCACAAATTCCTTTCCTATTTATCCTTGCCTCCATTTCCCTTCCATTTTTTCTGTTGTTTCTCTGTGTCTAGGGTGACTATATGGGAAGGAGGACAGGGCTCCTGTATCTTTAACAGTTGTATAGAAAAGGAAATTTCAGCAGGTGTCATTTGTATGCATGCAGCACCTGGTGAAATTCCCTCTTCATCACAACACTTAAAGCTGCAGGAACCCTACCCTCTTTTGTATATGGTCAAGAGGGCAGGGCTCCTGCAGCTTTAACTGTTGTGATGAAGAAGGAATTTCACCAGATGCTACATGCATATGAATGACACCTGCAGAAATGTCCAATTGGTAAAGATACAGGAGCCTGCCCCCCTTTTTATATGGTCACCCTACCTGTGTCTAAGTTTAGACTGTAAGACGAATGAAGCAGCAACTTCTCAAATTTGTTCGTTGTAAAGCACTGGTATGTGGATGGTGCTATAAATGGATATAATAAACACACACACACACACACACACAATTTTGAAAATGCTTGTCTTAAAATTTCACTGTGCACACATCACTGATTGATTTATCTTCAGCACAGTTTTCTGGGAGAAAGCAGCATATATATATATATATATATATATATATATATATACTGTTATACTCTGATTGACCATTGTGTTATTTATAAGTAAGAATCCAGTATATCTATTTATATTCAGTCTAGTAGCCTGTTATATTTATTCATTTAGTCAGTTAGATACTAGTTTGTTTACACAAGACCGGGAAATATGTGCATTGATAATTAATATTTTCTGAAAGAGATAGGTCTATACTTCTAGTTTTTCAATTCTGCTAATGCTTTTTCTGTGGTGAAAGGTTTGTTCTTTCAGGCTTTCAAAGTTACTGAGGTTTGCATGGGTGGATGTGGGCCTCAGGAGGTCTACAACTATCCAGCTCACCTTGAGGCTCTACTTATTTAAGAGAACATCTAAAATTTGTATTCACTTTGGAATGTGAATGTTATTGGCACAACAACAAAGCTTTCCATTTATTATTAGACAATATGATATGACATAATGTATGATTGAAAGGTAGGCATACTCAAGAAATAATTACAAAATTTTGAAATGCTGTTGCACTGATGACAATAGTATATATAGATTCTTCTTCTTGTATTCAGGAAAGCCATTCAGAATAACTGTTGGAATATGTGCAGTTCTTGATCCAAAATCTTCACCAGCAGAATACTGACCATGTTTAATTTTGCTGTTCACATTCCAGAATGTCTTCAGATTTGCATGCATCCATTTCTAGATCTAACATTTTAATTTGGACATACATGGTTGACTCTACTCGTTTTAGACAGCTCTCAGGATCAAGAATGATATTCTGACTTGTTTTGGAAGTAAATTGATTGTACACAACTGCATACAATACATTCTGATTGCTTCCCAGAGTACACCATGTCTTGGATGAAGATGGTAGCATTCCTCTGTGTGTCAGGACTCAAGGTTTTGTTATCTCCAAGAGTAACTTGAGTGTATCAATCCTAAGAGCCATCCCGAATATGTTTCAAAACTCTGTAGAAGTAGTTTGTGATGCCAGAACCTTTTATATTATAGAAGGTAGGTAATTTTAGAGACTAGAATTTCAATTTTGTCAATTATCTTTTTCATACTGATGAACCTGTTGAAGTTGGGTTATCTTGTTAAATGCCATCCATGAACCAAGAGGCAGTACGTATCATTCAGCTTCATAATTTTCAAACGCCTCCCCTTTTACAGCTGCATTGTTCCCTTTGTCTTGTTTGAAGGGTGTACGGTATGCACAGTCCATATCTAGTCTATATCAACTTCTTCATATGATTCCATTACTTGCAATGGTTTTCACTTTCTGAACAGGAAATCACTCTAATCAATTGGTTCTATGGTTATAAATATACATTGACTAAAAGATGTGGCTATGGAATTCCATGAAGTTGGAGTTGGAAAAAAAAATTCATCTGAGGAATTTACAGGGTGATTTTTTAGTTCCTCAGCCTGTGTTCCGATGCCTGGACTTGCTTACCATCATTATTCTCTACACAGAAGTGTGTAGAATGTCCAAGGATCATGGATGGTGATGACTTGCTGCTTTATAGTTCAGCTTTCATATCCAGTGCCCACATTTTGATATGTAATGTAAAATTTTTGACAATTTGAATGATACTTGAACCAACATACCATAAAACCTATACTTCCATTTTTGGTTTTGGTGGCCATATTACTCTTTTTTCTTGCACGAATGACATTGGTAGCTTCCTGGAATTATAAATCAATGCAGAAAATAAAAATATGGGAAGTACTGTTTTGCCTCATATTTATTATAAAATGCTACTTTTGTAGTGTACTTCAATATCATTACAGGTTAGCCATCACAAACATTCAGTATGGTTACCTATGAACTCATGTAACAGGAGTGGCATCGCAGCAGCAACCTCCCCCTCTCCAATGTAAACAGATTTGTTTCAGCATCAGAAGACTTTCCATGTGCATACAAATGTGAATCAGAATTTCTCTGCATGATCTTCATATGCACATAGGGAGAGTGGAGCTGGTACCACGATGCTGTTCCCCTGCCACCTCCCACCCCACCCCCCATGCATGCTCATATTGAATATTTGTCAAAAGCTACCAAGAACCCAAAATGTTGTATATACAGAATTCTATTATTGTCTCCAGATTTTCATCTCTATTCTTTCTTTTTGTCATTCCTCTTGACATCATTTGAGATTCACAAAATTAAATATATCTGCTTGCCTACACAATTACTCAATGAGAATTTTATAGAATACCATACCTGAGAAATAGGAAGGCTATATGTTGATTCCCTCAGTTTTGGCAAATCAAACATGTTCCTGAACCCATTCACCATGCAGCTAGTTAACACGCTGCACAGCCTCGAGGGAAACATCCATTTTTCCCATTTACAAATTGACCTTTCAGTTCTTTTGGACAGCAGTTGTCTACAACCAGCAATTTCCAAGGCCAGGGCAACTCACAAAAGCCTTCGCTATCACAGCCAGAAGCTATATTTTTATGGGAATTATGAGAACGAACTTCAATTTTATAATGATATCCCATGAACAGAAATAGCATTTAGAAAAGACTTCTAAAAACCTTAAAGTTCCTTTTATCAGGTGGGTGTTACCCTTTATCTAAAAAGGTTGTTTGAACTTTCAAAAGACTTTTTTTTCCTGTAAAAGATGATAAAATGACACTTTTAAAGTAACCATTTTGTCATTATTTTTCTTGTACCCTTTGTAAAAATGAGTTTTTATGTTGGGGGGAAATGATTACATCCAATCAGTGCAGATGTAATCAGATTTGAAGCTCCAACTGATCATTTCTGAAAAGGTAAAAAGAACAAAGTGCTGCCTATCATATAAGATTTTTGTTGTTGTTATGGGACACATCTTAAATCAAAGGATCATATCAAAGTTCACTTTGCTCAGAAATGGAAACCACCTAGTTATTTTCTTCCTTCATAGGAAAAATATTGCTAGAATGCAAAGACAAGCTTTCCATTTAAAATAGTAATTTAAAACCAATTTAAACTACCAGAACATGCAGGCTTAAAATTCAAACAAATAACAAGGCATCTTTAAAAGCATATATACCTGTTTAAAGAAGGAGTGCAAACATTTGTACTTTGTATCTTTTGTGTTTTTGTGACAAGTATATTGGGTTTTCATCCATTAATTAGCATTTATTGTTAGTAGTGATTGGCAAACCTCTCACAACCTAATATAGAATCTGCTCAGTACTGACAGTCATGATCAAATTGTCCCTGAGAATTCTAGTTTGTTTTCATGTGCCGTTCAGCTTCTCCACACTATCCAGTCATAGCACAGGGCTGCTTGGAAATTTAACCACCCATCATACTGGAATCAAGAACAACAATATCAAATGCTTTCAAGAAATAATCGAGAATTTACTAAAATAGAGAAGAAACTTACCAAACAACAGGCTGCTTGCTTGGCAGTCAAGGGATGATGAACACTGATTGCATATGCACCAAAACACGTTTAACGTGCCAAGCTAGGTAAGAACTTCTGGGGGAAATGGTGTTCAGTTTATAATATATGAATTTCACTGGCACCAATAAATGTTTATAACTAAGCCAAATAAATGTTAGAAGAAAGCATCATGGTTCATAACATTACCCTTGTTTTTCCCCCCAGCATGGCTGCTTCTCCCATTAAATCTTAGTTAAATTCCAGCCTGATCCACAACATGGAAATGTTACACATGCTGAAGAAAATGTTATTGTAGCACAGGCAACATGTTTGTGTCAATGTGGTTTAGTGATCCAATGCTACACAGAGCAGCTTGTGCACACATTCACACAACTCCATATACAGTATATTAATGAAATATATGAATAGAAAAAAACTTGCTTCATAAGAGAAATCAGATTATAGACCGTGACTAGCAGTAGTGAGTTGCAGAAGCGCACCATAAACCACCTGGTATCAAATCAAACACTCAGTTTCCATTTAATTATAGTCCATTTAATTATAGCTGCAGACCAGGTGATGACACATCATAATCTTCCCTGCCATAATTAGGCAGTTTTGCCATAAAAGTGCCCTTTCCCCACACACTCAGATAACATACCATATTTATATACCCTATTCTCCTTAGCTTTTTCTTCCTCTCTATCTTTTGTCATTTTGTAGACCAGGAATGGCCAGAAAGTATATGTTTTTGAACTTCAACTTTCAGCTTTCCTAACCATTGGCTAGGCTGGCAGGAGTTTCTGGGAGTTGGGGTAAAACATTTGGAGATCTACCTTCTCCCACCCTGGTTGCAGACCACACTTTTCAAAGCAATGATGTACTGAAATGGGAGGGAGGGCAGCATAAAGACATTTGAAATTAAAAGTTTGAAAGCAACCACAGAAAAATTATGGGCAAAAGGCTGGGTTTGGGGAAAGCAAACACTTTTCAAACCCATCTGCAGTATCAAAATAACAACTACAACAGCAACAGCACTTCATCTTCCTGTGATCCCAGCTAATTAGGGAACGCATACACAAATAGATGAGAGTATATTATAAAATAAAGATTCAGATCTGTCTGGATCTTATTCAGATTTGGCTGTATGACAACATGTAGCTGAATCAGAATGATGGCAAGAGGCCTATTTTGCCTACATGATGCAATGTAAATTGATTGCAAAGCCAAATCAGAGTGAGGAGGTTATTTTCTGCTCTCACTCTAAATGGGCAACTCCTCTGCTGCAACTATGAGGCTCTGACACTTAAGCAGTGATCTACAGAGCCCTTATATGTGTGCAACGGGAGGGGGGATTCATTGCTTTTGGACCACAGCCCCCTTGACTCTGTCAAAGAGAAAAATCCCCTCTCAGATTCTACAAATTTAAGAGTCATTTATGTTGTGGGACAAGAGCTTGCTTCCAAGAAAGATGGAGCTCGCAAGTCTTGTTGTATTCCTTTCATTAACTTTTGGATTAAGCTAGGATTTCTTTAAAAACCAAACTGGATACTAGGATTCTCAAAATTGAAACAAAATGTCGTGTCATCCACATGTGGATATAAAACACATATCAAATACCTAAGTTTTAAATGAAGATGATAGAGGAATACTAAAACAACAAGTTTCTGAAATGAGCTGATTGTCAGCCTAAAGTTGAATATTATCCTGTGAATGCAAATATAGTTTTTCTGTCATTTGGAAAACATACATATACAGCAGTACGGCTGCCCACCCTTCATGAAAAAGAAGTATTTTTTTTTCAAAACAGCTTCATGTATAAACTATGGTTCTGGAGAAAATACCAAATTTTAAATATACAATTTACATTTTCCTTACATTTGACATTGAAGTATTGCATAATATCCTTTGTATTTTTCTGTTTCTATTTCTGTGATGACCCCGGCTTCCTCCTTCCAGGCATTTGACAAATAACATAGGTTTATATGTAAAGATTTGTGTACAAGTGTGTGTGTATGTGTTTGTGTGTGTGTATTCTCGCTAAAACATATGCAACTGCTGAGTTTATATTGCAAGAGTCCATGACTGAATGGACCAAATGATTTTGGAAGGGTTTGTCAGGGATTTATTATTCCACCACCCTCACACACAGTGGTGTAATCAGATTTAGATCATATGTCTTTTAAAAATAGAAGCTACATGATGTGGCTTTAAAATATGGCTCCTAAGTGCTTATTCTCTCATTTTTGGCAGCAGGAATAAATGGCCCTAGAGCAATATCTGCCAGTTGTACACTCTTCTTTTCTAACAGAGAGAAAACTATTAGAAAAACAGCCTTTGCAGCCATGAAGAGGATGTGCCGTTGCGTTTTCCTCCCAGCCAGTGTACTAGAACAAATTCAGCCCATTTAATCAGGTGACATCAGGCAGCAGTGAAAACGCTATTTGTTGTGAAATTTGGTTTTGCATTTGCTATTAGAAGCCAAGTGTTCAGCTCTTTTGCAGCTCTCTACTGGACCTTATCAAAGAACACTCTAGCTGGAGGGCATCAGCAATGCAAATCACTCAGAAGGAAACAGAACAGCTGTGTTTCTGAAAGCTGGAATAAGCATGACGTCCATCAAGCAATGCTGGGGATATCTAAAACTGTTAGCAGGGAGCCCCAAGAAACCTGTTAGGCTATCAGTAAAAGTCCTTAGCAATGGCAAATTCCAAACCACAGCTTTTCCAGGAGATGGCAAACACTTCCTTTAAATGCCATGCAGCCATTCACTAGCTATCAAATAGCTCCAGGTAAGAATTATATGAATCAGAAGATAACCACCCACAGAGTGATCACGTCACATTGTCAGAAAATGCATAGGGATTAGAATTCGCTTTTTGTTCACTAAATAGGAATGATTGATGTTTTTCTTGGAAAAGAGCCTCAGACATCTTACCTACAACAAAGAATGACATGGGTTGTTTGTCATTTGACAGTGCAACCCCCCCCCCCCCCCCATCTCTGAAAGAAAAAAGGGGCAGAGAACATATTAACTGACTTCACATTCTGGGCTCCAAGCTTCAAAAAGCAACGCAACAGGTCTCAAAGAACCCACCTTATCAAAGGACAACTGATTAGCAGCACATTCTAGCACAGTTCAGTGACCTGCGTCCAGCTCTTGCTTTCCCTGAAATGGAAAGTAGTAAGAAAACCAACTTGTATAGGATTTGCAAAAGCAAAAAGTCAAAATAAAGCAAAACCTTGCTCCTTAATTGGTCTTGTATAAATAGGGTAACAGGGCTCCTGAGTCTTTAACAGTTGTATAGAAAAGGGGATTTTAGCAGGTGTCATTTGTACGCATGCAGCACCTGGTGAAATTCCCTCTTCGTCACAGCAGTTAAAGTTACAAGAGTCCTGCCCTCTAGTATACAGGAGCCCTGTCCTCCTTTCCATATGGTCACCCTACATATAAACATGTATAAGGTGCTGGTTGGGGGAGTCTCAAACAAGGCCTGTAGCATACAAGGCCTGTAGCATCCAGGCTCCCGCATCATTCCTTCTGCACCACAAGGACTCTGGTTTCTGAGCAAGACTGGCAGATTAAGCTTTATGAGTCAAGGGGTTCTCTAGGCCAGGGATGGGGACAAGTGGTCCTCCAGATGTTGTATGACTGCAGCTGCCATCATCCCTCACCATCAGCTATACAGCTAAGGGCTGATGAGAGATGCAGTCCAATATCTAGAGGCTCCCACATTCCCCACTCCTGATCCAGGCTATACCACCATCTGACTCTACAAGCCAACCTGGATCCACCAGGTCCTAGAAAGCCTTGGGCTCAGAAGTAGCTCCTCATTCTAGACAATTTCCCTTGCACCACCCTGCCTTCTTGTCTGCTTGTTCTGAAATCAGATCACCATTCCATCTTGGACCACTTCATCTCCCTCTGGACTTTTAGATACTTGATTGGCTGTTCCTGAACCAACCTCAACCCACCCTGGATGTACCTGCTTGCATCTAAACCTGTTTGCTGAGGGCTGAGCTGTAACCACTGTCTATGCCTTCTGGGCTTTCTGTCAGCCCTCTGAGTATGATATCACTACTGCAACATGACAGAGTAAGGCTGCCACTGTCAATCAGGAAGCTCCATTTGCCAAATCTTTCCCTCCTGCAAAAAGACAACCCTTTCAGTGATAGTTCGTGGGGCACACAATCAAAAGCAAATGTATTGTCCATTGTGCAGGGCTATTAAAAAGGGAGCATTTCTCAGTGTTGTTTAATGAGAACACTACAAAGTGAACTCTGATTCACTACGTAGCATTGTGATTTCTTGTTGCTTGCTATATAATTAGCTGGGATCACACACGGGAGATCTGCTGCCTCAGCAAGATACAGAGGCCTTCTGAGCCTTAATAAAGGCTGGCTGGGCTGGTCCTGCTGTTGGCCCTGCCCCTTCTGATTCCCCACCCCCATTTGGAGAACAAAAATGGCAACGGTGAAGCAGATTAAAGAGAGAACTTTTGGGACACATGGGGCACAAAAAAACTCCTTTTTACTTCAAAATATTTCATGACCGAAATGTCAGCATATTTGCTGCTAAAAGCCAATAGCCTGGTTCATACAGAGCATACATAGCTGCATGCGAACAAAGATATATTCTGTTTCAGTCCACTGTACATGGCATGAAGCAGGTTGTATCCCTCCACATTTGCAGTGCACAATGTGGCCTGTAATGGCATTGTGAACAAGCCACAATCTTCTTGTTTGTTAATGGTTAACATACATGACTATTTCTGGAGCCAGGTTTTAAAACAGATTTTAAGAGCCACTGTTCTCCCCGCATTTTTGTTGTTGTTGTTGGGGTTTGGGGGGGGGGCTGTTGCATCTCTATACCTAAGTCACAACCTGGATATGTGTTTGATTAGCTCTGTGTCCCCACTGAAATTTTTAGTGATTGCTGTTGGCTGCTGTGCAATTCCTGATTAGCTGGGATAATACAAGGGAATGCTGTTGCCTCAACTAGATACAGAGGCCTGTTGAGGTCATAGAATCATAGAATAGTAGAGTTGGAAGGGGCCTATAAGGCCATCAATCCCCTGCTCAATGCAGGAATCTACCTTAAAGCACCCCTGACAGATGGTTGTCCAGCTGCCTATTGAATGCCTCTAGTGTGGGAGAGCCCACACTAGAGCCCATTGTCGTATTGCTCTAAAAGTCAGGAAGTTTTTCCTGATGTCCAGCCGGAATCTGGCTTCCTGTAAATGGAGCCCATTATTCTGTGTCCTGCATTCTGGGTTGATCGAGAAGAGATCCTGGCCCTCCTCTGTGTGACAACCTTTCAAGTATTTGAAGAGTGCTATAATGTCTCCCCTCAATCTTCTCTTCTCCAGGTTAAACATGCCTAGTTCTTTCAGTCTCTCCTCATAAGGCTTTGCTTCCAGATCCCTAATCATCCTCATTGCCCTCCTATGAACACACTCCGGCTTTTGAAGGTTGGCCAGTCTGGTCCTGCTGTTAGCCCTGTCCCCTCAGATACCCATTAATTCTGCCTCCATTGGTTCCTATGTATTGGGGGCAGTGTTCTTCCAAGTCTTATTCCCAATTCTGAGTTGCTGCTTAAACTCAGATTTTCAAAAGCACTTGGTCCTAAATCCTACTGAACACAAAGGTCCTTGCCCATTTTGTATGTTTCCCCCTTGCCTCTGCACACCCTTATGCCCCCTTCCACACTGTTGAAGAGAGTCCTCTGCCCCTGCTTGTGGGGCATCCATGGGGCTGCATGAGGACAGCAGGGATGGGAAACACCCCTTCCACTCACATTTCTTAGGATCATACACTGTTCTTAGGGTCTGAGTCTTTGTGAATATGATTCAGCACTGGAAAGTTGCTGCTTAGAAGTAAAACATGAAAGTGCCACCGGGTGTGCACAAGTATGGTCAGACACCTAAAGGAGCTCACTGGACTGGGACCCTAAAGGAGCTCACTGGACTGGGACCCTAGTCAAATGTTGGAGTGTATGACTAAATAACTTGATTTTGAGCCTGTCCCTGTACCAGTTTAATGAGAATATGTAGGATGAAATGTCTGAATTTCTTATTTATTCCAAACACACAAAGATATAAATTGATTGGAGGTCATTTAGAAACAGTAAGACTCCTCTGTACCTGCTGTTAGTCAGTAAATTCAAGTAGGATGTCTTCCCTCCTCTTAAATAAGTGATTTAAAATCTGAATGGCTGTAATTTACTGTAAGCAAAACATAAGATTAGTAATGTGCTTAATATGAATTATTAAATTCCCATTAGACTAAATTACCACCCAGAGAGATGTGCAAAATGATTCTGAATTAATTTGTATACTTCTATAACCCTGTATTTACACCTGTTCTTTTAAGTCATTGATAATTTAGAACTTTGGGTTGGATCATGCTTCTTTTCTGTTGGGGGAAACATTTCCTGAGTGAAGTTCCCACCAGCGGAAAGGAGGAGATGATCGCTGATTTTTACCAATTCTCCCTCCCTCTGCATCTCCTGGCATCTCCTTTCCCACTGTCCCAGAGAATTGTGGGGTGGGGGCCATAAAGGAATGCAAGAGAAGAGGGGTAGTCAAAAGGTTGCCTCCCTCCCTTTCTGCCAGCAGGTTTCCTCCACTGAATCAGAAGCCTTGTACAGAGAAAAGGAGCTATTTGCAGGATGCTTTTGCTGGATCCAGCTCATTGACTCTACTATTTTGTTCTAAGTTCAAACTCACATAAATACCATGTCAGTTAAGATTTCCCCTTTTTGGAAAACCCCTTTTACACTTTTCTCTCATGTTTCGTTTTGACAGGAGTTTCCTCCATTATGAATAGGTGGGTCTTGGACCTTGAAATTTATTTCTAGCGTTAATGAGACTCTCAGTTCATACAAATATATGTCTCATATTTCCACAGATTCCATTACTTGAACATTTCCATACCTTTCTTCAAAGTCCTGTAAACGTTTTGGCATATATAGTTTCAAGTAGTTCACTGCTTGCACCTTGTCAAATGAATAAGGGAAATGTTGGGGGGGGGGGAAACTGAGAGCCCAGCTTCACTTTGAATTATGTGAAGATAGACTCATTATAGAATGCTATAATACAAATCAATGAATGTGTAGGCATTGCTAAGTGCAATGAAATGTACTCTGTATTAAGTGGGTTTAGGATTGTAGCCTTAGTGTTCAATTTCATTTTTCTCTAACTGCCCAATCCTAAGAAAGGCGTCATACTGATTTCAATGGGGTGTATTCCCAACTGAAGTCCACCTCACAAATGCCCTTCAATGTATTCATAAAGGTTTAGAAGGGGAGGGGCCATGCATTGCCATCCATAGTTCACCCCGCCTTCCCAATCTCTGCATATTTGACAGAAGAGGGAATCTATGCATGTAGGCCACTGTAACAAATCCAACCTCCCTCTTCTTTGTTAAAACTTCGCTAGATGTCTTAAATATGCTCTAGCCTAAGGGTAGGCAATCTGGTACCTTCCAGATGTTTTGATGTGCAGCCCCAGCCAGATGTCCAACAGTAAAGGATTATGGGAGTTAACAGTCCAAAACATCTGGAGACACCAGGTTGCTTACCCCCGCTCTAATTCATTCAGATGAAAGCTTGTATTCTATTACCATGTTAGTTTTTCAGTGTTGCGAGCCAACACTGAACATTGCTGCACACTAATGTTGTAAACCCCATAACATGCCCCATCTGCTCATTCATTGAGATCTGCAGTGCACCTCATTATGGCCAATGCAATGTCAGTGTGTTTTCCTTTACCATGCTGACATTTTCTTTTGATGACTGCATGACTGCATTCAATAAGTTCTGCGGGTTGAATATATTGATTTCAATTTCAGTTATTCTTGACCAAATGCTTAGGGCCTTTGCTGAATCAGGACCTCAGTGCTATGTATTTCCTATTAGGAGCAAACTGCTCCAGAGATTTTTTATTAGATAACAGTCATCCTGCCTTTTCTGTGAAATCATTTCCTATCTTAGAGCATTGAGCTAAAATCAGGTCTGGTGTTGCAATGCAGCAGGGTGAAAGAATCTGCTTCAGGTGGCATCATTAGGGTGGAATAGGTGAAGTATCTGAACGGTGCAGAAAGACTCTTTAAAATGTTGGCCCCACCAGAGGGGAGACACCATTTGGCCTCTGCTTAAGGTAGCAAAATATGTTCAGCCATCACTGGTGAGAGAACCAGCACTGTTACAGCAACCCTGTTATTCTTTATTCAAAAAGACCCATCATTTGAAACATGCAGCAGTCAATACTTGTCATAAAAACACTGCTGTAGAGAGGGAAAAGGAGCAATAAAGAGTATTCCAAAATGATCGGGGGTGCAATAAATTCCCTTTCAGGAAAAAGTTGCAAAACATGTGGCTTTTTAGTTTAGCAAACAAAAAAAAAAGTGAGGATTAATAAAACGATGCATTATGTAGGGAAAGTGGATGAAGGGGCATTTTTCTCAACCTGTCATAATACTGGGGTCATCCAGTGAAGCTGAATGGGCAGAAACAAAGTGCATAGTTTGTAACATAGTAGATATGAATTTCACTGCCACAAGATGTGGTGGTGTCCACCAACTTAGATGGCTCTTTACAATGGAATTACACACATTCATGGAGGCTAAAGCTTATTAATAGCCTCTGAATACCAATTGCTGAAAACGAGGCCCCTGCCTCAGGTGGCAGAGCAAAAGGAGCAGTAAATTGCAACATTCTCCCTGCTGCCCCCACCAAGAGGACCTGCCACCTCCTTCAGCAGGTGCTCAGGAGATCCCTGCCAGCCACTCTCCTGCCATGGCATTTGGTGCAGCGAGAGAGCGGCCAGCAAGGTTCTTTGGAGCAGACCTTGTGGGATGGGTGTCCTAGGAGATCGCATGTCTGAGTGACACCCCTGACTTACTTGTTTCTGAAGAAGGACCCTCTCAGAGCCAGGCATTTCGGCCTGGACAGCTCTCCGAGGAGCCACACCAGCTGCTTCCTCCAGTCACACATGTTGTAAAGGTAGGGGGGTTGGGGGCATGAGGCAGTAAGAGGAAGGGAAGGGGAAGGAAGAGGTGGGGTGGCAGCAGCACAGGAGATGGGATGAGAAGGCTATGTCCTCATGTCCTGCTTGTGGGGTTCCTAGAGGCATCTCTTGAGAAATGGGATGCTGGACGAGATAAGGCCTTCAGTCTGATCCAGCAGAGCGCCTCCTGCGTTCTGATGCTACAGTCCTAAGCTCGCTTCCTAGGAACTAAGTCCCATGACATTATTAATGTATAGGTTGCATAGGCAATCTTTATATATATTATATTTTATGTTCGAAATGCTTTTCATACCTTTTTTTAGTAATCTTAACAACACCTTTGTAAGGCAAGCAAGTATTACCCCCATATTGTAGTTATGGACCGAAGTTATTGGCTTGCTGCAGTATTCATGCTCTTGATGACTCCACTCTACAGCTCTCAACAATATCAATAGGCCCCTAATGCAAATAAATAGCAGTTTTTAGAACTCTTAATGCCCTTAATGAAGCAAAGGGTAGAAGGTTTAAACAATTTAGGGGAATTCCTATGGGACAGCTAAAAGCTATGAGTCAGATAAATACACACACACACAATTTAGCTGTTGATGTTCATTGCTGCCTGTTTATATTTGGGTTTTTCGTGTGTCATTAGTTTTGTCACCCAGCAGCTGGGACCTTGCAGGTGAGAAAATGCCCTCAGATTTGGAAAAACCACTGAACCATGTTGTACCTTAAAAGTCTGGAATCTGGCATTGTGCATGTTTAATCAGATTTCATTCACATCTGTGCTCTGTAATTCAGCATGTTTGGGGAATGTATTGTACTCTGTCACTTCTTATTGATAGGGGGTAAGTAGAAACTGCATCTCTCCCTTAGTTTCCTATGCTCCTTCAGCTTCAAGCTAAAGGAAGGGTAAAAAGGCCCAAAAGTTGATAATACTCATCGTACGCTGTAGTTCTTAACATACTGATATTTTGTTCTGAGCTAACGTAATCATTTCGCATTCAGTTCCTGTGTAAAGCAATCTTAGTCCAAAGAACATAGTCAAGACTAAAATGAATATTTAAAATTGGGGTCTGGGAGAATGTCAGTCTTATAAAAAAAAAATGGGGTAGGGAGAAAGGTTATCCTGGTTATTTAGTAGGAAAGGTTACTTAGTAGGTTAGTTAGCAGGTCAATGCAAAGTATAAAGACCAGAGTGTAGGGGTGGGGACAGAACCATAAAGGCAGGTGGGGAGAAGGAAGTATCAGAGGAATTAATGGAAATAATGTATCCGTGCTCTGGCATTTTGTAGATGTCGGTACTGAATGCACGAAGAGGCCAGCAGGAATGTTCAGGGCTAGTCCTGCCCCCTTGATGTCACTTTGCATGCACTGGCCACACACTGGGCAATGTGTTGGCATCCGTCTGAAGTTGGGTGCACTTCTGCATATGTAAGGTTTCCTCTTTCTATGCACATAGATGCTCTCCCCCCCCCCCCCACTTCAGACTGACCTTGATCACATCTCCACTGCATGGTGGCATTGAGGGACAGAGCTACCATTCCTGCTGGCCTCCTCATGTATTCCTGCTGGCCTCATGTATTTATCTTTTTTTTGTTTTCATTCCAAATGGTTGTTATAAGAAGAACAATAACATTCAGTTGCAATACAGTCATTATAGCTTCATTACAATTGGACGTTATAAGAACCTGATAACATTAAGAATTGGTGCCTGATGTTTTTTTTCCCCCAGGCACTGACTTGATTTTATTGACCTATAAGCTTCCCTGGGAGTTTTTTTCAGCTTGGAGAGCAGGGAATACTACTACTGCTAATAATAAACATGCTAACAAATAGAGTGTTGGTACAATCTGGTTGGTCCCCCCCCCCCAATACCAGTGGACTGAAATTCAATGGAAACTCCTTTAGATGGTAGTGACATTCAAAAGAATTATAATAATGATTTCACTATTCAATTAACCTCCTTTAAAGCATTGTGCTAGTGATTGTGGGTCATTTCAATGAGGAAGAAATTGGCATACAAAGGGCAGAGGGAAAATGTGAAGTCACAATGGCATGAGTTGCAAATTTAATCAGAAGGGCTCTGATAAAGGTACTTCAAAGTTCTGTGCCAAGAAAAAAAGGCCAGCCATTAGCATAATTATGATCCCCCCCCAGATGAGAAACTTGGAGATTGGCAGTGCCTTTGAGAAATAGTCAAGTATTACTGACTTGTGGGTTTTTAAATAACTCTGCTGAATAAAGCAGAGGATTGTCTGTGTGTTTTTTCCACCACCCATCAAATTCAGAAGCTCTGGTATTATTGCCAGATAAACAAGATTTACATATCTGAAATTTGCACAGGTCCAGATGATAGCTAACTTCATACAAGATGTACTATGTAAAGGCAAAGGGCATGAGAACCACCACCTGCAGGAGAGGAGTCTGCCTGCCTGCCTGCTTGCCTGCCTCCTGGCCTCGCTGCTGACACCACCACCACCACCCTCCTGAGGACTTCAGCCTGGCAGACTGCCACTCCCTGCAGGCCCAGGCCCCCAGGTACTGAGCCAGCTGCTGTGGACTGCTCCATCTGTCCCTCTACCTTCCTGGGAGGGATATATAAGCTGGCTGGCTGAGGGGGCCTGGGAGAACCACCACCTGCAGGAGAGGGAGGCCTACTGCCAGGGGAGGAGAGGGTGCTGCCTGTTGCCTGCAGGATGTGCCTGGGAGGGAGGATACAGGGCCAAGTGGGGGGATCTGAGGGGGCCCCAATCGGTGTAGTGATGAGTAGAGGGAGATATGACGTTGTGAGGAGGACTTGCCAGGCAAGGGGAACACGGCCCAGACAGTTAATGCCTGTGCCTTGTTCCGGTCCCCCTCACATCCACAGGTCTGTTGGTTGCCCTATCAGGGTCTCCGGATGCTGCTTTTAAATGCCAGATCTGTGCAAAATCAGACCTCCCTCATCCATGATCTAATAGCGGATGAGGCAGCCGATCTGGCTTGCATTACTGAGACCTGGGTGGGAGAGCAGGGAGGAGTTAGTCTCTCCCAGTTATGCCCACTGGGGTACTTGGTTCAGCATCAGGGTAGACTTGAGGGCCGGGGAGGGGGGGTTGCTGTGGTCTATAGGAATTCCATCTCCCTCTGCAGGCTCCCTGTCCATGTGACTACTGGTCTGGAGTGTTTGCACCTTGTGTTGGGCCAACGGGACAGATTAGGGATTCTGTTGGTGTACCGGCCACCCCACTGCTCAACAGACTCCCTAGGTGAGCTGACAGAGGTGGTCTCGGGTGCACTGTTGAGGTCCCCCAGACTGTTGTTTCTGGGGGATGTCAACATTCATGCCAAGGGCGCTTTATCTGGATCGGCTCAGGATTTCATGGTTTCCATGACAACCATGGGACTGTCCCAACATGTCACTGGACCGACGCATGTAGCAGGGCACATTCTAGACCTGATTTTTTCCATTGGACATGGAGATGGGGATCTGAAAGTGGGGGACTTTACATCAACCCCTCTGTCATGGTCAGATCACCACCTGCTGAGGTTTAGACTTACAGCAGCTTTTCCCCTCTGCAAGGGTGGGGGACCAATTAAGATGGTCCGCCCCTGGAGGCTAATGGATCCGGATGGTTTCCAGAGGGCTCTGGGGAGTTTTCTGGCTGATAGGGCTGGCTCTCATGTCGAAACCCTGGTTGATCTGTGGAATGCAGAAATGACCCGGGCGGTTGACACGATTGCTCCTGAGCGCCCTCTCCTGTGTAGAGCTTGTACAGCTCCGTGGTATACTCCAGAGCTGAGAGTGATGAAACAAAATAGGAGACAGCTCCTAGTGGATGCAATGAAACACTGGTAAGTGCCTATGGTAAGCTATATTCAGGGGCAGTGAGGGCAGCAAAAAAACAATACTTTGCTGCCACTATTAAATCATCAATCTGCCACCCAGCGGAGTTTTCAGAGTTGTCCGAGGGCTTCTACATGCTGGCCCCAAGGACATGATAGAACCATCTGAGGCCCACTGTAATATATTTGCTAGGCACTTCCAGGATAAAATCTTTGGCATCCACCAGGACTTAGACTCCAGTGTTATAGCAGGTGAATCTAGTGAGGTATCCAGAGCACAGGTTTGTCCTGTTTTCTTGGATGAGTTTCAGTTGGTACAGCTTGATGTCGTGGACAAGGTGCTTGGACATGTTCGTGCAGCCATCTCTGTATTGGGTCCTTGCCCTTCTTGGCTTATAAAAGCTAGCAGGGATAGAACAGCCGGCTTGGCCAGGGAAGTGATTAATGCCTCTCTACGAGAGGGAGTGATCCCAGATCTCCTGAAAGAGGCAGTAGTGAGACCACTCCTGAAGAAAGCTTCCCTGGACCCAGAAAATCTTAATAACTTTAGGCTGGTGGCAAATGTTCCGTTCCTGGGCAAGGTCCTTGGGTGGTTGCTGGCCAGCTCCAGACACTCTTGGATGAGACTGATTATCTGGATCCATTTCAGTCGGGTTTCAGGCCTGGTGTTGGTACGGAAACAGCCTTGGTCGCCCTGTATGATGACCTATGTCGGGAGAGGGACGGGGGAGTGTGACTCTGTTGATTTCCTTGATCTCTCAGCGGCTTTCGATACCATCGACCATGGTATCCTTCTGGGACAACTGGCAGAGTTGGGAGTGGGAGGCACTGCATTGCAGTGGTTCCGCTCCTACTTGGCAGGTTGGCTCCAGAAGGTGGTGCTTGGGGAACATTGCTCGGCCCCGTGGATTCTCCAGTATGGGGTTCCACAGGGGTCAGTTTTGTCCCCCATGCTGTTCAACATCTACATGAAATCGTTGGGTGCAGTCATCCGGAGTTTTGGAGTGTGTTGTCATCAGTACGCTGATGACACGCAACTCTACTTCTCCTTTTCATCTTCATCAGGTGAGGCTGTGGATGTGTTGAACCGGTGCTTGGCTGCGACAATGGACTGGATGAGAGCTAATAAACTGAAACTTAATCCAGACAAGACTGAGATGCTGTTGGTGGGGGTTTCCTCTTACCGGATGGAGGGTGTTCAACCTGTTCTGGATGGGGTTTCACTCCCCCTGAAGGAGCGGGTTCGTAGCTTGGGGGTTCTCCTAGAACCATCTCTGTCACTTGAGGCTCAGGTAGCCTCGGTGGCACAGAGTGCCTTCTACCAACTTCGGTTGGTGGCCCAGCTACACCCCTATCTGGGCAGGGATAACCTGGCTTCAGTTGTCCATGCTCTGGTAACCTCCAAGTTAGATTGCTGCAATGCGCTCTACGTGGGGCTGCCTTTGAAGATGGTTTGGAAGCTGCAGCTTGTGCAGAATGCAGCGGCCAGATTGGTAACAGGGACCAGACAGTTCGAACATATAAGACCGATTCAGGCCCGCTTGCATTGGATGCCTGAAGGTTTCCGAGCCCGATTCAAGGTGCTGGTTTTAACCTATAAAGCCTTACACGGTTTGGGACCACAATACCTGATGGAACGTCTTTCCCAACATGAACCTACCCGTTCACTACGCTCAACATCAAAGGTCCTCCTCCAGGTGCCTACTCCAAGGGAAGCTCGGAGGACAGCAACAAGGGAGAGGGCCTTCTCTGTGGTGGCCCCTCAATTATGGAATGATCTCCCCGATGGGGCCTGCCTGGCGCCAACACTGTTATCTTTTTGGTGCCGGGTCAAAAATTTTCTTTTCTCCCAGGCATTTTAACAGCTCAAGTTGAGGTTTGATTGACATTGTGGCCAGGCTTAACTGTTAAAATGTTTTTAAGTGTTTTAATGACAGCTGTTTTATGTTTGTGGTTTTAAATTTTGTATATTGTGTTTTTAATGCTCAATCTTTTTAATTTTTGTAAACCACCCAGAGAGCTTCGGCTATGGGGCGGTATATAAGTGTAAATAATAATAATAATAATAATAATAATAATAATAATGATTCAACCAAAGTTAAACATCAGTTAATTCCCATTGATTTCAGCAACAGAATGAAGCATATGCTTACACTTCCCAGTAAAGTCAACAGGAACTGGAATAACTTAACTTTGATTAAGGATATTTGGTTGGTGTAAATCAGGGTTTCAACTATCTCAGCCCCACCCAGCATAGCCAATGGTCAAGGATGTTGTAGTCTTACAACATCTGCAAGGACACAGGTCCTCCGCTCTTGGTGTCAATGATTGCAGTGGTAGTACAATCAGCCATGTATATCTCTTAAAGCCTTTTAACTACATATTTACAGAACATAAACAGTGAAAGGGGCATTCGCATGACATGCTAGCCTATGATGGGTGACTAGCCATACACTGTGGGTTTTGCGAATGACCCAACATGTGTGTTTAGTGCACTAGCCAGATGATTGGACAAACAACCCACAGTGTGTGCCTTGTTTGCCCCCCTTGTACCCCCCTGCCTCCCCCTCAGTCCTCTACCCAGTATCCCAGGGAACCAAATGGCAGACCCATCTTTTCTTCCGCCAGTTCCTCCTTCCCAGTTTCAATTGTGACCTTGATCGTAGTCAGAGCCTTAAAAAAAAAAATGCGCAAAAACAGAACTAGGAAATTTTTTCACACTTCCTCAGGGTTGCTGCTGTTGCTGCTTTTTTTAAAAAAATCTTCGGTTTTCTGCAGATGCACATGTGGGAAATTAGCTTGCCCCCCTGCATACATATCCCTGTATGTTGCACTTGTAGTATGTACAGATAGTAGTAATGGTAACAACAACAACCAAGAAGAGTATTTATTCATTTGTTGATACTAAGAAATAAGAACTTTCTTTACATGGTAAAGACTTCTGAGAGGCAAGCTGAGCAAACATCAGGATCTATATATGTTTGTTTCTTGTATTCTCTCCCCCCCCCCTGGAATTTCCAGCATGGAAATTTAATATGAACATTTGCTTGTCAGGTTTCTGTCCCATGTAACCAGTAGTGCAATCCAATGCATGTTTACTCAGAAGTAAAGCCCACTGAATCTGCTGGAGCTTACTCCCAGGTAACTCTGTACATGATTGCAAGAAGATCACGAGGATTTGTTTGCTTAATTCATCAGGGTTATATTAAAATTGTAATCTGCACTATCTCATGCTAACAAAGACGGATAAGCAAACAGGTTGTACATTGTTTTGGCATATAAAGTAAAGATAATTAGCCCACGCGTCTTATCAAAGAGCTCTCTTCTTTATACAGGCCTCAGGTCAGTGTCAATAAAAACAGTGGCTGGAGCTTGCAAATCAGAATTCTTCTTAATCCTTAATTGAGATAACCTTTTTAGTTACGGCCTTTAATATAGAGAAGTCCTCCCACAGAAGCTACTTTCAGATTAGAGCTGGTCTCTCTTACTGGACTTAATTTCCTGTTCATAAAATAATTGCATTCTACACACAGTCTTTGTCCCTTCTGTTTCTCCATACTGCAGTGCTTGCCGTCAGTCCTCATCCTGCCAGTCTCAATTTATTATGAGAAACTGTTTTACCAGACTTTTTAATGTGATGATAGATGTGCACACGTAATCGGTTATTTCTGTCTTCAGCCCCATGCATTCAGTGCTATGGGTTAGGCATAGTAATTTTCCACCATGTTCACATTTTAAGGCTAACTTACCCAATTTTGCACATTTCTCTGACTTTCCAATGGAGTTCTCCAATCAAACACATGTGTACAAAATGTGCACATTAAGGAAATTAATGTTAAAAATGCATTATATTGGTAAAATTGCTTGCAAAACACGTGTATATTTTGAAACAAGCATACAAAATACATACAATAGGAGAAACGTGCGAACAAATGCTTATGAATTTTCAGGCAAACTTTAAAAATACCTTATAATCCACCCCGCACACTCAGGTCCTCTGGGAAGAATTTACTCCAATCTGCCAGAACCAGGCTGACGAGTGTTACCCAGAGGACCTTCCCTTCTGCCGCTCCCAGACTGTGGAATGCCTACCAGAGGAGATTCAACAAATTAGCAGTCTTCTTGATTTTAAGAGAGCCGTGAAGACTGATCTCTTCTGGCAGGCCTACCCAGTTGAATTTTAAGATGTTTTTAATAATGTATTGGTTTTTATTTGTTTTTAATGTTTTATCTATTTTATGGTCCTTGTATTTATATTCATTGTTGTTCCTTGCCTTGATCTTGAGGGAGAGGCGGGTTAGAAATAAATAAATTTATTATTATTTATTCATTATTATTATTATTATTATTATTAAAGTTCAGGATGAACCCAACTTAATAACATAAGAATTCTTGAAGTTTGAGGTGAACTGCTCTTAAAATTGAGGAAATGAAAAACTGTTAGAAACCAAAATTGACAGATTCATTTATCCCTAGTTGTGGGTTCAAATCAGTGGTAGGTTGAATTCATAATTAGTTGTAGTTTGAAATATAAGCTGCCTCAGTTGGAAAAAATCAGAGCCTGTTTTAAGCCAGGACCAGATCCCTTGAACTCTGAGTTTGACTCGAAATGGGTTTCAGTCTTGTGATTAGCCAGTCATCCCTGCCAGTCTTTCACTACCCCCTTCCACAAGAAAGACCTTACTGTAGCTTTGAGAATGGTGAACAGAATGGTGGCAGAGATTGGTCTCTAGAAACAGGAGAGGCTTTACTGACTCCCTTAGCAGAAATTAAGCTTCTGAGCATGCTTAGGAGTTTCATTTCCTATTGGGATGTATAATTTCCACTATCTTCTGGTGAATGGCAAGATGAAGAAAGACAGCAAGAGGTGTCAAGTGTTGGAATATGGAGAAGGGGTGAAAATTGGTTCCATGCAGCTATGAATACTCTGAATCCTTAAATGGAACTTCCACTACATGACAAACAGCCTTTGAAATCAATGGGAGGGGCAAATGGAGGTATACCAAATATTTTCTGATGTTCAGTATTTACTTTTGAAGTAATACATTTTATTCAGCCAGAGAAACCCACCAACCCCAAAATGAAACCCAATAAATTTAAGTCCTTGGGAGACACATTTGTAGAGATGGGATACCATAGAGACATGCAGGCTGGTAAATTTTTCTTCTGTTCCACTTTAGAATAAAGCTAATCATTATTCCTTACTTCAGTCATTCCCAGTTAATTTTAGCAGGGAAATATTCAAACATCACACAAATATATAAACTGCTAATCACATTCCAGTTGCAAGCTTCCTGCTTAATAAAAAAGAGGTTAGCTTTATAATCTGTCGGTAATGAAATATGGATGCCCAGTTAATCCTCCCTCTTCCCTTGGCAGAGGAGGACATATCTGTTTTTAATAGGAAGGCACTTTCACACCAGCTACGCTTAAACTAGCAGAAGTATAAACTATTTATTTTCTTTTTCAGTCATGTGCCTTTATCCGGTGGTTGTGAATTTTAAGGTGGTATACTATGCTTTTCTAAGAGCAACCATTTCCCCTTACTAAAAGCTGCATTTTAAAGTGCTCTTATTTTGATCCTGTTTGTTTGTTTCTTAAAATTTCAGTAAATTAAAATGGGTCAAAGGGAAGGAACTGTTTGTGGTCACAAATTATTACTTATTTTCATCCCACTGGAGGCTTCTTGCTGTTTGGATCATGCACCTTTAAGCAGGCAGGCAAAACAGAGGAACTGAAAACTCTGTTGACAGGTAAATGTGAATCATCTTGCTTCATTCAAAGAAAAATAATCAAGCTCCTTTCAGCTAATGTAAAATGTAAAATGATTGCCTGTCGAAAGGGGAGGGGCTCTTATCAGCATCTCTTCTGTACAAAATGATTCCCATTTTCTAACGGGAGAAACAAACGCAGAAGCTTAACTTGCCATTTGACTGCAGTCTCTGATATTTATTAACAGTTGATTTCCTGTAGCTGCTGCTGTTCTTATTCCTCCACTCCCTTCCCCCAGTCAATTATTTCCTTGAAGAGTACATCTGTCCTCCTTTTCATTACCATTCCCTTAAAGGAGTTTATTATTTCATTATTGGTTTTGAAGAGGCATACATAACAAGGAGTGCAGCCTCTTTTCCACACATAGTAGTGCCCCCATCCCCCCGCAGCCGCCTTTTAGTCTTTTTGTCAAACCCCATGCAATTGGGTCTTTTGTAGCAGCTGCACGGAAATGCAGCAAGTATGACTGGTTTAAGGAGAAGATTTTAGCATTCACATAATGGTGGCTGGACAGACTTCAAAGCCCCATAGACCATTGTGTACCTCAACAAGGAATCTGTTACAAAGCTAGAACTCAGTGGGGCAAGATGCATATTAGCCTAATATCTTGGCAGCAACCACCTCCTGCATCTAAAACCTCAGCTCACGAAAGATCGTCATGTAGGCTGTTGTCCTCCACAGCAGTTGATCCTTTGATAAATATGAAAAGCCACTCTTTGGCATTTCAGATACTTTTGACTGGTAGCATCCTCCGCTCTACCTCCTTGCTGTGGTGCATCTGATTACCTTTGTACAAATCATAATCCTCGCTGCCTGATAGACAGTTAAGTGGGAGTATCATGTCTGTTGTATTCCCCAAACTGTGGCTATTGTAGATCTGAAGAAAAGCTTAGTCACTAATGCATCCACAGTGCTTAGATCAAAAGCTTGTGCCCACAGTAGGAGTGGGAGTGGTGCCGGGGATAAGGGAGCTAACACAACAGTTTGGGGTGAATAAGCAGGTCACAACTTTATTAACCAGCCCACAACTTTATGAACTACACTTCCTGTTGGTTTTGGCATAAGGGTTCAGGGACATAGGCCTTAAGGTACTATGCCCAAACTGCTGGGGAAACCTTGGAGAAAGAGTGGTAACAAGCAAATATGTGTGGGGCTTGATGATCTTCAGTTGTGGCAGAACCCTACTCCAGTTGTTGGACTGTTTTAGAGTGCCCAAACCCACCAGGCCTCATAAGGTGCTGCCCTTTCAGTATATTCAGAGAAGTCCTAACCCATTCTAACCCAGGCTGAGCCCCTGTCTGAAGTTACTTGTTCACCAATAAGATGCATATCATGCTGCCATCTACCAAAACAAGCCTGGAGCTGAAGACTGGAAAGATGGCAAGTGGTAAACTGATGATGAACAATTTAGGGCCACCTCTCTCTCTCTCTCTCTCTCTCTCTCTCTCTCTTTCTCTCTCCCCCTCTCCCCCCCTTTTTAGAGCAACCTACCTAAACCTGCCTCCACAATTGATTGGATTGCAACTTCTATCATTGCTGGCCAGCATGGCCATGCCAGCTAGGAATGATAGGAGTTGCATTTCAGCATAGCTGGAGAACACCAGCTTGGCCTAGAATAACTTCTTTTCCAGAATTAGGATAGAACATGCCCTTCCGTTTTAAAAAAATGTGTTAAGATGTTTTCTGCTGTCTTTCATCTTGGTTACTACTTTGGGTTTATTCTGTTTTAAACTTATGGTTTTATATTGTGTTTTGCAATGTTATTTTATTTTATGGTTTTAAGCATTGTCTTGTAAACCATCCAGAGAGCTTTGGCTAATAGGTGATATAGAAATAAAATATAATCAATCAATCAATCAATATGCAGTCTGCCAATGAATTACAAAACAGCTGCAGCACATAAAACAGACTATCTTGAACCAAATGAGGAGACAACTAATTAGTCTTGAATATATATTGAAGACAGTTCTACAGTTGTGTGTATATTCAACATTATGGGGTTAATAATAGTACAATATTGCAAGGGATTTTGCCCTAAAATACTGCTCTTGACTAGTGATCACTCCCCACTTTTATTGCTGTGCAGGATTGAAGACTCACACACTATTGCTCCAACCACTGTACCTTACTCCCTTCAGTAGAACTGAAAGAGTCTTCCCGGTTCCTATTAAATTCTATTTTGTGGGCTGTTTGGAGGGCTGGTGCAGTGTATGTGTGTGTATGAATCTCCTGAGAAATCAGAGTGTGAGGAGAGTCCTCCTTATGTGCCAGTTTCCCAGCAGAATGGGGGGGGGGGGGGTCACATCACCTACTTATCCCATCAGATTCACACACACATAGGGTGACCATGAGAAAAGGAGGACAGAGTTATGTATCTTTAACAGTTGTATAGAAAAGGGAATTTCAGCAGGTGTCATCTGTATGCATGCAACACCTGGTGAAATTCCCTCTTCATCACAACAGTTAAAGTTGCAGGAGCTATACTAGAGTGACCAGGTCCAAAAGAGGGCAGGGCTCCTGCAGTTTTAACTGTTGTGATGAAAAGGGAATTTCACCAGGTGCTGCATGCATACAATTGACACCTGCTGAAATTCCCATTTCTATACAACTGTTAAAAGACACAGAAGCCCTGTCCTCCTTTCCATATAGTCACCCTACACACACACACACACATCGCTCTGCCAAACAATATCATTTTCCCTTTCTCCTTCTGAGCCACTAATAAGATGAGATAAATGGTAGTTCTTTTTTCCCCTCTCAATATTCTAAATCAGTTGTGATGGGAGAGGGAGAGAGAAAGGGAGCTACTGAGCATGCCCAGGCTTATTGTTAGTCCCACTGACTATCATTGCATGCGAAAACCTTATTTTAAAGACTAAATGAAATGACTAATTCCAAAAAAAGAATAGAAAGCCATTATTGTTTCTGGTAAAAACTTTCTGGTTTCTTTAGAAATTGTGATTACAAATAGGTCATCAACATTTTTTTTTCAAACCGCTCTCTTTCTTCCTCAAAATTTTGCCAACATTTTGTCCTGAAACTGTCATCTTTTTGGCACCAGGTGAAGACTTTTCTCTTCTTCCAGGCATTTAACAGCATTGTTGAGCTTTTTAACTGACTCCTGGACAGTTTTAAATGATCTGTAGTTTGTTTTTAGACTCTTATGGTTTTAATTTTTGTATATTAGTTTTTAAATGTTCAATGTTTTTAATTTTTGTAAACAGCTCAGAGAGCTTTGGCTATGGGGCAGTATATAATTGCAATAAAAAAAAAAAAAAATTTCAAGTTATGTACACTGAACACTTTTTTCTGGTACCTGAAAATTACTGAATGATTGATCAAACTGTTTCAGTTGTATAAATATTAGAACAACCCACCCCAGAACATCATTTAACGTGGTGGAATGCTCAATTTGCTGATGGGCCTTAACATAATTGTCATTTCTGTGACTGTTATAATAGTGTGTTCTTGTGACTACTGTTTGCAAGCAGTTTTAGCTTTGTCTGCTGACAGTGGATCAGTAGCAGCAGGGCATTTTTCTAAAATTAATGTACACCTTAAACAAAACTTTTCAATGTCCTCTCGGTAGAATTTGTCCTGAGTTATTTGGTCAAAATCTCTGAGGGAAAGAAACCAATAGTTAAATAGAGTAGTTCCAGAGAATATTTGTATTACTTGTGTGCTTCATTGTATCCTAGTCTATTAACGCAAAAGGTTTTTTTAAAAGTAAGCCAGTAGTCAATCACTAATAGTTGCCAGTGTAGTGTTGTAAACAGAACTCTTTTTGTTCTTATTGAGAACTATCATAACAAAGAACGATTGAGGAAAGGAGGTTGTTATGTGATGTGCTCTCATTAGACCTGTGTACAATCTTGCACACATTCTAATGAGACCTGCACACTCACTTATAAGGAATCTTTAGACATTGGCAATAGAGCGTCTGTGGCTAAGTAAGGTGATTCTTACCCAAAGAAATCCACACTATTGAAGAGGATGACACCACAATGGCACATTTATTGAGGTATAAACAGATTCAAATGCACAAGCTAGTTTTGGGGAAATTAGCTGAGCAAATGGAGGCTTAAAAGTAGTTTCAAGACTGTGAAAGGAGTCCTCTTGAGACTTAGAGCATACACACACAGATAGCAGGGGAAAGAAGGGAGAGAATCTCTAAAAGCAATATACCTTTCCCTGGACTGAAGCCCTTTCCTGAAAGCAGCAACTAGCGTGCGTTGCAGCTCCTGGTCTCAGTGAAGAGGAAGGAAGGAGCAGGAGCCTTTCCTCTGGGAGGAGAGACTTAGCAATTTCAGCAGCATGGCCCCATGCTTCACAGAAGTGGGTGGGTCAGGCCTCTGACTTTCAAAAACTGATATGGTGACCAGATCGCCAGGGGTTTCCCAGTCCTAACCGAGAAAACTGGGGCGATCCAGGCCGATCAGGCTCCGGGGGCAAACCTCCGGGGAAACGGTTGGCTCAATCTGGAGCCCTACACCATCTTTTAGAGCGGGGCATCAGGCTGCCCAAGGAGCAAAAAGCTTCCACCACAGCGCTTGCTCGCTCCCCCTCCTCCCTGTTCAAAGCACCACCGCGCCAAGTCCCTCGCGAGCGACACCCGCCTGGGCTCATGTCGCTTGTCGCTCGCGCTGCTGCTGCTGCTGCTGCTCCGCATCGCCTCGCAGGAAGACGTGAGGGCACCCAGTTCAGGTGTCCTGTCGTCGTCCCCCCCAAACTAGCCCTGGAGCCGGTGCGCTTGGGGCGGCGCCGAGGAAACTTCCTCCTGGGTGGGCAAGGCAGGCAGGCGCCCCTCCTTGGCGCACTTACTCCAGCCTCTCCCCCGGGCGATCCGGGTCTTCTTCTAGGCCAGCGCGACCGCGCAGGACTAGAAACTGCTCAGCTCGGCCTGGAGGAAGGGCTGGAAGTTGCAGCCTGCACGGTTGCGCTGGCCTAGAAGAATCCCCGGATCGCCGGGGGAGGGGCTGGAGGAAGTGTGCCAAGGAGGGGCACCTGCCTGCCTGCCTGCCTGCCTCGCCTGCCCAGGAGGAAGTTTCCTCGGCGCTGCCCCAAGCGCGCCAGCTCCAGGACTGGTTTGGGGGGGACGCTGACGGGACACCTGAGCTGGGCACCCTCACTTCCTCCTGCGAGGCGACGCGGAGCAGCGGCGGCGCCAGCAAGAGGGGGAGCGAGCGAGCGCTGTGGTGGAAGCTTTTTGCTCCTTGGGCAGCCTGATGCCCCACTCTAAAAGATGGTGTAGGGCTCCAGATACCATCATCCCCAAGGATGGTGGGGGTTGTAGTCCAACACCAACTGGGGTGGGTTGGGCATGTTGCTGGGGATGATGGGACTTGAAGTCCCAACACAATCTCGGGGGTGCTGCACGCCCCCTTTGGGTGGCCATTTTGGACCTGGATTTTGGTTTCCAAAATCTGGTTACCCTATTATACAATCTAGAGAAAAGCAGTAACATCACTGCTCATAAGCATTGGAAGTGATGTTACTTGCCATGGGGGAAACAAATAACAAAAGAGGGTATTTGGGGATGAAGGCTGTACTTGCCAGAAACATTTTAACAAAAGGTGACTATAGATACTAATGACTGTCTTAAAGGCTGGAGTTCAACAATAGGACCACATTAGCATGTGCAGGACCAGGTGCAGGACCAGATATCACTTTTGCCATCCAGCATTCTTATTCTGCTCAATTTTACTCCCACCTTTGCTTCTGGGGAATGCATTTTAGGAGGACTATTAGGAACTGAATTGCCTGACCTCACCTTACGTGATGGCTCTTAGCCCCATTCCTGTGCCTTTGTGGAGAATGAACACGCCTTGGCTTTTGGCTGCTTCAAAATGGAGTCAGTACTGCTCACTTACAAGAGAGCTACTTTGTAACAAGGTCTCTCTCTACCCTTCTCTACCTCATCTCTATTTCAATGCACATTTGCATATTTTCTTGGTAGGAGACATTATTCTTGTCATTTGCTGCATTGGTGTTGACATGAGGTATGCACTGATTAGTTGCATACAGGATGGGCCTGTATTTGTGAGAACATGATTACTTAGGAAAATCTGTGTGTACTTGTGCTACATATAAAGCATATATACTCATATAAGCACATGTTGAACAACAGATCCATCCAAATCATCCTCTTAGTGAATTGTAAGGAAGTATAATATGTCTGCATGGTTTCACTGTTGCTGAGCCTCATTTGTGCTGGAATAGAGTATAAATATATTTGCATACCAAGTGTGCGACATGTGGAAGGGGAACTCCTCAATAACCTCTACGGAATTATACTGTTAAGCATTATTTACATGCATGCCAGCATAAAGGCTCATATATCCTACCAGATGAGCATCCAGATAACTAGCAATGCAATGTACTTCAAAACATTAATCATGTTACTCATTAGTATTTACCAATTAGCTCTTATCTGAGGCTGTCTGAAACTTATGAATCATGCCACAGCAGTTGTTTCCCGAGGTTGGAAAAGTGTCTTCCAATGACCTCATACAGGTCAAAAGGGGTTATTCCAGTGAATGGAAAGGGGAGAGGCTGGGATTCATGTATCCTATGGCCTTTCCATCCCCATCCCCGGTAGCACAACCTCTGTTGATGGGCTCAAAGACCTGTCTAGAGGATAAAAGAATAAAAGAGGACAGAGAGGTGAAAATTGCCACTGTTGCTCCTCCCATCCTGCTGCCAGTAGCCTGGCAGGGCACAGGATACTTGGGAGCCTCTGAGATTGGAAGCTTCCATCTAACTGGCAGCAGTCCCATAGGATTGCACCCTAAATTGGCTTACATCCAGGTAGTCTGGCTCAATATGCATGTTTTTGGCCGAGCTGTAAAAATGAACCTTTACCAGTGTTGTGCTCAGTATTGGACTAGATCTAGATATTGAACCTGGTATATGTAGCAGGGCATTGTATTATTTGGAAACAGGCAAGGATTACAATCCTGAAGTCCTGATTTACAGCAAAATACTTTATGTGTCTATTCAGATGTAAGTCCCATAAATCAATGAAGCATATCACTGTAAGTGTGTCTTGGCTTGCAGCCTTATTAGTTTGTCTGTGTAAGTACTGAAGAGCTGTGGTGAAGACCTTAGTGTGAGAACAACACTCTTCTATGAGATCTTTGGCATTGAAGCCAATATTATCGAAAACAATACTTTACAGGAAGTATGATATTTGTAGCTAATGACTCAGATCTGGTAAAGTCTAAATTAATTGGTTTCAGAAGACTGGGGGTCTAGCAGTGTTTTGATGGTTTGATCTAGCGAGCATAAGTTACCTTCAGTGCCAGCAACACCGATAAGGACATCTGTGTGAAGAAGTAAACATCCTGTAACGCCTTAGGTCAAAATGTCTAGATAAAATCTGGGTACATTCCAAAGTGGTGGGTTGGCCAATTAGCCTTAAAATGAGTATCCTATCATTCAGGATGAAGTTGCAAACAGGCCTGTAAGTTACAAGAGCACCAAGTATCCAATTGGCATTTGTGAACAGATTCATATATGTAGTGGAGCTTGGCTTTCCCATATCATAGGCTCTACACTAGATTCCTGATTATCTTCATACGGCACTGATTTCCTCAGTAAACCGGGATGGATCAATTTTCATTTCTCTCAGTGACTCATTTTCAAAGTTTTAAATTCCTTTTGTCCTGTTTCCACTAGTGCTGTGCCAAAAAAATTTGACATTGTTTTTTGACATTGTCTCATTCAATCTGAAAGAAAAGAAATTGTTTTTGAAAATGAATTCATATGAGAAGAAAAATTTGTAACAGGTCTTATGGGTTGGGGTTGGGGTTCTTGAGCTTACTTTACTTAAGAGGAGTTGAGGAGTGTATTCAAGTGTATATAGTCTTTCACTGCACAATCAACTCTCTTAGCTGTAGTCTCCTCAGCTTCCTGCACTTCAGTTAAAACCCAGAGGAAGGCAACTACAATCACAGCTCAGAAAATTAACATTTGGAAGACCTTGCAGAAGGTACTAAATTCTAAAGGATGCCAACTAGAGCTGAGCCAAAAATTTCTCAGCAGACTATTTTCTCAGACGGTCTCAGGTTTTTTTTTTCTTACCCCTATACCCTAGAAATAAAAGGGCATTTTTGCAGCATTTTCTGCATATTATCTTCACCATTTTCTATGTGATTGCCACCTTCCCTCTCTCTTCCAGGAAACATGGTAGATATGGGGCATAGCAAAATGAGGGCCAGGCTGCTGCTTTTGTCATTTGCTTCTTTTAGCAGTGCTAAAAACAAACAAAAAAATTATTAGTGGGGGGGGGGAATAAGAAGCTGTGCTACAACCCCTGCCAATTGTGAGCCCTACCTATGAGAAACTGTTGGAGAATGTCTCCTCACCCTGGAGAAATTCATTGAAATTGCCCCCCTAATTTCTCTGCCCACAAATAGGATAGAGAATTTCAAGAAGCCATCTGTGCACAGCTTTAGTTTCCATGTAGGTTGTCTGGGCTGAGAATTGAAGCCACTGTGCTGCGGTGGTTCCACTCCTATTTGGATGACCGATTCCAGAAGGTGGGATGGAGGTTTATTGCTCTGTGCCATGGCACCTAGGCCATGGAGTTCCACAGGGCTCCATTTTATCCCCGTGCTGTTCAACATTTACATAAAGTTTATCCGGAGATGTGGGCTGAGGTGTCATCAATATGCGGATGACACTCAGCTCTTCCTCTCCTTTTCATCAAACCCAGGTGAGGCAGTGGCTGTTCTGAATCAGTGCCTGGGCATGGCAATGGACTGGATGAGAGCCAACAAACACACTCAATCCAGACACGACGGAGGTACTGCTAGTGGGTGGTTCGTCTGTCCAGCTAGGTGATGTTCAGCCTGTTCTGGAGGGGGATCCCCCTAAAGGATCAGGATCGGATACTCTTGGATCCAGAATTATAACTTCAGACACAGGTGGACTCAGTGGCAAGGAACACCTTTTATCAGCTTAGGCTGATATACCAACTACACCCTTATCTGGACAGAGATAGCCTAGCTACAGTTATCCATGCTCCGATAACCTCTCATCTGAATTACTGCAATGTGTTATATGTGGTGCTGCCTTTGAAACCGTTCTGGAAACTTCAGCTAGGGTAGAAAAATTGTTAACAGGGACTGGCAAACAAGACCATATCATGCCAGTATTCTTCAAGCTTCACTAGCTGCCAGCCCAGGTCTGGGCCCAATTCAAAGTGCTGATATTAACATTCAAAGCCCTAACAGCTTGGGGCCAGGTTATCTTAAGGAACACCTCCTTCCATATGTACCTGCCTGGACCCTAAGATCATCTTCAGGGGTCCTTCTCTGTGAGCCCCTGCCAAAGGAAGTGAGGCAGGTGGCTACCAGGAGGAGGGCCTTCTCTGCTGTGGTACCCCAGCTGTGGAATGAGCTAGAGAGGTTCTCCTGACACCTACGCTATACTCTTTTTGCCACCAGGTGAAGACCTTTTTATTTTCTCAATATTTTAACATTTTACCATCTTACGCTTTTAACTTTGCTGTCTGAAATCTGTATTTTAAAATCTCTGCGTTGTTGCTCGGTTTTATTCTTGTCATTGTTCTGGTTGGACTTTTATATTGTACTTTTATATTGTGTTTTTATATTGTGGTATATGTTTTATACTTTATGGTTTCAATTTTTGTGAACTGCCCAGAGAGCTTTGGCTATTGGGCTGTATAGACATGCATTAAAATAAATAGATAGATGATAGATAGATAGATAGATAGATAGATGTAAGTTTTCAATTTTATTTTAAAGTTTTCATGAAAATGTATACATTTTGTGCATTTCTCCAAATTCATACACCTTTGTATGCATTTTTTTTTGCCTAATATGCACTTTTGTACAAGCAATTTTCCCCTCCAAAATGCATTTTTGCCCATTATTTTCACTAAGGTACAGTTTTTGTGCACACTATTCTCTAATATAAGCCTCTTGCCATGCATTTTTTTAGTTAGAGAACTGCACCACAAAATTCAGGGAAGTGCAAAAAAACAAAGCACAACTGTGTTGCAGTTCAAGTATTGGTTTGGGAAGTGTGGATTAAGTATGTTCACATTAAAATGTGGTCAGAAAAAAAGGAGAAATGGGTTCTCGGAATGTAAATAATTTATTTTCACAAATGTGGGCATAACAAATTTCCTCTCACCCCTACTTCTTGATGCCCACTGAATGTACCTAATTTCATACACACAGAGACACAAAGTAATTGACTTAAACAAAAATCACTAATCTGAAAAATGATTTTAAAATGTCATCAACGATATATGAAAATTGACTCTGGTTTTTAATGAACCAAATTGACCGAATTAAGATTTCTTAAATTAAAATGCTTCCATTTTGTGATAACCTTTTGGATATTGTGTAAAATAAGAAAATGAAGACCCTGTGTATATGTTATGTAAATGTCCAGGCTTGCATTTGTAAAGATGGCATTTCAGGACTCTTATCAGATCTGTTACTTTTATTCTCACCGAAGCACAAATTGTATTTGAAATATGCACTGAAATTTCACACGTCCATTCTCCCTTAGATCCATTAACTCCCAGGAAATTTTCCCAAAGCAGAACTGTCTACAGAGAATTGATTTGGCTTTGTTTCACCTAAGTATTAAAGTCTATAAACTGTGTATTGAGCTTCCCGCCTTCTCAATGAAAAATGCATTTTTTTCTCTGAGGGTTTTAATGAAAAACACACCATCTGACAGTTTTGCTTTTGGAGCTATAAACTAACTGATAGTGTATTGCTTATACACAGTAGGTCATGAGTGAAGCTATTCCATAAACTAATATATATTTGTTGTGCTGTTTTAAGTGATAAGGAAAATATTATAGTATTTTTAGTATTATTCAGTGATTGACGCCTCTAACTGTAGGCACTCAAACAGTATTCTTATTTAGCTTTTAAAGGAATATGCATGCACATGATCTTTGTTTGATGTGATTACATTATTTAATTTTTAAAATTATTGATGCCCACTTAATGTACCTCAATTTCATACGCAAATACACACACACACACACACACACACACACTAATTGATTTAAACAACAATCACTAATTTGAAATAGGATTTTAAAATGTCATCAGGGCCATTGAGAGTATGAGATTAACAACTGAATGCAATGGGGCTTTTACTTCTGAGTAGAAATGCATAGGACAGGAGTATTTGTCTAGCATATCTAGATGATAATGGGGAATTTGGTGCACTTGGCAAAGAAATAAAGATGTCCAATGTCAAGGCATACATGGCCTTCCATTAAGCAGCACAGATAAGTAAGAATTAGTTTAGGGAAGCTTTTGTAACTTTGAGATGGTATTTCTGTGGTGTAAAAATGGTGTAATCGGCACATTCATGTTCTTAATTTGTACCAGTGGAATGGAGAGACCACTAGAACACATATGGAGGTATCTACACTGTAAAATTTCAACCATTAAAAACAAGATCAGGGGAAAGGACCGAAAGTTGGGACTGTTGGGATGACGGTTATGATTAATTTATTTATATAGCACTATCAATTACAGTATGGCAGGTCATAAGAACATAAGAACAGCCATGCTAGATCAGACCAAAGGTCCATCTAGTCCAGCATTTCGTTCATACAGTGGCCAACCAGCTGTTGATGGGAGACCCACAAGCAAGACATGAGTGCAGCAATACCCTCCCATGTTCCTACTCCAAAAGGCTTACAATCTGGATGTAGAATAACTATTTTTTGTTTTGTCATCTATTCTACTTCTGTTATAACAGTATAGACAGCATCATACTCCTCACTTTAGGGTGTTCAGTGGTTTTCATATTTGTTATCTCCTTACAAGAAAACAGAGGTGAACCACAAGCCAAGAAATGAGCCAGGGAGTCAGAACCACTGTTGTTCACTGTTGTTTAACTGGGGAAAAAATATTAATTATGAAGCTTCCACCACTGATATAAAAATATTTTAAAATGAGATCAATTGAAAGCTGGTGCGTATGTGTATGGAAATTGCAAGAGTTAAAATCTCACAGTGAAGTAGCTGATACCAATGGATCTGAAGGATGATTGAATTTAGTTGCTTTTATTAAATTTGTAGGCCTTAGGCAGCTGCAGAATCAAATATATTCTTTCCTCTAGTGCCTTGGGAAACAATGATACTTGTTAACAAGAGAAATGAACTAAGAGTGGGGAAGCAGTCCATAGATTAGAGAACGAAGGGCAGAACCTTTGTTTATGGAATATTATTTGCATATTGGCTTAGTATTCTGTACCTCAAGTCAAAATTTCTTTAATTGCATTTATTTATGTCTCTACCAAATAACAATCTTTTTTCACGTTTTGATAGATGTTGGATGTTTTCCAAATGCAAGCAGTTAGTTTTGTGTTTTGAAGTTTGAAAAATAATAAGAAATATTTAAATGTGTTTCCTTCTAAGATAAAGTATCTCAAAAGTGTTTTAGCAGAAATAAGAACAGGCATTTACTTCAAGTCAGCCGATTAATTTAATAATATCTGGCTTTTCATGAGGTTATCTCAGAGCTACATGCAAATATTATACTGCATCTTTAACTGCACACAGAGGCCGTTTCATGGGTAGATCAAATGCCAGTCAAATGCCACGAGAATGGCTTGAACCAAACGTTAATGTCAGAGTTCAATGTCCTGTCCAAACAGGATGCCCTTCTAATTTTATAGGCATCATGAAGTTTACATAGATGTTTGTCAAACAAAATAGCTGAATTAAAACAACATACCAAAAGAAATGTATTGTTTTATCTATCTGGCTAGCTAGCTATCAGATTTGAAGTTTGCCCTTGAGATACGATTTTACTCATTTTATCCTCACCTCAAACCAGTGAGACAGGCTAGTTGCGGGTGAAGGAGGGGGGAAATAACGAGACAAGACAACTCTATATGGTATAAAATTTGGGCTACATTTATTAATGATCTGCAAAGGGAAACTGGGCGGGCCCTAATCTACGGCAGCCACTAGCTAGGCATTATATTGGGAAAAGCATTCTATGTCTGGAGAGTGGCGTCAGACGGTCGCCACACCCAGGCCATACCCCTTTTGGGGAGGGTAGAACGACCCATGCCACTCACCCCCCCGGGCCGCATAACACCTGTTGGAGTGACGAGAATCGGCCTAACAGGTGGCCTTATCCCCCCACTGGGACCGCGGAACCCTCAGCAGGAGGCCTCAGGTATCACCTGTCACCAAACAACAGTGCCACAGAATGATCACCATCCCTTTCCTCTAAGCATACCCGCCCCTAACTGGTCCAAGGATATCCAGTGTGCCTCATGGTTGCCAAAAACAGGGAAAGAGGCAAGCCACAGTGCTTGTTAGAGAGAGATTAGGGTGAAGAGTCAGATAGGGGAAGTATGTGTTTGGTGTTAATAATGGGTGGGGAAGAATCTGGGCAGGAATTGATTAGCTGCATTGGTTACAGGGAATCAGGGCAGATTAGAATGGAGAGGACAGTGTGGGACCCATGAAAATGTATCAGTTTAACATGGGAACTGCATATATATATATATATATATATATATATATATATAATCTTTAATGAAGGTGTGTGTGTGTGTGTGTGTGTGTGAGAGAGAGAGAATTTCGAGACAATCATGTGGAGAAGGTGAAATTATTCAGAGTTTCAAGTGTAGGGATAACACTTCAATATTGCATTATGAAGTGGTCTGAAGTTATTCTCTCTCTCCCTCTCTCTCTTTGATGTTTTTACTTGAAAAGTAAAACTGCAGCTCAGTTGAGCACCCACTGATATTGCAGCTGCCACCATGCTTTGAAAATGGGGCCACTAAAGCCCCAGGAAAGGTGCTATGTGATGATGCAGTGTCAGTAGCTGGGCTTAGTATAGGGGAAAGTGGCTGCCCAAACAGGCATTAGAAGACCCATTTTCAAAGAATGCAGCACATGCACAGTGGCAGCAGATAGTCAACTAGGCCTTATGGTTTCACTTCTAAAGCAAAATTTTTGAAAGAGAGAGAGAGAGAGAGGGAGAGAAATAGGGATGCACAAATCAGTCAGCCCTGGTCTTGCCAAGATTGCTGGGGTTTTGAACTCAAGCACAGTCTTTTCTCATTCCACACAAGCTCGAAATTTATTTCTTTTTAAATCCATATAAAAATTCATATGTATTTTTTTCAACTGTACCAAAGAATTCCACATTTTTGTGTACATCTTTAAATGTTCACATTTTTGGAGCAAGCACTAAAGCATGTTTGTGTACATTTAGAAAATGTACACATTTTTCTTCGTACATTTTTAAAATGTGCACGTGCTTTTGAACACATTTGGGGGGTGGGGGTTTGCAGAATGCATCGCAAGGTTGGGTCCAGGAGGTGTGAACTGGGTAAACCCATTTTAAAAGAAACAGAGTGCATTTCTCACACATCGTTAAGAAATAAGGCCTCAGATCACCTCTGTGACAGTTCGCTAGAAATCTGGTGGAGGCACCGGAACTTAACCATGGAAGTCCTTTGTTTAACAAAACTTAAACTTTATTAATAACAATGTAACTATTAACTTTTCCTAAATGGTCGCAACTATCAAATAACTGTCCCAATGGTCTCTGCAGAGCTCTGTACGTTGCCCGGGTAAATTGGATGACGCTCCCCACGCACTCTTGCATGTAGCAGGCTGCCCAGTTCCCTGCTCTTTACAGACCTTCTGTCCACCGATGTCTTCTCTTTTCCTCTTTTCCACAATCCTTTAAAATCTTTCTCCTTCTCTTCTTCCTCCACTTATTTTCCTTCTTTCCTCCTCCTTTCTCCCTCTCCACTCTCAACCGACTCCAACTGCCACACCCTTCTTCCGCCCTCCTTCCGTTACCATGACAACGCCCTATAGCTTCAGCTATAGGGCGGTATAAAAATGCAATAAATAAATAAATAAACCATGCCACACCTCATATTACAATTTGCAACAACTACTCCCACTGCCTGAATGTTCACCCACGAAACATCTTTACCCCGTCCCAACCTTTGGAAGAGCTTCTCCATGCCAAGACTCCCCGAATGTGATAAACTTTGGCAGGGCTGAATGTTCAGTGCAGTTCTACCATTTTTAAGCTTTGGAACCTGTCAGCCATAATGCGGAACCATTATGGCTGACCGAAGCATATAAATACGCTATAGTCCCTGCAGTCTTATAAAAAAGTTTTCTTTTTCCATTGAAGACATCTTGTGAAATGTTGTTGTACTCCATAAGAGATTACGCTTTGGCCTTTCGCCAGTTGGTCTAAGCCAGCACTAATATATTTCACAACTGGGAGAAGAGAATCAATTAATCAATACTATAATTTGGAACTGACCGTGACACTAACACTCTCAGCTATTAGATTCACTGACTGACACCATTTAGGATTAATGAGGTAGCAAAAGCAGACAACCTTAGATTCGTTTGAATACTTTTTTGTTCTGGGATCAAACTGCCCACTCTGTTTTGTCATTTTTTAAGTTGTATGTGTCAGTATAAAGTACTAATGTAAGTACAGGGTATTGAAAATTGCAAATTAGTTTAACACTGATTGGAAGCCAACTCTTTTATAGATTTAGATTTGTGTTTGTTTGGAGTAAGCTAATTTAACACACTCGATAGACTGAATGTTATATAACTTAGTGCAGCCTTCCCTGATCTGGTGTCCTCCAGATGTTTTGGACTACAACTCCCAGCATTCCTGACTATTGACCATGTTGGCTAGGGCTGATGGAAACTAAAGTCCAAAATATCTGGAGACACCAAATTGGGGGATTCAGACAGTGCTTTAACATTTATCTGTAAGAAATTCACTCCTGCTTCAACTACCAGTGACAGCAACAAGACAAGGCCTTATCAACTTTGGCACAACCTTCCACAGAGAAAATTGGAATTGATAATGTAAGGCAATGCCATCCCACTTGTAATACAAATGGATGGGAGGTTCCAGCCAAAGTTGCTGAAGTCCTAAAGTTCGTAAAGAAAAAAGCAGAAGCCTTGTACCTGTAGTGTAAGAAAGGAACAATTAATTCTCCGTGACAGGTCTGGCTCAAAGAGGAAATGCCTCCAGGGAACGATGTGCTTGCTCCTGGGTGCATTTTTTATGGAAAAAGATGCCCTTACCCTTACCCATAGGCCAAGAATGGTTCTGCAGAAGTAGGGGACAAGGTGAATATTTGACCCCCCTTAGCAAAATACATTTAGAAATGAGTATTCCAAAATAATAATAATAATAATAATAATAATAATAAAAAGATGCATCATGAAATCCAACACATATTTAAATACATATTTAATTGCAGATTTTAAAAAAAGAAAATGGAGATGAATGCAGAAGCAGAATGAGAATGGGCATATGAAATACACCTGCAATGGAAATAGATTGATTGCAGAAACGTATATATGAATGTTCGGCGGCAAACCCCATTGAGTTCAATCAAGTTTACTCCTGGGTAGGTGGATGTAGGATTGCAGTGTAATTTGTCCATCCATATGGGAATATTGTACTACATTGCTGTGTGAGCATTCACTGTACCAACAACATATGAAGATACATTTTCATAATAATAATAATAATAATAATAACATTTATTTATTACCCACCTCTCCCTCCAGATCTGATTAAATGCATATAAAATGAATACATTACTAAAATCAACCAAATCTTAAAATTCAATTGGGTAGGCCTGCCGGAAGAGATTAGTCTTTATAGCTCTCTTGAATTTTAGAAGACTGCTAAGTTGGCGGATCTCTCCTGGCAAGTCATTCCACAGTCTGGGAGTGGCAGAAGAGAAGGTTCTCTGGGTAACGGTTGTCAGCCTAGTCTTGGCTGACTGTAGTAGATTCTTCCCAAAGGACCTGAGTGCGCAGGGCAGATTGTATGGGAGAAGGCGATCCCGCAGGTACCCTGGACCCAAACCATGTAGGGATTTAAAGGTTATAACCAACACTTTGTACTTCGCCCGGAAACTAATTGGCAGCCAGTGGAGTGATTTTAAAGCTGGTGTTATGTGGTCACCCCTAGGTGTACCGGTGACCAACCTGGCCACCATATTTTGAACTAGTTGACGTTTCTGGACTAAGCACAGAGGTAGCCCTATGTACAGCACATTGCAGAAGTCGAGCCTCAAAGTTACCAGCGCGTGCACTACCATTTTTAGGTCTTCCAGCTCTAGGAAGGGGAGTGATAGTAGGCACTCCTGGCCGTCGCATCTATCTGAGCTGTCATTTGAAGCAACGGATCCAGGAGCACCCCCAAACCCAGGTTGGGGCCTTTGACAGTAAGCACCTCCATCTTGTCTGGATTCAGCTTCAGTTTGTTTTTCCTCATCCAGCCCATTACTGCCTCCAGGAATTCATTCAGAGGAGACACACTATCCTTAGTTGATGCTGTTGTCTAAAAGTTAAAATATGACTTTCCAGAGTTGGGTTATTTGAACACACCCTCTCAAATCAAAAGCTTTCCTGCATTGGTAGCTCCACCTATTCCTAGCTGGGAATGGATTGCCCTGGTGTTATACTTCTGCAGCAAGCTTGCTGAAACTACCATATATTACATCTGGCCCACCAGCTGCTGATATATTCTTGGATCAAGTGTCTGTATTTCAAAGTATTTTTCATTATTAAATCATACTTCAGCATATGCAGTGTTTCGTTTAACAGAGTGGCCCATGAAATCCTGTTGTAGAATTAAGTTTATATATTGGATATTTACTGCATGGTATAAATTCTGGTGTAGAAACAGATGACAGTGTTAGCAGATGGGATATGAGGAAGAGAGTCATGCATTGGGGGCTGTGTTGCCCAAGGGAGATCCTCAAGGATTTTTATTTCAATTTAATTATTCCCTCATTTTATGTCATCTTTTACATGGAAATCAATTGCATTAAAAAAAAATAACTTTTGTACCTGCTAGAAGGCTTCATTCAAATCATGCTCTCCCATCTATCAATTTTATGAACATTTAAAAATGATATTTCTACGCAGCTGAAACTTGAAAAAGAAAAATGCCTTCTAGACAGGTTATTTTCACTTTGGCTGTATGAACTCGATTCTTTAAAAGGAGTGCTAAAGAATTCCTTCTGGTTCTACATTATACATTTTTTTAAAAAAACAACAATCCTTTTAAGAAGGGGGTGTGGAATTCTTGACTGTGTTATCCAGCAGTGTATTCAATTAAATTGTATTCAGGTTAGTTGCATTTACACTGAGGTGGGTATCCCTGTGCGTTGGAGACCATACTTGGAACTTTCCTGAGAGAACATGCATTGTCTTCTGCTTCTTGTTGAACAGTTGAAAGAAAGCACTGTGTTAAGGAAAAGATCTTTGCTTGATCATCGTCGTTGTCATCCTCAGTGTTTCAAAATATTGGTGAAAATATTAATCTGTGAGATAACAACAACAACAATGAGAACTACCAAAAATATATCATAAAAGATAACAGTGTAACAACAGACCTATGCATGAAATGCCATCAAGTCGAAGAAACAATAGACAATATAACAGGAGGATGTAAAATTCTGGCAGGAATGGGCTATACAGACACAATACAGCTGCAAAAATAATTCACCAACAACTGGCCATCGAATTCAACCTTATCAAACAACCTACACCATACTATACATACTCACCCGAAACAATCTTGGAAAATGCACATCATAAGATATACTGGGACAGAACAATTCATATGGACAAGACAATACATTGCAACCGACCAGACATAACGGTCATAGATAAAAAAGAAAAATACACATACCTCATCGACATAGCAATAACAAATGACAAAAATGTTGTTGAATAGGAAGAGGAAAAGAGAAAAAAATATACACCACTGGCTATGGAAGTCAAAGAACTAAGGCAACAGGAAAAGGTCACAGGGATACAGGGATAATCTTAACCTGACCAGACTTCCTGTTCGTGAACTGAATTACATCGAGTGTGTGTACCTGAGTCTGAAGGCCAGGGATAGACTAGGGACTCTGTTAGTGTACTGGCCACCCCGCTGCCTATCAGACTCCCTGGCTGAGCTCACGGAACTGGTCTTGGAGCTGGTGTTGGATTCGCCCAGGCTTTTGGTCCTGGACAATTTCAACATCCCATTCGAGACTGGTTTGTCAGGTGGAGCTCGGGAGTTCATGGCATCCATGACAAACATGGGCCTATCCCAATTGGTCTCTGGACCCACACATTCAGCGGGTCATACCCTCGATGCTGTTTTCATTTCCGAACAGACGGATCTGTGGGCGGAGGTAACGAATACCTCCGTGTTGTCATGGACAGACCATTTTCTGGTTAGGGTTAGTATCACGGCTACCACCCGCCCCTGCAGGGGTGGTGGACCTATTAAGATGGTCCGCCCTCGAAGGCTGATGGATCCTGCTGGATTCCAGAAAGCCTTGGAGGGTTTTATGGCTGGTATCGTCGACGATCCTGTAGAAGCCCTGGTTGATAGATGGAATCAAGACCTAACTAGGGCTGTCGACACGATCGCCCCCAAACGTCCTCTCCGACCCGCTTCTAACAGGGCGCCCTGGTATACGGAAGACCTCAGGGAGTTGAAGCGGAAAGGACGACGACTGGAGCACCGATGGCAGAAAACTCAACTTCTATCCGACAAGACACGGCATAGAGAACATCTTCGTTCCTATGGGGTGGCAATACGTGCAGCGAAGAAAGCTTTCTTCTCTGCGCGCATTGCGTCTGCAAATTCGCGTCCAGCGGAACTGTTCAGGGTGGTGAGGGGTCTAACCCGGGCACCTTCCCCCCTGAATCCGATTTTAGAGCCTTCGGCGGTTCGCTGCGATGCCTTTAATGATCATTTCACAGATAAAATCTCTCGGATAAGAGCCGACTTAGATGCCGTCGTTATAGCAGAGGCTGACGATGGAGTGTCCAGTGACTCCGCGAGTAGAATTATACTGGATCAGTTTCAGTTGGTGAGTACCGAGGACGTGGACAAGCTGCTTGGACGAGTGAGGGGGACGACTTGCCCTCTCGATACCTGTCCTTCATGGCTGGTCATCCAGGGAGGAGATGTGGTTAGATCGCAATTACAATATATTATTAATGCATCTCTCAGGGAGGGGAGCTTTCCATCATGTTTAAAAGAAGCGATGGTACGGCCGCTTCTAAAGAAGCCCTCCCTGGATCCCCTGGACTTTAATAACTACAGACCGGTATCAAACCTTCCATTCTTGGGCAAGGTGATCGAGAGGGCGGTTGCCTTTCAACTCCAGGTAGTCTTGGATGACACTGATTTTCTAGACCCATTTCAAACTGGCTTCAGGGCAGGATACGGAGTTGAGACTGCTATGGTCGCCTTAGCGGATGATCTACGCCTGGGTATTGACAGGGGGAGTGTGTCCCTGTTGGTACTTTTGGACCTCTCAGCGGCATTCGATACCATCGACCATGGTATCCTTCTGGAACGCCTGAGGGGATTGGGAATCGGGGGCACTGTGCTTCAGTGGTTCCGGTCCTACCTCTTGGGCAGGTTCCAGATGGTGATGCTTGAGGATAGCTGCTCTGCAAAGAAGGAGCTGCTGTGTGGCGTACCGCAAGGTGCCATCCTTTCCCCAATGCTGTTTAACATTTATATGAAACCGTTGGGAGAGATCATCCTGAGGCATGGGGCGGGGTGCTATCAGTATGCTGATGACACCCAAATATATTTCTCTATGCCTTCGACAACATCGTCAGCTAAGGATAGTGTGTCTCCTCTGAATGAATGCTTGGAGGCGGTAATGGGCTGGATGAGGAAAAACAAACTGAAGCTGAATCCAGACAAGACGGAGGTGCTCGCTGTCAAAGGCCGCAACCTGGGTTTGGAGGTGTGTCAACCGGTTCTGGATGGGGTTACACTCCCCCTGAAAGACTGTGTTCGCAGCTTGGGGGTGCTCCTGGATCCGTCGCTCCAAATGACAGCCCAGATAGATGCGACGGCCAGGAGTGCCTACTATCAGCTTCGGCTGATACGCCAGCTGCGCCCCTTCCTAGAGTTGGAAGACCTAAAGATGGTAGTGCACGCGCTGGTAACTTCGAGGCTCGACTTCTGCAATGCGCTGAACATAGGGCTACCTTTGTGCCTAGTCCGGAAACTTCAACTAGTTCAAAATATGGCAGCCAGGTTGGTCACCGGTACATCTAGGAGTGACCATATTACGCCAGCTTTAAAATCGCTCCACTGGCTGCCAATTAGTTTCCGGGCGAAGTATAAAGTGTTGGTCATTACCTTTAAAGCCCTACATGGTTTGGGTCCAGGTTACCTGCGGGATCGCCTTCTCCCGTACAATCCGCCCCGCACGCTCAGGTCCTCTGGGAAGAACTTACTGCGGTCGGCCAAGACTAGGCTGACAACTGTTACCCAGAGGACCTTCTCTTCTGCCGCTCCCAGACTGTGGAATGACCTGCCGGAGGAGACTCGTCAACTTAACAGTCTTTTAGAATTTAAGAAAGCTATAAAGACTGTTCTCTTCTGGCAGGCATATCCAGTGTAATTTTTAGAATGTTTTTAGGATGTTTTAGGATGTTTTAATGCAGTTTTAATAATATTTGTCATGTTTTAATTAGTTTTATGTATTTTATCATGTTGTTGTTCCCCGCCTCGATCTAGACGGAGAGGCGGGTAAGAAATAAATCATTATTATTATTATTATTATTATTATCATCATTATTATTATTCCGTTAGTCATATCAGTCACCAGCAGAACATCAAAAAACTATACAGATAACCTTCAGAAACTGGGCCTACCAAAATACATCCACACCAACATCCAGAAAGCAGTCATAATTCAATCATGCTCAATTGTCAGGAAATTCCTGAATCTGTAAAAGATAGCATGACTTCGCAAAGCCTGTCATGTCCGTCTAGAAAAACCGCCATGACCGAGAAACAGAAATAATAATAATAATAATAATAATAATAATAATAATAATAATAGTAATTCAACAAATAACCCTCTGATACACCATTCAGTAACTTTATCAAATTCATCCAGTATGGGAGCTTCGGTCTGCTCTTTAACGATCCCATCGTCATTCAGTCATAAGGTTGGGAAAAAAAACTATGAAGTTAAATCCATCTCCTTCCTTTATGGTAGATTCCTTTAAACAGTTACCTGTAGAGTAATCCAATGTAATTATGTCACAAAGCACATGCAGGCTGATCAAAAGCCAAATTGGAAAACTATTCAGTTGTTTTTCAGCTTTGAGTAGACACGTATTGTGTTGGGCTTAGGAACATACTCTGAACATACTGAACATACTCCTTCAAAGCAATTGTAACTCTAAGATATATTAGCTTTTCCAATTGTCTTTGCAAAAGTCACCTCCACATCATAAAAAATAAACAACATTGCCAGTTCTTGTGTAGATTTTTACAAATTTCATTTAGGGTTTTTAGTGAACACATCCAAGTAAAAATGCCAGAATCAGATTACATCAACTCCCATTACTTACTCGGCAGGGTCAATGCTAGATTTTGAATCCACCAGAGGACAACACTAGCATTTCATCCCATATGTTCAGAGATTGTGTCTTGGTATCAGCACTTACTGTGAAATCAAAACTTAACTGGAGTATTTTCTATGACTATATTTGCAAACCTAACAGTATGAGCACAGTACAAACCTAACAATATTGACTATCTTTCCTTGCTTTGGAAACAAGCAAACTTCTTCAAATATAGAGATGACTAAGTACAAACACTTTGCATTGTGTTTCAAGAAGTCTAAAAGGCTCTTTGGTCCTACAAGGACAGCTCAGTTTCTCTATGCCTGCAGAAGGATGATAACTGAAGGAGGTTTGAAAGAAGGGTTGGTGCTCAGAACTCATCTTAAATTATGTGGGTTCTTGTATTGTTCCTAAATCTTGTTTGGTCAGAGGAAACAGTGGGGTGAAAGAAATATCTTTATACAGTATGGGAAGTGACATTTCTCTCAAACTACTTTCAACTCTCAAAAAGATTGTCATTCTCTAGCCTAACTGGCCATATGAAGCTCACCTCATTCCCAATCACTATGTGAGTCTCATCTTTCACTTGGTATTCACGTCACATGGTCATTGTATGCATGGGGGTGGCAGGCCCTCGCAACAAAATGTTGCAGTGTATCCCTAGTGTGCATGTGTTACCTGAGCCTGTAACTGAAGGGGTTCAAAATATTTTTTAAAATGTATTATTTCTTCGTTTATTTCAGGAGTTCCTCCTCTAACTTGGATCTTACTTCATGTGCATTTTTTTAGTTTAAGATGAATAACATTGCAGGGGTGTTGTACGGTTTCAGCTTCAGACCAAACCCCCGCCAACTCTGCTTCGGTTATTGGACGGTATAGAAATGCAGTAAAGAAAGAAAGAAAGAAAGAAAGAAAGAAAGAAAGAAAGAAAGAATAGTATTGACCTTCAGTATTCAATGTGAACTACGCATAGGGCTATCATAAGCCATTTCTCCTGTCCAAAGCCACTTTCATGCTAGTAAATGGAGAGTGAACTGTGTTTGCTTTGGAATTTATATAAGCAGGTTAAAAGGGAGTGGGGAGAACTGAGATAGAAACAGTAGGATATCTTCTCTTGCTGCTATAACTTTGGGGGCAGTTTGTGGAGGAGGACACACTGGTACCCCTCCCCAGCAATATTAACCAAATTGGTTTCTCCATTGTTTTCTATGGTTTCTCTATTGGTTTCTCACTGGGGACATTTTAAAATAGCTTTTCAGTGTGAACTGGGAAGTTACTTATCCAGGCAATTAGAGGGTTCTTCCTGTATCGTTTTTAGCTCTGCTTCCCATGGCCTGAAAATATCTGAAAATGTAGGCTGAGCTGGGATCACAACCCCTAACATAACATTCACAGGAATAATCACCTAATGAAAAACATCCAGTCCATAGGCGTTACCATGTTACTATCATGCATGAATCATTCCAAAGTGGCAGGACTCTCAAAGCTTCTAATTCTCACCTTGACACTTGTTATGTAATGATACTGCTGGCCAGACCCACGGTCAGGCTTGGCAAAGCTCAGAGACAGAGAGCAGCCAGGGTTCTGGTGCAAATGTATACACAAGGGCCCACAAGCAGAGTACACAGTCAGTCTAAAATGAACCAGTCATCAGTTTATAGGCAAGCCAAGCCAAGCCAAGTTTCTGCTAATGATGAGTTATTCAGATGAATGAATTGATTCAGATGTTAGGAGCATTATAGGGCCTAGTGGGTCTTGTATTGGCCTGTGGAATCAGCTGAGAATATTCAGACTGCAACATCGATTGGCAGCATTCAGGCTGGTGCTGCTGCTCTCAGTTTGCAGGGGATGTAGGGAGCTGGTGGTGCAGGAGGTAAGAGGCTGGGTTCTGACTACTGGGTGTTCTGGTTTCAGACACCCCTGTCCCAGCAGCATCCATCAAGTGTTGTGTCAAAGGGCAGTATCCAAAGCTGGCAGTCCACCAGGAATTACCTCTGGCGGAGCAAGAAGCTAGCACTTCCTAGAACAACCCCGGACACTAACTGAAAGAGACATTGGCTGAATTTGGACGACATATTAGGCAACGGAGGGGGGAAAACAATCATCAGTTGTGTTGCTTATTGTGTCATGTGGGGAATAACACACAACGGGCTTGCACGTTGTTTAGCCTGAAGCCCCGTTGTTTAAAGTGTCGTCCGAATTCAGACCCCACTCTCTCCGTGGACTATTCCATTTGGGCATACAGTTCTGCCGGCCAAAGCATCCAAAAAACCCCGGCCCCTCTATACAGCTGGCAGAACTCACAGTTCATGCTGGGATACGGCTGGGGGGAGGGACGAAGGGGGAGGGAGCAGCCATAGCAACCAAGATGGCCACCAGAACTTTGAGCTGGACAAGCACCGGCGTTGCAACGTGTCGTGTGGAGAGCACCGCCTGCCTAACACACGGTCAGTACAGTATTTACCCCTCTGTTTCCTAATACGTCGTCCAAATTCAGCTATTGTTGGAATGGGGCAGGCCAGCAGAGCTGACAATGTTTTTGAACAGAGGTGGAATAAATATGAGAGGGAAAACTTCAATCCTGAAACTAGAGTAGAGTTGAATATTTCAAAAATTCTTTTTCAACCATGCCTTGGGTATATGGGGATAAAACTACTCTTCTGTCACTCCCAACAATAAGATTTTCATCTGGATTTTTTGGGATCACCTTATTTAAACTTATTTAGCATGGCAGCTGATGGTGTTCCATTCTTTTCTTGCTTTTTTAACTTACAAAAATAAAGCTGTGAAGCTCTCTTCACAGATTGCTACCAGCTGCATTTCCTGAAATGCCTTGGGAGTCCTGTCCGTCACACTGCCTTACATTGCTCCCAAGGCATTCTGGGAAGGGCAGTTGTTGGGAAGCAGTGCCACTGTGAGCAGGGCGAGGCTTTTAAAAACAGTTTTCCAAGCAAGGAAAAGAATGGAACACCTCAGCCATATTGTAAGGTTAAGCAGATAACAAGTATGATGTACTGGTTAGAGTGTTGGACTAGGAGTTGGGAGACCCTGTACTCTTCTGTATCTGGTCACTCTACAAAAGAGGGCAGGGCTCCTGCAGCTTCAGCTGTTGTGATGAAGAGGGAATTTCACTAGGTGCTGCTGCATGCATATAAATGACACCTGCTGAAATCCTCTTTTCTGTACAACTGTTAAAAGATAAAGGATCCCTGTCCTCCTTTCCATATGGTCATCCTATATATGCCGCCCTGAGTCCCTTGGAGGAAAAAAGGCAAGACATGAATGCAATAAATAAAAGAAAAGAAAAATAAAGTGGCAAATTCCCCCCTTCCTGAAAATTCCAGCAAAATCTCTCCTTCTCCCTGAAGAAATCAGAAGAAATTTGCCTCCTATCTTCATAGTGAAATAATATTTCGGGGGTACTGGGTGGGGAGAATTTTGGCCCAGGCTTACTTGAAATTAAACTGTTGACACATTTCATTTATTACATTTCTATAAGACCCCATAGCCAAAGCTCTCTAGGAGGTTTACAAAGACTATAGGTACTGGACTGGATGGCAGTAGATGCATGACCTCATGACTATGTCACGGATGCTTTTAATCTGTGAGGGGGGCATGTGAACCCTCCTGAGAAACCCACTCCAATTTGGGCTAGTGTGCAAAGGGAGGAACTTAACTGTCCAATGAGAGCTTGGCATTGAACTATTTATTACTGAGTAAAATGTGGGGATGGGGTTTGGGCTCAGTGATACTTGAACTGGGGTAGTTCCTTCCTCCAGTTTCCAAAATTCTTCTCCATCACAAGTTTCTATGCACCAAGCGAATCCAATTCTACATAGCAAAACCAGGTGACATTTTCTTACCAATGAAGTATTCTGAGAAAACCTGAAAGGAGAAAATTCTTCCAATTAAAAAATAAATAAAAAAAGCCTGGTTCAGTACCGTCTTTAATTGAGAGTTTTACATTTCTGATTTTATTAAACCATATGTGGAGTATGAATGCCATTTATGTTATTGCTCACTAATTTTCTTGTTGACAGGAATGCTTGTTGAATTTCCAGGATAGCTTTTAAAGTGATAGATTTTGCAAAAGCTCCGGCTACAACCTTAGAATAATATGAATAATTTTAAACTGTGATGAAATGGTTTTCTTATGTTGCTTAATGACAATGTGGCTTATGCCAGTATTCCAAGTTTCCATTAAGGGATATTTTAAATCACTTCAATAAATCTTCAGATGATTTTCAGATATCACTTAATGCCTTCCAGTTGACATAACAAATGAACCATTTCAGATTTCATTGAAAGCTCTTTAGTACGTGTCAGCATTCTTTCCTGGAATACTCTCAAAATGTGACAAATTGCAGTAAGTCATACTGAGGTTCCCTTACACCATGCCTACTATGAAGTATTATTCACTGCTTTGTGAATCACTTAGATTGTATAGCAACTTGTGTGTGTGTGTGTGTGTGTGTGTTATCACATAGTAGAAGCAGCATAAATAAAACCTGTCATGGTAGAACATTTCCTTTTCCATCACCTCATTTTCATAGCTGCTAAATAACATTGTATTTTATGTGCATAATGACTGGAGATACTTTCCACCTTCATCTGTCAGAAACTTAGCTACAAAGCATAAAATTATAGAAATAATGGGCCAATTGACCCTAGAGTTCAGACCATTTCTATGAACAGCACATCTGCTAAAAAGGGGCAACTGTAGATCCATAAGTAATAAAAGCTTTCACCAAGCATTGGAAACTCAATGTTTGTATTCTACCCATATTCTGAAATGTATATTCCATATATATATATATATATATATATATATTCCACTTTATAATATGTACACTACAACGTGTCTTTTTTTAAAACCAATTTATTCTTAATTTTAAAAAATCTTAGTGACATGCCTGCTCCCATCTTCTGCGCTGCCACTAAATCCATTGCATAGAAAAGTCTAGTTAGCACAATAACCGTGCAATCCTAAACTTGACTACTCAGAAGCCCCATTCTGTTCAATAGGACTTACTCTCAGGTAAGTGTATATAGGATTACAGCCTAAATTGTGCAATTTAGCAAGAGTGCATTGTAAGGCCAATGTGGTAATATCCAGGTATTATTAATTACTTACATGTCAGCTATTTGCTACCCAGACAACACTGCCCAGAGAACTCGTTACTGCGTGGTCTAAAAATGTAATAAATAAATAAATAGAAAATTACTGTGATTAACACTGAACTTGCATAAATTAGGCACACCAGTGACAGTTATTTGAAAGACACATTATACTTGGTTATTTCATAAAAAAATATATGCAACGATCAGCTATCCCCTTCCGTTAATCATACAACGTACTTTTATTGATATGTCAGAGTGAATTTCTGCACAGAATCCAAATAGATCTGGGATTGTACCACTTCTTTTTGAACAGTCATAGGCTGAACGGTAAAATAATAGCAATAATTCTGTAATTGACTGCACTTTTCTAAATAGCAAAAACCCAAACCTCCCACATCCATATGCCCTGGTTTGCCCAATTTACAATGTATGCTCTAATTGCTTTCATTTTTGTAAACAAGCCTGAACATTTGGCATGTGCCTCAGATCTTTGGGACAAATGAACCTGGGCTACAATTTGTATGCTTTGATATAGACATGATTACTTTAAAGGGAGAGCAAATTAATTGTTACAAGTATGAAACCTTCAGCCAGATTTTTATAGTAGAATGTAGTTATATAAGCAGCCAAACATTGTCATAGCAATGTCTCTCATTTCTAACCTGTAATCTTCCTCCACCTCTCCCAATCCCTAAGATCCTCTCAAGCAGAGATTACGAGTCATGCAGAAACATGTGCCATTTCTTGTATATAGAGAAATGCTCAGTGAAGATTAAATCAAGAACCAAACTCACTGCACTTCTGACCTAACGCAAATGTGAGCATATATTCGGGATGGACACGTCTGTCCATCTTTGTCTTACCAAAATTGCCATTTATTTTTTATGGTCAGGCTCATTCTTCCCTATTTTCATATGAGCTTGCAATTTATTTTAAAAAATAATCTGTATGGAAATTCATAGGTATTTTTTCCATAACGTACACATTAATATACACATTCTGTGCATGTCCATTTGCATGTTTGTGCAAATTTTGGAAATAATACATTTTTCAAATGAGTGCATGTTGTAGAATGCATTGTGTGTGTGTGAAATACATTCTGGTAGGCCCAGTTTTTGGAGGTTTTCTGTATGTTTTTTTGATGTGATGCTGGTGACTGATGTGACTAATGGAATAATTGTGACTTTTTCCTGTTGCCATAGTTCTTTGACTTCCATGGCCAGTGGTGTATATTTGTCTCTCTTTTCTTCTTCCTTTTCAGCAACATTTTTGTCATTCGATATTGCTATGTTGATGAGATATATGTGTTTTTCTTTTTTGTCTACGAACGTTATGTCTGGTCGGTTGCAAGGTATTGTCTTGCCTGTATGAATTGTTCTATCCCAGTATATTTTATGATCTGCATTTTCCAAGATTGTTTCGGGTGAGTATGTATAGTATGGTATAGGTTGTTTGATAAGGTTGAATTTGATGGCCAGTTGTTGGTGAATTACTTTTGCAGCTGTATTGTGTCTGTCCGTATAGTCCATTCCTGCCAGAATTTTACATCTTCCTGTTATCTGGTCTATTGTTTCTTGGAATTGATGGCATTTCCTGCATAGGTCTTTTGTACACTGTTACCTTTTATGATGTATTTTTGGTAGTTCTTGGTTGCTATAACTTGATCATGTATGGCTTTTAGGAATCCTCCGGTTTCTGGAAATAGCTCACCCTTCCTGAGCCATTTGTATGATTGTTCTTTGCTTATTTGTGGGTTCTGTATTATGTTGTAGTGCTTCCCATGGAGTGCTTTTTGTGCCCATTTTTCTTTTTTCTCTGCAAGTGTAAGTGGTTCTGTTTGATACTTTGTTTTGTACTGCTAGGATGCATGGAGTGTAGTTTTTATCTGCTTTTACTATGGCTTTATGTATGGAGGTGTTGAGTGATTTTATCTGTTTAGCATGAATTATGTTAATGTCCAGCAGACCTCTTCCTCCTTCTTTCCTGCTGAATGTTATTCTTTCAATGCATGAGTTGGGATAGAGCATGCAGTGTTTTGTGAGTTAGGTACGATTGAGCCTGTTTATTTCTTCCAATTCAGTGTGTGACCAGTGTATGATTCCGAATGAATATGTGAGGATGGGTATTGCTTAGGTGTTGATGGCTTTGAAAATGTTTTTCGTGTTTAGTTTAGATTTTAGGATTTGTGATAGGCGAGTTTTATATTGCATTCTTAGTTGAGCTTTTACTGTAGAGTGATTGATTTTTGTGTTTTGTTGGAATCCTAAGTATTTGTATGTTTCATTTTCTTCCATGTTATCTAATATTTTGTTATTTAGTGTTTCTGATGTTGCTTCTTCTTTCCATTTTCCTCTTTCTATGTGTAGCATCTTATTGTTATTATTATTGCCAACCCAAAACAAGTTCCAGCCATATGCAAGTTAAAAGATCAATAATATGTATTGAATTTCAACCACCATGCCAAGCATTTAGTTAGAGGAGGAGAACAGTAATAATGCTTGCTCCCTACATGATACATTATCCCCTTTCCCACAGAGATTATCTGTTCCATGAAAAACTACCTTCTACAAGAGGGAGTGTGGCCTTCAGAGCTATTGCTTCTTTTTAGTCTCCCCTTTGCAGTAGGGGGAGGCAGATAATGATCTCAGAACAACAAATCTATCAAACCTTAGAGAGAAAAAAGCAGCAGGAATTAGCAATACATTGTGGGAAATCACTTTTAAGGGTATATTGTTCGGAAAAGCTTTGATAGAAAAATAGTATCATTGAATGTTTATTCTAAGAGCCAGGATGTGATATAATTGTTTCATCATCAGCAACAAGATTAGTTGTACCATCTATTCATCATCCCCCACCCTGCACTGGTATCTATTAAAAGCTACAGTGACAGGATACAGAGTACAAAAGAGAGATACTTAGGAAAATAACCTTGTGTATGTGGATTCAGGCTCTATGTTAATTTGGATTATGTTTGGATATCTGTTTAGCCTTCCTATGACCAATAATAGATTAAGTGAAACAGACTTTAGTATTCATGGTTCTGAAAGAATCCCAGAGAAGCCAAAGAATATTGTGAGAAAAGGTAATTTTTTTCTCTCTGATTCTGCATCTCACATTCAATAATTTTATATGCCTGCCTGTGTGTTGTTTGGGGAGTAAATCAGAATAGCAGGAACTGTATCAGCAGTCCTAGGTGACACAGTGACCCTGTTCAGATGACATGCTAAGCCACAGTGGTTAAGCATTTTGACCTAAGCATCATGGTTTAGTGTGTCGTGTGAACCATGATTTTGTGTGGCATATGAACCATTCCATGCCATGGTTTAAACTTGCTAACTAACCATTTGCTGCAAAAGGGTTAGTGGCCCAACTATGGCTTAGCATGTTGCCTGAACAGGCCCAAAGTTTGCTATGCCCTGACACAGATTGAATTCAGGACTGGTAGTCACATAAAAGCTTACCCTATAGTGCTTGTAACCACAGGTGAGATAGTTGTCAATTGCCTCTGAGCATGTGGTGATTCTAGAGTTACTCTTCCTTTACTGCTCTTTTAAATAAAGGTACTTAAATAATTTGCCTGGATGGGGATATTGTCAGAGGTGAGATACCAGGCCTCATGCTTGAGAATCTTGAAGGGCTGCTAAGCGCAGAAGCTGGGACCTTAAAAAAATAAACCCACCAGAGTTCATTTGTAGAGCACATGCTTTCTATGAATAAGATTCCAAATTTGAACTTTGGCATCTCCAGTTAAAGAACTGTAAATATCTGAAACCCTTGGAGATCCATGGCCAATGAGGATAGACGGTACTAGGATGGATGGACCAATAGCCTGATTTTGTATAAGGCAGGTCCTTATATCTATACTTCGAATAAAAAGCACTCCAGGTTACAGAATGCAGCAGACCTACAGGCATGCATTCTAGTTTCAAAAGACAAATCCCCATTTATTCCAACCAGGAATGCTCTCTAAAATCCTTTTTGCTTCATGCCTGTTTACATACATTTTGCAATTGCTGTACATAAAGGGTTTTTGTTTTTGTTTGTCAGCATTACTGGAGAAGCCTACAGAAGACAATATTATTTCTCATACTTTGCCTACCCCTTAGCTGTTTGCTGAACCTTCTAGACAGAATGAACACAAGCAGTTGTCGGTGTAATACTCCTCCTAAAAATGCAAGACCTTTCCCTGTAAGGATATTTGTTTAGCTGAAGAAGGTTTGCACAGCTGGCAGAGAATTATTTTCTGGGAAATTAAATATTTGGTGCCCCATTTTGTCTAATTTGTCAGCTAGGCCTACTTACTTTCCCCTTTCCATTCAGAAATTCAATAACTGTCTGGCAAGTGAGGGCATTTTACATGTTGCTTATTCTGATTCAAACCGAACAACCAACTTCATGAACAAATTTTAAATAAATACTCAAAATATGTCAATACCCTTCCCCATTACAAATGTTCAAATCCCAACCTGCCACAGCCTACTCCTATCTTTTGTGGAGGAGGGTGTGTGTGTCTTGTCATCAAGAATGTGTAAGACACTGAAGTCATATCCATCCTGAGAACTTACAATACATATAATGTGCAAGGTAGGGATGGGAGGAGAGTGAGAGACTGTAAATGAATAGTGAAGATGTAATTGAGGGGTGGGCAGGTGGTAATGGAGGATAGAACCGGTAGGAGGGGGCTACAGTGGTTCAGGAAACGTTTTGCTAGAGAAGTGGCTCTTAAAAGAAGAGAAAGGACTAGCTTGTTTAGGGATGGGGGAGAACTTCATTCAGTTCATAGATTAAGATGAACCTACCTAATTTTGAATTTTTGAACCACTATGTAAACCAAAGTTATGCTTCAAAAGTATACTTCAAAAGTTATATTTCAAAATTCACATTTCTCCAGATTTTTCAAATGGAGTTCTCCAGTTATTTTTTAAAAAATGCTCACAAAAAGGTATATATTAGACAAAATGCATTATATTAGGAGAATTGCTTTCAAAAACATATGTATATTAGGCAAGTATGCATACAAAAATGCATATATTAGGATAAATGCTTATGAATTTTCACATGAACTTTTACAAACGATTCTCAGAGTTCATGATGAACCAAACTTAAGACTGGAGAAATTCTCAAAGTTTGAGACAAACCAAACAAGTCTGAAAAAACCAGAAATGGAGAGAAATCAAAATGGACAGATCTGTCCATCCCTAGGCTTGATTAATAGAAAGTAGAAGACTATCTCATGGGTTGAAGCAGGACAAACTGTACAAAGAAAAAATGTGGGGAATTGATTGCAGATACTCTTGTATCTGCAGTGTGGTTCATTGGATAGTGTGTTGGACCAAGACACAGGAGTCCTGGGTTAAAATATTAAGCCATCACTTCCTCCAAGCCTAACCTACCTCCCAGTGTTGTTGTGATGACTCCCTGACCATATAGTCCTTAAGGGAGGTGTACAGTACAAGTGTACTTTCTAATACTCCATAACATGGTTTATGATGCAAGAGTTATTGATAACCATGTCCTTAGTGGGTTAATAGCAGGATTTGATGCCATGTATTGATTTAAAATATTTATATCCCACCTTTCCCATAGAGGTTCCTGTAAAGTGGTTTAACAGCAATGTAAATACACGCAAAAAAATATAATCAGACACATCATATGCAGCAAAGGCAGCAATAAAACAATAGGATTATCAGATGACTAATGTCTAATGCTCTCTGAATCAACAGTCTCTGAAGCCTAGAAGTAAGGTGATTAAGTGTATCCCCTTGGGAGGGTGTCCCACATACTAGGTACCATTCCTTGGAAGGTACCATATCTCACTTGCAGCAGCCAGTAGGGAATGCCATTTCCCCCAGAAGCTCCCATCAGAGCGATGGGAGATATTGCGGGGAGATGTTGGCTGCTAGGAGTGGCTACCAGGAAAAATTGTAGGAGTGACCCGAATTTCACCTCTGCGCCAAATTTCATCCCTACCTATAAAAATTCCTCAAATGCTGCCTTCCATTTTCACAGCCTGTGAATGGGGATATAAAATGGGGGTGGGTGGGGGTCTTGCCCACCTAATATAATATTCCAACAGAGTGTTGTGCTTCTCAAAACCTCCCGCCGTATTGGGAGACAATGAAGAGGTCCGCCACATAATCCACAAAGCTTTATTCAGGCAATAAACATCTCTTCCCACCTGAAGAGAGTCTAACCTCTAGGAACTTCTCTCTAGGCAAAATTATGCAAACTAAGTGATACAATTGTCTTTTCAAGAAGAATGGAAAGCCTTCTTGTACGTTTTAACTTCGGGGAGACTGGTTCTGAATAAACCTTTGGCGAGAAGCTAGCTGGGCCAACCTTCTCTCACCTTCATTTAGCTCCACTTTTTTAGTCTAGGATCAGCTAACCTTTCAGTGACCTCCCCCTCAGAAGAATACTGATTTCCCAGAGCCTGTTCATTGTTTACACTTTCAGAGATAAAGTCTGGCGAACGTTCATTCTCAGCTGGTGAAGAGCACATGAGAGTCATCTCTCCCAATCCCCATATAGATAGGTATGTTTCTGGCGCCGTCTCTTCTGCTTCAGAATCTGATTCTGATGGATCACCAGAAACTCCTTCTCCCAGTCTAAGGGGAACAGGCCTAGTCATGTCACAGAGTTAAGTGAGCCTCTTTAGGAGTATAGTTTAAGCAGAAGATAGAGTAAATGCATAGTTCCATTAGCTTGACCTTTAAGGGATGTGGGAGGAAGAACCAAAGTTCACACATACTTTGCATGCAAGAGGTCCTTTGCCTGAAACCCTGCAGAGACTCTGCTAATTAGTGGGGAGAATACTGAGCTAGATGGACCAATAACCAAATTTGGTATGAGGCTGCTTCCTGTGTCCCTAAATTCAAAAGCAAATCAGCAATTACACAACATGATTTTTTGCAGATTTGCTTGAGTATAGCTGCTATAACATGCAACAAACATGTAAACAGTGGGTTGAATCCAGACTTAGAGATCATGCTTAGAATAGACCATTTAGGACTTAAGTTGATCGTGACTTACTTATTCCATTGATGTCAGTAAGTCTGTTCCAAGCATAACTAAATCTATATCCAAACCTGTATATCTTTTGTCATGATTATGTTTTAGCTATAGCTGTAAAGTTACAAGCAAAGAAATTTCAGCATTGGTGCTAGCATCTCTCCATGCAACATGAGCATTGACTTCTAGCACAGTTAATTACTAAGACTACATATAGTAGTCAAAGCTAAAAAATATGCCTCCAATCTTTAAAATACCAAGGGATTAATGCAATTGTTTAATTAACATGTGTAAAAGGAAGCATTCTGTTCCTCAACATTATAGGGGAGGGGAAAAGACAGCACGGTGTTTTCCATAAACCAAGCGGGAGAAGGGGGCCCTAATTGTTCTACCCTCTAGAACTAGAAATGTTAATTGCCAATCATGCCAAGATCAAACATATACTTCCAAGCAACTTCAGCCATGAATATATGATGCGATTTAAATTCTAAAAACGACAGTGAAATTTATTGTCCTGTTTCAGCTTTGCATGGCATATATTCTTGCAAAAGTTTCTACAGGATGGTTGTATTTGCAAAATCTTAAGAAAACTACTATTTATTTCTCCTTCTCCTCTCCACCAATAACTTCATGGAGGACCATGTACTGGCCAAGGGCAGTATCCATTACTGCCTCTGTGTCTGCACTAGTTCTGTTGTGCTCACAGGTCCCATCGCTGGTGCAACATGAGCTAGCTCTTCCAATAACAACACTGGAAACGAGCCGAAACTTTTGTTTCCATAATAGGATAGGTCAGTGGATCTACCGTCGGCCAGCTCTATTGATCTGCCCCATTCTGGAAATGAGTGTTTCTGCTCTTTCTAGCTGCTTCTGGAACTGCTAACTTCCTGTTGTGCTAGCAGTGTGTCCTGCTGGCATGCAGGAAGAATTGGATACTGGCTTAATATTTCTAGAGAGTAAACTAATGTTTTGCAAATACTTAGCAAAAGAGTCCTGGTTGTTGTAGTGGTGGTTGTTTAAACAGTGACTCTTCTAAATTCGTAGCCAGAATGATGCTCTAACAAGGAAAGCCGAAACAAAATCTCCCATCTTGCTGTGCGTTGAACGGGATTGAATGAACATAAAAAGACTTGCAGAGTTTAAAGGCAAAGACATTTAGTTCTAGATCTGGTCATGCAAGTCTGCAGTAAAGAAATGGCACCTCCATAGGTGTGCGCAGCACATTTCATTAAGGTGTGCCCCCAGTGCTGAATAGAGGGGAACCAGTATTTCACGTGATTTGGAAGCTACACTTCTATTAGTGCCGCCAAAAAAGGCTTTGCCTTTTTTGCAGTTGCATCACACTGTTGGCTCATATTCAGCTTGTGATCTACAACGATTCTAAGATCCTTCTCACTTGTAGTATTCCTGAGCCAAGTGTCCCCCATCTTGCAACTGTAAGGTCAATAGGAACACAATTTAAAAGCTCTTTCCTAAATTAAGGTTGCATACACATGGAGGGTTTTCTTTTATTTCTTTTCATTTGCTTTAAATTGGAAATTTTTACCAAAATAAATATTCTTTCTATATCTATATTTTAACATAGGCTGACCATATGAAAAGGAGGACAGGGCTCATGTAACTTTAACAGTTGTAGAGAACAGGGAATTTCAGCCAATGTCATTTGTATGCAATTAGTCCCTGGTGAAATTCCCTCTTCATCACAACAGTTAAAGGTGCAGGCACTATACTAGAGTGACCATATACAAAAGAAGGCAGGGTCCCTGCAACTTTAACTGTTGTGATGAAGAGGGAATTTCACCAGGAATTACACTGGCTGAAATTCCCTTTTCTCTACAACTGTTAAAGTTACATGAGTCCTGTCCTCCTTTTCATATGGTCAGCCTATTTTAACAGTTTCTAATGTTTTGGAGAATGATGTACATTGCCCTCAATTCCTTGAGGAATAGTTAGGATAAATAATAATAATAATAATAATAATAATAATAATAATAATAATAACAATTTATTTCTTACCCGCCTCTCCATCTGGATCGAGGCAGGGAACAACAACATGATAAAATACATAAAACTGATTAAAACATGACACATATTATTAAAACTGCATAAAAAATCCTAAAACATCCTAAAAACATCCTTAAAACATTCTAAAATTCCACTGGATATGCCTGCCAGAAGAGAATAGTCTTTATAGCTTTCAACAAACAACAAAATGTCTCAAAGCATCTTAAAGATTAACACATTTATTATGGCATAAACTTTCATGGATTACAGTCCTCTTCATCAGATGATGTGGTCTTGTCTATGAAAATTAGGCATGTAATTTCACTAATATGAACAACATCACATGGTCTATCCATTTTAAACTTGGGGAAATCCTCTTCAATAGGTTTGGGAAAGAACAAAGAGTTTCAGATAGGACTGGAATGCAAAGCAAAGCCCTTACCTTTTCACTGCTTTCTTTATTATTGTAGAACTACTTTTTCAGATTGCTTATGCTAATACGTGGATGGTTTGATTAATATTTGTCTAATGAATTAATATATTGATCGTTCTTACTAATTTTTCTGTTCTAATTTAGTATTGTATTCATTTTGTGTTTTTAATTGTTCTTTCTAAAATACCTACAACAGTTACAACATAAATTTAATACATTAGTAAATTAGAAAGTTGAATATTTTAATTCATTAGTTAAATATTGATCAAATCACAGTCACACATGTGCACTCACACACCTATAAGCATCTCAAAACCTGAGAGTGACCCTAAAATAGATTCCAAGATGCAGAGCCATATATTTATTTTAATCTATAGCCCAACCCATTTTAGGATCTTTTGGACAATACATGCTGAGTGACATGCCTACTCAGAAATAAGTCCTATTGAATTCAATGATGTTTGCTTACTCCAAGGTAAATGGATACAGGATTGCAGTCTTCGTGATAAGGTTTGGCCCTTATCATCAAACGCTCATGGACATATAATAACAAAAATTCCAACAATAAAAAATTATATTTTAGATGAATTTGTACATCTTTAAGGTGCCATGGGACTCTGTGGGTTTTGCTGCAACAGACCAACAGGACTGGCCCTCAGGATTGAAAAAAATAGTAAATAGCCTCTGGGAGGTTTACAACTAATAAACTTGTAACACAATACTCCTGTTGCATGTCTCCACTATTTGGAATTGAGGAGGGGAGAGGGAGAGAGAAGGCTGTGTATGTTATAATCTCTCAGGCTTAAAACAACTACTCCCTGCCCCTGTCTTTTAGATTTAAGTGTTTTGACACCTGTCTCTATGTTATTACCTCCTACCTTTGAGCAAAATTGGTGGTATGTGTAAATCTCACTGTTTTCATTCAGGTATGGTGCATTCAGCCTGATAGCCTAATATTTCCCACTGGGAATTAGAGGGCTGAACGAGACAGTGATCATGGAGGCGCTGAACAGGCACGCTCCAAAAGCAGCAGCAGACAAGCAGGGTTGGCAAGACAAGCCTGAGGCTCTGCCCCTTCCCTTGATCCACTCTCCCTCTCATTGACTTAGGAGGAGCTGGGCAGGCACGCTCCAAAAGCAGCAGCAGCAGCAACAGAAAGCAAGCAGCATCGGGGGACCGGGGACAAGGCTCTGCTCCTTCTCGTGATCCTCTCTCCCTCACCACACACACAGGTCCAAGAAAGGTAAGCCAACCACTTGAAGCAGGCGCCACATGTGTGCGTCTGAGGAAAAGGATCACAAGAAGGGGGCAAGGAAACGCCCCCCTCTAATACCTTTGAGGGAATCTCCCCCCTCCTTCCCATCTGCGACAGCGAGGGCGTGAGGCACTTTCCAGAAAATAAAACAGCCGTTGCCGCTGCGCCTGCTTTATTTTCTGGAAAGCGCTCTGCGCCCTCACTGATGGAAAGGGGAGCTTCTTAAGTCAGGCAGTGCGCATGTCCTAGCCTGCTAAGGAAATCAGCCAGCAGGCAGGCAGGGAACTGAAGGTGCTGCCCCTGCTGCTACCGCACCCACTTTATTTTCTTGAAAGCAGGTGCCATCGCCAGTGGGAGCAGTGATGGGGGGGGGGGGGAGTGTGAAGCCCTCCAAGATATTAGGGTGTGCCTGTTGATACCAGGCACACCCCATGCGCACACCAGTGGGCACCTCCTTCAGACTTCCTGCCCATCACTTCTCATTCCCTTCACAATTCTTTCCCATTCCCAACACTTTCCTCTCTTTCCAGTTATTTCCATTGATCATGTTACAGGGATGGAAGTAACTACCTATTTACTTTCTTCCAATGGGGTTGACCTTCACCCACAGTACCTACAATATTGTATGTATATACTTTAACCATAGATGTCTAACACAACCTCTAAAGAAACTGATCTAGAACACAACCTCCGGCTGGGATATTTTAAGGACTGTCTGATCTCATATGAGCTTGTCTGTATTTTAAGATCTTCCATTGGACCCCTGTTGGTTTTCAATAGGATTCAAGATTGGTGGCTACACAGAGCATAGGTGACTTTGGGATACCCTCCATAGGCCTGTCAAAGGCCCCAACCTGGGTTTGGAGGTGTGTCAACCAGTTCTGGATGGGGTTACACCCCCCCCCCCGAAAGACTGTGTTCGCAGCTTGGGGGTACTCCTGGATCCGTCGCTCCAGATCACAGCTCAGATTGATGCCAGCTGCGCCCCTTCCTAGAGTTGGAAGACCTAAAAACGGTAGTGCACGCGCTGGTAACTTCGAGGCTCGACTTCTGCAATGCACTATACATAGGGCTACCTTTGTGCCTAGTCTGGAAACTTCAACTTGTTCAAAATATGGCAGCCAGGTTGGTCACCGGTACACCTAGGGGTGACCACATTACACCAGTTTTAAAATCACTTCACTGGCTGCCGGTCAGTTTCCGGGCAAAGTATAAAGTGTTGGTTATTACCTTTAAAGCCCTACATGGTTTGGGCCCAGGCTACCTACGGGATCGCCTTCTCCCGTGCAATCCGCCCCACACTCTTAGGTCCTCTGGGAAGAACGTACTCAAGCCAGCTAGAACTAGGCTGGCGAGTGTTACCCAGAGGACCTTCTCTTCTATGGCTCCCAGACTATGGAATGGTCTGCCGGAGGAAGTTAGACAAATTGACAGTCTTCATGAATTCAAGAGAATCATGAAGACTGTTCTCTTCCGGCAGGCCTATCCGGAGGAATTTTAAATGTTTTAATGATGTGTTTCTCTTGTTTTAAATTTTTAAACTTTGTTATGCTTGTATTTGCATTGTGTTCCCCGCCTCGATCCATAGGGAGAGGCGGGTTATAAATAAATATTATTATTATTATTATTATTATTAGCATGTATTTAAAAAAACTTTCCATTCACCTTTAGCAGATCTTAACTCTTTTGAAATATTGATTGCTGATGGTGTCTTTATAAATATTGTTTGTGAATGCTGCTCTATTCATGCTGTTTATACTCATGTTTTTAGCTTGTTGTTTTACTTTTTATGGTTATTTATTTGTGTGATTGTAAGCTGCCTTGGGTGCTTAGAAATGGTGGGAAAACATATTTTCCAGTAAGCACATGTAGAGAGCACTTTTCATCACCACTGAGCATCTGCAGCCTTTCACCACATATTTCCAAGGATCCCATACAGCACTCATGCCTCCCTTGACAATGCTCTGAAAACATTATCCAAACATTTTGTTAAGCCTTTAAAAGCTATAGAGTATGGTGTTGTATCCATATCAACACCAATTCTTATACCAATGCTTTCTACCTGATCTTACCTGCTCATCTTCATCACCTTCTCCTTACCCTTTGCAGAAGAAAAGTGGCTTAGACCTCATTCTGTCCTGAGCAAGTTATGAGTGAAGTCTTCAATCACTTTTATCCTGTCCCACAAAAGAAGGGGAGAGTTGTAGTCTACCTACATACTAGCCCTGTTCCAACTTATGTTGGAGGTGTTGGGCACAATGCGCTGGCCTTGTCCTCTCTTTGTCTAAAAGTCTTCCATTGAGCAAGATGATTTGAAGGGGACGTCTCTGAATGTTCAGCTGAATATTGTAGAAGATGACTCGCTGTGATCAAGAACCCTAATTCATAAATTAAATGATTACTTGTTAGGCTTGAGCCATCTTCACAAACTGACCTCCATATATAGTGCTAACATGTGAGGGGAAAGTGTGACTGTCTCATGTTCTCTGGCATCACCCCCCCCCTGTGTCTGAGGAAGACTCAGAGGTGAATAGGCATCATCCAGTGAGCAATTTTCTGTGGACCATGGCCAGTGAGTGTGGCTTTAAAAGATTCCTCAGATTCAGGAGAATCCCCCTCCTTGATGTAGTCCTCACTGCCCCCATGCCAGCACCTGCAGAACTGGACAATGGCCCTTTAAGCAACAGAGGAGTTGGGGTTAACATCAAGACCAAACCAGCCAGCCTCTGCATGTTGCTGAGACAATAGCTCTCCTTCAGTGAGTTCCTGTTGGTACATGCCACGGTGAACTGTCCAAGGTCCTGACAAGCCAGGACAGGTCTCCCTTTGCCCTTTTTTGAGCTATATAGTATCTTGTGACCCTGCCCTTCCAATAAGTGTCATTGCTTCAATTCAGCCTCCTCTGGGAATCTTGAGCCAAGCTAAGCAGGACAGTACCCTCCAATTATAGTAACTCCTTTGCATACATGTGAATTCAACCCTTTGGATATGGCTGTACTCACCACACAGATGTCAAGGGTGAAGCTGGCCAAGGACATGACATCAGCCATAGGGCCAGGAGATACAGCCATGCCAACCTCCATACATTTACCCTTAGCTTTGGAGGCAAATTTGTGAAAAGGGTGTTGGCTCTCTGTGGTCTAATAACATTTTCTGATTCTGCTAAATTTGAGAGTGGTGGAACTCTGAGCCATAGGCAGCTGTCAGGAGTGAGCTAGGAGAGATATTTTTCAAACTTATATTCAGTCACATTTTTTTGTAGTCAAGATGTATACTGTAAAAACAACATCATAAAGTGAAATTCAACATTTAGAATGAAAACATTTAGAATGAAATACAAAGAGCAAAGATGCAGATCTTAGTAACACTGAAGTGAAATGAATGCTAGGACTTGGCATTAGCTTGAACATGGGAGCAAAGGAAGACTTCAGAGGGCCCCAAAATATCACCTTAAATGGGGGAAGGTTTTCACCATATTATGTTGCTGTGAGATAAATAAAAGTAAGGCTGGCTTTTAAATTTTCTAAATTTACTGTCTGTGCCAATTATAATTTTGTCTTGGCCTGAACAAAATGTAAAGACCAACTCAGGGGAACACGGTACCTTGCAATCGCAGAACAGCTATCTATTATGAAGCTTTTAAGAGGTACTTTTCTTAAAAGGGTGCTGTCGTGCCTTTCCTTTGTTCTCTATTGTGTCTTAGAAGCTTCAAAAGTGTGAAACACATGCCTTTCTTACCCAGACCTATCAATTTTGTCCTTTTCCTTTTGGCAAGCATCTCTCTCTCTCTCTCTCTCTCTGTTTGACTGGAGCTGAAATTGACATGGGCTGTTTTTGTTTGACAACAGTAGCCACTTCTACCTCCTAGTACACTGAGAAGGCCTTATTATACTAAAACATCCTTGAGCACCAGGCTGATTGATAGATGGAAAATAGATTACATGACCCAGAAGAGGTCCCTTCCCAACCTTTGATAGCATTGCACATCTCAAAAAATGTTTCCCCCCTTTTCTCCCATTTCCATTTTTGGTAGCAGATTCATAAGAATGTAATGTTGTTCCCATTGCCCTAGAAAACAACTATTACCTTCTTAAAATGTCTTGATCCCTTCTGAGGCTGATTAGAGATGGCCATTTTGTCACGCATCTATACTTGATGTGTGATAAAAAAAAAATCTTCTTACTATTTGATAGGATTATATAGTAAGAAGCTATCCCCACATAATTTCTTCTCATCTATAAGAGATCAGAGGACTCAGTAAACACATGCTAAGTGCTTGTACACATGATGTGGCTGCCATGTAGCACCACCATAAATCAGTTATATGCAGTATTTATCATCACATGATAATTCATTCGTGTTTTTAACAAACTTGTTCAGGATACATGTCTCTAAATACATCTGCACATTCTTTCTCCATTTCCAGGAAAAATGTCCTTCTGGAATATGAATTCTTAGCCCAAATGGCGTGCTAGAGGAAAACTCTTCCTGAATCCATTCCACCAGTCAGATGTCAGTCCAGTGAAGCCTAGATCTAACAGTTTAAGCAGAATACAAAGGAGTCAAGTGTGGGTAAAATTCAGATGGTTTAATCTGGGTAGAGGAGTGCCCTTATAAGGTACTCATGGAACAATGGAGACAAGTCAGAGCTTTTGCAGTTCATAAAGGCATTTATTGAAAGAATATTAAAACAATATTTCCCAGAAGGGATATAGGAAAAAGGGAGGGTTGTTGTGTGAGTTGGTGGCATGATTGTTTAGTATACTCTTGGTATTAATGGGACGGGAGCATTTGCTGTAGAACAGAGAAAAGGACAGGAAGATTCTCAGATAGGAGGAGAAGGGGATTATTACTTATCCTTAGGCTTTGTCTGAATGCAAGAGAAGTGGCAATGATTCCAAGATGCAAGGCAGACATCAGTTTCTTACAGACAAGGAATGGGGGTATACTTTTATAGAGTGGGTATAGTACTCCACGTATACTTCATTTTGTCTTTAGGGCTCTGAATGGCCAATTCAATAGGTGTACATTGAGGCTTGATCATATAGGGACGTATGGATTTTGTTAAATCTTTTCCATCTGTGTTTCACAGATTGTCAGGCATTTTTCATTCCGTCAGATTTTAGGTATGAGAATTTTGTTCCTGTATGCAAATGAGTTTTTGTATTTGCACAAATCCTCCGAAAATACAAAACCAGTCTACAAGTTTGCAGAATTCACATAACTCAGAAAAAGCCAGTCCACTACACAATCCTCAAATTGGATTCATAGAAAACCAAACTCATTGAATCCATAGCACATCCCAAATTATGCACAAAAGTAGGTTGAGTTTTCATGATGTTAGGAGGTCCCACTCTATCTGACTAAGGGGGGGAGCTACTCCCTTGTCGTGTCAGTAAAAAACCCTTTCATGGAATACAGCCAGATTTGGATTTTGCCTTGTTACCCAAGCAATAAAATATGCCATAAGGAGTTGATATGACCTCGTGACACCTATCAGAAGTGTACTAGCTCTGACACTAATGAACATTTTCTTTGTCAGAGTAACACCAATTAGTTGAAGACTCCAGGTTGCAAACATATGTTGTCTTGCATGGGATTAAAATGCCTTTAACACCATGACACTTACTTCTGCATAAGCATGAATAGGGTTGCATTGTTAGCCCTGGTACAGCAAACATCTTACTTTTAATTCAGTGTTCATGAATATGAACCAATAGCATTTGGAAGTTCAAACCTTCATCTGTAACATTATTAAATGCATATTTTAGAAGTATAAATAGCGTAGCACCACTGATAATCCTTAGATATTGAACAGACTTTTATTTGTAAGAATAATAGTTATGACTGTGAGGTATCTGACTCCGTTGCAGAAATTAAGAAACCAGAATAAATTTCAGTATTTCGCCTATACTATAGGAAGCAGTGATCCTCTGTTTAGTTAGGCACAGAAAGAAACTGTAGTCAAGCATTTAAGATCAAACAATTCAGTAATTAAATTGGAGGAGAATCAGGGAACTGTTTCACTTTTAATATTGTTTACTTTTTATTAATACAATGGGGATTATATGGCTTACTGAGAAGATAAACTCCCTTTGAGAAACTGAGAAATACATCCAATTTAAAACTTTTGTTCCCTGGTAGCTTAAAAATAAACCAGAATAGTTAAACATCCTCATGCTGAATGTAATATTAGAAATATTCTTGAGTTAGTAGCTGGATGGTGCTCTTTCTCAAATATTTTGCTGGGGGAATTTGTAACACTTCCTAGCAAGGAAGGGAATTTTGTAAAATGAGTTATAAGGTTTGCCATCGAAGTAGGAAAAAGCTACAAGGTACATTAATATACTGAAAAACTCTGGTATTTTCGGAACTGAGGATTACCAAATTCCATTTTTGTTACTGTCATTTCATTCATAAATGCATCCAAACATGTACACCAGTAGAGGAGATTCCAAGAGAAACAGTCAGCCATAGGGTAGCAAGAAGGATATGTTTTTTTGTTGTAAAACATAGGGACGGCAGATGAAAATATGTTTTATAATTAAGATAACCTCTTTTCCATTTAGATCACTTTCTAATCCTTACAATGAAAAGCAAAGCAAAATTAAACCAAGAGGTTCTACTGTTAGGTGCTGGAGTAAGAACGAAATTCATATTTTCTTAGTTCAACAGCAAAAACATAATACCTTTACGATGGCATCTGCTTTCCTTTGAGTTTTCTCCAACCATTGTGCAAAAGGTGCAATGTTTAACATCCATGCAAGGCTAAGATGTTCCTGATTTCCAGATTTCTTATCTCACATCCTCCAAAGCCAAAGCTATGATGCTATTGGTAACTGTTAATATTGCTTCAGTTAAAATTAGTCTCATTGTTCAGCAATGGACAATTTAGAATGTGTTTATCTGTAAATGAGCAGTGTCTGTCCTTCATTTTCTTCTTTGAGAGCCTGAAGCACATCTGACGTCTTATATTTTTCTGCTTCAATCTAGGGATGTTTGTTTCTAGGCAAGAATGTGATGGTGCCACAAACAATATCTGACCCCCAAGTGGTCAGGAAAATACCTCCTGAACTATTCAGTATTTTCAGTGATAAAATAGTTGCTACCCTCTAGGAATTTATCTTACTAACTTCCCTATTGTAAATGGTACAATAGGAGTTAAATTAACATCACTCCTACTCTGCTTGCTTGGGATTAATTAGCCTTTCCATAGCACTCCCTCTTAGCTTGTTCTTTCCTAATTATACCTGCCTTTGAGTTTACATGACTCAGCCTTGTAGTATATGTTAAAATTTGTACAATGGCTTCATTTGTTCATAGAGAGTTTTGTTAAATATGCACAATTTCATGGCAAATTGCATAAGGTTGGAGTTTAAAGCTTTGCCATATGATCATTGCACCTATCAATATAGCTTTGTAGACAAAATCTTCATGCAACATAAAATACACAGTTTAGTTTATTAAGAAATTTGTATAAGTTTTGCATGGCATTTACCCATACTAAAAATTATAACAGCAAATGAATACATTTGCATACATATGTAACACCCATGGATGAGAAGATTTTATGAACTTTATAACATGCAGCTATTTAGGATTATCATTACGACCTCACTAAAGAGATTTTAACAGTATTTTGATACTCTGCTGTACAATTAATATTTTGAGATGTTTAAGTGGATATGTATCTGGTTCATAATTTGGATGTTTTGAAAATGATAAGGTGTAGTTATATATCTCTGTGTGGGGCAGGATCCAACCAAAGTGAAGCACATTCAGGCTGCAATTCTATACACATTCAGGCTGCAATTCTATACACAATTTTATACACATCTGGGGTAAGAACCATTGAATTCAGTGGGACTAACTTCTGAGTAGACATACATACAGTTGTGATATCAAGTATTTAATTTCAGTGAGGGAGATCCAAGCACACACTTAATTCCCACATTAACATTATTTGGGCTTAAAATGGTGGTATTGCATCCTGTGATTATAGCATGGTTTTCTGTGGAGTGCAACAAGCCGTAGCTAAATGCTGCAAAGAATTAGAAAAAAAAAGAATAGAAGTAGGTAGAAAACTGTGACTACTGCAGCATGGAACTATAATATGGGGCATGAAGGTTTTTAACCCAGCCACAGCACTAATGGAACCAGTTGGTTACAAAGTTCTGAGTACAGAATGTCCCGTAACACCAAGGCAAACTGCTAAAACAACATAAAAGTGAAAGACTGAAAGAAACTTGAAGATTATGATGTCCATATTTTTGTTCTGATATCCAGTGTGACTGTCAAACATCCAAGGCAATTGCTCTAGTTTTCTATTTTGTTACTGGGGGCGCAATTCTATGCCTGTTTAGACAAAAAGAATCCTACACCTTCCAGCATTGTCTCTAATGTTATGTCAAAACTGAATGCTGAAACAGCATAATTAACCAAGTGCAGTGACAGTTTTGCTCTCTTAGCACTGGGAATCTCCATCCTAATCCTTGCTTTTAGTTCAATTCGGGTGCAATCCTATGCATGTTTGGACAGAAAAAAAAATCCTACAACTCCCAGCATTGTTGGCTGGAGAATGCTGGGAGATGCAGGACTTTTTTTCTGTCTAAACATGCATAGGATTGCACCCTAAATATATACAAATTAAATTAATTTTGGCTGGAAAGCTTCAGGGAAAAAGAACAGAGAGAGTTATTTAAAAACAACTATCATCCCTGTATTTATTCAGTGTATACAGTCTAGAAAAGATTAGCCCTGATAATACAGTGGCCGTGTATGGACCTTAAGAAAAGGGGAAGTAGCGTGATATTCAATACAAGGGTTTTCAGCAGAAGCCTATTAATTTCTAGAGACATAAGTATGTGAAGAAGAGACTACAGTTTTGAGATTAGGAAGTATAGAACGAGTGCAAACAAGCAAACAGAACCAGAGTCCAAATTGAATGTTCTCAGTGCTTGGAAATGATATAGCCACCTACTTTTGAGGAGAAGCAGTTGTATGTCATCTCAGTTTGATGAATAATAGATTCTAATAGAAACTAGTGCCAGCTCCAGGTTTTTGAGGGCCCTTGGGCAAGACACCCTCAGTGGACTGCCTCGCTTAATGAGTCCACTTTCTCACTACCACCATCACCTGCTGCTATTGCTCCTCATCCTTTCCCATCGTTGAGTTGCTTTCATGACAGGCAGAGATCCAGAAAGAAGTGAAGCAGTAGCATGTGCTGCTCCTCTTTCTCAACACCCCAATTGCCTGGGCCAAAGTGAGAGGCAAGTGAACAAGCAGGTTACGGTGGTGAAGAGGAAGAGCAACTCTTTGTCAGTGGGCCCTTGATGAGGTGTGGGCCATTGGCAGGTGTCCAACCATGCCTACCCTTGATACCGGGCCTGGGAAAGATGCCCTCAGTGGGCCCTCCTCTTTGAGTGGCTCACCGCCTTGCTGTTGCTGCACTGTCACCACTGCCCATTCATTTATTCTCTTGCTCTGGACCCAATCTGGACTACTGCCTAGAGGACGAGCACAAGGCAAGTGGAGGGCATTTAAGCATGCCCAGAAGTGGGTGGGGAAACAGGTAGCAACAGCAAATAGGAGGAGGAGCAGGGCCAGGAGGCTCCCTGCAATCAGATGCCTGACAAATTGATACCTGAAAGACTATGAGCTTTCTCCAAGAAGATCATCAGATGGGGGTGGAGGGGAATCGTGTTTCCCTACAGTTGCTTTGCCTGTCCCACAACAGGGATGAGCAGTTTCCTCTTTCTACACACAGGGAAGAAAGAGGAATCAGGCAATGACCACGTAGCCCATTCTGTGGGCATTTTTATCGCGCAGCTTCTCCTGCACACAGCAGGAAATGGTGGCAAGTTTCATTATAGCCAAAAAAAAATCGGATTTGACGAGGCTCATTTTGTGATGGGGGGGAAAGCAGAAGGAGTGGGAGATGCGCAGGAAGAATGCTGCTTCGTCAAAATGCCCTGCAAAGAACCATGAGTGGCCAGTCGCGAGCGTGCGATAAATTGTTTGTCTGAAGAAGCTCCAACTTTGGCTAAACCAGAATATTTCCACTCCAAAATTACAGTACATGGTGATGTTTTAAAACCAAATCCCAGAGAGCCTCTACAAAAATGAAACTTAAGTCATATGACTAGAACCAGGCAGGGGGGCCAGTTTAGTATTTTGTTAGTATCAGTTAGCTATTCATTATATCTTATTGTTTATCAATAATTTTGCCTCCACTACTGTATACTAACATAAGTGGAAGTTCCAAGTATCTCTCTTCAACAGTGTGGTGTAGTGGCTAGAGTGTTAGACTGGGAGTTGGGAGATCCGGGTTCTAGTCCCCACTTGGCCATGGAAACCCACTGGGTGACTTTGGGCCAGTCACAGACTCTCAGCCCAGCCTACTTCACAGGGTTGTTGGTGTGAGGATGAAATGGAGAGAAGGAGGATTATATACACCGCCTTTGGGTTCCTTGGAGGAAAAAAAGGTGGGATATAAATGTAATAAATAAATAAATAAATAAATAAATAATATAGAGACATTTGTATGTAGTATTATTTTAGACCATTAGCACTGAAACTACAGGGAGCCCCTTGGTTCCTCATAGTCATTGCTCAAGCATCATTTTCTTGGGCTGGCTAAAAGCTAACCCTCCCTCCTCTTCCCCTTTCTTACTTTTTTTTAATTGCCCCTCTCTCCTCCTGCCAATTAGTTGCCACACCTTGTTAGCTCCGTCTGCTAGTGTCACTGAAAATGCCAAAAAGAACAAAGGAATTCTGGGTTGTGTAGCCCCCTCTATATTTCAACTGCAGTTGTATCTTTGCACACTTAAGGAGCTCACCAGCCCCCAGCCACCCAATGAAGTGGAATGGGAGAGAACTGAAACCTGGAAGCCAATTTTCTTATCTCGGCTTAGGCAACTTACATGAGTAATTCCCATTAACATTAATAGAGAATTACCTGCTTAAATTCCCTGTGCATCAGCACAAGTAAACATCTCCTGGAATGTAAATAGGTAGCTAGGGTGTAGCTAGAAGGTCACAGGGGACTAATTCAATAAGTATTAAGTGTGAAATTGGACACTTAACATCCCTCCCCCTGCTTCAATTTCTGTGGGAAAACAGTCAATTAAGTGGGGACTACTGGCTGATATTTTTGTTCAGGCTTATTGTCACATGATCTCTGGGTAAAGATACTGCATCTCCTGTTCAAGTTAGCAATGCCATCAGTGTGTGATGTTGCTCTGCCTGTAATCCACAAAGATGGGCTATAATTGGCCTGCATCTTCACTTCTATTTTCATAACCAAAACCCAAAATGTGTTGTTATATTTTTGTTGCTAGCATGTACATTAGTTCGGATTTCATGAAAGATATCAAATTTACAGCTGTGAAAAAAGAATTAGTTTGGAATTGGTAAAATGTGGTCCTCTGTTTCTCTCTCTAATAAATCAGCTGAGGTCAAATGGCATTCCAATGTATATTTGTAACAGTAAGAATTACTAGAAACAGTGGAGCTGCAATTGGCTGAAATTCTCATGGTTCTGAGATGTTTTATTGCTTACTAGCTGATATGCTTAGCGTTGCTCGGGTCTGTGAATAATGTTTATGACATTTATTTGATAAATAATACATTTCTCTGCAACTTATTCATCTTTAGGTTGTTTGTTTGTTTTTAGTTTGGTTGAGTTCGTAAATTGTTTTGTTAGAATAAATGGAAAATTGTGTTAATAAGAACTGTATTTTAAATTAGATCTTTGTGATAAACCACATTTTTTGTTTTGCCTGAAATGCCTACACTTCCTATCATGCCTTGGCAGCAGCAGCCGTCTAAACTTCAAAAACAATCAGGACACACAGCACCCTTTCTACAAGCTAAAAAAGATCCAAACCTAAAAAGATGTTTTCAAAATATACCCGCATTGCCCAGATAGCTGAATAACATATAGTAGGGAAGCGACTCTCAGTGGACATGAGGAACTGTTGTATGCATGTGCTCTGAAGTTATGATTATGAAAAAAGGAAAGCAGCCAGAACACAGAGTACTTTATTGGCATAATTTACTATATAATATCTACATTTAACAGGTTTTGGCAGAGAGCCAGGATGCTATAGGCCTCTGGTGACTCGGCCCTTTTATTGGAAATAAAAATACTTAAAATCCAAACTTTCATGTTTTTAGATTTTTCTGGTACATTGTACAGCCAGACCTATTAGCATGCTAGATTTCAAGTTTCTACCCGGCGTTGCTTAAGCCCTCTAATTATTGTTGTTGTTGTTGTTGTTGTTGTTGTTGTTATTATTATTATTATTATTATTATTATTTCTTACCCGCCTCTCCCTCTGGATCGAGGCAGGGAACAACATCAATACCAACAATATGAAATACATCAACTGGTTAAAAGCATATAAAATTAATACATTATTAAAAACAACAAAGTCTTAAAATTCGGCTGAGTAGGCCTGCCAGAAGAGATCAGTCTTTATAGCTCTCTTAAATTCTTGAAGACTTGCAAGTTGGCGGATATCTCCCAGCAGGTCGTTCCACAGTCTGGGAGCGGCAGAAGAGAAAGCACTCTGGGTAACAATTGACAGCCTAGTCTTAGCCAGCTGTAATAAATTCTTCCCAGAGTAACTGAGCGTGCAGGGTGGATTGCATGGGAGAAGGCGATCCTGCAGGTAACCTGGACCCCAACCATGTAGTGCTTTAAAAATATATCTAAAATATATGTCCGCTCTCTCTCTCACCTTCAATGCATGGCCAGGGCTGCCTTGAAGCTGTCACCATAATTTTCCTTGTCCCCACATAAAACAAAAATTACAACTCCTGGCATGTCTTTTGCTGTGGTGCCCAACTTGCCCAAAGGGAGTCCAGCTGCTGAAGCTCATGGGAAGTGAAGTCTGGCTGAGGCAGTCTACACTACACTGTGCAATTGGCACTCATAGAGGGAGCTGGCTGGCTGAATGACAGTTCATTTGGTTGCTGTTGCCAATGGGCCTGCTCCCGATGGGGTCTAGCAACTGAGGCAGCTGGCCCCAGGTGCTCTCCCTTCAGGTCCAGGAGGGGGAGCCACTACTAGATAATGGATGCCAAAGCCTGATAAGTCTTCCCTCCTGCCCAAGGGATGCTGGGAGTTGTAGGCATAAACCTAGGTCCCTGAATAACATGTTAGTCTTTGAACACCATCTGAGATGTGGTGGAAGACAACTGGAGAGCAGGCCATCTTGGTTGTGGCACCCTGCCTGCGGATTTCTGAATAAAGTTTATGATTTTTATGTAAAAGCCTGACTATACCATTGAGACAGAAGAGTGAATGGAGGATTGACTGATATAGCTGAGGCTAGAATGAAATGATGGGCAGGGTTAGTGGCAGTTGGAGAAAGTCAGGTAGGAGAACAAAGACAGTTAGTGAGAGGTCAGAGTTTGCTCACCTATACTTTATTTTAAATCAGCCACTCTACATGCCAGTACTACACCTCCCAGCATGCCTTTGGCAGCCCACAGGTGCCTGCATCCTCTGAGAGATCCTATTGTTGCCAATGCTGCTCCTCGATAGAGCATCGAGGAGTAACATTGCCAATGAGGGGAGGTAAGCGGTTATCAGTGGACGCACCCAGCTCCGGCCAATCCTGCTGGGACTGCCTTGGCCTGTGCTTCTCACCCACCAAGTTCTACATCAGGAGCCTGTACTGAAGGGCCGGGGCTCGGCTGGGCACTTCCCCCTTTGTCGGATCTGTTTCTAGGCATGCGCAGAGTGCCTCCCCTTCCTCCCTCCCTCTTAAGGTCAAAGGTTACACACTTGCTTTCCCCAGATTCTGAGTAAATAGTGCTATCAGGACGGAGTACCTTTGAGCATGTTTGGCCCCTCAAAGTCATGCTGTTGTATCTAGTTACATTTTAAAGCCACACAGAGGATGGGACGACCACAAATGGATGCAGTTGTTTCCTTTTATGTGGAATTGGGTTGACTGCTCGAGACCAACCTTAGGAGTTGGGGTTGTAAAAGACATGCAGCAGCCACTGACAATGGCCGCCAAAGGCCAGTAAGTCTGGCCGCCTGCCCAAGGCATGCTGGGAGTTCCTCCCAAGGCATGCTGGGAGTTGTAGGCATAAACCTAGGTTTTTATTAAATTCTTTAAAAATACTGAAACCCCCCAAAATTGTGTTTTTTAAGATTTTTCTGGTACATTGTACAGCCAGACACTATGTCAAGTTTCTAACTCATCTGGAAGTGGCTAAACATTTCCGGACATATGTGACGCCCACTTACTTTCCACTTTATAGGTAGAGATTAAAATATCTGTATTTGTATCATTGGTTCCTGTTTCATGCTGCACATGGTTTGTCCATTTTATTACATTACAGTTATGTATAATGCACCCTGGTGTGCCAGTTCCATCAGCTTCTGAAAAATCTATTTTTCTATTCATTTCAATGGGTCCAGAATCTAACCAAAATGAAACTACTCTGGGAATCAACCACTCAGAATGAAATATGGTGTCAGTTTCTAGCCTCTAAAGAAAAGTGAGCTTTTAGAAAATAATTGCTCTTAGTGGAGCTTCATTTTTTACTGTCTTTGAATAAACTGTTTGCTGTAAATGGTGGTATTGGGGAAGAGTATGAAGAATTGTAATACACTGCAAATAGTAGGTGAGCCAGTGTGCTTCATGTCTTGAGAAAGAAAGGGTTTGGTGTTGGTGTTGGTGTTGTTTTTAAATTATTCATTTATTATTTGTTGATGAATAACACCTTGGGGACATACAGTAAAGCATACAATTTAAACAAAGAGTGCTAGAAATACAAAAGCTATAGAATGCAACTGGAACTATATATCAAATATTAATCCATTTTTTAACAGTTTCTGATTTGATTAAAAATTAAGAATGAGGCATTGTTCTGGTGTACACTAGCTGATTACTCCCATTCCAAGAGGGAGGGGCTAAACAACCCAGGGGTATTTCATCCCTCGGTGGTTTAGCATTATGTCTTCCCCTGAAAAGCCAGATGTCTAGTTTCAGTCTCAAGGCTAAACAACCCATTGATGGAACTTCCCTGGGTTGTTTGCCTTGGGCATAACAACCCAGGCTTAAAAAACAAAAAAAGGAAAAAGCAGGTTGTAATGTGCAAACCAGGCCTATGTAGTAGGTCACATCTTCAAAATTTGTTAAAAGGTGACCAGTAAAGTTACCATAGTTTTGTTGATTCTCTCTGGTCTTTATATAATTGGTGAATTTCACCACTGATGTGATATTCCACATATTTGTTATCCATTCATATTTGGGATTTTATGTTATTTCCATATCTAGCATAAAATATACTATCAGCTGGTGCCATGTAACTATTTGGTTTTCTCTGTCCCTTATGTATTTCAGCTTCCATGCATGCCACTTATTCATCTATGCAATTCTTATGCTATCCTTTGTCCAAAATGCTCAGAGTACATTGTTCTCATCCATCTCCATTTTGTTTACACAACATCCCTCACAACACAAGCTGAGATAGAGTGATTGGCTCAAGGTCAAACAGTGAGCTGAGCAGGGATTTGAACCAAGGCCTCCCAAATCCTACTCTTACATGTTAATCGCTACACATATTGGTTCTCTCTTCCAAGACCAAGTGGAAGGAGAAAGTAACTTCCAAAAGGATCTTTGTAATTAAGTCTTCTTATACTGAGCCAGATCATTAGTTCTCCTAATCCAATGAACAAGTTTACTTAGACTGGTAGCGGATGTCGGAGGTCTTAGGGCAAAGGTGACCCTGGCACCTGCCTATTGACCATAGCAGGGACATTATTTCTTCCAATATCCTGATGCCCTTCCATAAATCTTAGCAAAATGGGACTCAGAGCAGGTGGCAGAACTTTATTTTGTTTGGTGGATATGGCTCTAATGTTGGGCACAGTTCTTTGACTGCTTGATAGCTAAAACCCTGTACAGATGCTCATGGAGTGGAAGAATATAATCCCAATTTTGTACACATCAAGACACACATACGCACACATTAAATGAACATCTGTACAGGGATTAAATGCCTCTCATAGACAAGCATTTAAAATTATTGTTGTTGCTGCTGCTTTTAAATTCTTTTATTTTGTTTGTTTGTTTTAAGAGACATTTGTTGTGTTATTGGTTTTATGATTGCTTTCACTGTGTTTGTGTATTATGGAAGTCACCCTGACTCGGCTATAGGGTGACTCATAAATAATAAAATCATTATTTTTGATTTGGTGATGTTGGGTCATTTTTTAAAAAGCAGCAAACGGAGCTTTAAGTCAGTTCTAAATGATATCTGGAAAGTAGAAAATTTGAAGCGGCTGGAGGGAAAATACAAGTTAAATTGTGAATAACTATAAAAGTGTTTTGCTGGTTTTTAAAGCTCTTTAACTAGTTACACTGTTCAGATACTTGTAATATTCCAGTCCATTTAAAGTCTGAATATGCCTTTCACTGGCAATTTGAAATGTTAATCATATATGGAGTGTGAGCTAAAGGCCCATTGTAATCACATCCAGTGACTTTAATGTGCTTTGAAACAGGCCAGTGCAGACCTACGACACTGATATACAATAGAAAAATGCAAACAATAAAAAGGTTAATACAAATGCATTAGAATTGTTTGTGCACCTACTGATCCGAAATGATTTTATGGGCCTGTTGGCAACCAGATTAGGTGAATATATTTAGTAGAAGGCTTGGAGGAGTTTCACAGTTGGTAGTTTTATCATGTATTTTGCAGCATTAGTAAATTAAATGGAACTGCTCTTTGTTCTGAGAAAGAAGAAATTCTGTTTAAATGGGCTTATTTTGAGGAGACACAGAGTGCCTACTCCAGCATTATGACATATTGACTCTTCCAAAGCTGGTCTTATGAGGCCTTAGGCAACATTTTAAGTTTATTCTTCAAAACTAGAGTAATCATCATAATTGAACCATACCTCATAAAATTTGTTCAGTTGTTCCCTTAGGCTCTATGAAAGATGTAGCTTATTAACTCTTGTTTCCAGCTAGGTACATTTAAATGTTAAAACAGAATATTGAAAATCTATTCTACCCTTTTACATATCTGCAATCCGCTCAGAAAAAGGAAGTTGTGAGTCCTGGATTCCTAAGAGCCAGAAAGCAAGAGTGATCTTCAGAGATGACAACATCACCATTCTGTGTTTAAAGGCAATAAAATCTTCAACATTCCAGCTCTGTTTAACAATATAGGTTAATAGTTGACATCTTTCTGGGTTTCATCGGGGTCTACAATGCAATTTTATGCATGTCTCCTCAAAAGTTAATCCCTGGTAAGTGTATATTCATATAATCACAGAATTGTAGAGTTGGAGGAGGCCTATAAGGCCATCGAGTCTAACCCACTGCTCAATACAGGAAACCACCTTAAAGCAAACCTGACAGATCTAGGGTGACCATATGAAAAGGAGGACAAGGCTCATGTATCTTTAACAGTTGTTTCAGCAGGTGTCATTTGTATGCATGCAGCACCTGGTGAAATTCCCTCTTCAGCACAAAAGTTAAAGCTGCAGGAGCTATACTAGAATGGTCAAATGCAAAAGAGGGCATGGCTCCTGCAACTTTAACTGTTGTAATGAAGAGGGAATTTCACCAGGTGTTGCATGCATACAAATGACACCTGCTGAAATTCCCCTTTCAAGATACAGGAGCCCTGTCCTCCTTTTCATATAGTCACCCTACAGATAGCTGTCTAGCTGCCCCTTGAATGCCTCTAGTGTGGGAGAGCCCACCACCTCCCTAGGTAACTGGTTCCATTGTCGTACTGCTCTAACAGTCAGGAAGTTTTTCCTGATGTCCAGACGGAATCTGGCTTCCTTTAACTTGAGCCGATTATTCCGTGTCCTGCATTCTGGGATGATCAAGAAGAAATCCTGGCCCTCCTCTGTGTCACAACCTTTCAACCTTATTGCAGCCTTATAGAACAATACTACCATACATTTATGGTGGAGGGAGGGGAGACGTGCTGACAGAACACTCCTGCACACTCACTGTGGGCAGGGAGGGCAGCAGGTACGCCTCTTCCTTCTTCCTTCTTATTGACTATATTGGGAGGGAATTAACTGGGGCTAGCATAGGTTTGGGCTATTTGGTAGGTATGGCCGGGAAACAAAGGGACTTTGGATGTAGCATATCCACACATGCCCCCATCAAAGCCTGTTTTCCCCTGCTACTTTGGTGGATCATCACCAATGCTGCATCCATTTTGGTGGAGCTTTCCAGTGCTGTGCGTGGCAACTCCTGACAATGTAGGTCCCACCAGCATGCCTCCATCTACCTCAGCAGAGCAATACTTACACTGCCTCCCATGGGCCCTCGCCCAGCTTTATGGTGAGTACAACAGAGAGAAGAAATTCATTCAGTTCACACTTTTGAACCAACAGATGAACCAAAACTCGGTTATCCTTTGAAATTCACAGTTCTTCAATGAAAAAAATGCATACAAAAATGCATATATTAACGGAAAGTGCATACAAACATGTGTATATTAATGAAAATAACATTCAAAAATAATCAGTTGCTTGCAAAAGTGTGTACATTAGACAAAATTACATAAAACACCTGTATTAGGTTCTCTGAACACAAATGTTCTCAAAGCTCAAATGAACCAAATTTAAGATTGGAAAAATTAGAGACTGATAAATTGGCAGGTTCATTCATACCGAAATTGGTGGGGCTTGGATTAATATAACAGAATCATAGAATTATAGGACTTAAAGTTACTTTAAACATAATTTTTTTTAAAAGTATGTGTTATATGGAGTAGTGGGCATCTTATTTTCCAAAAACAGAAGTCATATTACACATGATCCAAGCTTGAACTTAAGCAAACAGCAAATTCAGATTTTATTACAGCTACCCAGACAGTGGGGGAACAATTATTTCATCCCATAGCTGATTTTTCTTCTGTAAGAAGGGTTGTAATCTCCCCCCCCAAACACAGCCAGTTGCAACTAGGGGTGTGCACGGACCCCCCGGATCGGATCGGGACCCGGATCGGGACCTCCAATTTTGTCACGGATCGGTTCGGACAAAATCGGAGGCCCCCCGGACCGGATCGAGTACGATCCCGATCCAAAAATCAGAAATTTTTGGATCGGCCGCCATTTTTTTCCCCATAGACTTGCATTGCAATGCAAGTCTATGAGGAAAAAATGGCGGCGGGTGGGTGAGGGGGGGCCTAACTCCCTCCCCCCCGGGGCCATCCGCTGTGGACGGCCCCGGCAGGTAAGCCCCCTCCCCCGCGCTCCCTCCCCCCCCGGGGCCGTCCGCTTCCATCCGCAGGCGCCCGCGGGCGCCCGCGGATAGAAGCAGACAGCTCCGGGGGGGGTAAGCCCCCTTCCCCGCCACTGTTTACCTTCCCGGCCTGTCCGCTCCCGTCCGGCGCTGGCGGCTACTACCAGCGGGCTCTGCGGCCTGCTCTAGAGTAGCGCGCCGGGTGATGACATCACCCGGCGCGCCACCCTGGAGCAGGCCGCGGAGCCCGCTGGTAGTAGCCGCCGGCGCCGGACAGGAGCGGACGGGCCGGGAAGGTAAGGTAAGGGCCCCCCCTCCTCCCCTCCGCGCGCCCCCTGCTTACCTTCCCGGCCCGTCCGCTCCCGTCCGGCACCGGCAGCTACTACCAGCGGGCTCCGCGGCCTGCTCTAGAGTAGCGCGCTGGGTGATGACATCACCCGGCGCGCCACCCTGGAGTAGGCCGCGGAGCCCACTGGTAGTAGCCGCCGGCGCCGGACAGGAGCAGACGGGCCGGGAAGGTAAGGGCCCCCCTCCTCCCGCCCCCTCCCCCCCTGCTGTCCACTTTCATCGGCGGCCGCCCGCTGGTGCCTGCCAATGGAAGCGGCGGTGGGCGCCAGTGGGCGCCCGCTGATCCGCCGATCCGCTGAACCAGTTCGGAGCCTTTTCGGACTGGTTCGGATTGGATCGGCCGATCCAGCTGTCGGATCGGAAATCGGATAATTTATCCAATTTCCCACTGGACCGGACTCGGATCGTGGATCGGGTCCGATCCAGTGCACATCCCTAGTTGCAACTTTGACTTTGCTGTGCAGTCTGAGCTGATTTGCACTCTGGTTCTGTGAAGAGTGGATTGCTTGGTTGGTTGATTGATGTAGAAAATTATGACCTGCTTTCCTGTACTAAATGAACTCAAAGCAACATACAAAAAAGTCATAAAATAGCAAAACAAAAACAAAAAAGTAAAAAGGGTGTACATTGCTACAATCAGTTTCATACACTAAAAACAAGATCGGGATAAAACAGCATAAAAAGAGAGAGAAAGCACTAACCCACTCAAAAATCTTGGTGAAATAAAAAGGACAGTATGGGAAGGAACACGAGCTTTAATGTAAGTGGATCTGAACAAATATTCCCAGAACCTATTACTGTGCAATCACATCTTTCCCCCAACTCCTTTACATATTTATGTAAACATTTTCTGAATTTTTTAATTGGGGAGCATGAAAATAAATTCAGGAAAGGTGCCACAAAGTCCAAGAGGACACCATTATGGTTAACAAGCAGTGTCAAGGAGGCTATTAGAGGAAACATTTCTTTCAGGAAATGGAAGTGTTGCCCAGATGAGGAGAACAAAAAAGAACACAAACATGCACAAGATAAATGCAAGCAGGCAATAATGGGTGCAAAATATATATTTTGGACATATTGCTAAAAAAAGAAAAGAAAAAAAAAGAAATAAGGCCACATCACCCCTGAGCTTTCAAAATACAACACCTTTTAAAGCATACACACACACACACACACAATGGTGGTGAGCAACCCACATATTTCTTGTTTCAGCAGTATCCGTGGTTTGTTCCTTTAAAAAAGCTCTTTATGGAGGTCACTTTTTCCCTTGAGAACAGTGGATTACAGAGCCAGCCTGAAATTTTAATTAAAAAAACCCCAAAAAACCTACTAATTCTAACTGTTTCCAGATCAGCTTACGTTGTTTTTATTCTTATTATTACCAGCTTTCTGCAGTGCTCCCTATTTCAAAGAACAAGGTCATATTTGGCATGGAAATCTTCCTAAAATGGCACCATGTGCTGGCTTGTGCATTAACTCACCAGTACTTAGAGTATGATTTGAAGAATAAGCAGCATCACTTACCTAAGTCATGAAGGAATATATGAGAATTTCTGAGGAGGAAGTGGTGTTTTTTTTTTTGTCTGCAATGGATTTCAGACATTAAATCCATATTATAGCTACTTGTTATTGAAAAACCTCATGTGATGGAGATTAATAGAGAAAAGGGGTGGGTTAGACTATATATATATATATATATATATATATATATATATATATATAATTTCTTATCCACCTCTTCCTCTGGATTGAGGCGGGGAACAACATTAAATACAAATAATATAAAATATATAAAACTGGTTAAAACATATAATATGAATACATTATTAAAATAAAAATAAAACTCTTAAAATAACAAACAAAGGAAATTACAGGATATACCAGTGGTTCCTTTGGGATGTCGATCACACTCTTGGTTCAAAAGATGTATCCAGATAGCCTGGTCAGCCACTATCTGACAAAGCTACTGTTGCCACCATAGGCCCTGAACAGCACTGGTATATGATTTAAGGCACAATCTAATTCTGACCATAAATGTAGTGCCCAATTCTGAGGAAGGAAGCAGGGAAGCACTATCCAAGCCCTTAAGGTGTTTCATCATTACTGGAAGTTCATCAGTAATTATGAAAGATTAGAAGGGCCCTACTACACGCCCGGCATAGCCTGGGCGTGGTGGGGAGATTGCGGCGGACATGGGGGACAAGGCGTGGAGGCACGCCATTGAGTGGCCTCCTGGATTGGGAAGGGGAGGGGTGGAGGGGGAGCCGGAGCCTTTATAAGGCCCGGGCTCCCTCTCTCCTTCCTCTTGGGCAAAGTGGCTCCCTCCCTCCCTCCCTGTAGGCAGTATGGGAATGAAACTCCGGTTGTCCTTAGGAAGCCAAGTAGGAATTTTTTGCTCATAACCCCCTTGTGGCTGTGGGTTTTTTCGCCTACTTCATACTGTGAGACAGCGGGGGAGTACTAAATAGGTTATTTGGTTGTTTCTAATCTGGTCACATTTGGGCGGTTAGGCGCGGGCATCTCCACCTGGGAAGGGATAGGTGAGCATTCGCAGGCACCTAGCAGTGACTGGTAATGCCTGAGGCTCATCACCTGCGAGTCTTGAGGCCCAGGTGGTGAGATAAGGGTTACCTTTGGGGCTAACCTTCCTCACTCACGCGGAGTCATGAGGCATGTGCTGGGGTGACACGGAAGGCCCCCCTACCCCAAAAGGGGAAGCCTGGGGGTGGCGTATTGGACACGCCATGTCCGGGCCTGAATGGACTCGCCCTACCTGTTATGATGGCATTGGCCATCCATGTCAGAAGATGCCCACGTAGTTTTCCCCTCTGCTGATCTCTCAATAAATGTGGCTCAAGTGTAACCCAAAAACCTATGTCGTCTCGTTATTTACCGCGCTCCGATTCCGCAATGCTATTGTAAGCAGATTGGAATGCTGTTGCAATTAATGAAAAACAGTGCCTATATGATGCAGGATCCCCCTGTCAAACATGGATAAACCATTAGTCTATAGCATGAGGCCCAAACCAAGTTAGGATTCTTGCTGTCAAATAATCATCTAAAAATGCTTCTGCACAGAGTATTTCTCTCTTATTTATTTATTTTTTTAAATGCCCACAGCTTAGAACATGACAGCTTTTTCCACATCACATGATAGAAAAGCAATGGCTCTGCTGGGGGGGAAATTTGTAGTGCCATAGTCCAGATCTATATGAGAAACAGAAAGAAAACATTTGTGCAATATAGACATGGCATCCAGTGTTTTCCATATATCCCAGGCAAAAGAGAGAGTGGGACTTTGGTGCTAAAGACAAGAGGGTCCCCCAAAAAGGGTTCAACCTGGAGCTCTTTAATGCAGTTTATATGCAATTTAAATTATAATTTGCTCCGATAAATAAATACTGTTAACCCTCAAGGGAAGTAGTTGTGCAACCTCCTTAGAACTATTTCTACAAAAGCTTCAATTTTCAGATTCAGGTGCTGTAATATGTTCACAGTTTAGTGCATGTGCAAAAAATATATCTGTATTTTTCTTATGTTAGGCTGACCAGATAAAATCCAGGTCAGGGCTCATGTAACTTTAACAGTTGTAGAGAAAAGGGAATTTCAGCCAGAGTCATTTGTATGAAATTAGTTCCTGGTGAAATTCCCTCTTCATCACAACAGTTAAAGTTGCAGGCATTATATTACAGTGACCAGATACAAAAGAAGGCAGGGCCCCTGCAACTTTAACTGTTGTGATGGAGAGGGAATTTCACCAGGAACTAATTTCATACAAATGACTCTGGCTGAAATTCCCTTTTCTCTACAACTGTTAAAGTTACATGAGCCCTGACCTGGATTTTATCTGGTCACCCTATCTTATGTTTACCTTGCAAGTTCTGAAATTGTGAATAAAAGCTGATTAGATGGCATCATTAACTAGGAAATATGAGTCAGGAGCTTATTGAATATTTAGAGTCATATGAAGTGGGGAAGCAGAACTATAACAAGTATCCAAGAAGAGTCATATATATTACTGGGTGTTTTAAAAAGAAGTAATGGAAGCCTGCAGCTATATTAGAGATGCTGTTTAAAAATGGGCTTTTAGCAGAAAGAGAGAAAACTGTGAGGATCCCACAGTGTAGGCCAATCAGTAGCAGCTACAGCATTAACCATTTCTCACGCCAGGAAAGATCAATGGCAGCAGGTAACAGGTGGAATCATTCAGAAATGGCCTTAGCAAGAAGCAAGTAGGAAGGAATATGAATTCTGCCAGTGATTAAAGGGCAGTAGCAAGAGCAGAAAATATTAGAAATAAAGTAAGAGCAGAACAGATGACAAATTCACACTACTGTAGTCAGGTCTGTAATGCTACATTCTTACTCCCCTCCCCACCCCCACCCCCAGGCTTTCTGGAAGAATGATAATTTCAACAGCATTCATGCTCAGCTATGCTTGCATTTGTCATATACCTTGTATTAATGGAGGCACAGCCGTGCCTCCATTGTTAAGGGCCGTCAGTAAAAAACACATTCCGCCAGGTTAAAGTGATAATTGGGGGGGGGGTCATTCTAACAGCCATAAAATCAAAAATGTTTCATCAACCTTTCTGAAATTTACAGGTGCCAGAAAGAAATGATTGTTTTACATTACCTGAAAATTTCAAGAAGATTGGTGAAAGATTGAGGGAAGGAGAGCAGTTTAAGGTAGAAAAAGAATACAAACCTCTCTCCCTGCTTTTGTAAAATTTACTTCCGGGTTGAGACTTTTTGTGCTCTCAATTTGCATAATTTCTAGAGCCTTATTAACTAATCCAGTGGTGGGGTCTTCTTCCTCCTTGACTGTAGTTGATGGAAAGCTTTTCGTTTTTTTTATATTCCCTTCGGTTGACTTTTAAGGACTATTTTAACCTCTCATTCAAGTCAATGAGGTGGCCATCTTCCCTCATAACACGACACTGACACACGCTCAGTAGCGTCGCTCTCCCCCCTCCCTCCTGCCTTAGAATGTGGGGTGGGTGAGTGAAATGGCCGCTGCCTCTGTAGCACAGACCTTTTGAGTGAAGAAGAAGAGTTTCTCTTTTCTCTTCTGGAACATGCATTCCTTTGGCTCTGAGAGTATTTTGGGCTATCTTCATAAGGCCAGTTTGCTCTTTTGCTCCCTGGTGAAGCAGGGTGTGGTTCCTCTGGATCCATGACAAACTGATATTCAGATCTCTCCTGGGGATAGGTGGCTATACCTTTCTTTCTATCCCACCCCACCCCATATACACACAGTGCTCCTTCCCTCTTTTCTAAGAGTTTGGTCCATACTGCTATAAGTTGAAAACTTCAAACACTTCATTTAATTAGTTTGGGCCGGTGTTAAGTTTTAAGTACAACGTTGAAACCTTTCAAAGTGCTTCTGGGCCTACAACATTGGTTTCGGCCTAGTCACCCTGTTTTTCTAATAAGGTTTAGAAACAGTTGAGCTGTCATTTATTTCGCATAGTGTACACACATGGATTTTCTTTCTAATCCTTGCAGTCTACACTGGCTCCCTCCTTGATGTGTTTTTGGATGCAGACAAACCCTTTTTTGTTCCAGCAGGCCTTTGGCAAATAATCTGGACCTCTGTCTATACCTTTGACTTTTAAATTGTTATGTATTTAAAATGTTTAAAATGCTTTAATATTGAGAAGTATTTAATTATATTTTTAACTTTTGTATATTTAGGCTGACCATATGAAAAGGAGGACAGGGCACATGTAACTTTAACAGTTGTAGAGAAAAGGGAATTTCAGCCAGTGTCATTTGTATGCAATTAGTCCCTGGTGAAATTCCCTCTTCATCACTACAGTTAAAGTTGCAGGCACTATAGTAGAGTGACCATATACAAAAGAAGGCAGGGCCCCTGCAACTTTAACTGTTGTGATGAAGAGGGAATTTCACCAGGAACTAATTGCATACAAATAACACTGGCTGAAATTCCCTTTTCTCTACAACTGTTAAAGTTACATGAGCCCTGTCCTCCTTTTCATATGGTATATAGTATATTCCTATTTATAGGTTTTAGCTGTATATGTTTTAGTTTTGTAAGGCTGCCCTGAGGCCCAGCATTGGGCAAAAGGCAGGATACTACTACTAGTAGTAGTAGTAGTAGTAATGTTTCAGATTTCACTTCTGCATCTGATGTTCTTTTGCATTTACTTTTCTTTATAAACCATTCATATTTTAAGACTTCTTGTGTGGCATGTTTTCATTGGTTTAACAAGTTAAAAGGGGTATTCACTGTTTTCATGCTTATGTTATAAAATCTATTTTCAACAGGCCTAGTAACTTCAAGAGTAACAGAGTTGGGGAAAATCCTCAATCTCTTTGCTATCAGAGGCACTGAGTAAGGGATCCCTAGAGATAATTTAGACTGACCCCAACCACAAAACACTATTCCCCCTTCTGAAGAGATCTGGACCACAGACTGCTAAAGACAAACAAAGTAGCGGGCCATAATAACAGTTCTCATGTGGCCATTTGCCTTATGAGGCAGGTACTCTGCGGGCTACCAAATGGAGGGACTAACAAGCCATAAAGTTGCCTGGCTGGGTCTGCCAGAAATCCAGCCTCAACACTCCTGGAAGGTCCATGTTCTATAGCACCTGCTGTCAGATGAACTTGAGGGAATTCCTCCCTCCACCCCTGGGTTTAATTTACTGGCTTCCCCTGGCTGGACCTTGCAGGAAACTATAGGGACAGACAGAGCAGGCATTCATAGCACACATAGAATTCTAAGACTGGCAAATCTAAAAGCAAGTGTGTTGCTTTTCAAGAACCAAGAAAATTCAATGGGTCTTACTTTTGAGTAAATATCTAGGGATGGAAATGCAGCCTGTGCAAGAACTGAGTAGGGTGACCATATCTGGGAAACCAAAAAAGAGGACACCTAGTGGGGGGGGGCAGGAAAATGGCATTCTGGGGCCACCTTAAAGTCCCCAATTGGAGCGGAGGAGGGGAAAGCATGTCATTCTCACCCCCACCCCACTGCTCCAATCAGGCCTTTTTCTATAATGTCTGGGAATGACACGTTTTTCCCTTTTAAGACCTTGATTGGAGCAGTGGGAGAGAATGACACGCCTCCAGAAAGCATGTCATTCCCCCCTGCCATGCTAGTGGTGGCCTTAAAAGGGAAAGTGTGTAATTCCAGGTCATCATAGACTATTGCATAAAATCCCCCCTGACACTGAGGATAGAACGAAAACCAGGAGAAATCTGGGGAAATCATGGCAGTTTTTTTAAAAAATTATTATTGCATTGATATCGCACCTTTTTTTCTGCCAAGAAACCCAAGGTGGCATACATAATCCTCCTCCTCTCCATTTTATCCTCACAACAGCAACCCTGTGAGGTGGGTTGAGCTGAGAGTCTGCAACTGGCCCAAAGTCACCCAATGGGTTTCCATGGCTAAGTGGGGAATAGAACCCAGATCTCCCAGCTCCCAGTCCAACACTTTAGCCACTAAACCACACCCTAATGGTCATCCTAGAATTGAGCCATGCCAAGTTGGAAGCAGATCGGTTTGTGCCTTAATTTTTAGGATAGTTTTTTTTAAAGTTTGACTTCAATTTTTTTTCTAAAATTCAAGGCATGAACCAATCTGCTTTCAACTTGGCATGGCTAAAGCCTTACTTAAAAGGTACCATGGTACCAAGTTTCATTTCTTCATCTTTACTTCCTTTTTTTAATGTACTGCTCAAGGCCCTAGACCCCAAAGAGGAGAATTGGGTTTGAAGTTAAAAAACAATCCTAAAACTCAAGGCATAAACAGATCTGCTTCCAACTTGGCATGGCTCAATCCCTACTTAAGAGCTACCATGCTGTCAAGTTTCATCCCTTTATCTTTAAAAATGATGGAATTGTAAGCATTTTAGTTAATTTAAAAAATTAAATTGAAGTTTTAAACATTTCTAAAAATCAAGGGATGAACGGATCTGCTTTCAACTTGGCATGGCTAAATCCCTACTTCAGAGCTACCATGGTGCCAAGTTTCATCTCTTTATCTTTAATTTCATTTTTAAAACTTGTACTGTTCAAGGTCCTGGACCCCAAAGAGATTTCTGTTTGAACTTTAAAACATTCCTAAAAATGAAGGCATGAACGGATCTGCTTCATACTTGGCATAGCTATATCCCTACTTAAGAACTACCATGATGCCAGGTTTCATCTCTTTATCTTTAAAAATGAGGGAGATGCAAGCATTTTGGTTGATTTATTAATGTTAAAAGTGAGTTCAACACATAACACTAGCTTTGATTTTATATTGGATGTCAAGATGGTATAGCATCCTGGCTGACACTGGCTTGGTTGTCAACTGTATAATATCCAGTCATCCATTACACAAAGCCATGAAATTCATTAAACAAAAAACCTACGGTTTACAAAAACAATGTTAAGGCTCTACAGTTTCCAACCAAGCACCAAAAAGCAGGGAAATTGGGAGTTAAGGCTCACAAGCCTTAACGCCACATCCTCCCTAAGGAGGCAGAATGTGCAAGTGAAATTCTCATTCTCCCAAAGCAGATAAACCATGAGGACAGGGTGGAGAATATGATATGCAGAGGTGACTGTGGGGTTGTGGAAAACTGATCACGAACAACTTAGGGCCACCTACTTCTCTTTTTTTGTTTAGAGCAGCCCTTCCCCAACCTGGTGCTCTCCAAAGGTGTTGGACTACAACTCCCATCATTGAAAGTCAGTATGTCCCATGGTCAGGAATGCTGGGACTTGTCATCTCAAACACCTGGAGGGCAGCAGGATGGGGAATGCTGTTCCATACCCTTACCAAATACAGGGTCTGCCCAATACTTTTCTCTCACACACATCTCGCATATAGCAGCACTCTTGATAACAAAAGGGGCACTATTCATTACAGATCTAGAACCAGAGCATGTGCCAGGCACTTCCAACTTTTGGTCAATATCCTGCCTTTCAAAGAACCAATGTTTTTTTTCTTAAAATGTATTTATAAAAAATATACCGCTCACTCCCCACAATCCCTGTACAATACATCATCTCATCAAAGCAACAGCGGAGCAGAAGAGGTTTAGTTTGGCTGTCTTGAACACCTTTCAGATGAGATTAGTTTGCAATCCTATACCTCTTGGGAGAAAGCTCTAGTGAATTCAGTGGCACTGGCTTCTGAGAAGACACGTATAGGAGTCAACCTTCTCCAGCCTGGTGCTCCCCAGATGTGTTGCACTGTAACTCCCATGTTATGTTTTATGGGGAAGATAAAAATCAATTCATACTTAATTTTAAAATAATACTTACGCATGAAAGTATTAGGTGGTAGCTCTGCCTTTGATCTCACACTGCTGAAAAAGTAAGAGAAATCCTTTATCTGATATTCAAGAAACAGACATCTTATGCCATGTGTTGAAAACTAATGTTGATGTCTGAAGGGCTATCTGGATTAGGTATTCAAGATTCATTCATTGTTGTTTCATTTGGTTTTGACAGTTTATTTAAAGTGATGCAGCTCTTTTGTAGTTCCTTGATTGATCACATATCTTAATGCTGGAAAACATCATACTTTAGTACATATGTGGGCACAAAATAGATCTATCCTGATGATTTGGACATCAACTCGCAGCATTCCTGATAACTGCCCATGCTGATAGGGGCTTTTACAAGTTGAATTCCAAAACATCTGAAGATCTACATTCTGCCTTCCCTTGTTCTTGAACAACATTCCCCAACCTGGTGCCTGTCAGATGTGTTGGGTTGCAACTCTCAACATAAGGAGATGCTCTAAGAAATGAGACGTAGCTGGTCCTAAGTTGTTCATCATCATTTCCCACAACCCCACAGTCACCTCTGCAGATCAAATTGCATATCTAGATTTTTGAGATGACAAGTCCCAGCATTCCTGACCATGGGATATACTGACTTGCAATGATGGGAGTTGTAGTCCAACACCTTTGGAGGGCACCAGGTTGGGGAAGGGCTGCTCTAAACAAAAAAAGAGAAGTAGGTGGCCCTAAGTTGTTCGTGATCAGTTTTCCACAACCCCACAGTCACCTCTGCATATCATATTCTCCACCCTGTCCTCATGGTTTATCTGCTTTGGGAGAATGAGAATTTCACTTGCACTTTCTGCCTCCTTAGGGAGGATGTGGAGTTAAGGCTTGTGAGCCTTAACTCCCAATTTCCCTGCTTTTTGGGGCTTGGTTGGAAACTGTAGAGCCTTAACATTGTTTTTGTAAACCGTAGGTTTTTTGTTTAATGAATTAAAATACACAGTGGCTGAATTTGGACAACACGATAGTCAATGGTGGGGTAGTAATCAACTTTACAGTTATTAATCTAGGGGGTACTCCTCACACAACATGGTAATAAATAATCAACTGTGGTGTGGATTAGGATCAGCACTGAGTTGACTACGGCAGCATTCGGACGACACAATAGTCAATACAACTGACGATTGTTTCTTCACCCCCAGTTGCTTATTGTGTCATCCGAATTCAGCCAGTGTTTTTCCCCCCTAAGGTATAAATGTATCCAGGATTATATCTTAGAGGAGCTCCAAAACACTTGATTAACTTTATATTGCATGGCCACTAGCTGCCAATATTGTTAAAGAAAATACTCCTGTTTAGGCTGACCATATGAAAAGGAGGATAGGGCTCATGTAACTTTAACAGTTGTAGAGAAAAGGGAATTTCAGCCAGTGTCATTTGTATGCAATTAGTTCCTGGTGAAATTCCCTCTTCATCACAACAGTTAAAGGTGAGGCACTATACTTGAGCGACTATATACAAAAGCAGGCAGGGCCCCTGCAACTTTAACTGTTGTGATGAAGAGGGAATTTCACCAGGAACTAATTGCATACAAATGACACTGGCTGAAAACCCTTTTCTCTACAACTGTTAAAGTTACATGAGCCCTGTCCTCCTTTTCATATGGTCAGCCTACTCCTGTTACTCAAATACCATGAGCAACAACAGGCAAAATGTACCTCTGGTGTACTGGGACAGAAAGATACAAGAGGCATGGAATGACAGGGACTTGATTAAAAGAACTCTGAGACTCTCATCAGGTGGCTACTGAAGACATACAACCTTACCTTTCCTTACAAAAGTGGATGTTAGTATTGTAGTTAATTTTCAGTAATGTTGGAAGTTCAATGGAAGAACCAAGTAGAACCTATGGCACAACGTGACATCACAAGCCATCCATCTAACTTGTATTGTGGCCTGCAAGGTGCTTAACCATGTCCTTGGTTCATTCGTTTGTTTTGCTTCCAGTTTCCCAGCAGTCAACAAAAATAAGAAACTCCAATGAACACAACCCATTTTGCTGCTGGGTTGTGTTCAGCAGGGTGCAGCTCTGTGTTATTTTAAGATTATTAAATTCTAGACTTCTACGCTCAAGTCACCTTTCAGTATCAAAAGCATAGTACATAAGGGTAGTTGCCAGTTCTGGCACTTTCACAAGGTACCTTCCAGTGGGAATTTCCTTTTGTCACATAGGCTCAATCTACACTACTGCTTTATAGTGGTATTGAAGTACACTAATAACTGCTGGGGCACAATCCACATTCCTCTTTCATAGCGTTATAGAATGTCATCAGACTAGCGTTTTATAGCATGCTCATTACAGGGCACTCATGGATTTTTGTGGGTCCCACTCATGAAGCTGTCCACCTCCTGCTGGTTTCCTGCTCCTTCTGCCATTTTTTCATAGTAAAATAGTCCCCCCCAAAATGTGACTCTTCTGAGTTATAATGAAATTGGTCTCCATTTCCTGCCATTTGCAGAGAAGTTTTGCTGTAAAATAGCCACTAGAGGGTGCTGTCCCACTACACTGAATGGGCCACGTGGTTGCAGCTTGTTTCCCCTTTCTCACTTGTGTGGTTCTTCTCGTCACCATAGTGGAAGAGCAGCAGGAAGCAAGAGTGACGGTAAAGAAACACGATTTCCCCCATCTGATGATCCCTATAGTCTGCTTTTTATTCCTCGTTTGTAATGATTTGACCCAAGGTGTAGATCTGGCCATAGAGAATGCGTCATGCAGCCTCTTCTCAAGTGTTAGTCAAATGTTTGTGTCCCCTAATAAGGGTCCAGTCAGCATGGTTTAAATTATATGTGAACATGCTGTTCACCAACTTACCTCCTGTATTGCATGGAAATATAACGAGAATGAAGTTGAAGTGTGTAAAGCATACAGAACATAGAGGATGTATTTTCTTGTGGTTTTTTTTTACTTCTTGTTTAGGAAAGGACATTGTGTTATGTACTGCAAAGCCATTTCTGTGGCTTTTTCATATTGTTTGCATATGGGAAACTCCATATATATCTGTAAAACTTCCCCATGTGTAACTTCGAACAATCTTGGAATAAACTTTGCCAAACCCTCAAATGAAGCAACTAGAGCTACTTTTTTTTTAAAAAAAAAGAAGAGATAATGTTAGTGTATATCTATTCTTCACATCCCTTGACACAGGAAATAATATGTGGCAGTAAATAAACTGAAAAAGAATTGCCATGGGTGTCTGTGAGCCTATCTACACTACTGTTTTAAAACGGTTTATAACAGTAGTGACAACTGTTGGGGCCCAGGACACACTCCATATACAGTTTTCAAAACGTTTTCAAAGTGTTTTATCCTGCTTGTGTAGATAGGCTCCGTACGGTCTCTGTATCTCTCCTTGTGCCCTTTCTTTACCCAGTTTATTACTTCCCATCCCTTTCTTTCTTGATATATAGTCACAACTGCATGACATAGCAAAAACAGGAAATGCACTGGATGAACCAGCAAATATGCTGTAAGGAGTGGAAAGATATGCACAATAGACAGTGCTATCGGTTCATAGTCCCCAGCCTCAGCCCTAAAGCTTTAATGGCAGTGGAACAATATATAAGGCTTGTGGGTTGATATGTTGAGCACTGAAGAATGTTATCCTGTTGGGACAGAATTAGGCTCAGTTCACAAGCAATACTAAAACATGTAATGCTTGCCTTCACCTCCTTTGGTGAGACAGTGAGGAAGAGATCAATAGAATTCAGTTACATTTTCAAGTAACCTTAGTTTGTTGTAAAGTCCAAACTGGAAAATGTGGTTAGTGCTAACTGTGGTTTTATTGAAACAAGACAGAATCATCACCCATGGTTTGAAGTTGGTTTGTTTAAAAAAAGCTATAGTTAACAGTAGCCACAGTTTGTCTAGGTTTGGACATAACAACAAACTGCGGTTAGTGGAGAGTGGAAGCAAAGGCTGCTGTACTGGAAGAGAGGAAGAGGGGAGCTCACAAGCCCAAGGCTAGTGGATGTAACACTAAATGATGGTTTGTGTAACATACTGTACAAACACAGTCTAAATCCTTAAGTATCCTTGTTTAAGCCAGTGTATCCCAGTTCAACGTGCTCAGATCCCTAAAGATAGTTTAATAGGTTTGGAGCCTGGAGCTCAGAGGGATTTCATATTTGGAACAGATTTCAAATATCAACTACCAGATCTTTGGAATACCAAATCACAGATTTGGACCAAATAGCTTGAAGTTGGCTATGAGTATATTGGTCAAGCTTTACCAAATATCATCATGGTTCCTTCTCTCCCCCAGCTGTCACACCACAAGATGAACTGGAATGTCACAAACCTATGGTATATTGTAGTCCTATTTAGGTGTCTCTTTCATGTGCAGAATAACCATGCAGGTAGAGGGAGTGAGTCATCCATGCCCCCCTCTTCACATGTTTCCATTCCCCTCTACTACTTGTGAAAGGCAGCTTAAAAGAGTACTCCCATCTATAATTAAAGGGATCTGCCTCAGGGTTAAACTTGCCTGCTCGCCTGGGCTGACAAGCTGTCTCACCGAGTCACCTTCTCCAGCATGCCACAAACAGTACCACTGGGAATGGCCTCTCTGAGTGATTGAACAAGTAGAGAGAGGCAGCTAGCCCAGACTATGTATTCTGAGAGACCATCATGTGTGCACATGTGATGCTCTGCCCATGTGATGGACACTGGTGCTTCATTCTAGCAGTTGCATGAGTGGGCAGCAAGTCCATGCCTGGCAGAGCAGGATCAAGTGGCAGTGAGATGCTGGAAGAAAAAGCTGTGCGAGCCACATTAGCTGCTCTAAGCTAGCCATTTCCCCTTAGGTGTGGTGGAGGATGCTGTCCGATTAGCAGTGTCAAAGTAAGATTGGACTGCCAGTCTAGTCGTCATTTGCACATGAAATGGAGGCGTGGATGTGGGGGAACCATCGTGTCTGCCTCAGGCAGCAAAATATCTTGGGCCAGTCCTGATCTTGGCATTAAAAACCACTAATTCAAAGGAATTTTTTTTTTAGTTTTCTATGAAATCTGCCTTGCAGTAGATCACTGGTGAGCAGAGGACAAACAGTATGACACCAGCTCAAAATAAGTTATGTAAGCCAAGAAGAAAGGATTTCCTGCAGTTTTGTTTTCATACCAGTAGCTCCTGTGGGTTTTACAATGAGGAATCTTCAATCCACTGTTTCTTTTGTTATAGGCAGAATTAATAGCATAACCAGGTACACATTACTGGGTCACAGGTTTCGGAACAACAATACCTTTGCAAGGCTTTTATTCTCTTCAACAATGAATTCATATCTTTGTGAGGGGCACCTCTGGGAGAGAGGAAAAAATATTTTCTAGATGCCACTGTCAAGAATGTCACTGTATTGGCATGAAGCACTTGCCACTCTGAAACTATCAGATTAGACCTAGGATTCCATATTCTGAGGGTCGAAACAGTTTTTACTTTATCTAACAAGAACTTCCTTTTTTCATTTCTACCCTTTCTTAGGCACAGGGGCCCAATATGGATTGAGAGCCTAGCATGGGGTTGGGGGAGGGGCTTTAACCTTCCCCCCACTATAGGCCTGATCAAGATCAGAACCCCTGTCTTTCGCTTAGAGTAAAAATGAAAAATAAAATAATGTAGCTGCTAGCTTTGCATTTAAAGTAATGTTTGTTTTGGCAAGCTACCTCTGAAGGACAAGAAAATGAAGCCCAGACAAAACAAGCCCTCCAGGACATGGCATGGACCGTGGCAGCCTTCCCCAACCTAGTGCCCTCCAGATGTTTTGGGGCTGTAATTCCCATCATTCCACTCCAGGTACTTTAGGTCTTGTTCTGCTCATTCATTAATCCAACAATGATATCTGCACTGACCCTTTTAACTCTTGATTTTTCACAGAAGGGGATGGTAGACGGGATGTTGCTTTTTCCACTGCTGCCTTCACTGCCTTTCTACTCATTTGAAAATATCGTCTTGTCTCATTTTCTTACTGCAACTTCTTTAAGGAGTTAAATAATAATAATAATAATAATAATAATTATTATTATTATTATTATTATTATATATAACCCACCTCTCCCTACGGATCGAGGCAGGGAACACAATACAAAATACAAGCATCACAAAGTTAAAAATTTAAAAAAACAAGAGAAAACCCATCATTAAAACATTTTAAAATTCATCCGGATAGGCCTGCCGGAAGAGAACAGTCTTCATGATTCTTTTAAATTCATGAAGACTGCTAATTTGTCTAACCTCCTCCGGCAGACCATTCCATAGTCTGGGAGCCATGGAAGAGAAGGTCCTCTGGGTAACACTCGCCAGCCTAGTTCTAGCTGGCTTGAGTACGTTCTTCCCAGAGGACCTAAGAGTGAGGGACGGATTGTACGGGAAAAGGCGATCCCGTAGGTAGCCTGGGCCCAAACCATGTAGGGCTTTAAAGGTAATAACCAACACTTTATACTTTGCCCGGAAACTGACCGGCAGCCAGTGAAGTGATTTTAAAACTGGTGTAATGTGGTCACCCCTAGGTGTACCGGTGACCAACCTGGCTGCCATATTTTGAACAAGTTGAAGTTTCCGGACTAGGCACAAAGGTAGCCCTATGTACAGAGCATTGCAGAAGTCGAGCCTCGAAGTTACCAGCGCATGCACTACCGTCTTTAGGTCTTCCAACTCTAGGAAGGGGTGCAGCTGGCGTATCAGCCGAAGCTGATAGTAGGCACTCCGGGCCGTCGCATCAATCTGAGCTGTCATCTGGAGCGACGGATCCAGGAGTACCCCCAAGCTGCGAACACAGTCTTTCAGGGGGGGTGTAACTCTAAAAGCTTAGAGAGGCAACCTAGCACCTGGAACATCATCCAGATCAGGAAGGGCTGTATCCATTATCTTGCTTTCTCCATTGACTTTCTCCATTCTCCATTGACTCCATTGACAATGGCAATTCATCAATCAATCAATCAATCAAATATTTATTACTGTCATAAGACCAGCATAATTCACCAATGTCAATTGTCACCGAATCTCAACCTCCACTTCATTTTCTTGACGTGCCTGTTAAACAGAAGTTACTTTGTAGCAATGCAATCTCATCCTGTCCATATGTACTCAAATGTATGTTCCACCTTGTTCTGTGTGGTGTACTTAGGGTGACCATATGGAAAGGAGGACAGGGATCCTGTATCTTTAATAGTTGTATAGAAAGGGGGAATTTCAGCATTTGTCAATTTGTATGCAGGCAGCACCTGGTGAAATTCCCTCTTCATCACAGGGATCCTGCAGCTTTAACTGTTGTGATGAAGAGGGAATTTCACCAGGTACTGCCTGCATACAAATGACACCTTAATGGGGAGCAATGAATTGTGGGGGCGAGCAGGCCAGCAGCAAAGCAAGGAAGGCTGGTAAAGAGCAGCTGCACAGCCACCGCTGCAGTAAAGCCCCAGCAGCAGCATCTCCTTCCCAGGAGGGGACTGCTGAGCCAATGAGCATGATGATGGGGTGGGGCCAAAGAGGCAGACCCAGCAGAATGAGATCACTCTTTTGTTCTGCCTCCAGTTCAACTTGAGGTTCCCAAAGGCAAGTCTCCCATGCGACTCCAGGATTGCAGTTCCTGACTTCTCACCCACCCACTCCTGGTAGTAAGATGTCTTGCAGTGGCACAAGTAGTCACCAGTTGATTGGAATGGGAAGGAATTTTACCTGCATATCAATTGACAAAGACTGTGTAGGGTTTTTTGCTTTCTCCACTGCAAGATTATTTCCATTGTAAATAAATTGATCTGGATTATCAGTAAATTCTTGTGGATGCTTCATTTTATAGCATTTGTCACAACTTATGTAGGCCTGATAGGCATTGGGATGGATCCATTGGTGAGGAGGAGCGGGATTGGCCTCCCTCCTCCTCCACGGTGAGGATTCCCATAAGGGATCTCGGGGACGTGACGCCAAGACCAGACCAGTATGGGGGCTGCAAGCTGGCCACTTCTGTGGTGGTGGCAAGGGGTTCACATTAGCTGTCTAAGCCATGGTGTGCCCCTGGCCTTCCAACCACCACCAGTGCTCCTGGCATGTGGGCTAGAGGAATCAGTCAGGGCGAGCTGGCTGATTACAGGATCCCCGCCCCATGCCACTGCCAAGCCTATTCAAGTGAGTCAATAAAAATTGTGGCCAATTTATTATCCCAGCTGTGCCTGTGTGTCTATTTGTTTTCATCCCTTTGCCAGCTGGACCCAATTAAGCGCTGCTCACACGATTCCTTTTTCTGTACAACTGTTAAAGATACAGGAGCCCTGTCCTTCTTTCCATATGGTCATCCTAGTTTACTCCCAAATAAGAGTGCATAGTTTGCAGCCTCAGTTTTTTCTAGTATACTCTACTGCTCAGCACAACTCATTATACTCATTGGTACAGATGAACACTTCTCCATCTGTATCAATACATTCTCTCCTTTTTTTCATCATTCAGATATCAGAATGAAATTGTTTCTACCTGATGGTGTTGTTTTTTCTTCCTGTGTGTGTTTTAAGCACAAGCCATGTTGTCATTCCTGAACTTCTTTCCCCTGCTTCTTAATTCAGGTAGAATGTGAATGTGTACTATAAATCACATTATTTAGTGTATTTTTCTTATGAGCTTCCGTCTATGTTGTTTGGTACTTATTCTCATATTCTGTGATAGAATATGGGTGGAACAGTTAACTTGAAGATCTGCTGATATTAAACTAAGATTTGATTTTCATAAATGATACCAGGATGGGTAATGTCGCTGAAAAATGACTAGTTTATAAAAAGAAGAAAACATTGGAGTTTGATAAACTGTATTATTAAATGCATAGCACCAGCATAATTAGAATTCTTAATGCATGCTTATTTTTTTTAAAAAAATCCCATCTTTCAAGGAACTGCAGTGTGTTTGTTATTTGACATTTTTTGTGCCAACGTAGTGTAATGGATTGAGTGTTTATCTCTATGCAGGAAGAGATTTTAGGGAGAAATCTCATAGCTCAATGGTAGAGCACATGCTAAAGTTGCAAAAGCCTTCAGTTTCAATCCCTGGCATCTACAGGCAAGTCTCGGAAAGACTCCTGTCTGAAACCCTGGAAAGTCACAGCCAGTCAGTATGGACAATACTGAGCTAGATAAACCAATGGTCTGACTCAGTAGAAGCTTCCCATGCTCCTGTCGATCCAGGATTAAATTATCTTGAAGCCAGACTTGTACTCCTGTGTTAGGCCTGCCAGGTACTCAGCAACCTCACACCCCTGTTTTTCAGTCTGAGGCAGGATCTACACTACTGCTTTATAGCGGCATTGAAATGCAGTGACAACTGTTGGCACCCATGACACATTCCATATACTGCTTTCATACCACTTACATAGTGCGATCTCCTGCTTGGTGTAGATCTGGCCTGAGACAAGTAGAAAAGATAGAAGATGGGGGAAGCCTCTGGTGGGCTGCCATACCTACGTACCTGATATGCTGTGTCTTGCTTGGTGAATCATAAACCTTCTTTTCCCGATAAACAAATATCAGGATCATCAGTGCACACCCCACTGAATTTAGTAGATTGATTATATCATTATTCTGGATTATATTCTTAAATATCTTGAAAGGAGATTATTTATTTTGTGGACAGATGATGTACAGATGAAATATCAGTAATTTCCAAAAAGTGACAGCGTGGTTTTAAAGTTAGAGTTTTTGTGTCATGGGATGTAGCTATTCCCACAAATGCTGGTAATTTTTGACCATCCTGCCCAGGAATTACACTCACAAATAATTAAATTTACACACGGTGCTGTTTTGTTGGCCTAAGTGGCACAAGGTTAGAGCTGCTGCTTCCAGAGGAAGCCATGATAACCAGAAGTGACAACTTTCTGCTCTCCCACTGCATTACAAACTCATGGTACTGTGAAAAGGGATATGTATCATCATTACCGAAACACATGCTACTAGGGTAATTTTCCAAGGCACCTGTCTGAACCTGATGATTCTTAGGTCCCTTTTGCTTTTTCTCATACTCTCCAGTGCCAAAATTGAAGGGCTGCAGGCTTGCAGTCATGTTTGGGAGCAGATGGTTAAACCCACTGTTGTGTCCCAGTAGGCTGGTAGACACACAGTTATGTGATGTATTTGCCGCTATGGCTAGCAAGCCAAACATCTCCCTTTGCTTACCACCTAGGGACAGACTCTCTACGAAAGAGAAGTGCTTCCACCTCCCCTGAGGAAACTGATGGCAAGGTTTAAACATATTCACATTTGTCCCCTGAATTGTGTTTGTCCCTAGACTTATTTAGTTACTCAACTGATACCAGAGTTAAAACAGAGACAAACAATATGAACCAGGTTACACAATGCTGCTTAAAAAGCAATATCTAAAAGGCCTAAGCAAATAAGAAAAGGTCTTTCCCTACCTCCCCGAGGAGAAAAGGAGTTTCACTACTGAAATGTCTCTCTCATTGGTCCCCACCTACCTGACTTATGAAAGGTGGGGAGATCCAAAGGAGGGGGGATCTTAATACCTGGACAGGATCATCTGGGAACAGCCAATCCGTAAGGCAAAGTGGTAAATAATGCCACTTTATTCTTGCAATTTCACAAAAAAAGATAGCGTTTTAATTTGGTAATATGTTGGGTGTATAAAACACACGACTCTATAACATCCCTAGATCAAGCTTGACTTCCCTTATGCAAATTCTTAACTCATGGTTGTCAATGATGAATCTACCTTGAAATAGGGACCACAGGGTCTGAGGCTGGGAGCTCCTGTGGCATCTGCCTTCAGAGTCCACTGCAGCCACAAGACAGTACAACATGACCACCTCTGATTCTGTGTGCTTGGTGCCAGCCAGCCAACAAAGACTATATGTTCTTGCTGTTGTTACTTTACTTCTGGTCCAGTTGTTGTTTTTCCTTCTATGTGTGCAAAAGCCAACATGTGGAGATGATTATATTTTTTATATATATATAAAAAATATTCTGGCAAAGGAAATATCTTTTTAATAAAAATAGAATTGGGCTAAAGTTCTGCAGTAAGCAATTTTGCAAACCCTCAGGGAGCTTTGTGGGTGGGGGCAAAAAGCCAAGATTTCTATGTGGGGGAGAAGAAAAATAACTAACTAAAAAGGGGGGTGGGGCGGAAAGCTTATCAAAACACTGGCAGAGGCAAAGACTTTACTGCTTCTTTTGTTTTATTTAAACTTTGTTTTGCACTGTTCTGAACAACCTAGCAGAGCCACGTCCTTCCCACAGTGCCTTCCTGCACAATGTTATGGCACCCAACAATGCACTCGACACAGTGACATTGAAAGAGGCATTGTGGGGGGCGGGGCATGGCTACCAGGGCTGTTTAGAGGAGCACTGCCATGGTGGCAATTTGTGTAGTAAAATAAAATGCGGGGTGGGGCGGGGGGAAGAAACCTTTCCAATGACACCAGTCTCTGGTAAGCTGCCCACCAAAAATGTCCCCGTTTTGTGGTCTGTGAAAGTAGGGTGACCATATTTGGGAAACCAAAAAAGAGGACACACTGAGGCGGGCGTGAAAAGAGGACACACTGAGGGGGGCATCTGGAAAGCATCCCATTCCCCACCACCACCTTAAAGGCCCCAATTGGAGTGGAGGATGGGAAAGTGTGTCATTCCCGCCCCCCACTGCTCCAATCGGGGCCTTTTCTATAATGTCTGGGAATGACAAGCTTTCTGACTGGAGTGGTGGTGAGGGGGAATGTCGCACCTCCAGAAAGCACATCATTCCCTCCTGCCATGCTAATAGTGGCCTTAAAGGGGAAAGCAGGATTTTCCAGGACATTATAGAAAAATCCCTCCTGACACTCAGGATAGAACAAAAACCAGGAAAAATCCGGGGAAATCCTGACCGATGGTCACCAGCATATGAATGTTGAAGGGCAGCTTTGACCCAGCACTAAATGAAAGCAAACAGCATAATGTTTCTTTAGTGCACATGCTGAAGCACATACCTTAAGGAGTCAGGTTGCTGAACTCAGCCCAGACCATCACTTCACGTGCTGCTGCATGAGAGACTGCAAAGTGCATGTTTATGGTTCTTCTTTAGGCATTCTAGACAGGTTCTATGGAGCCAAAAGAAGCAGAGATTTTACCCCAACTAGAATCCATGAACAGGTTCAGTCCACCTATCGCCAAGCACAGGCCACACACACAGATAGAAAGCTCTTGCTCCTTGCTCTGATCCCTCCCGAGTCTGGTAGTTTCCATACCCAGAAGTTAACATGTCAGTCTTTTCTTCATGCTGTTTTTCTAGCCTCTTCAACTTTCCGTTAGTAGAAATGGCTGAATAAAATTGACTGAATCCAGACAGTCAAGTTCTTAGCAAACTTTATTGAGAGCCTATCTACACACGCAGGATAAAACACTTTGAAAAATGTTTTGAAAACTGTATATGGAGTGTGTCCTGAGCCCCAACAGTTCCCAAAACTGTTATAAACCATTTTTAAACATTTAAAACCGTTTTAAAGCAGTAGTGTAGATAGGCTTCATGTCACAAAGGTGCAGGCACTATACTAGAATGACCATATACAAAAGAAGGCAGGGCTCCTGCAACTTTAACTGTTGTAATGAAGAGGGAATTGCACCAGGAACTAATTGCATACAAATGACACTGGCTGAAATTCCCTTTGCTCTACAACTGTTAAAGTTACATGAGCCCTGACCTGGATTTTATCTGGTCACCCTATACCTCACCAGCTAAGCAGAACAAATCAGGCCAGGTTTCTAACAGGATGAAACTATTACTACAACAAATCATAGTGAACATGCTAGTCTTTTTATACTAAAGAAACCTCAGATCGAAGGAAACATTCAGCTCCAGCTACTCCTTTGTGACCCTTGTTTCTGTTAATTAGCTGTGTAACCTTAGGCTGACCATATGAAAAGGAGGTCAGGGCTCATGTAAATTTAACAGTTGTAGAGAAAAGGGAATTTCAGCCGGCGTCATTTGTATGCAATTAGTTCCTGGTGAAATTCCTTCTTCATTACAACAGTTAAAGCTGCAGGGGCCCTGCCCTCTTTTGTATCTGGTCACTCTAGTATAGCTCCTGCATCTTTAACTGTGTGATGAAGAGGGAATTTCACCAGGTTCTAATTGCATACAAATGATGCCAGCTGAAATTCCCTTTTCTCTGCAACAGTTAAAGTTACATGAGCCCTGTCCTCCTTTTCATATGGTCAGCCTATGTAACCTAAACGCAACCCCTGTCACTGTACCTATTAACTGTTTTTAAAACAAATGTACCCTTAGGTTGATCTTCTTTTGGTGTGGTCCTGTGCCTTAAGCCCAAAATCCTATTCTCAGATGCCCTGACCTGGGTCTCACTAGGCTGAGATTTAGGTATGGCTGTCCACAGGCCTGGCCTGGCCCTGCTAGTACTTCTCCTATGCCAAGTGGGCACATATCTTTTCCTCCTCCTCCTTCTCCCTTGGATACTGCAGTAAAAAGGTGGTAAGAAGTGTAGACAAACTTGAACCAATGCTGTTGGAGAGACTGGATGCATGGTAGGACTGCTTCATAACATAGGGAGCTCTATCCATCCTCACATCTTAGTGGTACTAAAGCCCCTATTTGGGATATGTTAAGCATTTTGCATTGAGAACATATTCTGGTAAATTGATTCACATGGCCAACTCATTTTGATAAGCTGTCTCCTAACTGATTAAACTTGGGACACATCCTTCAAGGCCTGCCTAATCCTCACAACTTGAGAAAGAGAACTTGGAGTTGTGGACAGATCTATGAAAATGACAACCCAGTATGTGGCTGCTGTAAAGAAGGCAGACTCCATCTTAGGCATAATTAGAAAAGGAATTGAGATAAAACTGCCAGTATCGTATTGCCTTTATACAAATCTATAGTGTGACCGCACTTAGAATACTGTGCACAGTTCTGGTCACACCTAAAAAAAAAAAAGATATTATAGGGCTGGAAAAAGTGCAGAAAAGGTCAACTAAATTATTAAGGGGCTGGAGCATCTTCCCTATGAGGGAAAGTTATAACTGCTGGGGTTGTTTAGCTTGGAAAAAAGGAGGCTAAGGAGAAACATAAAGGTGCATGGTGTGGAGAATGTGGATGGGGAGACATTTTTCGCCCTCTCCCATAATACTAGACCCGGGGTCATCCCATGAAACTGATTGGCGGGAGATTCAGGACAGATAAAAGGAAGTACTTTTTCACACAGCACATAGTTAAACTAAGGAATTCACTACCACGAGATGTGATGGCCACCAATTTGGATGGCTTTAAAAGGGGGTTGGATCAATTCCTGGAGGAGAAAGCTATCAGTGGCTACAGTCCTGATGGCTATGTGCTACCTCTAGTATCAGAGGCAGTAACCCTGTATACATCAGTTGCTGGGGAACATGGGCAGGAGAGTGCTGTTGCACCCGTGTCCTGCTTTTAGGTCCCTGGTTGGCAGCTGGTTGGCCACTGAGTGAACAGAGTGCTGGACTAGATAGATCCTTGGTCTGATCCAGTATGGCTCTCCTTATGTTCGTACGACACAAATCAATTAATGAAACGGTCCACTCCCAGTCAGATCCTGCTAAATTCAGTCCATAATAATGCCAGGCTGTTAACATCATTTTATGAAATATGGAGGATTCTTGTTCTTTGCCATGCTAGTTCCAGCCCCTTTTAACATTACTTTAACCACAGCTAATTAATTCAAACTGCAAGAACAGCAGGGTTTGATCTCAGTTGTAGATGTCACAGTGACTTATACTTTCAATGAGGTGATAATTGGTGTCTGGTTAATTCTATTCATGGAAGCTCTGGGCTATTTTTTTTTTTAAGTAATCCTCACGTCCATTACGCAGCATGCAGCTCCTATGCTGCTCTCTGGAGATAGGTATTTTTATCCAGAAAAGCATAACGCACAATTGTATTCTGGTGTGTAAATAACACTTTAATTAGATAACTTTGGTCTACACTGGTCTTTTTATTGCAGTTGCACAGGAAAGTGACTTATAATCCAATATATGACTCTTTAAACGAAGTACTGAAAATAATTAAAGAAATAATTTCATAAGCTTGGATCGTCTGAATAAGAGGCGAGATTGCATTCCATTGTCTGATTTGCTTGGATGGAGCCCAGTGTGTATTTCAGGACGGAAATCACATCAAGCTGCTTCAGTTCTATTTTACTCCAAATGGTCTTCCTATCACTTAGAGGTTTTGCTTGGCATTTTTAGTGACCTCTAAGCATTTGCATATGCCAGTGACCTAAAGGCTTTTACAAAGAGACCTGAACAGTATGGCTTAAGCAATCCCTGATGTTATCCAGGAGCCTATCTACACGACTGCTTTAAAATGGTTTAAAACTGTTATAAACCGTTTTAAAGCAGTTGTGTAGATAGGCTCCAGGAGAATGGAAGCTATACGGTGCGTTTGGAGATCAGCTATTTTATACAGGCCCTAGATATTTCAATGTATGCATAGACTAAACAGGCATATAGGGACTGTATCATCCAGAACAATCCTGAATTTTACCACTCCTATGGGTCTGTTCAGAGCTTCTCTGAAGCATCCTGCCTGCATGACAGATTTTGGATCCCCTCTGCTGCACTTCATCCTGGCTGATTTCATGGGCTGATTCATGAACCTTTGCCATGCCAGCTACAGACTTTACAGAAGCCTTGAAAGCCCCAGCACATATGCATCACAGTTTCACCAGGGTAAGCGACTTCACTGTAGTCCCATTTAGGTATTATTAAACTAGTTAAGGCAACATGTATACAGGGACAGGGCTGTCCTGAGTAGCTTCACCCCCTGATGTTGTCGCATGTGTCATTTGGTTCCTCCCAATGCATCTGCATATACAGCATGAATATCAGCAGGGATGAGGCCTTTGAACATTCAAGTGTATGCGTAGGGGATTTTACACAAGGCAGAAGCCCAATAGTGCAGGGGTCTGGATCACATAGAAGCCTCTATATGTATAGCTATACATGCAAAGGCCTCCTCCCAGGAGACAACCACATTGTACTCCCAGATACTTTGGGGAAGGGCTAAATGGCATGTGACATTTGGGTGGAGTTTCTCAGTTCCTGCTTGCATGTTGACTTACCTAGTATTAATCACACCTGAATAGGACATGTTTTCCATGTCATCTGTAACATAAAACACACATTACAACGCTTACACATACTTGAAATTGGATTATTTCCTTTGAAGTTAATGGGAGTATGATATTAAAATAGTTTATGGATTACACTGGCTGTATCTAAAGTATGGCATCTGAACTCATATTTACCCTTGAGATGCCCAAGAAATTGATCAGAACTATGGACAAAGAGGAATTTGCATTTCTACAGCTTTGCCTTGGATATATTTCCTTGTCTTTTATGCATCTTCAAACATGTCATCAAACCACTATCCTTTGGATTAATCTGTATCAGCATCACCTTTAAAATGGATTGGCATTCTAATAAGATGCTATAGAATTTTTCCACATCTTGAATGGATGGCGAAAACTAGTCTGCATTGATCCCAGTAGGTTTTTTTTTAAAGGTAACATCTGTTGGGAAGTGAGCAGCTTGTAGGTGACGTCAACCAAGAAACAAGGTTGTTGTGGATAACTTTGCCCTGAGCAGAAGACATCTTAGTGTTTCATTGCATTAAGGCAGTTCAGATGTAAAGTGTTATGATTTAAAGGGGGGGAGACAGTGTTTCTGTCTTGTATCAGCACAAGGGGGAAAGACTAGAACCTTTAGCTCCTGCATCTAACAGTGTGACAAGCAAATGGGCAATTAGGAATAAAAAAATGCTAAATGTCAAAAATGGTGGCGACCTCACAGAATTGCAGCTCTTTATGAGTGTCCTTGGCTCACACATTAAAGTGCAAGTGCTAATGTGAGCATTTATTTATCCATTCAAAGCAACAACAAGAAAACAGAAAGAAAGAAATTAAGGGATCTAAAATGTTTACAAATGAATACTTTGCTTGCCGAATGCGCTAACAACAAACAACCATTTTAAAAGAAAGGGGCTGTGCCTCCCTGAAGCAAAGATTTTTTTCTCTCTTTGGCATGTTCAATTGAAGTAGTACGCTCTTAAAAGAAGAATTATTATAGCAGGCTTCTGTTTGTGAAAAATATTAGAAGTGATTACCCCTATCAAATATTCAGCTCCACTGCCACTTTTCTATAAAAAGCTCTCTTATTTGCCAAGTTTTGATGAAAAGCTACAGTTTGCCTTTCATCCTTGGTACAACAAGGTCATTAATATTTTCATGACTTTTCCTCACACCAGTGTTACAAACATTAACAACTTTTAAAATAAAATACAATGATATTGCTTTCTTTAAAAAGAGCCTTCGCTGAAAGATGAGCACATTATTACCATAGCTCTATAGCAAATGCTGCGTTCATTTTTCAGTTAATAACAATGTGTAATAGTAATTCAGTTAGCCTAGGCTGTAAAGTAAATGAAAAGATCAGCTCTTTCGGTGCCTAAGAATAATTGTGCATAATGGAATAGTGACATAAGTTAGAAATAAGTCAGAAGTCTTAGAATCACTGCTGAATTAACTACAAAATGTAGTTCATACAAATACTCAATTAATTGCTTCAAAACGTCTATACTTGATAGCCTTGATGAAGTTCAGGCTGGATCCTTTCATAAGATAAGTGTTGGTCAAATTGTAGTCTCTTGTATAGCCAGTACCATTTATTCACTACCATAGGTGCCTCTACAAGAGTGATTTAAAGCTCTTTCAAGTCACATTAAAAAAATTACCTCTACAAGAGCGGAGCGCAAATCAGGAGTTGAGGCGCTTTTTCTATCAGATTATGTGCATTATCAAATGCACGTTAAATAGCGAGTTTTAATACTCTGCGGCAGTTAAAGCGCATTATGACCATATAAACAAGCGATTCTCTGCATTTCCACCACTTTAAAGCGTGTTTCATGCTGCCGGTTATGCGCTTCACCGCATGTCGTTTATAGGAATTAGGCGTAAAAGTGATTATGAGAAGATGCGCATAATTGGACAACCAGGCGTCAAACTGAATTCTTGTAGAGGGGACCTATGGCAGGATCCAGATTAGATCTGAATCCACCCCTTTACATTCTGCTTAATGGTGGTAGCGGTGGTGAAAGGCCTCTAGAAACTCTTTCTGACTTGCTTCTAACAATAAGTAATGTAGAGTCTTTGTGCTGGGTGTTTTTTCAAAGGCCCCATTCTGAAGTGCAAAGTAATACACCCTGAAGTGTGATAGTAATACATCCATGGCATCATGTTTTTCCAGGCTACACCATATAGTAAGCCACAACTCCCACCTTCTAGGCTCTCAGCGTATGGGGGGCTGGAGTGACAATTAAATTACCTGGATATTTCCTATGGGTATAGAAAATGATGTATAGCCAAAAGTAGGTTTGCTTCTTATAGGGTATTTTGACTTTCCAGGAGATTTGTTCATCTGTATTTCTGTTCCTATGTGGAAACAGTGTTTGCAAGGTGCCGGTGATGCTAAAGTCTTAGTGTCAACCAAAGAGAGAGTAAGCAATGTTTTCTCACAACACTTTCCCCCTGTGCTTTCTATTGGGTTTCATTTTTATGAGAATAATAATCTGCATATTAATATACCACATATGTGGTAAAAATCAGAAAATGTCACGATGAATAAAACATGTTTAGGTAGTATATGTGGAAACAACATGGTCTTTTTCACTCTCATAAAAATGCGTAGCTTGTATTCTCTCTGCATTTGTCCAAGAGTACAGATAAACCCCTTAGCCCTCACTGCCTCTTCAAATTCAAATTACCCCTTAGGGGGAAGTTTATCTAAATTTTGTCACTATCGCACTATAAGTATGTTGATATTTGCTACCTTATGCTGATCTCTAAAATATAGTTACATTATATGGCTTTTGTCTCATCTCTTTTCCCCTGAAATTATATTCTACCTTTTGTGATAAAAATTCTGACCCTGTTTTTATCAAAGGGAACTTTATGTTTTTTGGAATTTTATCAGCGATTACAAAATGGCAAGAAATCTACCATGAAGTTATACAATCAATTCAGTTGCTCAAAATTTCCCCATGAGGAGCAGCTGCATGGAAAAACCAAAGTAGAACTAGCAGTATCTGATGCAGCTCGTCCATGGGTACAGATTGTATCATCATGCTCTTACAAACTACAATATGGGAATGGTGACTGTAACCATAGACATGGGATAAATGTTAGTTCTTCCATGTGGCTACAGAATTTCTTTGTGCAATTTTCAAGCATCTGAACTGGCTATCATTTCTATTACCTAGCAAGTTTTATTACAAGAGAAACTCTGGGTGAGACCATTTGAATATTCAGTTGTGGCATTGAAAGGCAGGTTAAAACTACTTTGATTGATTGATAATGGATGGATTAAATAAAATATGGATAACATCTGAACCAACCTCATCAAGTGCTCTGAAAAATAGGCCAATGTTATTATTATCCTCTGTACTAGAGATGAAAAGCTGAAGCTCACTTATTTGCTTCAGACAAACCAGTAATTCCTTGATCAAAGTGTGAATTGAACTACGGTCTTCCTAAAGAAATTCATATGGAAATAAGTTAAAATATTTACTGAAAGCTGTAGCCATCAGATATTGTTTTGAATGTTCTTCATCTTGGAAAATAGGAAAGAAAACTGGGAAAAATAGCACACACACACACAACCAAGTGTGTAAACTGGAGGAACGTGTCACTCACCACAAATACATATTACCATGCCTTGATGGGAACACAAAAAGGAAATAAATAGCTTGCTACTCCATGTACTTGCACAAGGTTACATAAACTCTAAGAGAATTACTTTGATTTAGCTTTTGACAAGTTGGCATCTTTGAATTGCAAAAAATGATTTTCTAACCCTTTGTAAATCTGACTAACCAACTCAAGCCAAGACAGAATTTGGCTAATTTAAGTCAGGTTTTCTTTGTGAGTAAATAAAACTTTGAAACCTATTTAACTCCACAGGTATTCCAGACTAGGTTGTTATGAAATACTGACTCTTTAAGGACACAACCATAGAATAGCCAGTATGGCAGGTCCTTCCTAAAAACAACATTAGCAAAGGTTAAACTGTAGGGCAGTTCACACATAACAACATTCCATGGATTAGAAAACCCATGGACTGTTGGAAATGAGCATGAGAGAGAGCTTTTCTGCTTTTACTTAGGAACCCACGATTGGCTCCTTCGTAGGTTGCTAAGTATAGGGGCTGAACAACCCAGCAATTAACCCAAAATAAACCAATCATGGATTGCTGAGTAAAAAGTGAAAGAGGCGGGCACACCACGGGCAACTGGCCTGCTCTCTCCTATCTTGCATGACACCTATGGATTGTTTAACCCATGGGCTGTCATTACATGTAAACCAACCTATACTGTTGCAGTGCCCACAACAAAACCAGATGAGAACAGGGATATTTAGAATGCAAATTACTTGCCTAATGCTGTTTAAAGCTTCTTAGAAGAAGAGCAGGATTCAAATGTAAAATCCAATCATTTGCAAGCAGACCTGTGCCAATGGCTTAGTATAACAAAAGCAGCATAACCAAAACATACTGGAGTGGCAATAAGAACTGTTTAACAAGGTCATTAGCATGCTCTTGTGGCACTGGAAGTGGAGGAGATGGAGAATGGGCTATTTTAAAAAAAGGGAAACAACAGACCCAGAAATCCAGGAACCAGTAAATACAATCAGCTCTGAGTCCAGTCAATCCAGTCCAACAAAACTAAATTAAGCATAAAACAGTTAAGAATATAACTTAAATAAGTTAAGTAAACAACGGAATAATCATCGAATGAAAATAAAATGAATTGTTGACCTGATGAAAATGACAGCAGATGACAGCCTCATGGCATTTTTGGTAAAATCTGAAAGAGTAATGAGAAATAAGCAATGGCACTAGAGCGGTGGACAATATTCTCACATCCTGTCCAGCTTGTTCAGAATCTTCAGCCTAACGAAAATTCAGGGCTATAAACAGCTAACCTATAGCAACATCACTGTTCACAACTAACTCCAAATCTTTGTTGAAAAAGTCTCTAAATGTGTAGGTGTTTTTGGATCCCTGGACTAAGGGGATCTTTTGGAGAATAGTCTTGCTGGCAACCAAGTGCCTCTCTCTCTCTCTCTCTCTCTCTCTCTCTCTCTCTCTCTCTCTTTTCAAAGTTCCAAGCCAGTCACATATGTTTCTATCTCACCCCCTGCATTTCTGCCTAATGGAACCCCTACTGCGGCTTGGAATGCCAGATTTTATCTGTCACTAAAGATTCCCTATTCCCTTCTCCATTTGTCTCAACAGACTAAGGCTGTGTCTGCATCAGCCATTTATTCCTGAATAATATCGCGGTCATCCATGTGCTTTATGGCCTGGCTTCTTTCCTACATTATTGTGAAGACTATTCTTGGGCTCTATTAGAGCTCTTCTCTCTGTTATGGTGCATAAGCCTTCATCCATTGTAGCCTCCAAGTTTGCCTCTCCCTTCCCTGTAGGATTCAGTTTAAAGCCCTCTTGATGAAGTTCTTCATGCTGTGGCCGAACTCATTCTTCCCAGCCCTTGTGATGTGCAACCTGTCCCTTGCCAGCAGTCCATCTTCCAAGTAGTGTAGCCCGTGATCCCAGAATTCTGCCAATGCACCTTTGGAACCGCTGTCACGGGGCACACATCCTCCCGCAACGGCTCTCCTTTACTTGTGGGAAACTTCCCTTGTGTGTGCCCTTTGACCGATGATCGCGGAAGCAGGAAACCCCGCAATTACCCCTCCTCCATTGCTAAAGGGCTGTTGGTGTAGATTAGGCCTAAGGGTAGGCATAATATCTCTTTCCCTCCCATCATCCTTCTTTTTTCCCCTGAACTCATAGTTCACAGCCCTCTATATCCCTCTCCTTCTTCTCTCATCCCCTCTCTTGTTCTTAACTGACATAGTTTCCCTGGATCTGCTTCCCTTCCCTCACAGATTATCATCATCATTTACTTATTGATTTGTATGCCACTTTATCACAAAATTATGCCCAAAGTGGCTCACAATGTAACAAATGAACAGCAATAGATGTAATTCACAACATATCAAATAAGCAGCAGGAAATGTAACAACAATAGTCAAAATATTCTATAAACCATTACAAATAGCCATAAAGTTGGTAGATAAATACATACATAAGAGAAATAGCAATACATAATATATAAGATAAAATATTACAAATAACCTAACCTCATCCAAAAACTGAGCACTGAACAGGAAAGAGAATAAAACTGAACACAGAAATGTAAGCAAAAAAACACTCCTTGAAGGATAAGTAAATCTCCATTCCACACAAGGAAAGTAGCCTACAAACTCTGCATGGCAGCCACACTTGTGACAGTTGTCCTTCTTATCTTATTGCCTTTCAATAAAACTCCTTACTAGGTTAAATCCTGAGGTCTGAGCAGTTTTTCTTCTTCTCAGGAACCTTGCAGAGACGCTCCATGGCCTAAACCATAGAGCCTGTGATCCTATTCTTTTGGCAAAACATGCTAGTTTCTGAGTCACTTCTGCTGGTCTGAAAACAGCCTCCTCTCCAGCAAAATTAGAGCAAGGGCTAGATTTAACATTACTTTAACTCTGTACCTGGCAGCTATGTGCTCCCACCTATTTTTAGTATAGGGTAGGTGCAAGGAGGCCGATCTGGATCAGGTAGGCTGACCATATGAAAAGGAGGACAGGGCTCATATAACTTTAACAGTTGTAGAGGAAAGGGAATTTCAGCCAGTATAATTTGTATGCAATTAGTTCCTGGTGAAATTCCCTCTTCATCACAACAGTTAAAGTTGCAGGGGCCCTGCCTTCTTTTGTATCTGGTCACTCTAGTATAGTGCCTGCACCTTTAACTGTTGTGATGAAGAGGGAATTTCACCAGGAACTAATTGCATACAAATGACACTGGCTGAAATTCCCTTTTCTCTACAACTGTTAAAGTTATATGAGCCCTGTCCTCCTTTTCATATGGTCAGCCTATGCATGCCTCCAAATGACACCTGCTGAAATTCCCTTTTCTACGCAACTGTTAAACATGCAGGAGCCCTGTCCTCCTTTCCATATGGTCACTCTAGATCAGGACACTAGCTGGGAAGTAGCAGGTCTTTTAAGATCCAGATTGGGGGCCCTGCACCAACTTTAGAGTAAAAATGGAAACAAAGTTGTAGCTACTTGATACAGATTTAGGGGGCAATCCTATGTGAATTTCCAGCAGCTTCACCTTCATATTATTCAGAACTGGGCAGGCTTTCCCAGAAAGAAAGTAAATAAAGTTGGAAAATAGCTGTTTTTAACCCGTTTCTAAAATTTAGAACCTGTTGTACTCCAAATGACATAATTAGTTGCCCAATGAGATTTGAACCCCTCCCTCCAAATCCTCCTCTGAATCTCTCAATATGCACCCATGCGCCTGTACACTGACCTGTCACACCTTTTGTCCCTAATTACTAGTCCTCAGGATGGTTGCGGCAATGGCAGCGGGGAGCTCACTCTGGAATCTCCTTGGAAAGGTTCCTATTCCACTCTGCCACACTGGTGCCTTGAATTCTACAAAAGCAGTGTTCCAGGTACTGGGAGGCTCTGTGACATGTAATTCCCTGTGTGCCTGAAGTCCAAACTAAGAAGTGGAGTGTACTGGGAAGATCACATTTTCTAGTGTCCCTTCTGCTTGCCTTACAATCCACTTTAAAGAGTGGTCATGCTGGGGTGTTGTGGGAGAGAAGACGCAGACCTGCCCTGGATGCAGGGAGTGAAGGACCTGAATTTTGTGGGGGAAGAAAGGAGCTGGAGAGTACGGGGAAGTGGAAAGGGCTTGAGCTCTCCACATCCACCCAGTCCACCCACCATCAGTGATGAGCCATTCGCTGGACATAGACAACAACAGCATATGTATGGAGAGAGAAAGTGCATGCTGTGTGCATCCATGCTGTATTTAAGCCATACTTATTTTCAGATGGTAGGAGAAGGGGAGGAGAACTAAAATACCTGTTACACATTTTCATATTCGCCCTCATAGGCCCATAATGCATGCCAAATGGGACGCCCTCTTTCTTTGCTGCTCTCCAAGGGGACATTATTTCTGGAAGTAACAAAAATTAGGTCAGCACTTACTCCAGGCATATAATGGCCTAAGAAGTAAACTACTGCACACATTCCCCAGCCGCCATTCACAAGGGAATTCCTGTAGAGCTCTCATTTACATTTCTCATCTAAACTATTCATGCACAGTGCTTGATAAAGAATTGCCCTGTGCAGGCACATCTTTTAATTACATCTCTGAAAACAAATACCCTGGGATGCAGTCTTAGTACAGTTTTTTTCCCTTGAGTAGTCCCATTGAATTTGAGTATATTACATCAGATCCAATGCAAATTGATATATGTGTGTGAGTGTAAGGAAAGTCAACTTTTATATTTGCCACTCCTGAAGTTATCATCTACATCAGGCTTGTTCAGGGTGGGAGCTTCAGAGAAATAGGAGAGCCAGTATAGAACAGTGATAGAGGATTCAATCTAGGGCCAGATCTACACCAAGCAGGATATGACACTTTGAAAACATTTTGAAAACTGTATACGGTGTGTGTCCCGGGCCCCAACAGTTGTCACTACTGTTATAAACTGTTTTAAAGCAATAGTGTAGATCCTGCCTAGGAAACTCAGTTTCAGGTAACTGATTAGTTATGAAAGTTATAAGATGGGGTGGGCAAACTGTGGCCCTCCAGATGTTGAACTGCAACTCTCTTCATCCTTCATCATTGACTATGCTGGCTAGGGCTGATGGGAGTTGTAGTCCAACAACATCTAGAAGGCCATAAGTTGCTCATACCTCATTATGACATATATTGTTATGTTATTGTGAGAACTAGCCTGAGTGACTAGCCAAAAGAGACATTACTTTAAATCTGCATCTAGCAACGATGTCATTTTTGTCTTTTGTTTTCATTTTTACTCTAGAGCAGATGAATGGGGCCCAATCTGGATCTTAAACGCTCCCCTTCACGCCATGTTAAGGTCCCAATATAGATCAGGTCCCATGGACCCCCTCAAGAGTAAGAATGGGGGTGGTGAAAGATGCAGCCACAAGACACAGATTTAAAGGAGTCTCTAGTTTGGCCCTAAGTTTGCTATAGTCGATGTTTAGTTTTACAATACATGTTTTAGCTACAGAGCACTGAGATATCCATTAGGCATAACAGATTGTTCTATAATAAGAGGTCTGTGTGGGTGTCTGTTTCTGTCAACCCTGAGCACTGCAGGAAGTCCCAAGTGGTAGGTTCAAGGACTGAGCAGGTCTGGGATCTGCTGAGCATAATCCAAATAGCTAAAGCTGGGTCTACATAGCTTCATGAAGAACATCCCCAGAAGGACTGAGCAGCTAGGGACTGACTGTTCTATAGTGAAACTTGAGTTCCACCTTTTCCTGGATCATCTCAGGACCCTTAGCTGCAGCATGTGTGGGGCTTTTCGGGTAGGCCAGATGGAGGAGGGGCCAGACGAGCAGATCTGAGCTTTGGCACTTCTGCAGAGGATCTGGAGATAGGGTAAGGTTCCTGATTTTTTTTTGGGGGGGGGGGTTATTGGTCTCTATTTCATTCTTTTGCAGTGTGGTTTCTGGGGGACCAACCCCTGGGAGATTTGATTTCCTGGAATCCGTGTATGTATTTGATTCTACTGCAAGATCCTGCTTGTCCTCTTTGGAGGACATCTTGTTAGGTGCCCAAGTCCATACACCAATGGGACTTACCATGGGGTAACTAGCAGATGCTCTCCTCTTCTGGTGTGTGTGTGCACTGTACATTCAGGCAGTAATTATGGATGCACATTACAATATACACTAAAATATATGCTTCCATACACCCTGTGTAATCTAAATGATAGCTGCTTGTCTGAATGTACATTGTAGAGAAGACATACATCTACATTTACATCTACATCAAGTCTCTATGCATAGCTCCCAATCCAGCAAGGGAACCAGCACAAAAAAAGCTGCATTTCTCCTAGAGAATTAGGGCATGTGTGAATATTTTAATTAGCCACTACTTAGCTTATCTGTTTAGGAAGTGTGAATTTACATGTGAAATTTTAAAGCCACCAGCTATAATAGTTAAAAATAAATTTTGTTTTCTCTTTCGGGGGTGGGGAAGAAGATAAAAATAATTGTGGAGGGAAAGCTTGCTGGGATTTGTTTCTTTCACCTTTAAAGGGGAAAAACAAATAAAATGTGTTGGTTGCAATATGGCCGCTTACATTAAGAATAATAAATTTTATTTTCATTCTGGTTATTTTAGGTTCTCAGCAGGATTCCTTTCAGGCATAAACATAACAATCAAAACTGGATTGGCTTTACAGACTATGTGAGCATAACTGGTTTCATCTCTCCTCAGTGAACAGATCTAAAGGGAGTTTGACTGCATGCTGACTGAAGGAATCCCTAATAATTCCTCTTACCTCAGTCAAACAGCCTCGCTCAAAACACTTCTGCGCAGCCACAACATCTTGCCGTTTTCACAGTTTCCTGAGCACTGACGTTCTCCCCCTACTCCTGCCCTGAACGTAAATAAAATTGTTTCCAGGGCCCAACAGCTGGCACTTGCTGGTTGAAGGAATGAACAGGAAGACAATGTGTTCACAGGATTACAGAAAAGGCTGAGAGGGAGAATTTATGCAGAGTTTTATAAGCTTAGTGAGCCAGAAAATAGATTGGGGTGCAGAGAGGAAATAATGTGTCAGTCAAAGCTATGTTTACAGACATAAGCCTTCATAACAGAAGAGCAACCATGGGGCTCTCATCACCCTTGTAACTTCGGCTCTCACCTCTCAGCTTGACGTGGAACTTGGACCAGGTGTTTCGGGGAGATCTGATTTTCCAGTGGCTTTTGCCGTGTCCCCAGCAAGAGCATAGCAGCAGTGCGGGCAACTGGAAAGTGCTGGCAATAGTGGAGGGCAGTCAAGGAGGTCTACAAGGGAGAGAATCCTCTCACCAGCTGCAGGCACATTATTACAGCTCTTTCCTCAAATGTCGGTTCTTCGGCTCCCTGCAGTTGCACACTTTCCCATTATGACGGCTGTTGCTTGCAAACCACTAAATCTCCCTCCTGTAATATTTGTGTATGACTAGAACATTACAAGTTTTTACTTTATCATGAGTACATGTGACGGCAAACATGTTCTGTAAACTTTCTATATGATAAAAAAAGAGCTGCATGCCACTGCCCTTCCATTCTGTAATATGATCTGTAACCAGTAAACTTTTTTTTTGTGACAGTGACTAAGACAGACAAAATGATAGTGTGAAGACTTATTGGTAATACTATGCAAATTGTCCCCAAGGCAGACACACTACCACCCTAAGTACTACCTTTGGAAGAATGCCTGTTATGATTGTGACACACGGTAATTAAGGGGACTGCTCAGTTGCATTCAAAGTATCTGTTTCATTATTTCACTTGAAGCATATTTTATTTCTGCCGGAGGGAATCTGTTTTACAGAGTGAAAGAGGAGGAAAAGAAGATTAAAGGAGCCTGAGATGAAATGTAACAAGAGAACAATTTTTTCATAGTTGTCACATAAAGGGTTAACAGATCACTTAAAAACAACATATCAAAACAGAGAAATGCACATCAGGAAGGGAAACAGTGATCCAGTCTCAAGCAAGGAGATGGGATCCTCCATAACACATGTCCCTTAAGAGTTTAATCCATAATCATACAGACATCCATGTGTCTTAAATGTAGTGAAAAATAAAGGGTGTTGTGCCACACAATTCTCAGCAACAAAATGGTGGATTTATAGTGATGATGCTAGAAAAGTGTTCCTTTGCCTTTAATCACTATCGGCTTGGAAGAAGATTGGTTGATGGTCCTGTTCCTCAGTGATGGGAGAAGCAGTCCACCAAATCTTTCTCACCACTGTAGTCCTAAAATTGCATCAAATCCTTAACTCCCTGGGACTTGATGTTAGGCAGAGACTCTGTCAGTGGATCACTGCTCTGGGCAGAGGTGAGAAATATAAGGAGATCAGTCAATCATATAAGGACCATGTCTCCATCTAATAGGCCAGAGCAAGCCATTAAACAACTGGGACAGGTGTTCTTTTGGTCAAGCAACTAAGGGACTCAGCTGCCTACCAGAATTTCTCCTTGCCTCCATCTTGTTTTATTCTTACCTCAGCCAACTTTTAACTATGCCTATGCTTGTGCCTCCCTTTCTTCCTATGGATTTGCCACCGCAAATAACCAAGTACATGAGTTGGATCTCTCCCACCACATTGGGATTAAATGTTATTAGCAGTTGCTCCAGCTTTCAAAGGATTGACATGAGATGGAACCACAGTGTTGGTTACTACTTTGTTGCCTCGAACTGTTCCTTGGTGAAATAGGAAACAGTAGAGCTGCAGCAGCTCTCCACATCAGATTATAAGAAGGACCTTGCTGGACCAGACCAAAGGCCTATCTAGATCAGCATCCGGCTTTTGACAATAGCCAGATAACAATAGAAAGTCCCATTGCAGGATAAGAGAGTAATGGTCTTCTCCCAGTGCTTTCCCTCAGAAACAGGTATTCAGAACCATGCTGCTGCCTCTGATCCTGGAGGTAACATATAGCCATCATGACTAGTAGACATTCTATTAATTTGTCTAATCCCTGTTTTAAAGCCATGTAAGATTGTGGTCATCACCAACATTTTGTGGAAGTGAATTTCAAAATGTACCTATGCGTTCAATGAAGAAATGTCTCCTTTTTTGTGGCCTGAATCTCTCTTACTTTAGCTTCATCACTGGATGATCCTCAGTTCTACTATTATGGGAGATACCATGCATAATTTTATACGCCTCTATTATGTTCCCCCTTTTACTCACTTTTTTTTTCTAAACTAAAAAGTCCCAAGAGTTGTAATCTTTCCTCATAAAGGTTTTGCTTCAGCCTATTGATCATTTTGCTTGCCCTTTTCCACACCTTTTCCAGCTGCACAATGCTTTTTTTTTTTAGAAGCAGTGACACAGAATTCCAAATATAGTTGCACCACAGATTTGGGCCAGATCTACACCTTGTGTCAAATTGTTACGAATGTAGAATAAAAAGCAGGAAATAACACTATGAAAACTATATATGGAATGTGGATTGTGCCCCAACAGTTATCAGTACACTTCAATATCAGTATAAAGCAGTAGTGTAGATCTAGCCTTGACATTGTGATATTGGTAGTTCTATTTCTGATCCCTTTCCTGATGATTCCTGACACAAAATTTACCTTTTTCACAGCTACCACACATTGAGGCCACATTTCATTAAGTTATCCACCATGACTCCAAGATCTTTTTCCCGGTCACTTACTGCCAGCTCAGACTCTATAGGTGTATATGTGAAGTTATGCTTTTTACCCCAATGTGTATTCCTTTACACTTACATATATTGATGCAAATTTGTCATTTGGTTGCCCTTTCATCCAGTTTGCATAAATCCTCTTGGAGCTCTTCGCTATTCCTTTGCATACTAGTTCTTCAGTGATAACAGGATGGCCTCAATTTGAGAACAGCCTCAATTTGGGTGACTGTCTGGTCCAAGTTGATAGCACAGATTTAAAAACCATTAAACATAATATTGAAGTAATAGGAACTTTTGAGGATGCCCACTAGTTGTTAGTATCTGGATACAGGTCACATGTTCACAGTCTTCCCCGCCTTGGTGAGATGTACTGTATGTCTACTTAAATTACAGTAATTATTTCTAACTTTTCATTGCTACATATAAATTACAATATGCAAATTTTGTGTGTTTCATCCTTTTCAGAAATGTACTTTCGGTGCTAGATAAAATAGGTCTCCACAAGCTCTTTCATTAGGACAATGGCCCATAACAAAAGAAATCCTCACCAGAGGGGAAGACTTGATTCCTGACATAATGCTGAGCTTGCAGACAGAAATGCTACAAGGGAGCCACTCCTCCCCTTTCTAGAATGGGAAATTGGGGTGGAAAGAAGATCTGTCCTGTCAAACTCTGGTTTGGAGCAGGCAGAAGCAGCAACGGAGACCTGCAGTGCTTCAGCCAGGTCCAAAGTTCAGCAATCCCCCCACTCCCCATTTCTTTGGCACATGGAGGAAACTTGACAAGGAGTGGGGTCACTGACAACAACCACTAATTGGGGTTGTTTAGTAAGCCAAACCAAAAACTGTGGGCCTACTCTGCTGCTTATCTTTTTCATCTTCCAAGGTGAACTTTCACTTTCTCTGAAGCTTAACATATTTCTTTAATCCTGTCCTCAATATTGAGTTAAGCACACACTTTAATTTCGGGCTGGGGTGAGGACCTTCACACAATAGAATAACGAATCACTGACCAAACCAGTTTGTTTGCAAAAGAAAAAAGAAAAGACACAAGCAGCAAATATTCCAATCATTTTTCCATTGCTAGAAGGCAGTAGAAAGAGGGGAGAAACCAAGCAATTTTCCAGAAGACTGTCATCTTAACGGCCTGCTGCTATCACCATATTTATATTTTTTGGCAGGTTAATGCAAGCCATTTGCACCTGGCAACTGCCTCGGTCCTTGGCAATAATATGTAAGCATCTACACCACTGGGTGTCATTTTGGTTTCTAGTATTACCCAGCCAAAATAGAGTACCATGCTATAGAAACCTTTAGCAAAAGCACGTAGGAGTTGTGGTTTTGTTTTGTTTTTTGTTTGCTTTTAAAGCATGCTGCCTTACCGACAGTCTAATTTATTCCCTTGCAACTTTAAATACAAATTTAGTCAATTTATTTCCCAGTGCAAAATTACCTCTCTGAGCAACTTGGGGGAGGGGATCTTTTGTTATGGTTAATTCCTCTATGTGTACTATAGTTTAAGACAGGAAATAGACACAGTACTCCAGAACCGTAATTTAAATACAAGCTTAATATATGAGTATATCAAAACATTGAGAGTTTTGAACATCTGCTGTGCAGCAGAACAACTTTATCACCATGTAAATAAGCACTTTTCCTTCATCATCCTAAAATGTATTCTGTAATGCACTAAGAAAGGACCACGGTGGCAGTGGAGAAGCTTCTGGTAGTGAGTTGCTGAGGTGCTCTAATGTTAGAGGGGTCAAGCAGAGGTTCCAACCTCAAGTTCCCAGATGTTGGACCATTATTATTATTACTATTTTCTCCAGTCAAAAGACTCTTAGAGCAGATTACAAGAATCAGTAATCAGATAGTCCCTGACCTCAGGCTCATAACTGAAGAGACGCAAGTCACAAAGAGAGGGGTTAGGTGGGAGCAGGGGAAAATAACAGAAGACGCATTATGGTGATTCTTGATTCAGTTGCCCAGATGGATGGGAATATATCAAGTGAACTCAGAGTGAACTCAGGTTTGCACTTCTATTTTCCATCTGGGTTTGCCTGTACAGCTACACAGGGGATTTACTCTGGTGCTACTGTGCCTCACACACTTTCATAGCACATGACGTTCTCTCCTCTCCGCAGCAATCGGGAATTTTGATGACGTAAAACTCACATTTTGGCAAAGTCATTTTGTGATGGATTTTCCCGTAGTGCTGGTTTCAGTGCAGTTTGGGAGTCTGTGTGACCTCAACTAGTGATACTGGCTTCGATGCTGGCTGAGAGGAGCAACCTGATAGGAGGAAGGGAAAGTTGCATCATCAGTGGGTGGACTTGAGTTGTTTTCACCCTCTGCTGATTGGTTCTTGATTTTCCCCAAATGAGCCGTTAGGTCAGGACACTGAAAACAGCCCACTAAATGTTTCTACTCAGAAGTAATTCTCATTGTTTCCATTGCACTTACTCAGCACGAAAGTGGAGAGGAGGCGGGGCAAAGGGAATTGCTTTGCCCTCATCTACAAGAATTCGCCTTTACACCTGGTTAGGCGATTATGCGCATATTCGCTGAAGTGCATGTACGCCTAATACCTCTGTATGAGAGGCGGCGAAGCGCATTACTGGATGACTGAAACGTGATTTAAACTGTTGACATGCGGAGAATCGCTTGTTCACATAGTCAAAATGCGCTTTAACGGCCGGAGCAAAATAAAACTCGCTATTTAACACGCATTCGATAATGCGCATAATCGGAGAGAAAACGCCCCTCTACACCCGATTTGCGCTCCGTTTCAAATCTCGTTCATCTGGACTGGCACAATTGCACATAACGTTATTGGCTTTGTTTTTTGTTTTTCAGGGAAGTTATTGATGAAACAAGATTCAACCCACATATGCCCAAACTAATACCATTTCTCATGTAGTGTGCTACGCAAAAGTAGTTCTTTTTTTTTGTTTGTTTCATTTTGTTTGAATGCACCACTTTAATTGGCTGCATGTGCCATGGGAGGAGCAAATCCAATTTGATAAAAATGCATTTTTAAATTGAATCACATTGGAAAGTGTCTATGTGTAGATGGGCCCCTGTTCTTTGCTAGCCTGTACCTCTCTTTTCTTCTCTCCTGTAGTTTCTCTTCTTTTGAGTTCAAACCTAATCTCTTTCTTCTCCTGGCCCCCAGGGTATGCTGTTCCTCAGAGGTTCCTTCTAGTGATGATTAGGAGAGGGATGTGTCACCACTAGGAGCTAGATGGTAGCAGCTCACCAAGCTGTTCCTACTTCTCCTACAACTTTTATTAACCATGACTATTGGCCTTGCTGGTTGGAGATGACAGGAGTTATAGTCCAAGAACATCTGAGGACCTTAAGTTTGGATAGGCTGCCTTAAGTAGAAGGGTTGAATGATCTAGACTAGGGACATTAGTCTATTTCTGCACTAGCGCTGATATAAATTATGTTGCACTGGCACAAGCTACCACTAGTGCGATGACAGTAGTGTTTGCTGGTGTGGCAGAGTTCCCAAGAAAACCCATTGAGCCTGGAAACACTATTGGTGCTGTGGTAGATATAGCTTCTGCTAGCACAATCTCATTCCCGTTCACACTAGAGCCAAATAGGATCCTGCCCTAAGAAAGAAATAGTCAGGAGCTTAAGGCTCCAGTCCCAACGAAGTGTGAAGTCTTTTACTCTAGGATGGGGTTTCAAGTTTAGTTTTAAAAGGGGATATTTCTAGCAACTATTCCTCTATCTCCAATAATACACATCCTTATTTGTAAAAACAACACCTCCAGTTAATTTATCCAGTAGTAACAAATTACACCACTGAACAGTCTGCATTCATGTTTAATATTTTCCCCACCCACAGGATAATAGATTGAATTTCCCAGATCTAAACAAATTACTTTTATGCTTTCTTTAATGCATCAGAATTATAAAAAACAAAAACAAAAATCACTCATAGGACTGTATAATTCAGAAATGAAGAGAACTGAATGAAAGAAAATAGCTGTTTCAATAAACTGAACAATAGCTTATATCTGTTGCTGTCATATTTAGAATATCATTCTCTCATGTATTTTATCTCTCAACATTTGTGATTTCATTTGGTAAAATAAAAAAAAACTTTTTTGATATTGGAAAGAGGAAAATGTTACGTAGTTTTTGAAACTTTGCTTTGAACTTTTTTTCCCCCTCTTTCTTTTAGGTGAGAGGTCTGTACAACAGCAGGATCTAAGAACACCAAAGTAAGATTTAACATCTGCTTTATTTCTTGATATTGAATAAAAATATGATTAATATCAAAGTGCGACTTATCAGATGAGCAATAAATGAAGTAGAAATCTTGCAGTTTGTTGAACTAAAGCAGGAGAAAAATATTTTGGGTTATATTTGTTCGTCATAATATTATTTCTGGTGAAAGTACCATACTTGTAGAATGGCAGGAACTACTTTGTGAGGCACTTTACTGGCTGCATGTCACACTTCACGAAATCTTTACTTGTACAATCGTTGCTACCTCAATAATATATTATAGTTCATTGACAAAGTAAATGTTGATGCCAAGGGAGGCATGCATGGTCATGTGGTTTATGGCAATGGAAGCCGTTTTTGTCATGGACTTGTAATGAGCCACATGAGATTTTGTGGAATTAAACTATCTAGTACAGTTGTGATATTGTCTGAATAGTGCTACAGCCTTCAGTTATGATGGTAATATACCTGCAGGAAGGATTGATTTAGCATCATCAGTGTGCTCGGTGGTTTTAACAATTAAAAAGACAAGTTGTTTCCCCAAGGAGTTCATAATCTAAATTTCAGCACAAGAGAGGCAATAAAGGTAAGGGAAGAAGAGAAGCCAAGAATAAAAAGTGCATGTGTTAATTTCAGTTACACATAGATAGGTTTAGTTTCTGTAGTTTCTGCAGGACAGTGTTCCCCAACCTGAAGTCCTCCAGATGTTTTGGACTAAAACTCCCAATATTCCTGAACATTGGCTATGTGGGCTGGGGTTGATGGGAGTTGTCTGAAACATCTGGAGGGCATCAGGTTGGGGAAGGCTGCTTTAGGTGATGAAGCGGTTTGTGAACTTTTTCACCAATTTTCATGTTATCAATGACAATAGAAAGTCTATAAGGAGAAGACGTCTCAGAAGAAAAAGTGAGAAGTTGGTCTTGGAGTTCATGGGTTTGAGATGGTGATGAAAAACCAAAGCAAAGATATGAGTTGGAGTTGTAGATGTGGAACTTGGTTGAGGAGGAAAGTTCTGAAGTTCAGAGGGAAAGCTTTTGCCCGATTTGAGCCCGATTCAAAGTGCTGGTATTAACATACAAAGGCCTAAATGGCTTGGGCCAGATTATCTGAAGGAATGCCCCCTCCCATACATACCTTCCTGGACCCTAAAATCATCCTCCGGGGTATTTCTCCATGAGCCCCTGCCAAAGGAAGTGAGACAGGTGACTACTAGGAGGAGGACCTCTTCTGCTGTGGCACCCCGGCTGTGGAATGAGCTCCCCAGAGAGGTTCGCATGGCATCTACATTATACCCCTTTAGACGCCAGGTGAAGACCTTTTTATTTTCACAGTGTTTTAACAGTTCTTTATTTTGATTTTTAACCTGCTGTTTAAATTTGTAGTTTAAATCCCTATCAATTTCTGCATGGCTGCTCGGTTTTTATCCTGGTTGTGTTTTATACTGTATTTTACATAATGTTTTTATACTGTCTATGTTTTATATTTTGAATGGTTTTTATGGTTTTAATTTTTGTAAACTGCCTAGAGAGCTTCGGCTATTGGGCGATATAAAAATGCAGTAAATAAATAAATAAAAATAAATTAATAAATAAAGCATAGTAGTGAGAGCCTTGTTTGATGTGATCACCCAGGGACAGTGTAAATAGAGATATTGCTAGAAAAAGTTTTCACAATGGAAGGATGCAGGAATTGCTTTTTAACTTGCTCATAAATGATCTGGAGTTAGGGGTGAGCAGAGAGGTGGTCAGGTTTGCTAATGATACTAATCTATTCAAGGTATTCAAAACAAAAAACAGTTATGAAGATCTTCAGATGGATCTCTCCAAACTGGGTGGATGAGCACAAAAATGCTAAATGACATTCAGTGTATGGTGATGCACATTGGGGCAGAAAATCCTAACTTCACGGAATCTGAGCAGGTGGTAACTGACCAGGAAAGGGCTCTTGGGATCATAGTTCTATGAAAACATTGACCTAGTGTGTGGCAGCTGTGAAAAAAAGTGAATTTCATGTTAGGGATCATTAGGAAAGGGATCAAAAATAAAACTGCCAATATCATCATACCGTCATACAAAACTGTGGTGTGTCCACATTAACCCAGTCCCCACAATATACTCCCGTAAAAATTTTGAGGTCCAGAGATTTTCTCTGCTGATATGTGATCCTGAAGATAGATTTAAGATGGCTTTCATTATGTGAGCAGACAAATCCTGATACGTTAAGATTGTTTGTCGACAGGAGCAGTAAAATAATGAAATCTACAAGTACAGATGAGAGTTCATAAAGGGCCATAGACCTTTGATTGCTAGCAACAATCTATTTAACTGGGATGGGACCATGTGACCCCTTTCAGCTGATGGCTAGACATCAATACACTTTAAAACAAGAAAATCCATTCTGCATAATCCATGTTGAAATAAACATGATTCACTGACTCTTAAAATATCTGAAACACTTAGTTGTGATATGCAATGAAACAAAAATTATTCAAGCGGTAACATGTAGAAAAATAGTTGGAGAGAGAAAGAAGGTGAGTCTGATGTTTTGTTGTGGTTTTACTATGGGTTGCCTTATGTTTGTGTGCGTGTATGAGAGAGAGAGATATGCTTTTTTTACCTTTTGCAACTACAGTGATAGATTGAAAGCTCTTTACTGTTTATTAGGGACATTTATAAAGTACCTTTCATCAAATTCCCAGGGTGGTGTAATTGTACCTAAAATTCATGTTGCTTTAACTTTTTACACTTTATATGCATGAACCTCCATGCTATAGAACAGGACTAAGCAACCATTTTGAGCTGTGAGCACATTTGGCAATTTGAGAAGCAATCTTGGGCACCACAATAAAATGGCTGCCATGGGAGATACAGCAAAGGACAAGTAACCTGACCCAAAGTCTTACTTAGTACAGAGTAGAGGTGCAGTTTGAGCCCCCAGCACACTAAGCAACTCTTTGGAAACCAGTTTTCAGCACCAACAGAAACTTATTTAACAGCAATCCCAACTGTCAGTGTTAGTTTTCTGTTTTGTTTTTTTTTTAAAGTGGGAGGGGTAGGGTACCTTGGTGAGCACCAAGAAAAATATCCAGGGTGCACGGCTGCCCATGGGCACCATGTTGCATAGCCTGGCTATATAATACTTGCTTGTTCTGGGAAATCCCTTTATGTATCTGAAGTTTAGTGGTAAAACATGGAACCCATTATGTAGAGAAACTCCTGTGGATGCTCCCCTATGAAGCTCTGTACTCTCCTTTCTACCTAACACTATAGAAGCTGCCAGGCTTTCTGTCAATGAAAAATATGACTTTGCTATCTCTAGTGTTTATCAAATCATCTTTAGATGTATCTGCTTTAAGCATATTGTTGCATAAAGGAACTTTTGATTGTAAACGATTTTTCAGTTTGATATCAGATCAGTAAACTCTGTCTCTGTCTCGTCCCTTCCTTTACTGATATAGAACTGTATACTGGCATGTTATCTGCAGAAGATTAATTTATCTTGCATCTGTTTCAGAAAGTGCATTATACTTCACCCCACCCCCAAAAAATATGAATAGTTTCTCTGTATTAAAAATAACAACATATAACTAAGGCATAGCCCTATGTTTATTTTGTTCACCAGTTTCAAGTTAGAATCAACTAACAGAGACAAATATTGAAAGGTGGTTAAAAAATCTAATTGACTGAATATTTAAAGTAGGTTGCAGTTGCTTGGGAGCATAGAAATAATACAACATGCTTTTCTACTAAGGATAAATAGGTTGAGAAATAGCCTGGACCATAAGATTAAAGGGGAAGTAAATGTTTAAAAATATGCACTTTGTCTCTTAAGTACAAAGGTACAATCCTTCTCTAGATGAAGGCAATAGCAAAACTGCCATTGGTTTTATTGAAGCAGGATTGCAGCACTAGTCAATAGAAAGCAAATCAGAATGTTCTGATACTAGTTTTTAATAAAATGGTATCTGATAATTGTAATTGCTCTATTTCCTAGAAGCATTACTTCTTCCAAGCAGTCTTACAGCAATTTGCTTATTTAAAGTAATGTGTACATTACTTGTGGGCAGAAGGGAGTATGGAGATCAAAGGCGATCGAAATGGTGAAAGTGGAGTGTCTTTATTTGTGTGTCAGCCTAATGTTAGTGGGGAGAAATACCACTACCCTTAAAATGAGGGTGCTTTCTAAGTGCAGGTTTTTAGCTGATACTTTGAAAGGTACTAGTATTTCTAGTGGAAGTGACTTAGGGCCGATCTACATACGAGGTTTTTGACGTTTTATAAGGGTTATGAAAACTCTTTGGGCCACATGACGCACTCCCTATAACGTTGTAAATCTGAGGTTTTTTAAAACTCCCTTCAGTTATATACAATGGTTTCACTTTTAATAAATCGTTTTAAGTAAAATTATGTGTCCTTCCTTACCGTTTGTGATTCCTGGGGGCAGTGCTTCCTTGACCGGCGCCCAAATGCTTAGCAGTTGATTGGTGGGGAAGAAAGAGGAAGTGGATGAGTGAACTACAACACCCACAATGCCTAGCCCTATACTCGCTAGGGTATGACAGAGGAACAAAGGAGGAAGTGGTAACTGAACTACAACCCCCACAATGCCTTGCCCTAAACTCATTGAAAAAACGAAAGAGAAAGAGACAGGGCAGAACAGCGTGTGATCGCACACACTGCTTTAAAGACTGAAGACTGTTCTCCTGTAACGTGAGTACTCAGTAATGTGGCCTAAGACGTTTTAGAACGCACCTATTTGGAACGTTTTAAAATACTTTTTGAAACGTTCCAAAGGACTGTGTAGATCGGCCCTTAGCGAAAGAAGGAGTTTCTTTGCCTTTTGCAGATGATCTAATTGCATACAGTCTAAAATTTGTAATGCTACTTATGACCCCATTTGTCTTTCTTGATGAGCAATGAGTTCAGTCATTTGGTAAAAAGAAAAGTTCCAGGACTCATTTATCTGTGATTTCTAAAATACTAGCTAAATATTTAAGTAATGTTTCCATTTTTCTGCCATCCCAGTAATGAATTACTATTTTATACAGCATGCAGGTATTCAGCCTTGCCATGGCGGTAATGACGTCATTTCCAAAATTGAATCTTTATGAAAGCCGACAAGGTTATAACGACCGTCAGTTATATAATAAGCATCTCATTTTCCCCTCTTACAACAGTAAAAAAGGAATTCACTCTCTAGCTGAGGTGGTTTCCTCAGCCACAAGGGAATGCTGAGGCTGCTGTGATGTATTTCATTTTTCATAAAGATTTAAATCTCCAGATTTTGTCAAGGAAACAGGTAAATCAAAAACGCCTAACCATAGGGAGTGTGGATTGTATTCAAATTAAGATACAAAGGGAGTACCCATTTTAACAGGAGAGGCCTTTGAGTGTTTTTGACAAATCCACCATGTCTGTTTACTGAGTTATCATTGTGCGAGACTGAATGGGAGGTTTTCAAATGTAACAATCTGAGGGATAGGTATCAATGGGAGAAAGTCAGCACAAATAATAAATCAGATAGGCAGTAGTGTAGATAGGCTCGTAGTCTCACAGTACCAGAGGCATGCTTTTTGTTAATTGCAAAGCGCAAGGTATGCTGATATAACAAAGCACAGTTTGAGTTTACAGTCATTTTATAATATCTAACAATTGGGGAGATGAGCAGTTGGGGAGATTTCCATGTAATTTTGAAATGCTACATTTTTTCTATTATTGGCTAATAAAAGCTAGCAAGGATGGAACAACTGGCTGGGCCAGGGAAGTGATTAATGCCTCTTTCCAAGAGGGAGTGGTCCCAGGCCTCCTGAAAGAGGCGGCAGTGAGACCACTCCTAAAGAAATCTTCCCTGGACCCTGAAAATCTTAATAACTACAGGCCAGTAGCAAATGTTCCATTCCTGGACAAGGTCCTGGAGCGGGTGGTTGCGAGCCAGCTCCAGGCACTCTTGGATGAGACTGATTATCTGGATCCATTTCAGTCGGGTTTCAGGCCTGGTTTTGGTACGGAAACAGCCTTGGTCGCCCTGTATGATGACCTATGTCGGGAGAAAGACAGGGGGAGTGTGACTCTGTTGATTCTCCTTGATCTCTCAGCGGCTTTCGATACCATCGACCATGGTATCTTTCTGGGACGACTGGCTGAGTTGGGAGTGGGAGGCACTGCATTGCAGTGGTTCCGCTCCTATTTGGGGGGTCGGCTCCAGAAGGTGGTGCTTGGGGAACATTGCTCGGCCCCGTGGATTCTCCAGTATGGGGTTCTGCAGGGGTCAGTTTTGTCCCCCATGCTGTTCAACATCTACATGAAACCGTTGAGTGCAGTCATCCGGAGTTTTGGAGTGCGTTGTCATCAGTACACTGATGACACGCAGCTCTATTTCTCCTTTTCATCTTCATCAGGTGAGGCTGTGGATGTGCTGAACCAGTGCCTGGCTGCGACAATGGACTGGATGAGGGCTAATAAACTGAAACTCAATCCAGACAAGACTGAGACGCTGTTAGTGGGTGGTTCCGCTGACCGGATGGAGGATGTTCAACCTGTTCTGGATGGGGTTGCACTCCCCTTGAAGGAGCGGGTTCGTAGCTTGGAGGTTCTCCTAGAACCATCTCTGTCACTTGAGGCGCAGGTGTCCTCAGTGGCATGGAGTGCCTTCTACCAACTTCGGTTGGTGGCCCAGCTACGTCCCTATCTGGACAGGGATAACCTGGCTTCAGTTGTCCATGCTCTGGTAACCTCCAAGTTAGATTACTGCAATGCACTCTACGTGGGGCTGCCTTTGAAGGTGGCTCGGAGCTGCAGCTTGTGCAAAATGCAGCGGCCAGATTGATAACTGGAACCAGTAGGTTTGAACATATAAGACCTACTCTGGCCCGCTTGCATTGGCTGCCTGTATGTTTCCGAGCCTGGTTCAAGGTGCTGGTTTTAACCTATAAAGCCTTACACGGCTTGGGACCACAATACCTGATGGAACGCCTTTCCTGACATGAACCTACCCGAACACTATGTTCAACATCTAAGGCCCTCCTTCGAGTGCCTCCTCCGAGGGAAGCTTGGAGGTCAGCAACAAGAGAGAGGGCCTTCTCTGTGGTGGCCCCCCAATTGTGGAACGATCTCCCCGACAAGGCACACTTGGCGCCAATATTGTTATCTTTTCGGTGCCAGGTCAAGACTTTCCTCTTCTCTCAGGCATTTGGCAATATCTGAGGAGCCTGGGTTTGTTTTGTTTTGTTTTTGTAGCTTTTTGAAGTGTTGTAGTGGTTTTTAAATGTACAGATTGTGTGTATGTTGTATGTTTTTGCTGTTTTAATTTTTGTATATTGTTTTTAATTGTTTTTAATCCTATGTAAACCGCCCAGAGAGCTTCGGCTATGGGGCGGTATACAAATGTAATAAATAAATAAATAAATAATAATTATTATTATTATTATCTCTTTCTTGCTCGTGGCGTTTTTTCTAGACGGACATGACGGGCTTGCCAAGTCATGCTGTCTTTTATTGATTCAGGAATTTCCTGATGATTGAGCATGTTTTAATTATGACTGCTTTCTGGATGTTGGTGTGGATGTATTCTCGTAGGCCCAGTTTCTGGAGGTTTTCTGTATAGTTTTTTGATGTGATGCCAGTGACTGATGTGACTAATTGAATAATTGAGACCTTTTCCTGTTGCCATAGTTCTTTGACCTCCATGGCCAGTGGTGAATATTTGTCTCTCTTTTCCTCTTCCTTTTCAACAACATTTTTGTCATTCGGTATTGCTATGTCGATAAGGTATGTGTGTTTTTCTTTTTTGTCTACGAACGTTACGTCTGGTCGGTTGCAAGGTCTTGTCTTGTCTGTATGAATTGTTCTGTCCCAGTATATTTTATGATCTGCATTTTCCAGGATTGTTTTGGTTGAATATGTATAGTATGGAGTAGGTTGTTTGATAAGGTTGAATTTGATGGCCAGTTGTTGGTGAATTACTTTTGCAGCTGTATTGTGTCTGTCCGTATAGTCCATTCCTGCCAGAATTTTACATCCTCCTATTATATGGTCTATTGTTTCTTGGAATTGATGGCATTTCCTGCATAGGTCTGTTGTTACGCTCTTGTATTTTATGATGTATTTTTGGTAGTTCTTGGTTGCTATAACTTGATCCTGTATAGCTATTAGGAATCCTTTGGTTTCTGAAAATAGCTCACCCTTCCTGAGCCATTCGTACGATTGTTCTTTGTTTATTTGTGGGTTCTGTATTATGTTGTAGTGCTTCCCATGGAGTACTTTTTGTGCCCATTTTTCTTTTTTCTATGCGAGTGTAAGTGGTTGTGTTTGATCATCGTTTTGTAGTGCTAGGTTGAGTGGAGTGGAGTTTTTATCTGCTGTTACTATGGCTTTATGAATGGGGGTGTTTTGGGTATGGAAGAATTCTCTGAGTGATTTTATCTGTTTAGCATGAATTCTGTTAATGGCCAGCAGACCTCTTCCTCCTTCCTTCCTGCTGATTGTTATTCTTTCTATGCATGAGTTGGGAGGGAGCATGCGGTGTTTTGTGAGCTCAGTGCGAATGAGTATGTTTATTTCTTCAAGTTCAGTGTGTGACCAATGTATGATTTCAAATGAGTATGTGAGGATGGGTATTGCATGGGTGTTGATGGCTTTGAAAATGATTTTCGAGTTGAGTTTAGATTTTAGGATTTGCGATAGGCGAGTTTTATATTGCGTTCTTAGTTGAGTTTTTACTGTGGAGTGATTGATTTTTGTGTTTTGTTGGAATCCTAGATATATGTATGTTTCATTTTATTCCATGTTATCTAATATTTCATTATTTGGTGTTTCTAATGTTGCTTCTTCTGTCCATTTTCCTCTTTCTATGTGTAGCATCTTGCATTTTCCTATCCCAAATTCCATTTTCATGTCTGTTGTCAGTTCTTCAGTGATTCGCAGGAGGCTTTTATCTGTGTTGAAGCTGAAGCATAGATTTTGATGTTATCCATGTACAGGAAGTGATTGAGTCTGTGCTTTGCTTGTTTTTGGTGTTTTATGTCGATGCCGTATGTGGTGTTGTTAAGAGTTTTGGATAGTGGATTCAGACACAGGCAAAACCATAGGGCACTGAATGTGTCACCTTGGAATATGCAAAGTTTGATATTTATTTTTTCTGTCTGTATATGGTCCTTGTCTGTTGTTAGGTGTATTGTCATTCTCCATGTCTCCATGATTCTTGTCAGAAAGTTTTGGATCAAGGGATGTATTTTGTATATTTCCAGTACTTTTTTCAGCTAACAGTGTGGGACGGAGTCAAAAGCCTTTTTATAGTCTATGTAGCAAGTGTGGAGGTTTCTTTTCTGTTTTTCTGTTTGCTTCCTGATGATACTGTCTATTATTTACTGTTCTTTGCATCCCCTGCTGTTCTTTTTACATCCTTTTTGTTCTTCTGTAAGTATATTATGTTGGGTAAGATGTGCTTCAATTTTCTGTGTGATTGTGGCAGTTATAATTTTGTAGAGTGTTGGAAGGCATGTTATGGGTCTGTAGTTAACTGGGTTTTGGGTATCTGGAGTTTTTGGTTTAATGTAGGTTTTGCCTTCAGTAAGGAGTAGGGGGAATAGGTGCGGGTGTTTTATGGCTATGTTGATCTGTTGAGTGAGGTATTCGTGTGTTGATGTGAGCTGTTTGTACTAGAAATTTTGAATTGGGTCCGGGCCAGGTGCTTTCCAGTTGTGTGTCCTTTTTATTCTTTCCTTCAGTTCCTCCAGGGTTATTGTATACTCTGTTTGCTGTGGTAGTTGTCTGTCTCTTTCTTGTTGTTATCTTATCCAGCTTGTGCTTTCTTTGTGTTGTACTGGTTCTGACCAGATATTTTTCCAGAATGTGGTTATTTCTTCTTTAGTTGGAGGTGTAATGTTGTTTTCTTTTTTCTTGCTTATTCTTTGGTATAATAATTTCTAGTTTCTTTTAAAGAGAGCGTTTTGGGCTTTTCTTTCATTTGATTCTTTGTATCTTCTTAGCCTGGTAGTCTGGACTGCAAGTTTTTGTTTCAACGTGTCGAGAGCTACTATCACAGTTTCTTTGTTGTTTCCTATGATGTCTTGGGTATTTTTGAGGATGTTTTTTGAGTGATTTCCATTTATGTATTGTGTTATTCTTCCTATATCCTTTTGTAGCTTTTCAGTTTTTTTTCAATTCTGATTTGCCATTTTGGTTTGGTTTCTAATCTTCTGCATGTGTTGTTTGTGGGGATTCCTGTTTGTTACAGGTCAGGACTGCTGTGTCTGCTGCATAGATGACTGTGTGGATTTCTTCTAGGTTGCTATCGTTATGAATGTATGTTTTGAGTTTACTGTTCATTATGTTTATGAGTTTCTGCATGCCCTTATTAAACTTTAGTCTAGGTAGTGGGTTTCTTTTCATTGGGTCTGTTTCTCTCCATTATTATTATTATTATTATTATTATTATTATTATTTCTTACAGATCTGCTAAGCACTGCTGTCCCCATTCCCTAACTCAAGGCATAGGACTAGATTGGATGATATCTTTCCTCATTGAAGCCCATGTGTCTAGAGGGCAATGAGAGATTTCCCTCCTTGCCGCATTGTCCTAGGATTTCCATGTGGGGCTGTAACATTGGAATGTGGCCTTCGTGCATGAAATATGACGCACACAAATTCCGAACGCACCGTGTATTGTCAGAATGCATCCAGGAAAGTGACTTGAAATCAGCCTAAATACATTGGCTGCATGCACATAGGCTGTCTTCAAATGCTATGGTCCCATGAATGTCTGGAAATGTCAGAGGTGGGATAGGCAGACATGCAAGAGGGTTAAAAGTCCAGGCACAATCTTTCCTTCTCCATATGTATGGGCCAGATTGGAGGGAACTATTAGCCCTAATCAGTTATTCTCAAAGTGGTTAAAGTAAATGTTTGAGGAGAGGGAGTGCACTTGTCATGTCTGCTCCTCATGCTTTTCCATCACACTCTAGTTTTGGAAGGCAGGTTTCTGAAGAAGAAAGCCTCCTGTGTCCAGGGAGACTCTCAATCTGACTGAAAACTCCAGCATTTTCCTGCCCCATAGAGTAGTTGCTATCTTATTATCCTCAGTGCATTGTGATCATATTCACAGTTGCCTGTGCTCTGTGAATACATTGTCTAGGAAGTCTATACGACACATTTCTAAGGCATGATCCAAAACATCCAGGTAGAATCATAGAATCATAGAGTTGGAAGGGGCCTGCAAGGCCATTGAGTCCAACCCCCTGCTCAATGCAGGAATGCAATGTAGTGTTTGGCTAAAAATTCTTCCTATGTTTGGGATTACGCAAACGTTCCCCAAAATATGTAAACTGAAATCATTGTGGACTAGGCATTAACCCACATGCATACCTTGCCCTAAATATTTGCATTCTGACATAATACCTAAATAGGATGTACACACAATTATGACTGTACACTTGGTACGTGCAATCTTTAACTTGTGATTTTTTAAAGATAATGTCTGTATATTATTAGATATACACTTTTAGGAAAACGCTTATGTACGCCCTATTCATATATTATTTTTAATGTGACAAGGTAGGACACAGTCTAACAGCCCAAATATGTGCACAGGCCTCCACACACCCCACACACCCACATCCACTAAAGTAATTTTAACTTCCTGTTATAAAGAGAGAACACAATTTACAGAGGAAAATGTGGTTTTCAAGATGACAGTGTCCCTTCAATTTATGTCATATGTTAATAGAATAAACAAAATAAGTGAGGTTGAAATTATTTTCTTTTTTCTAAAGTAAATTAATGGAAGGCCACTATGTGCAGCTATTTTTAGAGAGATATAGTCAAGGGCCTTGTTGGAGTGAACTACTGCAAAAAGCCTGCTGCCCGAGATGGCCTGAGCTACAGTGAATTTCCTTGACGTTTTGGACTTTGATGAGACATTTGCCCTTTTTGGTGCTAAAAAGGCAATTTTCTTGAAAAGGGTCAAGAGGTATCCTTAGAGTTCACCACAAGCCTTCATAATGATAAGTAATGATGCTTCAGCAAACAGAAGCAAAGTTAAATGTTTGGAAATTTGATGACTTTTAAAGCACAAAGTTTCACTTCTGTTGCACCAACAGCTTCCTGTTGCTTGTGCTTTCAATAAAAAGAAGTCTTCACGGGCTGTTGGTGTTTTGGCAGTGGGGCTGATGTGCACCATATTTTGTGTGCTGATCAAGGAATGCCATTCCACTTTCAAGCCCCACCCACAGGCCGCAAATGTGGGGAGGTTTTATTTGGTGACAGGATAGCTTGTAAAGCAGGCTAGTTTTTCAGAAATTGGCAATGGAGACAGTTCCTCAGCAAAAGTAGGGGTGGACTTATCTGTGTTTAAAAATAGATATTCTTTTATAGAAATTTTCCTAGCTGCCATAAGCAGCCGTGGGCAGCTGTAATCAGCCATGCTGACATGTTCTCCTACAATGTAGGGTGACCAAATTTTGGAAAGCAAAATCCCGGTCCAAAATGGCCACCCCACCAAAGCAGCCCCCTGAACATAAAATAAAAAAATTAAAAAGGCCGCCCGCCGTGCAGACAACAAGCAGACACCCCACACCACCTCCCCACCCGAAACAACCCCCCCAAGCCACCCACCCCCAAAAAAACCCAGCCCGGACCTACCGGGTCCTCTGCTGCCACCGCCAATCTCCTCCACTGCCACGTGATCCCCTGCAGCCCCCTCACCCTTCTTGCCCTGCTCCTGGCTCCCTGGAGGTAGCTGAGGAACAGCAACAGCAGCAGCAGGCAAAGGAGGAGGAAGAGCCTGCTTTAAAATGCCCACGCTGCTCCCTGGCCTCGGCAGGAAACAAGTGCTCAGCGTTAGGGAGCGTCAACAAATTTCTTGTCTGGTGGCTAAAGCAGTTAGCCACCAGACAAGGAATTTGTTGACGCTCCCTAACACTGAGCACTTCTTTCTTGCCGAGGCTGGGGAGCAGCACAGGCATTTTAGGGTGGGAGGAGAGCTGATCTTTTCCCCAGTTTGCCCCCTATCGGCCCGGATTGCCCCAGTTTTCCCGGTTAGGACCGGGAAATCCAGGGTGATCTGGTCACCCTACTACAATGTAATGGTTGAATGATGCTACTTCATGAAGTGACATCTTTTCAGATTTATTGTGTGTGGCCAGGTAGGGGGAGGTGGTGGCTTCCACTGGCCAGGAAAAACTCTGTAAAAGGAAGAGCAGTTGTTATTAAACAGGAACTGCTGTTTACTGGTAAGCCCCGCTCTATATCTGGTCTCTCATAAACAGGCTGACACCAACTTGTCTTTGTAACACTAACCCCTTTATTCAGCCTCCAGTGCTTTCTTTACCACAGTGTGTAGTGCTCTTTATAGCCCCCTCTGGTAGCCTGAGAGAATGCACCTTTGACTATTCCCTCCCCCACCCACCCCCGTTGCCTACTGTTAAAGATGTTTTTTTCCCCATTCACCTTCACCGATACCCACAGCCCAAACCATTGAAAAACTACAGACCAAATGCTTTGGTCCAGCACTAATATTGTTTGCTCTGTGGTCAACGCTTTACATAATCTAGCCAAATTGGTCTTCCATACACATCTATTGTGGACAGATAACAATATCAAAGAGATATATTTAAAACAGTTGCATAAAATGGAATGGTTGTTTGTTTGTTTTAAATGTTTTTAGGCCATCTTTTAGAACAAAGCCCTCTAAAGACAATATACAATAAATATAGAACCATAAAATTCAATACTGTAGCATTGCTTTAAAAATCAAGAATTTACAAATTCTTAAAGGTCAAATAAATAAGCTTTAAAAATATAATTCAGCCAGCACAGAATAATTATCTTAAGCCGCAGCAATAAATCAGTAGCATGTCCATTAAAATCATACCACTTCAAAGCCATTTGAAACCAATGGAATCTCTAAATCCTTTTCAGTGCCAAGCCTGGCTGGGCCAGCCATATATCCCTTAGGAAAAAATTCCACAAAGTATGTTGAAGTGCTGTTTCAAAATCTTCAAGGGCGGAGTTAGTAGAATTAGAATTTTATTCTCATCAGCTATTCCTGAAATTAGAAGAATGACAAGAGAAAGTGTCTAACTGAAGGAGGAGTTATCAAAAATAAGTTACAAGAATATAAGGTGCCACCCTGTTGTGTAGGGTTTGACAGGTGGAGCTCATGCTCAGCCATGGAGGGAGGAAGAGTCTAGGGGGCCGTAGGATATTTTGGATTCCTAGTTCTGAGGTTGGAGCCAGGACTCTGAGCCTCCTGCCCCTTCCCTCTCTCCCTGACAGCCAACGCAGAGAAAACTGCACCAGCTGCCTCTCCGAGGTTGCAAAAGTGACCATGGAGAGAAGGTAAAGGGAGCACTCCTGTGGATGGGAAGGGAGGGGACTGGAGAGGCTGGCTTACGCAATATCCTGAGGCCTCTCCAGCCTCTTTCCCTCCACCTCCAAGATGCCCTAGCTAGACAGCTGAAAAAAGCCGTCTAGCTGAAGTGGAGAGCGGACACCACAATGGAGGTGATAATTGGCTCTGCTGTGTCTCCTACTCTGTGCTAGATACTCGTAAGTCTCCAAATATGGAGGCTTTCGAGTATTAAGGGCAGATCCCATACGGTTGCACCCTAATTTTAGTTCATAAGGTGGCCTTAGGTAAGTTGTATTCCTCAATCAAGGCTATTATGCCAATATAAATAAATAAATCACTTTGGACACTCCGAACAGTAATCTAGAATGTATTTATTTATGTAATTGATGTACTTTTAAACCATCCAATAACTGAAGTTCCCTGGGCTGTGCGCTCAATGCATTAAAAACATAACATACAAACCTTAAAACAAAAAGAAAATAATAAAGAAAGAAAATAGCTCAAAATAAAACCAGCAGCACAATAAAAATATTAATGGCACTAACAGTACTTAAAATGCCTGGTAGGAGATAAAGGTATTCACTGGCATTGGAGAGATCATAAGACATCAGGCAAGCGTCTTTGGGGAGAGCGTTCCACTGATGGGATGCCACCACTGAAAAGGCACTCTCCTGTGTAGCTTCCTTGCTCACTTCATTTGGTGGAAGCGCCCAGAGGAGAGCATCAGATGATTATCTTTATGTCCACATAGGTAAATATGGGAGGAGGCTTCCTTCAAGTAACCTGGGCCGAAACTATTGGGGCTTTAAAGGCTAAAAACAGCACTTTGAATTGAGCCCAGAAGTTGGGAGACTGGCAACCAGTGTGGATGGAAAAGAACTGGCCAGACCTGATACTTACCTACTATATGGTAGAATATTTTCATTCATTGGGAAGTGCTAAACTGGTGCAAACGTCCTCTGTTTCATTGCTTGAAATTCTAAAACCTAATCATTTACTCGGGGCTATAACTATGTTGGTGTTGCTGTGAATATGCAATTATTGTACAGAAAGACAGAAAATAAACTGAAGCTGTGAATCTAAGCAAGTTTTGGATTATTACCAGGGTGGTTTCATTAAGACATTCATTAACACACTATTTTCCTTTTTAAATGGACTAAAACCTCTAAGGAGTTCAAGAAGAAGGAAAAAAAAGCGAAGGAGCAATAGACACCAGCAATTAAGAGTGTGATAGGCTGTTCTCTTGCTGAGGGTTCTGTGTATCTTAATAGCATGTTTGAATGCTATTGTGGGTATCCTGTTGGATTCTTCCCCCCCCCATTATAATCGCAGACATTATATCAATGAATGTGCCCCAACAGTCAAGCCTGTGATTATTACACTGCATAATAATATACATTTTAACAGTGATTTTGCCAATTACTTAAAGTTCCATTCTTTCTGTTGGCATAGCCACTTTGTACAGACTTGCTTGGAAATTAGTACGCGCTGTTGTACTGATGCTGATCGCATGTTCTAGTATGATGTGGGGAGGTGGGAACCAGTAGTTTAATTCTTATGTTGATTATCATGGCTAATGTAATATAGTAGCCACAGAGTTAGGGCAGAAATAGACAGTGGACTAAGGCCGATTTCTCACAAAAGCAGATAAGGTGGCAAAATCATATCTGGACTGTACCATTTCTGACTCCTAGTGATCTAAATGCAACATGGTAAAGGGTTTTAACCTACCTTTCTCTGAAGCTATATTTATTTATTGTTTTGCATTAAGGAAGATTCAACCATGTGAACTCCCACCAACAGTCAAGTGGTATAGTCTAGACACAGACTTGTTACTTCATTGGATGTTCATACGAAGTAGGACTTAGGAGCAGCAATGTGAAGGAAAAACTGGTAGATGGTGTTGAGAAAGAGACAGAAGATGCACATGGATATTATGAGGATTCCCTACTCATAATATCCCACTGCCCTGAATTCCCCACTTTCTCAAGTGGGGAATTCAGGGCAGTGGGATATTATGAGTAGGGAATGCTTGGGGAAAAACATGGTCTATTGGAAAGGGGACGAATGTTCTATTACAACATATTACAACATATTATTAATACATCTCTCAGGGAGGGGAGTTTTCCATCCTGTTTAAAAGAAGCAGTGGTACGGCCACTTCTAAAAAGCCCTCCCTGGACCCTCTGGATCTTAATAACTAAAGACCAGTATCAAATCTTCTGTTTTGGGGCAAGGTGATCGGGAGGGCAGTTGCCTTTCAACTCCAAGCAGTTTTGGATGATACAGATTTTATAGACCCATCTCAAACCGGCTTCAGGGCAGGATATGGAGTTGAGACTGCTATGGTCGCCTTAGTGGATGATCTACGCTTGAGTATTGGCAGGGGAGTGTCTCCATGTTGGTACTTCTGGATCTCTCAGTGGCTTTCGATACCATTGACCATGGTACCCTTCTAGAACGCCTGAGGGGATTGGGAATCAGGGGCACTGTGCTTCAGTTGTTCCGGTCCTACCTCTCGGGCAGGTTCCAGATGGTGATGCTTGGGGATAGTTGCTCCTCAAAGAAGGAGCTGTTGTGTGGCATACCTCAAGGTGCCATCCTATCTCCAATGCTATTTAACATCTACGTGAAACCGCAGGGAGAGATCATCTGGAGGCATGGGGTGGGGGTGCTATCAGTATGCTGATGACATCCAAATATATTTCTCTATGCCTTTGACAACAGCGTCAGCTAAAGATAGTGTGTCTCCTCTGAATGAATGCTTGGAGGCGGTAATGGGCTGGATGAGGAAAAACAAACTGAAGCTGAATCCAGACAAGATGGAGGTGCTTACAGTCAAAGGCCCCAACCTGGGTTTGGAGGTGTGTCAACCAGTTCTGGATGGGGTTACACTCCCCCTGAAAGATTGTGTTCACAGCTTGGGGATGCTCCTGGATCCGTCACTCCAAATGACAGCTCAGATAGATGCAACGGCCAGGAGTGCCTACTATCAGCTTCAGCTGATACGCCAGCTGCGCCCCTACCTAGAGTTGGAAGACCTAAAAACGGTAGTGCACACGCTGGTTACTTCGAGGCTCAACTTCTGCAATGTGCTGTACATAGGGCTACCTCTGTGCCTAGTCCAGAAACTTCAACTAGTTCAAAATATGGCAGCCAGGTTGGTCACCGATACACCTAGGGGTGACCATATTACACCAGTTTAAAATCATTCCACTGGCTGCCAATTAGTTTCTGGGTGAAGTAGAAAATGTTGGTCATTACCTTTAAAGCCCTATATGGTTTGGGTCCAGGTTACTTGCGAGATCACCTTCTCCCATACAATCTGCCCTGCACGCTCAGGTTCTCTGGGAAGAATTTACTACAGTCGGCCAAGACTACACTGACAACCATTACCCAGAGGACTTCTCTTCTGCAGCTCCCAGACTGTGGAGCTGCAGAAGATTATGCTTTTAATCTGTTTCATGTATTTTATATTGTTTGCATTGATGTTGTTCCACGCCTCAATCCAGAGGGAGAGGCGGGTAAGAAATAATTTTTATAATCATCATCATCATCATCATCATCATCATCTATTTGTATGAAATGAGCAGAAGTAAAAGTAGTATGCAAAAGGTTGAGCTTGGAAGTTGAACTGGAATATGAACCCCAAGATAAGAAAACTAAGGATCAATGAACCTGTATGGGGTGCCTGAAGGAAGGAAGAGAATTAAGCAATGCCTGAGAGAAAGATGGGTTAAAGAGGTACATTACTAAGAAAATTATTTTATCATTACTTTTATTGTATTTGTTTTTATTATTTGCATCACCCTGAGAGCTTCAGCGATAGGGCAACTCATAAATTGAATAAATGAATGAATGAATGAGAAGAAAATGGTCAGGAGACAAAAGAGGTCATGCCTTGAACCTCAGTTGAATTGAGGGAAGAGGGGGCAATGAACGGGGAGTGGAAAGTCCTAATGCAGGGCCTAGAGTTAGCAGGGGCTATGCGTGTTGGAAAGGCAGGCATGGACATGACTAGGCTATGTTAGCAAAGGTGCCAGGAAACCTGGGAGTAGGGTGGGAACTGACCGTTAATTTGCAATAACCAAGCAGCTAGACTTTCAGGCATCCACGTAGCATATATGAGGTTTCACTAAGAGGAAAATGCTCATGCTGAAGAATGGGGCAGGGTGGCAATTTCTGCTGATTCCTGGAGCTCCCTGCACTCCCTGAAAAGCCTCTTTGGATGGTTGGGGAACCCTCCAAATGTGGGAAATGGCACTGGGAACTGCAGCAGCAAATTGGGAGGAAAGTGGTTGTTCTATTGTGTTTTATTATCATGCTGAAATCTATAGTTCTGTGCTTGTCATGTGAAATATTTCTGTTATCTGACCTTCCCTAATTATTGCTGCTTATATCTTGATGGGGGTTGGTTGAAGCAGAAAAAGTACTGTATTGTTTTAATTATTCAGCTTAACTGATTAAAGAGTGTCTGATAGCAGTGCATACCTAATTCATAAATTTATACATAAATGATACATTCAGAGGAAACAGCTTCCACCTCAGGGAATGCTTTTAAAATCTAGTCTGGATCAAAACATTTTTTGTTGGGAAAATATTGTATAAAGTTCAGGTTTTTTCAACTTCCATTACTCTAGAAACAATCAGCACTGAAATTATATATAATCATTTCTGAGTCAAGAAATATGCGTCTCAAGGGCTGTCTAAATGTCTTCTTTGTCCACAGTGGCTGAGAATTGGCGCTGTGTCAGTTGTACGATACAGCCGCTGATTTGCAGCCACCACGGGGCTTTTCCCCAAAGCTGCATTGTAAATAATTGGGAACTTGCTCCAACTTTTTTCTTCAGAGTAAGGTCAACACAGCCTTTTCGCCATGTGACCTCATTCTGTCATCAAGCCGGGGGCAATCCGGGGCAGATGGTGACCGGTGATTGGTCACCAGAAGCCCAGGAAGAGGGGGTGGGCTCTAGTACCCAGATGGCCAGAAACCCCTGTGCTCCCTGTTGGCATTGGGATTTCCTTCCTCCATCTCGCAGCATGGAGTTTCAGGGGGGATGGGGTTTCAGCGGGGAGGTGCAGCGAAGCGGTGCCATGAAGCCAGACCCACAGTATCATCTCTGAACTTAACTGACCTATCTATGTGGATGTGAACAGAGATCAGCATGAATCACTGTTGCCAGACTAACCCTATCCGGGAGAAGTCATGTATTATTGGGAAACACGTTGAATGTGTCCATATCTGAGCCAGGGAGGATTACATATTAAAATATTTTAAGTATTATGTTTGCAGGAGATAACTTTGGTGGTGACATCTGAATGCTATGGATGTTTCAAGCATTCACACAACTATAGGACAGAGCGCCTATAGTACAACCCATTCCTCCCACTATCCCACCAAACAAAGTATTTTTGTATTTCTGCTGACTCTCAAGCAATTATTGTAGAACAGTTTACCATTAAGGCTAGATAGATAGATGTGGGGTTGGTTGCTGCTTAATTGTATATTGTTAAATTATAGATGTGCATGCTCTGAATTTAAATTGTCCTAATTTTCATTTCATAGAGTAGAGCGTGAGAAGGTTTGGATCATGACTGTATGTAGAAATGATTTACAGACTGAGTGTTATTGGATGAGTTTGAGACTCTGGGATGTGGCCAAGGTGTTTGACCAAGTTCGGCCAACCACCTACGTGTTTGACCTTTGCCCATTATTATATTGAATGAGGAGGTGTTATCAGGTTGGGTCCAGGAGGTCCTTGAGGGAGGGAGGAAATGGTGCCGGCTTCTTTAAAGGAACAGTAATTAGGCCACTTCTGAAAAAGCCTAATCTGAATCCAGATAATGTTAACAACTATAGGCTCATGGCTAAAATCCCCTTCCTGGGCAAGGTGGTTGAGTGGGTGGTTGCAGGACAACTCCAGGCACTTTTATGGAAATTGATTACCTACATCCATTTCAGTCAGGCTTCAGGCCTAATTTTGGAATCGAAACTGTCTTGGTTGCCTTGTGTTTGACCGTTGTCAGGAGGGTTGTTGCGTTGAGAGGGAAGTAGCACCAATACTGGCAGGAAGAAAGGAGACAAAGTCTGGTGCTAGTAAGCATGTATCTTTAATATGTTGTATTAAAAGACTGATGTTTCGGATATGATCCTTCTTCAGGAGCTGTATCTTAGCACGCGTTACTAAAGAAAATAACAATATTGTTCACAGAATTTAAATCCTTCAGCAGTTCTCGTTACTTGCAGAGAGAATGCAGACTCCAACGAGAACTGCTGAAGGATTTAAATTTCCTTTCTTCCTGCTGTTGTCAGGAGGGGACAGAGGGAGCTCAACCCTGTTGATTCTCCTCTCTGGCCAGATCTACATGTCGTCCTCGATGCGCCCTCCCTGCGCCACAAGCCGCTTTGGAGCGCTGCACTTCGTCTAGTGTGGTTCAAGCCTTGGAGGCTCTGCTTGTGCTCTCACCGCTGCCGTCGCCCTTTCATCCCAGCCGGTCCCAGGGAGGGAGGAGGGAAGGTTGTAAACAAAAGCTAGCAATTGGAAATCCCTCTCCCAATCGCTGGCTTTTGTTTACAACCCTCCCCCCTCCCTCTTCCCTCCCCGGGACTGGCCTGGATGAAAGGGCGGCGGTGGCGGCACAGGCGCGGGCAGAGCCTCCGAGGCTTGAGCCACACTAGGAGGGGTGAAGCGCTCCGAAGTGGCTTGTGGCACAGGGAGGGCGCATCGAGGACAACGTGTAGATCCTGCCTCAGTGGTTCTTGATACCACTGTCCATGGTATCCTTCTGGATAGGTTGTCTGGGCTGGGAGTTGGAGATACTGCAATGTGAATGGCAGTACTGGGGGATTAGTGCTCTGTGCCTTTGCCAGGAGGGGTCAGGAGGAGTTATGCTATGGGATTCCTTAGAGCTCTATTCTATCCCCCATGCTGTTCAATATCTACATGAAACTTCTGGGGGTGGTTATCTAGAGATGTTGGCTGAGGTGTTATAAATATGCAGCTGACATCCAGCTCTACCTCTCAGTTTCATTACAGGCAGGTGAGGCAGAGGCTGTTCTGAATCAGTGTCTGGGCATGGCAATAGACTGGCCGAGGGCCAATACACTGAGACTCAGTCCAGACAAGAAGGAAGTACTGTTAGCAGGTGGTTTGTCTGCCTGACTAGGTGATGTTCAACCTGTTCTGGAGGGGGTTGCATTCCCTCTAAGGATCAGGTCCATAGTTTGGGGGTGCTCTTGAATCCAGAACTATCAGTTGAGGCACAGGTGGACCCGATGGCACAGAGCACCTCTGATTAGTTTAGGTTGATATGCCAACTATGTCCTTATCTGGACAGAGCTACAGTTATCCATGGTCAGGCTCTTGTTTGGATTACATGGAGCTGCCTTCAAAAATGGTCCAGAAACTTCAGCTGGTACAAAATAAGGCCACAAAACTATCAATGTGGACTGGCAAACGTGATTATATTATGCCAGTATTTTGCAGTCTGCATTGGCTGGCAGTCTATTTCCAGGTCCAATTCAAAGTGCTGGTATTAACATACAAAGCCCTAAACAGCTTGGAGTCGAGTTATCTGAAGGATTATCCCCTCCTATATGTACCTGCCCAGACCCTAAGATCATCTTCAGGAAATCTTCTCTGGGAACCCCTGAGGTGAGTGGCTACCAGGAAGAGGGCCTTTTCTGCTGAGGCACCCCAGTTCTGGAATGAGCTTCCCAGAAATGCTCACCTGGGGCCTACATTGTGCTCCTTCTAGCACCAGGTGAAGACCTTTTTATTTTCCTAGGCATTTTAGTATTTTTGCTCTGTAGTTTTAAATCTGTTATTGTATTTTAAATCTCTGCATTGCTGGTAGGTTTTATTGTGGTTTGTACTTTAATATTGTAATTTTAAGTGTTTAGATTTTATACTGTATTTTATTATGCATTTTGTGGTCTCAATTGTGAACTGCTCAGAGAGCTCCAGCTATTATATTGGGCAGTATAGAAATGTAATAAATAAATAAAGACAACCCCACCTCCAATATCCTCTTCTTCGGGAGATACATGTACTGTCCTCACAAAAAGGAGACACAAACTTCTGTTTGGTGGGGATAATACACGATGCCCTGCTTTGGACGTTAATGACATATTCAATAAAGAACTATTTCCTTTATTGGCACATATCATGACTGTATAAAGCTGCTCTGTCGCAGTTGTTCCAGGAGTTGGGGGGGGGGGGGCTTGCTTGCCGTTAAATAGCAATGTATATCCAGGGAAGATAAAGGAAGCATTTGTTTGCCCATTAAATAAAGAGAATTGCACTGATGGTGCAAAAAGAAAGAAAGTTAAATAGTAGAAGTAACGGTAGAACTACATACTATCACTATCAAAGTTCATTTCTTCGTCCCACTCTGTATTTGTGCTCCTTCCTCTCCTGGTCTCAGCTACAGCCAAGATCTTGTATCTTTTATTTAATGTCCCTTTTTAGCTTTTCTAAAATGCATGAAATGAAGTGCTCACAATTTCAGATGAAATAATATCCATTACAGTCTTGACCTACTTTCTGAAATTCATTCAGTTCGTCTCATGAGAAACAACGTGTAACCAGCTTTTCATTTGTAAAGAGTGGTACCAGAGCTTAAGGTACAACTACTTCCTGCCAGGCTCAAAACCTGAATTCCCCACTAATCTTCTATTTAGGCTGGGATCTACCACCACCTGAAGAGGGACTTTGCACTAAAGGCTCCATATTCTCTAACCATTAGACAATACTCACAATTTCATCTCAATTGACTTTTTTACTTAGTGCACCATCTAGAGTTAGGCTGCCTCTAGAAGAGAGGTTTAAAGCTCTTTCAAGGCGCTTAAATTTTTTTACCTCTACAAGAACGGAGCACAAATCGGGCGTAGAGGCGCGTTATCTCTCCGATTATGCGCATTATCGAACGCGCGTTAAATCGCAAGTTTTGCTCCGGCCGTTAAAGCGCATTTTGACTATGTGAACAAGTGCTTATGCGCATTAACTACTTGTAAAGCGCATTTTGGTCATCCATTAATGTGCTTCGCCGCCTCTCGCCGCCTCTCATGCAGAGGTATTAGGTGTAAATGCGCTTCAGCGATTATGCGCATAATCGCCTAACCGGGCGCAAAAGCGAATCCTTGTAGAGGGGACCTTAATCTCCAGCTTTGCTAATATAAAGCCTGCCATGTTTCTCTGCCCTTCTGTTCTGTGCTGAGTCAGAAACTTAGCTGTTTCACCCACGGCAAGAGATATATTTGTTAGGGTGACCATATGAAAAAGAGGACAGGGCCCCTGTATCTTTAGCAGTTGCATAGAAAAGGGAATTTCAGCAAGTGTCATTTGTATGCATGTAGCACAAGGTGAAATTCCCTCTTCATCACAACTGTTAAAGCTGCAAAAGCGCTGCCCTCTTTTTATCTGGTCACTCTAGTATAGCTCCTGCAGCTTTAATTGTTGTGATGAAAATGTAATTTCACCAGGCGCTGCATGTATACAAATGACTGTTGAAATTTCCTGTTCTATTCAACAGGAGCCCTCTTCTCCTTTTCATATGGTCACCCTAGGATTTGAGTTACAAGACAGCCTTTGTCTTTTCAGAATTGGAGACCAGCTATTGCTTCTCTCTCCCAAAGTGCATTGCTAGGTGTAACCCTAACCTGCAACACCTACCATTGACTAATTCCTACAGTCTGCAAATCTCTATTTTGGGACTGGAGATGTTGTAGACTGCAGACTTCATGGCCACAACATTTGGCCCCCAAAAATCTTCCATTTCTTCCTCTATCCCCTGCTTTCCCTACCCTTGATAAAGAGTCCTAGTGAACTCAAAAGCTTGCACATTTTATGGCATTTTGACTGGTTCCAATAAAGCTATTGCCCTACTATGGACTCTGGTGTTTTTTCTTGTGGACTGGCACAGCTCTTTGTTTTTGTTTTTAAATGTACATAAAACTGTTTCATTGGATTTGCATTAGCATTGCATGTAACCATCTAGTAAGCTGGTTGTTTGTGTGGTACTGTCATGTGGTGAGAAGAATATTATACTCCCCAAATTCCTCAGATTTCTGAGCAAGTGTGGAAAAATTCTCCTTTCCACTTGGCAAGACTATACACATGCACCTTATATGTTAGAGCACAACCTAGGCATGTCCACATATATGTGTCCTTCCCACACAATTGCACACATTCATGGCTGGAACAATGGAAAAGCAGCCTTCCATTCTGCTGCTGTAACAGATAAAGGGCATCCCAGATGACCAGCTTTCAAACTTGGGTACATACATACTGTGGTAAGCTACTATTTTGTGAATGGTTGTTTGTATTCATCCTACCTGTCAAAGCAAGATGCGCAAAATGAAGGTGTGATAGTGATTTGTTGATAAAAAAAACTGGATGTAGAAACTGGAAGAAGCAAAAAGCTCATTCCAAATCCAAACCAAAGTGTGCCTCTATGAGATGGCTGATCTGCAGACTGGGAAATTTGGCTAGTGGCTCTTAAAAGTGACAGAAATGTGGTGAAAAATGGTATCCAGGACTGCAAACACCCCTCCAATCAATCTCTTGAGTTTGAGTTTATTTACCCCTACTCTGTGACAGACATTGTAGGCAGACAGAATCCTTGTATTTGGCTTCTACAGAATATATTATATAGAACTGGGTGGTGGGGTGGAGAGAGAACTGAACTGCTATTTAATGGGAGCATGTACTGGAAAAAGTTAAACTGAATTCATTTACATATGTATGTGTGTATGTACTTATGAGCTTGTACAAAAGGTCTCTTTAAATTCTCCATCCTGTTTGTGGGCAGGGAATATTGGGGAGGAGGTAATTTCTCCAGAGGGAGGAAGAATTAGCTAACTAATTCTCATGAGTGGGGCTTACTATTAGCAGTGGCAGGAGCCTAGGCAGCTTGGCCACCATTTTGCATCTTCCATACTGCCCTAGTCTTAACATTGTTCCAGGGCATGTGGTGAGTGGGGAGGGAGGGATGGCGGCCATTAAAAAAATGGTGGAAGATAACACCTAGCGGGGTGAGAAAAAGAAAAAGCTCAGAAACTTGGAGAATAATGTTTTCTAAAACTTTTTGGCTCAATTCTTTTTTCTAGTGTCCACTTTCACCAACATGCTGTTGATATAACTATGTCATCACTGCACTGCAGAAGAAGGCAGAGAGATTTTTAGTTGCAAATGGCTCACCAATAAGTACAGCAATTTTACATGGAATCAGGGAAATGAGAAAAGCAAAGAAGTGGGAGAAGGCAGTTTCATACTATGTGTATTCACTAATCACAGGGCAGGGTGGCAAAATAATTTATGTGAATATTCTTCAAAGTATGGAGATGCCGCTCATACACCAACCACCAGATCACCATCTTGCCATGTACTTGAAATATAGCTAGATGACTAAATGAATAAACATGGCACGTAAGGATTCTGGATATGCAAACTAGTGAACAATATTTGGCCCTTATTGTAGTAGGGTGTTCCCCATTTCTTAAGACTTGGGCAAAGGTACACTTTAATTTAATTTTATCCAACTCACCACATTTATCACTAGTCTTCTCCTGGAGGTTTTATATAGTTCAGATCAGATTATTCCAGGTCACACTTGTTAAGGATGAAGATTTTTATGTAGATGTTTAAAATGTCTTGTCAAAATAGCTCTTCCTCTGTAGTATTCAGATCAAGGTCCTTCAGCTTTGATAAAACAGGATATCCTTAGGGAAAGGCACGGAAGAGGATTTTTATACAGCTGCTTTCATCAGTATGTTTGGTTTCTTTTTCCTACCGGTAGGTAACATTTGCCAGGCCTTTATTGAGTTTTAGCGAGGTCATAATTTGGGATCAATATGTGCCCTATTAAACTGCCTGTATTTGAACAAAAATAGCTAAGCTGATGGAAAGAGGAAAATAAGTTAGGGTTTGTCCACTAGTCAATTTTACATCATTATGGTTGCATCTTACAGAAATGGCGGAAATGCTGCTCTTTACTCTTCTGGCCTGCAAGCATCAGGGTAACACACACCTCTTTTAGGAGCAGGCACGCTCACATATACACTACTTTTGCTTTTTGCTTAAGCCACAAACCCAGCTACTCCTTCTGTCGCTGTACTGTAACCTCAGGCATCTCTGAACAAGGAAGAAACAACGGATTCATGTGAATAGTTATCACAGCAGCAAAAATCTCAGATTGCCAGCTGGCTGAAAATTTTTTACCCTCCTTGCCAGTTGCCAGAATTGGAGGATGCAAAGCCAAAAAAATTTTACAACCAAATCTGTTTTGCTATTAATACACATGCATATGCTGCCATAATTAACTGTACATGCAGTGCAACAGAGAGGTATCAATGTGCTCTAGACTCTGTAATGTTTCTGTATGGGACTGATTCCTGAGGTGTAGCCATATTAGTTAATTGCAGGAAAAACAACAAAGGGTATAGGCTGACCAGATAAAATCCAGGTCAGGGCTCATGTAACTTTAACAGTTGTAGAGAAAAGGGAATTTCAGCCAGTGTCATTTGTATGCAATTAGTTCCTGGTGAAATTCCCTCTTCATCACAACAGTTAAAGGTGCAGGCTCTATACTAGAGTGACCATATACAAAAGAAGGCAGGGCCCCTGCAACTGACCTGGTTTTATCTGGTCACCCTATTGTGGAACCTTGCCTGTGAAAGCTTATGCCACAATAAAGCTAAATTGTCTTTGAGGTGCCACAAGACTTCCCCCTCCCCTTTTTGGCTAGAACTTCTGGTCTCTGGGGTTTTCTTGAAGACAGCAGCTGATCTATTCTCAAATCCATATAACATTTTAGGCCAATTCAAAGATCACGAAAAAAAATGTGCAAGCTTTCAAGATCCCCAGATCTCTTACTTAGGCAAGATGTTACAAAAAGCAGGGAAATGCTGACTAAACGTTGTAGTCAGCATGTCTACATGGCCAGAGTCTTAAGATGGTATGGAGGAAACATTTAAATTGGGCTTTGCCAAGTGATGTGATGGTTTCATGTTTTAGTGCCGTTAGGGCCACTGGTAGAAAATGTCTCAGACAAATGTAGATCTTTCATTTTTGAAAATATAAAATCCAGTTGTTAACTCAAAATTTTTAACCCAGGGCAAAACAGGTTGCTTGATTGGTGGAAAACAATGAACAATGCTGGCCTCCATGATATTATGTCATAATAGCTGGGAAGTTCTGGAAATCCCAAGACTTACCTTCAGAGGCTCACGAAGCCTAGGAAGTCTCCCAGATTCTGCAGGAATTGACTGGCTTTGGCAGTCAGCTCCTGCCTGCACAGCCAGCTGATCCCTACTTTTGTGCATGGATGTGCTCTTTGGCGTCATAAGGTTCCACGCTCAACTCTGAACTTTCAGAACAGAAGGAATTGTGCAATTATACGACCAAATGCAGACTTCAATCATACTAGGTAGATTTAAATTTAGTAAAACAAACAAAAATGTGTCACATTTAAGATTTTTTTAAAAAGCCTCGGGTTGTTGATGGAGGCTGTTACCATTACTTCTCTCCTTTGTTGCCCGTCACCTTCTACTCATGGAGGGTGACTGTCTGAAAAGAAGAACCTCCTCCATGCAAGCCAGAATGTAGATTTTCCAGCTCATGTTGAGAGCTTCCACAGATACAGCAGGGTCTTCTCTTCAGACTGTTGCTCTCCACGAGTAGAAGGTGACAAACATGATGGAAACAGGTGTGGCTAGCGCACTCCCTCTCATTTTGTGTTTGTCCTGTTCAGGTATAAAACACCAGACTAGGGCTTAGGTTAATGATATAGCACTAGGGCCTTCTCTTTTCATTATCACTCACAGTTCAAGTGAGCACCAATTTCACAGCTTGTGTTCTTGATTGCTTTTATCTGTCTTTCCAGAGTATCATGTTCAACAGAAAACATTTTTATAAATTAACTAGTTATTTAAATATCTAAATAGTTGTTTCTGGATGCAGCTCTGCCTAATATACAGGAGTCAATAGGTGTTCAGGCCAGGGTTTGGACTCTAAATTCCCTGTTTCCAGCATCCTTTGAATCAGCTATTTTATCATTTCCCTTCAGGCTTTCATATAAGTGACCATTTCAAATGTCAAACACTATCCATTTATCCAAGATATGCTTGCTACTCCTGTTGAATACAGGAAGGTACCAGTGTGAAAACTGTATTCACCCATAAAATTATCATTGAGAAAGCCCTGTGATACAGTATAAATGAGTAATATGAACTCATTTTACAAGTTGTACATTATTCATATAAGTTCTATATTAATAACCCTGGAACTTCCTAGACATACCTACATTTTTACATAAGGCAGATAATTTTCTTATTTACTTTTAATGGAATAATCATACTTTGGCCCTTTTGAGACCGAACAAATATCAATTTATTTCCAATTAGAGAGTTTCTACAGTGCTAGAGCTTATCATCTGCACAGAGACATCGCTGGGGATCGAGGTGGGAGAGACATCAATCATTGACTACAAATCTGCTTTTGGAGTCTTCTGGTTCAGTACCACTACCACAGAATTGTGAGGGGAATGCCTTATAAAGTTAGTCTCATGTAATTAATTTTTATAAAATGTATGTAGTAGGATGTTGTCCTACTTACGTGTGTTCTTCTGTTAGGATGTGAAGAGTTATTTTTGTAGATACAGCCCACAAATAGAATAAGCGGGGGTTGGGCGGAATCCTTTAACCATTCTGTTATTTTTTATATTTTTGATGTATTTTTTGAAGGCAGAGCTGGCCCAGGATATTTTGCTGCCTGAGGAAAAAAGCAAGATACATCCCCCATTCCACATAAAGAATCCAACCAGCCTGGTAGCTTATTTCAACAGTAGTGACAGGACAGGATCTTCTACTGCACCTGAAGGCAGCAGGCTAGCTCAGGAGGCACTATGCAGAACACACAACTTTGTCTTCCAACAATTCCTTGCTGCCACTCCACAGCCTCACACTAATATCTGCTGCCTGAAGCAGCTGCCTCACCCTGCCTAATGGCAGAGCTGGTCTTGTGTGAAGGTAAGAATAAAACTTCATGTAGTTTTATACTGCCAAGTGATTGTGGCTCAGTTGTTCAGCAAGTCCAGCCCTGTATCTGTTGATAGCAAACAGAGAGGAGTTATTTATTTATTTATTTATTGCATTTCTTAGCTGTCTTTCAAGTCTGCTCTTTGAAAGAGGCTTTGGCTAGGGAAAAACATGGAATCTCCTGCTTAGGAGCTGTCTGTAATCTGTTTGATAGCAGCCAAGTGGACTTACAGCTCTCCAGAGAGCAATACATCCAACAAGGTACACCAGCAGAGAAGAGTGATTTTTTCTAAGAGTACTTGTGTTTCTATAGTGATTAACAATTCCAATGCCTAGGAGGATTCTCGCCCCCTTCATCTTGCTGTCTCATATAAGAATTTGCTAGGATGCCATATGGGTGGATGCCTGGGGGAAGGGCTTTGTGACACAAGGAGCAAAGCTATTAGTGTGGCTCCACTTGCGTGTTGGGATAAGCGTTACTCATAGTCTCTGAATAGGGAAAGTGTTACTTCTGAATAATAAAATGCCCCCTTTTGGAGGAAATAATACCATCAAAGCTAAACCACACCTAATCAGGAAGCAATTTATCTTTATTCAGTTTACACTATTGTAATTTATTAAGAACTACTAGTAGCCGATAAATATGATGAGTTGTGTGTGACAGAGAGTGCTTTGGGGAGAGGAAGCCCTTTTTCATTATCTTATTTCCACCTTTCTCCTCATTCCAACCCCTATTTGTATACATTTTCCAGAACAATATTCCTTCTTTTCGATGAATTCTAAAACAGGATAATATTAAACATTTTCCCCTGCCCAAAAATATATAAAGCAAACGTTTTGGGGGAAATTGTGTTCTAACGTTGTAGTATACAATATGAAGGGCTAAGCTATATTGGTTACTGAATCACCAATATTTTAGAATTGAAATTTGGAATCCTACTTTTAATTAGTTACTTCTCAGGAACATGAATAAGTCTCTAGTCCTATGCTTGCTTACTTCTGAGTGACTGCATTTCTAATTTCTACTTTTATTTAATTCAGAAATGACAATAACTATGACATGTCTGGTTTGTGTATTCAGGAGTAATATGATTTTCTGTGCTCCATGCCAGAAATTCAATCTCAGCAGTTCAAGGTGGAAATAACAAATACACATCGCCTAACAGAAGTGAGATGTAAGAAGATGCAAGATGTAGCAATGTCCCAATCCGGTTGAGAGGTAATCTCTTCAAGGCAATGGGAAGGATCTGATAGGGAGGCCTAAGACAGCCATATGCCACAGGATTGGGTTACTTTTGTAGGGACATCATGACAATGATGATAATGGTAATGCTAAACTAGCTCAAAAGTTTAGCATCAGGTTATATGACTTCTGCACTTCTATAAGGTCACTATTCTAAAGCCACTCTCTGTGGGTCTCAGGACTGTGAAGCACATCTCTGTGAAGTTGTAGTATTACAGATGTGACCTATTCTAGTCTGAATTCAAAGAATTACTACAGTCCTTAGGAACAACTCAACGCTGGCTCAGGAATCATCTATATAAGAATGCAGTAGTGTAAGGCTTATGACTAGAGATCTACCAGACAGATTTTGCTCATTTTTGTTTTAAACTGATGCTTGACCAGTGCATTTGTGCAGAAAAAAATTGAAGTTCAAAAAAGTTCAAAGCTCAAGCTTTAATAGCCAAAGTGTACAAGAATAGCCTCTCTTCCAGAAGCAAAAAATTGTGTTTCTTGATGTTGGCACATTAAAAAGTGAAGCTCTGTGCCTCCCCTGTCTCCATTAAAAACAAAAAAGTCCATCCCAGCCAGAAGCAAAGATGGTGTGACCTGCTATCACCTCTTCAAAAAGAGCAACCTCTTTGCCAGAGACAAAGATGGCACCCACCACCATGCTTATCCATCCTCCACTCAAGGACTCTAGATGCAGTGCATAAAATGCTCCCCCTAACTGTGAGTTAATGAGGGAAAACTTTATTGATATAAAAATAAATAAAATCGCAAAGAAGAAGGAAGAGAAGGCAATGGAATGTCATTGAATTACCCGGCAGTGTTCTTGCTTTACTTGCATAAGGGCAAATGCAGTGTCCCGGAGATGAGGGAAGAAGCCCCATGGTCATCATGGAAACCTTCCAAGCCCTCCTCTTTCTCTCCCCACCCATTCCCCAAGTGAATGTGAAGGGAGGAAAATATGGTTCACTAATGAATAGAAAACCATCAACCCCCACTCAGAAACAAAATAAATGGCAATAATGCCCATTGGCATGTATAGCATGCTCCCCCCGCAATTTCCCTGATCTCATCTTCCTATCTTTAAACAACACCATCCTCAACTATGGGCCTCCTCTTTCCCCCTATATCTCTCAGAGGGTGTCCTGACACCCACATCCAACTGTCTTTTTCGGGGGGAGGGGAAAAGAAGCCCCCTTTACGGTTTGGATTTTGGGTCCTCCATGAGAACCCCATTGTTGCTGCTTCTCCAGTTCCTTTCCCCAGATGTCTCTATGTCCAAAGCTACTTTCTTTCCAGCCAACCTAAAATAATTTTCACTTACTACTACTACTACTACTAATAATAACTTGCTGAATGCAAGTGTGCAGCCTGGGAAGCCGCAGCCCCCAGGAAAGCGTCACCTCCTCCTTGCTCTGCTCCAACCTGGATTTGGAAGGCACATGGAGCAAGCACAGAACAACTGGATTAAGCCAAAGCGCTTCTTCCGCAGAGTCAGGAATGCAACTCCTGCATTATCTGCTGGTAGAATGATTTGAAAAGTTAAACTGTTGTTAGGCTTCAGAAACGGCTGGGAATTTCTTATTGCCCAGCATTATCCAGAATTGCAATTTCACCCTCAGACTACTAGTGCCCAGGACGACATGGGCTTTACATCAGCAATAATAGAATATAGAAGATCGTAGGTGTCTTTATATCCAAGAACTGCCTTGAAATGAGGTTTGGTGATAACAATGCTAAATCAAACCCATAAGAAAATTATAAAGTTGAAAGTAGCAGCAGGTGGTTCAGGGCTGTAGGCAGAGGTGAAACCCACAAACTAAAACTGAAGAGCCAAAGAATTGTCAAATATCCTTTGGGAAAGTTGCAGTTTTTTGGAAACACATCACTGACCACTATACCTTTACAGAACAAATAGTAAAGTGAAAGGCATGGTCTACTCATGTGACTTTGGGTAGTAGAGACTTCTCCCTTTGATACTGTGGATAATTTCTCCATTGCAATTAGGCCTATGGGCGCAGACTTTAAGAAACTTAATTTACAGCCCAGCAGGACCTCACAGGATGTAACTGCAAATTAAAACTTCCCCTGTATTGATTCTTTATTAGCATTAGCAGGAATTGTGGATAGTTTCAGTAGAAGGTCCTTTGTTTAGCAGCAAAGTTTAAGCTAAATATTTGCCTTCTACTAGCATAGTTTCAACTTATTACATTATTATAGCATGACCACTTCTACTGCTAGATTCAGACAACAAAATTATGTACCAGAGGGAGGAAGCATTATGGAATAGCACAGCAATTTAATGCCCCAGAAAACACAAATTTCACAGTACTGTGCTCTCAAAGTGAAGTAAAACCAACATTTGCAGAAAAGAAGCAGACGAAAGCCATCGTTATTATGGAATAGGGAAACTGCTGAGCAAGTGGGAATTCTGTCCACACATAAATATTAAATACCAAATAGCTCTCAGTAAATGCTGGAATGGGCTGAGTTCAAACATGGTGGGTCCATGTGAAAGCACATGTGACTGTATTATTCTACATGCATATGTGAAAGAACATTGCGTGTCAGTTAAGGTGAAAGCTGAGGATGAGCCTCAATTTACAATTCTAGGTTGTGTATGATTTTTTAAATTTATTTACAAGAAGCTTCTTGGTATTTAAACATAGTTTCTGGTATTTAATTTCCTTGGTGGTTTTCTTAAAGTAAATCTTTCATGGAAGGCTCTACAATTATTGTATTATTTATTGGGAGCGCTTCTCCCAAGCTGGTCTTTTTGCTGCATATGTAATTAGGCAGTATTTTAAAACACAACTTTTATTAAAACGTTTCATTTCCCCTTAAGATTGTAGTCTCTTGGGTGAATCATTAGGCAGATTTTAAAAATCTGTATTATTGACCCAAGTGAGCATGTATATTATGCACACTTATGAAAATACATAATGAGATGTTTAAAGGAGGGATACAATTTAACCTTATGGACTCAACTGGCTTAGAATATTATCAAAACCTGTTGTGGGAAATGTAGGGTGTGAAATAACGAGACGAGACATGTAAATGGATTTTAAAACAGGGCCACATTTATTATAGATCTGAAGTATGGGAAACCTATGCGTACATCCTACTCATTTATGGGCAAGCCATTCACCACCTGGGAGGTGGCGTGATTCCATGCGCCACCCCCAGGCTTGCCCCTTTTGGGGTAGGGAGGCCTTCAGGTGTCGACCCCTCCTCGCGCCGTTTAGCTCCGAGTGGTTGAGGAAAGTTAGCCTCAAAGGTAACCCTTATCCCTCCAGCTGCCACCGTAAAGCTCACAGCATGGGGCCTCAGGCATTACCCATCACAACAACAGTGCCTATGAATGCTCACCGACCCTAACAAATGCTCCTGGATGCCCGCCCAATCCTGCCACAGGGAGCAACAATGCACTTGATTAGTCGCTCCCCCCCACCTAGATCTAATGACATCCCACAATCCCATCTGCAGATCTTTCAAAAATAGATCATTACCAGAGTCTGACAAATGGACCCCGTCCTGCCTAAAAAGCTCCCTCCGCATTAACGCAATCACAGGGTGTTGAATGCTATAATCTCCGTGTTTAATTAATTCCTTGAATGTTTGATTATTAACCTTTTATGGACCCTTTCCAAAGCCCGAAGGTCACTGCCCTCTCGCCAATTGAGCCGAGGCAACAAACATGACAAACATGACCAAATGATGACCACGCCAGGCCAACGCAGCCGAATTGTTTCCAAATCGGCAATCGCTTGCATGATGAGGGCTTTGCCTTTAAGCAAACCCAAATCATTACCACCCAAATTAATGAGTAGAACCTGCGGGGGGACACTGGCCACACATTGCTGGAATAAGGTGGGCAGGAGGTGCGCCCAACGCATGCCATGTTTACCGAGCCACAGAATGTTGGCGTGGCGGCTAAATCCAAGCTGTGTCCCAAAGCTGGATCTGGAAGCCCTCCGACTGGCCCAGAAGATCATGCTGTGCCAACAGATGATCACACACACCGCACCGGAATCTAAAATCAAACATGGAAATGTTAGGACGCAACGCCACCAGTAGACAAACTGGCTATCTGACATACGACTGATATGCTCTGGACCGCCATCTGCCCACTGCCTGAATTTGGTCTGCAGCAAATCCAATAGAAGCCGCTGTAGAAGCAGCCCCAATACGAAAAGAGTGAGTGCCAAATTGGAAGACACCCAGTCCGAGGGACTGTAATGCCTGTTTTGTGACCGACCAGAACTGATACTTCGTCAAAGGCAAAGAATCCAGGTGGCAAAACAAATAACCGCTGCGATTGCCCCGCAGCGTCGGAAAAACGTTTAACACCTTAACTGGGCACAACTCTGAAACAGGCGCTGGAAAAAGGGTGATAACCTTTCCCCTACCTTGTTGATCCGTTTTGGAATGCCTAAGGTGTAATGTGACACCGAGGGAGGAGACCTGAAGATCATCAAGTAAAAAGGCATGCTTTGAAAAATCATTTTTGGAAAGGCCCACCACTTCTGATATTCTAAATGCTCCAAAAAAATGCTGTTAATGCTGCTGCATGAAACAGGGCCAACTCATAAGAAGAGTGGCAGAGTAAAGGCTATAGAGCAAACAATCCTCTTAGAATATCAGCGGATAATGGTCGTCGCGAATCTGGCATGCAAGAGGTCGCTCTGTTCCAACCCCGTAAAATGCAACGAACCTGGAAATCCATTGTGTTATCCGCTATGCCCTGTATCCTGGACAAAAATGAAAGGGCAGCTAATTTGCCCCCCAATGGATCATGTGGATAGGCCTCTCCGCTGAGAGGCCACGCAAAACTGCAGCAAATGCTCCACCGGAATCGGCCAATGCTGCTTACGCTGCATGCGGTCTCTGAAGGAAAGAAACACCCTACTTGCCCTTGAGTAAGCACCACGAGTGCTAGGTGCTAAAGATTGCCATGTTACACGCTCCACTTCCTCCTGCCAATCTCCCATAGGGTTGATGGCATCGCCGCCGGAATTGGCTGTGCCCAGGGCGCCAGTTCCCAAAACTTCTGAACCTGCTGACGCAATAAAGCGTCAGCAATGGGATTTTCAAGACCTGGAACGTGCCGTGCTCTAAATAATATGTTGTAACACAGGCAATGCAAAGTGAAGGCCCTGACTAGCGTCATAACCCTGGGACTGGGAGATGACAGTGTATTGATAACCTGGACAGTAGCCAAGTTATTACACCAGAAATGAACCACCGAATCGCGCATCTCTTTGACCCATAAATGCGCCGCCACGTATATTGGAAAAAATTCCAAGAACGTGGTGTCACATGGGCCAGCAAACAGGAAGTCATCCAATAATGAATGCAATCCTGAGACCCCGCCCTCTCACACAGGGCCCATTCTAAGAAGGAGCTGAAGGTCTCAAACATGGAACAGGAAATGGCACATCCCATTGGTAGTGCCCTATCAACATAAAATTGTCCGTCAAAGCAAAACCCCAACAGATCAAAATCCACAGGGTTGATGGGTAAAATACGAAACGCGGATTTAATGTTGCATTTTCCCATTAAGGCACCCTGACTGCATAGATGCACCATAGTTACAGTTGTGTCGGAAGAGGCATAATGGGGCGGTATACAAATGTAATAAATAAATAATGCACCGAACAAAGGTGATCTGGAATGGAATCGTTAACAGATCCACCTCTGGGAAAAGACAGGTTGTGAATCAACCTGAATTCTCCAGGCGCCTTTTTGGGAACAATTCCCAAAGGAGAGACCCTAAGATTGGGAATAGGAGGGGAAAGAAAGGGGCCAAGAACCCTTCCTGTGTCCACCTCTTTGGCAATCTTCTCACGAACCAATGGTTCCATGAGACTAATTGATTTTTGATTCCTTGCAAAAAAGGCTTGTCGAGGTCCTCTGAAAGGAATACGGAAACCTTCAGAAAAGCCTAACTCCAAGTACGTCGCATCCTAGCACTTTGGATAACGCGCCAGCAATTGCCTTAATAGCCCTAACTTAAGAGGGCTGGGACCCTTTGGCAGGCAGCTGCTGCCCTCCAGACTTCCTGCCCCCTTGTGCCTCTTGACCTTTACCACACCTGCCTCTGGTTCTGGGGCAACTAGAGGCCGGGTGTTGACCGGTGCATATTGGGCACTCCCAGCAAAAGTGGGATGTTTAGCTAAGAGATGCCCACTATCAGCCCTTTGCCTGACACCAGGCCTCACTGGCGTCATAAATTGAAGCCAGAGATCGTGGTCCTTGACATCCCACAACAGCGAATGATCAAAGGCAGCCTTACGGCAGAATGACTCATCATAAGTGAGCCAGGCTCCGCCCTCATATTCTGAAAAAGCTCGATAAATCGTATTGAGGTATTTTGTCAATATGCAGCCATGATCGGGAAATCGTTGCTGCACCACCCCCATATAAATCAGGAAACCAGGGAGCCAGTTGGACCATGTCCTGGCTACCTTCTTCCTCTTCATCCTTTCAAATTCCTTATCCACCAATTTATCTTTCTCCTTGTCCTCTGGTTCGCAGAAGAGCAAGGAGAACATGTCGATAAAAAGTCACCTTTTAATATCTTTTCCCTAGTAGAAGGTAAAAGGTGGTAACCCAACGGAGCCGACGTGCTCCCTGTGGGAATGGCGTCCCTAGCTGCCCCAGCATAGGGATCCTGAGCACTAAGAAGCGCAGCCATCTTCCCAGAAGCAGCAGTGCCATCCGGACCCTGCCATACCGCAGTGCACGCTTCGTTCACTGAAGGTGCCTGTGGGGCAGAATTAGACCCCTCGCCTGCGCCAAGACCCTGTTGAGAGGGGGTTAAGGAAGACACCGCCATGGGCGCTACTGCGGCATGCATCGCAGGTCCCCACGGTGGGGAAAAGGTTCCCGCTAAAGCTGGAGTCACCAAAACTGACTGCCCACCTAATGTATTCCCGCTGGTGGGTGCTGGAAGAGGCCATCCAAAGCCTGTTAACCAAGGATGAAATGGCCAAGAGGATAGAGGACCCATTGATTGTGGATGTAAATGTGGTGCGACTGTGTCTGTCTCACCTGTCACCTGAGCCTGGTTTTGCCCCCCAGGTGGCGGAAGTGGCACGATGTTGGTATTTGTCGCAGCCGCCCCTTGATTCACTGCTGTAGCAGGATCGTTGTCCCTGCCAACCGGATTAGATGTTGACACGGTAGGGGCACTCGGCCCAGTGGAACTGGATGTCGCCTCAATGACATCCAGCTGTGCTGCAAAAGATGTTAACATTTGATCCTGTACCTGTGTCCTCGTTAACCTCCTGCCCCGCACCACTCTCCCCTCTAGAGGTGTGGAAACCAGAGAAGGGGCAATCCCCTTTTCCCTTTCGACCGCTATTAGTCTAGAAAAGATCGCATATATTGGGATTTTCGTCATCCTCAGAAGAATATGCATTCTGAGACCTCACACGATTGGCAGGGGGACAGGGGGCTCTCCCTTTACCCTTCTTACCACCGATGCCCTTCTTGGAAGACATCATCTATTGGATATTAAATGGAAAAGAATAAAATATAAAAGAATTGTCAGCCTGGGTGGGTTGTCTCCCTAGAGCGTGCTCACGGCCTAATATGAAGTAAGGGGATCCGCCTGCAAAGAAAAGCTCAAGGCAGGGAAGAAAAACCTACTCTCCCCAGAGCCTGCTAAATTGTATCAGGCATGCCTGAAAGCTCCCTGCCATGCTTACCTAGCAACAAGAAATTGGCACGCAGCCAAATGTAGGGATCAGTCTGCCCTTCCCTAAAAACCCTGCGGCCTACAAGCCGAAGAAGCCTCCTCCGCCGTCAGCGATTGGGCTGCTACACTGCTGCCCGCCACTGGGGCAAAACACATGCAAAAAACAGGGAGAACCGTCCAGCCTTCCCTGAAAACCAGCGGACTAAAGGCAAAACAGAGTTTGCCGCTGCCCGCGATACGGCTGCCGTGCTGCCGCCCACCGCATAGGCCCCAGTACACGCCCAGAGAAGAGTGGGAAAAGTCTGCGCCCCCCCAGACCTGCGGCCTGACCAGCCAAAGAGCCCTCCCTGATAGGGCTAATGTGCCGCTGGCCGCCTGGTAGGCCACAAGATACGCCTGGCAATAAAGGGGGAAACCGTCCGCCCCCCCCCCTTTAATCCATGGACCTACTGCCCAAAGAGCCATCTCCGTTGCGGCTAGCTGCGCTGCCGCCTGCCCCTGGGACCCAAGACGTGCCATGAAAGGAGGGGGAACCATCCGCCTCCACAGAAACCTGCGGCCTAATCAGGCTGTAGAAGCCGTGTCTTTGCACCATCCTTGGACGTGCTGCCGTGCCGCGCCGCGCCCTTTCTCCCGAAACAGAAGCCTCCTGGCGCAGGAGGCGGCTGGATGAGCTGCAGCTCAGCCAAGCCGCAAAGAAGAGAGAGAGGCAGCTGGGAGGTGTGAGTGCTATAAGTACTCGCTCAATCCCCTTCCAACCGCGGTGGCACCACCAGGGAGCCCACCAATGGGTGGCTCCCATTCTCACTCGTCTCCCCACCCCCACCGCAACCTCTTTTTCGTGCCGAGGCGAGCTGGGCGCAAAAAATGGCCTTCTATTTATTTGTAGAACTACAAAAAAAAATTTTTGTCAGGATATCCTGAATGCAATTTCTCCAAGTAGGACTGTGATGTGTAGTTCATTGCTTTAATATCTAAATAATTATTGTTTGCTTTTATATAGTTGAGAGACCATCCATGACAATTCAGAATTCGCTTTATGTGATTAAATAATGGACATACATAGTAGTACAAAAGTGTACTGATTTCTCCACATAAGATAGCCCAAGCATCCCTAGGAATTCGGTTGCATGAAAGACGTTTGACCTTGTTAGATTTGCTGCTACCTGGAAATGATTGCATGGTCCCTGAAAACATATATGGCCATGCTGCTCATACTAAGGAGCAGCAAGGAGGTGTTCAAGACTGCATGAGCAGTCTTTCTAGTTGGATTGCCACTAGCCAATCTAATTCCCACCCACTGGCTAGTGCCTGTTGTTTTAAGGAGAAGCTGAACACTTCTATTCTATTTCATCCAGTTAAGTTCCTCCATAGACTACAGAGACCTGCATTGACAGCATCAGGAAATGATGCATGGACCCAATTTGCTATTATATGGAATTGCATTTAATATAAGATTTTGTGTTGATATTAAGGATGTAGAAGATGATTGACCTTACAATTTTTATGAGTTGTCCTGTTTCAAAGGCAATAAGCCAGATATCTCCGTTTCTTGCTAGCACTGGGTTGCTATTGTTCTGTCAAATAAAAAACAAACAAACAAAAAACACCTGATTTTGTACCAGCAGACAGTAATAGAAACAACTTTAAAAGTGTCTATATGTCTTCATATGATTCAAAATGGTTCTTTTTCTTTTTCCTGTGCATATGGTGGATGATCAATGATTCTAAAGATTTTGACATTTGATGGAGCAGAGTGCTATTAATGCAAATATTTCTCTGTGGATCAAAAGTGTGTATTGATGTGCTTTAACATTCTAGGCAGTATTATAAGAGTGTATTCTGTCATGTTTTTATCATAAATTGTTAGATTCTTGTAAAATTTTCATGCTGGGAATATTTGCAATAATGTGTTTCTCATATACAAGTCTACAAATATATCAAAGTTATCTTTATTTTCCAAGGAAGTTTCATTTGCGATAACTGAGAAGCCTACTGGATTTTCAAACTATATTACTGAAAAGTGAGATATGTAGCAATTTTATAGACTTTGCAAATGAACCTGTTTATCTCAATTTAAGCTTAATGTACATTTTGAAAGAAAGTCTTTATTAAAGTCCATAAGCAAAAGCTTTTCTTTACTACGTTGCTAATCTCATAAAATCAAGAACCTCCATGGCAAACACTTTAAAGAACTTCATGTTTCACAAGTTAGGCAGTCCTTGACATCTCTTTTCACATGAATTCTTTTGTCTTCTTGCAAATCTCCTTTTCAGAGGAATAATGGCTCCACAATGGCCACCATGGGACTGTTGAGACAATGTGAGAAAGGAAGTGCAGTCAAACTGCCTGACTTGATCGACATGGAACAAGGGTACCATTTATTAAATGGTGGGCAAACCATAAATCACATTTCCCTTTTTGTATGAGTAGAATGCTATACAAAAACAAAAGGAGCATTGAATAGTCAACTTCTGATGTGGGAGAGTCATTGAAGAAATGAACTCCCTCACCAATAACATAGATTGCTCCATATGGTAAATATTATATACTATATGTAGATTTGATTATTGATGCTGATGTGGCATGTCAACAGGAAGCCTCCTTTGAGATTCTTATATAAATAAAACAATGTTTTAAGCCGCAGGCATCAGTGTTTTTTGAGGAAAGCAATTAAGATTTGTAGCCATCCTACTTATGGTTGTACCATAGAAGCTGGCAAGGCTAACTCTTGAGAAAAATCAGAAGTTCATGGTGCCCGTAAGGAGGACAAACACAGATGATATGTCCGATATACAAAGTAGTGTCTGAGGATAGGAATTCAAAGTAGGCACAGGAGGAAGAAAGCTATTGCAAATGACTGATGGTTCTAGATTGACACATTTGACAACTGCAATAGTCAGACACTCTGCTAACATGGCTTTTGCTACCCTTAGGTCCTGATAGGTTTTCAGACTACAACTTCTGCTATCCTCAGATAGCATGGCCAATTATTGGGATTTGTAGTCATTTCATTTTCATTTCACTTATTACATTTATATACCACCCCACAGCCGAAGCTCTCTGGGCGGTTTACAAAATGCAAATTTACAACAGAAATATCACAAAAAATATTCAACACTATACTACAACAATATTTAACAATATACTAAACAACAATATCACAGTAATACTCAAAAATATATGAAATACAAGTTTCCAGCAAAACAAAACAGATTAAAAAAACCAACTTGGTTGGAATAACATCTCTCCCCCTGAAACAGCGGCTCCCAAACTTTAGCTCCAGCCTTGCTTTTAAAGTCTCCAGGCCGGGGGGGGGGGGGGTATAGGAACAGGTGGAATAGCTCACCCTTGATGGCACAGCATCTCTACCCCAAAGTTGCTGTAACAAGATCAAATAGAGCCCTTACGTGCCCAAGCAGTCAGAAATACTTCCTTTGTTGGAATCATGCCAATGGTTCAGCTATGAAATTTAAAGAAACACAGTCCTTGCTAGGCACCATGTACCACTTCTGTGCTTGATCCCTGTGCCATTTTAGGGAGGCTGGTCCACAGTGGTACAGAGGTCTTGAAGGTTCAAGAAATTATGGGTCCTGGCATTTGTCCTCTGTGACTATCCTTCAGGTCAAATGGGAAAAGTCCAAAAGGTTAGTTTAGATATCTGTAGATACTTTCTCACAAGCCACACAAGCCTTCTTCCAGTTTAAAGAAAACTTGGTTTTAAGAATACTTGATCATTGGTCATGGATGTTCTAAGCAGGAGATAATCACTGGATTATTAATTTTTATAATATTCATTTTAGATTGAAAGTTAATTCGTGATAAATAACAGAATTTACCAGGAGTGATATGGAAAGGTTTTGCATGTGTTTGTTTCTTCTTGGCATCCTGTTGAACATTCAAATCTCTTCCTAGTTTAATAGCACTTTTATATAAATGGCTGTTAAAACTAAACAGCATGGGTGCATTGTTATTGATTGCCAGTTCTTAAGCTATATAGAATTTCCCCTCTTGCATTTCTGGAGACTGCAGAGAGCTCGGCAATATAGCACTACAGGGAAACAGAGGACAAAGTGGGTCACAAATGTGATCTCTTGATCTCTCTCTCTTTCGATCTCTTTCACATTCTCTTTCCTTCTTTCTCTCTCTAAAACTCTGCGTATTTTTCTTAATCTTTGTAAGATCCAAAGGAAACACTTCATAAATATGATTTAAACCACAACACTACAGAATAAAATGTCATAGAATCATAGAATCATAGAATAGTTGAGTTGGAAGGGGCCTATAAGGCCATCGAGTCCAACCCCCTGCTCAATGCAGGAATCTACTTTAAAGCATCCCTGACATACGGTTGTCCAACTGCCTCTTGAATGCCTCTAATGTGGGAGAGCCCACCACCTCCCTAGGTAATTGGTTCCATTGTCGTATTACTCTCACAGTCAGGAAGCTTTTCCTGATGTCTAGCTGGAATCTGGCTTCCTGTAACTTGAGCCCACTAATCCATGTCCTGCATTCTGGGTTGATCAAGAAGAGATCCTGGCCCTCCTCTGTGTGACAACCTTTCAAGTATTTGAAGAGTGCTATCATGTCTCCCCACAATCTTCTCTTCTCCTGGCTAAACATGCCTAGTTCTTTCAATCTCTCCTCATAGGGCTTTGTTTCCAGACCCCTAATAATCCTTGTTGCCCTCCTCTGAACACGCTCCAGCTTGTCTGCATCCTTCTTGAAGTGTGGTGCCCAGAACTGGACACAATACTCAAATGGGGCCTAACCAGTGCCGAATAGAGGGGAACCAGTATCTCGCATGATTTGGAAGCTATACTTCTATTAATGCAGCCCAAAATAGTATTTGCTTTTTTTGCAGCCACATCACACTGTTGGCTCATATTCAGCTTGTGATCTACAGCATTTCCAAGATCCTTCTCACTTGTCATATTGATTAGCCAAGTATCCCCCACCTTGTAACTCTGCATTTGGTTTCTTTTTCCTAGGTGTAGAACTTGGAATTTATCCCTATTAAATTTCGTTCTGTTGTTTTCAGCCCAGTGCTCCAGTCTATCAAGATCACTTCGGAGTTTGTTTCTGTCTTCCAGGGTATTAGCGATCCCACCCAATTTTGTGTCATCTGCAAATTTGATAAGCATTCCCTGCACCTCTTCGTCCAAATCATTAATAAAAATGTTGAAGAGCACTGGGCCCAGGACTGAGCCCTGCAGTACCCCGCTCGTTACCTCCCCCCAGTGTGAAAAGGTACCATTGACAAGCACTCTTTTGAGTCCTTACAACCATCACTGAAGATGGGGAGTCCTTTCCTATTTCATGTTGTACTTCTGTACTACTTTGCCATTCAATGCAAGGTAGGAAAGGCAGAACTGACAACTTATCCATGCTTCAAAAGAACAAGAAGAAATCTCCTTCCCGTTCCTGCTAGTACGAGACCCATTGTGAGCTCAAGTCAAGAAAGCGGACCATTTAAGCTTGAATTCTAAGCCCACTACTGATAAAATGCAAAGAGAAGGGCCCCATAGCTGAATGATAAAAAAAAAAAAACTGCATGGAGAAGGTCAGCATTCAAAGTCTAGCACCTCCACCTAAAAACATACAGCAGTTGGACAGTGCAGAGTTGGGCAGTGCAGAGACCCTCCCCCCCATCCACCTGCTTCAGAGGCCAATCTGCCTCAGCCCACTTTGGACCCAGTCTGATCCACTTCAGATCCAGATCCGAAGTGAGATCTGGACATCCGAAGCTGGTCGGATGTTGTGGTTTCCTAGGCACCTGCAAGCGGGGAGGGAGGGAGAGTCCATTGGACTCTTCCCATGAACCTGGGAAACCGTTGCCCCCAATCTGCCGAGCCGCTGAGACTTACCTGACCCATCCACTCATTCTTGGCAGCCACCTGTCCTGCATGAGTGCCACCATTTTTAAGGAAGATGGGGGCCCTCTATTGTCTTAGATCTGCTGTTTGCAAATAATGATGGCCGTAAAGGGTCATTTTGTGGAAATGGCCCTTCATGGTTGCCATTTTTTGCAGCAGTAGATTGATTATAAAAGGCTGCATGGTGTACATGATGTTTTTCTAAGCCCTTTAGAATAACGAAATTTGTTGGACAGCCATCGAAGTTCGGAATACATATGAGCATAATGAACATGGCAAGTTCAAATTACGAGACATCTAATTTCGAGTTTCAGCAGCGCCACTAATCAGAAGCGAATATAATATGACTCATTCTAAAATAACCTTCAAGCCAAACTTGATAGAACAACTTTCTGGTGAAAACCTTCTCCTGCAGAATGATAAAAATTATGTTGGGGATTTGGGAAATTAAAAAAACAACTGTTTCTCAAGAAACGTTTTTTCATGCACTCATTGGCTTTTCTATATTGTATCTTTCTATCTGATACAGTCTTCCTTTGGCTAGCATTGCTGGTCTTCATTCAAAAATAGCCTTAGTTACACTACTGGAAGCCCACATGCCTTTTTCCTAATATGCCTGGAAAAGAAAACTCTCCCCCCACCCCCCACACACTGTTCATCTCAATCTATATCTTTCTGAAAGTTGCTCCAAGAGGAAAAAACCCAAAGCCCAGAATGCCCATATTAAAATAAAAAATATTCAGTTGTATAAAAGAATTTTCTAGAACCATACCTGGCGACTGTGGAACTACTGCTAGTTTGTATGATTAGCAGTGGTATCACATCACATAAATTTTCACTTTGACACAGTGAAGACAGTCTAACATTATGTGATTTGATTAGCTGCAGACAAGGTTAATTGATAATCTGCTTCTTAAATGAGAAATGTCAGTATTGCAGTGTATCTTATCCAAAAGCACATCCAGACAGCTATTGTCAAGCAGTCTTTTTATCACCACCCTATTGTGAGCTCCTCCCAAGCCCATAATGCCCATAGACTGCAATTTATATGTAAATTGAACTCCTTGAAGGACCATGATGATGTGAATCTGATCACAGACAAAAGTCCTAAACACTGTGAAAATGTCAAAAAGGGGAGTGAGGAAACTGGCAGAAGATTGAGTAGTCGTTTGGTATGGATTCTGATAAATACAAGACATTAATAAGTTAACTGTAGGAAAATGGGAATGTGATGGTGGGAAAGATGATTAGATAGGTAAACTTGAGAGTCCATGAGCAAAGGAGGAGAGCCTACCTGCAAGTTCAGTGGAAATGAAATGGGAAACAATGACCTTGGTTGCATCATGACTAATTTAACCTACAATGAGCCACAGTGTGTTCCAGATGCACGTAGCACTGTTTGGATATTCAACACATGACTGGGGTGATCAGGAGATATAACATGTCATGCATATTGTTTAACCCTCAAATAACTCATGATGGTCAAGTCCTCATGACACCAATTGAGGGTTGCATATTCACTCTGATTGGGAGTTGCATATTCAAAATGGCAGCCACATGCCGCAATTCATCATGGGTTAAATAACCCTCAATGAGCCTGCTGTATTCTGGAAACTGGCCCCATAGTTACTTTTGTAAAATTAGCAATGTTGGGGAACAAACATTGTTGGCAGGCTTTTTACACAAAGTAACCAGTTGTTAACTCTAAAGCTGCAATACTATGCACATCTACTTGGGAATAAGTCCCACTCAACACAATACTAGGGTGACCAGATAAAATCCAGGTCAGGGCTCATGTAACTCTAACAGTTGTAGAGAAAAGGGAATTTCAGCCAGTGTCATTTGTATGCAATTAGTTTCTGGTGAAATTCCCTCTTCATCACAACAGTTAAAGTTGCAGGGGCCCTGCCTTCTTTTGTATATGGTCACTCTAGTATAGTGCATGCACCTTTAACTGTTGTGATGAAGAGGGGATTTCACCAGGAACTAATTGCATACAAATGACTCTGGATGAAATTCCCTTTTCTCTACAATTGTTAAAGTTACACGAGCCCTGACCTGGATTGTATCTGGTCAGCCTACACAATACTCTTGAATAAAATGGATAGACTAGTACTCCTAAATAAAATGGATAGACTAGGACTGCATGTGTGTTGGATTAAGTAAAAATGGCCTCCTAAATTCTCTGCTCCATTCCTGGGTGTCCAATTTGGGGGAGGTAGCCAGCTGGCAGCCACCACATTTTCTTCCAGAATGACCTTAGCATAGCATATTTCCAGTGCATTCTTTGACAAATATGGCAATTACTGGATGTTGGCCACTGAGAAGAGCTTGCCTAATGTGAAGGAAGGAAGGAAAACTGTTTGTGCCAACAATTGGTCCATGAAAGTTTTGAGTAATCTCACAGGCGTCTACACATACAATTACACACACACACACACACACCATTTTGAGCTAAAAGTTCAAAAGCTGAGGAGGGTCCTGCTAAGAATGAGGTGAATGATTTAAACTCTAAGTCCTGAAAATGGCTGTGGTTACTATGACAAGATGTCTCTTCACACAGCAGAGTAGATAAAAAATCATTTTTTTTGTTTTTTAAAAATATGATTAAAATTTTTTTTTTATTTAAATCAATTTTTTTTAAAAAATAAATTCAACTTTTTAAATTAAAAATATAGTTACAACATTTCTCTTAAATTATTTGGTTAATATTAAATAATCTGGATATAAGCATTGCAACCGTAAAGGTAATCTAAACTGAATCAATGCCTCTACCAGATACAATGAGTTAAAAGAGACTTTTCTATGGAAATGAAGAACCAATCTGATCAATACTCAAATATGAATATTTATACTGTAACTACCAATCAGAGACATGACATTTTCACCAGATGAAAACAAAATCTGACAACTAACTATCAAAACTTATGCTGATATATCAGTCATGGGCATTTCATTTTTGTTTGTCACTTTGTTTTTGTGAGGGCAAGACAAGGTGAAGCAGAAAACAGCCACGCTGGGAAAAAAAAGAGAAAACAAATTTGCCCATTGTGTGTTGTCCTATATTCCTGTACTTAGGCTGCAATCCTATAACCACTTCCCTAGGAGTAAAGCCCCATTGATCTCAGTGGAACATATTTCTGAGTACACTTGTATAGCATTGCATTGTGAACCTCAAACTGTCATGACGTTATGAGTTCTGGCAATAAGAAAAAAACCATATCTTTAAAGACAGTCCCTGTATAGGTAAAAAAAAAAAAGTGTGTTTGGTGACAGGTGGAAGATGCAAGTTGCAATCATAAGAATATTTAGGGAGTGTGTCCCATTTAACTCATTATGATGTAGTTTTGTATAAAAATGTTTATGATTATGGTATTGAAGAATTCAGACCACTCTCTGATGTAGGCACTATACCCTGGATGAGGGACTGTAAGATAAATAAGTGTTATCCTATGTTCTAGATATTTCTGGTTATTTTAAATATATGTTAGATAAAAGGACTATTAAGGGGCCTCAAGTTTGCTTTTTAATACACAATACCTCTGTATATATATTTAATACCCCCATTATACATGTTGTGATTGAGGCCTCCTGACTCTTCATACAGGTGACACAAATTAAGCACAGTTGATTATAGATTATAGAATGGAATTCATAAGCATTTTTTGCCCAGGATTCAGCTACCCTCACACAGCTACTAGAGCTGGTAAATGGTATCATTTGGCTGCACCAAAAGGATTTGTATAAATAAAGCACCCCACCTTCAAAACAACTGTAAAATTGCTTGATTGACAATAGCACAGGATAGAAGAGGCCATCTGTCAGGGCTTCTTTGTCTTTTACAGACTGTGGCCTAATCTACAACTGCCATTTATCCCGGGGTGGTCACAAGGTCGTCCCTGTGCATCCACATGACACACAGCTGATCCCGGGGTGAATTGGGGATGAAGACTCAGTTCTCCCGGGATAGCTGGGACCATCCTGAGGTCTGCAGGCATTTCCGTTCTCCTTCCCGGGGTCCTCCCTCTTCCCCACAAGTAGCGGGGCTCAGGAAATGGCCACAGAGCGTTGCAGGGAGTGCCGTGGGGATCGGAGTGAGGGGGAGAGCATTTTCGCCATCTTTAGGATGGCACTCGGCATCTTCCAGTGCCGAGTTTGTTTTGTTTTTGGTTTTTTTTAAAAAAAATAGTTCCTTCATGCAGGATCGCACCCGCACAATTGTGCAAATGTCTCCTCTTCTAAAAAAAAATATGGCACCCTGGAACGTCCCGAACATATGGCCCCAGAGGGGCGATCCCAGAAGTGGATAACTCCATGATCATCCCTCCCCATTCCCCAAAGGGCTGCAGGTGTAGATGAGCCCTGTGACTTGCAGGTATTGGGCAGTATGTCAATTATGTTGCACTAGCATAAACATAGATGTCAGATAATATACTCCCAAAAGCCAGTGTTAGCATGGTCAATGCTCGGGAATGCTGGGAGTTGGAATCAAAGACATCTGGAAATCTACTTTCTCTCCACCCTTGCTTTACCATTTGCTCGTGAGATAGGTTTTGGTGAAACCCAGCATGCAGGAAATGCTGCAGTAGTGTTGAATAGGAAAACTCTGCAGAGCAGAGGCATTTTTTAATTGAAAAAATCAAAGTATTTTTAGTCATGTTCAAGGATAATACATAGAGTATTTAGAATGTGGTTTATTATTTTCTACAGCCTCTTAGCTTTTTTATCTTCTTTTTAAGAAGAAAAAATTCAATTTCATGTAAAATATCATCATTTAGCATGGCAAGGTGTTTGGAAGGAAAAACGTCAGAGACACTATCAACTAAAGCACTGTCAAAGAAACCAACGGATATATTATGATTAGAAATACTGCTAGAGTGTTCTTAGACTTTAATGATAAATTAAAGAGATTGGGTACTCTGGCTAAATTCCATTATTATAATACTTCTAAGAAGGGTTCACACAATCCTAGTGCCCTTTTTCAGATGGATCTTTCTTTTTTAATTTTTCTTCTGCAAAATAATTGGGACTTTCCAATTAGCCTTGAGAATGTGGAGGAGGGTGGGAAATGAGCAAATAAATGTAGACTTGTTGGAGCAATTCAAAACAGAACCTTAATCAAATGTTAGGTGATGCATCAGATAAAAGTTGATAATAATTATAGCATATTAGAGTAAAGGCCAACAATGTCATTGCTTCCTTTCCACATTCCTTTTAAAATTCACTACTCTTTCTTGCAAAAAATTCATTACTCTTTCTTGCAAAAAAAGAAAAGGAAGGGGACAGAAGTCTGTTGTGAACACAAAGTCACCTTGCAATAACACCCATGGGGAAGAAAGAGAATGATAAACTGGAAGGCAAAGGTGAAACAGTAATCCAAGATCAAGTGTGGGTGAGAGGAAGGCAGAACAACCTTTACCGCTCTGAGCCCTGCTCCCTTGAAGTCTGCTCAGCCTTACAGACCATAGTTCAGCAAGGAACAGCTAATGGGTGGATGTGAAAAGTCAGGAGCTCATGTCAACCTTGTCAAATTTTGCACCTGAAGTCAAGAATCTGATTGACCAATCCCATCCCACCCCATTTGCCGCCATGTTAATAACGCACAGTTGAAGGTTGATATAGGAAACTCACAGCCCCTCTTGTTGTCTTCTGCTAAAAGCAGGTACCTTGTGTCACTTCATGATCATTCCTCACAGCCATATGTTTGGAGATGAAGTAGGGTGGCCACTTATGCATTGCCAAAAAAAGAGGATTTGCATTGCCAATAAAGGAGGACCCCCCCCCAAAAGAAGAAAGAATGGACACAATCGCATTTGCAAATTTATACATTTACATGCAAATTTAGAAATAATATCTATAATTTAAATAGATCTACAATATATCTCACTGCAGTGGAGAAGACTGACCTGATGACCTGTGTGCTTGCTTAGTCTGCTGTCCAGGAGGTAGTTGTTGATGGGCAGTTTCAAGGCTCGTAGCTGTTCTTTCTGGCTCTTTGACTTTAAACCAGAACCTGCTTCTTCAAATAGAGGACACCTTCAAATAGAGAACTGTCTGCTGCAAAGTAGGACACCTGACCTTAGTAAAATATTTCTATGTCTTTCTTGCCTAAACACCCATAGACTGAAACATCTGGGGAGACTATTGTCATCACAGCTCTAGCAGGCAGCATATTCCATGCCGCCTGCTACTAGAGGGTCGGTAATAAAATAGTTCCTACAAGAGAGAACGGGGAAGAATGAAAAAGCAAGACTATCAGGAGGAGCTGGAGAGTTTGGAGGGCAGTAGAGGAGAGGGAAGAACATTGCAGGGAGATGCGGGGAATGGAAAGTATGTAGCAGGAGCAGAAATGATGCTTTGTATACATCCCCTGTTCTCCTTACCGACATTGTATATTACTCCCCAGGCTGGACATTTTACAAACTGAAAACCAAGAGCAGATGTAATTGGATTGCTCATATGAATATCCTTATATATCTGCGAATAAAAGGCTAGAAGTGTATATATGAGTTCTACACAAACGGGGGGGGGGAATCTACACTACTGCTTTAAAAAGGTTTATAACAATTTTAAACCGGTTAATAACGGTTATTAACCATTTTAAAGCAACAGTGTAGATAGGCTCCTGCTCACACATCGAAATTATGTTCATAGGCTCTACTCTGGGTGTTCCCATCCCACCCCCACCTAACCTAACGTTTGTTGGGGGTAGGATGTTTTTAAATGTTTTAAATATTTTACAATTGTACTATGTTTAATTATATTTTTAATTTTTGTATATCGCTATTTGTTTGACTGTACATGTTTTAATTTATAAGCCGCCTTGAGTCCCATTACTGGGGAAAAAGTGGGATATAAATGAATATTATAATAATAAAAATAATAATAATAACAAGTGGTAACAGAAGAAAAATAATTTTCATGTCTTCTGGCCCATCTTTGGGACACCCTCCTAGGGAAGCCCACATAGAGGAGGATATGGTGTCTTTGAGAAGTCCAAATTTTCCTGGGGAGGGGGGTAATCTAGTTACCACCTTGCTTTTTGTTTTTTAACTTGTTTAACTTGGTTTTCATTGTTGTGGTTGTTAAATTGATTTGATTATTTTTATACTACTTGTGAGCCACACTAGAAGTAGAAATACTTGAATCAATAATAACATGCATAAACTGAAAACTTAAAGAATGGAATATGTACATAGCTATGAACATGGAATGGCTATGACCTCCCTCTTCCTTGTTAGAGAGAAATATTCAGATTTCATTGGCTGTCGATATAAAAGAAGAAGTAGTATTCTGCCGATGCTTCTCAAACAACCTGACAACCCTTCTGGGTTCCTTTTTCCAGAAATAGTAATAAGCACATTGTTTACATTACTGTCTCTATTGCATAATGAAGCTAAGGTTTTCTGCTTCATAGGGCAAGTTTCACTACATACGTTTGTTCCACTTAAATGCATACTTGAGCTGATTTTTCTAATAAAAACGATGTGTTTACACTCTCTCTTGCTCTCTCTCATATATATCTCTATATCTCTATATATAAGAGATATATATCCTTAAGGAATTCTTTAAAGACAGCAAGAGAGAGAAAAGGAAAGATTTATATATCCTCCAGTTTGTGGTTGAAAAATCCTAAAGGACCCACTGTAAATATAATGGGTTGGGTCCAACTTTTATTCCATCAGCAGAATCAGTCCCTGAGCCAGTTCTGCTCCGAATGCTGCAGTGCTCCCAGTAGCAGAAGAAGGGGAGGCAATTCTCCACTCCTTTTCGAGCCTCCCACACGCACACTGTTTGCAAGGGGGGAGGTGAGTCTCCTGATCCTCTGGAGCAGGTTTTGGGAGTATCAGGGGAACGAAAATTGACAAGAATTGCCTCCCACCACCACCACCCATGAGTCTCTCCCACTGGATCAGAAGCCTTCAATGAATCCTATCCAGTGTAATGGATATTTCTGAAATTCTTCAGGAATATTAAAGTGAGTCCTGAAAGGATTGGACTGGAAGGATTTCAATATTAGTCTGCACACACACACACACACTATTTAAAACTTGATCTTAGGACTGTATAACTGTGTTTGGTTTATGAACTTTTTAAAGCACTCACTTTTATTATCAAAATACAATGCATTCAGAAGATAAATAGATTTTTCATAAGGGGCAGTCATATGGGTGGAGCCCTTAACAGGGTCTTATATTTACTACCCAAACATATTAACAGTTGAACTGGCAAATAAGTGGTGGACAGAATCCAACGGGGCATTTATGCCACCGCAAATTCTCTTATGCCCTGCCAATTCTATTGCACAAGCAGTCCTCACCACTTGCACAACAGTGATTTAGCACTTCCTGGGCAACACATAAGGGAGCTCTGCTGACCTTTCTCCTTCCAGAAACAAGTGCTTCCATTCATTTCAGGGCTTTAGGAAGCACTAAATCTCCTTTGTGTAATGGAACTGGACCACTTGGGGAAGGAAATCGTGAGGCAGGAAGGAATCACTGGGGGAGTAAGAGCTCCATTGGATCCTGCCACAGCTGTTTAGGATGGGCAGCAATGACCACTGTGGTAGAGCATTGCCATCATGTGAATACATTATACTTCTATTCACCAGCTTAGGAGGCTGTGGTGATACAACAGTGCTTGTGCACCAAACGTAGCATTTTGACTCTGACTAGATCTACACTAGTGCTTATTATTGCTACTGAAGTGCACTGATCACTGTTGGGGCACATTACACATTCCGTCTTTTCTAGCGTTATTTCCTGTTTTTTATTCTGCATTATCCAAAATACTTCAACAGATGTCATTGAATGCATAAATGCACAAGAGGGATATAGTGTCACCATGATGGGATCATATCAATATGACACGAGGTATAGATCTGTCTGTTGTGGGAAGCTATTAATATCGTAAGGAGTAGAATGGAAATAGGGGTTCAGTGTGGGCAACATGCACAACTTATCTATGGACAATCCTCAAGTTGGACTGGTCTATTTGATTAGTTGGTTCAGTGGTTCCAGCAAGAAAGTACTATGGCATGAGATGGTATAGAGCAATAATTTATTTCCATACCAGTAAACGAACTGTTATGACTTAAGGAAGAACAATCTGGATTCATATGCAAAAAAATTTTTTTTAAAAAAAGATACACTCTCAGATTTTGGAAGCAGAAAACCTTTGTCCCCAAATGTTTTGCCTTTGGCATCGGTTATTCAGACTCCTCATTTAATTTTAATAATAGATTGATTAATTCTGAGGTATGGAAAGCTTGATAATTGACGATGATAAAGAATTAATTGTCAAAATTTGTATTTCATACATTTGTTTGCATGGTAGAACAGGAGGTCTGCATATTTATCAGTATTTACAGATCAAACATTTTCTTATATAAAACTGCAAGGGTTCTATGAAGATATTTGTCTACAATAGAAAAATAGTAGAAACTAACTATGAAAGTCTATGATTACTGACAAAGGGTTGGATCCAGATCTAAACTGGATATTGGGGCTGAAAGGGAGCCCCCTATAGCAACCTGAGGCACTTTCCATGAACCACACTGTCTCCAATATCAAATATAATCTGCTCTGGTTTTTAATATGTGAACCTAAATCTGAAAATGCTCACCTACAGTTGTTTTTAATCTGAATCCTAATTTGTGAGATTCTGCTTGGTTACCCACATAATTTATTTGGAAAGTAAACAGTTTGAATAGCATCTGAGGATTCCAGTAGATTCTGAAGGCTGTTGCCATGCTCTGTTCTTGCATTTCTGTATAATGTGTCATCTGTTGCGCCAAGTATATCAGGAATGGGTAAATATTTTCCCAGAGCAAATTGCACAGCCAACCCTGATACTTCAGTTCAATGAGATTGAGGAACTGATTCTCTCTGGATTCTGATGGGAGGGAAAAGGGAAGGGGCCATGGCTCAGTGGGAGAACATCTGCTTTGTATGCAGAAGGTCCCAGTCAGTGTCACCAATACTGGACTAGATGGACCAATGGTCTGACTCAGTATATGGCAGCTTCCTGTGTTCATAAATGCAAAATCTACCCATCCAGAATTAGTTGCAGTGTACAAAAAAGAGCTTGAGGAAATGTATGTATGCTGTGTGGGATAGTGCCACAATCTTTGTTCAAAAACAATAATAATTCTCAGTTTACACTCTCCCTTGTTACTTTTAGTCATTCTGGGGATATCTGCATAGGTTCCTAGATTGTGTATCAGAAATAATGGAGAGGGAAAAGCGAGGCGCTAGCTAGCCTCCAGGCAGCTTGCAAAAACGTATGATTGATTTTGGGAAATTAATCATTTTAAAACTGGCTGATGCCTCTGAGTTTATTTCTGTACTTTTTAACAGTCCAGATTAGTTGAATCTGTATTGTGCATGAGTTTCATATTTTAGGAAGTTTCTTATTAACTCGGATTTATCTGCCTGATCAGAGAAGAGTACATAAGGAAAGGTTATTCAATTGATGGGAAAATAATCAGAGCAAATAAGTGAATTTTAGTTCAATATTTGTTTCCTTCTTTCTCATTTGTTCAAGACTTCCAGGTCCTGAAAATATTTTCAAAACGATATATATGAAGTATTATCTCTGTAAATAATAATATTGCAATACAGGAGTAACTGCTCCTAATTTTCCTTGTTCTTTTTGTGCTCTGACCAGCGGTTTTTTAATTTCATACATCATTTACAACTTGCTGTGCCGACACCAGCATTTTTTATATGAGGTATCCCTTATCAGAGGGAAAGAGTGCTGATTAATGTCTCAGCTTGCAGCATCTTTAAAAAAACTATGGAACAAGAAGGATACGGGTGCAATTGAGAGAAAATCAAGTATGGTTACATCTCTGGAATTTTGATGTATTTTACTTAAGGGTCTGGTATTTTTTGGACTGAGGTCTGTAGTTTCAGGTCTTCTTCCAGCATGTCTGAGAGAAAACATTAATATTATCACATACTGATGGAATCAAATACCAGAATTGAGAGATTCTGAAATGAACTTCCCCAGTTCAGAATTCCTGACCCCATTACAAGATGAGTTTGAAATTCAAGTCCAGCTTCTAAAGGGCAAGACTCCCTGCCACAGTGCCACATACATCCCATGTCTTTCCCACTCAAACTTACCGGGCAGTAGTAACACCAGCAACAGGAAGGGCTGGTGCCAAACCCTCAATGAGCGACTGCAGCAGCTGGTGCCAGGACCAAGGGAAGTGTAGTTTGTTTCCAGGTTTCTGGACCCCAGAGTGCCCTGGAAAACTATATTTCCCGGAGGTTCTTGGCACCCAGGATGCTGTTGTACCTTCTCTGTATTTTAGGAAACAGATGAACTAGTATTATGCAGCCATGCAGAAATTTAACAATGTTTTTGAAACTGCTTAAACAATTTTAGCAAACATCTGCAGTGATGACATGTAACACTCAAGGGATTTTGTAAGATGTCTTATGCAGCCAGAAAATGCAATGCCCAACTGAAACACACAAAGATGCTGAAATTGTAACATAAGAAATACAACAATCTATGAAGAATCCCCAGTAAAGTAAATGAGTGGTCTTGAAATACAATATATAAATGAAATACAAACAACTTCCTTAGTAGAAATCCAAATTCCTTTCCCCTGCGTTCCTAGTTATATTTGGGTCTCTTTACACACACACATGCATACACTGTGTTGGAAGAGATGAGTTAATCATTTCCTGCTGGAAGTAGGCTTCTAGGAATGCTTTAAACTGATTGCCTGAAATTCTATGAACACATCACTGGATGTTTGACTGAATTCAGTAAAGCTTACTAGTGAGTAAGAATACATAGGAACTTGCTATCTAAGAGCTAGAATTTAAAAATGTCTTGATTTTCACACTATATAAATACTATTGTGTGTTTTTCTTCTATGCTATAAATCCTGCTTGGGAGCAAGTATGTGGGACTTACTTTTGTGAAGAATCCCAATATAAGCAGGCAGGCAGGCAATGGACAACAGGTAGTACAAACCTGGTTGAGGAAGCAAGTAACAGACGTGTTGACATTAGCTCGACCAGCAGAAACGGCAACCACCTGGTGATGTCGGTGTTCTATTTCTGGAAAACAGCAGAGCATATGGCTAGCTAAAAACCTTTTTCATGTCACTTTGGCGTTAGTTCTGTCTGGGCAAACTCAGTCTGCTTTATGATTAGTAGAAGATTTTCCCCCTATGATGAAATACCTCCAGGTTTGTCAGGCTAGGGAAAAAAATATCATCCTTTGATGTATGAGGAAGTGTGGTGTTGGCACAGGCTCCTGCCAAAATGGCGATTCTTTCATTCAGTTGTCCACCAGCCAAGATGTCCTCAGAGGGTGTTGTCATTATCAGAGACAGAAAACTTTGCTTTGTGCTGCCTCTAAGTGGAGCATCTTGCTTTTTTAACAGATGAATTGGCAAAATATTTCAGATTATCCATCTGCTCCTCTGTTTCAAGCTGTTGTCTTTCCCAATCTGCTACAAAACAAAGTCTACACTATCTTCAGAATAGAAGCATCACCTTTGTCTTGGCACTATTAATAATCATTGCTTTTTCTTAAGACACACAACCAACATCAACATTCCCTGAAATGAATGGGGCTTGTACCGCTCATCTGCTTAGGGGTGGGTGTGGGTGGGAAAGCAAGGATGGCAGCCATCTCTAAAGACTGCGAACTGGCATGGCTACATCCCCCCCATTCCCTTGTTTACCTGAACATCCAGCATGGATCATAGTCTTGTGTGGCATGCAGGCTTGCATCTAGCGAGCTCTCTCACTTGCTGGGGGATGAATGAAGCCTTAGATAACTAATACGTTTGCCTTAAATAATTTCTCATGAAACCATACTTCCTCTTCTTTGGTTGTTAAATTGATCAAAGACTGCTTGTTTTCTGTACATAGTAGTAGTAGTAGTAGTAGTAGTAACATTTCTATACTGCTCCCTAGCTGAAGCTCTCTGAACAGTTTACAAATGATTAAAATCAAAATTTTAAACCATAAAAACGTAAAACAGATAGTATACACAAAGTCAACATACATCTAAAAATAACTTTGAACTGTCAGCCAAACCGAAAAACAGATCTTGGATCAATTAAAAACTCAACACATGCTGCTAAATGTTTGGGAAAAGACAAAAGTCTTGACCTAGCGCCGAAAAGATAGCAATGTTGACACCAGGCAGGCCTTGTCGGGGAGATCACTCCATAATTAGGGGACCACCACCAAGTAGGCCCTTTCCCTGTTGCCATCTTCTGAGCCTCCCTTGGAGTAGGCACCCAGAGGAAGAGCTTAGATGTTGAGCATAATATATATGTGTAGGTTCATGCTGTCAGTTCTCAATTGTGGAAGTGGAGGGTGAGAAATAACGACGCGACACAAGAATATGGATTTAAATATGAGCCACATTTATTAAAGATTCTGCAAAGGGATAAATCCTAAGCCGGCATCTCACACTTGGCCATAAGGCCATCCCTAGGATTGGGCGAGCCATTCTTAACCCCTGTAGTGGCGCCTTACAACTCGCCACCTCATGGATTCCCCAGTTGGGGTAGGGAGGCCTTCTGATGTCACCGCCCACGTGCTGCACGGTTTACCTTTGAGGGTTGGCCTCAAAGGGAAACTTTCCACCCGCTGGCTGGTGCCGCGAGACTCCCAGCCATAGGCTTCAGGCACTACCCATCACCACCAATGGTGCCAGAGAAGGCTCACCAGTATTCCCCTCTCGAGATGCCCGCACCTAACCACCACAGGGGGTGACAAGCGTCTACTTAGTCGCTCCCCCCCCACCTACCTACCAACCCCTCTGCAGATCTGCTAAGAAAATGTTGTTTCTTCAATCCAACAGATGTACACCATCCTGCCTGTACAGCTCCCTCCGGGTTCGCGAAATTAAGGGGTGTTTAATGCTAATATCATCCTGTTTAAGTACATCCTCGTAGATCTCCACATTCACCTTTCTAGCTGCCCTACTCCACTCCATCCTGGGAAGCACTCAGGACCAAATGATTCTGACTCCAGGCCAATGCAGTCGCATCCTGTGAAATTAGCTGTCACTTGTAGTATCGGAGCTTTGACTTTCAAAAGGCCGAGATCGTTGCCCCCCCCCCTGATGGATTATCAAAATCTACGGGGGGGGGGGCTGAAATGCCCACTTCTGGAATAATGTGGTGAAAAGATTCTACCACCTCATACCTCACCGGCTGAGCCACTGGATGGATGTGTGCTGGCAAAGCCGCAGGTGCGAACTAGAAGTGGATCTGGAGCCTTTCTGCTGGCCCAGGGATCATACTATAGCCACAAATGGCCACACGCACTGGGGCGTACCCCTTCTGGAGATCTGAATTAACATGAGTCATACTCTGGCCGCACATGGCCTCACACACTGGGGTGTACCCCTTCCAGAGATCTGTAGGATCTTCGAAGGAAGAAGAGAATGGTGGTGGTGGATTTCCGGTGTTGGAAACATCAGATATATGGGGATAGTTTAAAGGATCCCTAGACACTCGCCCAGTTGATACTGTTCGATTTAAAAGGATCATTTCAAAAGTCATTTCAAAAGACTTTCTTAAAGTCCCTTGGCCAATATGTCACTCAGCAATTTAAAAGGTAATTAATTACCCTTGGCCAAATTTAATGCTTCTTAAGAATTTAAAAGGTATTCAGAATACCTTTGCCCAATCTAGAAGCTCTCCTAGAGCTTTTGCAGATTCCTATACTCTGCCTGGCAGAAGGTCATAGAATGTGGCTTGTCTTTAGCATTGGAAAGTACTGAACCACAAGGAACATCTAGATTAAAGGAGTACAATTTGCTTTTTAGTAATAAGAAAGACATGTTTGCACTTATACACACCATACACTCTTCATACAAAGATAAAGAAAGTACACATTTACCATTATTTGCTGGCAAAGGTCTACTTCCCAGAGAATCCCCTATGCAGCGCTATGGTTTCCATCTCTCCTGGATTTCGGAAGAGGTAGACCCCAAAGCTAATGTGAGGTCAGACTTTATACCCTCTTTCTTTGCTAGATATTTATTTATTTATTTCATTTCATTTCTAACCCACCTCTCCATCCAGGTCGAGGCGGGGAACAACAATAAATATAAATATAAAAACAATAAAATAGATAATAGATGCTCCATGGTCCATCTATCCATGATCATTGCTATATATGGAAACCTTAATATATCAAGCTAGCTGATTGGCCCCTAGTTTGAAAACCCTTCCTCTATTTTAAGGTCACCCCTCTTTTGAGTAACAAAGTGACCTGGTTTTTACCACATGGAAATACCCCAAATTGATTTGTTCTCTGCCATTTTTACAATCTGAATCTTTCCTCATGGGTCAAAACCTACAGCCATGCCCCATCTAGTTCTTGTTGTAATGATCTTAACATGATTTTGTACACCAACACTTCTAGGACACAAATAACTTTTTCTAATGTTTAGGCTCCAAAACAGAAAACATCAATATAATGCAACAATCAAAGCCACTACGGTGGGCCTTTATAATTTCTGCCTTAATGAGCAATTATACATCTATGGCTTCACATTAAACAATTTTCCCCATGCCATGTTCCTGGTTAAATCTTCCCCCAAAGCTGCTATTTGCCTTGTGGACAAAATCATACAGCTCCTGTAAATATAGCTGTTTCCTCCCCACCTCAAAGTTTCATTCATTTATTTTAAAGATCTGTATTCGGCCATTCCAAAAAGAAGGAAAAGGCAAGGCAGCTCATAAAGATTCAGTAAAAAAGTAAGACAAACACCACTATTATGATAAAAAAAAATCAGTTAACACCATTCAACTAAAACACCTATGAGAGAAATAAAAGCAGTAAAAGCAGTAAAAGCCTGCAGTTTGACAACAAACATCAAATTATTCATTAAAAGGCTGAGCCAATAAAATGTGTTATTGTACAGTCCTACCCATGGCCTACTCAAAAGTAAGTCCCATTGAGTACAATGGGGCTTATCTCCAGGGGTTCTTCACGATGACTGGCTTCTGTTGCTAATGATTAAAAGACATTGGCTCAGTTCGGGCGACACATTAGGCAACGGAGGAGTGGGGGAACAATCGTCAGTTGTGTTGCTTATTGTGTCGTCTGGAGGGCAGCACACAATGTATACACAACGGACAGTACGTTAATCAGGCACTTTAAACAACGGAGCGAAACAACGGGCTTGCACGTTGTTTAGCCCGAAGCCCCATTGTTTAAAGTGTCGTCCAAATTCAGCCCCCCCTCTCTCTGTGGAATATTCCGTTTTGGAATAGAGTTCTGCTGCCTAGAGCAGCCAAAAAAACCCAGCCCCTCTATGCAGCTGGCAGAACTCATGATGCCTGCTGGGATACGGCTGGGGGACACACGGAGGAGAGGCTACAACCAAAATGGCCGCCACAAGTTCCTTGCAGCCGGGGCATTTGCCGGTTCCGAGCAGCACCAGCTACAGTGTGTCATCTGTGGAGCTCCTCCTGCCTAACGCACAGTCAGTACGTTATTTACCCCTCCATTGCTTAATATGTCGTCCGAACTGAGCCACTGTATAGCAACTCAGTCTTTCCCTCTTTAATTATTTTTTCTACTAAGAAAAAGGAAGTAGTGGTAGGAAAATATGGGAGGGCTATGCATGGAAGATAACTATACATGGACCCCCTATAACCTTCTGACGTTGAGGTAGTGTGATTGCAGAATAAACACCTCATCTGCATGCACTCCAGGTAACTCAGTATAGGATTGCAGTCTTATCAAGATGCCTTAAGGTTCCAGGCAAGTAACCATGGGGCCACTACTTCCTTTTAGCCATTGCCATCCCATGAACACACAATGGCCATATATTGTAAAATCCTAAACATGTAGTCAAAATATTGCCTATAGATAGTATTTTCTTTTCTACTCATAGATTTTTATTATTCCAACCATGCGCATCTGAACCACATCACTCGAGAACATCTATCCTTTCAGAATCACTACCGTTAAGAGTGTTGTAAGGGTGTATAGCACTGAAACCCCAATAAGCACTTACAGTCACTGTTTTTATTTTTACACCACTTCGATGCCATTTAAAGTGCTGTGCCCTAAACTACGTCAGGAGCATTTTGCACCTCCACTTACAGCACTTTAAATGTTTATCCCCCATGGAGTGCATTCCGTGATAGAATCCCACACACCCTGACACAGTAGTTTTCTCCATCCCTCCCCAATTCAGTCCACTCACCTAGAAAAACAAAATCACCCATAAGCAATCAAAAGAGACAAGAAAAATGGCATTCCAAAACACTTGGCGCAAATCAGAGAGCAGAGCTGTTATCCTAACAAAAGGAACAGCATTGAAGAAACTCACCCACATGGGCTTTCAAAGAAGCCGGGCAAACTACCCACAAGGTTGTAAAAGAAGAGCCCTGCTCACAGACAAGGGGAAAATGACAGTGCTTCTAGTTGTAGTGTCTTAACTCTTAACTCAGTCTAATTAGGTAGAATGTAGTGAGGTATCCAATCTTTCCGCAATAACCAGGAAACTGATCTATATTTTTTGCCCAATAATATCACTGCTCAGTTCGAATTTGAAAAATAAGTTTAGAATAGCTGTGAGAGTGACATTCTTTTTACTATAGTCCCTCTGTTACCTTCTATATTAAAGTCCGTTTTCTAGAGATCTTACAAATACTATAAAAAGTAGTATTTTCTTTGATGGGTTGGTCTCCTAGCATTTGTCCTGTTCACACCATCACTGGCCATTGTTTAATTTCATCTGGCCCTGCAGAAAGTTATGTGCAAAAAATGCCCACCAATTTTGTGTCCCACAAAAGTATGTGTGTGGTGTGTGTGTGTGAATATTAAATTATGATCGTTTGGGTGGGGGTGTCTTAACATCAGGATCACTTTTGAAAACATGGATTATGTTGATTATTCACCAGCCCAATCCACACCCTTCAAGACTTAGTCTTCCATGTGGGACATAGAAGCCATGAATTCTAAGCATTGTTTGGAAGTTAATGAGAATTGCCATTGCGGATTGTGTAGGGTGTGAAATAACGAGGCGAGACAAGTAAATGGATTTTAAACAGGGCCACTTTTATTATCGGATCTGCAGTAAGGGTAACCTAGGCGGACATCCTACTCAACCCTGGGCAAGCCATTCACCTCCTGAGTGATGGCGTGATTCCAAACGCCACCCCTCAGGCTTGCCCCCTTTTGGGGTAGGGAGACCTTCCGGTGTCGACCCCTCCTCGTGCCGTTTAGCTCCGAGTGGGTGAGAAAGGTTAGCCTCAAAGGTAACCCTTATCCCTCCAGCTGTCACCGTAAAGCTCACAGCTGAGGGGCCTCAGGCATTACCCATCACTCCAACAGTGCCTGTGAATGCTCACCTTCCCTGAACAACGCTTCGGATGTCCGCCAAACCTGCCATTAGATTGTGACCGAAACTGTAAGAAACAAATCAACCTATTTAGTACTCCTTACCTGTCTTACAGTGTGAAGTAGGCAAAAAGACTCATAACATAAGGCTGATTATGAGCAAAAAATTCCTACTTGGCCCTCATAAAGAGCAACCAGCGAACCCACACTGCCTACAGGGAGGGAGGGAGGGAGCCGCTGAAAACACCGCGTCAGGGCTGGGAGGGGTGAGCCGGCTTAAATACCTCACTCCTCCTCCCCTCCCACCGCCCGTGGCCTCATGGGAGCCTGTCAATGGAGGCTCCCGTCTCGCTCGCCCCCACCCACACCGCAACACCCTTCCCGCGCCCGAGCAAGCCGGGAGCTTGAAGGGGCCCTTGATGAATAGATATTCTCAAAATGCCTCCAGAACCCAAATGCTCTTTTCCACCACTAATGCATCTACTCAGTGTTGTCCACTTGGAAAATCTGGGCAAAGAAGAGAGAAGTTAGAACCCTCAGTAGCATGGTCTAACAAGTTTGCATGATATTTCAAGATACTGTTGTTCACATCCATCACCAATTTGGATGCCACAATTAATGCTGTTCCGTTAGTGGGAGTGTCCAGACCACTGACTGTTTTAGTTTTATTAGATGGTTTTCCGTTAGTGAGGCCCAAGGATGCAAACAATGTGCCTGACTAAATCCAGTCAACCACCTGTGTACTTGGCCAAGTCTAGTTAACCACCCTTCATGGCTTATAATATATAATAGCGAGGATCCAGATGGATACAGGAAATTGTGAATTTCTTATTGTGAGAGGGGGTGGTACTAACATCTTTAAAGAAGGCAGTAAGGGTACTCCTGAAGAAGACTAAGCTCAGCCTGGAAGATATTAGCAACTATAGGCCAGTTGTCAATGTCCCCTTCCTGGGCAAGGTGCTCAAGAGGGTTGTTGCTGGTCACCTCTATTTTATTCCCTATGCTGTACAACATCTACATGAAACCATTGGGCAGGTTATCCTGAGATGTGGACTGAGTTGTCACCAATATGCAGATGACACCCAGTTCTGTCTCTCTTTTTCAACAAATCCAGGTGTTCTGAATCAGTGTTTAGATGTGATAATGGACTGGATAAGGAACAATAAACTGAGACTCAATCCAGACAAGATAGACATATTGTTAGCTGTTTTTCTGCTCAGCTGAGTAATGTTCAACTTGTTATGGAGGGTGTTACACTCCCCCTAAAGGATCAAGTTTATAGCTTGGGGTTGCTCTTCACAAGTGGCCTCTGTGACATGGAGTGCGGGCTGATAAATCAACTACATCCTTATCTGGACAGAGATAGCCTAGCTACAGTTAGTTACCCATGCTCTGGTAACCTCTGGTTTGGATTGCTTCAAAACATGGGGCTGACTTTGAAAATGGTCCAGAAACTTCAACTGGTCTAAAACAGGGTAGTGAAATAGTTAATGGGGACTGGTCAATATGGTAAAATTATGCCAGTGTGTTGTTATCTGCACTGGCTTCCAGTCCATTTCCAGACCCAATTCAAAGTGCTGCTATTACCTTTTAAAGCACTAAACAGCTTGGGGCCAGGTTACCTGAAGGATTGTCTCCTCTCATATATACCTGCCCAAACCTTGAGGTCATCTTCAAAAGCCCTCCTCTGGGTCCCCCCACAAAATGAAGTAAGTGGGTGGCTACTAAGGAAAAGGCCTTTTAAGTCATGGCACCCAGCCTCCTTTTGCCTTTATCCCCACCCACCACTGAAATACTGCCCCTGAGAGCTTCTCCAAAATTGAATTCAGTCCTTGGGCTCAAAGAGTTTCAATACTCCTGCTTTAAGACAAAGTCTGAGCCCTGAAAATTAATACACACACACACACACACACTGCTAAATGTGGATACATTTTCATAGGTCTATCTATGTAAAACATGTCACCTAATAAACATTCTATAGCAGTCATTTATTTCTGTATATTCTTTGATAGTTGGAATAGTTTAAGAATGATTTCCTCTCTTATTTTAGCCTCTTATTTTTGACGTAGGACAGAAGGGGAGGCAGAAGGGGAAGCTGCATTCCAAAAGATTCTGTGTTCTCCTTCTCCTTTAGCGGGTGGCTAGTCGTGAGTAGCCAATCAGAACATCAGGATAGCAACAATTGACATTGATTAATGGACACCTTGCAGATCCACTTAATGATTATCCCTATCAGAAAAAGAGAAGGGCAGGTTGGGAAACCACAGTCCCTAGTGCTCTTTTAGAATATTTTAATAAGTTGAGTGCATTCTTTGTTTATGTTAATGCTTCTATTATAGGGGGAAGCAGCATTTATTACTTCAGCACTGAATTCCTCCTAATAGTCAGATACTTTCTTCCGTAGTGAACCTTCTTCTAGAACATAAGGATTCACAAGCATAAAGCATAAGAGATCAAAAGCTAGTAATGCAAACAAGCAATTCATATAAGAAGTATTGGCAGAAGGAACAAAGAAAATACCATATAAGGGAGAGTATGCTACTAAAGTCAGAGCAATGAGTACTTCAATTGATCAGCATTTGTTTTAGCAAATTTAAGTTATTATAGTAATCCTCATTATCGTTTATATGACATTTTTTAAGTGAAGAGCTCCACATACTTATCTCAGTAATCCTTTACAAAACTAATGAGGTAGCTCAATATTATTATCCAGATATTGCTGATAGGGGATTATGGCTGCAAGGAAAGTGACAAGCCCAAGACCACTTAGCAGGTTTGTGGCAGAGGCAAGAATTAAACCAGGTACTTCCTGGTTCATCACTACCTGTCCCTAAAATAAAACATTTAGTGTGCAATCCTATGGAGATGGCTTTAAAGCTCTGAACTCAGAGGCTTATGGCTGTTCAGTGCACAGGAAGAGGAGGAGGAGCGGAGGTGCTCTTTGCCTCTGCACTCCTCCTACTCTACATTTTAGCTAGATGGGGGGGGGGGTTGCCCATCAGGTTGAGACATTGGGGAGGAGGAGGGGAGGAGGCTGTAGGTTTCCTTGTAAGGCAGCCTCCCCAGTCCCCTCTCCTCTCTGCCCATGGGGAACGCCCCCTTTACCTGCCCTCTGAGAACACTTTTGTGACCCCTGAGAGGCAGTCGGCATGGTTCTCTCTGCACAGGCTGTGAGTGGGAGAGGCGGGAGCCTCAAACTCATGGGTGCAAGGTTGGAGTGCTTACTCCAATATCAGATCCAGGGATCCAAGCTGTCCTATGCCCACCCACCCACACACACACACACACACACTAGGGGACATAGGATTACTCTCTTAAATTTGGAATTCTTTAATTGTCAGTTATAATGTGTGATGCTTATAGTCTGGATCAAATGTATTGATCCAAAGATTTGTAGCTCAATGATAATAATAATGTAAAAATCTGCATCCTCTGCCTATTGGAGATATTACTGAAGCACTATGCCTAATTGGATAGCTACCTAACCCTTTTCATAAGAGGAAGCTAAATGTGAATTCAAACTCCAATTGAAACAGAGATGACAAGATATACGTCTTAGTTTTAGTGTGTTACCTCACCCTTGCAGAGATAGAAAATATCACCTGCTGAACCCTAACATGAAACATCTTTAGCTGAAATCATTTTCAATTTATTTCACTTTTTCCTAAATCCAATATGCTGATTATTATTTTTTCCATAAAAAAGGTTTTCCATTAACTGCAGCTATGCAAAAAGTTGGCAGCTTATATTATCGGTGAATTAATTTCTGCAAAATGTTCTTGCGTCTTTTCAATCTTGCTTTATATGTGACTTGTATCCGTCAATTAATATGTAGACTAGAGTTGACATGGCTGCAAAACTGGACAGCTTGGATATAACGGAGTCACCAGCCAGTATTGGCATTCTATTGGCCCTCGGTCTGAACCCCAGTTCCCTCCCTTCCAATGTTCCTGGGGCACTCTTACCCTCTTGCGCTAGCCATTGTCTGATGTGACTGAACCACTGTGGCACAACTCACACCTATGGCTGCATCCATATGAGAGTGGTGGATCCGATTTCTTTGGGGCTGTGAATCCATTCTGGGTTTCAGTCAGAACCAGCAGGAACTCTACAGGAGCTATCCATGGTGCAGACACTTGTCCCCAAAATAAGCTCAGCACCTTGGATAGCTCCAACTCTTCCAGTGCTGGGGTCAGTGCAGTCTGGCTCTTTTGAATACCCTCATATACACCCCACCTCTCCAAGTGGTGAGAAGTTACAAAGATAGGTCACCCAGGTGTGGTTTGCTTGGGTGGAAAAAGCACAGAAGGCTTATGGCGATTTTTGTAATATTGGCTTTATTTAGAAAAAATATGAATAGAATGTAAGTGGAGGAAAGTAATATGTGTACATCTACCATGCAATAGACACTCTTACCTATTAGCTTATTTTGAGGGTGGGCCCGGCAGGGCCACCCATAGTTATGGTTGGGAACACGATTCCAAAGGGGAATAACACCCCAGTCTCCACACTTTTCCCAACACAACTGTGTGAATATCAGTGGCAAAATCTATGGTGAGCCATGATTTATGGTTGAAGTGAACACACAAAAGCTGGGAAATCATTTTTCCAACCATAACACCAGCCCTCTTTCAAACCACAATGCACTTTGAGCAAAGGAGCCAGCACATGTGTGGCAAGTGATGGGCAGGAGGAGCCTATTGGGTTAAACACATGATTGTGGGGCTCTGGGACCTCTCAGTCAACAGCCTATGAGATGTTATGCATGCCAAGTCAGAGTTGCCCCTCATTTCATATTGATTAAGCATCTCTGGGTGTCTGCATTTTTTTTCCTGTGCTTTCACATCTCTAGTCAGGTTCCTTCTCTCCTCCACATACTTGCTCCATGTCAATGGGGAGGCCCAGAAAACAATGGTCAGACATGGTGGCTAGATTATATTTTGCATATCTGTGCTTGATACCACATGTAGTCATACATGCCACAAATGAGCAGTGTAAACTATTAAACAGAAGGGAAAACAGGATGAGAAAACTAGCTTTCTCCTTTCTCATCTCACAATTGATGCCCCAGATCCCAAGAGAGTCAGCCAAGCCATTCTCTTCCACCACCAACCCACCTGCCCTGAAAGATTGGCAACCCTAGTTCAAGATAACAAATGTAGAATAAACATGTCTGAAAACCCCAATATATTCCCTATCATGTTTTTAAAAGTCCTTTTAAGAAAAAAATGTTCCTTGTGAAGGCTGCAGTTCATGTGAAGTTTAGGCTTAGAGAAATCAGGTATCTGCCAATAAAATGATATTACCACTAGTACTAATTAAAAAAATAAGATTTTGCTATGTATTCCTGTGATTAAATAACATTGATACATTAATTGATGCTCAGTTCCTAAGCATGTTTTTGGAGAGCTCAAGAAAATGTTAAAATGATCCTCTTAGGTTTTTGTTTTTAAGATGTACTGTTGCTTTGTATTTCATCCTGCACAATCTGAAAAATGAAAGATCACGGGGTTTTCTTCGAAGGACACTCTCCACTCCTTGTGTTAATGCATTGTATTGTAATTGTATAGTTGGGATGACACATAAAATAGCATGGGTTGTAGAATGTCCCATACCTCATTATTCACTTGTGTAGCTTATCACTGAAATAAGTGATAGCAATGGGGTGGGGTGGGGGAGAAATTATACAACATGATGGATCTTGGGATAGAAGTGGGTAGTACTGTGAAGTTCAAGTTTCATAAAAATGCCAAAATCAAAGCAGTTTTTTGTCCTTAAACTTGGATATTTATATTGATAAATTTTGTTAGGATTGTCAAATGACTCAGTACTGTCCATTATGTAACAATTACACAATATAATATGTAATTATACTTTATACAATAAGTGTCCTAACTTTCTACCTACACACATACACACACACACACACACACACACGCCTGTCTGTGTGTCTGTCTATCACCTAATCTACTGGAATCAAAGCAAGGTCAAAGGGTTACTTGTTGCATTACAGACAACATCTACGTTAGATGGAGCTTGCATCCTTTGAATGGATAGCATTAATAAAGCATATATTCACTTTGTTGAAACCAAATTGCATTATTGCAGTACTGCCTGTGGAACTCCCAAAGAGATGGAGAATAACCACAAAAGCTAAGATTATAGGACCATTTTTCTGGGAAGGTGTCATTGCACAATAGGGGCTGTTTGCACTGTGCATTTTGCACTCTTTTTTAAATATTCGATCCCCGATGGGGGTTGCTATGTGACATCTGAACCCAGACTATAGATTAATCATGGATGAAACAACCCAAAGATAATCTAGAATTAGTAGTTAAGTTAACTGTGTGTAGTTTAACCCAGGATTAACCTATAGTGTCCAGGTTTGGACATTATGTTTGGTTCCCGTTTGCTCCAATTGGGGGTTCAATATTCAAAATGGCCTCAGAAGAAAGCTGGCACATGCCATGTCCGTTAAGTGAAAACTGGGTCAATGTTTTTACTTTGAAACCATTCATTTCAATAAAGTTTCCATAATGCAAAATTCACAAAGGAAATAAAGCCCAGTATCTTACTTGTCCATATTATACATTGGATTTAAATAATGCATACTTAATGCCTAGATAAGCAATGTGATAAGCACAAATTAAATGTATACTAAGGGGACAGTAACTCCTAAAGTATATACCTTTGGAGAAATGCCTCTTCTAGTCCCTCTTGACCATTTCTTGCTCCCATCTACTTCTTTCTGCCTATTTTCTCTGCTTTCCTACATTGTCCTATATTAAAATTACAATCCAAGTAGATGAAATATGTGTTCTGGATTAGTGAAAAGAGAGAGTAGTATCTCCTGGCAAAAAACCAAACCAAAACAAAACCGTTACTAGTGCTGTTTTTGGCAGCTGCTTATCTAGTTGTCTGGCTGGCTCAATTCAGACAACACGATAGTCAATGGTGGGGTAATAATCAACTTTACAGTTGTTCATCTAGGGGATACTCCCCACACAACATGATAATAAATAATCAACCATGGTGTGGATTAGGATCAGTGCTGAGTTGACTATGGCAGCATTTGGACGACATGATAGTCAATACAACTGATGATTGTTCCACACCCCCAGTTGCTTAATGTGTCGTCTGAATTCAGCCAAAGTCTAATCATCTATTTATCTAGCTATTTTTTTTTCTACATAGTATTATTTGGTGCTGCTGGTTACATTAACTGTAACATCCCAGGTCATCTACTTTAATAAATTATAATATATAGTTTTATATCCTCCTATTACAGGTTTGAATTACGGTTCAGAGCTGAAGGAAACTGCCTGAAAATGGTCCTATCCAGTTTCCTAATTTACCCTCTGTTTTTCTCATTCCACTGACACAGAGATGAGCAGAGTTTATATGACAGATGCCATAGGTGAGCATGGCAACAAATCTATTGCCAGGGAAGTGGTGAAAGTTGAATCTGTGGCAAAATGATTCGTTGATTGTGCTTCCACATTCACCAACAATGTTGAAACCTCTCAAAAGTGGATTGAGTGGATGTGTGTTGAGTCACGATCCAGTCCTGTGTGGAAGCAATCAGAAAATTGCCTTGCCATGGATTCAGCTGACACTATTTAGCCAGAGTTAGATGCAGAACGACTCACCATGCTTGTGTAAACTGTGAATCAGCCTAAACCATTCTTTCAATTACAAGGATAATCAATGCAATATATTTGTAAAAATTTAAAGCAAGAGAAGGAGCAAATATCAAAGACACTAAATCTGAACCTGCACGAAAGCAGTTAACATCTTTTCTAATATTTGGTTTTTAGACGATCAGTACAGCCAAGCTTAATCTTGCAGGACTGCAGAATACTAGCTATAGATTTTCTCTATGCCACGGGCAGGGATTTTTTCATTTCATACATCATTTGCAACTCACTGCAGTGATTCTGCAAAGTCAGTGTGGGAAAAGTTGGAAAAAGATACTTTTTTTTTACCATTGGAGGTAATTTTGAAAAAAAAAATTGCTCTTCCAGATGTCTACCTGGCATTACCATGCACATGAGAAAAAATAACGTGCAAGTTGGAAGCATCAAAATTTTAGCTGTAACAAGCTTTTGTGGTTTCAGAGGCCACATAAGATTTCCCATAGTTGGTCTCTCCAAAGGTCCAATTAAGCCAGCCGTCTGCTACAAGGTACCCCTAAAAGCTCACAAGCAAGACGGGAATGAGTGAACATCCTCTCTTTTGTCTCCAGCATCTCCAGTTAATCAGAAGCAGGCTGATACTGTCGCAGAAGGTGAAGGTTCAAAGGCCAACTTGTTTAACAGCACAATCTTAATACATCGTTTAACAGTGCACATCCTATATAGTGCAATCCTTACTCAGAACTAAGCTCCATTGAGCTTAGTGGGATTTATTCCCAAGTAAAGTAGTATAGAATTGCAGCCTAAGGGTGTCATCCTATGCATGTTTAGACAGAAAAAAGTCCTACAACTCTTAGGATGCCTTAGCCACCGTGGCTGTTGGGAATTGTAAGGTTTTTTCTTTCTTTCTAAACATGCATACGATTGAGCCCAAGGATATTTTAAACTCATTTTTTGGTCATAATAATTCCCAAAATGGAGTAAAAATTAAAGTTCAAAAGCTAGGTAAAATGTTCAAAATTAATAAAACACAAGAGGGACAGGATAACATGAGATCTGGCAGAAAAACAAAAGAATACTAATCTGCCTCAAATAGGAAGATTTGAATCATAGACTTAAAAGGAGGAAAGCCTCCAGATCTGCACTGACAGTGTATTTAGAAGCTGATTCCTAATTACCATAATTGCCCTTGCTGGGTGTAGTTTGTTGTGATGTCTGAACCCAGTGAGGAGTGTGTGGCAGGGGTGGTTTACAAACCAACTCACAACCCTAGAACAGTCCATGGGTTCCACAGTGGCTTATTTTCCCTCCCTGATCATGCGAACCTAGGCACTAAATAGGATCATGTTTGGTAGTATAGCTGGTGGATCACAAAGCAATGGGTACCACCATTCTCAGTCATTTGCAAGCCAAGTTGATTTAATCATTAGTTACTCTTCACTCCTGGTTCTCTTCTGTTCTCTGTTGCTCTTCCTTTTGTCCTGGAACCATTATGCATTTTGTTGCCCTTTTCTTCTGCTGAAGAGAAGCTTCCAGCTATGTATTTTATTTTGCCTTCTATGAAGTCAAGCCACTTCTAAGCATTTCTTTTTTAAAAAAAATGAAAAGCTGAACTCAGCAGATGCAGGCTTTGCAGTAGAGGGATTATGGAATTTATTAATTTTAAACAAAATTGAAATCATAAGCTAAAGCCTGGAGTGATGGCTACAGTAATGAATGATTTCCAGTGATCACACTGTTTTCTTGAAGATTATTTGATTACGGGGTAAGATGTTTAATCTGATGGACTCTCGTTGTATTTGTTTTCTTCTTAATGGCATTTCTGTATAATCGGTTTTTGGTGAAATTAATGTACAGCCTGTGCCTCTGGTTTCAAGGATATCGTATTTACCTTTCACTCAAAATACAATATTTTGTACTAAAGAAGATGTTATTCCTCCCTTGTTGTTATTGATGTTAGAAATGTAGTCCGCGCACCAGAGACTTGGACATATTGCCTGTAATGGTAACAGCTCTCTTCTGCCCCACAGCCACATGGTTTTGTCAAGTGTTACATCGCTCCTGCGCCCCACTTTCCGAAGTCTGGCTATTGTGTTATTGACAATGGATCTTATAATCACTGAAATATTGTAGCAAAGGCGAAATGTGGTTAGGGCAGTTTTTCTGTTTCCAAGGCCAGATCTACACCAAGCAGGATATGACACTGAAAACGGTATGAAAACTGTATATGGAGCGTGTCCTGGGCCCCAACAGTTGAGACCTTTCCCCACCCTGCCCGCTGGGGTGGGGAGAGGAGATTGCGGGCGAGGATGGGGTGAGGTGACGTGGGGGGCCACCATAGGCTGGCCCAGGGTGGTGCCACCAGAGATAGGAGGGGTCTGTGGCTATTTAAGTGGACCAGGACCCCTCCAAATCTCCACTGTGTGCTGCGCAGCTCCCTCCCGCCCTCCCCTGTTGTCAGTGTGGGTTCGCCGGTCATCCTTTTGAGGCCAAGTAGGAATTTTTTGCTCACAATCTAACTTGGTCATGAGTTTTTTCGCCTACTTCACACTGCAAAAGCAGGATGGGTGATAACTAGGTTAATCTGGCTATTTGGTCACTTTATGGGCGGTAGGAGCGGGCATTTGTTATGTTTTTAATGGTGAGCATTCACGGGCACTATTCAAGTGATTGGTAACGCCTGTGGCCAACCACTGAGAGCCCTGCGGCATCAGTTGGGGGGACAAGGCTTACCTTTGGGGCCAACCCGTCTCGTCTACTCGGAGCCCTGCGGCACGAGGGGAGACGACACCGGAAGGCCACCCCACCTCAAATTGGGGAAGCTCGGGGGGCGGCGAAAAGCAGGCGCCACTTCCTGGGCTGTGAATGTCTCACCCGACCCCTTCAGTGGCCTGGCTGGCCATGCCAAAATGCCCGCTTAGGTAACCTCCCCCCTTTTTGCTTGCTTTTCTTGTAAATAAATAAAGTGGCCCTTGTTTAAATCCCAACTCTGTGTCGCCTCTTCATTTCTCGTCCTTCGCTCCGCAATCAATACTGTTATAAACCTGCTTAAGACACTCACCTGCTCCCCATTCACTCATTCAGCATACCCTGTTCCTGTAAGCCACATGACCTCTGTCTGTTGCTTATTACTGATTCCCCAAACTGAAATAACATTCACATAACAGGCAGTATAGGCAGCCCTGTGCCAGCTCCAGGTTTTGGAGGGCAAGACACCTTTAATGAGCCCCTTTCCCACTGTGAGTCTGCTTCCTCACCACCATTGTCACCTGCTGCTGCTGCTCCTCTCCCTCATCATTGCTTCCCAAGCAGAGAGCCACTGAGTATGGCAACAGCATCATCTACTGCACTTTTTTCTCACCCGCCACCATTGTCTGGGCTAGAGTGAGAGGTGGGTCATCAAGCAAGTTGCAATGGTGAAGAAGAGAAGTAGATCCGAGGGCTCTTGTCTGTGGGCCCTCTGCTGAAGTTCGGGCTCTCGGCAGGTGCTCAAAAATGCCAACACATGGAAGGAAGGTTGGGGGGAATAATGCTGGCATGCAAAACTCCATGACATTTCATGCCTTCTTTTGGCGAGTGGGCTTGGTATTTTGCTAAAGAATTGAATGAAGCCTGCAGTCTCTTTCACATCTCATAGAGGGAGAGGGACAGATTAGGGACAAAACAGATAGTATATTACATGTGTGATTTCACGTGTTTGCTTTTCCTTTAAAATTGCAGTCACTGAAATCAGGAGTAGGATCAGGTGTGTGGCACATTGGGAGTGCCTTTCCCCCATGCCACATTTCCCACCTAAATCACCACCCACCCAAGTTGGTATTTGCCTCTGGAAGAGCAGCTTTCCCTCATGGCAGATACCAATTTGGGGGCAGGAGCGGATAAGGTTGACAGGACAGCAGCATAAGGGAAAGGGTTAATCTCCTCCTCCTTCTATGTGGCAGTTTTGATCCTACTCAGGCCCTCCCCTGACTGCCATTTTTGAAAGGAAAAATACACATGTTAAAGGCAGTCATACTTTGAACGTTTTGTCTGCTTTGGCCCCAAGTGTTATCCACACTCCACTGTGTCTCTGAAGAGTGGGAGGGAGAGCTCCAGTAGCCAGCAGCAAACGCTGCCTAATCAGAAATACTGGCCTGTCATTTGGAGGTGCCCTGAGTTAATAGGGTCAACGATCGCATGGAAAATTTGATAATACCAGCACCGTTTCTTGCAAACCGCTTAGTGCTTTTTGATTCCTTTGTGTTAAGAAAATTGGTTTCATTGATTATTTGTTAGCTGAATGGGGTTTCTTGCAGAAAATTTATCAACTGCTCAGGTGCTTTTGGGGACCCACCAATTAATCAAATATTTATTTTGTGTATCAAGCCCTCTCCCTCCATGCACACAAGCACATACTTAATACGAAATTGAAAATGTTGTCTATTGAGAAGAAATAAAGTAGGTTTCTGTTGAAGCATTTTGACTCAAACTCTCATGCTGAGTTGTCGCTCACAGAATCTCTCCTGGTTTCTGTCTCTCACATACATACACACATCCCTCTCACCTATCTCTTGATATTTTCAGGTAGTAAAAAGTACATCAGAATGACCTGTTCCCTGTTTTACTGAAATAATGGCTTCTCATTATTGATGTTCTGGAACATAGCAAATTCCCATAAATTGAATTTCTGGGAGAAAAGTCAAAAGTAGAAACATTGTCACTTCTCTTGACACTGAGATAAGCCCTAAATGAGTAATTTTCTACACATTTCATAGACTCATAAAATAGTAGAGTTGGAAGGGGCCTAGAAGGCAATCAAGTCCAACCCTTGCTCAATGCAGGAATCCACCTTAAAGCATACCTGACAAATGGCTGTCCAAATGCTTCTTGAAGGCCTCTAGTGTGAGAGAGCCCACTACCTCCATAGGTAACTGGTTCCATTGTCGTACTGCTCTAACAGTCAGGAAGTTTTCCTGATGTTCAGCCAGAACCTGGCTTCCTATAACTTGAGCCCATTATTCCGCATCCTGCGCTCTGGGATGATTGAGAAGAGATCCTGGCCCTCTTCTGTGTGACAACCTTTCAAGTATTTGAAGAGTACTACCATGTCTCCCCTCAGTCTCCTTTTCTCCAGGCTAAACATGCCCAGTTCTTTCAGTCTCTCCTCATAGGACTTTGTTTCCAGATCCCTGATCATCCTCGTTGCCCTCCTCTGAACACGCTCCAACTTGTCTGCATCCTTCTTGAAGTGTGGTGCCCAGAACTGGACACAATACTCAAGATGAGGCCTAACCAGTGCTAAATGGAGGGGAACCGGTACCTTGTGCGATCTGGAAGTTATATTTGTATTAATGCATCCCGCAATAGCATTTGCTGTTTTTGCAGCCACATCACACTGTTGGCTGATATTCAGCTTGTGATCTACAACAATTCCAAGATCCTTCTCACTTGTAATATTGCTGAGCCAAGTATCCCCCATCTTGTAACTCTGCATTTGGTTTCTTTTTCCTAGGTGTAGAACTTGGCATTTATCCCTTTTAAATTTCATTCTGTTGTTTTCAGCCCAGTGCTCCAGCCTATCAAGATCACTTTGAAGTTTGTTTCGGTCTTCCAGGGTATTAGCTATCCCACACAATTTTGTGTCGTCTGCACATTTGATAAGCATTCCTTGCACCTCCTTGTCCAAATCATTAATGAAAATGTTGAAGAGCACGCAGTACCCCACTCGTTACCTCCCCCCAGTTTGAGAAGGTACCATTGATAAGCTCCTAACAGCTGCCTCTGCTACAAGGTAGTCCCATTCAGGCAGCTGTGGTGCCACAACTGCACTGGGATATCCAGCAGCATTTTCTTGCATTTCACATCTACTGAAATAGTGAGAATGACTATGGCCCTTTCTACACCACAGGGGTGTAACGGGCCCAGCACAACCAATCGGCACGCTCAATCCACATCATGGGCGCAACGTCCCGGGTTGTTGGACATTGTACCCACCATTTTGTTTTGGTTTTCAGCTGAGGAAGAGCACTCCAGCGAAAAGGTGAGTTTTTTTAAAAAGTGTATGAAATCAGGGGACCCCTCCCACACCATCCTGGGGATGGCGATTTTGCTTACCTTCCCTCTCCTGATGGCCTTGGAGCCACGTGGTGTGGCTCCGTGCTGCCGCACTTACTCCCATGCCCACCCCCCACCCCTGGGACTCCCTGTGCGTCATTTGGACACACAGGGAGCAGCCAGGGGCCATCCCAGATGTTTTGCCTGGTGTGGAAAGGACCTATATCTGTACACAGCCTGGTTCACACTAATGTTTCTCTGTGTAATTCTGCCTTGCTCAACTTGGTGCCCTCTGGATGTATTGGACTATGGACATATTGGGTGGAGATCATGGGAGAAGGTTGATGTAATCATAATTACATGAATGATCAAGCAGCAACCACATATAAGAGTAACTCTCATCAATGCCTGTTCACAAGTCATGCTAACCCATGATAGGTGACAAGCTATGCAGAGTTGATTGTTTCGCAAACAACCTAGTGTGCTCCCATCAGATGCTCTGACAAACAAGCTACACAGCATAATTTATTTCCCTCCCCTCGCCTCTCCTTCCCCTGTACTCCTTCCGCTCTTGCAGGCAGGTAACCCAGCTTCCTTTGTGGTCGAAACCATATCCCACCATCCCTCAGGCTGCTGCTACATCATCAGCCTGTCTCCGATTGGTCCACTTCATGCTTGGGTCATTATCTTATGCCTCAGCTGATTCCTCCCCTCCCCATTCTCAACCTGGTATCAATCCTTATCTGCTGCCCTACCCTTCCACTGCCCATCCCTCATTGTCCCGATTTCCAATGCCTTCCTTCCTGCTCCTACCCCCTCCTTCCCACCTGCTGCCCTGATTTCCAAGCTCGATGTCTAATCCATTCGCTGCCCGTCTGCAACAAAAGGCATGGGGGGGGAGTGCTCCAACTCCTTGAAAGTTTGCAGCAATGGGACGAAATTTAATATAGAGGTTGCCTTTATGGGGAGCCACCACATGTACTAATGGATGAACGTCTGACTTTGCCTTTTCATGGAAAAAGGAGAATTTATCCACATGTGAAACTGTTTAGGAACCCCGCAGGGGAAGGGAGCTGATTTGGAGTTGGAGACAAAGCTAAATGTGGCAGGAAAACAAGTTTACTCGAGGTTGCTCCACTGCTTAGAAACATGTGTGAGTGAAAGCAAACACACTAAGCCACACTCAGGGTTGAGTGTGAGTTGTTGTTGAACCATGGGTAGCGTCTCATCTGAACCCAGGACATTTTCCACAGGGTGGCTTGTTAATCACCCTGAAAAACCTAATAACAAACCATGGGTTCTCTAGGTGGCTTGTTTGAGAAAAATAAGCATCACTGCATAGTTAACAAGCTACCCTGCAGAAAATGTCCTGGGTTCAGACAATATGCTAACCCCGCCTCGATCTGGATAGAAAGGCGGGTTAGAAATAAAATAAATAAATAATAATAATAATAAAATTATTCATCAAACAGCCCATGGTTCAACAATAACCCACACTCAACCCAGTTGCTGAGTGAACTGGCCAAAAGTATCCTATAAGTGTTTGTGTCATTTGTGCTTGCAAAAGTACTAAAACTAATAACGCCACATACAAACAGTCTTTCTTATCACATTTTCTTCAGTGGTACATTCAGGAAAGGACTTTGAGGCAGAGGTCCAGAGCTCCATTCAGCCCAAAGAGTGAACACAGCAGGCTAGCTTATCACCTTTGAAATAAGTGAAGTAATACACATTACCATCTAGAGTACCCCATCACACACACACACACCCATTCAGTCCAGACTATAAAATTAACTAAGAGCCCCACTGCCCTCCTCTGGTTCCCATCCACAACCAGACTGATGCCCCAAGCCTTCTAACCAGACATGTGGGCTCTAGGGAACCTGCACATTGTAGTACCAAAGATGTCTTTGCTTCCAGAACTTGTCCTGGTATGGATGGTAAGCAGAAGAGCAGGTTTCTATTTGGGATCTTAGCACACATGCAAACTAGGGACAGCTTCTTTTCATTTTATCTCTGCTCCCTTTGTTGACTTGCCTGGGAGCTGCATGTGACTCAACAGCCAAGATGTGACCACCCTGTTTCATACAATGTGTGCGGTCCAGAAGACTGAGTGTGCAGTATTCTAATTGCTGCCTGTGGGGAGGAAAGATTGTAAGCATACGGAACGCTTTGCCATTCTGCAGTCAACAGCAGGAAAAAACTGTTTCTTATCCAGATGCACCCTGTTGCTGATTGTAGTCAATCATTTGTAATTTCTGTGGATTATACCTGTTCAAGTATGATGCATACCCTTGACTGTCAACTGTCTGTATCAGATTCTGGGGAAAGATAAGCAAGCAGCTTCAACCGTCTCCAACACAAATATGATTGTTTTTGTCTCCATTCACTGAAAACCAAAGCTGTGTTCTTTGTGTCATGCTCAGCAAAATTAAAATGTTCACTTAACAGCATGAGAAAGACACTGCTAATAAGCCACTTTCGTGGAACAGTATGGGAGCTCTGTCTTATTATAATCTGATCATTAAGGAAAGTAATTATATTGGCAAAATCATTCCTTGTAGTTGCTGCCAGGGCACAACTGAGGTGACAAGGTCACAGGCTGCTGTTTTAAAATGGCTCTGCAAAATGGAGGAGGACCAATCTTGTTTCTTAAACGCTTGGAATTCTCGGCTGTGCAGTTCTAAGTGCTGTCAAGTGCTTGGTGTAGATAGGCAGGCAAGCCAGCCCGTTTAGGCAGGCAGGCAGGCAGGCAGGCAGGCAGGCAGGCAGGCAGGCAGGCAGGCAGGCAGGCAGGCAGGCAGAGAGGGGTAGCCTGGTGGCCTCCTCAATTTCAAGTTGCCCAGATCAGAGTGATGCAGATCTGGGAGATGGATGCTTATATCAGGGAGGTGGTGGTAGCGAATGGGATTAGCGTTTTGAAATTACCTGATTCCTAAGGACAGGAAGATACTAGAACTGTATTGCTAATGTCTTAGCTCTGTTCCTTCTTCCAGCCAGTGATCCTTGGCAGTGCAGAGAGCAGGAAATCAGAGCTTGATCCTCAGGGATCCTTAGTCAAACGCAGCAGCATCCATGGGGAATATATGGGACAGACAACAATTTACAGAAGATAGACACTATCTTAGAAGTTGATTCGTCAACACAGATGCCTTGTTATAATCAGTCATGTTGATTGTCCCATTTGTGAGCTGCCATATTCTCTGGCAGTTCCACCCTTGCATTAAAGTCGCCAACTAAAATTTTAACATCCCAAACTTGTTCTATTATAAGTGTAAGCAGGTGAATGCTCAAGGGGAGATGGGGGAAGCCCAACAAGCAATATATACATATCAAGCTGTATGCAGATTTTCTATAGACCATGAGCTTTCATGTGATGCCCTATCGATGCAAATTGGTGGACCAGTTTTTGCAGCCTTTCGTTTAAAACAGACTGATGACAAGTGCTCCTTATTTATGTAATGGTTATTCTTTCACTTTATTATTTAACATCTTGAGTGCTCATGTTGTATATAAGAATGTATCATAAAAAGGTTTGAATTATTCCCTAGAGTGCAGTTGCAGATGAAGCCAAGAATAGCAGACAAGCCAATTTAAACCTATTTATATAGCTAAACTGTGCCATTACTGTTTTAGAATGCCAGGATTCTTCAGTAGTCTTGAGTTATAAGCATGCATTACTGGGACTTCCCCTCCGCTGCAGTGTCAGGCTTAGCTCCATGCATGCATGGAGTATATTGGTGTTCCTGACAGATGTATATTGGTGTTCCTGGCATTGAAATAGTCTTAATATCTTTTGTGCAAGGGGAATGGACAGATCAGTCAATTTCCAGTCCATGTCAGTTTTGCATGTGTTTATTTATAAGTCCAATTTGTCCCATTTCTGCATCAATCTGCATTTTAAAAAACAACAACACAAAATGCATTTAAATATCAACATTTTTCAAAATATGCATTTTGTCTGCATTGTACCCTAAAATATACAGTTTTAATATATGTTTAAATGTATATGATCCTAAAAACTCATTTTATTCGCAGAGAGAGGGGGGGAACTCTGTTGCAAAATTCAGAGAAGGATAACTGTTCTAATCTGTGCATTAGTCTGGGAAGTATAAGACAAGTCAGTTCACTTAGAAGTGTGGGCCCAACAAAATCTTTGAGCATTCCTAATTCACACTATCTTCAGCAGCTGCTGAATTAGAGGACATCCAAGCAACATGTTCAGACTGAATGGGATGCCTATGATGAGTTTGAAGGCCATAGTCAACATTTATATCCTGGATCCTATGTGCTCAGCCCTACCCCACCCTCTTTAGGGTATCTGCTTTATTTCTGTATCCAAGACAGCTGCTTGATCCTGGCAAATGGCTCACTTGGCTGTTTTGTGCAGAAGCTCTGGGTTCAATTTCTTCATCATTATGGAGTGTAACGGAACTCTGGGGAGTGGCTCTTCTGTATAAGAACAGGTCCTAGCAAACAGCCCAGTCAGGAACCTTGGTTATTTCCTTGTCTATTGAAAAGAAGCCATGCTTACCTTACATATTTCCTTTTCTGTAGTGTAAATACACTATTGACAATACAGTTGGTTAGTATCCCTGAAAGAAAATAGTGAGTGTACAAAGATTCTCTAGGTGTACTTAACATAGTAATTAGAGCTGAAGTTTACTTTTAAGGAAAAATTGAACGAGTCCTCTTCAAACATATCTCATTTAGGTGCTATACAGTATACACCTATGCTTAAAACAGCTTACTTCCTCACTTCACTTGAATATACAGATCAGTGTAAGAATAAACTACAGGGGGCAGCAAATATTAACTATATTCACATGAATGCTGATATACAGATGATCAGCTTAGCAGTTGTTACCTGCTTTCCCATATCCATAGATTTTTTGAATCAAATACTGTTTGATGAAAGAATGTATGGCAATGCTTTAAAAGACTTAACTATTGAGATAAATTACAATTCCTAGAATTAGGGAAGAAATGTGGGGGAAAAACAAGATATGAAATGCCAACCCTTTCTAAACAGCCCTAATGATTACTTCTATGAGGCTTTAAAAATAAATAAAAACAATGTTTAATTAATATCCCCAATATTTTAATAGCCTAAGTAATTTACAACCACATTAATTTAAGTGTGATTTCCCTCCCCTGCACCTAGAAAACCTGAGTACAGAATAGAAAGCTGAGAGTATGAATAAATGGACAGTTCTCACAATGGAGGGATGTAAATAAAGGGGTCCCCCAAGAAACAGTGCACTCCCTCAATCTTTCTCTCTCTCTCTTTCTCTCTCTCTTTCTCTCTCTGTGTGTGTGTGTATGTGTGTGCTCCAAACTGGGAGAATGAGCATTAAAGTGTAAGCAAGTGTAAAGTGATGCACATTGAGGCAAAAAAATAAAAATAAAATCCTTCTTCACATATATGTTGATGGGGTCTAAGCTGGCAATGACTTGGGATTGTGGTGCATCGCTTGATGAAAACATTGATCCAGTATGTAGCAGTTGTGAAAAAGGCAAATTCCGTGTTGGGATCATTAGGAAAGGAATTGAAAACACAACTGCCAATATCATAAGGCCTCTACAATTCTGTGAAGTGACCACATATACTATTCAGCACACTGATAAGCTATGGAATTTACTACAACAAGATGTAGTGATAGCCACTAACGTGGGTTTAAATGGGGGCCCCATATTTGTCTTGGCTAAGGGTATCAATTGTTACTCCAATATGAAAGACAGTATTCCTCTGAATACCATTTACTGGGAAACATGAGAAGTGTGCTGTTGCATCTGGTTGGCCACTGTGGGAACAGAATGCAGGACTAGTTAGGTCTTTGGTCTAATCCAGCTCATCTGTTTTTATATTCTTACTTAATAGACTTAGATCCAGTTCACAAATATGAACTGGCTCCTTTTCTATATGTATGTATCATTCTTCTTGTGTAGGGAATAAGGGTAGGAATCACAATGAATGGACTGATTTATTTCCTTATTCTAGCAGCTGAGATCACAGAGACATTGCAGGATATTTCCATGCTTCCCTGTTTCTTGAAGTGAATTACAAGCCCCTAAAACTTGTATATGAGCCCAGGAAGTACCAGTCCTGTTGCCATCACTAGTAATTAGGTGGAATGTTGCCAGCACTGAATATGCCGATAGCCAGAACATCTTGCAATTGCCTGGTATCTTCTTGTAAACTGCACTCAGATCCCAGTTATGGATCAATCTTTAAATAGTGCAAAGAAAGAAAGGGCCGTTTTCTGGTTTGTGCTATTAATTTGATTTTGAGAATTGAACGGAAGAAGTGAGGATTTCTTTAAAAACAAATCAGTATGGAGTGTTGTAATTAAGATTTTAAAAATCTTTATGTTTGAAATGTTTCTGTGGTCTGGGTTTGTTTAAAATGTCATGTTTTGAAAAAGTCTAGTTTCAAGTTAGTTTCAGTTTTTACAACCTCTAGCACGTTATTTTAAACGCATGAGAAGTTTTTGACGACAAACCAATGCCACAGTATAACTTAATGTACCAGTTCCGAATTACTGTGCAATCAGTACATAGTGCCTTAGAAGCAGTTTTATCTGCATTTTTTGCCTAGCAAACGATCTCTGCATTTTGCTGTAATGATTGTTTTGTTAATATTATCCAAGTTGTTGAAACTGTTTTCAATTCTAATATATTTTTGGAATAAATCCCTATAGTGCTGCGCTCAGCAACTCCTTCTATACTCTGGTCTGTTTCTTTTCTGTGGAGCTGTTGCAGGAATGTATATTCAGAAGCATCAGTATAAAGGTAGATTTATAAACTCAAATGTAACTATGGTTTCTTAAAAACTATGTGATTTTCACGGGTGACATAACAACACCTTTTAGTAGCGGATGTCCCATTTGTAAATGTTATTAGTATTGAATTGAAGGCAGAAGAAAGTATTTTTAAATGGAATACACATTCTAGCCAAGGTAGATTTTACATTCCAATTTCAGTGATGGGGCATGTAAAAAAAATGAAAACTCATACAAGTACCACTTGTGAACTGGGATCCAAGTTGCTTCTAGTAGCCAAACTCAACCGTGAAAATCTCTGGCTGCTTATTAAATACAACTCTCATACCTCATTGCCAACTTTTGATTTTTTAAAAAAAAAATGGGTAGTATCCAATGTTAATCCTATGTAGAGTAGACACAATGAAGTGAATAAGACTTAAGTTAGTCAGGACTTACTTGTCCCATTCACTTCAATAGGTCTACTCTACATAGGACTAACATTGGATACTACCCATTGCTCCCTTCTTCAACAGGGTTAGGTTCAGGCAGAACACTATAGGTTCAGGTCAGAGGTAGGAAGACCCTGTCTGGTTGTGGTAGAAGTCTGAGTTATGAGTATAGTAGCTTTTCAGTCCCAGTACTGGTTACCTAACAGTACATGATTTTACTGATAGAATAATGGCAGGTAAAATACCGACAAGTCATATCTGGACTCATAAAAGGTCACTTCTGTTAGAGAGTATTTTCTGCATTGAAAACAATGCTTTATGTCAACATATTCCATTAATATGGCTGACCTTCTAACGCAGAAGAGATTAGAGGCTATATTCTATTGAAGGGCATTGATGGAACTGATCCCATTGATCTGTCTGTTCGATAAAGCCTTAATTTTTGTACCCTGGGGCCTGGAATCCTTCAAATATTGTAGAATAATAATTAATAATGATAATATTAAATTTAAAAACCTTTCTTTTGCCATCAGGTTTCTCCCATAGAAGAAAAAAAGTTCTTTGATATTTGAACCAAATGCTTGAAAGTTAAGAAGCATTTCCCTCATTTAGAACAGAGACGGTCAAGGGAGGCCTTTTTTCCTCTCTTTTTAAACTCCCTCACAGGGGAAGTCAAATTTCAGGACAGAATTTGATGGGAGATGGTTTAAACCCCCACCCCCTACTCCTGGAGCACCATGATCCTTATCCAGATTGGAGGTGTACTTATACTGGAATTATTTATTTATTTATTTATTTTATTCCATTTATATACCGCCCCATAACCAAAGCTCTCTGGGCGGTTACTACTACTACTACTACTACTACTACTAATAATAATAATACAGATAGCTTTGTGATTAGTCTTTACTTTGTCCAAAAGAGAGATCCCAATTACAAATAACAGCCATCTAAACTGATCATAAAAAATATAGTGTTTGAACAATTGGAGGTCTTTTTGGTTACCTTATACTTTAAATTCTTAAAAGGCATAGAGAATTGTCAAATGTCCAGACTCATTGGCTCATTAGGCTGGTGCTGTGACAATGATGAGTGATGCAACCTGTATCACATCTGATCACCTTTGACTTCCCAAACAGATGGAAACTGTACCCCATCAGCAGTAAAGTATATCGGAAGTGATCCCTTCATTTTGAGAGCAATATAAATTTAACCCTAGAGGTAAAGCTGAGTGCCTCTCTGTTGCAAACTTTCTGTCTAAACTGTCTGTTCCTTCCTCTAGCACTTATTTTATAAGGTAGCTAATTGTCAGTTCTATGTATATGAAGTCAATCATTAAATAACTAATCTTGATTGTACCAATCAATGTAGACCGTAAAATTGTGGCTAATGTTTTATTTATTAAATAAGAAGATGAAGGCTTATTTTGTAGCTCCAACTTTGGAGGGGTATGTAACTAAGATACCATCTGCAAGCAGTAATATCCTTTTAAATCTTTGAATGCATAACTCCTCACCCACAGTGCTGTGTGCCTAAATATTTTGGCTTCGTTAAACTTCCTCTGATCTTGCTTTTGCAATACAACAGTCCACAAACTACTTCAGTGAGTGCACATGAAAGCATTAGGATGGAGACAGCTGTCCATGTTGGTTCTCCCAAGCCCCATCCTGTGTGCCAGCACTTTTTCAAGATGCATCTGGGCTTCTAGGGAGCTCATCTTAGCAGTGCACAGTAGAGTTGTAGTAATATTCTGCCACCACAATTGCAGGATTATTTGGCACAGGACAATCACCCATTTATACCCTCCTAAGCCAATACAAAAGCAACACCTGTCAAACTGTGTGTATCAGAGGTCTAATGACTGGAGGCTGGTGGCTCCAATTTTGGTGGGACTGTGAATCCATTATGAGTTTCAGTTGGCACCAATCAGAACTCTAAAGGATCTATGCAAGATGCTGAATCTGAGCCCCATTCTGCACTGTGAATTGCTTCTTTAGCGTTTGGGCTGGTTTTGACTGAAACCCAAACTGATTCACAGCCCGACTGAAATCAGAGCCACCAGCCTCCACTGGGTCTGATACATAGATGAAGCAACCAATTTTATGTTGCAGTCCATTCAAGCATTCATACTTTCAACAGTTGCCGGAAATGACATAATCCAACAAGAGCGCTGCCATGTGCAAGGTGGCTTGACTACGCAGTCGATCTATATCATGGTGAGAAACTATCTAAGTTAACAGTATTTAGGATTTTCATTTCCTTTCTGTTAGGTGAATGAGCAGATGAGGACCAACTAAAGTAACAAATGAATTTACAAAATCCTGATTTAAACATGGGTGTACATAATGTCACTATAACCCTCCAGTCAAAGAATTGGCTTGTTATTTCATATGCAAGTTCTAAATGACCTCCCCACACCCGCTACTTTTTAGGTTTCATTGTCTCCTTGCCAGACAACATTTATGATGTAGAGACAACTAGCAGTATTCAACAGAAGGAGGAGGAGGAGGAGGAGGAGGAGGAGGAAGAGGAGGAAAAAAACAATGAGTCCTGATTAATTAATTCATTTTTATAAGTGAAAAAGAAATAAAATGCATGTATTTTTAATTCATTAGTTCATTTGTTTTTAACTACTTGGCATTGGAAGCACTGTTTTGCTTTAAAGAAATAGGCTCGAACTCTTTGTACAGTTCACAGAAAAGTCACAGGGAGAGGGGGAAGACAAGTGAGCAATGAAACTGATGGAGTTGAAAGCTTCATTTAGTTTACATAATAGTTGGGCTATGTATGTGCACCTTTTAAAATTACCTATTAAATGGGGACCTTTCGTCTTACGTCTCCGAAATGTGTTAAGTCTTGGGCCCAGAAGAGGCAGCTGAATGCCTGCAAATTTCATGTCAGTAGTATGAAAAATGCACAAGTTTCAAACAGGAGAAGTACAGCTGGGTCTCCCATTGAAAGTAACAGGAAAGTTATAGGATGTGCACTCTTTTTTTATTGCCTATTCAACAGAACTGAAATTTGGCAGGTCTGATGCCTAGTGACAGTTCCCTGTCTCTTCTGCCTCCCCCACCTCCTTTTGTCACACTCTATTCTATCAGAAAACTTGTAGTTCAGAAGTGAGAATGCTACATGACAAAGGGACATGTGAACATACGTTGCGATGGAGCAGCAGCCACAAAAATCTCCTGGCTAGGAATAGAACAGCACAGGAGGTACTTAGAACAGTCTGGAGGTAGTACAGTACAGTATGTGGCTCCCATGAATGCTTGGGGTTTTCCCAGGTTCACTGGGGGTGGGGAAGAAATGAGGGAAGGTTGCACCAGTACTAAGCTAATGCCACCACCAGTACAGAGAACAGAAAAATCCTGATGTAAGATACCAAACAGGAAAAGTTTACAAAAATGCAGCATTTCATTGGGAACTTCATCAACCTTGATTTAACAGACATGCATAGATCAGATGGTCAGATGCATAATAAAATAGCAAGCTATAACAAGCCAGTAGCTCAGAGTGGCACATCTGCCTTCAGGTACCATCAAGAATAAATTAATCAGTACACTGCCAACCTGTGAAAATCAGCAGTGATATAACCCAGCAACACCACTAGCTATTCTTTCCCCATTTTATCTTCTTGAATAAACCGATTAAAATATAATCCCCCAATTAATTTAAGATGTAGTGCTTGAACCATTTGCTCTGGCAAACGACCTAAGGGAATTGAACTGGGCTGGGTAGATTGAGGACAAAGACCTTAAATAATATGCACCGCTTGGTAGCAGAAGAAATATAACTTCTACTCAATTGTAGTCAAAGTGTCTACAGTTCAAATTCATTGCCCTTCTTCCCAGCTCTTACCAGTCTTGGAATCCAGTCTGCCAGGAACTAAGAAAGCAAGTTGTGCTATTCTACTTGCCCCTCCCAAGAAAGTCTCCTTTACATCCCTCCATTTTGCAGCTGCTCTTGGAGCCAGCCTCTCTCTATTATTGGTGGTCAGGAAAAGGGGACAGTGAAGGAATATTACCTGCCATTTTAATTTAATTCTTCACACTGAAGATATAAATGATTATATTTAATGCTTTTATATTCAGTGTTTTGGAAATTTCTGCAACAAACTTAATGAAGGAAATACCTGACAAAATAAGAGGGAATCAGAGCTGGTGGAAGTTCTCACATAGAGCTAGTAGTGTATATTTTATATTTGCACCTCATTTCTCTGAGCAGTACGCAATTTTAGAGGTTCAGCTATTACCCTGGTTTGGTTACTTTGGAATGACATCACTGGAGACTTACTGATGTTTTGTAAAATATGGATTGGATTCCAGATCACAACATGAGAGGAGAGGAAACAGAAATCCCATTCCACAAATGGTATCCTTCCACTTGCCTAACAACGATTCTGGATGCAAGCCCTGTCAATCCTTCCACCTACAAGAGCTAGTAATAACCAGGCTCAGGTTCTTTAATCATAATTTGATGTACACAGTAATCACAGTGCTTTCCTATAAGGTTCAGGAGAACTAGGGATCAGAGACCTGTATGTTAGAAGATATCATGATCATCATCATGATCTTCATCATTGTTGCTGCTGCTTTTGTTTTTATTGCTTGTTGTTTTATGCTATATTTTATGAATTTATATTATCCCCTAACAAAACTTATATTAAAAACCAACAGATAAAATATATGTTAGGGTGACCATATTTGGGAAACCAAAAAAGAGGACAACCTGTGGGCAGGGCAGGAAAGTGACTTTTCAGGGCCTCTGGAAAAAGCATCATCCCCCACCCCGCCACCTTAAAGGCCCCAGTTGGAGTGGAGGAGGGGAAAGTGTGTCATTTCTCTCTCTCTCCCCCCCCCACCCACTACTCCAATCAGGGCCTTTTCTATAATCTTCGGGAATGACACACTTTCCCATTTAAGGTCCTGACTGGAGCAGTGGGAGGGAAATGATGCACCTCCAGAAAGCACATCATTCTCTCCCAAAATGCTAATAGTGGCCTTAAAGGGGAAAGTGTGTCTTTCCAGGACAATATAGAAAATCACAGAAAACCCCCCCGACATCCAGAATAGAACAAAAACCAGGACAAATCCGGGGAAATCCTGACAGTTCTATTAAAACAATTCTACCATAAATTAACAACAAACATTAAACATCACCTGGTGCAGAAGCACCAGAAGGGCCTTCCAGGGGAAACTTTCCATAAATGGATCATCATAAACAGGCTGTGTTGGCACTTAGAGGAAGGCTTCATGTTGGAGTAGGAGATCCTTCAGATACTGAAGCCTCAAGCCATGTAGGACTATAAGGACAAGTATCAGAGCATAGCTGTAACAATGGCTTGATAGCAGTTGCATTACAGGCATCTAGAAAGAGACTTCGATAATGGAACATTTGGGAGAAATACAATGGCTTTGGAAAAATGTAAGAGGATCTATTTCTCTTTATTGCCAGTTTAACCTGGTTCTTGTCCTCATCCTCTCCAGTGAAGCTCAAGTCAGAAGAAAATTTAGTATTCTTTAATATCACTAAAGGATGTTGTTTCCACCCCACCCCACCCCACCCCATTAACTTTTATTGAATTTAACTTTCCATGAGAAAATGTGCAGGTAATACTAATTTTAGGTAACACAATTTTCCTCTGAATAATATTTTCTTGCCCCCTAAGCTTTAATTTTAAAACCACACACTCTTACATCTTCTATAGGAATCAAGATCAAGAATTATTGAAATGGGAAATATTTCTCTCTGTTTTTCATATTATATGGTGTCATTGTTTGCCTTACTGTTGGAATAATATCAAAGGATCAACATAGAAACATGTGTACTATTTCAGTTATTTGGTAAACTACCTGTGATTTCCTGCTTAGCAAGCAACTCTGAGGTCAAAATATTCATTAAGTGGTGTTCTTGCGACAGACTGTAACCTATTAACCACGGGAAGAGACACATGGCTGTGTTTACATGCTTCGGTGACTTAGGCTGGGCCAGTGACCCAGAAGAGCCTTCAGTGTTTTGAAAAGAGAGAAGTGATAGGAATATCTGCAATCATCTTTTTTTCTTGCTTTGTGTTTTCTGTCTTGTTAGAACTGGCTGCCTCTTTTGCTTTCCCTCCCTTCCTACTAGATCTCACCAATTACAGAACAAAATAACAAACTCACTGAATGTAACTGTATTAATATTCATTTTTATTTTTGTTTCAGTTTTAAAAAAAGAAAAAAGGGATGGAAGCTCCACATCACATGCTTCTGTTCAATTAAACTCAAAATAATTATCAAGCAGCTGTTTGTTCTTTTATCTAGATTGAGAATATTCACTTTTTTAAAGGTGGCCAGCTAGTAAAGGCAGAGCTCTATAAAAACACTTTCAAGAGCTACATTTAGAGCACAGGTCATCTATGTACTTTTATGAAAACATCAAAAGTTTTGTAAAATTAGAATGGTACATAAAATTACCAATATGACTTCCTTAAAATTAGACCATAGATAGCCAGCATTTCTCTACAAACACAACTAATATCTACAATTATTTGAGAGAAATTAAGATGTTTATTTTTACAATATATAGATATATATATATAGATATATAGATTGATTGATTGATTGATTGATTGATTGTGATACTTAAGGTAATAAGCTTGAAACTGTCTGAGATCAAAATATGCAATAAACAGATTAATTATGACACTATTGGATCTACTGAAGTCCAAAACATAACTCACATGAATGAAAATGAATTTGCTACCATTGATTAAAGCAGCAATTATCTAGCACAGCCTTCCCCAACCTGTTGCCCTACAGGTGTGCCAGACTAGAATTCAAATCACTCCAGCAAGAATGGCATGTGCAGGCTGGTTGGGGAATGGGAGTTGCAAATAAACACATCTGGAGGGTTCAAGTTTAGTGAAGGCTGAGATAGAAGATCTATCTAGAAAAGAAGAGAGCTCCATTATGAGTGCTCCTTGCAGTTTTCTGGCTGTTAGATATTCAGAGCATGAACAACAGGAGCTCATGTCTTCCTCTGGGAATTCTAAGAGTGGGAAGGTACAGGAGAACCAACATTTTGGTGAGGGGAAGGAATGACAGCTTGGAGAGATGCTCATCCCAGTATCAGATCTGGAGTAGAAGAGCTGAGAGAAGCCTTTGAAGACAGTTCTAAAGGAAGGTTCCCAGCTTGAGACCAGTGTCAGGAAAAAAGAAAAAGGGAGATCATTGCCTATTCCATCATCTGACAACTGTTTGAAGGCAGACAACATGATGAAGGATTATGACATGCAAATGGAGTATGGCATTGGTAACCTCCATGGGATCATTCATACTCCATTCCTATCATTGTTCCTTACCTTGTAAAAAATTAATCTCTCTCTCTCTCTCTCTCTCTCTCTCTCTCTCTCTCTCTCTCTTTCTTTGCACCTTTTGAGCCCCTGTTCAAACTTGTATCACAGTATTCTCAATCTAGATAAAAGAATGATCAGTTACTGGGCCAACTCCACTTCTGACAGAGAGCCGTGGAAACTTGATCTTTCTTATCTTACTGGCATTAGATGTTTCATGTGGTGGCTGTAGACTAGTAAGAACTTTCTACTGAAGTCTAATGAGCAGAAAATGTTGTGAAATAGTGCTTCTTTCTGGAGTAGAGCAGGGAGTTTTGCTAGACACATTTCTTGAGTTGTGGTTCTTCTTGGTTCAGTTGAATCCGTTTTACTCCTATGACTGCTAATGTTGAAGAGATGAGAAGCAGAATGTATCCAGTATTCTTCTTCGTGGTCTCTGTGCATCACACACTATGGGCTCGCGCCGATGCCGAGCCTCACTTCGGAACTTCTAAAGCTTAGAAACTATTGGCAGGAACCCCTCCCCCCACCGTCCTATCGCGCATGCCTGGGTTCCCGCCTACCTCAGTTCTTCTTCGACCGCCTTGCTGGTTGCCTCACAGAGGACTTCTCCGATCCGTTCGTTGCTTAGATTCGACTATTATATCTTTATTTCTCTCTCTTTGTACTCTCTTTTTCTTCTTCTCTCTCTCTCTCTATTACCTTCGTGTTTCATCTAAAAAAAAAATTTTTTTTTTAAATAATTTCCTCTTGTCTATCTGTAAATACTTATATTATATTATATTAGTCTATTGTTCTGCCCTAAGCGGCGGTGGATTACAGGGGTCCTCAGGGGACGAACCTCCAACGCTACCCCCCCCTCTGTTCCCTCCAGTTTTTCCTGCTTTTGTGGCACTCCAAGATGGCGTCCTTATTTAAAAACTGCTCGGGCTGTAGGGCGAAGCTAACGCTGTCGGATGGACACGCAAAGTGCCTCCTTTGCCTGGGGGAGGCCCATATCGTGGACACGTGCCCGCATTGCCTCAATTTTTCGAGACAAACACGTAAAAATAGAGCAAACAAGCTCCGGGCGATGCTCTAGAAACAGGCGTTGGAGATGGTCGACATCCCGGCCCCGATACCGGGCCCGGCACCGAAGGCGTTACCGACGCCATCTCGATCGACTCCGGCGGAGACAAGCTCCCGCCCTAAGAAGTCTAAGCCCACCCTTCCCACTGAGGTGCGCAAGGCTAAGCGGCTAAAGAAAGACCCAAAAAAACGGAGAGAGCAGCAAACATGCAAAAAAGAAGGATAAGGAAAAGGGGTCTCCGAAGCCGAGGCACAGTCGGCCAACTCCAGGGAGCCAGACGTCGACGCAGCTCAAGCGGACACCGAAGGCATCGTCGGTACTGACGAGCTCCCCGGTACCGATAACCGGACAACTTCTATCCCCACCGGCTTCGGTATCGATACTGATCGCGTGGCCATCGACACCGACAACTCCAGTACCGATTCGTAAAAAGGTACATCCTTCGGTACCGAAGGCGCCCAAACCCTCGACATCGCAAACAGAGCTCCAGCTACCAGGTGTCTCCAGGGAGTTTTCCACGGGTTCGCCGTTCAGGTCGGAATCGGGTGACTTCCCTTTCGATCCCCTCTCCTCGGGGATGCCACGACGCTCCCCGTCGCCGTATACAACAGCGGACACAAGGCCTTTAGCTGACTACCCATACGTGTCGGTACTGATGGAAGAATGTGACCGGGGCTCTTCTCGATCTGTCAGGTCGTGGTCCTCACAAGCAGGGGTTCTCCCAAGACGGCCCTTGTTCGATCAATATACCGGGAAGAGACTCGATGACGCTGAGTCTGTATTTGTGCCACCTTTACCACCCAGGTGCCCTCCATCAGCAACTGTTTCGGTACCGGAACACATTGAGCCCAGATCGGAGTCCCCTCTCCCCCCCCGGGCGCCATGGATATTAGAGCACCACAATCACCTTCGGACGATGATTACGTTTCGGACTCCTCCGATGTGTCAGACCGGGCGCAACCAGTGTTGCCCTCTCCATCAGATGAAGTCGGTACCGACAAACGTGCATCACCGTCTGTGGAAGTGGTCTCTTTTCTAGATCAAATGCAACGTTTAGCGCAGTCCTTGGGGATTGAGGTCCCAGAATCAGATAACCCTGAGACTGATGTAGCATATGATGTTATGTACGGGGAATCGGCATCTTCATTGGCAATGCCTCTGCTGCCTACGCTGCTGCGTACGATGCGGGAATCTTGGCATTCACCAGCTACCACAGGACCAGTGTCCAAGCATGTTGACGCACTCTACAAGCTCCAGGAGAAGGGTGCAGGATTCCTTCTGCAGCATCCCAAATCGAACTTGGTGATAGTAGAGTCAGCGCAAGGAAGATCTTCTAGGTCCCAATCCGCGCCGGTTGACAAAGAGGGCCGTAAGCTAGACACTTTCGGTAGAAGGGTGTACTCTTCGGCCGCGCTGGCAGTGAAAATTGCAAACTATCAAGCCCTTATGGCCAGATATCACCTGTTCATATGGGACAAGGTGTCAGCCCTCCATACACATCTCCTGGATGATATCAAGCAGGCAGCACAGATCTTCCAACAGGAGGCCGTCGCGCTAGCTAAACAGGAACTTAGCTCGGCTCGGCACATGACAGACTGCCTGGCGAAATCCATGGTGGCATCCATTGCGCTGCGACGGCATGCGTGGCTTTGTTCCTCAAGCCTGCCACAAGAGTCGAAAGCGCGTATAGAAGACCTTCCATTTGATGGGGAAGGGCTTTTTAATACCACCACGGACACGCAAATGGATACCATCCAGAAGGCACGTGTGACAGCCAAGAAAATGGGTTTCTACCAGCACGCACTCTCATCTACATACCGCCCGCGTCGTTGGCCAAGGCAACAATTCTACCCACAACGCCAGGCACAATTCAGACAACAACAACAACACACACGTTTTCAGCCCTCTCACCAACCTTTCCGTCAACAGAGACCATTCTCTCAAAACAGGACCCGTCAGCACCGTACCAGGCAAGAGTCCAACCCAAAGCAACGTCTTTGACTCGCTCCCGATTCCCCAACAGCTATCCCCCCATTTCTACAGCAGACTGCGCCCGTTCTACAAGACATGGACCCGCATTACTACGGACAGATGGATCCTGGAGATCATCCTTCAGGGGTACCGTATCGATTTCACCAGTCTCCCCCCGACTGGAACACTGCAATTCACACCCACCTCAGCCATCCTACGACAGGAGGTGTCGACCCTACTCCAGAAAGAGGCAGTTGTGCAGGTAAACACCTCAGGTGCGAGCAGGGGGTTCTACTCCCGATATTTTACAGTCCCGAAGAAGGATGGCGGGCTACGGCCAATTCTGGACTTAAAAATGCTCAACGAATTCCTGTCGACTATCAAATTCAGGATGATAACTCTGGGCTCAGTCCTGCCGCTGCTCCGGCGCAATGCGTGGTTCACTCTTGTAGATTTGAAGGATGCCTACTTCCATATTCCCGTCTACCAACCCCACCAGCATTTCCTTCGGTTCATCATCGGTACAGAGATGTTTCAGTTCAATGTCCTTCCATTCGGGTTGAAGACTGCTCCCAGGGTGTTCACGAAATGCATGGCAGCAGTATGCGCTTATCTACGTTCTCTGGGAGTAGAGCTTTACCCGTACTTGGACGATTGGCTGATCGTCTCGCCATCCGAGTCACAGGCAAGCCGGGACGTTGTGACAGTTACGACCCTGCTGAGTTCGTTAGGTCTCGTAGTAAACATGGAGAAATCCATTCTTCGGCCAACACAGACTATACAGTTTGTAGGCGCCCTCCTCGACTCCAAATTAGGGAGAGCGTTCCTACCCAAAGTGAGACACGCCAGGATTCACCGGATAGCTCAGAGAATTTTGGGCGCCAGTTCCCACAAAGTCATTACTCTGCAGAAACTACTGGGCCTCATGGCTTCCACGGTTTATGTCGTACGGTGGGCCTGCCTCAGAATGAGACCCCTACAGAGTTTTCTCCTCTCAGTGTTCGACCCGTTGTGCCACAAGAACACGATGAGGGTGATTGTCCCCGGTCGGCTACACCAGTCTCTTCGTTGGTGGACCATCCCGAGAAATTTGCAAATGGGACTCCCCTTTGTGGACACGCCCCCATCCAGGTCGATAACTTCGGACGCATCGCTCCTGGGATGGGGAGCACACTGCGATCATCTCTCGGCACAGGGGGAGTGGTCTCCCAAAGACAGGGCGCGCCACATCAACTTTCTGTAGCTACTAGCAGTTCGGAAAGCCTTGTTAACCTTCCAGAATTACGTATCAGACCACTACGTCAGGATTGTGTCGGACAATATGTCAGTGGTCTGGTACATAAACAAGCAGGGAGGAACTCGATCCAGAAGGCTACTCGAGCTCACACTGCTCATCTTCGATTGGGCGATCTCCCACGGGATCAGTCTATCTGCGGTTCATATAGCAGGCACAGACAACACGCGCGCAGACGAACTCAGTCGGTGTTTTTCCAGTTCTCACGAGTGGGCTCTCTCCCCACTCGCCATCTCAATCCTGTTCGACAGGTGGGAAACCCCGAGTGTGGACGTGTTTGCATATGTGGACAATGCTGTGTGCAAATGTTTTTGCTCCAGGGCAGGAGCGGGAAAGGGTTCCCTAGGAGATGCACTCAACATCTCGTGGGGTCCAGGTCTTGTTTATGCCTTCCCACCCTTCCCGTTAATCTCCAGGGTGGTAGCGACTCTGCAGCTCAGGGAGACAGACGCCATACTGGTTACCCCGTGGTGGCTGAGACAAGCCTGGTTCGCCCCTCTCCTTCACCTAGCAGGTGGGGAATATATCCACTTGCCAAGAACAAGCGACCTCATCACGATGGACAAGGGTCTAATACGCCACCCGAACCTACGAAAGCTGAAGCTGACGGCGTGGCGCATCCGGTGCGGTGGCAACATCTAGATTTACCACCCCCCGTTCGCATCATCCTCAAAGAAGCCACAAGGCCGTCCACTCGGAAGTCGTACGGCAGGAAGTGGAAGAAATTTGTGACTTTTGTTAGGGAAAACAATGCGTCACCGCGTTCCTGTGACATTGAGGAGATCCTATCGTTCTTGGTGACCCTCCACGAAGCAGGATTACAACATACGTCTATAAAGGTCTACCTGGCAGCTATCTCGTCTAACCATGACCTTATACAGGGCTACTCTGCTTTCTCTCATCCAGTCTCCAAACGTTTCCTTAAAGGTCTACAGAATCTTCGTCCACCAGCGAGATCGATGGTCCCATAGTGGAGTTTGTCAGTAGTTCTAACTGCATTGTCGAACAAGCCTTTTGAGCCTATGGCGACTGTGGATCTGCGATTGCTGACACTTAAGGTGGCGTTCCTCGTGGCTATCACCTCCGCGAGACGAGCATCGGAACTCTGCGCGTTAATGTTGGAACCACCATATACGCAGTTCTTCAAGGACAAGGTTGTCCTCAGGCCGGGCCCAGGATTCAAGCCAAAGGTGCTTTCCCAATTTCACATAGACCAGGACATCGTCCTTCCGACTTTTTTCCAGGATGCCAAGGACGTCATCGGTTCAAAGTTACACTCCCTCGACGTTAGAAGAGCTCTGGCCTTCTACAAGGACAGGACGCGTAGTTTTCGGAAGTCCCAGCGTCTTTTCATTTGCTATGGTGGAAAGTCAAAAGGCCAGGCGGTATCGACTCAGCGTTTTGCCAAATGGGTTGTACGCACCATCTCTCTCAGTTATGAGTTGGTTAAGAAGGACCTTCCGACGGGACTGAGGTCACACTCCACAAGGGCAATGGCAACATCCGCAGCGCTCGATAGGGGTGTTTCCATTCCAGACCTCTGTAAGGCTGCCACTTGGTCGTCGGTCTCCACATTCGTGGCGCACTATAAACTGGACGTTAGAGCACGGGATGATGCTAGCTTTGGACGGGCGGTCCTGTCCTCGATCCTGCAATGATGGCTATTCAGTGAGTCTACCCTCCTCCGGTAAGTGTTTGCTGGTTACTCGCCCATAGTGTGTGATGCACAGAGACCACGAAGAAGAAATGCAAGTTGCTTACCTGTAACTGTAGTTCTTCGAGTGGTCATCTGTGCAGTCACACAACCCTCCCACCGTCCCCTCTAGACCTCGCTGTTAAGGGTCTATGAGTGATATCGACATGCCACTCCTTTGTTTCTTCATTAAATGATATTTTTGTATGACTACCTCGGTGTGGGACTGTTGAGGCGGTCTCATGGAACTGAGGTAGGCGGGAACCCAGGCATGTGCAATAGGACGGTGGGGGGAGGGGTTCCCGCCAATAGTTTCTAAGCTTTAGAAGTTCCGAAGTGAGGCTCGGCATCGGCGCGAGCCCATAGTGTGTGACTGCACAGATGACCACTCGAAGAACTACAGTTACAGGTAAGCAACTTGCATTATCCAGTGCCAGGGTGCAAGTGCATATTAAATTTACCATCTATCAATGATTCCAGCTAGTGATTCACAGTTAATTATAACAGTAAAGAGGACATGGCTGCTATCCACCATGAAGTGGTCCAGTTCTTGGCAAGTAACTATGACCCAAAGAGGGAACACTAAGACAATAATGACAGGTTGACAGCCAAATGCAGGATATGTTGCAGTAATGTATTATGTTGTTTATTAAGGGTTGTATCCAATATTAGTTAACTTAAGTTCTGTTCATTTCAATGGGTTTACTCTAAGCAGGACTAACATTAGACACAACCCTAAAACATTTATATTCCATTTTTATGCCCAAATCCCTCAAGGCAGTTTACAGTTCAACATTTGAAATCAATTTTTTTTTTAAAAAAATGCTAACACTGTAAAATAGTCACAAAAGAAAATCAAAACAAAAGAGGATGTTCAGCAGTAGCAAATAAAAATTAGTCCAGACCAAGAAGTTATCTTTAAAAAATACATCTCTGTGGCTTGTTGAACTAAAACATGGGCACTCATGCCTTAGTCTAGGCACTGCAGTTGAAAAAGCTCTATCTTGTGTCTCCATCCTATGAATGTCAGAATCAAAGGGCTTTATTTATTGACTGCAGCATCTAAGCAGGCTAATGTGGAAGGAGGGAGTCCTTGATAACCTGGAAAGAGATCAGTTAGGATCATAAAGGTTGCAATTAGTAGGGCTGTGCAAGGTTTGAGCTTCGGATTCGAAGTTCGAATCACGGAGGCCATTTTCTGGCAGATCCACCATTTTCTGGATACGCCATTTCCTCACACAGCCCTAGGCCCCAGTACAGCCTACAACTCCCAGCATGCAGTGCTTCGGAGGGCTGGACTTACCAGGGCCCAAGAACAGAGGGCATCTGTATCATTGGTGCCACCATTGCCTGCTCCTTGGCGTGATCTCGGCCTCCTCCCTCCCACTGCAAAGGGAGCTCAAATTCATAGGTCTGCATTTTGGAGCTGGCTGCTTATATAAGGCCCCCTGCTCAAAGGCTCACAGCACTCCTAGTTACAACTAGTGCTTCAAATGGAGCCTGGGAGCAAATTGGTGGCCAGTGGAACTGAAACAGGACTGGGACAATGAGATCTGAATAATCCAGTAACTGAAGATTCAGAATACATTTCAAAGGCAGCTCCATGTTGACTGAATTGCAATAAGTTATGTATGACCACCTTCCCTAACCTCTGTGCCCTGTAGATGTGTTGGACTGCAATTTCCACCGTGGGAATTGTAGTCCAACACATCTGGAGGATACTGGGATGGAGGAAGGGTGATTAATATTCAAAATTTTATATCCCACCTTTCAACAGAAACTGTAGTCAATAATGTAACTTGTATCAAGGCATAAACAATCATAGCCAGATTTATGGCTATGATTACGGACACAATTGATTCAACATGGTGCATTTTAGGGATGTGCACTGGATCGGACCCGATCCACGATCCGAGTCCGGTCCAGTGGGAAATCGGATAAATTATCCGATTTCCGATCCCGCAGCTGGATCGGCCGATCCAATCCGAACCGGTCCGAAAAAGCTCCGAACCGGTTCGGCGGATCGGCGGATCGGCGGGCGCCCACTGGCGCCCACCGCCGCTTCCATTGGCGGGCGCCAGCGGGCGCCCGCCGATGAAAGTGGACAGCGGGGGGGGGGAGGAGGGGGGCACTTACCTTCTCGGCCCGGTGGCTCCCGTCCGGCGCCGGCGCCTACTACTACTAGCAGGCTCCGCGGCCTGCTCTAGGGTGGCGCGCCGGGTGATGTCATCACCCGGCGCGCTACTCTAGAGCAGGCCGCGGAGCCTGCTGGTAGTAGTAGGCGCCGGCGCCGGACGGGAGCCACCGGGCCGGGAAGGTAAGGAGGGGGTGCGTGGAGGGGAGGAGGGGGCGCGCGGAGGGGGGAGGGGGGAGGGGGGCCCTTACCTTTCCGGCCCGGCGGCTCCCGTCCGGCGCCGGCGCCTACTATTCCCAGCAGGCTCCGCGGCCTGCTCTAGGGTGGCGCGCCGGGTGATGTCATCACCCGGCGCGCTACTCTAGAGCAGGCCGCGGAGCCTGCTGGTAGTAGTAGGCGCCGGCGCCGGACGGGAGCCGCCGGGCCGGAAAGGTAAGGAGGGGGTGCGTGGAGGGGAGGAGGGGGCGCGCGGAGGGGGGAGGGGGGCCCTTACCTTTCCGGCCCGGCGGCTCCCGTCCGGCGCCGGCGCCTACTATTCCCAGCAGGCTCCGCGGCCTGCTCTAGGATGGCGCGCCGGGTGATGTCATCACCCGGCGCACTACTCTAGAGCAGGCCGCGGAGCCTGCTGGAAGTAGTAGGCGCCGGCGCCGGACGGGAGCCGCCGGGCCGGAAAGGTAAGGAGGGGGTGCGTGGAGGGGAGGAGGGGGCGCGCGGAGGGGGGAGGGGGGCCCTTACCTTTCCGGCCCGGCGGCTCCCGTCCGGCGCCGGCGCCTACTATTCCCAGCAGGCTCCGCGGCCTGCTCTAGGGTGGCGCGCCGGGTGATGTCATCACCCGGCGCGCTACTCTAGAGCAGGCCGCGGAGCCTGCTGGTAGTAGTAGGCGCCGGCGCTGGACGGGAGCCGCCGGGCCGGAAAGGTAAGGAGGGGGTGCGTGGAGGGGAGGAGGGGGCGCGCGGAGGGGGGAGGGGGGCCCTTACCTTTCCGGCCCGGCGGCTCCCGTCCGGCGCCGGCGCCTACTATTCCCAGCAGGCTCCGCGGCCTGCTCTAGGATGGCGCGCCGGGTGATGTCATCACCCGGCGCACTACTCTAGAGCAGGCCGCGGAGCCTGCTGGAAGTAGTAGGCGCCGGCGCCGGACGGGAGCCGCCGGGCCGGAAAGGTAAGGAGGGGGTGCGTGGAGGGGAGGAGGGGGCGCGCGGAGGGGGGAGGGGGGCCCTTACCTGCCCGGCCCGGCGGCTCCCGTCCGGCGCCGGCGCCTACTACTACCAGCAGGCTCCGCGGCCTGCTCCAGGGTGGCGCGCCGGGTGATGTCATCACCCGGCGCGCTACTTGAGAGTAGGCCGCGGAGCCCGCTGGTAGTAGCCGCCGGCGCCGGACGTGCCGAGAAGGTAAGTGGCGGGGAAGGGGGCTTACCCCCCCCCCGGAGCCGTCCGCTTCTATCCGCTGGCGCCCGCGGGCGCCAGCGGATGGAAGCAGGCGGCCCCAGGGGGGGTAGGGAGCGCGGGGGAGGGGGTTTACCTGCCGGGGCCGTCCACAGCGGACGGCCCCGGGGGGGGGAGGGAGTTAGGCCCCCCCTTACCCACCCGCCGCCATTTTTTCCTCATAGACTTGCATTGCAATGCAAGTCTATGGGGAAAAAAATGGCGGCCGATCCAAAAATTTCCGATTTTTGGATCGGGATCGGACTCGATCCGGTCCGGGGGGCCTCCGATTTTGTCCGAACCGGTCCGGGACAAAATTGGAGGTCCCGATCCGGGTCCCGATCCGATCCGGGGGGTCCGTGCACACCCCTAGTGCATTTGTTGAAACTGTTCCTGGCCATTATCACCACCTCAGTATCCAATAGCACGGCAACGTTGTATCCAGGAGCACTTCCAAGCTGTGAACCTGATCCTTCAAGAGGAGTGCGACCCCAGCCAGGATTTGGATTTGGACAAATATGGATTTGTCAACCCCCTGACCAGTTTTATCTCCATACTGAACTAGTTTTGCACCCAATTAACTCAGGGCAAAAAAAATTAGAATGAATAAGAGACAGATGGAGATTTATTGCATAAATGAATAACAAGCCCGATATATCAATGCAATTTAAAATGTGTTTTGCTTCTGCTGTTACAATAAATCTATCGTATTGCTGTCTGTGGGTTTTGAACTAGCCGTAGAAAAGGAAGGGGGAAGCACTGATAATTTTCCTTTCCATCTTTGCACCTCTGTCTTTCAAACTGAAGGGAGGAATGGGCCTGCTTTTAAAAAATAATTGGCTTGCTGTAGAGGAGGATGGTGTTAGAAGATGCAGAGATGAGAGCCTGAGCCTGCTTTATGGAGAAATGCTCATGTTGCTTCCTTTTTTGCTCTTTTTCTTTTTTTTTGTACTCACATCAATCAACTGTTGGTTTGCAACAAGCAGAAGAAAAAAACACAATTGCAGCCTTTCATCATTAATGCCCCTTGTCCCTCCGAGAGTTTGTACTCAGCTCTTTCCTTAACAGAGCTTCAGCCAAACTTTAGGGTCGATTTACACATGAAGGACCAACACTTGCTTAAAATGGGGTTCTTTTCATCTTTCCCCTTTAGCTGGATCATTAAATTCGTGATCACAGAGTGCTGCTGAGAAAACAGGGCCAGCCATGCAGCAGGGTGAAGTGAGTAGATCAAAGGGTGCAACAAGGCAGTTTCAACCATTGGCTGTAGCAGGGTGGGGACTAGTACCATTTGCGCTTCACTTCTGTCAGCAAAATGTTTTCAAGTGGCAACTCAGAAACTGGATTTATATATTTGAAATATTTAAATGCCATTCCATAGTCATGATATCAGAGCTGCTGACAACAAATATTATACCCAATGTTTCCACTTATTTATTTATATCCTACCCTTTCCTGCCCCTTCTACATTTTATTCTTACAACAACCCTGTAAAGTAGGTTTGGCAAAGAGTCAGTGACTGGTCCAGAGTCACCCAGTGAGCTTCATGGCCGAGTGTGGACTTGAACCTTGATCTCTCAAGTCCCAGATCAACCATTACACCACACTGGTTCTCAGATTGGGATCTGATCTGAGTTCTCCTGTAATGTATAGTTCCATGGAAACAGGTGCACTCTGGATCATATCCAACCCTGACTGCTAGTGGAATAGTTTCCAATTTCCCCCTGTAGGCCCTGTGCAGCCCGCAAATCTGCTCTGGATTGGGGTCCCTCCGGAGCAGGTTTGGAAGGTGCATGGGGGGAGGGGATGAACAAGGGTAAGTCCAGTCACCCAATGTTGAAATTAAGCCTCTGTTATGAGATGGTTCAGTCAATAATAACTGAGATACAACTATAGACCTGGAAATTGGTATAATAGGTTAAAAGATTTCAGAGAGATTTAAACAGAACTGAATAGCAGTTTGGATGAAAATAATGAAATGAGTTTAAAGTTAAAAACTGCAATGCAAAGAGATGGAAAAATGTTTAAAGTGGAATGAATCTAGGAACATTCCACATGGGAAGAAGAGTAAAAGGAAGACATAGTACTAGAATAGTAAGGAAGCACAACATGCCAGTGGCCTTGTTCGGATGTAACAGTGCTGTTCGGTGGCAATTAATAAACCCATTAACCCATAAATTTTGGGTGAGGTGCACTATGCGCAAGCCAATTCCTGTTTCCTGGAACAATTTATGAATGTGTTATTCGTATACTGTTTCTGTGACATCCAAACAAGGGCACTTGGGGTTGTTTATGGTGTAAACAGCTCCAAGTTAACCCAAGAACAAACCATGACTTAACTTGGGGTTAATTAACCCATGAATTTCCACCGGGCGGCACTATTACATCTGAACAAGGTCAATATGGAACTGTGGCACAATATTAGAATTACTCAAAGACTGTGAAAAGATAATAAATAAATAAATAAATAAATGGCCATTTAGCAATAAGGAGGAAGAATGTTTCTGTTGGCAATTCCTAGGGCATTAGTGAAATGCAGTGTGTTCAAGACATGTCTCCATTCTACATCCAAAGTTTTTTATGCATAAAATCATATTACGTTCGGGACTCTTTGCACCTAAGTGATAACATAGACTGAGGCACACAGGAAAATATCATTTAGGTTCACAGGCACAAGCTTTGAGAGCTTTGATTGCCATCAGCTTGAATAGTTTGCTATGGCAGTCAAATGTATGAAATCCTCATATAGAACTAGTTTGAACTTTAGCTCTGACCTGAAAAGACATCTGCTGTGGTTTATGCTGAATGTTTTTACGTTAACAGAACTCTGAGAATTTGTTTCCCTTTTTGAAAAATAAATCTTTCAATTGAGAAACTGTGACTAAAGCATGATTTCCCTCACAGAGCTAGTTTAACATGGAAGTGTACTCCCCCCCCCAAGAACTGAATCCCTACTAATAATTAGCATGCAGTGAGGTAGATTTAATCTTTCCATTCCATTTTCTTGAATCTCTCTCTCTCTCTCTCTCTCTCTCTCTCTCTCTCTCTCTCTCTCTGCAAAACTGAAGATGATTATTGTCCTGTCAATGTTAGAATTATGTAAACTGGGAAAGTCACACAATCAACAGATTGGTTTGGTTAGTGTGGGTTTAACTGTTGTCCAGAGCACAACTTAGGCCCCCTCCACAAGGATGCGCTTTTGCGCCCGGTTCGGGGATTATGCGCATTATTGCGGAGGCGCATTTACGCCTAATCCCTCTGCACGGGAGGCAGCGAGAGGCGGTGAAGCGCATTAATTGATGTCCAAAAAGCACTTTAGAAGACGTTAATGCGCATAATCGCTTGTTCACACGGCGAAAATGCGCTTTAACGGCCGGAGAAAAATAAAAGTCGCTATTTAACGCGCATTCAAAAATGCGCATTATCGGGGAGATAACGCGCCTGTACGCCCGTTTTGCGCTCCGCTGGTGTGGAGGTAAAATTTATAATGAGCCTTCAAGGCTCATTAAACGTCTCGTGTGGAGGAGGCCTTAGAAAGACATGATAGTGATAAGTTAGAAACCATTGCAGAGCATTAAGTCTGAAATTAATTTTTACTTGTCAGCTACCTTAACTGGCACTTTACAGCCTAAGTAGCAATGATGAGGAATACTAAAATAAGATTACAGGATCATAGTTGCAGGTTAGCATATCCTGCCAAAAAATTCCAGTATTCACAGTTAGAAAATTTGGTGTCATAGCAAGGCTTCTATATCTTATGAGTTTGCTGCAAATCAGTGTTAAACTGGAGCAGATTTAGCCAGCAGCTCACCAACACATGCAATGAAAACATTAGAGAATTGATCAATGTGTTGTTACCTATCAAGCTGTGAGCCCTCTCTGTCCATTGGATGGGCTATAGTGATGTTACAAAAACTTGGTAGACAGAGACTGGGTTCGGACATCACAATAACCCATAATGCATTAAATAAGCCATAATGGCTTGTTTAACCCATCATGGGTTATTGTGTCATATGTCAGGAGTTTTTTTTTAACCCATGATTGCTTATTTGGCCAAAATAACCCACTCTGATAACCCACAGTCTGCAGAGTGGGTTATTTAACCCATAATGAGCATTAATAGGAATTGAGGAATAGAGACATAGGGGTCTTCTACACCAGCCGTTTATTCCTGAATAATATTAAGGTCATCCCTACAGGGCCACATGACATTCACCTACTCCCTTGGTGATCTCGGGTCAACCCCTCAGTTACTCAGGAATATCGCTGACTAGATTTGTCACGGATTTTCTGGCTCTCTCTCTACAGTCCCGATGTCCATGGCTGGTGTGCCCTCCCTTTCTGAAGCTGTTGCTGTTCAGTGCGAACTCCCAGCTCAGCGAACAGCCAACCCACTGTCGGGGCGTGCCCAGCTGTTTCAGATGTGTGCAGGAGTGGGCGTCTGCCATTTTTTGTATTTTTTTGATTGGTTGTCGACGTGTTTGTTTCGGCACCGACCGTGTGCATTTAAAAAAAAACACAAACTTATCAATGCGCAGGAGCTCATTATCGACCCAGTACCTATCCCCCACTGTGTTGCTGTCTGTTTGCACTGGTGCACATCTCAGAGGTGTCATAAAAAAAAAATCCGTGCCCTGTACCCATCCTGCCCATTTCTGCCGATGCACATTCAGAACTGTTGTCACAGGGTACATGTCCTCCTGAAACGGCTCTCCTTTACTTGCTGGAAACTTCCCTTGCCTGTGCCCCATGAGCGATGATTGCAGAAGCGGGAAACCTCGCAATTATCCCTCTTCTGTTGCGAAAGGGCTGTAGATGTAGATAAGCCCTGAAAGGGATGGGATGGGGATAGATTCAAAATATGTCAAATGAGATCAAAAGGCAGCTTGGGGTAAAAGGAAAGTAGGAAGCAATGGATAGAAGAAAAAAAGTAGGTCTGGAGAAGAAATGTTGGAGGAAATGGGGAGCAAAGACTGTATGTAGTAAGAGTGGGGAAGAGAATATTGTGAAACAAAGAGGAAGTTGAAGAGGTAGGTGGCAAAGGTGGCTAGAAATCTGCCCGGCATTCACCGAATATCATTGAATGTCATTAAATCACAAGTAGTGTACCAATATTGCACCATCGGACTTCTGCTTGCATGTTGGGACTTTTCCCGCCTCTCTTCTCCTTGCAGTCCCCTGCCTACCAGTCAGGAGGGTCCCCCAACCCTTCGGAGAAGATGTTGAGGCACATGGGAGACTGCAGGAGGAGGGTTAGGATTCTAAACTGATTTCAGACTCACATAGGACCTAGAGACAGAAGTATTAGGTTCTTGAAGGAAAGGGATACAGACAGGAAACCCTCAGAAATCTGAATTTAAATGAGGAAACATTTCAGCAAGCACACAAGTGCTGTGGGTGGAGAGTGGCCTGTAGAGGGCTAAATTTAGAGTAAATCAATTGTAAGAAAGTTTCCCACAAATTTTCATGGGCATTTACATGTAGATATTAATGTGTGGTGTCACTGCAGACATTAACAGCTGGAACAATGCCAAAAGAATGTAAGATTCTGGAATACTCTCTTTCTTTATTTGTTGCATGCATTATCATAGCCATGCATTCTACATATTTACAGTTACAATAGGACAAGCTGTCAGCTAAAATCTAACAAGTGATTAGTCATAAAGCTCCATTAACACATACGTTAAGCCCTGGATCTCTAACTGACTAGGCAAAACAGCCCCCAGATGCATAATTTACACTTCTAGAATTCTCATTTATAACCACAAGACTCTCTCACCGCTCCTGGTGAATACTAAAACTTAAAAACTACTGAGCTAATAAGTATACACATTGCTGGTAAACAAAAATAATAAACTCTGGAAATATACCTTGGGTATGTGTATGTTTTAAGTGCTAATTTGGTATCTCTAGGGACTCATTCAGTGGTTTATCTTTCTCTTTTAAACTTGCATGATTCTTATAAATCTTTCAAGTGATAAACCTTTGGTACTTAAAGGAAATGATGTCTGAAGAAGAAAGATTCTGAGTACATTTACTTTTAAAATTATTTTTTGCCATGCTTGCTATTTTTATCTTGGCTCTTTGTATTAAAGGAATTGAAGAGAGGAAAAAAGACTTCAGGAAGCTAGTAATTAATCACACGATAAAAATCCATGGAGATTTCAGGCTGATGAAGTCGGATCAAGGTTTATTAGACTGCAATAGAATATGTGCCATGAACTGGATATACACTGAAAGCTGTAAATACCTTTCTTTCATTTTTACATAGAAGGATCTATCATATAAAACTGTAATACTGAGAACCCCGATTAACTAGTTCAGTGCAAAGTACATTTTTAAAAATTAAGTTATATGTATATGTAATGTGTAGGTATACAAGTGTGTTAACATGCTAGTATGCTGTGGATTGATAATGAGGTGTAATTTTAATTTCTAATTGGTTAATCTTACGTTGCTGTCAGCGGATATATCAGGAATACCAGCATAACGTAATCATGGGCCTCTGTACTCCGAGCAATGAAATAGAACGCACAATAGCTTTAGAAACAAGTGCCAATTTAGCAACACCAAGAGACAAACCCACAACATCTGTGGTTGCTCCACTGCCACCCACCAATTATGACATGTGTGCCATGGATGCCTTTCTCATTAGCAATCCAGGGAATGCACAAATCAATGTATGGTGGCAACACCCAATGTCGTGATGGTGCCACCCTACCTAGTCCACAGCACCTTTCGCATAGAACATAAACAGCTAGCAGCCAGCCAAAGCTAGCAGCGCCTTCCAGTCGCAGGCCACGATGGTGGAGCAGACAGGAGAGCAGCAACTGATACCTACATTCCAAGGTTTACCATGGGATGGGGGAGATCAAATATCCTGGAGACATTACACCAAAGGTTGGTTATTTTCTAGGAATTGGCACACTATATGCTCAGAAAGTGTATGTATGTACATTTTTGCATAACCTAAAAAACAATTAGATTAAATCCAAGACTAAACCTAGCAAACTAAAGCAAAACACAATCATGCATCTTTTATAATGAATGGGGGAAGGAAAACCCAAGTTCAAAAACTGTGCGGATGTTAAAAACAAAGTCTACATGATGGTTTGCCCTACAATACAACATGATTTTAATTGACATCATAACCACATGCAACATTCGCAATGAGGTTATTGTTTGAACTTGTGCCCCCCCCCCCAGCTTTAAAGACAATTGCGTATTGGCAAAGGACATCTTAGAAAAACATAGTACTTTTCAAATGCTCCATTTATTCATCCAAAAAATATGAACAACACTGTATGATACATAATCACAGTTTACATTATATAGTTTGATGCTGAATAAACAAGTAAATACAAAAATATATATCTAGATATTTTGATAGCTGTGTTTTGTGCTTATGTTTTTTTTTTCTTTTTATGGGCAAATGCAATCCCACCCTCAGTCAGGCACCTTTATGTATCTGGGATATGCCAGAGTGGACACAGTGGGACTTACTTCTGAGTCAATATGAGTAGGATGTCACCAAGTTTTCCTATGCAAAAAAAAATCTACCTGAAAACAATGCCAATTTTATCCTAATAAGAAGTGGATCTAATCAATTGTGTGGATGTTTTCTAATTTTCTTCACCTAATTCCTTTGCATGCCCTGTACTATCAGTTGTAATTATTAGTATCATTTCCATGTTCTAAGGTGATACTGAAACAACACAGGGTTCAGAATTAATCTTGGTTCAGAATGTGTGCTGTCAGAATGTAACATGGAGATGTTACATTTGCAGAATTAATGTAATGCGATTAACAATTGCATGGAGCGGGAGAGCAGGGTAGCACTTGTTGGTCAAACCCCGGACATTGCATCCCTGCTGCTCCTTCCCTGTCCATGCATTGGGAGGGAAGGTCTGTAGAGTGCAGCCTGCCCTGTTGCTCCCTCCTCCCATGACAGGGAACCCTTCTACAGATGTTTTCCCCAGTGCATGGACGGTGGCGGCGGGAAATCGACAGGGAGCAAAGAACTGCTGAACATGTTCTGCGTATGAACAAAACTGGCATAAAAGATTTTAATGCAATGCACTTCACTTCCGCACCTCCTGCATGTACACTGTGCCACTATCTTCTGTTATCTCTTCCCACACATGCTTGAACATAGGTGGTGGGGGGGGACAAAGTGTGTTTATTTGTTTGTTTGTTTATTTGTTTATATATTTAAACATTTAAACATTTCTTGGCCGCCTTTCAGGGCAGAAGCCTTCCTAAAGCAAATCACAGCCATAAAATACATAAAAACAGTTAAAATATTAAAAGAGATAAAAACATAAAATAGCAATAAACACATAAGCACAATATAAATAGCAATAATAAAAGCCAACAATAAAACCAGCAACAGAAACGACAATAACAACAGCAATAGCAGTCATATCAAGAGAACACCACAGGCTTCTTAAAAGCCTGCAATGGTGGATCATGATGGACTTCCAATAGTTAATGCCTTAGATTAGCCTTCCCCAACCCAGTGCCCTCGTTTGCTGGATTACAATTCCCATCATCCCCAGGCAGGCTGCCATATGGATGTTCTAGGCAACTAGCTTTCTGAGAACAAAAGTGAGAGGGAAAAACATGAGTATACAGATAACTTTATTTATTTATTTATTTATTACATTTGTATACCGCCCCATAGCCGAAGCTCTCTGGGCGGTTTACATAGGATTAAAAACAATTAAAAACAATATACAAAAATTAAAACAGCAAAAACATACAACATACACACAATCTGTACATTTAAAAACCACTTCAACACTTCAAAAAACTACAAAAACAAAACAAAACAAACCCAGGCTCCTCAGATATTGCCAAATGCCTGAGATAAGAGGAAAGTCTTGACCTGGCGCCGAAAAGATAACAATGTTGGCGCCAGGCGGGCCTCGTCAGGGAGATCGTTCCACAATTGGAGAGCCACCACAGAGAAGGCCCTCTCTCTTGTTGCCGACCTCCGAGCTTCCCTCGGAGGAGGCACTCGGAGGAGGGCCTTAGATGTTGAACATAGTGTTCGGGTAGGTTCATGTCAGGAAAGGCGTTCCATCAGGTATTGTGGTCCCAAGCCGTGTAAGGCTTTATAGGTTAAAACCAGCACCTTGAACCGGGCTCAGAAACATACAGGCAGCCAATGCAAGCGGGCCAGAGTAGGTCTTATATGTTCGAACCTACTGGTTCCAGTTATCAATCTGGCCGCTGCATTTTGCACAAGCTGCAGCTTCCGAACCACCTTCAAAGGCAGCCCCACGTAGAGTGCATTGCAGTAATCTAACTTGGAGGTTACCAGAGCATGGACAACTGAAGCCAGGTTATCCCTGTCCAGATAGGGACGTAGCTGGGCCACCAACCAAAGTTGGTAGAAGGCACTCCGTGCCACTGAGGCCACCTGCGCCTCAAGTGACAGAGATGGTTCTAGGAGAACCCCCAAGCTACGAAACCGCTCCTTCAAGGGGAGTGCAACCCCATCCAGAACAGGTTGAACACCCTCCATCCGGTCAGCGGAACCACCCACCAACAGCGTCTCAGTCTTGTCTGGATTGAGTTTCAGTTTATTAGCCCTCATCCAGTCCATTGTCGCAGCCAGGCACTGGTTCAGCACATCCACAGCCTCACCTGATGAAGATGAAAAGGAGAAATAGAGCTGCGTGTCATCAGCATACTGATGACAACGCACTCCAAAACTCCGGATGACTGCACTCAACGGTTTCATGTAGATATTGAACAGCATGGGGGACAAGACTGACCCCTGCGGAACCCCATACTGGAGAATCCACGGGACTGAGCAGTGTTCCCCAAGCACCACCTTCTGGAGCCGACCCACCAAGTAGGAGCGGAACCACTGCAATGCAGTGCTTCCCACTCCCAACTCAGCCAGTCGTCCCAGAAGGATACCATGGTCGATGGTATCGAAAGCCGCTGAGAGATCAAGGAGAATCAACAGAGTCACACTCCCCCTGTCTTTCTCCCGACATAGGTCATCATACAGGGCGACCAAGGCTGTTTCCGTACCAAAACCAGGCCTGAAACCCGACTGAAATGGATCCAGATAATCAGTCTCATCCAAGAGTGCCTGGAGCTGGCTCGCAACCACCCACTCCAGGACCTTGCCCAGGAATGGAACATTTGCTACTGGCCTGTAGTTATTAAGATTTTCAGGGTCCAGGGAAGATTTCTTTAGGAGTGGTCTCACTGCCGCCTCTTTCAGGAGGCCTGGGACCACTCCCTCTTGCAAAGAGGCATTAATCACTTCCCTGGCCCAGCCAGTTGTTCCATCCCTGCTAGCTTTTATTAGCCAAGAGGGGCAAGGATCCAATATGGAAGTGGTTGCACGAACCTGTCCAAGCACCTTGTCAACAACAAAGTGTGTGCTAGTAGTACTTCTGCGTCTTGTATACCTCAGTGTGCATCTTTGCAACAATGCAGTTAGGTCCCCTCTACAAGATTTCGGTTTGACGCCCGGTTGGCTGATTATGCGCATCTTCTCCCAGTCGCTTTTACACCTAATCCCTATACACGGGAGGCGATGAAGCGCATTACCGGTTGTATGAAATGCGCGTTAAAGTTGTTTCATGCGCAGCATTGCTTATTTATATGGTCATAAGGCGCTTTAACTCCCGCGGTAAATTAAAACTTGCTATTTAATGCGCATTCGATAATGCGCATAATCGGACAGAAAAGGCACCTCAATCCCCGATTTGCGCTCCATTCATGTGGAGGTAAAAATGGTAATGCGCTTTGAAAGAGCTTTAAATCGCTCTTGTAGAGGCACCCATAGCCGTGCTTGTGCCAGAGAATTAGTCCTGCTGACCCTTTTGCTCATGCAACCACAGTTCAGGGCAGGTGGAAGAAGGGAAGAGTCAGCAGTTTTTCCTATGTATGCTTCATAAATTCACACAAGGAAATGAGCGATGGTGGAACATAAGGAGCAGGCCCTGGTTCATCCTGTGGACAAGATGCCTGCAGAATTGGGTCATCAGTGAAGTGACAACAATGAACTTCTTACTTTTTGGGGGAGAGATTTGCAGACCATTTGACCTTGAAGAATCAGCATTGTGTCTGTTTTCGAATGTATCCTATAATGGTGGTAGGGGGTTGCAGGGTCTGTAGTCTGGTGGGGAGACCTTTCTGCTTCTGTGATTCATGCTATTAGGTTCTTTTTTCCTTAAGTGATTTGTGATGCTATTGTAAAAATGCATCCAGAAGCCTTGAATTACATGTTTTCTTTTTAGAAACCTGAAAGTTGTGATTACTAGGAAATTACTGTGATTTAATTTAAATTTCCAATAACAAATCCTGTTGTTTATATAAAGAGCACCCAAAATAAATGCTGCTGCATTTAGTTTATGTAAATAATGTCTCCAAAGGCAGCAATTCCCTTGAAGTATCCAACCTTGAAGTTTCATTGGATTCAGGGTGTAGATTTTGAGGTCCTCCTTCGGACGCAAGTAACTGACGTTCTTTGACCATCCTCTCTTTTGAAATAACCTGACATCTGAATTCCATTTTGAGAGAGAAAATAATTTTTAACTCCACCAAAACGACATTTGATTGGAAAACCGAATGCCCGAACTGTGATCTCGCTTTCCCCCCCTCCAAACTTCTCCACACATAGAGGTTTTTTTGTTGTGTGTGTGGTGGTGGTTGTTGTTGTATTAAAATAAAAAGCCTGGTAGGTTGCACTGTGTGTTCTCTAAGACACGGGAGCAGTTGTAATGATGATACGAGGATTTTGCAATTTCACTGGAGAGGGCGGGGAAAAGGCGGAGTGTAACAGATACCAGCCTCTCTGGCTTGTATTTGAAAGCGTGCGTTTCTCTGAGGGAAAGCACGAGCGCATCCTCTCGCCGCCTTGAAAACATGTAATATGTATGTGTGAGACAAAAGGCGCGCGCGAGGAGGGGGGGAATGGGAGGTCCTTTCTGGGCTGGTACCGCTGGATAGTGACGTCACTGCCCGTGTAGACACACACACACCTCTCTCCGCTTCGCGCGCTCCGGCGTGTGCGTGCGCCTCCCTTGCTTCTTATGTCCTCCGTCAGTCTGTGGTCCAGGTTGTAGGAGAGAGAGAGGCTGGCTGGCTGGCTAAGTGGTTTTTCCGCTCCACCTCACCTCACCCCCACCCACCCTCGCCTGAAACAGTCGGCTCTGCAACAAGCTTCTCGTAACACTACTTGGGGGCCACATAAATCCTGTGATCCGCACAGCATAAGAGGATTTAACAATCACAATCATAGATATATATTCTTTAAAAAATAAAAATAAAACAAAACCCGGAGAGCGGGAGCGAGAAGAGCATCACTTCTACTTTCTCCCTCTGCAAGCGCACGCAGCCATCGCTCCTCGCCAAGGAGCCCTCCTCTCTCAGAAGGGGCTGTGGGTTTTCTTGCCAATTTTGCTTCCGTCTATTCCCGTCCAAATCCAAAGCATCTCCAACTTGCCCTTTTGGGGCTTCGCATTGTACTTTTGGTGATTTGTTCTTTCTTTTCCCTGTGTGTGTGTGTGTGTGTGTGTGTGTGTAGGAGTAGGAGGAGAGAGGACCCGTTTTTCTATTTGTAGCTAAAGAATGGACTAAATTAAGAGGGGCAAAAGGGGAGGGGGGCAAGAGAAGAAGGGAGGAGGGAGTAAGAGGAGAAAGGAGGAGGGGGAAGCGGAGAGAGCGTCCGGGAGCAGCAGCAGCAAGAAGAGAGCGGAGAGGAGGAGGAGGAGAAGCAGCAGCAGCGGCAGAAGCAGGAGAAACAGAAAACAGGGAAACCCGGCTGCCAGGGGAGTTCAGCCGGCTGCTTTCTTCTGGATGTCGCCGGCCCCTCGGACTCTCTCCTCAGAGGCCGCTGGCCACTTTGCCGCTTTGGACTGTTTGTGAGAGGGGACGGCTCGAACAAGCGGCGACCCCCGGGGGGGCTCGGCTTGGAGCCGCGGCTTGGTTTTGGATTAAATTGGCCGCCCGAGAGACGAGCGACAGCAGCAGGAGGCAGAAGGAGAGGTGGCCGCGGCGGCAGTAGCAGCAGCAGCAGCAGCAGCAAGAATATCTGTAAGAGGCGAAGAAAGAAGCAGCAGCAGCAAGAAGCGAACGAAGCGCCCGTGGTAGTGACGGGCGGGAAGGCGGACTTGGTTGGCGACGGGGGCAGCGCTCCTGCTGCTGCTGGGACTGAGGGGAAGCCAACATGACCAGGTAATTCTCTTGCTGACCCATGTCCTCCAGCTAGCCTCCGCTCGCTCTCTTGGTGCGTGCGTGCATGTATGAATGTATGTATGTATGAGAGACAGCCATGTGCATTGCTCAGCTACTCCCTGTCCCCTCCCTCCCCCGTAGCCCTGAGGTCTAATCTCCAAACAGGAAAAAGAACGGACAATAAGGCAAATTTGGGAAGCTTGAAGATGGGGAGGAGGAGGAGGGGTCGGCCGGTGTGCCTTGTTTGGTGTCCAGAGTAAGACCAGTATGTGTACTGCCTATGTACATGGGTGGAGGAAGAAGAGAGGAGGGCATGTACTGCCAAAAGAAGGGCTGTTGTTCATGGCCGAGGTGGTGTGTGTTCTGAGTGATGAAGAAAAGAGCTGAAATCTAAGGCAAGAGTAGCTGCCATACTGATTGTGCTGGGGTTGGCGAACTCTGTCTCTCTCTGTGTGTGTATAGGGAACAGGATTCTGTATCCCCAGACGATTCCCCCCCCCCCTCCCATGTCTTTCTCAAACAGCCTGGAAGAAATTCATATGTTAAAAGGTGTGTGTGTTATTTGTCATCATTACTATTTTTAAAGGAGCCAAGACAAAGACTTCTGCTAGTGGGATTGTCGGATTTACAAGAGTCCTGGCATGTTTTGGTGGCAAACTTACTTGATCAGTGTTCTTCTCCTGTTAGGAAAAGGCAGTGCCACTCCTTTCATCCAGCCTTCTTTGATTTCCAAGTTGCTTCCTAACACATGTTAAGGTTTTTATTTTGTCCTTTCACCCACTTCCCCATCTCCCTAAAGACTAGCTGCCCCATGTCACAACCACTGCACAAGCTTTGTCCTGCTGGGTTTAGTTCTGTTTCTCTACAGGTTCCTTGGAAGAGTGCGGTGTTGCCAGCCTTTATTCAATCAGGGTTTTATATATTTTACAATCCCTTGGGAAGTGTATTTATCATCGACTTTCTCAGCACATACATAAAACTTAAATTTATGTTTTTGATGTGGTTTGAGGAGAGTATTCATCCCAGCAGAGTGCAGCACCAAGATTTTTTATGTTCCTTCAGTATCTTGTGAGGCAGTGCAATATTTCAGTTGAGTTCCTGGAATAGCCGCTGATTTAGTTTTGGAATTCTTTAAGTTTCTATAGTGTGAGTGTTTTTTTGTTGGTGTTTCTGATTTCTTAGACTTTGGAAATAATGTAGAAAGTTACCAGTTGATGATAGAAATCCTTTTGTTTATTGCTTTCATCCTATCATCTGCATAATGGCTAATGTTAGTTTTTTTTAACAATGGCTTCTTCCCGCTAAACCATAGAACTATATTGCGAAAATTAAAATGGACAGAATGTGGTTGCTTGGTTTTTGATGTCTGACATAGGGCTTGGAATGTTTATTTCTTTCCATATCTGATGTAAATGTAGTTTAAGGGATGTAGCTTTCAGAGTTTTTGTTTGGATGGTTTCAACGCTACAACAGAGTAACTTAAAACAACAGAAATAAATCAAAGGTCTCTTCTTCTGAAAATAATCAATCATATGTAGCTGCTGTTAAGAGAAGCTGTTGATTCTTTCATCATAGTTACCTTAAATTAAGTCTCATGAGATCAACTCTACTGCTATTGTATTTTCCAAATATGAAATTGATAGTCTGGTCAGTGCCATAGGTCCAGCTGTCAAATTCTGCCCTGGTAAATTGCTGTAAACAGCAGATGTGTTCCTTACAAAGTATGTTTAAGAACTAGGTTCTGTAGTTTTTATGAAGAGAAGGTAGAGAGGTTTAATTGGATATGCTTGTCAAAAGCAATACTGTCACTTGTGGAGACATGATAGAATATATTTATAGTTACTTCCAGTTCAGAATGATATATGGTTTGTGTACATTCTCCATACACATTCAGAGCTTCAGCTGAGAAGAAGACCTATATTTTAAGATGGCACTAAGAAATTCATTGCGGTTTGTGTGTGTCTTGCCAGGAATAGCACTTTAAAAGGAAGATGTATCTCTGGGATTCTAGATTTCAAGCAGTTGTGTTTCAAATTTACCTTTTTATTTGTCCTGTGTATTACTATTTAATGAATATTAAACAGTGGCATGAGTTATACAGTCTGTTGTGGCTGTTATTTGACATAGATATTAGTTACGCCCAGGCAATGATGTTGTGTGTGTGTAGATACACTATTCCATGTGTGGGCTTTGACAATCATACTCTGAGTTTGTATTTAGAACTACAATGTACTTTCCATTTTTTTTAAAGGCCACCTGTAATTTCTGCACTGGAAAGGTGTTGGTACTAGAACTTCATGAGCTAAAAAGTAGGGATCACCCCTTTGTCTGCTACTGTTACTGCTAAACCACTAGGGGCCTGTATTAACTGTTCTTACACAGCAAATATCATTGTACAGAATACTCTCATGCTTTTGCTAGAAGGACTTTTTTGTGCCAATACTCTGTACCATAAAGGCTTACCTAAGATTTATTATGAATAGGTTAGGCTAATGTTGTTGAAATGAATAGTAATTTTCATGCTGTTTTCCATTGGGAAATGTTACATGGGGGATTGAGGCTATCCTTGCTACCTTTTTAGTTGAGGGATGATGCTGTTCCAAGGGTGATCATCTTGAGCAAATTGAGCTCTGAATATATTTCTTTTTTAGTCTTAATTCTAACACTATCAGACAATTAAAAAAAAGAACTAGGGTGAGGAAGGTAAGCTCTAAGATTCATGATTAGATTAGAACTGGCACTGTTCACCTAATACCTATGTAGGGTTAAAAAAATAAGCTGATGAGGATTACCTAAAGAAGGGATGGATGTAGATTGATCATATTTTTAAGCTACCATGGTATTTGCAAAGATTTCAAAGTTATGCCTGTAGTCTAGTCAGCACTTATAGGATCTGGGCTGAATATGCACTATACATTTTTGAATAATTCCACAAAAATGGACCAACTATGGTGTTCCTAATGGACATTAGGCACTAAGGTCAAGTATTCCTTTGTTGATTTTCAGTTTTTCAAATTGACAAGGAAGACCATTTGTTCGGAGAACAGCTGAAGCATTTACATATTGAATTCCTTTGAAATTGAACATGATTTATAAAGCTAACAGACAGTCCTATTTTTGAAAGGATTTACTAAAGATAAATCAGAAGACTGTAGGATAACACAATCAAATGACAACATAAGTGCACTGTGACTGTATGGATTATTTTAGGAATATATTTTCAAACTATTAGGTGTGATATGGGTAATCAGTTGCCTTGGGAATTTTAGTTTTGTATCAAATGACTATTGCTAAAAGCAGGTATTGATGAAAAATATCTAAAAACAATGGCACATTGTGTGTATCTATGTTTCTATCATGCCTATTACAACAGTAGCCCTTCTAAAATATGTTTCAAGTTCATATTTGTATATAAATACATTGTTATCTATTAATTTGGAGTGCATTTATCCAAACACAAAATGCAGACAGTAATATATTTGCAATTAGAAGAACTTTGAGGACTAATTCTACAAAGACGTTCATGACAACTGCTCTAATTATTAGTTTATAGATGTTGATTTAAAGTCAATCAAATACCAGCATACTATGTTGTACGCCTTTATTGCCTTGCTGGCCTACAACTGGAAGTAGACTCAGAATTTTGTAGAGGTTGTGTAAATTTATTTGGATTAGTTTTACAAGAGGCTGCTTATGAATGTGTAGTAGCAACTGATAACCTAAAGGAGAATCAATGCTTAAAATATTTCTTCATGTACTATCAGTGATTTGCCATGTGGGAGCGAAGGAGAAGGAATTATTTTTCTACATTGAGAGCTTCTGTACAACACATCTACTGAGGAAATCTGATGATGTAGAAGATTGCTTGAGAGTGCTCTGCCTGTAAATTCCTTCCAACAAGCTTTGCTTGTTGTTTAAGCTGCATTGCATTTATAAGGATTCTGTGTCTACCCACAGCACAGATTTAATGGACAATATATATTGTGATCAGAACTTATATTGGCTCTCTGATGTAGGATGTTTGTAAATTCCATTCAAAAGAACATTCTATAAAAGCCATATATACACAAATATAGTAAAGAAAAATGTTAGTACTCTTTTTTTTTTAAAAAAATAGGTTTTGTGTTTGCTAATCGCTTGGTATATGTAAAACATCACACAAGTAAATTGATCAGTGGTATATTCAAAATTATAGAATTAGAAGAGCTGTCCATGGGACATCTGGTGCAACCCCTGCCCTGAGGCAGGATATTTTATACTTAATGTATCCCCAACAGATGCCTACTCAGCCTTTCCTTGGTAGCCTTTCCTTCCATGAAAAAGACTCCAGAATGTCCCTAGGCAGCTTGTAAAACTGTCTCTGTATGTAAACGTTCCATATGTACTTAGGGGAAAAAATGTGCATACCATATCTTGCATGCCATAGCATAAATATGTATAAACGTCTAAGTTTATTCAATAAGAGTAGTAAATTAAATGGATATAGTGGTTAAAATTTGAGAAATTAATATTAGAGCAATGCCTATGTTTTACTGAAATGCCCTCCTAGATATCACATTTGTTCATATATTTGCAAAATACAGTAGCACTCTGAGTAGTGCATTTGTCTTATTACTGAAATGATGAGACTTGATTCTTGCATTAAGGCATTATTTATTTTTTATTTAAAAGACGGCCAGATTTATTCTTGTGTTACACTTTTCCATGGTTAAGTATAGCCAGGTTATTTGGTATTGATATTTCTAATTAAATTCTGTAGTTTTTGGGAGAAGCAGATGATGTTGCTTTGTAGACAATGAAAGTGCAGGTCTTTTAAATAGCAACCAAGCAAACACTCATCTCACATGGTTAAAGTTGCTTGGTACACATTTTCCCCATGAATAATATATTAACCGTATTGTATGAAATAGAGCAAGAAAATGTGGTAATCCCCAAGTCGTATCCTTTAATGCTCTGGGAAGCATGTTTCAAAGTTGAGTAAGTGGTGTGTATAATATGATTTTGTAGTTGGCCAAACCTGCTAACTTCTCACGCTAACAAATGACTAATTGTCATGATAGTAAAAATTCAAAGATATGCAAGGAACTAATCCCTGCACTTGTGGAAGGATTCTCACATCCCCTTTGCAGATTGGATACTGTTTGGTCCCCCTTTATTATTAACAATTAAGCTTGGATCAATTATTGCTTCTTTGAGTTTTGATAAATACTTGGACAATTTCTGCAAAAATGCTCTTTATCTGAAGAAAACATGGAATGGGGCTTGCAAAATTTTGAGAAATTATCCAAGTCCAGTTAAATCAATAGGACTTAAAGGCATTTAGCAGTGCACTTTATAACACAATCTTTTAATGCTTACTCTGAAATAAGTTCCATTCCAAAAGGTAATTTCATGTTTTTGACTTAGCAGCAATTTAGATTTTTTGCCTTGCCAGATACAAAATATAAATATTATTTTCAAAAAGAAAGCCATACACATCAAAATTAAGAGGAGAAAGTAAAATTGAAGTTTCTTAGTTTCATTTTTTATTGTTTGAATGGTAGTATATCTTAAAAACCTGCTTAACTGTTGTCCAGTGCAGCTGTCCTTCCCTGAAAGATTAGGTTTCAGAAGCAATGATGGATGTTGAATGCCTGTAGCCAGTTGTGGGGTTTGCTCTGAGGTCAATGGTACTGATGGAAGATAAGAATTTACTGCCTTCTGTCTCAATGCCAACCCAACCAGTAGCTTTTCTCAGAAGGAAAAAAATTAGCCTAGACACATGCAATGCTGAGCTAATATTGTTGATGCTTTTAATTCCGTGGTAAAAATGGCACTATACAGAACAATATAATATATTTATTGAAATTATCTGAAAAGGAGTGATTTTGAAAGTCAGTGTTCAAATGTGGAGTATTTTGTAGTCGATTTTAAAAAGATGAATACAATTGAAATGTTTCAGAATGGGTGCATATTTTAGTTTTCCTGAAACGTCAGTGTAAATGTGGAAAGAATAATATCTGTGTTTGGCAATTTGAGCAAAACTTTATCTTTTGGTAAAGTTTGGATTAACCCTTTAAAGATGAAAGAGGCTTTCTTTCAGGGAATGATAAGAGTGATAAAATGCAAACATCTCTGTGTTAAACAGAAGCTTCACTTAACGACCAGACAAGTTGTTTATTAGTATCCCCTAAGGCAAGAGTTCAGAAGCATTCTTATAACATCTAAAGTGGCCTGGCTCATCAGGGTTATTGAATGCTGCCAAGTAAGATGTGTGTTCTACTGTACCAACAATAGCTTGCCAAAAAGTTGGTGTTTTTTTAAAAAAAAATATCGTGGAAAATTGCTATCAGTTAATGTGTGTGTGTGTGTGTGTGTGTGTGTGTGTGTGTGCATGCATCCCTGTGTGAGGCTACACACGTTGCACCGTCCTTCAGGATGTCTGTTAGTGACATCTGTCCATCCAGCCAGGGACAGCTCAGGGTTTGACTGGAGTGAAATGCTGTCTGGATCCTCTCCTGTATTGGTCTTCTTCCCACCTCGATGGGTTTACCTGCTGGTGGTACACGAAACTAGGGATACGATCTGTGTTAGTTACTGTGAACTGTCTAGCATTTTAATACACATAGTGCCCCTCATGTATCATTGATCTGTAGGATTGTGGGTAACTAAAAAAAATGATGCCCTGATGGGACAATTTTAATTTTCCACAAAGCCCTAGAGTTTCACAACATTGAAAGAATGGGGGGGGGGGGTAATTAAAATGGTGGCTGGCTCCCCATGTGGCAAAGGGGACTGAAAGTTGGTGTCAATGTACTTGGTCCTGGGGTCTTGATAGCTGGCCATTAATGCTGCACCTAAGCTTTCTCTTACTGCAACAATGCCTCCAAGTACAGAACTTTTCTTTTCTCCATGGGAGTTAATCACAGACAGTCATTGCTTATCTGAAAAAAGTAAAGGTGTACAGTCAGAAACTGTTGTGGTGAGGGCTAAATTTGCTCTTTGTTCCTACTGTCCACACTTATTAAGTTTCAAGCCTGTTTTTACCTGCAGATTAGCTGCACCTTGGGTTCTATTTCTTGGTCACCTTGAAATGTTGGGAATTGGATTTTATGTATGTTAAGAACACCATTAGTGTTCATCACTCTTTAGTATATGAGGACAAGACAAGTCCCATACAATTACAATTTGAGCAGTCTATACTTAGGTTATTTTCTTCATGCTATCAGGTTTCTGGATGTACTGTCATACTTTTAACAGTATCCATGAGGGATAGAAACTTAATTTGTTAAAAAGTTAAAACTGATGCTCTTAGGATTCCATCAAGATGTGAGTTAAGGGATAGAGCCTTGTTGGACCTAAAGGCTTTGGCCTGGTTCACACGTAATGACAGTCCAGCGTATAGGTTGTTGTTGAGTCATGGGTGGTTGTTGAATCGTTGATTGTCATTACATGTGAACCCTGCGCTGTCAACCACAAGCAACCCAATAAGAGAACCCACAGTTGGTTTGTTGGGTTGTTAACTCTGGGTTGTTTATGGTTAACAACACATAGTTAAACCATAGAGCAGGATTTATCCATAATGACAACCCATGATTCAACAACAATCCACAATTCAACAAAAACCCATTCTCAAACCATACTCTGGGTTGTCATTACATCTTGTACATCTTTGCTCTTGTGCTTCAGTAGCATCACCCTGTTCTTGCCACAGTGCCTGACTTATCTGTGATTTCTGACTGTTCTATAAAGTGGGACTTGTGTGACTTCTCCTTACTTTTTAAAATCACTAGTAGACATTTTAAACCAATGGGGTCTTCTCAAGTGTGGGTTAAAATCGTGCAAAGAAACTCAAGAATACATTAATATCTCTATAACATAATACAGTATGTGTACACTTTAAACCAAAATGCTTCTGACATGCGAGAAATGAAAAAAATACCTGAGGAAAACACTTCGCACCAATAGAACTCATTTTGATTGATCAAAGTCATAGATCCTGAAATACCTATTTATTGCTACATAACTGCCTTTATATAGCACCATAAAAAACAATTAAAAGCCAATCAAAATAGCAACAAGCTTTCTTGGACACTGAGACTTGCTGGGAAAGTGGGCAGCTTAAAGTATCAAATAAACAATTAGCACTAGACCACCCTCCTGTATCTCCTTACTGTACTTCTGCATCTCTGTGGTCTATCATATCCTTTTACTGGAGGACTTTAGCCCTGAAGCTCAGCTGAGCATGCAGTTGTTGTGTAGATCAAGAATAATCTGGACGAAAGAGATGGAGAATCAAGAGCTGTCATGTAGCACTTGAGCTGATGTATCTTCACCATCAGTGAATTACAGGAACAAGCAATGAGTAGGACTCACAACCTTACTTTTATTAGGATGTTTCCTATTTTCCTGTCACAGATATTACCACGTGATGATTTTAAAAGCATTTGCAAATTAGCCCACTAAGGGGTGTAGATATTCCTTGCATGTAAACAGCTTTTCTTCTTTTGGCCAAAGATGCAGTTTACACTAAAATAGTTATCAATATGGCTTCAATGACCAACCCCCTTCCAGTGCGCTGACCCACTTTCCTTCATAATGGGTTGGTTGGCAATGTGGCTTGTAGTGAATCACATTCAGATGGCAGTATCTCCATATCTTGCATGCAGGCAGTGGCAGCACCCTATAATGAGCCCCTTTGCAGCCCTAACCTGCTGCCATTTTGGTCCTTGTGTGTGTGTGTGTGTCTAAATGAGTTTTCTTCCTAACAACAGTGATGTATCAGAGGCAGTAAGCATAAGGACATCAATTGCTGAAGAACATGGGCAGGAGGGTGCTGTTGCACTTATATCCTGCTTGTGGATTTCCCCTAGGCAGCTGGTTGGCTGGATTAGATGGACCCTTGATCTGACCCAGCATGGCTCTTCTTATGTACCCAAATAGATACCAGTATGGAGTGATATCATTGAGAACCAATGCACATGTTAATTCTTTTTTTTCTCTAGAATAAGCACAGGGCCTCTGAACTTGATTAGAACCCTAGCTTGGTGGGAGATAGGTAGCCTTTAACCCTAACCCCCACTGTGGTCCCAGTCTGGATCAGGGGCCATGCCTGCAAATTCCCTTAATAATAATAATAATAATAATAATAATAATAATAACAATTTATTTCTTACCCGCCATTAAAGCAAATGAATCACTACTTCATAATATAACTTGCAGGTGCAGGGGCCACAGGACTGCAGTGGGTGACAAAAAGGGATAAAGCCCTTCTCCCTCCCCCCATATTAGGGTCTCAATCTTCCAAAGCAGCATTTGGTGGAGTAAAGAAGAGCAGCAAATCAGCATGAAAAAGGTATGCTTTTCTTTTGTGGGGAAAAAACCCGCTGTCTTTGCACCAAATTTTTTCACAAACTTATAATTTGGTGTTGCCCTAATATTCTTGTTGTGGGAAGGGGCTTCAGGGCTCTGTTGCCAGAACCAAAAGTCAAACTGAGTAACATCTGAGAACATGTATTAGAAAAGCAGTTATTTCTCAACTGTTGAGTCAAAAGGGATCTCCCGCCTTAAATTATTTTTTTGACCTGATTACCTTATACTCCTGTGAAGGACAAACTTTGTTCTTTGTTCTGGAGATAAATTTGCTGTGTCTTTATTGCTCGTATATTTTGACAAGTAGTCCACTTTCAAGGTTTCCAGGAGAGAACTGTGGCGATCCTAGTACTCCTAGTGAGATCTGACTTCTGAATAGATACATGTTTTTCTTCCATGAATGAATGAGTTTTTTTCAAAAAGTTGCAGTGGAAATGTTAGTACTGGTACTTTCACTTTGCTTACTTGGACACAGATGAGATAGGTAATTTCAGAGTATAAATGTTTAGTCAATTTATCTAATGGACTATATCTGCTAAATGGCTAGGATCCAACTGTGCCCCAGCGCTAGCGCTAATGACATTGCACTAGTATAAATCAATATTCGTGTACTGTAACTTGGACTTGGACTTGCTATGGCCATGGGGGGGAAAGGGGCAATTGCCCCTGAAATTCAGTGCTGGCACCACCATTCAGCAGCCTAGCAAGCATTATGCAAGCAGTTTATACTAGTGCAATGTTATTAACACTAATAATGGATCCAAGCCATTGTTTCAACACACACATTATAGGAAGCTATATTGGCCAATTAGGAAAAGAAAAATTTCCAAAAGCCAAATACTACCTGTAATAGGAACAACCAAAATGTCATGAAGTCAAGAGCAAAGCTCACAGTTTTGTTAAACTTTGGTCCTAATAAAGGTAGTACCATCCTGTGTTTATTGTTTCATGTTTTTACAAGAGTGCAAAACAGCAAGCAGACTTAGTGGACCTATTACTGTTTTTTGTTTTAAAAACTTTATAAATAAGGTCATCTGATCTACAAAAACAGTCATTTTATTTTAAAAGGGCATTATGACCTCCAGTATCAGAGGCAGTATGCTTCTTTAAACCAGTTTCTGGGGAACATGAGCAGAAGAGTGCTATTGCACTCATGTCCTGCTTTTGGATTTCCCATAGGCATCAATGGTGGACTAGATATGCCTTTGGTTGATCCAGCATGGCTCTTCTTACGTTCTTATGACAATATATGAGCAAAACTAGTGTTTTTCTCTTATTTATGTGGCTGATTTTTGCTTTACTTTGACCAGGAATGTCAAGTTTGCCCTCTTTCATTTCTTATTTTTCTGGAGGCCATTTGCCAGGTGTCAGAAATGTTCACTGTGATCTCTAACACCTTTAATTGAAAGGACAAGGCTGCTGAATCTCTAACAAAGGCTTTCCTTGTCTTGCAAATGTTAATTAATGATTGACATAAAAAGCTGTGAAAGGAATCAGCCATTTTAGTTGTACAGTAGTTTTTTTCTGTATCATTTCAGCAATCTGCTTATTTTGAGACTTATCTAATGACAGGGATCAGCAAGAAGGAAAGAAGGAGATGTGGGCACTAAAAGTTGACTTTGTAGTCCATTGGTGGAAGAGAGAAAGATGAGGAGACTGGATTAGTTGCAAGGCTAAATTTGTACAAAATCTTTCAGCCTTTAGGCCATAGATCCAGAGCAATACTAATGTAAGTTTAATTATGCATTTTATATATGTGAATGATGTCCACGTTATATATATTGATGCAGGAAACACCAGTGTAACACCAGTATTTTCGATCGCAAGTGTAAAATGTTGAGCTGTGTTGGTTCATAACATTTCACTGCTTCTTCGAAGTTTCATTTTTGTAAACTCTTTAGGACTAGGTTTAACAATGAGTAACAAGATTTACAATATAATAGGAGGGTGAATTTGACCACATTTGCCTAATATGCAATAATATTACTTAGCTTTTATATGACATTTTATGGTGTCCAAATACCTTCATATACACTGTCTTGTTGTAATCTTTACAACAATACTGTAAGATAGCTCACAATTATTACCCCTGTATGTATTTTATTACATTTATTTAACATTCCGCTCTTCAGACCAAGGACTATTTGAGCAGTGTACAACTAATCAGGTGCATGATTTGAACCAGGGATTTCCTAATTGAAAGCTTAATCCCTTACAATGCAATTCTATGCATATCTACCCAGAAGTAAGTCCCACTGAGTTCAGTGGGCTTTACTCCCAGGTAAGTGGGTATAGGATTGCGCTGTTAGCCACTTATGCTACACCATTCTGGAATATGGCATATCCATAAACGTACCAAAATCGTATTGCTACAGACTTGATCAATAACAGGTTTGTGTAAATAAATAAGAATCTTTATATTTTATTGTAAATATGGCTTAAATAAAAGGATTTAAAATTGAAGAAGGAATTTCTTAGACAGTAGAATACTGTAGCTAGATATAATTATTTTAGGCTTGTGTGTGAAATGTCTATTACAGTTATGGAGAGACCATCTTACAGCCTGAAGTTAAGATGTTATAGAGTTACAATTTGTGATCAGTTTTGCTAGACAAAGCAGTCAGTACCAACTTCATTTTTCATTATATAAACATTATTTAAAATATTTGGTCCCCTCTCACTTGTGTATATTTTACAAACAGTAGAGCTTTTTTAAAAAAATGCTTTGTTCTTTGAAGTTCTGACATAATACTTGATGTTTTAATGCTATGACATAGAAATACATGCAAAAATAACATTTTATTTGTTAAAAGCAAACTTAAATTAGTTTTCATTCATATTATTTCTGGTTATGCTGAATAATCTGCTAGCATGGGATAACGTAAATTATTTTTTGTTTAACAGATAGATAAATCCTGGTAGCCATTATTATTTATGTAGCAGAGGTGGTGCTTGTTAACTTGAAATAATTATTTGATCATATCACCTCAAGTATTCCAGTAAATTCCATAAAAGAACCCTTTTACATTTGCTATTATTTGTTTGAATATCCTGACCACCAAAAATGACACTTCAAAGATACTTAATCTGGAAAGAAGTGAAATACTTTTACTTCACAAAATTTATTCAGAATCTTAGTTACGTTGGATTGGATCCAAGTTTGTCATTCCACCAGAATGGGACTTCCTCAGCCTCTCTTCCCCCCTGCAGCCCACCAAGCACCCTCCAAATCTGCTCAAGAGAGTGAGTTACTTATTCACAAGCCTGGTTACATATCCAGTTGTCTTATCATATTATTAAAACGAGGGACATCATAATCAATGACAAATGTTTCATATCAGAAGGGGCTCATGAGTGAATTAAAGCCATTGTTATTCCAAATATTTGAAGGAAACATGGCATAACGGTGATGGCATTGGTTTAAATCTCTGTTGTTCTACATGCACCACTTCTTCATGGTTAATAATTTTAAAACTTTTTGTGTCCAGTGAATCTTTTCCACATTGAGCTATCTGGAAAGTAAACCTTGAACATCTGTCATAGAACCCAGGCACATTCCAGAGCATCCTGTAGCATGTATTAGGCCACACACTTTTTGTTCTTGCAAGGTATTGGCTATAGCAGTTGGACTTTACTGTTGCCCCAGGCACACTGGGAGTGTGCTCTGATATGTGCCAAATGCTCCACTACAGATATACATGGCATAGTGCTTTAGCTGTAATTCAGGGAACCTATCAAACAATACTGATATTCTCATTAAGAAGTCCCTGATAAGCTTCTGGGGAACCCCATGCTTTTCCCAAGCACACTTTGAAAACCATGGTTCAATTGATTCCAGTTGCCTACAACATCACAATCTCAGTTCACTTCATCTTTTTGTGCCTAGGTTTTTCATAATCTGAAAAGATGAATTATTGCATATTTCTGACAGTACATGTCTGTGTAATAAATCAGGATAAGGAGCAGGAGCTTAGATATTGTGATGATAGTGAGAGGCTTATAAATATTTTGACCTATTTTTGTCAGGACACTCCTTTTTACTCTAGAGTTGTTTCATTGGCTTTATCAGGTCTATGTTGAGAATGGCTGATTTTTGTGTGATATAATACTGGATCAGGTTTTTAAAATTTTCATTTTTAGTAGGGTGCTGTAACCCTATAGCTCACATTTCCTATTTCCATGAGCGTTTTGATTATATAGATCCCCCCCATACCTGTCATTGTTATGAATTCATTTCTGTGCGTGCATCTGATGAATATGAAACGTGCAATGATTAGAAACATAAATCTGCTTTTTTCAATGTCAAGTGAATTCTACTTGCATAATAACCAGCAAAAGAGCTAGAAACAGTGTACTTAATTTATCTAATGATAAATGATTGTCTTATGTCTATTTTTAGAGTCACCAGTCCTATTTTTCTATTAAACTAACAGGATGCAGGTATCAAATTCGGATTGGAAGGTCAGTTTCTTACTCACCAGCTACCCAGGAGCAGCGCTCCCACTTTGTCCTCTGAAAGTTTCAACTCAACTTTCATTTGGCAAACATGATTTGTTCTAATAATTTTCCAGATGTGGGAGTGCTTTTGAAAGAGTGATTACCAACATGCATTCTGAAGTGGTACCATGTTGAGGACTTGTAAAATATACCTACCTACTACACTTTTGTGACTTCCTTTCTTATAAAAAAAAGTTCAAATATTTAAAAATTAACTGTTTATTCACTGTACATTATAGGCAACTCAGAAGATTTTTCATTATTGTCATTATTTGTCATGCTGTATGAATAATATTATTGGACACTACAGCTGTCAAAATAAACTGCTAAAGAAAAACTAGAACATGGCTTTGTAAATCATTGGTTGGTAAAACATTGTCATCTAGAAAGCAATTTTTGCCAGATTACTGTATACATTATTTTATTTGGGTGACATTCCTTATAAGGCAGGAGGTGAACCATTACAGCTCAATTTATAATTTTAAATTCAACATTTCAGTTGAATTAGAAGGATAACTAGATGTCAAGGAAACACTGAACTAGGTAGGGTGTTTGACCCTTTGGATCAGATGCCAGAATGGAAGTGAAAAAAAAATTTCAAAATCAGGATGGCAGTTACAGGCTTTGGGGTATTCCACCTGAGCATTGCCTAGCTAAAATTGACTGTAAGCATTTTCCTTTCACATTTGTAATTCTCTCCAGTTTTTTGCGCCATGTGAGTATTATGTTGCTGCTCTCAGAGGCTGCTTGCACATAATGGTCAACTACACTTTATAAAATCCTGCCAGTTTTTTTTAAAAAAAACTCTTTGGGAATTTAGTGTTTGTTTTTTAAGTTAAATGTTGCTGGTGCACTCATCCCCACATCTTGCTCAGTTTAGTTTTTCAGAATTTTTGTACCAAGTCCCCAAACTATGTTTTGCAAATTGGGTGTGTAAAGAGCCCTGTGGTTTCTGAGGTGCACCTTCAGAAAGGGAATTTCTTAGGGGAAAATTAGGGATGGACAGATGGTTAATATGCACCTCTCTAGACTGTGGCCATTGTGTTTAAAAACAAAATACTTTCTGTTGAGCAGTTCTCAGTTTTATTGTGATTTATATACACTATATGATAAAGTGTGCTTTCTGGTCCCCATGTGCACATACAAACAAGTAGGAAACTGGTCATAACAGAATAAAGCACTGCAAGTATAAACAGGTGTGTCGTTGGTATTCCCTGGAGCATTATCTTGCTCCTAATTAAAGGATAGAGGAGAAATCTTTACATTGTAAGCAGGTCTGGCCCAAGGCAAGTCATCTCCTGAAGTGGAAACCCGGACGTGCCCTTCTCCCCTCCTCCTCCCTTCCGTGCCCCCGAATCGCCAGTGCACTGCCTGTAAGTCTTACTGTCTTCAGGAGCCACACGGCACCTGCACATCCATCCAGCACGGCTCCTGGAGACAGAAAGACCTTACAGAGGCAGCTTGCTAGTGATGTGGGTGCGCGTGTCCCTGCTAGTGAAAATAGGCTGGCTGATCTCAGGAGGCACAGTGAGGCAAAGTGTGCAGTGCACGGGCGGGCGGGCGAGCGGCTGCTTCTTCTTGAGCCTACCAGCTGCCTGCATGGCCAGCAAGAAGCAGCAAAACCTTTGGAGAGGGAGAGCGCTGCTCTTCCCTGCCTCTGCTGCTGCACCCACTTCCTACAGCTTAATGATAGGGCCAGCCCTAGTCTTAAGTGACTGACTATGGGATATCTATTGCTGCCCTCAACTCCTGTGGAGCGTGTTAAAAGTCCATTTTTCTAATGTTACTATGACATATTGGGTGGTATTGTAAATAAATAAACAAAAATAAAAATTCTTATGATGGGAGTATTAAATTTCTGTAGCAGTTCAATGCTACAAAACATAGCTTTTGTTAGGGCAAATGTTTAAGATTAACTTGCCAGTCCCTATTCAGATACCTCATTTTCAAAAGTTAGTCATTCTCACTTGCCATTAGCAATAGTGTGAGGGGGGAAATACTGTCATACCAGCTGCCCCTCTTGCATCACTGTTGGCTCTTCCCCCCCCCCCCCACACACACATTAGGGGGCAAGGTGTGAGAAGGGAGTCTGCTCTACATGCATAGGTCCCCCCTGCTAACTGGGGGTCTGGAACTTTGCATAATCAGAATTCTACATGAGGATACGGAGGCACTCCCATTGTGTGAATGATGGGGTTGGAACTGATAGGAATGTTTAGGTGGGCTAACCAGGCAGGGCCCCATGCTCTGCCTTACACAGTTGTTAATTGTGTGAGGCAGAATGCCTAAATAGGACTGTTGTCAGGAGAGAAAATTCTGCCATCATTTTAAGAGCATCCTTCTTTGAATTTCTTGGTTGCAGATACTTTTCTTGTTGTTTGTCTGGGAAAGGAAAGCTAAACAGACATTTGGCTGCACAGGGCAAATCAAGCTGCAGTTTCCTGCCAAAATTTTCCGTGGAAGAGTGACCCCATCCACTATTCACCTAATGAAGGGTCTCCTGAGAATTTAAATGTCTCCCTCCACTTGGTTCATGTCTAATCAAAATCTGGCTGTACGTTTATTGGTCGGCCTGAAAGAAAAAGGGTATTGTGCATAAAGTTCTATATCCACTATAAAATCTGAGAAAAAGTCAATTGCCTATTCTCTAGTTTCTATTAATCAAGCCAAGGACAATTATTTAGGACCATTCCTTCACCCAGCATTCATGTTCCAGAAGAGCTTATTCCCTGAACACCGAAAACTAGATTGCAAACATGTCTCTTAAGCAAGCATGGTAAAAGAGCTTTCATGACACTCAATTGAAATCTTCTATTTTCAGAAAGAGAAGGGGGTGGGGGAAGATTGTCCAAGTTCAAAATTTAGTACAATAGTGTAGCTCACTGTTTAAGAATGTGAGCTGGGAAGTTTTCATTTCAAATCTCATCACAACCACGAACTAGGAGTTTTTGGCAAGTTACTTCCTTAGCTTCACACCCCTCCAGTCTATGTTATGGGGATAATAATATTAGGCAGTCTTGCAGGGTTATTATAAGGAATATTGAGTTAGTGTATGTGAAGTGCTATGAACATTTGTACTGTTTGATAGAAGTGCTAAGTATTATTGTTGTTCTTCAAAACTCTACATGACTAAAAGGATTCCATTATAAAACAAGAACAAAGTTTTAACAATAGTATTGAGTATTGACAAATAGGGGTTTAAAACATTTCCAGGCCCACTCAAAATAACTAAATGCTATGAACCCCTGTTAAACTTCTTGGCTAAGATCAAATGTGTGGTAAAAGGGAAGTTGTCACAATAATTAGTATCATTGTGTCCAGTAATGTTAAGAGTGTTACCGTGTGTCCGTTTTGATGACAAGACCTAGGGCATAAAGCTTAAGGAAGAGTTATTTTGACAAGATAACTTTTAGTGCCCTGGTCTGATGAGGCTGTCATAAAGGCTTAGAGTGATACAGCATCAGGGTGGCTTCAGCAAAACAAAGAAGTCTCATTTTCATGAAAAGGGTCTTTCTTAAGTCAAGTTAAGAATAGGAGTAAAATGAATGAGGAAAAAAGTCTCAAAAATAGGAGTAAAGATTTTAAAATATAAAATACCTAAAATGCTTGTTCTATTTAGCTTCAAATTCTGAATGAGAAAACGGGACCATCCTCTTCATTCCCCGTCAAGGACTTAATTGTTTATCAGAAGATTTTCTCAAGGTATATTTGCATTTAGACAAAGGCTTCCTGATTGCAGACAGTTATATAGAGTTAGCAAAAGCCTTCTAGTATTCCAAAGAAACTAAAATGGTTTTTGAGACATAAGATTCTCCAAATGTTTACAGTTACCATTTTTGACAGAATAGTATATATTTTTGTAGTTCATTATTGTCTCCATACATCCAGCTTCTTGGACGAAGTAAAGTCTGGCAAAATCCAATCAGGCTGACAGGTGCAGCTTCTTGCAATCACTCTGTGTGTGTGTGTGTGTGTGTGTGTGTGTGTGTGTGTTGTTGTTGTTGTTTAAATGGCCCACCACACTCAGAGGAATTGCTGCTGGCAATTGGTGCCAGTCAGCATTTACAGTCCAGACTAAATTTTACTTGAATTATCTGACTGCTTCCATGGGAATACTCCACGTAGAGGGCTATAGACCATCTGATCTGATCTCTATCATTGGGCAAAGTCAAAATGAAGTAATGGAGCTAGTGATGGGGCAGATTACAAAATGCCAATCATAGCATTTCATGCCCATGCAAGTTGGGCCCAAACTTGGAGTTTGGGTGTGGCAAATTTCTCTTCTTCTCTCTCCTCTAACTGAACTGAAAAAGAGAGGAAAGTCATAAATTCCTGGGTATATATGGCAGGTTCCATATGTCAAATGTGAAAAGTTTAAAGGTGTAGCTAGTAACTGAGAATACATATAAATAGATAATTTGATCCATAAATAGGAAATGTTATGTCTGAGTCTGATAGGAATGGGAGGGGCAGAGTTTCAGTTGCATTTTGATCATTGCATTGTATCCTTTTACACTTCTGTATTTTAAAAGAGCTGTAATGGCAGAGAAGGAGAAAGTAGACAAATATTCAGATTATTTATATTCATGCTTTACATGCTTTGGAGAGATGTTCAAAAATTGTAGTATTCCTTGTTGCCTCTTAAAGTAATGCTTGTAATAGAAGACTGATTGAAATCTGAGCTATGAAGCACTGCCCGTTACTCCATGATAGTTTGAACCAAAAATATATCCACATTTCCTGGCATTTCAAACTTTTGGGGGAAAGGCTTTCCCAGGGGTGAATTACATTACCCATGAGATCTAGGCTTATAAATCTAGAAAATTCATGCGTTAGCAATATTTTTACACTGTTGCTGCCCGTCTATTTTATATATGGATTATTTTCAGCCACATGCTTTAGCAATTCTTGTTTGAGTATTTCCAGCATGTCAAATGGTAAATCATCATACCTTTTTTATTTAGTTGTAAAACAAATATATCTTACATCAGTCTACCAGATATTTATAGTAAGGCAAGCTATAAATTTCATTTGGCTTACAAGACATATTTTTACACTGCAGACACAGAAAAGCTTCAAACATACTGATTGTTCAGCCGCTCAGGAACTGACTGCTTCATTATTATTTTTTAATGCTTGACTCTATGTTTTCTATTATGCTGTCTCCAGACACAGTCTCCTACTGCACTGCACAAGGGACTTCTGGGGAGACAGGACCAACTGAAAACGATGCTTGAAACAAAGAAGCCATCCTTCATAACCTATCTTATTTCTTAAAATTCATTAACCATCTTTTGAGGTCTATATTTTCTTACAGCAGTCGATGGATGCGAAACATCAACTTGTGGCAGTGTTAACCACAGTACTCTGTGTGTGTGTGTGTATGTGGGTGCACAGACACACACATGTTATGCGCACATGTGTATGTATATTAGGATGGTAACTTTGTCCAGCCAGCATCCTACTTTCAGGAAGAGCAGTTTTTGCCACTACTTCATTTTTAGGGTTGTGTGTTGACTTACGTCTCAATGTCTGTTCTCTTTGGGGCTAAAAAAAGGAAACATTGTGCTGATCTAACTAGAGGCTATATGAAAATCCAGCTAGATTGGTAATTGGATGGGTAATGATTATGTGCACAAGCAGATGCTGAGCACATGATTTCCTAGCTGAGCACTTGATTCCCCATGTGAATCCGTTGGGTCTGAGGGCACATTTAGATAAAGTCTGAAATCTGCTGATAATTGCTTGGGTGAGAGGTAGGGCTGGATTCAATTCCTCCTGCCAATCTTCTTCATGCCAAACTGCTGTTATTGGTTGTTTGTTGTTGTGTAAAAGGACTATTTTCATGCAGCTGTTCCTTCTCCATGTGCAGTGTTTGAATGAACCCTGAACATTAGTGCAATGTTCTTATTCAGTTTTTAATGTAAATTTATTCCTTGGAAATACCTTGAATATTTCCTTTAACTTTTATGTTAAAAATTGTCATTTTCTTTTTGACCTGGGTAGTTGCTGTTTTCAATGTGATAGAAGGAGTTCTTTGAATTAAATTAATACACTTGGTTGGATCCAGTGGAGGTTCTGTACTGGAGGGAGGGGCCAGGGAAGCAATTTTATATGAGTCTCTAGCACCAGCTTCTGCACTGTTCTAGAGTGCCTTCCAACCCTCCAGAACAGCATGGGAGGTGATGCTGGGGCTGCAGGGGGAAGAGAGAATCACACACACACGCCCTCCCATACACACCCTGCCTCCTTCCTCCAGCACCAGACTACTTTTGCTTAGTGTAAGCCTGGATCCAACCAAGTGTATTCAAATGCTCTGAACTAAACACTCTTGTATTTTCATCACTGAATAAACAAGGGTGGATGTTACAGTTCTTTTCCATAAATGTTTCAGAGAAGGGCCTGCCTATGTCTCCACAATAGTCTGTTTGTCAAAATGTGTTATAGAATATAAATGCAGTCATTTTTATCTTCTGTAGGATCCAATTCTAAATTAGCATTGTACACACAGCACTATACGCATAGTATCATACAAGCAACCTTCCTCTTTTTTATTTATGTTGGATTGACGTTAACAAAGATGTATAATTTTGAAGAAGTATCTCTAGCTTAGAAGAATGAACCCACTGGGTTGAGTACTGGCTGAAAGAATAAATAAATTAAATAATGCACCATATTCTTGTTTAGAACATTTTTATCCAAAGTGGGCAACAAACCTCTCCGATAGTTTGATGTCCGAATGCAAGGGATCAATGCAACTGCTTGATTGGGAGCACTGTTCAAGCAGATATGCCATTCAGCCACCTGTTATTTTGAGGCATCCTTTTGGATGTTTTGGATTAATTTCAATTGTATTTCCTTTGGTGGCAGAAGAGGCCAAACCGGGATTAGTAGAATCTTCTGTAGGCATTACAGTGATCTTCAATAGGAGGCTTGCAGATTTTGCACTACTGGCGTTTTATGTTTAAATTGGTCATAAAGTAAAACCAGCCAGTGATGTGGCAGCATTTTGGGTATTTGGGTGAGCTAGAACAATGTCCTTTGAGGCATGGGAATCTACCTAAATGGGATGTGGAGGTGAAGACTTCCCAGAATTACATAATTAATTGTGGTGTTTGTTGTGACCAATAATAGAAACAGAAATTATCACTGCAACCGCACTTCAAATATTTTGAATAGCAATTATATTACCTGTATGTAACATGTTAAATTGGTTTAGGGAGAGAGAAAATTGGTCTAGGGAGTGAAATTCTTGATGTACTGTGTGCTTTTAAAGAAATCATGATGAAATTGCTTCCCAAACGTATAAATGGTGCAAAACAGATAAATTAGCATACTGCTATTAGCATTATTATTGCTATTATTGCAACTTGTTACTCCCCCTGCTCCAAGGTATTATACTAAACATTATGAAAATATATAAATTTGAAGTTGCACCTCTATGCAATTTCAGGCCTATTATTTTAAATGGATCCCTTTCAAGTTAATTTAGTCATGGTTTAATTGGGTTAGCTGTGTGTTCAGCTCAGTACTGCATTCTGCATAAGCTACAGTGAGTGGGTAACTTTCAAAATGAAGCTGTTCATAGTATATATCTGATAGATACAAGTATTTAATAGAAACATTTATTTCACATATTTTATGTGGAATAACTAGTAACTACTTTTTCTTGTTCATGAAGTTTTGTTTTGGCTTTCACAACTTATAATGTATTAATACTCTGAGCGCTGTCATGCATATGTCTTAAAATTTGAAAAGACAGCTTGTGTAGGAAAGCTGTTCAAAGACAGAGGGCTGCATTTAATCTATATATTAATCAGTGTGATCAGGCTGTGGGACTTAGAAGGGCCCATCACCAAATTTGCCACTCCCACCTTCCATTACAGTTCTGTACCCACCAGCCAACCTCCCTTTTCCACAGATGTGTTAACCTGGTAGGGAGTGGCAGTACTTTTGAATGGGAGTGGCTGTCTTAGATTGCCCACAGTGGGATGCCTGATGTTGTGCATTGAATTTTGGGCAAAATGTATAATGGTGGCTGACTTCCACAGATTGGACCTGAGTGCTGCCTCAGCTGCCGTTCAAAAACACCACCACCCATCAGTGAAACATGTTAGGGATTAGGCGAGTGATTGCTGGTGACAGCATGTAGTAGCAGCAGGAGAGGGGGCAGTGGGGAAGGCAGCAGTGTCAGGTAGGGGCTCAGGTTGGCATTGGAAGAGACAAATCCATGGCAACATGCTGTGGGTCCACTATAGTCTGGTTTCAGTCTTCTTTTCACATCTTTATCATTTTATATCTGTATGGATGGCTTGTTCACTTCTATGACTCAGGGAGTGCTCTAGAGTAGCATGGGGATTCCTGATTATATAAACAGAACATTTAATCTTCGCAGAACATAATGAGCAGCTTCTGTGTACATACGCTTTGTGCTCTCAGCTTCTATGTGCATAAGCTGTGCAGACAAATGAGCGTGTTCAGAGGAGGGCAACGTAGATGATCAGGGGTCTGGAAATAAAGCCCTATGAGGAGAGACTGAAAGAACTGGGCATGTTTAGCCTGGAGAAGAGAACATTGAGGGGAGACATGATAGCACTCTACAAATACTTGAAAGGTTGTCACACAGAGGAGGGCCAGGATCTCTTTTCAATCATCCCAGAGTGCAGGACATGGAATAATGGGCTCAAGCTACAGGAAGCCAGATTCCGGCTGGACATCAGGAAAAACATCCTGACTGTTAGATCAGGACTACAATGGAACCAATTACCTAGGGAGGTTTTGGGCTCTCCCACATTAGAGGCATTCAAGAGGCAGCTGGATAACCATCTGTCAGATATGCTTTAAGGTGGATTCCTGCATTGAGCAGGGGGTTGGACTCGATGGCCTTATAGGCCCCTTCCAACGCTACGATTCAGTGGTTCTGTGTTTTTGCATCTCTCGCCATGGTAAGCAGCACACCATGATTTACATGTTATTTATGGCATAATTTTGGTGGGGACCTCTTTCAGCTCAAAAGCCAAATTCAATTTCAGAGAAGTTCTCAGGGGCTGCATTCCTGTGGTAGGTGGGACTGGACCGAAATACCCCCCCCCCCAGCAGATTGCACTTTAAAGCTCTTACTTCCAGTAAGGGAGATTTATTAGAGGCATTTCAACCTTTTAGAATGGGAAAAAACTGCACAAGTACAGGTAAACCACTAAACAATTGGTGGTAGGGGGAAAGGGGTGGGGTCAAGAGAAGGGACTGTGGACATCTGGGGAAACCCAGAGGGCTGGATTGGAACCCCAGGTGGGTCACATTTATCTCTGGGATCTGAGGTTATCTACCCACTGAATTAGAGCCTAATACTAGCAGTTACCCTTCAGGACATGAAATATATCATCTTGAGCAGGTTCCTTATGATGTACAGTGTTTGGACTCATTTTCAGTTTTCCAACCATTCTCATTCTCTCTCTCTCTCTCTCTCTCTCTCTCTCTCTCTCTCCCCTCTTTCATAATTAATTAAATTAATTAAAGCCTGGATTGTCATGAATGAGTGAGCATGCTAGTTTGCACTGCTCAGTCACCTCCTCTGAGAGCAGAAAAAGCTAAGCAATCCAGGGATGCTCTGGCCATAGGATGTTTTCTGTGCCATGTGAATCAGAAACTGTGGCTTGTTGAGGAAGAGTCAAGCCAGAGGTCCTGGTTCACATGTCACTGGCAGCAACCCAGAGACAAGAGTGTCCATATTTTTTGGGCACTCCCACTCGCAGCAGGAGTGATCAGAGAGCATGCACCAGCACACTCATTCACAATAACCCACCTTTAAAAAAAAAGTCAGTGGTATCATCTGCCACCACTAACATTCAGGATGAAGTACCAGAAAACAAGAGGGAAATAGATCAAGGGAAGAAAAATAAAAATACAGATTTCCAACATTAAAATGATATTTTTAAAAGAGTATACAATAGACTCAAATGGAAAGGATATAGGATATAGAGGAAAGAGGGATGGACTCAGGATAGTGTGTAAAGAAAGAGAAATGTGGCTGAAAGACTCAAGTAAGTATGGGTATATAGAGCCTAAGTTGTAAATGAGCACAGTATTCCGAGTGGAGACTATTTACATAATGTGCAAATTAAGGTGGGAAACTTGTACCCAATTATTATAATTTATAGTTAATGAGTAAATGTGTAACAGCCCTCCTTTTGGATCCTAAAATCTCAAAACGTTTTATTCACTGTATAGACTAATGGCATCTTGGGAAGAACCAACAGGGCACTTGTGCCCCTGCCGATTCTTACAGACTACCAATTCTGTTGCACAAGCAATTCTGTTGCCTCCACCTCTTGCGCAATGTCAATTTAGTGCTTCCTGAGCATCCTAAAACAAGTGGGAATGCTCATTTCTGGAATGCCGCCTTCCAGAAATGGGTGTTACTGCTGATTTCAGGGCTTCCTTTAGCAAGTGGTAAATCTTCCTTGTGTAAAGTGGTGGATCCCACTTGCACAGTGGGCTGCACTTGTGGAAGGGAATTGGCAGGGGTGTAAACGCTGCGTTGGATCTGCCGTATGTCTTACATAATTAGATATTATTTTAAACCAACAGATATCCAGCATTTGCCCTCATATTTATTGTTTTAATTTCTTTTAGAAATATATATTTTGCTTTTCAATTTTAAGAAAATTTCCTAAGGACAAACAGTAGCTATCGATTAAAATGTCTAAAACAAGTGTTTAAATTATAACAAATCAAATAAACTGTGATAGTGGATCAGACATAAAATGGCAGCATTAGAAGTAGTACTAAAAACCCCAGATAAAACATTCTGTGCAAAGACTATCCACAGATAAAAACATATATTCATCACTAAAAAGCTAAGGCAAATAAAAAAGATGAATGCCTATTACCTAAAGCTAAACAAAAAAAGGCACCAGACAGCTCACTCTGAGGTTGGCATTCTATAAATGAGGTGCAATTACCAGAAAGGCCTACAATTCTTTTGCCAGCTGCCTTTCCTCTGATAATGGGACACTTCAAGAAGATCTTAATGCCTGGGCAGATTCCTGTGAGAGTCTATCCTTGAATTGTCTGTCCTTTAAATAACCAGGTCCCAAGGTATACACACCATCAATAAGTCTGATCTATTTTTTACAATTGGAGATTGCACATAAGTACATGAATAGCTGTAGATACGGCAAATTTATTCCCTCAGGAGGACTCACTTGCGCAATTAATGCAAAATGTTTCTGTAAGGGAACTTGTATTTATACCTAACTTTAGAACTGTTTAGGACAGGTCTGACAATGAAGGCTGTGGTAGAAAACAAAGGGATGGACTGTCATTACAGTCCCAGGCCTGGATGCCTCCAAGGATCTGACCCAAATCTATTTTAGACTGGGCCCAGGCACCAGGCTGTGTTCCAATCTTAAATTGATAGGCAGGGCAGGCTGTACAAATCCAGTGCCCAGCTATCCTGGGCAAAAGTTTACCAACATCTCTAAGCCTGATGACTATCTGATCTCTGATTTTATTCTTTTAGACAATAAATATAATAATGGCTGCATTCAGACAACACAATAGTAAATGGTGGAGTAATAATCAACTGAACAGTTGTTTATCTAGAGGGTACTCCCCACACAACATAATCAACTGTGGTGTGAATTAGGATCAGCGTTGAGTGGGTATTAGTGCACACTGAGTTGACTCACTCATTCCCTGCCCTCTCCCCCCCTCAGCCCATCCGCTAGTATCCCATCAGCCAACACTGCCGAAAAACTATCCTACCAGCTAGACTAGAGCGGCAGCTACCAGTTTGACTGCTCTTGCCTTGCGACTCAGTGACCAACGAAAATAACCAGTGGTGGCCGACGAAATAACCAATGGTGCCCACCACACAACACGATAACTAACGGTGGTTCAAATAGCCAACTCTGCCCAGCATTGGCTCTTTGCATGTTTTTTTCAGCCAAATAACCAACAACAATCCCTCCATACAACACGATAACACAAGGTGGGTTAAATAACCAACTGTCAACTATTTAAATCCCCATTGGTTATCGTGTTGTCTGAATCCAGTCAATATTTCCTTAGACTCTTTTGATTCACTTAACATTTTTACTTGCAGAAACACATGCTTACTACTAAGAAATGTACACAGGTGTTAATGTCACTGAATGGCTCAGCTTTAAAATGAAAATGGAATGAAATATTGTGGAAGATAAAATATCAGAGAACAATGTTGTGAAAATGTTGCTCTAATACATGAATATGGTGAATCTGAACACTTTAAAATACCTAATAATCAGCATATTCAGTGGGATTATCTATAGTACATACTCTTCTCAATGTAAATCAGTGTTGTATTGATGCAAATCAATAGTGAATTAATTGTATTCTTTCTAAGTAGAATTGAGGTACATATAATAAATACAATAATGGGTCACATTTGTTTCATTTATGAGAGGCAGCATAGTATGTTTATTTCATTTCTATTTTGATATAACTAAATTGTATGTTTTCTCATTGGTAGATGTTTTGTTTTTGGAATTGCACATTAGTTATGGTCTTCCTCCTACTCTTCCCATGCATTAGCTCCTGATTTAAATGTAAAAATGAAACATACTTCACTATAAATAAAGCTTCTTAAACGCTCTTAAAATTGCTCAAAATGACTGTGTTGTCACAGAAGTCACCTTATTAATGAATCTGTTTCTGTCAATATATAATGTAGACTGGAAATAATGTATATAACAGCTAAGAGATGTACTCTGTGATAGTGGGTTTGTTGGAAGAATAAAATATGTGATTATTCTAGTTTTCAAGTACTTCAGAAAGGTAGGTCAAATAGGGATAGACCTTGGTCCACAGATTTTGTGGAGGATTTTATTGCAAGGGATTAAGGAATATATGATTAAATTCAGAGAGCCATGCATTTGTTCATGATCTATTGGAAAAATATCAAGGTATTTTCTGAAGATAACCTAGTATTAACATTAAAAAAAAGATTTCTTGAAACTTACAAAGTACATGTTTACTATTAAATGATAATTATGAGGATGAACAGTCAGATTTTTCTACTGTTGTGCAAATTCATTTGTAGTTTGAAATGAAGCAGTTATGTTACAAATATGCTGCTGGCACCCAGCTCTATGTCTTATTGTGGACCAGAAGAACTTCAGCAGTCATTCAGGTTTATCTGTCAATGAGGATAACGAAAGAACACAACTCTCTTCGGGTCATTCCTGTGATTACAGTAGCCTCCTTCTTGGTTTATTACATCTGAAGAAGCTCCACAAGATTAAAGGGTAGCAAGGCCCCCAAAGTTGCATCAGTTTGCTTGTTCTGCCCCACCCCTCACATATTGTAAGAAGATCTGAAGAGAGAGTGGCTGTACCAGTGGAAGTATTTTGTCCAGGGGAGAAAAAATAATAACTAGTGAGCTTTTGCAGAATAGATATAATAAGTTCCCATGGGCGAGCACTCACTAACGTTCTTGCTGCCACTTTCTGGACCAATTGAAGATTTCCAATTACTCTTCAATAGCAGCTTCATGGAGGGCACATTGCAGCCATCCAACCTGGATATTTAAGTTGTTTCCTTGTTTGCAGCTTCTGTCTCTGAATTTCTGATCAGAATTTTGGTAGACTCACTTTCTGCTGAGTTATAGAATTCCAAATATATTTTAAAAGAAGCAGAGTTAGTCAGAATGTATAGTTGTTATTACTGCTGGGAGAGAAAATTGATGTTTAAGAAGAGATTTTTTTAAAAAAAATAGAAACACAGGCATTAAATCTACCAATAAAGATAAGGCAGTAAACAAGAATGTATGACATGCACTGTTTAGTACAAACACACAAAGTATAACAAATAATGTTGTTTAATGATATAGCCAGACATAGAATTTGTCCTAACACTACCATATGGATGGGAAACAACTGCTAAGTTTTCACGACACCAGTAGCCACTTGAAATACTCTTGGTGGGATAAAAGGTGTGAGCCGAAACCTTCCTATGTAAAGGGCCCCTACCGTTTACCTACCTTAATAGTTTAATGATTGTAGTGTTAATTTAGTTTTGAGTTACATTTTTTACGTATGTGAGTTTGCTAACAGAATGTGACATAAAAGCCTTTGTGGGGAAGCTTGATTGGTTCTGTTGTCATAGCAACATGGCTGAATGGAAGAATGATTTCCTTTCGGAACTCTTCCAGCAAGCTGTTTTGTACCCTATAACTATATCTCTAGATTGCTGTCCCTTGTGAGAGGTGAGCAGAGATCATATCAAGGGTCAATTTTGTTCCTTGTGTTTATAGATTATCCCCAGCAATCTAAAGACTGCAATGTTCATCTTTTTCTCTGTAGAGCCAATTCCATTGCTTGGTATATATTGATAATAAGAAACTCTGCAAGATCTTTTGTGTATGTGTGTATGTGGTGGGGGGGAGGGCTAATTTACAAGGAATAAAATTGATCTATGCCAACTATCACATTGTTTTTTAATGAATATGCTTCCTATACCCAGACCTTATATTTTTAAATTGCAGATATATCTCTTATTTATCCCTACAGGTGTAAATAATTTAATCTTGAACTTAACATGTCTTTGGGAAAAGTGACATACCAATATAGAAACTTGGAACAGTTTCATGCTTCATTCACATAGTGAATGATACTATGTAGTATTATGTGATTTTAATAAACTTAAAGGCAAGTATAAAGATTCTGTTTGTTAGGGGCCAAGTGCCTGTTCCATTAACAGAGCAGAGATCAAGTTAGTTATGTGCCACCATAGTGTACTTCTCAGGAAATAATCAAATTGGTTTGTTTGTTTTTAATTGGATTACAAAATTCTGGCACACCAATCTCTCACAGTTTAGTGCCATAGTGTATTAGGTGTAGCACTGAAGTATGAGAAATATGGTGTATAAAGAAAATATGGGCTACAGCATCTGATATAACATTTTGGGAAATTTTGCAGCCATGGAAATCTTTTGAGTGGGGTGGGATTAAAATATTTGAAATATTTTAAAATTGTACTATGTTTAATTATATTTTTAATTTTTGTATATTGCTGTTTGTTTTAACTGTACATGTTTTAATTTGTAAGCCGCCTTGGGTCCCATTATTGGGAAAAAGGCGGGATATAAAAATATAATAATAATAATAATAATAACAACTTATTAAAATGAAACTTATTTTAATAGAATCATAGAATAGTAGAGTTGTAAGGGGCCTATAAGGCCATCAAGTTCAACCCCCTGTTCGATGCAGAAATCACCTTAAAGCATACCTGACAGACGGTTGTCTAGCTGCTTCTTGAATGCCTATAGTGTGGGAATGCCCACAACCTCCCTAGGTAATTAGTTCCATTGCTGTCCTGCTCTAACAGTTAGGATGTTTTTCCTGATGTCCAGCCGGAATCTGGTTTCCTGTAACTTGAGCCCATTATTCCATGTCCTGCACTTTCGGATGATTGAGAAGAGATCCTGGCCCTCCTCCATGTGACAACCTTTCAAGTATTTGAAGAGTGCTATCATTAGGCTGACCAGATAAAATCCAGGTCAGGGCTCATGTAACTTTAACAGTTGTAGAGAAAAGGGAATTTCAGCCAGTGTCATTTGTATGCAATTAGTTCCTGGTGATATTCCCTCTTCATCACAACAGTTAAAGGTGCAGGCACTATACTAGAGTGACCATATACAAAAGAAGGCAGGGCCCCTGCAACTTTAACAGTTGTGATGAAGATGGAATATCACCAGGAACTAATTGCATGCAAATGACACTGGTTGAAATTCCCTTTTCTCAACAACTGTTAAAGTTACATGAGCCCTGACCTGGATTTTATCTGGTCACCCTAGCTATCATGTCTCCCCTCAATCTTCTCTTCTCCAGGCTAAACATGCCCAGTTCTTTCAGTCTCTCCTTATAGTGCTTTGTTTCCAGATCCCTGATCATCCTCGTTGCCCTCCTCTGAACATGCTCCAACTTGTCTACGTCCTTCTTGAAGTGTGGTGCCCAGATCTGGACACAACACTCAAAATGTGGCCTAACCATTGCCGAATAGAGGGGAACCAGTACCTCATGTGATTTGGAAGCTATACTTCTATTAATGCAGCCCAAAATGACATTTGCTTTTTTTGCAGCCACATCACACTGTTGGCTCATATTCAGCTTTTGATCTACAACAATTCCAAGATCCTTTTCACTTGTAGCATTGCTGAGCCAAGTATCCTCCATCTTGTAACTGTGCATTTGGTTTCTTTTTCCTAGGTGTAGAACTTGGCATTTGTCCCTTGTTTTCAGCCCAGCTCCCCAGCCTATCAAGATCACTTTGAAATTTGTTTCTGTGTTCCAGGGTATTAGCTATCCCACCCAATTTTGTGTCGTCTGCAAATCTGATAAGCATTCCCCACACCTCCTCGCTGAAATCGTTAATGGAAAATGTTGAAGAGCACCGGGCCCAGGACTGAGCCCTGCGGTACCCCGCTTGTTACCTTCCCCCTAATAATAATAATAATATATTTATTTATCACCCGCCTCTCCCAACAGATCGAGGCAGGGAACAACACCAAACACAAAATACAAAAACTGATTAAAAGCAGATAAAACCAGTACATCATTAAAATACCAATAAAACACTTTAAAATTCATCTAGGTAGGCCTGCCGGAAGAAATCAGTCTTTATAGATCTTTTAAATTCCTGAAGACTAGTAAGTTGGCGAATCTCTCCCGGCAGGTCTCCCTAGTTTGACAAAGAACCATTAATAAGCACTCTTTGAGTCTGATTCTGTAACCAACTGTGGATCCACCTAATAGTTGTTCCATCTACCCATTTTTAGCTAGTTTGTGAATCAGAATGTCATGGGGCACTTTGTGAAAAGCTTTGCTGAAGTCAAGATATATTATGTCCATAGCATTCCCACAGTCCACAAGGGAGGTTACCCAATCAAAAAAATGAGATCAGATTAGTCTGACAGGATTTGTTCTTGACAAATCCATGCTGGCTTCTAGTAATCACTGCATTGTTTTCAAGGCGCTTACAGATTGACTTTTTTATAATCTGCTCCAATTTTTCCCCCCAGGGATGGATGTCAGACTGACTAGTCTGTAGTTCCCAGATTCCTCCTTTTTGCCCTTTTTGAAGATAGGGACAACATTAGCCCTCCTCCAGTCATCCGGCACTTCACCTGTCTTCCATGATTTCACAAAGATAATAGACAGTGATTCTGAGAGTTCTGTGAGCTCTTTCATTACTCTAGGATGCAGTTCATCAGGCTCTAACAACATAAAAAGTATCATTTATATCTTAGCATATAAAATTGTATTGGTTACAGATTTGCTTCCTGGCTCAAAGTATGGATATTTTGAAATGGTTGAGGATCAGGTTACATGAAAGACTACCTTTATCAATATGAATCTGTCCACTAAATGGTTTTCCTAGAGCCCTCCAATCCAAGAGTTTTGGGAAAGGTTATTGAAAAAAATTCACATCCCTGATTCAATTTTCAGTACTCTTTACTAGTTCAGTTTCCCAAAAGGCAGAATGTTAAAATTATTTTGGTGGATGCTGTGAGACCTAGTAGGATATAGCATTAAATGTTTGCTTGGAAAATGCTGGGTATACAAGTCCCTCTGCCTCTGCTACTGTATGCTCCACATCTGCCATCCACCCCTGCCATATTGCACTTTCTGGGAATTTTGTGTAAATGGAGCAGAAAACAAAAAAAGTTGTAAACTGTTTTTCATACATTATGCTTCTGACATTTTGAAGGATTTCTTACCTAGGGACTTCTTTATAATATAATCTAATCCATTTTCATACAAATTGCTCCCAAAAAACCACAGAGATAGGAAAAGGGAAGTGAGGTTCTCCACACACACCCAAATTTAAAGTCTCCTGTTCCACAAAGAATGTTACTGCTATCCTTCTGAAATTGTGCATGTTTTTTTTAACTAGGGACATCTCTGTGCTACTTTTTTAGAACAGTTTCCCACAACAATATAAGGGAATAAGTGCATCCTGTTTCTTCCACCTTACAGCAGAACTGTAAAGGCTGCTCTTGCACAAATCTCCTTGAACCTATTAATCTGTATTCCGGCAAGCTTGATCCCCTCAAAAAGGGCAACTATCCCTACAAATTTCATCCAGTTTTGGCAAGAAATAAAAAACATTGGTAGTTCTTTCTTTTTTAAAAATTAAACTTTAAAGGCATATAGTTAAAAAAAACTACACCTATTTGTCTGGAATTTGGCAGGTGAAGTTCCCTCAAAAGGGGCCACTAAGCCTGCAAATTCCATCTAATTCTGAAGAACAAGAAAAAAGTTATAGCCATTTGTTAATTTCAAGTGATAGTCAATGGGAGGCATGAACATTTGGATTTCCAAATCAAGATTTTGATTCGTACATGAGTCAAATCTGGTGGGCTCTGAATTGGTCCTAGCCAAATTGATTGGCCTCCAAATTGATCCAAGCTCAGTTTTCTGAATCACGGAATTTAGGTCTCAAATAAATCTTGTGTTCAGTGCACATCACTAGTATTAACTATCAGGAAATCATGATTTACTGGTTTATCATTCACAAGCAGAATGCCACTGTACATTGCCCTGTCATTCCTGCTTTGCCTTTTCCATCAGATGGAGAAGTTAAAGGAACCAGACACCCAACCGGAACAAAAAGCTTTGCATTACATCCAGATCAGGACTCCTGGTTTGCCGCTTCTTTGACAAGGCAGAGTTTGAAGTTGGTTTCCAATTCCTGATTTGTTTGGGAGCAGTAAGCCAGGAGTTTGGACATAACACTAAGCTTTTTCTTCCCAGAAAATTTCTGGTTCTTGTAGTTGGTCCTGCTTGTGGGACAGCCAGAGCGAGAGTGACTAGGCAGCCTATGCAAATACAACCGTCTTCTCCATTTATTCTATCTGCATTTAGTCAAGCTCTTTCTATTTTGGATCTAATTATTTTATGCACTTTATAATTGACAAAGAGGAATTGAAGCAATACTATATTGTAGAAATCTGGACTATTACTAATTTTTTCAAATGGAAACATATATTAAGAACGGAACATTGCTCCAAAGCATAGCAAAAGAAATGGAAACTGTCACATAAAAATATTGTGACATAGCAGTTTTGTAACCACAGTCACTGATTTGTACAGAGATAGTGTTAGGAATGTTAGGTACCCTCTATGTTTTCAACTCTAGTTGTAGTAGTATAAAATCAAAGTTAAAATGGTGTTGGGAAGAAGTGAAGTTATGCAAAAATAAGTATTAGAAGAAATTACTATTTCTCTTCTTTGAGGAAATAATGGACATTAGGATTGATTAATTAGATAATATCATAAACAAGCTTATATCAGTAAACATCCACTATGAAGCAGAAATACATGTTTGTCATATTCATTTGGAGCATACTTGGGGCACAGATAAATCAGTCTATATTGTCTTCCAACACAGCTGTCATTTTAGCACTGATAGCAGGTGATAGTTTTGCAAGTGTGTGTCAAATCTGGGCTTATCTGTTTTGACATCTGTTGATGGAAACTCTCTTTTTCTGTTTGATCCAGACAATGACCTTGATATTCCCTATGAACAGTTAGGGCCCACAATTGTTTTAAAAAGGAGGGAGTCATAGCTTGTGCCTTGCACCTGTCATATCGAATTATCAGTCAGCAACTGGTAATACAACTAACATTGGCACATTCAAAGCTGATCTTCTGTCAGCATTATACTTCTTGGCTGTTTGCCTTTTGAAGCTGTGCTTTGCTACCATTGTTGGAATCCATTCAGATAATATAATCAATTACCAGGTTTTCTTTTCATGTTTCTGATAGATGGGATATTTTTTCAGAAGTAAAAATTTATCTTAGAAAAAAGGCTTTAGAAAACAAGTCTGCCAAAGAAAAGGCTTAAAGGGTGCCAGCATGGTTAAATAGAAGTCAGAAGGCTATAAAACCCATGTAGGCTAGCTTTCAAGATAGTACATGTTTTGTCCAGAGAGAGAGAGAGAGAGAGAGAGAGAGTACAATATCTTAGTGAACCCAATAAGTAATGCTATATCTTTCTCTTTTCATGTTTTTCCTCAGTTATTTGAATTTAGTGAACCAAATTCTTTAATGCAGGGAGAATAGAGATCAAAATAATCCACTTTTTGGGAATACAAAACTGAATTGATTGATTTGAAGTCTTTGATTCTCAGAAACCTCTTAAATTGAGGTTAGTGCACTGCAAAGTCAGGATATAGCTAGTAAGACCAGAATCTCCTAGATGCTCAGACTAGTGAACAAGCCTAACCTGGAAGCCTTTAATAGGGTCAGGGAGTACCCCCTGACCTGCTCTGGCCTTTTGATATAAAGATACTTCATTTCCTATGTCGCTGGCCTCCTTGTAGTTCCCTTTGATGGCCTGAACTGGATGGTGATGCACAGGCTGACTCCTCGATGTGACATATCTCAGTTTGCCAGTTCAGAACCATGTGAGCATGATGCAGAAGCAATGACTGGGTTTGTAGAATCATGGAAGGGAAAATAAGCCACAGAGGCATATTCCCACCCACCCCTGTGTATGTCAATCATGTCCCTGGGGATTTGTATAATTACACTGAGCAGCACAGCTTATCGTGTTGTCTGAACCTAGCCAGGGTGGCTTTTTGCCATAGGGTCCATGGGGTGGTTTGTTATCTCTGGCAACAAGCCACCCTAGCTGGGTTCACATGACCGATACACAGTGGGGAGTGGATAAGCCACTATGACTTATTTCCCCCTCCAAGATTGTGTGAACAGGGCCAATTATTTCTGTTTTGTGTGTGGCAATTGTGCTGAAACTGGCATGCATTGCGTGTTTTAACCTGGGGCTGACACAGTCTTTAAAAGTATGCTGATTACTAATCCACATTTGTTAATGTGCAAGCAAGGCTCAGTTTACATCTCAGTTTGCAGAAATACATCTATAAATGTATTTCTGCAAAGTTGGCTGTCACATTGCATCAGTAGTTTACCATTCCTGTTGCTACTACCCATGACAGCACCATACTTCTATTGAACATACCCATGGACCCACGTTAACCATGTGATTGGCACTTTTACATGTTATCAGTGTGATGTGTAGCGAATCACAGAGAGGTCTTTTTGCAACAGTCACCATCTCACAAAAACAAGGAGTGAATTGATCTTGAGATTTAGCAGGAAGTAAGGCAACATTTGTTCAGTTCCTTGCTAGAGTTGGTTTACATGTAGCTAGTTCATGATTTTGCTAAACAGCTGGAAAGTTTCAGATCCAGCTACATAGATGAGCTTTAATATTGGGCAGAGTGGTTGTTGCTGCTGCTGCTGCTGCTGCTGCTGCTGCTAATATTAAATCTAAAGTAGGCCTGGCAAAGTACTGAATGAGAATTTAAAACCGGTCATTTTCTAAAAGCCCCTAATTTAAAAAAGACACAGGAGTAAGTAGACACAGGAAAAGAAGCACAGGGAGCAGTAGAGGCCTAAAAGAAATTTATAATTTTAGTAAAAGCTTCTGAACAGTTCATAAACATATGGGAGAAAAGAAAAACATAAACAGAAAATACAGATTTTAAGAAGAGATTGTGAGGTTTGAAGATAGCATATGAAAATGTCATTTAATAGAAACAAAATATACATTACAGGTGTATCAAACTGAACGCTATGTAAGCTCCAGAAATACAAAATACAAGGAAAATATTGTTATTATTATTAATAATAATAATGGTGCTGCTGGTGCTGCTGAAATGTACTTTGAAGCAATTTCAAGTTCAGTTGCCATTACTAAATATAATTGCCCATTCAGAAACATTGTGATACTTTCACAATAATTGTGTAATTCTCTTCTAATATGCTGTTGCTTTGTTTGTTTGATTATAATGATTAGGGTGCTCATTAGTACTGACTGGTTAGGTACTGTGGTTCATATCAAACAAACTGCTGTCTGAAAATGTACATGGAGTATCTTTTTATCTTCACGATGTTCTTAGTAGATGTTATTTTAGTACAGCTTTCCCCTCTTATGTGACCTGCTTGTGTGACAGAATTAGGATTACATTCGTTTTTTGAAAGCTTCATGCATAGTGAATCAGTTTGCCATCCTATATATATTTACTTTGGAGTAAGCCCATTAAACTTAGTGGGACTTACTCAGAGTAAGCATGCATAGAATCAGGTTGTAAGTGTGCTAAGTAATAATAGTGTTGACATAGGAACCAATAAATAGAGTACTGATTTTTAAATAAGTTCATATTTTCATTAGTAAATATTATTCAAAATATTAACTTATAATTGCAGACCAGGACACCTGAACGCTGATATCTAGTAATGTTAAATTCTCCACACAAATTTCATGGCAATATTTGCGCCCAAACACCAAAGCAAAACAACAAACCAAGCCATTCTTGTATAATATTGTTATTATAAATTAAGTGAGTCCTTCTTTTCTTCAAGTTAACCTTAAAACTAAATGGAAAGATGAAATGAGAGTTTGCATCACTCTCAACTAATCAGGAGGTGTGTGAACTGTGTGTGTCCAAAACTGGTGGGTGGTGGTTTGTTCTTTACCAAATGGGCTACTGTATATAACTGACTTCTAATTCTTTATCCATGAGAAATATTGTTAAATGCCTTAATTTAGAAATGCCTTAAACCAGACAAATCCTGAAGAATAGGCTGCTCAAAGTGTGCCAGAATTATGGAAGAGTGCAACCTTACTTAAAATGTTTATTTAATTGGGCCCAAGGATATCAGGGACCAAGCCACAGTGGGCCCAGGTAGTTAAAGAAAAACAATTGGGCATGTTTGGGAAAACTAAGGGCAAAAGGCCAGGAAAAGGCAAACATACCAGGCAGATGCATACTTAGAAGTGTCTTCCTTTGGCTTAACTAGTCTCTATGCTATCCCACAAGGCTATGCTATCCCACAAGTTTAGGGAGCCAAACAAGCAAGATTAGGGAAGCTCAAATGGTTTCAGATGTGCTTACATTTCAAGATAGGGCTGGGCTGAGGAGAGATTCCTTACAGAAGTTCAATTTATGGCCAATTTAATGTGGGAGCTGTGATAAAAACTTTAAGTGATATTTCTCAAGAAAAGGCATGTGGCAGTTGAGATCCTCTACTCTGTCCTGTTTCCAAATCAGCACCAGTGGCCACCAAGACAAAATTTGCAAACTGACAGATACAAGTGTATATCTGAATGTGTAAAAGTAGGTGTTGCTGTTTTCCCTTCACAGAAGAACATACACAAAGTATTGAAGGTTACACAAATCTTGGTGTATCTGGGTGCATTATTGTTGGGATCCCAATACAACTTGCTATTTCCAAGTAAGAGTGCACCCAGAAATCTAGAAGTTTTCTCACATTCATAGCATGTGTATATGCAGTGTTTGCTGCTATGTATCTTGATGCCTATTCATCTCTCCAGGATCCATGTAACTGTAGAGCCACCCTCAGTCCCTGCCTATGGCCTGAGGTACCATAGGAACTGATATCTCCTGGAAGTGGAAAGCAATGCCAGTGAGCCTCTGAATAAGGCACAGGGGGGCAGTGGCTGGGCTGGCTGGTCCAGTTCTACGTGAAAGTGGAGTAGCAGCAGCATCTTCAGGCAGAGGTTGAGGTGGAGAAGAGCTGGCAAGCTAGTCAGAGAGGGGTGGCTTCAGCAGCTTCCATGAAATCACATTTATGTATTCATTTTATTTTGAATATTCAACAAGTGCTCAAGGCAATGTACAATGAAAATACAAATATTAAAATACATAAACACCAAAATCTAAAGCACATTTTAAAACATGAATGATTATAACCAAGAATGGCATTAACTATTAAAAACTCAGGAGAACTATATTGTCTTCACTAGCTGACAAAAGAACAGAAAGGAAGGGGCTAGCCCATGGAGAGGGCATTCCACAACTGCTACACAAAAGGCCCACTTACGAGTGCCTAGCAACTTTACCTGTCCAGAGGTAGATGTTCACTTGGGTCATCCCAGATTTCTCATACAGAGGTGGACTACCATCTCTCAGTTAATTCCTACCCGTGTTTCCTGGAAACAACTGTAGTGCTTCCATCATTTTATTATTTCCCATGATTCAAGTTCAACACTGCTGCGTTGCTCTAGCCACTGTAACATACTCCCTTCAGTAGAACAGACCTTCAGTCTCCCCAGCTGCTATCAAGTTCTTTTTGGTGGACAGTTTGACAGGCTGGGGAGGGGGTTGAATCTGCTGAAAAATTGGAGCATGAGAAGAATGTTCCTTGTGCACCCATTTCGCAACAGAATTGAGGGGCTCTCCGCACCACCCTACCTTTCTCAGTAGATTCAACTCCCCCACCAACCTGCCAATAGTGTCATTTACACCTTCCCAGCTCTAATAATATAAATAAACGACAGCTACACCACCACCACCACCAGCATTCTAAATCAGCTCTGATGGGGATGAAGAGAGAAAGAACACATTAGTGAACAACCCCAGGCTTATCATGAGTCCCATTGACTATCATTACGACGACGATGACGACATCGACGACGGCGACGACGACGACGACGAAGACGAAGAAGAAGAAGAAGAAGAAGAAGAGCTTGTTTTAAAAACTAAATGAAATGGAACTTCAGGGAACAATAGTTTTCCACTGACTTCAATGCAAGAAGAATAGAAAGCCATCAGTCTTTTAGGTAACAAGACTTCGGTTTCTTCAAGAATTGTGGCTAAAAAATGATCCCGCCAACACATTTGTGAAAGTCACATTTGACAGAGGCTGTCGTGACTCTGTAAGTTCTAACAAAAGGGGTGCGAACAATAAACAGACCTCTTGAAGGGAAAGATACAAATCCTTTATTATGCACAAAAACGATCGTTCTCCCTCCTCCAGCAAAACAAGGAAAACAAGGTTATCAAAAGGCTTTGTAGCCCCTAGGCATGCAGTTGAGTTTACTTAGAGAGAAAAGAGAACAGAGTCAATTCATTAGGACAAATTAGTCTGTAGTGCCCTATTTGCTAGCCTCTCTGAGCGGCGGGTGGTTTTGAGTTTGAAGTCCCTCCTCTTTGTCCTACGCCTCGTCACTGCATTCCTAAACTCCTTTGTCCCAGAAGAGAAAGTACTCTCTCCCTGGTTTAGGTCGTTATCGTCTTGAGGATTTACTTCCCCCCCTGCCGTGGGAAAGGGCTCTATTACTTCGTCTTGCAGTAACTCCTCCATTTCCTGCCCCTGCATTTCCTGCATTCCATCCCCAGGTTCTGAGTCGGAATCTGAGATATCATTCCTTTGAAGCAGGGAGTTGGACGTAGACACAACAGAGGGACTTTTTTGTTTTTGTACTTTTAAAAATTAGAACAATCCACCCATCCCGATCATCTCTAAACATGGCAGAATATTAAATTTACTGATGGGTCTAAACATAATCACCATGGCTGTGCCAGTTATAATAAATATTACCATATGTTCTCATTACAACAACTTTCTAAGGCCTACTAGAAACTCAGCTATGAAAGGCAAACTATGAAAAATGTAATGTAATTAAACTAAGGGTCATATTCCAGTGGTGAACTTATAGAGTAAATGAGATTGATAGATACTCATTACATAGTGCATTTAAACCTGAAAGAAAAAAGGTTAAGTGTTAATTAAACCTGCTTGATTTTACTTTGGCTGTTATTGACAAGCACTTGTTATTGACATGTGCTATATCAGGTTTCCATTCTTTTGGATGAGAGAAAATACTGAAGATTTATGCTGTTTTGTAATATGTGTCTATGATATATATATATATATATATATATATATGAATATGAATAAACATCATGGACCACAGACTCCTGCAAGTGGCAGCACAAATTGTTGGGAAATTAGAAGTTACTGGTGATTTTTCTTCAGACCACCTGTGTGAAATTATGACAGGTTCCCATGTCCTGTCTACTAAAATTTGGTGCTGGCTAGATGAAGTGGGTGCCTTGACACTGAGATGCACTGACTTCTACACAGAGAAGCATTTTTTAAAAAATAGAACAGAACATAATTATTTTATTAGAAAAAAGCAAAAAAAAAAAAAGCACACACAGCTTTTATACTTAATTGAAAAATAGAAAAAGAGTAGAATTAGCTTACCATGTCCACTGGTGAAGTATCTGTCTTACTTCAAAGACCCTTAGAATTGGAAAAGACCCTAGAAATCTTGATTGCAGGCAGAACATAAAACCGGGGATGAAGCTCTGTTTTACTACACTAATTTTCTTGCCTTTTTCCACACTTGGTAACTATTGCTCCTCCAGAGACAAGTGCCTGGGCAGAAAATTTGGGAGATCTCTACTGTTGTGAGGCAGATAACCGTAGCTTCCAGCTGTGGAGGTCCAGCTTTGACTGCAATTCCCTTGGGTACTCCACACTGGTTCCCAAATTGCAGTGCCCAAGTCCTTTGTTTTAGGTGGAGCATGTCTGGGTTCATGCTGCACTGTTGCTAGCCAAGTTGCCTTTCTTGCAGCCATACGTTGGGTACCTTGTACTTGAGGAGTATGTTTTTGGTGATCTTGTCCCAGAAGGGTTTCTGTGGCAGCAGAGATGGACTTGTGAGACATACTATAGACTCTGTGCAGAACACATTTTGGACTGGGAATCTTGAAATAGTTGCAAATGGGACCTGCGAGGCTTGGCATACTGGAAACAATTGTCCATGCAGTATAGTGCCTTGCACATCTTGACGTGCCTGGAATCAGAGATAAAGAATCATGGGTTGGAGACTGGCAGCTCTTCATGAGCCGGTACCTGACTCTTGGAGGGTGGGCCAAGTGAATACCACTGCCAGTGGTATAACCCAGAGCCAAGTGTAATAGTTCTGAGCTTGTCATAGAATGCTTTGGTGCAAGGCGAGTGCCTGAGCACTTTTTGTGAGTTATGATATCCTTAAATCTTTTCTTCAGCCCTTGCAGCTTCTCCTTGTGCTGTGTGGATGTGCTAGAGTAGCCCTTCAGTAACATCTGCTTGGAGAACAAGGGGAAAAGGGAATTATGCCTCGTGCTCTGCAGCTGTTCTGGGCTTCTGGACTTATCCAGAGATCTATGAATGTGCCATGTTATGGTCCCTTCACCTTGCCAGGGGCAACACATGCATCATAACCAGACTCCTGCAATGCTTGTGTAGATGCTTGTGTATAGAGATACTGTGGGAAGAGGGGACTTCACATCCACTTCCTCTGCAGGACCATGGTAGTGTATGGCAAGCAAGTCACTATAGCAAACAACTCTACAAACTTTGCAGACCCCACCTATTAAAGTATCTGAAGCAACAGAGTTTGGGTCAAGTTATTCTTAGCTTGGCAGACAGGTGACAGAGTACTAGTTCTCACACACAGATATGGTCATTGTGGGGTGTGGGTGAGGATAGATTAGGGCTCTAGTGGCTGGGCAAGTAAAGATGGCAAGATTTCACCAAAAAGGGGATGACGTTAATATTGGCCCCTTTCTGTTGATCAAATGAAAAATTTTTTTACAAACATCATTATGATAATGGACTGGACAATCTGAAGTGTCAAAAGAATGCATAAGTAACTTCATTTAAAATATTTAGATGAAGGGGAGCTGAGGAAGGACATATTGAAGACACAACCAAAGTCTTGAGGATAACAAATTCCTTCAAGATCGCTATGTAGCTTACACATAGTTGGCTCAGATGGGTTGGCAAGTGGAGTGGTGAAAAGACCACAGGAAGTGGGTGAGGAGACTGCTGAGAAAGAAGGCAGGGCATAGGCTGCTGCAGCACAATTTGTTGGTAGGCAGAGTTTGACAAGCAATACTTTGCAGGAGAAGAAAAGAGGCAGCATTTTTGGCCACTCTTGCCAAGCAGCTCTATAGCCAATCTTGGCAACCCATGATAAAATTTGTCTCCCAGGTTTGGACAACATGGCAACCCATTCTGGGCAAGAACAATCCTACAACAAGCCATGGTTTCTTGGGGTGGATTATTCACAAAAACTAACCAACCCTGTGGAAACAATTTAGGGTTCGGACAACACAACAACCCATTCATGGCTCACTGTCCAGGCTGGACTATTGATCATGTGAACCCAGTCAGACAAACATACAAACTAATGATGTCAAGACTAGTGGTAAACTGAAGTCAGCGGCTGAATTTGGACAACACATTAAGCAACTGGGGGGGGGGCGAACAATCGTCAGTTGTGTTGCTTATTGTGTTGTGTGGAGGGTAACATGCCGCTCACAAACTTCTGACAGTATGCTATTCTGCCCAAATAAGCAACTGAGAGAAACAACTGGCTTGCAAGTTGTTTAGCTCGAAGCCAGTTGTTTAAAGTGTTGTGTGGAGGGGTAAGTGGGTTAATGGCGTGTGGTGAGTCATTTAAAACACAAGCCCATAGAGGCAGGCAGCAAGAGCGACCAAACCAACGGCTGCCATTCTGCTACAACTGGTGCAACTTGCAGAGGCTGCTGGGGTAGAACTGGGAGGACTGAGGGAGGAGGGAGGGTGGGGAGAGGGATGGGGGCTCTGTCAGTCAAATGCTGGGTTGACTATTAGTCCACTCAATGCCAGCCCCAACCACCCACAGTTGTGTAGGAATATGTTGTGTGGGGAGTATCCACAAAATAACCAACTGTGAGTTGGCTACTCAACCCACCATTGACTAATGTGTTGTCCAAATTCAGCCAGTATTTCAACAAGATAGGAGTTCTATACAGGAGTTCTATTATTCCAGTATTCATATTTGTTATATTCGAACTCCTTTGCAGTTACGTTCAAGTGCTACCTTTATTAAATAGGTGTTTCCATTAAGACTCGTAGGTTCCCTTCTTCTGTTCCCTCAATCCTTCTAGAAATGCAGCAAATAGAATTGCTATTGACCTTTTAAAATATATGTAATTGTCCTATCTCTAGAGGGCTACAATATTAAAACTAGGCCAAGGGAAATCTCTTTCTCTTTCTGCCTCCTACCTTTCTGGCTTTTTCTAAAGCAAGTACCATCAACATTTTTATTCACTTATTCTAACTTCCCTACAATTTATAGAATGTAGAGTGTAAATCTAATTGCACGGTGTCACAGGGTGATCCCTGGGATTATAGTTACTATACCATTCAGGAGTGAAACTTCAAATGTCAATGATCAGTCACAGAATGGTGTCAGGCTGCTAAGTAGAAATGCAGGGGTCTGTATTCTTTCAGTAATATGAAAGAGCCGTTTGTGTGTTTGTGTGTGTATGTGTGTGTGTGTGTGTGTGAGAGAGAGAGAGAGAGAGAGAGAGAGAGAGATGAAAAGAGTACAGAGAAAGGTAGCTTCTCCTTATTGTGAAGATCTGTAAATATAAAGTTGGTGCTAGTGATGAAGCCTAGAATGCATTTAAGTGGGGCATAATTTTTTGATAGTGTATGCTCTAACTAGACTCCACAGATAGTTACCTAGTAGGACCATGAAGCCTCTGGGGAGGATACAAATACACAATACAAAAAAAAGAAGGTTGCAACTGAAAATTGCAGCTCTGTGTGCAGCTCTTCCTATCCTGCTAAAATGTTGACATGTCCTGACAGTGTCTGTGTATTTCTCTGTAACCTGCTAGGCACAGCCAGTGATACAGAGAAGATGCAAGGAAATGCACATCATAATAGTGTCAGGTCATGGGGTAAGGCAGGAATTGCCTCTCATGATTGTATTTTTGCTTGCCTCTTTTTCTGTAATAGCCTAATCACTTGTGTTTTCAAATCCATCTGTCTCCATCACTACTGAATATTTTACTGACAACATTGAACCACTACACTGGATCATCTTTTGTAATGCAAATTAATTCAAATTTGGTGTTGATCCTGTAGTTATGAAGACCTTTATCTCTGCAGAACTGCCGATTTCATTAGTATTAAATCTATGCAGAATAACATTATTCACTATCTGGTTAAAAAAAAATGGAACCAAATGAGTCTAAACAAATTAAGAGATAAATGGTTTAAGAAAGAGGAACTTCCTTATTTAAAGAGTTGTCAACACAAATTGTTTCAAGGTATAAGATGTAATTAAATATGCAGTTCTAAAGTCAGATCAATACCAACTTAATCTCATTTTGTATTGTCAAGTTCATAGAGCAGTAATTAAAGGCGATAATTATCAAACGTGTGAGAGGAACATAGAATTATAGGCCTTTAACATACTGTTGATCTGTGAATGAATAATTGCTCAATTCAGCCGAAGACTGGACAACAAACCTGGTAAAAGTTATAAACGAGCTTAGTGTTTATAACTTCTGGATTCCATAAATTAATGTAGCAAAAGCCTGGTGCCTCTTCCAAATGGAGCCAAAGTGATGACAGACTTAATTGGTCAAGCCATAAATGCTCATAGTAATTAAAATGTTTTCTTTAAAAAGTATTAGATTATTCAATCAATTTTCGTGCTATTATATGAATGCTTCCAGAACTATAGTCATTAGGTCTTTTCAAATAAAGTTTTTATACTGAGTATCCAGTACATACTTTGGAATCTATGTCATATATCAATAGATTTTACCATCAGGTAGTTCTTGGTGGGTTATCTTGTAGTTTTCCCCTTATTTGGCATCTATAACTTTCTCAAAATATTTGAAAAATACTGTGTATCTCCTCAGTTGGTATATAGATCAGATTCACATAACCATAGTTTCCCCTGTATGATTGAAGATAGTGGTATGATCTAGTAGCTGTAGGGATAGCTTTCCTTTTCGCAACAGTGATATCTGGAGGTATGGGGCTGTTCACACAACAATCTAACCACCCACATAATGTATGGCTGTACACCTTCTTAGCTAATTATAAATAACTAAAAGGCTTTCAGTGGATATCAGTGACACTAAACAGTATCTAAAAATAATCATTTCCTATTTTCTGTTTCTTTTTTATGGTACATATAGACCCAACGCTGTTTAGGATGCTCTTTAAACTTTGAGTGTTTTGTTGCAGCAGGAGTTCCATAGCCAAAGAAACAAGCGGCCATTAACGTAAACAGTGGTTTTACTCTTCAGTAGTCAGCCAGTGCTGGTTCAGTGAAACTATCTGAGGATGTTCCATCTACATGCACAATTCCTTCCTTCCTTTATAAAGTTTTTGTGGGGAGATTGTGCTCTAAATATTTATACAACACTGTTTTCCCATAGGCATGTGACATTTCATCTTGGAAAAACTTTTTCACTTCCTCCTGACCCAATTTCACATTTCTAAGCCATTTCAAATTTGTTATTACTAGTAAAATACCAAGGGACATATAAGATATTTGGGTAGCATAGAAGACAAGGCAAGCAGAACACTTCAATAGACTTCCTGTCCTCCTTCCATTTCAAATAATTTTGTTTTGAATGCTTCTTCCTCAGTGTTACTAATGAATGTACACATTAAATCTGTTGCATATATATTAAACTCTTGTAAGTATTAACACAATAATGTTTATGTATTTATTTAATGTCTGACAGGTTTCTGGCAAATCAAACAAGAAATAGATCTGTTTGATTAATGTAATTTTCTTAAATGAATCATGAATGTAGTAAGCTGAATGAAAAGAAACAGATGCATCCAGGCTTTAGCATGGCCTGCTGTATTTTTTCTTAATGCTACGTTTTAACATAAATAAAACATATTTGCAGTAGGTATATGCTGGTTTAAGCTAGTTCCTATGGTCTGTCAGGCAGCAACATTTAAACGGACATGCCATTTTAAGCACAGGAGCCTGGTGCAAATTTTTCTATCTAAATCAAGGACATGGTCCTCAGTGTTGAGTCATGCATTTTCCTCTCAGAAAATAAGAACATAAGAAGAGCCATGCTGGATCAGACAAAGAGTCCATCTAGTCCAACACTCTGTTTATACAGTGGCCAACCAGCTTCCGACCAGAAACTCACAAACAGGGCAAGGGTACAACAGCACCCTTCCACCCATGTTGCCCAGCAACTGGTGTATATAGGCTTACTGCCTATATATCAGCAAATATTCTTCCTTTATCTTCAGTTTTTCTTTACACATGTATGCTTTCTTCAGATGTTTAAATGAACATGCATGGGTCAGCTGAGGAATATGCCACTATCATACTGCTCCTCAATCATGAACATATATCTAGTTAGATGAGTCTATCAAGAGATCATGGCTGTGTTCTGACAACACAATAGTCAATGGTGAGTTAATATCAACTCCACAGTTGATTATTGAGGGGGTACTCCCCACACAACATTATTATAATCAACCATGGTGTGGGTGAAGGCCAGCGCTGGGTTAACTGTTAGTCAACGGTATATTTGATTGACACTTTCTCCACCCTCTTTCCCCCTTTCAGTCCTCCCGCTGGTATCCCATCAACCATTGAGTTCTGCCAGCTGGATTAGAGTGGCAGCTGGTGCTTTGGTTGCTCTTGCCAGGGGACCCTGTAGTCGCCGAAAATAACCAACTGTGCGCAACAAAATAGGCCACAGTGCCCAACGCACGACACAATAACAAACAGTTGTTCAAATCAACTCTGAACAGCGCTGGTTATTTGTGTTGGTTATTTCTGTCCCAACAGATGACACAATAACTAACTGTTGACTATTTAACCCACCATTGGTTATTGTGTCATCCAAACCCAGTCTATGAAATTGTCCTATGGGATGTTCAAGTTGAAAAAAAACCTTTAAAACAAACAAAAGGCAGAACTTGGATTATTCTTGTGCCAAGCTATTTATGCCACTGATGTATGTTTTTTTTACCCCCCCCCCTTTTTTTTTTAGTCTGGATTAAGTACTCTGGGTCCCTGGTCTGAATTAAGATGCTGGCATGGGGGATAGAGCAGCTTCTTCTGTCATGGTCCTAACCTGCATTAGGGGACCCATAGCTGCAATATATATTGTTAAACAGTGATCCATTTGCTTTAATTGATTACTACTTGGCAATATAAAAAAGCAGTTGGAGGGGGCAATCCAGATTGGAGCACAGTGCTAGTGGAGAAAGGATTAAAGGCCCTTTATTCCCCAAGCTAGGGAAAGAAAGATTGGGGATTGCACTTATTCTGGAGTAAACTCACACACACACACACACACACACACAGCTGCCAGCTATGTCTTAAACGTAATGTGTGATTTGGGTCTGAGTAATAATGCAAATGTGACCAGGATGAAGACCTGAATCCATCTTGTGGTTTTTGCTGGTTATTTGAGTATTGAGTAGAAGATAAATAGCTGACAAAACAGTTTGACTAATGTATTGTTATTGCCAATGGCTGAAATAAACAAATTCTGATTTGTTTAATTTATGTAGGCATCATATAACAGATTACCATTAGTGGCAGCTTCTTATCACAGAAAAGATTCCTCTAAAAATAGCTTTTCCTTAGATGCAACCATGAATTTTGCATGAATTTGAGCATAGCCTATTTGCATTGGCTGCCTATACGTTTCCGAGCCCGATTCTAGGTGATGGTTCTAACCAATAAAGCGTTACATGGCTTGGGACCACAATACATGATGGAATGCCTCTCCCGACACGAACCTACCCATACACTACGATCCACATCTAAGGTCCTCCTTCAGGTTGCCTACTCCGTGGGAAGCATGGAGGGTGGCAACAAGGGAGAGGGCCTTTTCAGTGGTGGCCCCCCAATTATGGAATGATCTCCCCGACGAGGCTTGCCTGGAACCAACATTGTTATCTTTTCGGCGCCAGGTCAAGACTTTCCTCTTCTCCCAGGCATTTAACAGCATATGATGAGGGTTTTGTGTTGTTGTGTGTTTTGACCCAGAATTGTTGTTTTAAAGGATATTGTAATTATAACTTGATTTTATGCTTTATGGTTTTAAATTTTGTATATCGGTGTTTTTAACGTTTAGTGTTTTTAATTTTTGTGAACCGCCCAGAGAGCTTCGGCTATAGGGCTGCATATAAATAGAATGAAATAAATAAATAGTTAAATTTGCTTATTTTGCTGGACTTGTAAGGCAAAACTTATAAAACTTATAACTGATTGGTTACTGTCAACTAGTGAGCCATTATAAGCTCATCTTAACCACGGATTTCAATTTTATGTTTTCAGAGATGGTGGCCGACTTTTCTACCTTTTCAAATTTAGGTGTTGTTGTTGTTGTTGTTGTTGTTGCAGTCTTTCAATTCTATAATTTCTTAATGTTTTCTTTTACAACTAATTTTTCCATTATTTTACAATAGTTGATTACTTATGTAAATACTTGTTAAGGACCTAAACTATTTGCTGCTGTTTGTCTTAGTAGCACTCAGGAGACATAGACTGCAATCTACCACAGAGTTTGGTATATCTAACTCTGTGCTCAATTGGGACTGGATGCAATTAGCAGAATTCACCATGTTGAGAAAAAATAAGAAATAAGGATTAAGGAGAATATGTAAAATATTGAATGTCTGCCAAAAATCAGCATGGGGATAAAAGGTGTTTTTAATTAAAACTATACATATTTTACTGTTAAGGTGGTGTATGGTTTTCAAAGTCTGTTTTTGAACACTACTTTACGTTGGAGTGACTTTAATACTTGCCAAAATGAATTTAAGCTGTGGAACAAACATTGATATACTTTTGTATATTTAATTAATCATACAAAAGTATGTCAATGTTTGTTTGTCAGTCCTTTTTAACCACTACCCACTGGGTTTATACTCATGATGCCTATCACTACAGTTTTTCACACAAAGAAGTATTCAAAATAATGAAAAAAACTAGGCCCTTATATCCTGATTATGTGTATTTAGGGTGTCCAGATGGCCCGGGGTTTCCCGGTCCTAACCTGGAAACCTAGGCCGAACCGGGGCAACCGGGGGGCAGCAGGGGAAAACCGGGGTGGCGGGGGGTCACGCGGCGGTGGCGGGTGGCGGGCAGCGCGAGGCACTTACCTGCTGAGGCGTCCACTTCCCTCTGGTGCTCGGAATCTACTGAGAAACAGGCTTCGCGGCCTGTCCCTCAGTAGCACACCGGGTGATGACGTCATCACCCGGCGCGTACTGAGAGACAGGCCAAGCCTGTTTCTCAGTAGATTCTGAGCACCGGAGGGAAGCAGATGCCCAGGTAAGGAGCGCGTGGCGGCGTGGCGTGGGGGGGCGGCGCGGGCGCGCAGTGGGGGGTTTGTTTTGGGTGGGGGGGTGGCGGGGGGGGTCCGGGATTTTGATTGTCATAATCTGGTCACCCTATGTGTATTAAAAGATAATTATTACCTGGAGAACACCCGTTAAGATAACAATTGTAACAAATTTTGATAGACATTTTTTAGTAGTAAATGGAATTGTTTAAATTCTGTTCAAAATTAATGCTGCCAGATTTTTCCTAATCAGTGCTATGGGGAGCTATTCTATTCTATTGAAGGTTCCGGGGTTACCTGCTAGATAGCACATGCCAGTGGTTGGTGTTGTCAGAGCTCAGAATGTGTAGGGGCAGGACCAGGACCACCCCTTCTCTTTCTCTCTCCCTCTCTCTCTCTCTCTCTCCCTTCCTCCTGACTGAGCAGGCTGCTGAGGGACAGAACACTCTTGCCAGAGGTCTGAACCAATCACTTACAGAGGGTGCCCCCCTTTCCTTCCACTGTGCCGTCCTTCTCGATTCCCTGCTTGCAGAGGGCCTTCATCTCACTTCATCCATTTTGGCTTTTTCTCCCTTCTGCCCCATTTATCTTCCTCTTTGTTTCCCCAACCTGCATGAAATTAGGTTGAACAGCCCATCACTCTATAATATTTTTAGAATGATTGCAGAGGATTATTGGGGTATTGATTATGAAATGGGACAACATCTATCCTTTAAAATGCCTGAGATTGTAAAGAAGAAAGTAACTCCATACCAAATGTATTAGCATTTACGAAACGTAACTTAACTATAACCAGGAACTTAGTGAAAAATGCTTGGCTGCAATTGAGTCATTTACCCAGTTAAAAATAACCTTTCCAGGTCATGTCATTTTGTTTGCCGCAGTGAAATAAGTTTATTTCAGCAGAATGAAGTCATTATTAGCTTGGCAGAGTCCACTTGTCAGAATTTTATGGAGCAGAACACCGTTTGGCTGGGAAATTCAATAAATACTGTAATGTGAGAGGAGTTGAACTCCAAGGGCTGAAGGGGCATAGAGTGGGGGATTTGTCACTAATGCAGTGTTATACTGTTCTACTAAGAAGGTATTGTTTGATAAGAAGAGTCATCATTAAAGGTCAGACAAACACATCAACCATAACATATTGTGGCAGTAAAATATGTGGATTAATTATCAGTGTTTTGACATACTGAGTAGCTGTGATACAAATATAAATGCAACTTCCTTCTCTTTGAATGTTGTATTAGCATTATGTATTCTTTGCACTCTTACCTCACTCCACAATCCTCAAGTTAAGAAAATAGTTCTGTTGGAAGCAAGTCTGCAGTGTAATTAATCAAATTGTAATATTGTTTACGTTGTCTGTCCTGTTCCAATCATGAAAAATGTGGGAAGCAGTGTTGTATTTCTCCAGAGAGAAACAGTAGTCCCAATAACTTGAATCTCTTCAAGGTGATTAATGTAAAACATCAAGTCAGTATCAGAAATAAAAATAAGAGGTGCCTTAAGATAGCCTACTTCTCCTATCTGTAATATTTAAATCTTATAAAAATATTTGATGAGGCTTTCTCAAAATGTCACAGAATTGCCAATTTTGTCTGGTTTTATGGAAAACTGAAGTCTATTTGCAATGTTTATAAGACAGTAGTGAGTTTAGTAGATGCCAAACTATGAAAATATCCATTCCTTGTACAATTTACTCATTTTCTTTATAGACAAGTATTGGCTTTTTCTTCTATTTCTCTGTAGACTGCCTCTTCATCTTTTAAAAATAATGTCTCTTGTATAATGCATCCTTATACTACAGAGTCATCTAAGTCTTCATGCCAAGGAAAAAGAAAGACAAATCATTTGAAGATGTTAGGAGAATAATTTAAGTGGGTACTAAGAAATTATTGAAGCTGCTTTATCATTTTAGAAAAGATTTATCCATTTTATTTGATCTATATTATCAACGCATTAACATCGTTTGCTGTTGAAAATACTGTTTCATTCAGCTAGGGTAATACCCATGCTAAATTATTTGATGTGCACTATTGCGCATATTCTGGATGAACGTGAAATAATTATTTTATCTAAATGTAGAATTGTGTCCACCTTCTTCTTCTTCTTCTTCTTCTTCTTCTTCTTCTTCTTCTTCTTCTTCTTCTTTGCAAACTGAAAGTTGGATCTAGATACACTGAAGAGATTTTATAGGCTAATGAAGAACCTAAAATATACAAATCGTTTCCTTCTTGAAACATAGGCCTTTGTTTTGGTTTTCTCTACTTTAGCAGCTAAGAGGAGAAGCAGCTCTTAACAGCAGTACCATTACTCCTTAAGAATGTGAGAAGAGCCATGGGGGATCAGACAGTCTAGCCCCACAGTGGCAAACCAGATGGCTATGAGAAGGCCACAAGTACACTAGGGCAATGCCCCTACCCTCTATTAATAAATAGAAATTCAAAATCAACTGAACAAAAAGGAAGTAGAAAAATGTCTACTAAATAGGCAAGTTTGTGCAAGAGAAAAAAAGAGGTTACATTGACGATGCCCTATATTCAGATATATTCAGATACAATATTTAAAAAACAACATTTGAAACTATGGTGAAGATGAAGGAGGCAAGATAGGACAAAGTGTGTGTGCTTATGAAATTTGTGAAATTTGTTCAGATGATTTTTGTTGCTGCTGAGGAACACTCTGGTAAGGTATGTAACGAACAATCAGAAAAAAAGACCAACTGGAAAGGACAGTCGTATAGATTGAACAAGTTATTAGTTTTATGTAGTAGAAGGCATTCCATTAAGAGACAGAGCACTAATCATGATTGTTGAGATGATGCAGCCAAAAATGGCATCTTCTGATGAGTTCTCAACCACATGATGGACACCATCATGTGAAAAATCATCTTATGCTCAGTCTGCATTACTGGTGGAAGGCGAAGATGGTCTGTATGATGGTGGCCATTTGTAGAGAAAGTTATTCTAAATATTGCAGCAGCAGGGTTGAGAATCTGCCATGGGAATGACACTTTTGGTGGCACGCTCATTTGATCCTTGACAATTATTCGTGTATTGTTAGTTTTCTTATGGAAGATAGTAATATAAATTTAACAGATAAATAAACGAATAGTGCTCTGTACCCATCACTATTGTAGTCTGTTAAAAAAAATTGAACTGTAAAGAAATGTCTTTGTTTTTCTCCATTATAGTCCATACTTTCTGAAAGTATTTCTCTTTAAAAATTAATAAATAAAAGATGATAAAATTATATTGGTTCTGTGTACTTGAACAGATACAGTTAAACTGAACAGTATATTGCTCTATAATTTTATCCAATGCAAGTTTCAGAAGAACTGGCTAAAACAATACTGTTTATATTGATCTGCTTTTCCAGGTCTAGTTTTCCATCTGCACTGTAGTATGAAATAACCTGTGATTAATTTTAGGTATATGTATGTGTATATCTATAGATATCATCTCTCTCTCTCTCTCTCTCTCTCCCTCCCTCTCTCTCTCTCTCTCCCTCTCTCTCTTTCTCTGTATGTGTCACATACATGTACACACACACACACACACACACACACACTCTTCTCCTCTCCTAAGCTTCTCTAATAAATATTAAAGTTATTCCCTAAAGGACCCCAAAAGTTTATGCTGTGCATTTCTTCAGTCACCAGCCTCAGATATGAATATATTAAAAGGAGCATTGAAAATATGGTCACTAACAAGGGAATTATTCATTTCATTTCACTTAACTTAATCATTTCAGCTGATGTGCGCTTGGCTAGGCTAAAATGTTTACAAAGTTATGTTGTCCATTTTGTCTATTAACTACATTGTATTTAATTAGTTCTATAGAAAAAGGCAATCAAGTGATGGTATATGCTTCATGACTGCTTGTCTGGCCCCACACCATTTTATGTTATTTTTAAAACATGTATACATTTATATTTTAAATATTTAAATGCTGAAGGTGCCCCTCAGCTTCCCCCAAAAGGGGGAAATCTTGGTGAACTATCATTTTGAATGCTCACAAAGGCATGCAAATGAATATTGGATGCTCCCAGGGCTGTTATGGATGTCCTTTCTCACCAGGGTTAAAACTACAAATAAAGTAGACAGTTCCTTTTACTACTGAAAATAAAGGAGTGGAGATAGTTTCTTGAAACAAGGCTCTCTTCTCCACAGAAATACACTTCTTGTATCATCTATATTCTGTACTGTTGGAACTATATACAGTACTGTGAGATCCATGTGGGGAGGATTACACAAAAAGGAAAAAAAGATGTGATCGGGAGGCTATGCTTTGTAGCTTCATATGAATACCATATTCATTTCAAAGTGGGCAAAGTGCCATATTGTGGCTATTACTCTTTGTATTTTCTTGTCAATGAGTGATATTTTGGGCTGTCAGCAAGGCTAGGCTCAGTGGTAAGCCAGGAAATAATGCAAACCATTCAAGAGATATGGACAGCATAAGTTATTTCAACAGCAGGGTTCTTTCCCAGTTAATAGTATCCTCTTGTTTTTCCATCCTTTGGTTTGTACATTGTTGATAGTGAAGTAATGTGATGTGTATCTTCAAATGAAATAAGCTGGAGATAATATCAACAAACTCACAGTGCAATCCTGTTCACTTTTACATGGAAGCAAGTCTCACTGTATTCAGTGGGGTTTATTCTCTAGTAAGCATATGAAGGATTGCAGTCTAAGTCTTTTGATTTGAAAGTTGTCTTGTTGCTCCTTCAATTCAAGTAAAATAGCACATGGTCATGCTGAAAGGTTTAAATTAAACCTTTACATTAACAGTAGTACATTTTCAGAAGGTCTTAATTCATTGTGTTCCAGATAATAAGAGGAGTGTTGACTTTTTAGTACTTGCTGAATTTAATTAGTACAAGAAACATTGCGCCCAGGGCCACAGCTTTCATATTCAGTAACACTAGGAAAGGCGTATGAGGAGTGTTCTCCTGGTTACCTTCTAAGAATTTTTACTTTCTTTCCTGTTTTGGTCTTTGGATTTCTTCAATGAATACTAATATAATGTCACTTGTTCCCAAACCCTAAGGACTACTAACTGCTAAGATAGCATGACTAATGATCAGCAAATGGGTTACATGAAGGCTTATTTTTCAAATGAAGTAATGACGAACTATGGGTTGTGTTGGCATCGGTCATTGCTTGCTCTGCCATTTTCTTACAGTACCCTATACACTTAAAAAAAATGAGTACATTTATGTCTTTATCCACATTAAGCCTTGTTTCACAAAAAGCATGCCTCAGTTTTCTCATAAAGATTGTCCCATTGTGAATGTTAATCCAAAATCATCTTCTTACACTCTGTCAGCCAGTTGTATCTCAGGTCTGCTAGTTGCACAGATTCCCCGCCCCCAATTTAGGAGGCAGTTTGTTGCCCAGTAGATAAGGTCTCAACAGGTGATGAGTTAAAGTCTTTAGAATTGCAGTCTGATTTAGAATTGGCCCAGTGAGCTTGCTTGGCAAGCATTCAGAATGAAGCCCATCTGCTGGTGCGGACACATTGATGGTATTGTGAGCACACACCTTTTGCTAGCAGGGAAAGAACTTTTGGAGAAAACGTTGCTTAATTTGTAATGCTACCAAGTATTGTGAGTTAGACAAATATATATTCCAAACTAGGTAATTATGAATTTTGGCAACATTAATAGTTTCAATTTCAGTGGAATCGCATTGGATTTTTGTATGTAACAATGAGCTTTCTGTGCCCCGTCTTATGCCTTTCAGAAGGCAAAGAAAAGAAATAACATACATTTTGTGTTTATTCACTTAAGGAAGGTACTACTTTTTTCCCCAGGATGAAAAGACAGAATTGAAAGAGGCTGTTGTCATTGTATGGCGTTAAATAACGGCTTTGTTGTGCTAATGTTAAAATTCACCAACAAGCTAAACTGAAAAGGAGACAAAGAATAGCTCTATTTTTGTTGTTGTTGTTGTTGTTGTTGCAGTGGGCAGTGCAAATAACTCCTAACTTTGATAATATCTTTGTGTATGCTTAGATTTAGGTGTCAGAGAGATGTTTAAACATTGTTACAACAAAAGTCAGCAGAAATAGCGCTTACTGACAGGATGCACCAGAACAAAAGCTTCAGAACATAGGAAGATACTTGGTGGTACTGAAATGAAACCCAAGCAGGTAGTCAAACAGAAGAATAAGAGTCACATTTTGATATGCACTATGACCTAATTTTGCATTTTGTGTAGCTAAAGTATATGATTGGTTGCAATCAGTCAAATGAACCCCAGAGTATATTTTCAGTGAATTAAAACTTTTAAGACACCTCGTACTTGGTACATAGCCACAGGTTTAACTTTTGTGATTTTTTATATGAGCATATTTTAGCTAGAATGACTCTCTAGTGCCTACATATAAAACTATAAATGTGTTCTACTTTGCTTATTAGAAAAAATCTCCAATGCTGGGAGGAGGAGGCATGACATGCGAAAGCCAAATTTATATTATTCTTACTCATTTAAAAATGGAAGACATATTGGAGTAATATGTGAATTGGAATGATGTGTGTAGAGACTTCAAATCCATATATTACTTTATGTGTATGGTGAATGGTAAGGGCATGAGCCTATGCATGGAAGATTGCTGGGCTGATAAGTGTATGAAGCACACAAGGATCCATATTTTTGGGCTTGTTTTGCAAGTCAGACATTCTGGTCACCAGGTTTATCTCACCACTGTTGGAGACAAAGGTCTCCCCTCAATGGCAAAGGCATTACCACCAACCTCTCCTGAGCAAGTGGTACATGGGAAGCATTCTGTTTGGAGAAGGGGTGGAGGGTCCCCATGCCAAGCAACTGCTGAAGGAACTTCTCCCTTGACACTTTTCTTTCCTTTAGGAAATCAAAGAGGAAAGAATGGGATTTTCAGCAAATGCTCAGTGTACCGAGCTTCCAATAAAACCCCTTCGCCTAATTAACCTACCCACTAAGCTAACTAGAATTAGTTAGTATTAGTAGTTAGGATCAACTCACCTAATTGGGTTGTTCAACTCAAGTGTGACTGAAAGGGAGAGAATAGTCTCAGGATACTGTGAACAATTTTATTGATGAAAAGCCCGATGCATGTCAGCCTCTTCCATTATTATCTGGTGGTTTTATACCTATCAACTAGATTCATGGAGCTATATTTTTAAAAAAGTATATTTTCTGGATTTTGTGAAGATTGTACAATTTGATTTTAAAATGTCCAAGAAACGTTTTAAAAAAAACGTGTATGTACTGCCAATCCTATGGAAGCAATATCCTATGAGGAACTTTTTAAGTTGACAAGGTGCTTCGACAGGTTCGTGCAACCACTTCAGTATTAGATCCTTGCCCCTCTTGGCTAATAAAAGCTATCAGGGATGGAACAGCTGGCTGGGCTAGGGAAATGATTAAAGCCTAAATGCGAGAGGGAGTGGTCCCAGACCGTCTGAAAGAGGTGGTAGTGAGACCACTCCTGAAGAAAGCTTCCCTGGACCCAGAAAATAACTATAGGCCGGTGGCAAATGTTCCATTCCTGGGCAAGGTCCTCGAGCGGGTCATTGCGGGCAGCTCCAAACACTCTTGGATGAGACTGATTATCTGGATCCATTTCAGTTGGGTTTCAGGCCTGGTTTTGGCATGGAAACAGCCTTGGTCGCCCTGTATGATGACCTATGTCGGGAGAAAGACAGGGGGAGTGTGACTGTTGATGCTCCTTGATCTCTCAGTGGCTTTCGTTACCATTGACCATGGTATCCTTCTGGGACGGCTGTCTGAGTTGGGAGTGGGAGGCACTGCATTGCAGTGGTTCCGCTCCTACTTGGCGGGTCGGCTCCAGAAGGTGATGCTTGGGGAACATTGCCCGACCCTGTGGATTCTTCAGTATGGGGTTCCACAAGGGTCAGTCTTGTCTCCCATGCTGTTCAGCATGTACATGAAACAGTTGGGTGCGGTCATCCGGAGTTTTGGAGTGCGTTGTCATCAGTACGCTGATGACACACAGCTCTATTTCTCCTTCTCATCATCAGGTGGGGCTGTGGATGTGCTGGCTGTGACAATGGACTGGCTGAGGGCTAATAAACTGAAACTCAATCCAGACAAGACTGAGCTGTTTGTAGGTGGTTCTACTGACCGGATGGAGGGTCTTCAACCTGTTCTGGATGGGGTTGCACTCCACCCTGAAGGAGCAAGTTCCTAGCTTGGGGGTTCTCCTAGAACCATCTCTGTCACTTGAGGCTCAGGTGGCCTCAGTGGTATGGAGTGCCTTCTACCAACTTCGGTTGGTGGCCCAGCTATGTCCCTATCTGGACAGGGATAACCTGGCTTCAGTTGTCTATGCTCTGGTAACCTCCAAGTTAGATTACTGCAATGCACTCTACATGGGGCTGCCTTTGAAGATAGTTCAGAAGCTGCAGCTTGTGCAAAATGCGGCAGCCAGACTAATAACCCGGACCAAGAAGTTCAAACATATAAAACCAACTCTGGCCCGCATGCATTGGCTGCCTATATGTTTCCGAGTCCGATTCAAGGTGCTGGTTTTAACCTATAAAGCCTTACACGGTTTGGGACCACAATACCTGACGGAACGCCTCTCCTGACATGAACCTACCCGTATACTACATTCAACATTTAAAGCCCTCCTCCGGATGTCTACTCCAAGGGAAGCTCGGAGGATGGCAACAAGGGAGAGGGCCTTCTCAGTGGTGCCCCCCCCCCCCCACTATGGAATGATCTCCCCGACGAGGCTTGTCTGGCGCCAACATTGTTATATTTTCAGTACCAGGTCAAGAGTTTCCTCTTCTCCTAGGCATTTAACAGCATACTGAGTTTTTAATTGACCCCAGAACTATATTTAGGCCTGACTGAGAGTTTGCAGCTTTTTTAAGCGTACACTGTTTTTATATGTTGTCTGTTTTTATGTTTTTGTGTTTTTAAATATTGTATATCAATTTTTAATGTCCAAAGTTTTAATTTTTGTAAAACGCCCAGAGAACTTCGGCTATGGGATGGTATAAAAATGTAAATAATGATAAAAATAATAATAATCAGCCACAGCTTTTTTGCTTAGAGGCAAGTTGGTGTTTAGAAGTCTGGAGTAAATGACATTCTGATAATGTCCTGATTTTTGTGGAAGCTAGATGTACCTTCATTTATTTTGGTGTCTTTTGTTGGCATATACATGTTCCGTTAGGAAAATAAGTCCAGAATTGGATTGGAACATACAGTTTTTTGGTCTCTCTCTTTTTTAAAGTGCCATTTCGTCTCCAGTACCTATACTGTTGCTGGCAGACATCCTTACTGTATTTGTCTGTAAGCAGAAACTCTCTAGCCACTTGGCTCTTCTGCAAAAATAGTATCATGTTGGTCTGCCAGTGTCTTACAACCAATTAGCTCAGGTTTCAGCAAACGTCTTAGGTACATGATAGCAAAACATTAGGTCTCAAGTGCTTAATATTTTCTGCTAGTCACTCAGTCAGTTAACCTACTGAGATAATGGCTTGCTATCCACAAAGAAACACTGACAGGTGCCTATTCGTTGTAGAAAATTGGTATCCCTGATTTATTAGAGGAGGCCGGGGGTGGTGGTGGTGTCCATATTGAACCTGTTCAGGTTTAGTATGTCATATGAATCATGACTAACCATGATGGCTACATAACCACGGTTTAAACATGCTCACTAACCACTTGCTGCAAAAGGGTTAGCAGCCTAACCATGGCTTAGCATGTTGTCCATTCTCTGTGTGTAATTTTACAAAAAACAAAACAAAAACATTTTAAAATAATGGAGGAGTTCATTGCCAACCCTGTTATAAAAGGTAGAAGAAATGTATTCACAGATATTTAATTAAATACATTGTTTCAGTTCTTCAGTTTGATGTATATCTCCTTGCTCCTTAAAACTGTGTATTTTTAAAGTCAGCAATTGTCTCAGGCTGGAAAAGAGAGCAATAAGACCTAATTATTGCTTCTCCTCTTTATAGACTAATAATAGACACTGTCTTCCTAAGGTAATATTCTTTATTTTGACTTAACACAGTCTCCAATAGCCCTTCCACTGGAGTGGCATAGAATCATGAAAAGTTGGGCTGGAAAGGGATTCTTGTAATCAAGTGTCCTACCAGTGCAAAGGTGCTCTCTGTAAGACGTTCTTCATTGGATAAAGCAAATGATGGGCATTCCAGTTCCCATTGCTTTCGTTGGGATACTCTTTTGAATGCTAGGTTTTATGGAAGTTTTCCTCATTATTAATGTTTTTTCTTCTTCTGAAGCTCCTTTTATTTTATTTTTTAATGTGTGTGTGTGTGTGTGTGTGTGTGTTTTGGTTTAAATACAAGGACTGGAATCCAAAAAGCTGCTTTAGGTGTTCCCAAGGTTTGTGTTTGCCCAGTGGGACCTTTGTTTATTTTGGGTATTTGTTAACTTTTGAAAAAGTATTTTGTTTCAAAACAGATTTGCCATGTGGGGTAGAAGACTGTTGCTTGAGAAACAGAAGTCCTGAGTTCCCTTGGCCACCAGTTTGTGGTCCTTTGGATCTGAGCCATTGTTTGGCAGAGATAAAGCAATAACATATTGTTCCTAGAAGAGGACACTAACAACAGTTAAGACAGCACCTTGCACATTGTTTCTGGTACTTGATTCATGATACAGATCTGTTTGCTGCACATGTTCCTCCCTTGATTGCCTCCTGCTGGTTTTGCTGCTATTTTGAAATTTGGGTTCATGTGACTTTGTAAAAATGTCCTGATTGTATAAACAAACATAATGACACCTTGGTGGCCATAGTGGGTGGAAATATAGGGACAATTCTGGCATAGGTACACAGCAATGTGCAGCAGTGACTACCATAGCAATGACAGTAGGAAGTAAGGGGGTGGTCCCCTCCTCTCATTGCTAGATCCCCAGACCCAGTTCCAAGTCTCCTACAAAGTATCATTACAAGTTTCAAATCTCTGCCTGCATTGCATATTATGCCGCTCTTTCCATCTACCCTCTCTTGCATTTGCTGGCTTGGATCCAAAGGTGTCTTGCACATCTCTACATGTGAGGCATTTCTCCTGAATGCTGCAGATTTTCCTATCATGCTGCAGGGACCCTGTGATATTCCAGAAGGTCTCTTGGAGATGCTTGGGGGACGGGGGTAGGGAGTTGTAGTGGGGAAAAGGACTCAGGAATGCCCTGTCGTGTGAGCAGCATTCCACTTGTGCTTCTTTAAGTCCAACACAAATGGAATTGTTAATGTATTTTTGTTCTTTGAGCTAATGAATGGTCATATCATATGAGAACCAGTATTACGTAGTGGTTGATCTATTAGACCAGAACTAGGGAGACCCAGGCTCAAATCCCATGAAGCTTTGATGCTCACTGGAAAATGTCAGGCCTGCCACTCTCTCTCAGCATAACCTACCAAACTGGGTGTCAATCAGGGCAACATGAGATGACACAGGAGCTGGGAGCCAGGAACAATGGGATGAAGCCAGTAGATAGAACTTAAGGAAAAACAGGGTTCAGGATCGAGGAGCAAGCCAGAAGGCATAGGAAGAAATCTGGAAGCTGCTTTATATTGAATTAGACCATTAGTATTGTGTACAGAGGTTAGCAGAAGCTCTTCAGGGGTTCAGACAGGAGTTTTCCTTGGACCTACCTGGAGATGCCAGGCACTGAGCCTGTATCGAAAGCACCTGCACAGAGTTCTTGTGGGGATAAAACAAGTGGAAGAACCATGAGCTCTTTGAAGGAAGGGTAGAATATAAACGTGATGATGATGATGATGATGATGATGATAATAATAATAATACCTATATCTAGATTGCTCTAATATTTTTAAGAACATAGGAAGACATGCTGAACCAGACCAAACACCTATTTAGTGCTGTATTCTGTTCACATAACAACAATAACAATAACAATATATTTATTTATTACCCGCCTCTCCCCCCGGATCGAGGCGGGGAACAACACCATCACAAAACACACAAAACTGATTAAAAATACATAAAACCAATATATCATTAAAATACCAATAAAACACCATAGTGACCAACCAGCTTAATCCAAGACATCTTGCTGCCTGAGGCAATGGACAAGATGGTGTCCCTTCCATTCCATGTACAAAAGCCCAAGTGGACTAGCAGTTGAATCTTTTTTCTGTGTTGGCAATGGGGCAGGCTGTGTGGCCCACAGCTCTTTCCTCAAACAGCTTGGTGCTGCCTCCCAGCATTTGCCGCCTGAGGCACCTGCCTCACTCTTCCTAATATTAGGGCCTGCCCTGGTGGCTAAATAGATGCCCATGTACAGGAGTACAATAGCACCCTCCTGCTTGTGTTTCCTGGCCATTGGCATTGAAAAGCATACTGCTTCTGATACTGTAGGTAATATAAAACCATCATGACTAATAGTCACTGGTAGTCTTATCCTCCATGAATTTGTCTAATCCCCTTTTAACATTGTTCAAATTGGTGGCAATCATTACATCTCGTGATAAAGAATTCTACAGTTTACTATGCACTGTGTAAACAAATGTTTCCTTTTATATATCCCATATCTTGCACAATTCAGCTTCTTTGGATGATGCCAGGTTCTAATATTATGAAAGATGGAGGAAGAAATTCTCACTCTCAACTTTCCCCACTTCATGCATAATTTTATACCATGTTGTTTCCCCTCACTCGCCCTTTTTCTAAGCTAAAAAGCTCCAGGAGTTTAATCTTTTCTTATTAGGACTTCAGCCCTTTGATCATTTTGGTTGCCCTTTTCTGCACCTTTTTTGTTGTACAGTATCTTTTTTGAAGTGGTATGATCAGAATTGTACATCATATTTCAATTGTGGTTTCACTTTAGCATTTTTTAAAATCATTATGGTTTGGGTAGTTTTATTTTCAGTTCCTTTCCTAATGATGTCGAAAATGGAATTTGCCTTGCACACTAGATTGATGTTTTCATCAAGCTATCTTTCTTTGTCACTGCCAACTCAGACGCTATTAGCAGAAATGTGAAATTAGAATTTTTTGCCCCATTGTACATCACTTTACAGTTGCTTACATTGAACTACATTTGTCATTTTAATTCCCATTCCCCAGTTTGGAGAGATCCTTCTGGAGCTTTGGACTGTCCTTTTTTGTTAAATAATTGGATGTTATCAGTAAATATGGCCACCTCACTACTCAGTCGTAACTCCGGATCATTTATGGACAAACCAAAAAACACCTGTCCCAAAAATGATCCTTGGGGAACCCCACTGTTCACATCTCTCCATTGCAACAATTTACACATTGTTCCTGTTCTTTAACCAGTTTCTGATCCATAAGAAGACCTCCCTCTTATTTCTTATGACTGCTTGCTTTGCTCAGTAGTCTTTCGTGAGAAACGTTGTCAGATGCCTTTTGGAAGTGTAAGTAAAGAACTTTCTCCACATGCTTGTTGGTAGTCTCAAAGAACCCTAAAAGGTTAGTGAGACAGGAGTTACCTTTGCAGGAGCCATGTTCATTTTTCTTCATCAAGACTTATCTTTCTATATGCTTGATAATTTTATATTTAACTAGCTGATATACCTGCCGTTGATCTGTCACCCTAAGATATATGTCGGTAAGGTAATCATCTTAAAGTAGTAGGCTGGTGCTAGGCCTGTGAATTAACTTTTAATCAAATTATATTGTTTCTTTTTTCATCTCTCTCATGACAACCCTGCAAGGTAGGCCAATGCTAGGCCTGCGAGGTAACTTTAAAATGAATTAAATTTATTTATTCTCTCTCTCTCTCTCTCTCTCTCTCAATGCATGGCTAGGGCAACCTTGAAGCTGCCACCATGATTTTCCTTGTCCTCACAGAAAACAAAAACTACAACTCCCAGCATGCCTTTCTCCAGGATGCCCGACTTGCCCAGTGGGAGTCTTGCTGCTGAGACTAATGGGAAGTAATGTCTGGCCAATCCAATCCACACTGCACTGTGCAACTGGTGCCCGTAGGTAGCTGTGAGGGAGAAGGCTGGGTGACTGACTGTTTAGTCATTGCCGCTGGCAGCGGGCCTGGAGCTGTATCCTTCTTCTCTCCCACTCCTGATAGTGCCTAGCAACTGATGCCGCCTGCCCCAGGCACTCTCACTTCAGGCCCAGGTTGGCGAGCCACTACCAAATGATGGCTACCAAAGCTAGGCTGACCATATGAAAAGGAGGACAGGGCTCCTGTAACTTTAACAGTTGTAGAGAAAAGGGAATTTCAGCCAGTGTCATTTGTATGCAATTAGTTCCTGGTGAAATTCCCTTTTCATCACAACAGTTAAAGTTGCAAGGGCCCTGCCTTCTTTCGTATATGGTCACTCTAGTATAGTGCCTGCAACTTTAACTGTTGTGATGAAGAGGGAATATCACCAGGAACTAATTGCATACAAATGACACTGGCTGGAATTCCCTTTTCTCTACAGCTGTAAAAGTTACATGGGCCCTGTCCTCCTTTTCATATGGTCAGCGTAACCAAAGCCCAGTAGGTCTTCCCTCCCACTTAAGGTATGCTGGGAATTGTAGGCATAAGCCTAAGTCCCTGAATAATATGTTAATCTTTGAGCACCGTCTGAGGTGTGGTGGCAGACAACAGGAGAGCGGGCCTTCTTAGTTGTGGATTTCTTTTTTCCCAGGCAGGCTGGCCTAGTGACTACATTAATGGCTTTCCAAGTGAATATTTTATTTTTCCCAAAGGCCTTTTAAGCTGATGAGATTTTTTGTGCTGCATTTTTTCTGTCATAACTAAACCACAACATTCCAAGACAGATGCAGGAATTACTGAATAAAGTTTATGATTTTTATGTAAAAGCCTGACTATACCATTGAAACAGAAGAGTGAATGGAGAATGACTGATAGCTGAGACTAGAATGGAATGGTGAGTGGGGTAGTGGCAGTTGGAGAAAGTCAGGTAGAAGGAGAACAAAGACAGTTAGTGTGTTAGGATTGAGGGATAGTGACCTGGTTTGCACATAGTGACCTGGTTTACTAATCCATGCATCATTTAAAATCAGCCACTCTGCATTCCAGTACTACACCTCCCAGCATGCCTTTGATGGCCCGCAAGTGCCCACATCCTCTGAGAGGCACTTCCTTCCTCTCATTGCCGATGCTGCTCCTCAATTGAGCGTCGAGGAGTAGCATCGCTGAGAAAGGGAGGTAAGCGGCTGTCAGTGGACGTGCCCAGTTCTGACCAAGTCCTGCTGGAAGTGCCTCGGCCCACGCTTCTCATCCACCAGGTGCTCTATTGAGAGCATTTGCCCTCCTTTATTGGGCCTGTTTCTGGGCATGTGCAGAGTGCCTCCCTTTCCTCCCTCCCTCTTAAGGGTGAAGGCCGCATGCACATTTCCCCCAGAGTCTGAGAAAACAGCAATATCAGGATGGGGTGCCTTTGAGCATGTTCAGAGTTCAGCCTCACAAAGTCATGCTGTTGTATCTAGTTACGATTTCAAAACCACACACGACAGGTGGGAGGAGGCACCGCAAATCAATGCAGCCCATTCATGTGGGTTGTTTCCTTTTATGTGGAATTGAGTTGACTACTTGAGACCGACCTTAGGAGTCTGGGTTGTGAAAAGCATGCACCGGTTACCCATCTATGCACTCACAATGGCCACCAAAGGCCGGTGAATCTGGCCTCCTGTCCAAAGCATGCTGGGAGTTCCACCCAAGGTATGCTTAGAGTTGTAGGAATAAGACTAGGTTTTTTAAAATTAAATTCTTTTAAAATACTTAAAACCAAAAATTTCATGTTTTTAGATTTTTCTGGTACATTGTATAGCCAGGCCTATCAGTGTGCCAAATTTGAAGTTTCTGACTCATTTGGAAGTGGGTAAACATTTTTAGCTATACATCCCACACACATACTTTCCGCTTTTTAGGTAGAGATAAAGCTTTCCACCAATTTATCCAGAACAGAATTTAGCTAAAGAGATGGCAATTTATGGGATATCTTCTTGATCCTATTTTAAAAACTGCCATTACATTGGTTATTTTCCAATCTTCTGGTACTGAAACTAGTCTTGGGGGTCATACTTTTTTGTAGTCTGAGGTTAATTGAAGTCACTCATTATAACAACACTTCCTTGTTTGGATGCTTGCCTGATTTCATTCCCCATCTCAACATCACCATGAGCATTTTGGTCAGGGGGACACTACCATATCTCCAGTACTAAATTATTTTTTGGACCTGGTTCTGAGAGATTATTCTTCTGAGGGAGTAGTGGACTTGTCTGGAATCACACGTTATGCTATTTTGCCATTTTATTCTTGAAAACCATGGATTGTGCCCAGGGATGGTATTGGACAAATGAGCAACACTTATGCAAAGTTAAGCACCATATTTTCACTGATTTCCCATCTCCACCATAGCCCTCCATGCGGTATCTCTCCCAATCCTCAGGAATAACTTTTTAGGGGAGCATGGGGGCTGCATTGGATAGTGGTGTTGGTGAAATTTGGGTAGCCCTCTTTTTGCAAGTGGAAGTGCTAGATGCAACCGTGTGTGTGTGTTTAGCATTTTGCAGTGAATTCGCACTGTGGTTAGCATAGCCCATATGCTGATATTTTAATATACTGATTTCTTTATGTTAACATGAGTCAGAACATGTATACTTTCAGTAGCACTCATCTTTTTGTCATTTTAGATTGCCCAGATAGAATTCTGGAATATTGAGGTACATACTTGTGGTTTATATTATGCCAGTTTGAACAAAAGCATTCCTTTCTGTCTGTCTCCTAACCATTTATTTTTTATTATTCATCCTGATTTTCACTTTATTTTCTTGATTTTTCTTTTTAGTAAAAGAAACTGTAATCAGTGCTACACCAGCAGTTAGGACTTATTTCTGGAATCCACAAAGGTCATTTAGATACTTCCAGTGCTGCTTCTAATCCAGGAGATCAGGTTACAACTGTTAGTTAAAACCTTGTCCTGGAGCAAATTTGGGAAATACATTCTTAGGAGCTTTGAATTAACAATTACAGTTAGATGGGAGTCTTTTTAGTTTATTTTTGCAGAAATGTTGTCTTAACATGCTTTTCTCTAACATACTTGTTGTTAGAACAAGGTGAGTCAGTAATATATACATTAACTGGTGCTTCCTTTAGAGTTTAAAAATAGTAATTGTATTGTTGTTTATCACAATAGGTAAATAGCATGATGGCAAGGATGCCCAGCCTGTAAGAATTGTCTTGTGGTTTTGAAAGAGAGTTAACGTATCTAGCTGAAGAAGAAAAGCCATAATCACAATTGTGTAGCTACAGTGCAGTGACTGAAGATTGAAGCCATTAAGAAATTATTATCAAGTTAATATGAAACTGTGTCTTAAGTTCTGGCATCCATTGTAGTGGTTTGTGTTTTCAGGGCACATCACAGAAATTCCTTTTACATATTGGTTAAGAACTAACTTGCATTTCATGATATTGTGGATGAAAGCACATATGATTTGATGCATATTAAGGAATTGCATTGTTGAAGTGTTTTGGGGCAAATACTCTTCTGTAAATGACAATCAAACCAAGCAGACCAGGTTGAGGGTCACATAACAGTGTTCAGAATGCCTTAGCTCACTATTATGCATTCAGAAAGAACTCCAGTAATTCTTCTATTCCCAGAAAAAAAAGATAATCTTCAACCAATGTTTAATGATCGTACAAAGCTTCTATGATTTTAAACAATTCCTTGAGATAGCAGCATGAATGATTCTTGAATTGAAAACAGACAATTCAGGCTGTATCTGGCTTTATTCCTTTGAGAGTCATAATTTGGTGAGGGGGTTGTCGAAAGAGAGACAAATGGCAAAATATTTGTTTCTAAGTCTTGTTTTGAGGTTGTTATCATTTTGGCCTAACAAGGTCTATGTTTTCAATTTCAACCCAGGATAATCAAATTAGCACAACTTTCCCTTGCTTCAGCCTTATAACATTATTGACTGTGCTTGAAAAATAAGTATTCTCTCTCATTTCTATAACATTAAATAGAATTCAAAGAACTGCTCAAAAGTATGAGTTCTTTGCACCTATCCAAAGCTCACTTGTAAACATGCTCTCTTGCTTTTGAGTGAAGGCCACAGAGGAACTGCTGCTACCCTGTGTGTGTGTGTGTGTGTGTGTGTGTGTGTGTGAGAGAGAGAGAGAGAGAGAGAGAGAGAGAGAGAGAGAGAGAGCTTGGACACTACATGCAGTTCCAGCTGTAGGTTACAGATCTTTGCAGGCAGGCAGAGGTGGAGAGACATGCAAGATAATTCAGTATCATGATTGAGAATAGCACACTGCTGGAGCTAGAAGCAAGACTGGAACAAGAGGTCCTAGGCTAGAAAGTAAACAAACTAGAGTGCATCTCATGTTAGGGTGACCAGATAAAATCCTGGTCAGGGCTCATGTAACTTTAACAGTTGTAGAGAAAAGGGAATTTCAGCCAGTGTCATTTGTATGCAATTAGTTCCTGGTGAAATTCCCTCTTCATCACAACAGTTAAAGGTACAGGCACTATACTAGAGTGACCATATACAAAAGAAGGCAGGGCCCCTGCAACTTTAACTGTTGTGATGAAGAGGGAATTTCATCAGGAACTAATTGCGTACAAATGACACTGGCTGAAATTCCCTTTTCTCTACAACTGTTAAAGTTACAGGAGCCCTGACCTGGATTTTATATGGTCAGCCTAGCTCATGTATTTTTCTGAAACTCAATACTCTTGTAAGGCAGTATGTGTTCTAGGCCCTACCTGCCTGGAGAAAATATGCCATTAGTTAAAGATAGGGTGACCAGATAAAATCCAGGTCAGGGCTCATGTCACTCTAGTTTAGGGTCTGCAACTTTAACTGTTGTGATGAAGAGGGAATATCACCAGGAACTAATTGCATACAAATGACACTGGCTGAAATTCCCTTTTCTCTACAACTGTTAAAGTTACATGAGTCCTGACCTGGATTTCATCTGGTCAGCCTAGTTAAAGAGGTAGTGCTCAGTTGCTGAGGTGTACAATCAAGCTAGGCTGATGTCTTTTGCAGCCACTGTAACTGGTGTGTGGTTGTTGGCAGAAATAGTCCCTTGAGTTTTTCCCTCCTCTACATCCAGAGAGATTGGCTGCGTTCAGACAACAACATGATAGTCAATGGTGGGATAATAATAATCTTGACAGTTGTTTATATAGGGGGTACTCCCAACACAACATAATAATAATAAACCGTGGTGTGGATTAAGATCAACGTTGAGCTGGCTCTTAGTCCATGCTGAGTTGACTCACTCATCCCCTGCCCTCTCTCCCCCCTCAGTCCTTCCACTAGTATCCCATCAGCCATTGTTGCCGAAAATCTATCCTGCTGGCTAAACTAGAATGGTAGCTGCTGGCTTGACAACTCTTGCCTTGCAACTCAGTGGCTGATGAAATAACCAACTGTCCCCTCCACACAACATGATAACCAATGGTGGGTGAAATAACCAATTCTGTACAGCATTAGTTATTTCTGTTGAGCATTTTGGCCAAATAAAAAACCATTGGCTAAAAAATTCCCGCCACAGAACACGATAACCCATAGTGGGTTAAATAACCAACCGTTTACTATTTAAACAACCGTTAGTTATCGTGTTATCTGAACCCAGTCATTGCTTCAGTGGCTGCTTCCTGAGATGATCCATTAAGATGCTCTCCCCTTGTTATCGGTGTATTTGATGTTCTGTTCATGTGTAAATACTTGCATACCTACTGAGGTCAAAAATTTGATTTTGCCTTAAAGCTGGGGACCTAATGACAGTTTTACAGAAAATAAATTATTTATTAAAATTATTAGTATTATTTTTTACCATAAACATTATAACATAGTGTAATATAATATATTATGATATGGTATAGCCCTTTCTCTCCTCCCCCAAAATAAATAACAAAAAATACATACAATGGAGTGAAGCTTATTCCCCTTATTACTTTTTAAAATTCTTGATATTATAACTTCACTAAAACTATATTCTGTATCGGAAATTAAATACCATTTATACAGTCCATATCTCCTGAGCTGTATTTGACATAAATTATTTATTGAAAGCATACTGAACTAAGACTACTTGAGGATGAGCCCAATGGGAATTTTATTGTATCAAATGGTCCATTGAAGTTTCCTTCCCTAACATCTGTCTTTTTCTTATATCAGTGGCCCAAAGTGGCTTTCCTCTGGGTGTCTATAGCTCTAAGCCTCCAGTTGCTGTCCAGCAATATATATAGGGTTCAGTCTCCTCCTCAATATCGTTTATGTTCATAGCACTGAGTGTCTTCTGCATCCAATTTTACATTTGGGATAAGAGAAAACTGTCAGGGTTTGTGATGCACTGCACTCTCTGAGCATGTACAGAGTGCAAGCACACAGCAGCGGAATGACAGCAGAACTCACTGGTAGCAGACAGATGTCCTGGTAGTCAGAAAACACTCAGACACAGCAGTGTTTTAAACTACTATACTAAGTTTTACTGTACAAGTATATACAGAGAACAAAACATTCCTCTAATCTCTTTACACAGTATTAACCAGCACCAACCACAACTTCTACAACGTCTCATCTAGCATCACCCACATCATCACCCACACTGTTTCTCCACATGCTGTACATTTATAGCACTGTGGACCTATCACAGCGTTGGCTGCATATCTCCCCATGTGTTGCTATGCCTTCCAGCACACAGGGAAGAGAACTAAATGACCTTGGTCTTTAGGTGCTTACAAGCTGCACTTGATTTGGCAACTGTACAGAGTACTTGAGATATCAAGTCATCTCATGTCTCTCTTTTTACTTAGTTGCAGAAAAAATACATTTGCTTTTACATTAAACCAAATAAAATCTTAACAAAAACACACTTGCATTGGATTTCCCCCCATATCTACTCTGCTTTCCCATTTTCAACATAAGGCTTTAATCTTGTGTGATGAATGGGGGAGGGGAGAGTCCTGGATATTTGTCTATGGGTATTTGAATTTCACCTGCCAACAGTGTATCAGTGGAATAACTTTTTGACCTTTTTCTGATGATGCTTTCTTTCATTTCTAGACAAAGTGGGCATATAACCTAGGCTCTGGAGATTTCAATGGTGGACTGCTACATAATGCCATTACACTATACACCAGGGATCGTGTTGGGTTCTGGTACACTTGCATTACTTTACATAAGAAAACATAGGTAAACTGTCATTGACATTTTACACTTTAGTCAGTTCAAATCCAGAACATTGTGAATATATATCAATATGTACAACAGGACTTTATTTCCTTTTTCTTCACACAAAGAAGTAATGTATGCTCCCACCACCCTCCTCCAGTGAGGCTGCAAGGCGGTGCTTAGTAATTTTTGCTTCTGTTTTTGATCAACTGCATCTTTTGATGTATTTTGATCCCAGCAAAGTGTGGTTAATATTAACCATGATTAGTGGAAACAAGCCAACTGCAAACTGTGTTTTAAGAAGCTGACTACTGTTTCCACTAGCCATAGGTAAGATTAGCAAATAATTGGGGTTTGAATGACACACTAAATGATTGTTAATTAATTTATTTTATTATTACATTTGTATCCTACCTTTTCCCCTCTTGTAAGGAACTCAAACTGGCTTACATGGTCCTCCTCCTCTCCTTTTTATCCCCACAACAACCCTGTGAGGTAGGTTAGACTGAGAATCAATGACTGGCCCAAAGTCACTCAATGAGCTTCATCGCTGAGTGGGAACTAGTTCCAATCCAATACTTTAACCACTACACCACGCTCACTCATTTAAAATCAACGTAGAATCTCCTTGTAGTCGTATCAGAGAAAAAGAGAATAAGGGAGCTGAGAGCTCATCCTCATAATGGCCCAGTTTGCATGTCACAATAATTGTTGGTGTAAAATTGTGTGTTGTTGTGAAGAAGGGAGGATGCTGGTACATGCTGTCCAGTTGCTCCTTCTGCTAGTGTGAGTGCTAAACAACCAAGGGGCTCCGTCCCTTGGCTGTTTAGCATTGCATCTGAACCCAGACCTCTGGCTTGTCTCTCCCCAACAAGCCAGAGAAAGAGGCCAAGGTTTGTTCTTTGGCTATTTCTCTGGCTTGTTGGGGGAGAGACAAGCCAGAGGGTCCGGGTTGAGATGCAACACTAAAAACCCAGGGACTTTAATTTTTTTCTGGGTAATGCTTACCCAATTGACACTTTGTAGTTGGAAGACCATCTAGGATAGTGCAAAGTGTTCTTTCAGGTTACGGGATCAAATGTTTATTAGTAAAACTAAAAGGGACGCCAGTTGGATAGACTTATGTAATTAATTACATCCATGAAAACAAACAGAACTGGCATTGTGTAAAATACTGTCAAAATATATAACATATGATCTACACTGGCATAGATCATGATTTATGTCCTGTTTTCAGTTTCATTTACAGAAAAATTTTAGCATCCATGCAAACAAAGCATGGTAGATAGGCTCTAGAGGTTTCTTCTACTTAGAGATGTTAGCAAAACATACTCAGCAGGTAAGATATAAAATTAGCCTAGACCAGTCATTGAAATTTCACTCACCTACAGAGTATATATCTTTCTCTATGGAAACATGGAAACCTTAGTGTTTATGTTGCTCCACATGGCACAACAGAACTTTCAGCAAATATGCTCCCCAGCAGATTTTTGCAGATGAGTGATATCTGCCAAAAATGCAATCTGGAGACATGATGAAAACTGCCTTCCTGTCATCTCTCCCCCTTTTCATTCTCTCTCAATAATTTGCATTTGTAGCTTTAAAAAAATGACAGCCTGAAAATGTAAAATCCCTGAACTATTCTGATAAAATCCCAGGATCATTTCTCATATTGGTGATGAATTCAGGTGGTTGTTGTTTTAAATCAAAGTTGTTTAAACATTGTATTAAATATTGTATTTAATTCTCTATCCAAAATACAGAACTCCAAACTGATATTTGTATTGTTGTCACCTCTACAATAAACTATTTGCTTGTTTCTGAGCAGTTCCATCTTCTTCACAGTGACGATATCTACAAAATGACTAATCATGCTTTCAAACATGATTAATATGGTGCATTGGCAAACATTGGAAGTAAGAAATCTGTGCCATTTCCTACTCCTATTTTAACTTGGTTATATCTTGAATCATTTGCATTTGTTACCATGTTATTAATCCCTTGAGGGCAATCTGAGACATATATTTCTTTAGAGGTTCCATCATTCTTCCCACTTTTCATTCCAAAAGCCACATTTGAGTTGCCTTCATGGGTTGACCTGGCAAAGCAGGTTGGAAGGGCTCAGGAGGTGACAGGATATAACTCTCTTCCGCTCCCCAACTCACCCAATTAAAAATAAGTATGCTGGAACTCCACTGAAGAACTTGGAGGTAAAACAGTGGTAACAGCAGCGTCATGAGAGGCAATCCCTGTAGGAAGTTGGGGGAATCAATAGAGTGGAATGTGTCTCATCTTGGAATGTGTTCTCAAAAGACAGCATGTCTGTATGAAATGTAGGTTAATTGACCATATGGTGGAGAAGGCCCAGGGCTTGGAAATGCAGCTGGAAAGTATAATGGAGTCTTAACATACAATGGAGACGAATAATTTCACGGTGTTAGCATTGAGACATCCTCCAAATCACATACTTGATAGCTCAGGGAACTGCCTTTGGAGATGGTATATACATTTTTCTTTTGCTGTGTATGCACCCAAATTCCATTCAGTTGTAAGGCTGAGCATGAATAGATGAGCCTTACTAACTCATACCTTGCCTTCCAGGCGTCTGTGGTGTGTCACACATGCACGTAGCACAATTTAATCTCATGTAACTTGTTGGGATATGGCAGTAGTGGATGGATCCCGCTTCTATGCTGGGTTTGGAGAGCTAATATACTGTAGCAAATGGAGTGTTTTACTTGGACCAGGAAACCATGAAACTCACAGGGTGGCCTTAGGCAAATCATTATCTCTTGGTCTAACTTGCTTGATAGAATTGTCAAAAGAATAAAATGGGATAACTCCATGTTGGTTGGACTCAAATGCTTGAAGTAAATGAGTTGAATTTTTTTCCTTTCCTATAAAGACACACAATTCTATCATTGTGAATGACATTTCAAATGCTTTCAGAAAGGGATTAATGGTTTACACATTTTGTGTGTGTGTGTGTGTGTGTGTGTGTGTGTGTTTTGGTGGGATGGTAATAATACAAGCTCATCTATCTCACAAGATCACTTTTTAGATATCTGTAGGGAGTATCTCAGTATGAAAAGTAAGGAAATCTGTGGCATGGAGCTGGACTTTCTCGGTCACAGCTTTGAAATTATGGAGTGACTTCTTCAAAGCAGTATATCCACAACTGGTCCAAAACACTTTGCTGCTTGAGGAAGAACTGGATAGCAGCCCTCCCCATTCCACGTACAAGAGATGACTGGATATTGCCTCCTCCAATATTTTGCTGCCAGTTCCTAGCAACTGCTGCCTGAGGTGATTGCTTCACTCTGCCTAATGGTAGAGCAAGCTGTGTGTACATCCCTTCTTTTGACTTGCATCTGTGCAAGGCAAGTCTTTTTAGAAGGATTTCTGGCAAGCATAGTCTTATTCAGGCGTTCTGAACCTGAAAGGTCCACCCTCACCCCTCTCCATTGCGTTTGTAACCCTCAACTTGTTAAAGGTGACAAAATGAAGAGGAAATCTTCCTGTATCCATGGATGCTGCCCATGTGAGCAAGAAAAATCAATGTTCCAGCTTGCTTTGGGAGTCTCCACGTATACAGGAGGCTTTCCTCTTCAGACAGTCACCCCTCATGAGTTTAAGATGAAGCAGAGGGACGAGGCTGGAGCACTCCTTCTCATGAGTTTGCCCTAATCAAGTTCAGAATGCCTGAATAGGGCTTGTAAATATTGAAGTTGTATTGTCAGATTAAGGATGCTTGATATGGCATATGTTGCTGCAATGGGTTTTTTATTAGTTTAATTTGATGTTGTTTCTGTTGTGCTGATTTTCTGATGTTCATTGTTTAATTCTGAGTGTGAGCTACCTTGAGTATTTTGGAACAGTGGGATAAAAATATTTTACATATATATCATAACCTACCTTCAGTGTGAGAGCAGGACCATGCATTCACCAGCCAATAATTCAGTTGAATGTTTCATGTGATGGCACACACGTAACACTCACTATGTACATGAGCCTTGAGCTTATCTGCTTCCTCCTTCCCCAGCATGGCCACAGGGAGATTGAAAGCATCTGCTTCTGTTTTCAACTACCCACATTTTTAAGTCCTGAATTAGGAACTGTAATTAACATTAACTACAGTTTATTGAAATAAACCAGGATCATTAACCATTGTTTAAAGTTGGCTTATTTCAACAACAGATTGCTGTTAAGTGAAAATGCAAGCAAAGGACACCAAACTATGGTTTAGCTCTGTGTGTGAACACAACCACAGTGTTCTCAGTCAGCAATTGAAGTACATTGGTTGTTGGGTTACCTTGATGTTTGAAAGCAGGAGAGAAAGTAGAGTTGTGCCAAAAGTTAGTATATTTAGATTTTCAAGGTGAAAGTGATACACTTCATGTGGGGAGGGGGGAGCGAAGTAGAAATAATTCCAACAAAATTCTGAAATGAGTGATTGATCTGTTGCTGTGTAGTTTTTGGTGAGTATAAAATGAGGAAAAATATGCTTTAGGGCTCAATCCTATGCAAGTTTTGCAGAAATGCAGGTTCCTTACCTGTAACCGTAGTTCTTTGAGTGGTCATCTGTGCATTCACACATATGGGCTCTGCTGGAGCCTGTCTCGGAAACTTTTATAGCTAAGGCAAATGTTTTTGGCGGGAACCCCTCCCCCACTGTTTACTGACTCCATGTTCCTGCCTTTCTCCTCAGTTCCAAGAGACCGACTTGCTGGCCCCATAACTAGGAGAGAAACCGCTCAGTATCGACAGTACATTTACATTGACACCAAAGCGGGGACAGTGGGTGGGTTGTGTGAATGCACAGATGACCACTCGAAGAACTATGGTTACAGGTAAGCAACCTGCATTTCTTCTTCGTGGTCTCTGTGCATCACACATATGGGCGATTAACAAGCTAAATTCCTGGTGGAAGGTAGGTGTAGATCAATGTTCCCTCGCAAGACAAAGAAATTGCTTGCCCCAGATTGCAGTTTGTCCTGGTACAAACAACCAAGTGGTAGCGTGTGATGAAGTTAAAGGACTTATACCAAATAGCTGCCTTACATAAATCCGGGATTGACAGTCCCATGCCTAAAGATGCCGACGTCAATGCACTGCGCATCGACTTAGCTGTTACCGGACCAACGAGTTGCAAGCCCTTCAACTCGTAGGGCAGTTTAATAGCATGTACAATCCACTCCGCGAGTCATTGCGACTCCTGAGTCTTGTGAAATTTGTGGAAGCCCAGGTAAGGTGCATCAATACTGAAGCAGCTAATTCACTCAATCTGTGTAGTGTTGATATAACCATCAGAAAAACAACCTTCCAAGAAAATTAACGTGATATCCAAGGGTGCCATTGGTTTAACTGGTTTCAATGTCAGAGATTGTGGCACGACAGAGAAACTCCATGCCAGAATGAAACTCCTGATCAGAGGAGCCAGATTCGTAATGCCCAGAGGAACCCCCTAACAACAGGATTGGTGCAAAAAACAGGTAAAGCAGTCAAGTACCTGCATATCAACAATTATTTCAGCCCTATAGCGTATAGGGGGTGTAAAGTGTAAGTACATTGTTAAGGAGGCTGAACGGGGCTTGAGGCCCTGAAGATCCACATATTTAGAAAAGACTCCCATTGTGCAGTATACGACTTCTTCGTTGCCAGGCTACAGGCTGGATGAAAAATAGAATCAACCTCATGTTGAAAGTAGTTACGGTATTGGGATACCCCATGCCATGGGTCTGAGCAAATGCAGGGGCGTAAACTACGGGGGCTCAAGCCCCCATCGGGATTTCCCTGGGGCAATGCCCCCACCAGGATTTTCCAAAGGAGGCAATGCCCAACCAAGTAACATCAGTAAGTTCACAACCTGACTGACAGATTCCTCACAGTCTCCAATTGTCTGTATTCTTATGTGTTTGGGGGTCAGTCTAAATTACATCCAAGCACATCCTGCTTCCTCCTCAGCAGCCTTCCCCAGATTCATTTTCTCCTACCCCCTCAGGCCTTGTAGGACAAAAGGTTGCCCATTTAGGAATTACAGTGTGGGTACATCTTGATGAGGGTTTTGCCCCAGGCTGGGGTGGATCTGGAGTGGCAGCAAGTCATCTATATGATGTAGCTGACATCCCGAAGGCATCCAGGGGCAAATCCCTGAAGCTCCAGTTAGACGGGCACTTACCGCGACTTTCTTTGGAGCTGCGGCGGAGCTGATGGTGACCCCTGATTGGTCACCATTGGCTGGACAAGGAAGAGGCGGACCACCATGCCCCGCCCTGAAAAATTGAGAAGTCTATGCCCCTGAGTATATGTAGATCGAGGTGTAAGACTCTGTCTCGATACCCGGTAAAGAGCATCAGTGCTGACAGGAATTGGAGGACCCTACTCTGTGATATCTTCAGAAGTAGAGTGAGCCACACCTGTCTTGGCCACCAAGGGGTGACTATGATGTAGACTGTGTGGACTACACAATATGAATATTGTCATATTGCAGTACTCATGGAATGAGAGGAAAAATGAGGGGAACAGGTAAATAGACTTCTAGTTCACTCGACCTGGAATGTATCCTCCAGGGACCCATTCCAGTTCCCCGCTCTTAAACAAAAACAGACGAACCAATCGTGTTGTGAGGTATCGTGAAGAGGTTTATCTCTGAAGTTCCCCATTCCTGAAAAAAACTCAAGATAGAACCGAAGATTTGGCTGCTACTCGTGTGGGTCCCCTGAACTCTGTTGAGCAAGACTGTTAGATACTTGTCTCATTCGCCAAAGTTTAGGGCCGAAGTGAGATTTCCCTGTGGATGGTCCCTTCAAAAATTGTCATTAGGGCAAATGCAGAGAGTGGGTTACTCCTCCCTTGCTTACATACCACAACACAGGAGTGTTGTTTGTAATAGCCTGCACTCTGTGATTGGTCAGGTAAGTCTCAAAAGACTGGAGTGCCTTCCTTACCACTATGAGCTTCAGCAAGTAGATGTGGCGCATATTGTTTCTCCCTTGCCACATTCCTTGGGGTCTGCAAAGGGCTGCAAAGAGATTCCCAGTCAAACAGGAAAGTGTTCGTATGAGGACTTGAGATGGGGAGGAGGTGGAAAAAGCATGCCCCATAGCAAATAGTCTATGCAAGTGCACCGATGTAGGGTTGTTAGATCCAGGGTGAGTCTGGATTGTGTGTTCACTATGAGGCCCAAGGAGCTCAATAAATTGAGTAGTCACCCTGCCTTCGATAGCATTTCCTTCGAGGATGCCACCAAAAGCCAGTTGTCTAAATATGGGTAGTTTTCTACCCCTTGTAGGCAAATGAATGCAAGGACCAGTGCCATACATTTTGTAAATATTCTGGGGCAGGGCTTAGGTTGAACGGGGGAACCCAAAAGTAGGATATGTGTCATCAGGAATAACTGGTTCTGACATAAGTATTGAGCCGTCTCAAATCCAGAACAGGTTGAAGAGATCTGTAGAGGAGTGGACCAAATATTAAATCAGAGAGAGTGATATAGGTCTTCCGAAGGAGGCTCCACTCTGTACAGCTACCCCACCAACAGGCGATGCAGAAGAGAGCAATGTTGAGTCCGACTGATAGCCTTCTAAGGATTGAGGGGAATCAGGTTTAGTGCTATGATTTAACTCATCTTCCCCAAGCTGATCTTTTTGACACCCCATAGAGTGGGACTGGAAAGGGGGAAGAGCTAGGTGGACATACTGACACAATCACTACAGTATCATGAATCAACGGTTGAGCCCTGTGGACAGTTCACAATGACAGTGATCTCGGTGGAGCTGGAGGGAGTTGTGAGAAAACTTCCTCCAGTGGCAATCAAGATACCAATGGAGCTGCTCGGTATTGAGAAAGGCATGTGTACCAATATAGGGGTTGGTATCGATGCCTGGTACGGGAGTTATGGGTCCATTGCAAGAGGTGTCCCCCTCATAATTGATGCCAATCTCTGTACAGGTATGGCATTTTTGGGGTAGGCAATCCAGTTGAAATTATGTCCTCCCCCTCTTTTTTTTTTAACAGGGACCTGAGAATGATGCCCTAGCCATCACAGGCATAAAAACTCTCTCTGTTGAAATCATAGCACTCCAATTGTAGCAGCTCTAGGGAGCAGCCCTGTAATTGGCAGCTAGCCTGTAATGGCTGTGCTAATTAACTTGGTGGAGAGATGTCTACTTCAAGCTGCATGTTAGACGTCTCCTCTTGGTACCGAGAGATCGGTACCGAAGGAGGCAGTTGAGTCTCACCCTTTGATATCGATTCTGCCTGCTAGACGTCTCATCTCGACATCGGAGCTGCATGTTAGATGTCTCATCTTGGTACCGAGGAGCTCGGTACCAAGGAGCTCGGTACCAAGGAGCTCGGCACCAAGGAGCTCAGCACCAAGGAGCTCGGTACCGAAGGAGGCAGTTGAGTATCAACCTTTGATGTCGATTCTGCCTGCTAGATGTCTCATCTTGATGTCGAAGCAGCATGTTAGAAGCTCCAGTATCAAGAGCTTAGACCTCAGTGCCGAAGGAGCCAGTGAAGTCATCCCCGCCAAAGGGGCCACCCTCGGTATCGGGGGGGGGCTAACAGCTGCAGAGGGGTTGGAACCCGGTCTCTCTCTAGGTGTAGAAACACAGGTAGAGAGCATCCAGATGTTGGAAGATTGGAACGACCCATGGTTAGGGTCGGGGTCCGAGGATGCAGAGGGGCTCTCCTTCGTAGAATCGCTCCATGCGATCAGTCCCAGAAGGCTTATTTGACCTGGCCTTCTTATATATCCCTTTTGCTGTAGAGACAGCTAGGGAGCATCCAAATGTTGGAAGATCGGAATAATCCATGGTCAGAGTCAGGGACCGATGACGCAGAGGGGCTCTCCTCCATAGAATCGCTCCATGCGATCAGCCCCAGAAAGCTCTGGCCGTCTTAGATATCCCTCTTGCTGTAGATACAGCTAGGGAGTGTCCAAATGTTGGAAGATCGGATGAGGCACGAAGAGGCCATGTCTCCAGTAGGTTGAGGAGCCTGTGCCATAAGTGTAACGATTGCCTGGAAGAATCCATGGCTTCTAGAGCTTTTATCCACAGAATTGCCATACAGTAGCAACAGGTTTTGATGACTTGAGCCTCTCCCAAAACAAAACAAACAGAGAAAAGTCTGTCTGCTGGGGAAGCTTGCTGACACACTGAACATATTTTCAAAAGGGGCCTTAACGGCCATTCGATCCCCCTCCATGAGATCCAAGCTCGCTGGAGAATAAAATATCTAAGAGTATAACAACAATCAATTAAGACTAAACATGAACTAAAAACAAAGTAAAATAACTAAAAACCTAGCACTCTAAAGCTTTCTCCTCACGAGAAAGACAGAAGTTCCCAACAAGACATCCTTTCAGCAAGACGGTTGAAAAAGAACTGAGGAGAAAGGCGGGAACACTGAGTCAGTAGATGGCGGGGGAGGGGTTCCCGCCAAAAACGTTTGCCTTAGCTATAAAAGTTTCCGAGACAGGCTCCACACAGGCGCAGAGCCCATATGTGTGATGCACAGAGACCACGAAGAAGAAATAAGTCCTACAACTTCCAGCAATTCCCAGTCAGCATGACTGGGTAGGGGATGCTGGGAATTGTACAACTTATTTCTGCCTAAACATGCATAGGATTGTGGCCTAATGTCACAACTTGAAAACTCATACTATCCGAAGAAGAAGTAACCAAACTCTAATGGCAGTTTGTAAATGTTGAATCAGGGCCTTTTTATTTCCACAAGCAATATTCAGACTGAAGTTTTTCTCACTTATTAATATCTGAAAATATTGCGGCAACATAAGATAACACTGCATTATAAAGCATCTTTCTCCAGTGAAAGCCTGGTATAATCTCTCTAGCATTCATTAGAATTATATCTAATCTTCGTAAAGCAAAGGAATGCATGATTGGTTCCACATCAAGTGCTGAAGTTGGATTATATTTCTGGAATTTGTTTTCTCTCTGCCTCCCAAAGATACCAAACCTATCTCATCTCCATTTTGCCAGACAACCAGTGGTCTTCACCTTCCTGGTGCTGGCACCCATGCCATGTCTGTTCGATAATGCTTAGACTTAACCTGATACAAACCAATTTAATTTACTAACCCTAGTGAGAATTGCTTAGCCTTAAAATAATTGTTTCCATTCCCTTATGTAATCCAATTGCTTTTGTTATCCCTTTTCTAATAATATTAAAAAAGAATAAATAATTCACGCATCAATTATATATCTCTGGAATCCAAGGCAAGGCAAGCAGTACAAACTAACCCATCATAACAGCAGCTGAATGAGTTCCTTCAGCAGCTAAGCCTCTTTTAAAATTAATGGCCTGCTGCATCAGGAGGAGTGCTCAGGAATGGAAATATTTATAGTTTTTTCTCCTAACTTCTGACCCTTGAAATTAAAAGCACTTTCTCCATCCCCTCAGATCCAGTTAACCCTCAGGAAAAATGTCTGTCAATTCATAGGAGGAATTGTTTTGAAAGGCGGTGGGACAATGCAGCTGTCTTCAGGTGCTTAGGACGCAGGGTATGATAAAAGAGTCTCTGCATGTAGTCTTTGTAATACTGGTTCAATGGAAGCTCAGTTGGAATGAAAGTTTATTGCCCAGTAACAAGGCTATAGAGGCTTAGTCTAATTAGGCTAAATGTTCTGATGGCAAAGTTTTGTTAGTTAGGCATTTCTAAGTGTCTCCCTAAGTACCTAAGGAAGATATTTTCATCCAGGACTTGGTGACTTACAGCACTACTACTTAGTAGTCCCATTGAATTCAGTGGCGCTTACTAAAAGGTAAGTGGGTATAGAATTCCAGCATTAGTCACCGTATGAACAATAAACTTGTGAATGGGGGGAATTTTAATTGCCTATGATCAGCATAATTAGTGCATCACTTTTAATTAATTTTGAATAAAAGCAAAATACTGTATGGTAAGTCTTATGCTTTACACAAGCAAGTAGTTCTTACAACTTTCAAAATGAATCTCTTAAATTTTTGCCAGTTTTAGCCACTGTCTTACGGCAGTGAACATTTGGCTTTCTTCTTTGTAAGGAAGTATGTGTCTTTTGGTTCTGTCTTTGAATAGTACACAATTAAGGTATCAAAGCAAAGACCTGGTATCTTACTATTCATTCAGAAGCTGTTGGGATTCTTCTTTTGTTTACAGTATTTAGCATATACTATTCTAACAGTAAGTATCACATAGCCATCAGTGCATAGTCTTGGCTCCTTACAATCTTCTCGAACACCAACAAAAACAAACAACAGAGAGTATTGCAGCATCTTAAAGACATTTATTCTGGTTTAAGCATTTGTGGACAATAACCCACTTCATCAGATACATGGGGTATTATGGAGAGTATCTGGTTCATATACAGTTCATATGACTGTGATATGGGGTAATAATTCTATGCATGAGGTCAGAAATTAAATGCAGAAAGGGGCAATCACATTATTAACAGTGGCAATTCACAGTGGAGTTGTTTAGGATAACACAAACATCCTAGCACTGGGTATGCCAATTACCACATGTAGTGTGAGTACCATTTTCATATACATGAAAAATACCAAACTGTATATTGCACAGCTGTTACATATTCTAAAATTGTTACTATTGTTTCTGAGCAATATGAACCAGTAGTTGAAAATGTAATGTATACTATAGATATAATGAAAGTTAATGGAATGAAATTGTGATCCTTTAATACAGGTGTGAATAACCTCAGCCCGAGAGCCAAACTTCTTTTTTTTAAAACTCGCCCCTCATGTGGAGGGGGTGGAATTCTGGAAAAACATAGGTGTGAGAAATGTTTAATCCCCTCTCCTAGAGCACTGTGGTTCCAATCCAAATTGGGCTGTACATATTTACACAAAGGAAAATATGCATCATTAGCCGAACATTTAGTTTGGTCCTTACTTACTGTCAGTATGAGTCATAAGCTAAAATATGCTGGCATTTTTGGCCCCAACCCTTTGCTGTTAGCCCTGACCACCACTGGAATGTAGTCCCCCAAAAGCTTCTCCAAAATGGAATTTTGTTTTTGGGATGAAAGGGGTTCTGTACTCCTTCTTTAACATGTGTAGAGGGGAATATGTCTCTCTCTTAATTTAGGGTTGTACTCAATAAAGACCTTCTCCATGTTCAGTCTACAAAGCTTTGACTTTTCTACTTGCCATTTCTCCTCTATGACAAATTCTTCTCTCTGTTTTTAGTGATATATTCCATTTAATCTGCTCAAGGGAGTAAATATATCTGCAGTACTTTCTCAATCTCTGAGCCCAGCCTTCCCATTTGCTAAGATGTGGTGACATTACAGAGTCCTTTTTATGGTATTATTTAATGCCATAAATAGTTTTCTTAAAATAAAAAAGAGCCACAGTGCAGTTGGAACTTCTTCAGTTGTCTTTCACGCACTGATAATTAAAAGGGGAAAAATCAAAACAAAATCCCTAACTGGAAAATATACACACTCATTATAATTACCTATTTCAAAGCAGTAATTGAGCATTTCATTATAAAGATGGTAATCAATCTGGAACAATACTCTAGGGAGAGCACACACATCAAGAGACTTATCCATTATAATAGACTGTGGAGCAGTAACGTTCTCAGATTAGCATCAGTTGCTGAAGCATTTCTTCTTTGAAAGATGAAACTCCCTCAAAGTGCACTGTAGTGTTCCATGCAAAACTCTTCAATATCACCTTACAGAGTAATAATAATACTAATGTTTTGTTTTAAGATAAAGAACATTTATTAGCAGGTTTTAAAAATTAAAACAACCTTTGAAAGGAATATCATTCCTAACTCCTGTATTTTCCTGAAACAATCACAGTGGAAGGTGATAGCAATGGAATGGGAAATCTTCAGCTGCAGTTTGAATAGTGCAGTCCTAAGTAAATCCCATTGAATTCCGTGGGAGTCATTCCCAAGTAGGTGTGTATAGGATTGTGGCCTTAGGCAGTCATAGGCCTTAGGGAGAGGCTTTGGCTCAGTAGTAGAGCACCTGCCTTGCATGCAGAAGATTCCAGGTTCAATCTCCAGCTTCTCCAGATGATAATAATACTGGGCTAGATGGACCAAGGGTTTGATTCAGTATAAGGCAGCTTGTTGTGTTCCGAATAAATCTTACAGAATTCATTGAGACTTACTCCAGAATAAATCTGCATGGGATAGCACTGTAAATGTGTCATTCCTAAATCAATTTGATTTAGATTAGACAATGCTGTTTAGGAAGAATATAAAGATCCTCCTTGCTAGAAAATAACAGGATACATGCTGTCAGGGGATATTTGTTTGCAAGCGAGTATGAATATCCAAAAGTAGATAACAGTGTCTTATTGTGAAATTCACTGAAAATTATGTTGGCCTCCTTAAAAGATGCATCTAAAATATTAAGGTGGAGCTAACTGCAAGTCTTGCTGGCTTTTACAAGGTTTCGGAAAGGCTTTGATGTGCTGAGCCACCAGTTTACCTTGACTGAGGCCAGATCTACATCAAGCAGGATATAGCACTATGAAAGTGGTGTATAAAAGGCAGGAGCCACACTACTGCTTTATATGGGATTGAAGTGAACTGTTGGGGTCCATTGACACATACCATATACTGCTTTCATACCGCTTCCATAGGGCTATATCCTGCTTGGTGTGGATTAGGCCTGAAACTCAGCTAACTTGGAGCTGGTCAAGATTCTGAAAGACCCTGCCTGGACTATCCTTGCTTTGCTATTCAGCAGACCAGACCTGACGTGACCTGGCCTTACTTGACCTGACCTGATACAATTGGAATTGACTCTAGAGGGTCGGGGCAAGCATGGCCCTGACCCTCTACCCACATTAAGCCTGCACACATTCAGGCAACTGCCTGAACAGGGCTTTTGTATACTTTCCAAGTAGCTGCCATAAAATCATGTAACTATCCAAGATAATTGCAACATGTCCCTCTCTTGTGTAGATCAGGTGTCCAGTACATATTCCAGTCACCCACTTTTTCTAAATCAGTATTAATATTTCTTCTTTGTATATTCGTTCAAAAATCATATCATGTCATTCAATTAGCTGCTAAAAGTGATTGCGGACGGAGGGAGTAAATAAAGAGATGAGACACAAGAAATGGGATTAAACAAGGGCCACATTTATTGAAAGGATCTGCAAAGGGGTGAGTCCTAAGGGGCATCCCTTATAGGCCTATCCACAGGTCTCTGCTTTCCCCCGTTTTGGGCGAGCCATTCTAGCCCATGAGTAGGCGGAATACCTCCGCCTCCCCATGTGCTGCCCCTTTCGGGGAGGGAGACCTTCCTGTGTCGCCTCCCCCCAGGCCACATGGCTCTGGGTAGGTGAGAACGGTTGGTCCCACAAGTAACCCTTATCTCCCAAGCCAGGCTGCGGGGCTCAAAGCTGGGAGCCTCAGGAATTACAAGTCACCAGAACAGTGCCTGTGAATGCTCACCGCTTTCCCATACCTCTCTGGATGCCCCTTCCTATCCACCACTGGGAGCATCAAGCCACTTGCTTAGTCGCTCATGCCCCATCTAGCTACCAATACGTCCTATAAGCCCCTCTGCAGATCCCGCAAGAACAAATCATTCCCTTGGTCCGACAGGTGGACCCCATCTGGCCTATAGAGCTCCCTCCAAACAAGCGTAATATCGGAATGCTGAGTACTAAAATCGATGTGTTTAGTCAGATCACGAAATATCTCTGTATTTACTTTTTTGCGGGCTTTTTCCAAAGCCATATGGTCACTACCCATTCGCCAAACAAACCTGGGTAGAACGCATGACCAAACAATCGAAATGCCAGGCCACTGTTGCCTGACGTGCTGAAAATCGGCCACCACTTGGAGTATTAGGGCCTTGCCCCTCAGATCATTACCTCCCAGGTATATTATCAGCACCTGGGGTGAAAAGCCTGTCACCTGATGTTGACCCAATGTGGGCAGGAGACGTTCCCACCGCATACCACGTCTGCCATACCACTTTATGTTAGCAAGACAGCTCAAGCCCAGCTGGGATCCGAAACTTGACTTGGCGGCTCGCCTGCCCGCCCAGAAGACATAGCTGTGGCCGCAGATGATCACGCGGACTGGGGCATGGCCTCTCCAGCGATCTATAGAAAACACATACAATTTTAAAATCCAGCCAGGTAAAGCCTCTCACATAGAAAGTTTGCGGATATATGTTTTATATGCCGCTGACCGCCATCTGCCGACTGCACGGATTTTAGAAGCAGAAAACCCCACCGCTGATGCGGTCGATGCTGCCCCAATGCGAAAAGAATGAAAACCAAAGGCTGATTCCGTCAAACCTAACGCATGCAAAGCTTTCTTTGCCACTGCCCAGAATTGAAACTTGGTGAGTGGGGCCCCGTCCTGATGGCAGAAAAATATCCCTGGATTGTCCCCACGCAGGGAAATGAATTGCCTCATCGCATGTACAGGGCATAATGCCTCCAGCGGGGCCTGGTTCAAGTGGATAGTGGCCCCTTTTCCAGCCTGATCAGTTTTTGATCTCCTAAGGGTTAGAACTATGCCCTGCTCATTAAACTCCACATCCTGAAACCGAAGCGCACGCTCCGAATGGTCGTGTCTAGAAAATGCTAACAATTCAGAAATCCGAAATGCCCCAAAGAAGGCAATAGAAGCCGTTGCCTGAAATAATGCTGCCTCATAAGGGGAAAAACACAGCCGCTTCCACTGTTCCATTAACTTTAAAAAAATGTCAGGGGAAACAGGGCGCCGGGCGTCCGGGGGGCATGGGGACGCCCTATTTTAGCCCCGTAAAACGCACCTAACTCTGGGATCCAAGGTGTTATCACCTACCCTTCTTACTTTTGCCAAAAATGCCAGGGCGGCCAACTTACCCATTACGGTTCTAGCTGAGAGGCCCTTTCGATGGTAAGCTACACAAAACTGCAGGATATGCTCCACTGGGATGGGCCAAGCCAGAGGCAATTGCAACTCCTCCCTGAAATCCGCAAATTCTCTACCTGCTCTCAAGTAGGCCGCTTCTGTACTTGGTACTACCGATTGCCACATGGCGCACTCGACTTCCCGTCGCCAATCTCCCAAAGGGTGTCTGGGAAGCTCTCTGGGAGCTGACGAGCCCGTGAAGCAAAATCCCGAAATCTCTGGACCTGCTGATGCGATAAAGCATCTGCAATTGAATTGTCTAATCCTGGGACATGCCGAGCGCGAAACAAAATATTGTGGCGGAGACAATGCAGCATAAATTTACGCAGTATTGCCATAACTCTCAGGTTCCTAGAGGTCAATGTATTTATTTATTTATTTATTTTTTAGAATAATTTTTATTTATTTCAACATAATAACCATAACAACATAAAATACATACATAATCCTCTACAATCCCCCCCGTGCACCCCCACCCCATGAGACCTCCTCTTAATCATTCTTCATCTATCCAAAAATTTATCGACTCTTTTGAAGGTTTTTGTCCCTTCCCCCATCTTAATACATATTCCAAAAAGGGACTCCATATTTCTCCAAAATCATTCTTACTGGACATTCCCCTTTTTATCTTCATTTTACAAGTCAACATATCATTCAAAGCCATATCCCATATTTCTTTATACCATTCTTCTATTGTATAGCTTCCTTGTCCTTTCCAATTTTTTGCAATCATTAATCTAACGGGTGTCAGGAGGTTGTTTATCAATTCTCTCTTAGTTTTATTCTCTTTCCCTCTATCCCATATTGCTAGTAGAGCAAGCTTTGGGTTTAACTCCACTTTACTTCCAATTATTTCACTTATTTCTTTAAACACCCTTTCCCAAAATTTTTGTACGTATTCACAGCTCCACCACATCTGAAAATAGGTTCCAACCTCCTGGCAACCCCTCCAACAGTTTTTAGACACTTTTTTTATCAATCTGGTGAAATTTAACAGGTGTTAGATACCATCTCCACACTATCTTATAAAAATTCTCCTTAATTCTAATCGACAACAGCTTTAACATTCTTGCATTCCACAACCTCTCCCAGTTATATTCATTAATTTTTTCCTTTACATCTTCTTCCCAATTCTTTTTTATAGCTTCAGGTGAATCTTGAAAATCCTCATCTATCAATATTTTATATATCTCACTAGTCAATCCTTTCTTAGTTCTAGTTTCTTCTTTTCTTCCTTTTAATTCAATTAAATCTTCAAATCTTGTATTATTTCTACATTCCTTATTTTTCAATTTCCATTCCTGAGTCCATTTTCCCAATTGTATACATTTAAACCATGCTATCTTTTGACCTTTTAATATCTCTTTAATTTGATCATTATCCTTCATATTTTCCATCCATTTCCTTAACTTAATTATTTCCTGGTCTTTCAATCTCGCTTCTATCTCCACTTTTAATACCCTTGGGAAGTTTCCCACTACTACCCAGTCTCCTGGTATCAACTTCCCCCTAAATTTCTCCCAGATCTCTACAATATTTTTCATCAATGGGTTGTCCAGTCCCTTCAAATCTTTCTTTTGAATTTTTTAAAAATATATATTTTTCAATTTATAATCTATTTCCCCTGCTTGGGTTTCCAACCACTCAAGGTCTTCCTCCCCTAAAATACAGTTTATAACATATCTTAACTGATTAGCAATATAGTAATACTTAATATTTGGAAGTCCTAAACCTCCTTTCTTTTGAGCCTTGTACCATAACCCTTTATTAATCCTAGCTCTCTTATCCCCGTTACAATATGCATTAATCATATTTTGCCAGCTTTTCAACTCCCCATCTGATATTTTAATTGGTAACATTCTAAACAAAAAATTAATCTTAGGTAAAATCTTCATTTTAATAACTGCTATTCTACCAAACCAAGAATATTTTAATTTCCTATATACCTCTAATTTCTCCCCTACCTGTTTTTTTAAAGCTACCAAATTAAGTTCCTCTAGCCTATCTAAATCTTTATCAGTATTGACTCCTAAGTAACGTACTATATTTTTAAGTCTAAGACCTAACTTAACCTTACCTTCTTCCAGCTCATCCTTATTGTAATTAAATAACATCATTTCTGACTTTCCCCAATTTACTTTTAATCCCGTAATTTCTCCAAATTCTCTCAAATGCTTCTTAATCACCTCTCCGCTCTCCAGGGGATCTTCTACTGTCAGTAATGTGTCATCCGCAAACATATTCATTTTAATCTTCTCCTTTCTTCCTATCCCCTTCACTCTTTCGTCTTCCCTTATAACATTTGCCAATATTTCTATTACTATTGCAAATAAGATCGGTGAAAGAGGACATCCTTGCCTAGTTCCTCGAGCTAGTGTAATCTGTTGCGTTAACCCATCATTAACCATTATTTCAGCTTTGTTATTTTTATACAACTTATCCATCACTCCCATAAATTTATCTCCAAACCCAAATGTTTTTAATATTATTTTAAGTGCTGGCCATTCCACGCAATCAAAGGCTTTGAATATATCCAATGCCAATAAACCTGCTTTTAAATTCCTTTTTTTAATAATATTAATTATATTTAGAACTCTTCCAATTAAATTAGGCATTTGCCTACCCGGAATAAATCCACACTGGTCTTTTTTAATATATTTAGAAATAAATGTACCCATTCTTTTTGCCATTACTGCTGTAAAAATTTTGGAATCTTGATTTATTAAAGAAATTGGTCTATATGATGCAGGGTTCGGAATTAATATAACCAGGGAGTGATCCCATGACGGCGGGGTCTTTCCCCCTTCTATTATGTTATTAAATAAATTCTTTAATCTTGGTATTAATAATTCTTTAAAAAGCTTATAATATTCCGGCCCCAAGCCATCCATCCCCGGAGATTTCCCTCCTTTTAGTTTATCGATAACTCCCTCTATCTCTTTCTCAGTAACTAATCCTTCGATACAATCCCTATCCTGCTTCTGCAATCTTATTTTCCAATTCCTCTCTACATATTCCAATACCTTACCTTGTGGCCCCGAATCTGATGTATATGATTCACTATAAAATTTCTGAAATATATTTAATTTATCTTTCATTAAGTTACAACTATTCCCTGACTTATCCCTAATTGTCTCTATCATATTCTTAGCCTTTTCCGACTGAGTGGATCTAGCCAGCATCTTCAAATTTCTATTACTATATTCAAAAAAACTATTTTTAAATATAACAATTTTTTTTGGACTTGTTTTAGTTCTTCTTTCTCTAATTCCTTTTTCTTAGCTTGAATTTGGGCAATTAGACGTTTATCTTTTGTCTCCCTTAACTTTTCTTCTAAACTCCTTACCTCCTCTTCAGTCTTTTTATATTGAACTTCCTGTTGTTTTTTTAAAGTGCACCTTTCCCTAATACAAATCCCTCTTACCACAGCTTTCATTGTATCCCATAGTATGTCCTGCCGATTATTCTCTTTTTCATTAATCTCCCAAATTTCCTGCATTTCTTTTTTTATTTTCTCCACTATATATTTTTTATTCAACAACCTTATGTCCAGTCTCCATCTCTTCGCTTGTCTATAATCTTTCTTAATTTTAATGTCCATTATCATTAATGCATGGTCAGTGACCTTAATAACCCCAATATCACAATCTGTGATTTTAGGTAACATATTTTTTGATACAAAAATGTAATCAATCCTTGAATAACTCTTAAATCTAGGTGAGTAGAAGGTATATTTCCTTTCTTCCCCTTTTAATACTCTCCACACATCCATTAGTTCTTTCCCTTCCATTAATTTGCTTAACTCCGTCTTCCCCTCCCTCTTAATATATCTTAATATATTATACCTATCTTTCCCTTTATCTAGTACCATATTAAAATCTCCTGCCATCACAATATTTTTTTTACCCACCTCTCCCAACACATTAAATACTTCATCAAAAAAATCCATTTGTTTCCCATTTGGAGCATATACATTCATCAGTACATATTCCTCTTCTCCCAACCTGCAGAACATAATAATAAACCTTCCATTTTTATCTTTCTTTACACTTTGTATATTAATACCACATGTCTTTGAAATTATTATTGCCACCCCTCTCGATTTAGAAGTTCCATATGACTTTTCATAAACGCCCACATCCCTCATTCGAAGCTCATTGACACCCTCTTTGGCCTGATGAGTTTCCTGCAAAAAAATTATATCTATTTTTTTTTCTTTAACAACATTTCAATCCTCTTCCTTTTGATTACTGTTCCTAGCCCTTTAACATTTAAAGTTGCTATTCTTAATTTATTTTCCATCTCTCTCTTTCACACAAATCTTTAAGTTGGTCTCCCTCTGTGTAACACTTACCCTCCCCACCCTAACCCTCCCCCCCACACTCACCCCCGTTTTCACCCCCCTCCTCACCAGCTTCCTGGGCACTGGTCCCAATTATCTTAGAACTCTTGGGGGGGGGGAACTCGGCCCAACCATCTGGAATAAAGTCTACCCTCCCCTCCTTGCCTCTTCTTTTCCCTTATCCCTCTTACAATATGATGTCATTTTCTATTGGTTGCTCCCTCCTGCAGCGCCTTCATCTTGCTTTGCTCCTCCATCCAGTGTGGCATCAATTATGCCCAACTTCTCCAATAGTTCCATTCCTTGCTCACAGGATGTTATTCTTTGTTGTTTCCCTTTCCACATAAATCTCAGAAAGACTGGATATCCCCAGCTATAGGGTATCGATCTCATCTTCAATGCCCCTGTACACATTCTAACACTCTTCCTCCACTGCACGGTTTGAGGGCATAAATCCTGGAAAACCTCGATTGGTGTTGCTTGAAGCATTGGCTGACCTTGACGTCTAATTGCTTGCATTAGCTTTTCTTTTTTATAATAATTAGCAAATTTAACAATTATATCTCTTGGGAGCATTCCTTTCTTTCTATACCCCACCCTATGGGCCCTCTCAATATCCGCCATTTCCCAATCTTCCTGTGGTTCCAGCTGTTTGACCCATGCCAAAATTAATTCTCTTAAACCATTGAGGGTCTCCCCCTCTTGCTCCCCAAAAGATCTTATTCTAATATTTGCCCTCCGTCCCGATCTTCCATAGCTACTAGACGTAAATCCTGTTGCATCAGCATCTTGCTTCTTACATAGTTCCTTTAGCTCTCCAGTTTCTTCCTGCAAAACTCCAACATCTTTCACCACCTCTTGAAGGCCTGCCATAAGCTCAGTTTGTGACTCTGTAATTCTTTTAGCTATTCTGTCCTCTTGCTTCGCTAATGCCCGCTCCATTTTTTCCTCCTGCTTTGTCATAGCAATTTCCAGCATCTTTTGAATTTTCTGAGTCAGCTCCTCTGTTGGGTCTGCCTGACTCTCTTTGGTAGTCTTAGGAACTGCAGCTGGCATACTTCCAGCCTTATCGCTGGTATTTCCGGCATGACTGGGAGAAACCTTCTTTGTCTTTTCTGAGGCTTTGTCCGACATGTTTCCGGTCCGAACCAGTCTGTTCCAACTCCTATCAGACGGCCGATCTCCCGTAGGTCGACTCCAAGCAGGGATAAATTGTTTCTTCCTACTCATAAAGTCACCCACTCAATACTTAGCCGCCCTAACCTCTCTCCAAACCTGTCCGGTAAGCACACAGCCACTTCTCGCTGGGGATCAAAAAGTCTCTTTCTCATAAATCTTCAACTCAATCACTCCTTCCGGCACCTCCGGTACTCAATCAGCCTTTATAGGAGTTATAAATCCATTAATTGTTCTCCTTAATTGTTTTTCAAAGCCGACGGAGCTAAGTTTCGTTTTCTCTCACCGGGCACACTTCGCCCCGCCTCCCAGTTTATGCAGCTAACAACTCTCTCACAGAAGCTCAAAAATCTCTTTTCCAAATATTAGCTGCTACTCTCTCCTCACAGCGACCTGTTCAATCAGCCAGCAGTCATAAATCCTTTATTTACCTTCGCCAGATGTATATCAACGCTGCCGATCTCCGTCCTTCTCCCTCCTGTCAAGCCGATTATAAAACCATCAATCTCCTTTTTGCTGCAGTCTCAATTACAGCAGGCTTCCCTCTCCCATAACAAGTCTTTAGGTAACAATCCATTCACTTCAGGATAAGGAATTTGTAATCAAATCACCGCTTCTTTCGGAGAGCGAGTGAGTTGCGACTTTACTCCATACTTGCTAAGCCACGCCCCCTCAATGTATTTATGACATGGACTGTGGCTTGATTGTCGCACCAAAATAGCACCGTGGAGCTGGAAAACTCCCGAGCCCAAATGTGCACTGCGACGTAAATTGGAAAAAAAATCCAAAAATGTAATGTCTCTGAGAATGGCCGACGAACTCCATTTCTCTGGCCACTGCTGAGCACATCATCTGTTGCCCCAAATGATCCCGAATCCCAAGGCTCCTGAAGCATCGGAATGAACTTGCATCTCAGCTTCAATAGTCAGATCCTGTCTCCAAAATGAGACCCCATTGTATTCATTCAAAAATGTGAGCCAAACTTGCAAGTCCTCCCGTATAGCTCCAGTCACTCTGGTTCTATGATAGGGCTGTGATAGCCCCTTCATAGCATCACAAAAGCGCCGCAAAAAGGCCCTACCAGGGGTGACCACACAGCACGCGAAATTTAAGTGTCCCACTAACTCCTGCAGCTGTACCAGTGTTACCTTTTTGGCCCTGCAAACAGCCTCCATTTTGACCCGCAGGTTAACCAGTTTTTCCTGTGGCAAATGGCTGCTTTGCTTGATGGAATCGAGTTCGATTCCCAAAAAAGTGATCACGCTATGGGGGCCCTCCATCTTCTCGTGCACCAATGGAACACCCAGTTCCTCCACCAAATGATGGAATTCCTGCATTAAGTGTGCACACTGTGTAGTGTTAGATAATCCAGCAAACAGGAAGTCATCCAGGTAATGAACAATGTTTGTTGACCCGGTTCTGCTCCTGATAGCCCATTCCAAGAAGGTACTGAATGTTTCAAACATGGCGCACGAGATCGAGCATCCCATAGACAAAGCCCTGTCAACATAATATTTTCCTTGAAAAAAGAAGCCTAAAAGGTCAAAATCCTCAGGGTGAATGGGCAGAATTCGAAAAGCTGACTTTATGTCACACTTTCCCATCAAAGCCCCAACCCCATTGATTCGAACCATTGAAACCGCAGAGTGAAATGATGTATACCGTACCGAGCATAACTGCTTAGGGATATGATCATTAACTGACTCCCCTTTTGGAAAAGACAAGTTATGTATTAACCGAAATTCACCTACACTCTTCTTGGGGACGATGCCAAGGGGCGACACCCTTAAATTTTGAATTGGTGGATCCAAAAATGGGCCCAACACTCTCCCGGCTGCAATTTCTTTATTAATTTTGTCCAAAACCAATGCTTCCATCTCGTAAATTGACCTCTGATTTTTGGCAAAAAGGGGGAGCCTAGGTCCCATAAACGGAATGCGGAATCCAGCTGTAAAACCTGACTCTAAGTATCTTGCATCCTCAGCCCTAGGGTAAGTAGCCAACAAGCGTTGCAAAGGTGCAATCCTAATGGGGCTGGGGCCCTTTGGGAGGCAGCTATTGTGCTCCACCCGGTTTCCTACCCCCTTGCCCATCCTTGGGTGCACCCCGCCCCCCTCTGTATCTGTTGCAGTGGATAGCTGAGTGCAATCCCCCACAGACCGTACAGTCGTGCCTGTATTTACACGGAGATCTGGAACACGAACCCTTGGCACCGTAATCCCAGCAGGGCGGGCGGGATTGAACCCCCTGCCCCGCACTCCCTCTAAAAGTGGGTGCGGGTTGTTGTTTAACAATTAAATGCCCACTATCGGCCCTTTCACCAAACCCTGGCCGTGCTAGGGTCATAAACTGCAGCCACAGATCATGATCCCGGGTATCCACTGTAACGTGTGGTCAAACGCTGCCTTACGATGAAAAGATTCGTCATAAGCCAACCACGCCCCGCCTTCGAACTCTGTGTATGCTCGATATACCATATCGAGATATTTGGTCAGAGTGTAGCCTTTTTCTGGGAAATGCTGCTGAATGATTCCCATATAAATCAGGAATCCTGGCAGCCAATTTGCCCAAGTCCTAGCCACTTTTCTCCTCCTAATTCTTTCTGCTTCTTTCTCCCCAATTTTGTCCTTCTCATGAGCCTCTAATTCCCTAAACAGCAGGGAGAAAATGTAGATTTATTCTCCCTTCAGAATTTTTTCCCTCGTGGCCAGGAGCAAATGATATCCTAATGGGGAAGCAGCGCTACCCTTAGGGATGGCATGCCTGTCTGTCCCTGCAAAAGGATCACCTGCAGCTGTCCCAGCTCTCTGGTCAGCCCCACTAGCGCTTGATGCCAGGCCTTTCCATACCGCGGCGCAAGCCGAAGCAGTATCAACCACTGTAATCATCGCTGGACCCTCTGCCGGCCTCGAGACCGTGCTCCGCACCTGTCCCCCTAGCGACTATGCCATGGCATCCACTCAGGCCCCGCAGCCGGTTACGTTCGCGAGACCCGGGGCCACCAGCAATGGCCCTTCTGCTGCCATGTGTCCCTCCGTTGTCCCCAACTGATGAAGCTGCAATTTGGGAAAGTACGGATACCAACCCTATGTATGTGCTGGGACCATGTGTGGTGTATGTGGTGACATTGCAACCTGGCCCCCGCCCCCCAATACCTGATTATTACCTTGCGGTGTGACAGGAACGGGAGCCCTTGCAACCAAATCGGATCCAGCTGCCGCCACTGCCGGCTCTCTGACCCCCAAGCCTGGATTGGTGGAGTTGCCTTCCTCCTGAACGTTTCCGCGAGGTGCACATGATTCCTGCGCCGCTGCCGCCTCCATTGCGTCTATGCGACTCGAAAGAGATTGCAATAAATTGTCGTGCATCTGCCTCCGCGTCTGGTGACTGCCTGAACCTTCCCCATCCAACGGGCCAGGCGCTATTGAAGGGGGAAGCCCTCTGCGGCCTTCCAAAAATTGCACCCGCGCCATCAAAGCTTCTACAGCCGGGTCTAGCTCATCCACGAAGGAATCCTGCCTATTCCCCCCACATACTTTCTTCGCAGGAGGGGCTTTACCCTTACCTTTAGAACCACCAACCCCCTTCTTTGAAGGCATATTTCTTGCCAGGTAGTTAGGATACTAGAGAAAGTGTCTGACTCGCTATGTTGACCGCTACGCCCACTCAAGAACACCTCCCCCCCATACGGAACAAACTCACTATGGGGATAAAACTACCCAATTTTGGCCTAACGGGGGCTGACTGTCACTTATTGGTGCTTCCGCTGCTGCCCCGCTACTGGGCTGTCAAGCCACAGCAAACAGACTGCCCCTGTAAAGTTGACTGGGCCTCCAGCCCGGCCTGCTCCCTTAGTCTCCAGTTGCCCAAAATGGCGGTCGCTCGCAGGGTCCATGCTGTCTTTATGCAGCCTGCCTGCTCCCAAAATGGCCGCCGCTACCTAAAATGGCCACCATTGCCTACGCAGGGACCACCTAGCAGCTGCCTCGAGGTAGGCTGCTTATTTCCCCCCCTATTATGACCGCCGCCACCCGCGCTGGGGCCTGCCGTGCCGCCGCCTCCAGCAGGTTCTTTCAAGACCCCAGAAAAATGGCCGCTGCCACCCGCCCAGGGAGCCCGCCATTCAGCCGCCCGCCTGCTGGCTCAAAATGGGGCCGCCACCTGCCCTGTACCCGCACGACCCATGTCCGCTCGCCTGCCCGCTCTGGAGGAGCTGCCGCCGACCACAGCACCCGCGTGGATCGAGTCCACCTGCTCTTTCGTCCCGCCTCGGTGCTTTTCCGGCCAGAGGCCCAAGCTACAGCCTGGGCGGCCCAAGATCCAGAGATCCCTCGGAGGACGGAGGGGGGGGGGAGCAGCCGGCCTACCCCTTAAACCTGGGGGCGAAATGCCCCGAAGAATTTGTTGCCAGCGGCGAGGACGAAGTCTGCAGCCCAGATCCCGCTCGTCACCGCCTCGCCATGCTCGTCCTCTTCCCCGGTAAGGCCGCGGGTCCCCGCTCTCGCGCTCTCCGTCCTGCCGCTTGGCTGTCGCCGAGTGAGAGGCACCCGCCATCCACGTGCTTACCCTGCGGCCAAAATTGGAGCTGAGCCGCGAGGAGAAAGAGAAGGAAGGGGAGGGTGGCTCTCGCTTATATAGCCATCCAGCCCTCCCCTTCCAGTGGCGCCTTCGTGCCCGATTTCCAATCAGGAGCGGGCACGTCTCCTCTCTTTTCCTCTCCCGCCCGCAAAAGCCTCCCCGCCCCCAGGCCTTTTGCCGGGGGTGGCAGAATGGCGCTAGTGCCTAATGTGTGGCTGTGAAATGGGAAAGGTACACAATCATAGCATCTCCTCTTTTCCACTACATATGAAATATTTATATTCATTGTTGTAGTGTATCTTTAGTACTACATGTGTGTAATGGAAGAAAAACTATCCACATGGAAACACTAACATTTCTTGTTAACCTACTAAAAGGGGAACGTGGCTAGTCATGTAATTGAGGTGATTATCTAATCCTGAACTATTCTTTTGGTTTTAGCATTAACTACATTGATGGAAGAAAAGTTCAGTATATTCGATGCCATCTATTTCTCGGTCCTCTTAACTAATTTGGTATGCTGACTTGCTCAAAGCAAGCACAAGGGGCTTATGACCTATGCTGCTTTTATGCCACTCTGTAACACATCCTGTAACAGTATTACAATGCAAACAAAGTTATAATGTAATGACTCAGAGTCAGGATTGATTTGAAAATTAGCAGTGCCCCCCTCTCTCTCTCTCTCTCTCTCCCTACCTACCTCCAGTAAATAGTTTTATTTGTAAGAATTGTCTGGGGAATCTTCAAGGACACCAATAGTCAAAGGTTTAGACAAAGACAGTATTTGGATGTAATGCTAATGTCCCTCCACTACAACCACAAGGAGATCAGAAGCTTCCACTTCCATTTTGGACCAAATAGTTAACTGATATATTTAGAAGATTTATACGCTGCTTTTTATGGCAAACTCTTCCGGTGTGGCATACAACAAAATGGTAAATGGTAAAACAATGTTAAAAACAAGAATAAAATTAAAAATAACAATTAAAACCAAATAGCACTGTATATAGCACTGCATCCAATGAAACTGCAACTGCATTATAGATAAGGTAAACAGATAAGTATATAGGGCCCATTTGAAAGCCTGTAATGATGGGGCCTGGCAGACTTCAGTTGGAACAGGGTTCTACAGGCATGGTGCCACTACCAAGAAGACCTCATGCCCGACAGCTGAATTGGTTTGATAGACAGGCACACAAGCAGGGCCTCCAATGTTGATTTCAGAGTGCAGGGAGGGTGAGGGTGGTCCTTCAATCAATCTGGACCCAAACTGTTTAGGACTTTGAACTCCAATGCCAGCACTTTAAATTGGGCCTGGAAATGCACTGGCAATGAGTGCAGCTGGTATAGTGAAGGTGTCACATGGCCTGACCACAAGCACCTACCAATACTTCAAAGGTAGCTCCACATAGAGCCCATTACAGTTAGCATGTCATCTGAACACTTAAGATTAACTGTCCTGAATCTTAACTATGACTAATGGAAACAATGTGGGGTTTTAAGCCGGCTTGTTTCCACAAACCATAGTTAAGATTAAATACAATTTGTTCAGGTTTAAATAACAGGACAAGCTGTGTTTAACAACAAAAACAAAAACAACGAACCAGCATTGGTCGAGTAGGAGGAGGAGTGCATGAGACTTGGAGGTGAGGAGGATAGGCTTATTCTCATAACCCTAAATTATGGTTGGCATTAAATCCAAAGCAGCCAAATTAGAAGGGCCATTTTAATAGTGTTGCACAACCTAAAGCTACCTGGAAGTGAAGGACATGAAGTTTTGGATTGGCCATTACTGGCCAGTGACAGACTTTGCATGATGGTGAATGGTGTGGCCACCCCTCTCCTCCACTATGCATCTTAAAGTAATGTGATATACATGTACTTAGGCTGACCAGATAAAATCCAGGTCAGGGCTCCTGTAACTTTAACAGTTGTAGAGAAAAGGGAATTTCAGCCAGTGTCATTTGTATGCAATTAGCTCCTGATGAAATTCCCTCTTCATCACCACAGTTAAAGTTGCAGGGGCCCTGCCTTCTTTTGTATATGGTCACTCTAGTATGGTGCCTGCAACTTTAACAGTTGTGATGAAGAGGGAATTTCACCAGGAACTAATTGCATACAAATGACCCTGGCTGAAATTCCCTTTTCTCTACAACTGTTAAAGTTGCACGAGCCCTGACCTGGATTTTATCTGGTCAGCCTACATGTACTCCCTGAGAAGGTCTGTATGTACAATTGCAAGAACTAGGTAGTTGAGCTTTTAGGTACATTGTGAAGAGCAGGATTATCTGACCACTCCTCCAACATGCAAAGTGTAATGACACTCAGTAAATGTCTGAGTCAGAGCAATAAATGCTGTTAATCAATGGATGCTAGACGGTTATATTATTCTTTCTAATTGAATTCAGTGAGACTCCAAAATGCTTAATCAGGACTTCCTGAAATTCCACAAGTTTTTGTGTATTATCAGTCAATCATCCAAATGTTATCTTTTTAGGTTGCTTAGTGGTTTCCTAGAAAACACCCAGCATAGAATAAATACATAGCTATATAAATTATACATATTTGTGTGCATATGGACATTCATAAAATATTAGGCATACTTGAAATAGGAACAACATGAGATTCTTAAAACAAATTTAGAGTCAATTTCATTGGAATCAAGCAAGGTTTTTATGTGTGAGTTAAGTTTTCTAATGTATTTCTTGGCTTCTCTGTTTAGATACCATTCAGTTATGTTTTATATTAACTTTATTTATGTAAAATATTTAACTTCCATTTCTTGAAAAATCCTTTTTGTTAGTTTTGTTAATAGTAATTTTTTGCTTGACTTTTAAGACAGAATAATTTACATATAATTTTCAGTTGTAAATAATAGGTAGCTGCATTTGTTCAGCAGTTTATTTTAAATTATTTTAACTGCTTTTTCTGTCTTATCATCTATCTATCTATCTATCTATCTATCATCTATTTATCAACCTATAGATATAGATATTTATGTTTTTAATTGTAAAATAATGATTAATGTCTGTGAGGCACAAACCATCTTCCGTTGCTTGTACATGTAATTCCCATAAATCAAATGCAAGAGTACTCATGTTTCATTTGAAATATTTTTTGGAAAGTAGTAAACTAAAATATGAACTCATTAGACGATATATCTCAACTTACAGGTACTATTGTTAGGAAGTGAACACACATGAACTGATTTATATTGCTCTCATTTAAATGTTACTTCTATGTATTCAGATTTGCTAATATCAGGAAATATTTTTACACAATTAGCTGCCGTACTATTGGCATCACTCTGTCCAGAGAGCTGTAACAGCACATATTGAAGGAGTCTTACAAAAATGGCTGGAATTAAGTTGTCAAGTGGTATCAGAGACATACTACCACATTTTACATTTTTAATGCTGCTTTAAAAGCTGTTTACCCTGAGCATTCAAAGGTAGCACTGGTTAAACATTGCAATAAATAATCCTATAATCTTGTTTTCATCCAAACACAAAAAATTATATCCCCTTCTAAATTCTGTTCATAATTCTTAAGGGTCAAACTACTTCCACAGTATTATGTCATGTACCGTGGCCAGGCTTAGGTCATGGAGGGTAAGGCAATCAGTGGCTACTATCATGATGGCTATATATTACCTCCAGTATCAGAAGCAGTATGTCTCTGAATACCACTTGTGGCGAACACAAGCAAAATGATACTATTGCCATGCTCTGCTTGTGGATTTCTCATAGGCACCTGTTTGGCCACTGTGTGAACAGATTGCTGAACTAGATAGGCTTTTTGGTGATCTAGTGTAGCTCTTCTTATGTTCTTAGGTCAATTGTGGATAAGGTCACATAAAAACCTGCCCAGTGTCAGCAATAACTCCACCAGTGCTACCCAGTATGCCTCCTTGCCATGCTCTGAGGGTGATGTTTGCTGCCACAAATATGGAAGATTTGATATAACTATGTACACTTTCAGTTCAAGTCCTTCCCAGGTCACATAAGGTGATAGAGTCATGCCATAGGTATGTGCCGTGAGATGGCCTTCGCTTCACTTGAATGTATATATAACGTAATTCTAATTACCTAACTATATGTGTTTGTTCCACTTCACTATGCTTTTCTTCTCCCATTTCCATTGGTGTTATGCTATTTTGTTTCGACTCTTTCAGACAGATATGATTTACATATTTCACCTGGCAGAGGTCAGCCTTTACAAGGTTGGAGATAGTGTGGAAAAACAACAACCCTCCCCCATCTGCCAGGCAAGATGCTGCAAATAAATGGCTACACAAGCAGTAATAGCTACCACACAGATCAATTTAAAATGTGCTCCATGTGGCAGATGTGAATTGGGATCCCACCCAAAGGCTTGTGCTACTCACTCATTGACAAAGACTTTTTTTCTTTGATCAGTAATCCTCTGTATTGTATCATAGCTAGCTTTAGAAACTCTCATAAATTTTAAATAGTATTTTGTCATGTCATGGATCCTGGTTTGTCATATAGCAGAACAAAAACATAAAATCCATTGGGGTAGGGAAACTGATTCTTTGGATTCTGGAGACAACGTTTAAACTGAGGCCAGATCTACACCAAGCAGGATATGACACTTTGAAAACGCTTTGAAAACTGTATATAGAGTCCTGGGCCCCAACAATTGTCATTACGGTTATAAACCATTTTAAAGCAGTAGTGTGGATCCTGCCTGAGTCTTACAGTATAATCCTAAGCATGTCTACTAAGAAGTACTCCCAGGTAAGGCAGCCTCAATTCATCAAATGTATCACCTTTGACATTTCCTGGCTTAGTTGATCATTTTGCTGGCCATATGATTTTATACCAAAAACAGCCTTTTAAGGGCGCAATTCTATCAGGATAGTAATGAGCACCTGAACCCGAAGGGTAACGATTATTCTATGCAGGGTAGTGGCAGCATGGAGGGGATCCTCTCCTTCGTACCCTGTCCAACCCTGCAGTTTTAGCTAGATGCTTGGCTTCAAGTGTCTAGCCGGGAAGCTTTGGCACATGAGGGTAGTGGGTGGGTGGTGCATAGGAAACTGCGTAAAGGAGCCTCCGTGATCCCTCTTCCCTGAGCATGACCCCTTTTTGCCCTTTTCATTGATTTATTGATTTATTGCATTTCTATACCGCCCAATAGCCGAAGCTCTCTGGGCAGTTTACAAAAGTTAAAACCATAAAAACCATTCAAAATATAAAACAAAAAACAGTATAAAAACATAATATAAAATACAGTATAAAGGCACAACCAAGATAAAACCAAGCGGCCATGCAGAAATTAATACAGATTTAAAATACCAATTTAAACAGCAAGGTTAAAAATCAAACTGATGAACTGTTAAAATATTGAGAAAATAAAAAGGTGTCATGAGGCAGTCTGAAGAATCTTCCTCTGAAGAGGAGGAAGAAGTGGCAGAGACTGCAGCTTTACCCATTCCCCAGGACTTACCGGAGGAGGAGGAACAGCAGGGAGATTCCTCTGAAGAGCCCCAGGAAAGCCACCCTCTCCCACCCCCTGTTTCTAATGAGGAAGACTCGGGGCCTGAAGGAGTTTGTCCAGTAACTCCCCAGCAAAGGCGGCAGCTCAAACAGGCGGAGAAAGCTAAGCCCACAAGGCGAAGCATGAGACTGAGAAAACAGAGCACAGCTGATGCAAGCCTTAAGTAAGATAACGAAGGAATTGCACGCAGCTGTGAACAGGCTCAAGCAACTATAAAGGAGAAAGAAGTCAGAAGCTAAGATCCAGTGAGAACAACAGTTGTCTTTGGCTCTTGATACCCGGCATACTCCTGAATCGGAACCTGTGGACTGAACAACCGGCTTGACTATTTTGGCTCTGGACTTTGGACTTCTCTAATATTTGGTTTGACCCTCGGCTTGACATTTGGACGGACTGAACTTTTGGCGTGACCTTGGCTATTGGTAATTGGATTTTGGAATTGCAAATAAACCCTTTAAACCGTTAAAGGCCTGGCATTTTTCCCAGACATTCTTAGATAAGGGAGTTGGCAGGCTTCCTATACTAAGAGTCGTAAATATGACAATAGGTCTTCACCTGGCATCTAAAGGAGTATGATGTAGGTGCCAGGCAAACCTCTCTAGGGAGCTCATTCCACAGCCTGGGTGCCACAGCAGAGAAGGCCCTCTTCCTGGTAGCCACCTGCCTCACTTCCTTTTCATGCTCCATTCTGAGCATGGAGAAGACCTGGGGCAGTGAGAACTGTATCGGTTACGATGGAGTGGGGAAGAGGTGGGGTGAGCAATTTCTAGACAGTGGCTCAATTCGGATGACACAATAAACAGCTGGTGTGGGGGAAACAATCGTCAGTTGTTTTGACTATTGTGTCATCCGAATGCTGCCATAGTCAACTCAGCGCTGATCTTAATCCACACCACAGTTGATTATTTATTACCATGTTGTGTGGGGAGTACCCCCTAGTTGAACAACTGTAAAGTTGATTCTTACCCCACCATTGACTATCGTGTTGTCCGAATTGAGCCAGTGTCTAGTAGCCATAGGATTGCTCCCTAACAGTGTGTCTTTCTTGTTACACTGGCTAACACTTCACACACTGAAGATGTATGTAGGCTTTGTTGGCTCTTGCTTCCTTTTCATTTTAACACCTAGTAAACCAACTATATTTCACACAAACCCATTTATAATGCTTAGCATGAATACATCGATATATATATCTATAGATATATAGATATATATATGGGGGGTTTCATATGTATGTGAACCCACATATATATTTTTGTTTTTAATGATGTATTGCTTTTTATTTGTTTTCAATATCTCAGCTATTTTGTTGTTTTTGTGTTTTATATTTGTTGTTGTTCTCCACCTCGATCCAGAGGGAGAGGAGGTTTATAAATTATTATTATTATTATTATTATTATTATGTGTGTACACAAGGACACACATATAAAATATAAAAGTTGATGCTATTATGGAATATTCTAATGTGAGGAATTGTTGTGCTTTTATTGCTTCACAAAGTTTACTTTCTTATCAAATCATTTTATGCTGCCCACTGCTTTTGAAAAATAACAATTTCAGCCCTTCATCTCTAAGTCTAATATGGTTGTATTGCCATCTGCAATGTTATAATAATGTGCAGTCAGGCCAAAGTTACTTGTAGCTAGATTACTGTCCTGTGTGTGCTCTGTGCATTCATTGCCTCAGTCAGTCATGCTTCAATCTGATTAGGCAACAAGTAGAATGCATAATTTAGGAAGAAATCTATAAAGGTGAAAACAAAAAGAAGCAACAAAAACAGTGCACTGTGGAGCAATATGACAGTAAAATGATGTCTTCCATATTAAAAAATGGGTGGGGAGGATGACTCTTCCTGCTTTAGACCTGGCAAGACAGTTTGAAGAGCCAAATATAGTATCAAGCATATCAAGTGCTGTAGTTATTAGAGTTTTGGACTGGGACTGTGGAGACTCGGGTTCTAGTCCATTCTCAGCCATGAAACTCACTGACTGGATTTAGATGACACGATAGTCAAAAGGTTGATTAAATAGTCCATGGTAGACTACTCCACCATTGACTAGTGTCGTCTGTTGGGGGGAAACCACGCCATGGTTAGCAACACAAATAATCAACAGTGTGCAGAGTTGATTATTGCACAACCAGTGTGGCGGGCTCCGTTAATTATTTCACTTGCCTACAGGGTCACGAGAAACCTGTGCCACTCTTGCCCAGCAGGGCTCTATAGCTAGGGGAAATAATTGCATCCCGGGAAGCGCTTAGGGAGCTGCCGATCATGCCGTCCCTTGTTGAAGTACCGTGATCTGCAGCTTACATGCTGTCCCTGGGTGCGGTGTCACCAATCACATCCCTTTCCCCCGCTGCGGAGGGAAAGTGCTGGCTACTGGGGACGGGGTATGCTAGGAACTCCTGCTGCGTGAGAGGCAATTTTTCGCTATACGAAGAGAGTGGGGGGAAGCAATGTCAGGAGAGACTCTCCTGACATCATCTCTCTCTGCCCTTAGCATACCAAGAAACGGGGAAGCAGACATTGTGGAGGGATACCGTCCCCTGTCTGGGATAGTATCCCCCTACAGCGCCTCTTTCCCCATTTGTTGCGAGGCCAGGGCAGAGAGAGTTGTCAGTTTCTCTCTCGGTCCTTGGTCGCGCAGCAAATAGGGAAGGAGGAGACAGCACGGAGTAATATCATCACCTGACAGGTGATGATATCTCTCCACATTAATGCCTCCTTCCCCAGTGGACTGGTCTCCTCTCCTGACAGGTGAGGAGACCCGTCTGCAGCTTCTTGCTTCGGCGGCGGGCGTAGTGTGTCTTCCTCCACAGCCACTGCCATAGCAAGAAAGAGGCAGGGGACCATCTCCTCCCCCCCACCCCATGGAATGGTGGAGCTTCGATAAGGTAAGGGGAATCAGTGCTGCCATTCAGTGGGGAGGGCAGAGAGGGGAGGAGAGAGCAGTAGCCAACCCTGCCTTTAAAGCCTATTCTGTGGATGACTTATTAGCATGTCACCCAAGCGCGACATGCAAATAGTCATCTGTGAAGTGAACTGTAAGGGCAGGGTTGGCTATTGTGTTGTCCGAACTCGCCCACTGGGTGGCTTTGGGCCAGTCATTGACTCTAAACTTAATCTACTTCACAAGTAAACCTCCTTAATTGTGAGGATAGGCTAGAAAAGAGGAGGAGGAGGTATGCCACCTTAGGCTCCTTGGAGGAAAAGGCAAATTATTAATACACAAAATAAATAAACAATAGCAAAATCCTCATTAATGTCACAACAAAGCTGCAGCTACATGTCTGTTCTTGTTGTGGAATCATTTGGTAATGCATTTGGTTGGGACAATATAAGATTCATCAGTCAAGATCTTTTTCTTTCAATGAAATCCATATTTCACTATATAGACTATATTTGTATAGTGTTTTATTGCCTTTTCAACAGGTTGCCAAAGAGCCAGATGACATATTATGTGCAGATGTGTGTAGTGACAGCCCGTTTAAAAACAATTTTGGGCAGGGGAACTAGAAAAGCAGCAGGGAATTGTTCAACATGTTTTCCCATCATTTCACCTCTCAAAATCCCCACCCCGTGTTCCCACCTTCCTTTGTAGAATTTCAGATGTTTGCCTTTGGAAATACACATTTAGTATCCTGCAAAGAGAAAAAGCAATTTGGGGAAAAGTGAATTGGTGAGTAGACAAAGGGATCAAGTGTTGCTTTTTTTTTTTTTTTGGTTAATATTTTTATTCCAATTTAAAACAACATAATACAACATAAACTACATACAATACAATACAAAACCTACATGCCCCCCCCCCCCGTGCTCTCCTCCCACCAGGATACCTACTTTTATTTAATTATACATCCTTCCAAAATTGTGTAGAATCTTTTGAAGGTATTATCCTTCCCCAATCTTAATACATGTTCCAATAATGGACTCCATATATTTTCAAAATCATTCTTCCTGGATATTCCCCTCAATATTTTCATCTTACACGTTAACTTATCATTAAGTGCCATATCCCATATTTCTTTATACCATTCTTCTATTGTATAAATCCCTTGCCCTTTCCAATTTTTAGCTATCATTATTCTGACGGGACCCAGGAGGTTGTTTATCAATAATCTCTTACTTATATTCTCATTTCCTTTATCCCATATTGCTAGTAGAGCCAGCTTTGGGTTTATCTCCAGTTTACTTCCCGTTATTTCACTTATTTCTTCAAACACCCTTTTCCAAAATTTTTGTACATGTTCACAGCTCCACCACATATGGAAATAAGTTCCAACCTCCTGACATCCCCTCCAACCATTCCTGGGCACTTTTTAATCTATCTGATGGGATCTTACCAGCGTTAAATACCATCTCCATACTGTCTTATAATAATTCTCCCTAATTCTAATCGACAAAAGCTTTAACATTCTTGCATCCCATATCCTCCCCCAGTTGTATTCATTAATTTGTTCCTTTAAATAATCTTCCCAAATCTTTTTAAGAGAGTCTTGATATTCCTCATCCTCTATTAAAATTTTATATATTTCACTAGTCAAACCTTTTTTAAATTTAATTTCTTCCTTCTTTCCTCTTGATTCAATTAAATCTTCAAATCTTGTATTCTTTCTCATTCCTTATTTTTCCTTTTCCAATCCTGTATCCATTGTTCCAATTGTATACATTTGAATCAAGCTTCCTTTTGCCCTATTAATAACTCTCGGATTTGCTCCTTATTTATTATTCTTTTTAACCAATCTCTTAATTTAATAATTTTCTGTTCCCTCAGACCCCCTTCCAACTCTGCTTTTAAATTCCTTGGAAAGTCCCCTGTTACTACAACTGGGGTAAGAGGAGAAACTCCTGGTATTAACTTCCCCTTTATTTTTCCCCATATCTCTAAAATATTTTCCAACAACGGGTTGTCCAGGCCCTTCAGATTTTTTTTTTGCATTTTAATAAAAAAGATATTTTGCAGTTTAAAGTCTTGTTCCCCTGTTTGCGTCTCTAACCATTCTAAGGCGTCCTCCCCTAATATACTATTTATAACATGTCTTAATTGATTAGCAATATAATACTTCTTTATATTTGGAAGTCCTAAACCTCCTTTCTTTTGAGTCTTATACCATAGCACTTTATTAATCCTTGCTTTTTTATCTCCATTACAATAAGCATTAATCATATTTTGCCAACTCTTTAACTCTGCTGGATCAAGTGTTGCTGTTGAGCTCTTGAATCTAGGCAATTCCTGGACTAGGAAGCAACAGTGGCACCCACTGATTTCTTTTGCCACTATTGGAGATTTCAAAATGAGTGGCTATGACAGTGACGATTTATTGGAGGGTAACATAAGAGAGAGTCAAAGGGAGATTTGGGTTCTAATGTTGATGGGAGTAAAAGAGGACTTCTTGTTTTCTTCCCCTACCCAATGTGTGTGGCTGCCATTTGCATAATAATTACCTGCTTCTTTTACCTGGAGATTCCTGCCAGATAAAAGGAAGTACTTCTTCACACAGTGTATAGTCAAACTATGGAATTTGCTACCACAAGACATAGTGATGGTTTGGAGAGTTTTAAAGCGGATTAGACAAATTCCTGAAGGAAAAGTCTATCAGTGGTAAGGTGACCATATGGAAAGGAGGGCAGGGCTCCTGTATCTTTAACAGTTGTATTGAAAAGGGAATTTCAGCAGGGGTTATTTGTATGTATGCAGCACCTGGTGAAATTCCCTCTTCATCACAACCGTTAAAGCTGCAGGAGCCCTGCCTCTTTTGCATCTGGTCATGCTAAGCAGGGCTCCTGTAGCTGTAACGGTTGTGTTGAAGAGGGAATTTCACCAAGTGGTGCATGCATACCGGTGGCACATGCTGAAATCCCTTTTCAATGCAAAAGATACAGAAGCCCTGACCTCCTTTTCTTATGGTCACCCTAATCAGCGGTAACCTTTGCTCAGGGCACTGTGCTACCTTCAGTATCAGAGACAGTAAGCCTATGTATACCAGTTGCTCTGGAACATGGGCAGGAGGGTGCTGTTGCAATAATGTCCTGCTTGTGCTTTTCCCGTTGACAGCTGGTCAGCTACTGTGTGAACAGAATGCTGAACTAGATGGACCCTTGGACTGATTCAGCATGGTTCTTTACCCCATGATCATTCAAACACCCTCACTGAGACTTCTTTTTCCAGCTTCCCCACCTCTTGGCTCATGGAGCCTGTATGTTCTCACTAGAGATGCTGACAAAGTTTTTCCAGCCAGGCTTGGAACTTCAGGGATTTGTAAAATTCCTCTTAGATGAGAAGTTTTTAAAAATAAACAAATTCCTAATTTCTCCCAGCTTCAGTCAAAATCCAATCCAGAGAAGAATTCCTGACTTGCCTCTTGCCAGTTTCTTGCCAAACAACACTCTGGCTGAATTCGGACGACACATTAAGCAACTGGGGGTGGGGGAATAATCGTCAGTTGTATTGACTATCATGTCGTCCGAATGCTGCCATAGTCTTCCCTTTACTTACCTACCAGTGAGTGGAGGTATATGAGAAGAGTAAAGAGGGTTTTTTTTTTCACCCTCTTCTGTCTCTGCATCATCCTGATGTGCTGGCTAACAGCCCACCAGTGTGCAAAGTTCTTGGGAACATGGGAGATATAATTGCAATAGCCTTTGGGATAAGGTCAAGTTAAGACCTTCCCTACTCTTGGGCATTTGTCAGCATATTAGGTTTTTTAAAAATTCAGGTTGCTATTAAAATTATTTAAGGGTGTGTGTGTGTGCACTCTGTTTCTATCTTTCTATGTAAATGGTTTTTATATTATGTACAATACTGTATTTTTAAAGTTTTTAATCTCCAAACCACTCAGAAAGCTTTGGCTATTGGACAGTATAGAAATGTAATAGATGAGTGAATGAAATGATGGTGCCCTGGGCTTTTTGCCTTGGTGTGCTGTTACTCAGATTGTCAGGATGATGGAGAGCGAGGGAGACAAGGGAAAACTCTTCTCTCCCTCTCTTCTTCCTTTTTGCAATTGCTGCTGCTCCCACCATCGCTTGATAAGTAAGTAAAGGGAAGGGAAGGGTAGTGTGTTTTGATAAGGGTGTGTGTAGGGCTTGTAGGGAGGTTTTTGGAGGACAAAGAGGACTCATGGCAATGGGTGCTTGAAAAGATTACCGTATATGAGTTCTCATTTCTACGTTAATTTCACCCATCTCTAGGTCTCACCACTGTTTCTTTCCTACAGCCGTTGAATAAACAACAATATGAGTGTAGTATCACATTTGAAGCAATTTGCCCTCTCTCCCCCTTTATTTACAATAGTGCTAGCACCTGTTTTCCCTTTTATGTGCCATATCTCATGAATCACACACACACACACGACTTTTGTTTTTTGAAAGTTTTAGCGCCAGCTACCAAAATAACGGGTAAATCAAAGAAGCAGCTTAGAAGAAAGTGGACTTTAACTAACCAGGATGTCTGTAGATTAGGGTCCCCCCCCCCCAGTTTTCTGTGTGTTTATGCAAGTGACGCACTCTAATATAGTGTTCCATGGTGGTGCAGTGTGAAATATTCATTGAGGGAGGGCTCCAGCAGTCAATGTGTGTGCAGAATTAATTAACAAAATGCACATTTACAGAACAGTGGAGAATTCATTGTTTTACTTCACCATAGTAATTTAAAGGTACCTTAATAATGCCTTTCTTTATATGCTAAAGAATGTAAAAGATAATCTAACCACAAATATACAACTCGTTGCCATTAATGACACTTTCTGATTTTGGACTCTGCTTAATCTATGAGTCTGATCAATGGCATCCATCAAGCCATGGGGATATGTCAAACATTTTCTGTAGACAAAATGTAACTTGCAAATGTGAGCTGGGCAAATAAAACAAGATTTTTCTAGCAGAAGGACTTTATTTCATGCTATTGTTTTCTAATGAAACCTGTCAAACTCAGACTTCAGACATCTGTCCTGCTACCGTGGGCATATTAGTCATGTATGTTCTCTTTTTTGTGTGAGCGTTTGAAATTTATCATTGAAGAAACAATTTAAAATCCTATCTTCATCTTGTAATAGAAAGTAATTCCTTGCTCAACTAATGTGTTCTATCATTTTCCGTCCTGATTGCCTTTCTATTTCTTTCACCCGATGGCGTTCTTGGATTAGGGGTGGGCCAAGTCATTTGTGACCATTGGACTGTACAAATTTTCTCTACTTCTATGACAAGGGCTCGGCAGTTATTGATGTTCCTCCTTGGTCAGCAGTTGAGCATGAAATCTGTTTACAAAAAAGCCCCAGAAGTAGACGTGAAATGGCATGCGTGAACTCAGCGTAATATTGATGCTTCTTTTTAACTACTTGGTACTTCTTCATCTGTGTGATAAAATAGTATCCAGAAACAAGGGTAGTCAGAGTTCCTTAATATAAGATTTGCAGACCGAGTTGAGCAATGAGAGACAAACAACTTTTCAGTCCCCCACTCTTTTTGTCTCAAGGGTGCTTCTTAAGGAAAGTAGAGAGCATCCCCGCTCCCCCCTGTGGTTCAGACACATATGTTTATTCTTCATCAGACACACAGGATTATGGTCAACTCATTCTTGAGTATCTTCAGTAATGAGTAATTACGTAGGCCTGTGTAGTGGATTTCCATGATAAAACGCAAATCCTTTCATTATATCTTTAAAAGGTGATAGTTTGGCATGTGTTGATAACTTTGATATAATTACTATGAGAGACAGAAAACTAATTAGAAAACTCATTCGAACACTTTTTCTTAAGATGTGCTGCTTTTTTGTGCAATTAAATCTTAAATAGTAAAAAAATGGGCCTTTAAACTTGGTCTCCTTTACTTAAATCTGAAACAGCATCCCTGTTTTCCTGTCTTTTATATTCCTTACACTTAGGATTGAGGATTTGTGTCAAGGATAACTAGCACTCAAGAAAATCAGATACACAGAACTAGTTGCATAGTTTTTTCAATTTTGGTTATGGTAAACGATGAGTGAAAATGTAGGACAGAACTACATGTAGTCCTTGATGCGCCCTCCCTGCGCCCCGAGCCGCTCTTGGAGCGCTGCACCCCGCCCAGTGTGGACCAAGCCTCGGAGGCTCTGCTCGCACCCTCGCCAGATTGTTGGCTTTTGTTTACAACCCTCCCTCCTCCCTCCCCGGGACCGGTATGAAAGGGCGGTGGCTGTGGCAAGGGCGTGAGCAGAGATTGGTCCACACTGGGTGCAGCACTCCGAGGGTGGCTCGGGGCGCAGGGAGGGCACATCGAGGACAATGTGTAGATCTGTAATGTCTCTTCATATAGTATTCTTTATGCATGTGTGTGTATGTATTATAGTATTTTCCAAATTCAAACGTCTAAGCTGAGTGCTCAGTTCACATTCATATACACACACTCACACTCCAGATTGGATAGTGTATGGTATAACATCTAATTTCTTTCCTTGCAGAAAATGTCAGGTTTTGGCATCAGGTGCCTGACTTTAAGGCTACATAGCAATTAGACAAGGTTTTTTTAAGCGAACTTACTGTGCTAACTTTGTGATGTGAATACAGATGTTCAATAGGGCATCTTTACTAGAGAATTAAGCCCTAACCTTAAATAGGTAGATATGGGACATATAACTTTGACACAGTCATTAAAGAAATCATAGGCTGATGTATATTTCAGTGAGGCAATTTGGAATAAAATATTGAAGAGAGAGATTTTTAAAAATACCATAATTTATATCTGTCTTTAAACAGAGATAATTTTAAAAAATCAGACACCTGTCATTTAAAAACCTAGAAAATCTGTTGTGATCAGGACACCTCAAGTGTAATAGCATTATTTGATCTTTTATTTATTTAGATTCATTTCCTACCATACATTGTGGTAAAGTTATATTGATAATACCTTCCCCAAAGCCACCAAGAACATTTTTTCAGTGTAGTTGTGGGTATTTACTTTTTAAAAATCCAAATTTGTACCTGCTTGCCTTACAAATCTTAAATGCTACTTTATGCCAAAATTGTACACAATTCCAGTTGCCTCAGCGGCAGATTGGTACTAGAGAAGAGTGGAACAAGGCTTAATTAGTTTCCTCTTGCTTTCAAGTCTCTCCCCACACTCCCGTTTCTATTTTACAATAGGCCACTCTGGATTAAAATTTTGCTGTTGCAAGTTTGGAATAAAATGTGACTTACTAGCATACACAGTGGACCTGGAGATGCCGCACAGCACTGAAAAGGGTTTTTGGAGTTAGAGATTTAACTTTAAAGCAAGTGCAGTGAAAGAAAATTCCTGCTACCCCATTCAGTACTATTTGGTACCATTGTTTGTTTCTCAATGAGTGAGGTACAGGGCTGAGGTTAACGTGTGTTGTAGGTCAGGACTAAAGCAGAGCTTGTGTGGAGCAGTTTGACAGCATTTGCCTATATCTCACCTTGTCCATATCCAGCGTTACCAGCCCCGTCATCCGCATGACTTCACAAACAGTATTTTTAAAAAGGACTTTCACATTCCAGATGCGTGTGTTTTCACAGCCTGAAATACTAAAAGCCTGCTGTAGACATACAAGCAATGAAAGATATTTTCTCTTAAAGGCCAAGGGTCACTGGGGGAACATATCAGTATGTTTTCTGGTTAGTTAAAGTCATGCCACTCTGAAAGTGTGCAGAGAAAAAGAACATTAAGGGCTCCAGGTTGTGTGATGTGAATGATAATGAAGGCCACTTGGGGCACAGTGCCAAAGACTCTGCTATTGTTAATGGCTTATGTCTGCTTGATGATTGGACAGAGCCTGGTATTTAAATATCTGCAAAATGCATCATCTTTATTTCTAATCTTCTGGTTTGAGCTGGTTTAGACTTAATGGCAATTAATGAGTTGGGCCCGCACAGGAGCAAGTGAGCACACTGTCCCTCGCCTGCTCACCAATTCTACTTTGCATCCAGTTTTTCAAACAACCCAGGAATACCCCTTGTTCTAGGGTTGTTTGATGTAACATCCAAACTCAGAACTCTGGTTTGTTGAGGAACAAACAATCCAGAGTTTTAACCCAAAACCAAACCATGGATTCAAACTCTGTTTGCTTGTCCCTCAACAACCCAGAGTTTTGGGTTTGAATGTCACATCAACAACCCAGGAATGGGGTGTTCCTGGGTTGTTTGAGAAAGAGGATGCAAAACAGAAGCTGCGAGTGCGAGGGAGGCTGTCTTGTACGCTCTGATGTCCTAACAACCTATAGTTTAAACAATCCATGGGTTGTCATTGGCTGCATTCGGACAACACATTAAGCAACTGAGGGGGGAACAATCATCAGTTGTGTTGCTTATTGTGTTCTGTGGAGGGTAACATGCAGCTCACAAACTACTGACGGTATGCTATTCTGCCCAAATAAGCAACTGAGAGAAACAACTAGCTTACAAGTTGTTTAGCTCGAAGCCAGTTGTTTAAAGTGTTTAAAAAAGGGTGTATGGTGAAAATGGTGTTGGTTCCACGCCAAAATTCATTCCTGGATATGAGAATGCAAGGACATCTTTTGGCAAGCTTTGAATCTAAGCTAAATACAAAAAACAAAAACAAAAATCAGCTGGAAAGCAAGAGACTGAAACCTGCCAGAGGGCTATATTGAATACACCCCATTTTTAAAGTTACATTATATTCCACTTAGTTGCTACCAAAAGCTTCACTGCAAATTTGAACTACAGGAGCAGAACATTCCCTCTACCCCGTGCTACATTAGAGTAATAACTTAGTTGAAAAGGTCTTTTATGCAGCTCACAGCTTTTTCCTTCACTACTCCCCAGAAACATTTATTTGCTCATTAATACTACTACTACTACTAATAATAATAATAACAATTTATTTCTTACCCGCCTCTCCGTCTGGATCGAGGTGGGGAACAACAACATGATAAAATACATAAAACTGATTAAAACATGACACATATTATTAAAACTGCATAAAAAATCCTAAAACATCCTAAAAACATCCTTAAAACATTCTAAAATTCCACTGGATATGCCTGCCGGAAGAGAACAGTCTTTATGGCTTTCTTAAATTCTAAAAGACTGTTAAGTTGACGAGTCTCCTCCGGCAGGTCATTCCACAGTCTGGGAGCGGCAGAAGAGAAGGTCCTCTGGGTAACAGTTGTCAGCCTAGTCTTGGCCGACTGCAGTAAGTTCTTCCCATAATGTATATGTACATTCTAGAAAGTCGGAGTTTGAAGACCTGTGTGCTGCTGGTATTAAGATTTCTTTTGTCCATAAGGCCATCAGTATCTGGAAGTAGGTTGACCCTTTGTCGTCACTCCTTCAGATGGGTACATGCAAAAAATTACAAAATATAAAAAAAACCCACCCCAAAACAACCATCACCCTTTCCATCTTCTATGATAGCATTGGATTCATTATTGTAGCAGTTGGCTCTGATACGCTTGCACAGACACAAATTGAGTCCGACAGGACTGATGTCTCATGGACTTTGCTGTCATTTGAAATGCTGGCACAAAGATGGTAACAGTGAAAGCAGAGATTGGTCCTTTCAGTATATTACCTGTGAAGGTTTTTTAGATTTGTGCTTTTTTGATAGCAGCAATTGAATCAAAAGTTGGTTTTTAAAAAAGCCTTATAATAGTAGATTTCAAACATCTGTTTCTCTTTTTCTTATCTCAAGTAGACTTTTTCTATTGTTCTGTGTTATAAAACAGGCTGTTCATACCACCCACGAATTTGTAAAGATCTCTTTGGTAGAATGATAATTAGTATTATTTTCCTTCTTCCCTTTAATTTTAATCTTTTCTCCATGAAGCAATTCTTGCATCATGATAAGAATAATATTTTCTTCATATTGTGCTTGTTTCAGACATGCCAAAGGATATCTATTACCACTGCTTAGAAAGCCATAATTAAACTGCAGAATTATATTAGTGGCATAGTTCTATTTTGGGATATCTGTAAAATTTCCTGTTGGAGGGGATGTATTTTCATGTCTTGTTTCTAACACAGCCTTGGATGGAGTGAATATAACAGAGCAAAATTGATTTCTTCTTAAAGGCAGATGCTCACACTGTATTATTCATTAGTTCTTATACAAGATATAAAATTAAACTGACTGAACTAGAATATGGAATATTTATTCATAATTTATTTGTGAATTACATACTTCATGTATAGTGGTAAATCAGAAAGAAAACAGTAACTTTGGTTGGGTGGATAGAGGGATTTTTAGATGCCAAACTAGATAAGACTTGGTTAGATTAATCCCCAAATACCACTATCCTAGCCTTGAAGATATAGCGCATTAGGAACAGACACAAATTTAGCCCTGTCATTCTTACCTGATGTAAGGAAATCAGCTTCCAATATGTTGTTTGTTATCAGGCTTTTGTCCTGGAGGATGAATCCTCCTAAACCCTTCTTTAGAGTATCTTTATGGCTTATTCCTGTTGAAGCATTAAAGTAGGACTTCATTAAGAATGACAGCTCATTCTCATGGTGTAGCGCTAAGAAAAGAAAATATGTTGCAGCACATGGGAACTGTTGATTACAATGTGGGCTACAAGATGCCTTGGGAAAGGATGCTCATTGGCTTTGGCGTCTATGTAATCACTGTTAAATGTGCTGCTCTCAAATTGTTTTGCCAGGCTGATCCCAATCCTTACGACTGGAATCTAAATGCTTTTATCTTGCTTGTTAAAAGTGTGTTTTGTGTATGCATTTGGAGGGGAAGAAGCAAAAACATTCTAAACATTTGTCTCTTTCTTTCTTGCTCCTCTTAGGCTTTGAAAATTCTTCATCTGGAATTTCAGATTGGAGAGACTCGCAGTGGCTTCTAAGCCAGTGACCGAAGCCGCCAAAGCATGCTGGTGCCAAGCTGTCGGATGATGCTTATAGCCAGGCCAGTAGTAGTGCTCCTGTGCTTCCTACTCTGTGCTGATGCTGAAAGTAAGCTCTCCTCCCTCTATTTCCCCACCCCATAAAAAGAATCTTGGCCATAATGAACAGTTTTGTTTTCATTTGGCAAATTCTGAGGACCTCTGAATAAGCTTCCTTTTGACTCAATCTTGAGACACTGTGGGATCCTCCTTGGCTCTCAGCCAGTGTTTGAAAGGGATTATTTACTGACTTCCTTACTATTTTTTCTTGCTGTTAATACCCTTTTTCTTATGCATTGGAGGGTTCCTGCTGCTTTTTATTTGCTTGTGATCAGTCATTTCAAAGAGACAATGCAAGGAAAATTGTGTAGCCAAAACAAAACCTAACCTTGCTTGCCAGAAGGCAAACATCACTTAGTCTTATTAGGTATTTTTTAGTTCCTTGGATATTTTCTTTTCAAGTTTTGGAAAATAAACAATACAATGTTGAGGCCAATTAAAATTCCAGGTCCTTTGTGTCTATCACAGCAGCTGTTCTAATGTATTATTTCCAACAGCTGTCGTGGAGTACAGTATTTGAACAAACCAAGCAGAACTGACAACTTTGAGGCTGGGCTTTAGAGTGTGGAGACTTTGGTGTACTACAGGCACCTAGGTTCCAAGCCCAGGACTTGTACTTCGGTACTGTAGGGTTTTGGTCAATTAGCTTGCCAATTAATGAGAAGATAATATCTCCTTTTTAATTAGGAAATCATTAGGCCTGCCTGGCTTACACTAGTTTACACGTTTTCTTTCTCCCAGTTGTCCTCTGTCTTTCTGCAGTAAGCAAGAGAGGGAAAGCTGCTTACCTGTACTTTTTGAGAGGCATGTTTATTGAGAGGCAGGTGTTTCACTTGATCTTGTAGCATTTCCCACTGGCAGCTTATTTTGGTTGATTTTGACAATCATTAATACTTTGCATTAATGGATTTTTATTTTTACTGGGATTTGATGAACAACACGTGTACAAGCACTCATTTGTCTATAGGAACATACATGGGAGTTTACTATCCATATATCTTCCCCGTAGCTGAATCTGTGAATAGCATTACTGGACAGGAATCTAGTCTCCAAAACATTTACAATGGCCTTGTAATATCTCCATACTCCAAGCACTCATGGGAAGAAGATAACTAGTTGACTGCTAGTATGTATGTTAGCTTACAGTACAGCAGTATTAGCATGCATTAACATTGGTTACTTTCCTTTTGTGTTCAATATGGATAATTGTTATCCTGACATGTTCATGAAGAAGGGAATATCATGATTAGTGTGCTCCTACCTTCACATATTAATTAAAATTAATTTTAACAAAGGGATGCATTGAGCCTTAGATTTTGGTTGCTGTATCACATATTATCCATTTTCACCCAGGATAAGTATTTAAGTCAGGTCCAGTTATAGCATATAATTTATGTTCGGATCCCACAAATTATTGAAACCAATGCAATAGCCATTAAGACTGCTACAACTTGGATGTTATCCAAATAGCATAAATCCAAAAAGTAGTTTGTTTTTCTGTCTGTTTTAAGATGCTGCTTTGTCGACATATAACACCATGAAAGTGAATTAGATTGGAAAAGCAAATACTGAAAACATACATGTTTGTAGATTAATGACAGTGGAGAATGTTGGGCCGTTTCCAGATAGTTAATGACCAGCTGGGATGCTTGTGCATAAGGTGAAGCCAAGGACATTTTAACACTTCAGCCAGTAAATAACCAACTGAGATATAGCCCATCTTTCGACAATTAAGCATTTTAAAAGTATAGTCATTTCTGAAAGAATAAAATTAAAATAAATTAAAGCACAATACAAAATTTCTGACAAACATAAGATAAAAAACATTTCTGATGGGACTAGAGTGAAATTTTGTCACTTGCAATTCCACCCCCCTTCCCAAAATGGGAGTGAGACAAGACTTAAAAAAAAAAAAGTGAAACCCTCCTCACTTTCTTTATCAGAGAATCTCTCAGAAATGAACAGAAGCTCATCCAGTCTAGCAGTTTGTTTCCTTCCCCTTTGTTAAGCATTTGAACACAGAGAACATATTCAACTGAGATCACTATCAGATTTACTTTCAAACAGGCAGTTTTGTAATAAGGTGCTTTCAGATTTTCTTTTCTTTGCAAATTGTTGTTTTCAATATTTTATTCCTTGTTGCTCAAAGCAAAAATAAAATCTGGCAATCAGCTATTAACCATTGTGAGTTCTGTCAGAAGGCTTTTTGTTTCTGTTAATACATTTGCGTCTTTAGAATAGTTCATGAAACTGCCGACATAAGGATAATAAGTAGGTCTGGTTGGGTAGTTTCCAATTAAATATTTCCCAGTGGGAAATGTTTCACTGATTTTTTTTTCTTTGCTGGCAAGATAGCATTAAATGCTCTGAGGGGGAAATTATTATTCTTCCAGGCTAATATTACTTTTTATAGACCCTGAGCCCTCAAGGTGCATTATGGGAACTAAAGTCCTTTTTGCATACTTTTACGCACATATCCCTGTTGTCTCATGTGAGCAACATATAGACTTGGTTCATGGTTGTTGTTTTTTCCAGAAGCACATAGAAGCAACTGAACTTGAACAAACAATGGGTGAAAACTTTGGGTTGCTTCTCCCTCAGTAACCCAGAGTTCTGTGTCTGCACATCATAGCAGTTCGGAGCCAACACACTTGCTCACTTCTGTGCATTCCCAAACAACCAATGGTTAACAATCCATTGGTTGTTCATTGTGTGCAAATTTCTCCATAGTGGTTGCATTCAGACAACATGTTAGTCAATGGTGGGGTAATGATCAACTTGGCAGTTGTTGATCTAGGGGGTACTCCCCACACAACATGATAATAATCACTCACTCATCACCTGCCCTTTCTTCCCCCTCAGTTCTCCCACTAGTATCCCATCAGCCATTTCTACTGAAAATCTATCCTGCCAGCTGGTCTAGAGTGGCAGCCACTGCTTTGACCACTCTTGCCTTGTGATTCTGTGGCTGATGAAATAACCAACGGTGGCTGAGGAAGTAACCAATGGGTGCCCTTCACACAACACGATAACCAATGGTGGTTCAATAGCCGACTCTGCACAGCGTTGGTTATTTGCGTCAGTTATTTTAGCCATATAACCAAATGTTGGTTAAAAAACTTCCTCCGCACAACACGATATCCCATGGTGGGTTAAATAACCAACCATCAACTATTTAAACCACCATTGGTTATTGTGTTGTCTGAACCAAGTGTATGTGTGTGCACATACATATCCCATAATTCTCCCAGTAAAAATTATCACAGTTGCCGATCTTGAGGAGATGGTCACTGTATCATGGGAAATGTAATCTATCAATAAGAGCACAATCCAGCCAAAGTTAAGCATTTTTCAGTGAAAGAAACAAGTATGTTCCTTAAAGCCAAGTTACATGCAGTGAAAATCCCAATAGCTCTTTGCTGAAAAGCTGCCTCAGAAGGGGTTATTTTTAGTAGAGGAGCAGAGGGAGCAGACTTGGAAAAAGGCATTTAAACCTTTCTACCATTTTCTGCTTCTGCAGAGCTGAGTTTACCAAAATGCCTGTAACCAAACAGCTGGAAAAGCATATGGGGAAGGAGACTTGTAGCGAAGATTTGGTGTGTAGGGGAAAAGCTTAAGCATGCCTTCCTTCCACTGAAAAATGTCTCTCTGCTTTTGCGCAAAGAAATAGGCATCAGGATTGTCTTACGTGTAGTTGCATTCAGTGTGCGGTTTTGTAGTTTAGTTCCCTAGTAATAGTGATATGGGGGAAAAAAACTTGAGACACAACGGCTCAGTTTGCACATCACAGCAACGCATGGATTTTTTTATAACCTTGGGTTATTGCAAACAAGTGAGCTCACTGGCTCTCACCACCCAATTATTTCCACTACTAGCAGGAGGGGTTAAACAACCCAGGCATGCTCCATCCCTGGGTTATTTAGTATTTGCATGCAAACCAGGAACTTTGGTTTTTTGGGGGAAAGATAATGCAGAGTTAAGCCATGGGTTCTGACTCTGGGTTGTCTCTCCTCCAGCTATGTAAATGTGTGATGTGTAAACTGGGCCAAGAATAATATCAGTGCTCAGTGTATGAAGTTAACATAATACATTGAGCACTGGTGATTTTCATATTGAACTAGGAATTATTTTGAGCAAACATTGCTTTCCTGTCTGCAAAATCGCAGACTGAAGATGCACCTTTCCCCATTTTGTCAAAGCTTCTGTGACAGGTGCTTTGAATTCTAGTGTGTGAACCAGCCATCAATCATAACTACATGGAAAAGAGTTTTATTTGAAGTGGCTCAGATAAGCAAGTTAGATTTTTTTCTCTCCAGGTAATCCCTCCCAATCGTTCTTAGGTATGTAATTTATTCACAGGTGTTTATTGATTAAGTATTTCTATATCTCTCTTCAATCATATTTCCAGGGCGATTTACAAGAAGGAATGTGTGGGCAACCACTACACAGATACAACTTTGGTTCATACATTGCTGATATGATTACAGAGCTCACAGCAGAGTTGTATGTGTGTAGCAGTGACTGACAGACAGGTAATGCACTGCCTTTCATGATCCTTCCTCATCTTATATTGGTAATATGTTGCATGGGGTATCTGTATCGAAGTGTGATGAGGAGGGATCATGAAATAAAGAAAAGAAAGTTTTCAAGTGCGAGTTGGACCTCTGAGCAAGTCCTAACATGCCATCGTGAATAGGATATTCATATACTTTTCTAAAAGATTTACATGTTCCATTTCTTTCATAAAGATGAATTAAATTCCTTAAAATAAATGTAGGATCAGTTAGAACTATAGTAGTGAGAACAATTCCAGCCTCCAGTATATCAAATTAGTATATTAAATCACAGGAAAAACAATATAGCAAATTTACCACCAAAGTCTGGGTAAACAGGATGAAACACCAAAAGTGTGGGTAAATTAAGTGAGAGTAAACAAGGTGTAAGACAGATCTCTGTGGGGCGGGAATACTATAATAAGGAAGCAGTCACAGAAAAGGTCTTCTCATCGTTAGCTATCTGCCTGATCTCTGCAGGTTGAGGACACCTGAAGAAGAGATTCAGATGACGATCTCAGTTGCCAGGAAGGCAACTGTAATCTTGTGGTCTCGACCCCCACCCCTATACCTTGCTTATGTTCAGTATTAAACAAAAACTATCAAATAAGATTTATTGTTTGTCAAGAAACTTTAAAAATATCAAGAGCTCAATCAAGTTGATTTACAGAGTTACTGGTAGCTAAAGAGGAGATGATACTAATGATAAGGCATTACATTACATCGTTTAAGCGGATAAAGGTAAGCTGCTAATTCATTGCAGTGCATCTTTTCTATTTGTACTGACCACTGTGCTCATTATTCCTGTTGTTTGCTAAAATCTGGCAAAAAAATGGTAGCTAAATTTAACATGTTAAAATAAAAGCAAAACGATCAAGGTTTGCAAAGCAATGTTCGATAAACTGGAAACTGGATCACTACATTTTCCCATTGAGTATTTGGCCATGTAAGATAAATTATTGCTGCTATAACTCTATCTATGTCAACAGAGTGAACAGAGTATGTGGGGACTGATTTCCAAGAAAGCTTAGTTTGAAACATGTGGGACCTGTTCCTCAGAGTGTTGAACTGGCAAATTCATTTTGGGGAATGAATGAGGTTTGCTGGCAGAACACTTTGAGAATTGCCACTGAAGGTTGATTAGATAATAGCACGATAAGTATAGATCGTAATTTTCCTTTTGCTTGTAATTAAATGTTCTCCTGGGTGCTCTTCTGTCAGTGCAAAGCAATAATCTGGTGAGAGGACAATATAATATGAATTGAGTGAATCTATAGAGTTTTTAGCTGTTAGGAGTAAACTCACGAAGGTGGCTCTGCAGAATTGTATATTCTAACCTTTTTGGTTGCCAGAAACCACAGGAGATTGTTCAGGAGATAATGCATTTTTTCTATTGCTTGCTGCTATTCCTGCTAGAAATCCAACGTATCCCCCTGTAAACCTTATCTTTAGGTAGCTTAAAATAAAATCAGGGGACACTCAGAAACTCACAGGACTTCCTAAAATAATTCGTGTAGTTCCTTGTTTTGTCTATTTGGAATGGAACAGTTTCATACACAGGCTTCTCAAAAGCGATGACGTTTTATGGATATTTTGGTAGAAGCTGACTTTGACAAACGTTGTAGTAAGAGGGGTGGAGAAAAAACAGTGACTCTGTGTATACACCTGCACAAGTTCGCTTCTGCTCTTCCTTCTAATACAAAAGCTTGAGAAGGGATAACGATAAATGTCCTTGTGCTTTTTTTTGTTTTTTTTTTACTTGTTCTAATACTGTAAGGACTTGCAGGACTGGAAAATAGATCAGACATATAGATGAGTCCTCCCTTAGCTTCTGAGGAAGTTTTTCTTTAGACTATGAAAAAAGTTCAGAAAGCGAATAACTTTCTTAATCCTAATCATATTATTAGAGGAGTTCTAATCCTTTTTGTTTACACAGAGAATAACTGTCTCTGTGTTGCTGTTTTTGTTTTTAACTTTCAAGAGGAGTTTAATGCCATCTGTTCATAATTCACCACTAGTTCATTTCATACATTTGGTGGCTGCTGTGTGATTGTATTCAGGATTGTGTTCACTTTTTGAAGCCACTTCTGTCATGAAAATCAAGTAGGCTGCAGTAGGTTATCCACAGGGAGATGATTGATAAAAATCATGCCTCCTTGTGATCCTAAACCAGATTATTAGCTTCATGTAGGACTTTCCAACATCTAGAATTGAGCCTAGAAGCACGAGTAGAAGTATGGCATTCCAATTGCTTCTGTAGACATGTTCTAACCATCAAATAAAAGAAACTGGAAAATGAGACGTTTCCCCTCTAGTCCAGGGTCTCCAGCCTTTTTTGGCCAGTGGGTTCCCAAGAAAGTGTCAGGGGAGCAAGTTACAAAATGGCTGCCCTGTTAGTGTGGCAAATCACAAAATGGGTGGCATTTCATCGGACATTGTTATTGTTACTCCTTTGTTTTTAAAATTTGTATCCCACCTTTCTGTAAAAAAATGACACTTCAAGTAAAAACAACATAATCACAGATTTAAAAAACACATAAAGACGCATCACTAAAAAAGAAGCAACAGTTTATCTTAAAATTATTGTGTTTATTTTTTTCCTTAAATGTATATCCTTAACTCTAACTGTCACACAGAAGAGGAAGTATTTCTTAAACATGTGGTATTCTTGAGTACAGGCAGATTCAGGATGTATGGAGGAGAAGGGTGGACAATTTTTTGGATGGAAAGAGCAACAGTAACCTGCCCTGGATTCCCACAGCTCTCTAATAAACCCAACTCCATGACTGCAATGACCATAGTTATATCTACCCCTTCATGGTATTTCTTTATACATTTTTCCATCTACCCTTTTATCCAACATACCCTCATAATAAAATAATAATAATAATAATAATAATAATAATAATAATAATAATAATATACATCAGAGTCATCTCCCATTGTCTCAGTTTCATGTCTCCAAATCCCTCCTGCAATTTCCTGTTCCTATTTGCAACCCAATATCATTCCCCTCCCCTTTTATGTATGTTCTGTTTTGAGAATTTAATATCTTAATGTGGTTGTATCTTAGGGCTCATCTACACCTAAGGGTGTAGCAGGAGGGAGGGGAAGGATTGTGGACTTACCTGCTTTCACGATCCTCCCCCAGCATCTATATAGCTGTGCAATATCCCAGAAGGGAAGAGGGATGTCGCAGGTGCCATTTATTTTAAGAGGAGCCAGTCGTTTGAGGTCCTGAGAGCCCGCATTGTCCCGGACCCATGGAATAACCGGGATATCCGCGGTTGCAGTTATCCTGGGGTTGTCTCTAGGTGATATCCGGTTGACCCTGGGATCCCCTATGCGTCATTTGGACACACGGGGCGACCTACAGACGACCCCGGGATAACTGCATGGTGTAGACAACCTGTATCACAACCTTGTATCATGGTGAATGGAAGTACATGAAAAGAAAATACAACAACAGCAGATGCACAAAATATTAAAGCTTACTCTGCTCATGCATTTTGGTGTCTTCTTGGGTAATTATCATTTTGTCTTTACCTATTTTATCAATTCGACATGGAATGACAGACTAACATCCAGGGTCAATCATGCATTGAGAGAAAGGCCCTTTCTACACCATAGGGGTGTAGAGGGAGGGAGGGCGATCTCGGAAGTACCTAATACACACCATTGGTGCGCAGGGAAGGAGGAAGGGCGATCCCAGAAGTACCTAATACACACCATCCGCGCACAGGGATCAACCTGGGGCCATCCCAGGCAAACAGCCTGATGTGGAAAGGGCCATAGTCTGCAGGGAGAGCTGGTTTTACTCATAAATGACCCTACTCAAAATTGACATCTTTGATTATGGTTCAGGCTTTGCTACCTCCCCTTCAGACCTTCTCTCAATGTGTGGAAGTTCAGGGGTGGAGCCAGGTGACTGGACACCATGGCAGAGCAGTCCCTGTGGTACAGCTTCACTCCCCTTTTATCAAGTAGAGCCTCTTCATGCAGACTAATGCACAAAAGGAGCTTATTTTTGAAGGCTTTCTCCATTTTTTTGAAGGCTTTCTCCATCTCACACACTGGGTATCTAATGTAGCTCTGTTTACATTGCTATTTTATTTAATGTGGAGTCTCATTTGGAAATAGGTTTGAGGATGGAGTGCTGTCTACATTTTCTGACAAAAATTGAGTTATTATATTTTCTTTTGCCCTTTAAAAAAAAATCAGTTCCACATTACAATACAGCCCTAAGAATTCTTTTTGAGTTGATCTTATGAAAATTGCTATGTAGTATTGTGACAGTAATTTTACACTGCAGTTGCTAAATTTGACATTAAAATGCGCCTAGTAAGGCACTTATATTATCAGCTTTCAAAAAGTTTCCTCAGACAGCAGTGGAAAAGCCTATTACACAAAAATACCCCATTGCAGTTACTTTTTTACTACTCTAAAGAGTGCAGGTCTTCAAATGCATACAAAGAATAAGAGCAGAAAATCACTACCAGCATTCAAAATGAAAATGCTATACTTAGTATTGTTGAGGCAGCGATTCAATCACTGAAACAACAGTGAGTATGTGGAACCCAGATTTACCACACTTGTGTTTTTTTTCCCAGACTTTCAAAGCAAATTTTATTTAAGATTTAAATATGCTGCTTAATTGTTTGCATGAGGCAGGCTGAAGCAAACAGTTCCAGCAGTGGATCAGAAAGGACGGCAGATTGCATCCTCCCTGACTCCCTGCCCGCTGCTTTTTGGCTTGGTTTGCCTCTGTGTCGCAGCATTGTTGCTGTTTGTTTGCAGCTCTTCAACTTGCTCTGTTAAACTTGTACACGTGCCTGCTGCAGCCATTTGCACTTGGTTTGCTTGTTTGTCTGAGCAGCAGCTTCAACAACAGTGCTATCTGTCAGATTAGCTCCTACTGGCATTGCCTATTGCCAGGTAACTTCTTACCCCAGCTCCTGGCCAACAGAGCCTCGCGTTGCCTATGTTGCTGCTTGCTTCTGCTGCCTGACTGTCATGTCCTGAATGTGAGAGCAAGTCACTGTTTCCTCTTCTCTTTCCAAGCACCATTTTTTCTCTCTCATCTATCCCTCACCCTGAGTATACCTGCATGTAACTGCATTTGCAGCCTGACTTCTTGCTCGCTCTGTGTCGCCAGAAATCTGCAATCAGGATCACTCACTGCTGCCTCTATTTCATCTGCCACTGCCCCTGGCAGTGGCTGCCTCTTCCAGAGTCAGCTGCTCTCCATCCCCCGTCATTTGCCCCACAGGTTTGCTGCCACCCAAGAAAGCCAGGGCCTGTCCCACGAGTGAGTTGTCTTAGGCAACTCATTCATTGGAGAGACACCAGCAATCTTGGGTGGCAGCAAAAACCGCCAGTCAATTCTCCAATCCATCATTGTTCCTGTCGGTAAGGCTGCTGTGCTGAATCATAAGTAAGCTGGCTTGGCACATTTCTTAAAGAGGCAGCGCCTACCCACTCTAAGTCCTGAAGAATCTTATTTGTCCGGTGGCTTTGCCCTTTTTCTGCCCGCTTTGATTACTGTTGGGACATTGCTCTATTCCCCATAGAAGCCTTTAGCTAATCAGGTCAAAGGAGGAGGAGTAAGCGGAAGCCTCTTGACTTTTTCCACGTTCTAAACCAAGCACAAAGCACAAAAGGAGAGGCTGGAGAACCTGCACACCTGTCCAGCCAATTTCTTTGGAGTGGTTGCGCTTGTACAGTGTGGCCCATGAAATAGAGGCTCTTCAGGATTGGCAACAAGGGCATGTGCAGCACACATGTGTAGGGAGCATTACTAGGAGTCTGGATAGGCAGGCCTGCTGGTGCAGCTTGCACAGGTTGGCACTACTGCAGAGGAAGTTTTTAAAAAGCAATTTTTTAAAAAGAAAAAACCCTGATACTATAAAATATCATTGTCAATGTAATACTCTTGAGTTAATTTAAATTCATAACATTGTAGTTAAAAGGCACATTTCAATTACTAATTTCAACATTTCGACATTCTTTTAAAACGTTTTTGTTCCCCTCTAGTCCTCTTCTCTCTACCTGCGTCCAGTTTTGTACTTTTTATTGTGAGTTCTTTAAAGAACATTAATCTGTATACACAATAAGACTGCTGTTGTGTGTATGAGTGCCTGAGGTATCCAAAATTAGTAACTTGGCATCAAATGCAAAATTTAGTGCCCTTGAATTATATAAATCATAATATGAGAACCTATCCAAAATTAATCCTATGATATTTAAAATTGTTATTTATTCTATTTTTACTATATTTTTACTCCCAACGAATGTCAGATAACTTGGCCAGCTTTTGGTACTATGCATTTTAATTCGGGGATGGGGTGAGCCATTTGCTGTTTTGCCTCAGACAGAAAAATGTCTTGGCCTGCCTTAGTACTCATGAACCAGAAATAAATTATTACATACTTTTGACATGTGCAGCATTAGAAGTCCAACTGAATTCAATAGGACTTACTCTCAGGTAAGTGTAGATACAAATGCAATGTTAGGAGCACTGAATACTAATTTTGTAGCTATCTTATAGTGGGCATGTGCTGGACACATACAGTTCCAACCTTTTTGTGCCAGATGTCAGAAACAAAATGTTAGTTCCACTCTAGCATGCACTACAGTACATGTATATGCATGCACGCATGAACGCACACACGCATACACACACAGAGCTGGGAAAAGTGCAGAAAAGGGCAACTAAAATGATCAAGGGTCTGGAACATCACCCCTATGAGAGTGTTATGACTAGGCCTGTTCCCCTTCGGCTGAGAGAAGGAGTTTCAGGCGATCAATCAGAGTCAGATTCTGATGCAGAAAAGACAGCTCCAGAATTATACCAGCCTGTAAAGGGAGTGGGAAAGGTCACTCTCATGGGCTCTTCACCAGCTGGGAATGAACTTTCGCCAGCCCTTATCTCTGAGGGTGTAAACAACCCACAAGCTGGGAATCAGTGTTCTTCTGAGGGGGAGGGTACTGAAAGCCTAGCTGATCCTAGAATCCGCCACTGACTAAAACTGGCAGAGCGAAAGGAAGGTGAGAGAAGGTCGGCCCTGCTAGCTTCTCGCCAAAGGCTTCTTCAGAACCAGTCTCCCTGAAGTTAAAGCATACTGGGAAAAGAATTTCCCTTTTTCTTGAATGGACAATTGTCTCACTCAGTTTGCATAATCTTGACTAGAGAGAAGTTCCTAGAAGAGTCCCTTCAGGTGGGAGGAGATGTTTATTGCCTGAATAAAGCTTTGTGGATTAAGTGGCAGACCTCTTTAATGTCTCCAAATGAAGCGAGGGGTGTTGGGAAACATGACAGCGAGAAGGTTACAACAGCTGGGATTGTTTAGCTTGGAAACATGATAGAAGTATACAAAATTATGCATGGTATGTGGAATGTGGATAGGGAGACATTTTTCTCCCTCTCCCATAATACTAGCGTCTGGTGTGATCCCATGAAGCTCATTGGTGGGAGATTCAGGACAGATAAGACAAGTACTTCCTCACACAATGCACAGTTAAACTATGGAATTCGCTATCACATGATGTTTGGAATTCACTATCACATGATGACTTTAAAAGGGTGTGTTATAAATTCCTGGAGGAGAAGGCTATCATAGCTACTAGTCCTGATAGCTATGTGCCAACTCTAATATCAGAGGCAGTAAGCCTATATACACCGGTTGCTGGGGAACATTGGTGGGAAGGTGCTGTTGCACCCATGTCCTGCTGGTGGGTCCTTGGTTGACAGCTGGACTAGATGGACCCTTGGTCTGATCCAGCATGGCTCTTCTTATGTTCTACACCATGAAATGGTTGTGCCTTTACTCTATTGAATGGGGGAACAGATAACAGCACAATGCTAGAGAATCATTCTGAATACATAACTGAGCTGATATCTCTTCTTGTTCCTGTCCAGAAGCTTTCTACCTATGCCATGATTGTCAACTCTGACATAATTTGGCTACGCATGGTATAGAATTAACAAGTAACGTGGTACCTAGAGTTGTCAGCATTGAGTTACTGTACGTTGACACATGTCTAGCTGTACTGTTGGTGTGGGCAACTTGAATTAAAGCAGGACACTGAATAATGCACTGATACAGATTCTCCGTATCCAGCTGCTCTTGAATGAGTTATTTCATTCCTATCAGTGGGTCATCTTGGAGCACCTACAACCTGCTAAAGGAAATGGCTTGTGGCAGATGCTTCACTTTGTGGTATTTCTGTGGTTCTAAGTTGCGTCCATGGCAGTAGCATGACATCAGCTGTATGTCTGAAAATATCCTGGGTTATTTACCATCTTTTAGACTTTACTATACCATTTGAAGGAATGATTAAAATTACACTTGCTTTTGTTTTTGTTGCTTATAGTAAGGCCATCCTTATTTTTTTGTGTGGAAATTTTTACCTATACAAGGTAAACTTTGTAATTTTAAAAGAAAGAGTATCTTATTGATGGTTAAAGTAAAAGAAATATTATTGAGGGTATAGTCCAGTACAGAGCTACATTTCAGTGGAGTTTATATGAAAGTCAATAATACCCAAACATTTATCATTAGAATAAGATAAATAACAAAAACAACAAACAATTGTGATTATTCTTTCACTTGTATGTGTGTCTCATGCTAGGGGCATATTGATCTGTCCCCTATCTCTGCCAGATGCCCACTATTATTGATGTGTTATCAATTGTTATCCACTTTTCTGCTCCCCCACACCCCACCCAACCAGTGGCAGTCTGATTCTCAAGGCCTTCCTTACCACTCCTGCCCCTCCTTCCACCACCACTGCCCACTTCCCAGCAAGTTTTCAAAACTGTTCCTTTATTCCGACCTATGTACACCAAAAGCGGGATATGGACTCTAACTCATTGACAGTTTGCTGGAATGGGTTTCCTCATGGGAAGCCTCAAAATGCTGTACTGGATAATTAAGACTTTCCTTTTTCATGGAAATGTGACTAGAAACCACCCCCTTGCTCCCCTTTTATTCCTTTCGCTTCCTCCTTCATTTCCCTTTGCAACCCCCTCCCCCTCTTCTTCTTACCCCACAGCCCAATGTCCTAGCCTTCCCCCCTTCCTCCTGGGTATACATGGCCAAAGTGGCGGTTTGCCCAAGGAATACTATTTTCCTTGCACTGCCAGACTTGCCTGGGATGTTAATGGGCACTAGTCCTGGGACTCGGGAATTTTCCCTGCAAGGCAAACCCACAACAGGGGAGTATAGATTATGAACCTGTTTCGGCCCATGGGAAATATCAACCTACAAGGCGGGCTAGTGTAATCCTCCTTTCCCATTTGCAGGACAGGACCAACATTATGCACACAAGTAATCAGGATGGAGTGGCAACCAATGCAGTACTGGAGGAGTGGTTTGTATTGGGCTAGGGTTGCTACGGTTGAGGTAATGCCATGGGATGGGGATGCTGGAGAAGCATCAGTCACAGACACTGCTGAATGTGGTAAGGAAATAAGCCTACTCAAGGTCATTCCACTGATTACAGGCCAGTGCGAGAAAAACTAGCAAAGCACTGAAAAAGGGGTGAGAGCTGTAACTCTGCAGTCTTTTGCAGGACTGGAGCCCAAACTCACATACAGGTCTCGTTGTGGGGATTCAGAGTGAAAACTCTGTGTGGTTACTGTCATGCGTTCGAAAAGGGGCTGAGGCTGGGACTTGTAGAGATGTTGGGGTGGGGTTTGCGTGTATGCTTTTTCCTTGTTTAGACCTACTTGTGTTGCTGGCAAACAGCTTCACATGGCAATGAGCAACAGTAAGTGCGCAAATTGTTGCAACCAAATGCAAATGATCAGGAGGCCACCAGGGGCCACATGATACGTGTTCTTTTGTTGCAATACATCCTGAGAAAATGTACAAGAAACCCATAGAGGAAACTCTAGTATAGTATTGGAGTAACTATTATGCAGATAATAGGCCCCAAGTTATATCCCTGGAACATCCTGTTCAAGGATCTCAGGTAACAAAGTTGAGAAATAGCTCAGTATGAGACTTTGGAGAAATGAAACACAGTAAAAAGCAGACAATGAAGTTTTGTAGAGTGCTTTAACATAAAGCTTCTTCTTATATCTAATTATTTGTTTTTGAAATATAATTAAGAACATAGTATACCATGTTATGAATTAATCTTTGCATCATTGAAATAAAATATTTTGATCATTTTAACCCACACAAAAGTACCTCCTACCAGTTTTATTCTAATTATCTGCTTTTTTTTTTACCACTGCATTACAGTGCTAAAAATAGGGTCATGCAGTGAAAGTTGTGGGAGACTTTTAACTATAATTATGGAAATGACTGATATATAAAAAATTAGCTTTTACTTATGTGGCCATTTTCCAACATAAGAAATTGTAGAAATCTCAGCCATTTTTTTGGCTATCGAGTCTGTCATTGGCAGATTCCTTTCTTTGTTCAGTGATTTATTTGCAGTATTCCACATGTCAGCAGAGTGGGGTGTGCATTTCCATTCATACTGCATATCATTCATAACAGTACATTACTGTAACCAGAATCCCCTTGGAAATCATCCTGACTGTATTTGTACAGTGTGGTGGCCATTTTCCCATGACTTGATCCCATAACACACCGATAATGCTTTGATAATGGAACCATATGGGAGAAGAGAAATGCTTTTGCATTATTATCAGTGGATTCCTAGCAGGTGTTACACGCACACACACACACACACACACACAGAGGTAGATACTACCCTTCAAAAAGTTTTTTCCAGTGCAGCAAAATAGCATGAAAACCAAATACAATCAATGACAAATACAGCAATATCAAAACTAATGTTAATGGTGTACAGCATCGGATCCAGCTGTAGACATGCGGCAGACAGTAATTTCATCGTATCCTTCTGTCTTCTAACTGTACTTCAGAGGTAGAAACTAGGTGTGGAGCTTGTACCTGCAGGTGTTCTTGTAGTTCTTGAAACACAGAGGCACTCATTTGGCTCTATTTTATATCATGGCATACCTGGAATTGCAGAATCGGAGCGCAGTAAATAACGAGACGACACAATAAATTGGGTTTAAAATGGGCCACACTTTATTGATGAATTCGCAGAAGGGGAAACTAGCGGGCATCCTCAAGACTTGGTGGCCAACGCCATTCTAAGGACCGGGCGAGTCAAATCGAGGCCAGTGTATGGCGTGCAGCTCACGCCACCCCCTGGCCCCCCCTTTTGGGTAGGGAGGCTTTCTGTGTCACCCCCAGCTCGTGCCTCGGTACTTCCGAGCGGGTGAGGAAGGTCCGCCCCAAAGGTAACCCTTATCTCACCACCATGGGCCTCAAGACCACTCAGGTGATGAGCCTCAGGCATTACCAGTCACCGCTCGGTGCCTGTGAATGCTCACCTATCCCTTCCCAGGTGAAGATGCCCGCGCCTAACCGCCAAAATGTGACCAAATTAACTCAACCAATCAACCTATTTAATACTCCCTCGCTGTCTCACAGTATGAAGTAGGCGAAAAAACTCACATCCTCAATGACGGCTTATGAGCAAAAAATTCCTACTTGGCTTCCTAAGGACAACCGGAGTTTCATTCCCATACTGCCAACAGGGAAGGGAGGGAGGGAGCCGCGCGAAACAAGACAAAGGAGGGGAGGAGTTCCGGCCTTATATAGGCTCCCCTTCCTCCTCCCCCTCCTTTTGGCGCCCATTCCTGGAGGCCGCCAATGGCGCACCTCCACGCCTCGTCTCTCCCTGCGCCCGCCGCAACCGCCCCACCACCCCCAAGCTGCGCCGGGAGTGGGGTAGGGCCCTTACAGTGCATTGGTCGATTTGAGGATTTGTATTTTCTCTCTGCATAATCATGTATTGGTCTAATGGGCTATATTGAGCTGTTTCTCATCTACAAGACCATATGCAGTTACAGCCTTCACCCTTCACTCACAAACTATAAATGTAGTAGCTTTCTAGGTCTGGTCCTAAAATTAGAAGATTGGGATAACCTAATTGATTATAGGTTTGCTTATGTTATGCTTAGTGCAGTCCTGCCTGATCCCTACAACCTTCATTTCAGTTTTTTGTGCAAATCATCATTTGAAATGTGTTTCCAACAAACATGAATGCATAGCCAAGCACTGCAAGTCCCTGGCATTCACTGAAGTAACAGCAGAAGGATTATTGTAACCCATGGATGTGTACTGTCTTGAAAACTGCTGCCTGTGAGATACGCTTCAGTGAAGAAGAAACAATAGCAACTAGACTGTGGCTAATTAACACTGCCCCATAACAGGGGTTTTGCTATAGTAACATGACTAACTTTTCTTTTCTTATATATAGTCTCATTCATGTTTTTGGATTAGTAAGATTCATATTCTGCGATGAATATCTGTTAAGATGTGTACACCTCCCCAGTCTTACTATTTATATATGAAGTTCTGGCTGGGGCAGGGAGGAATCTAAGCTACCTAGCTTTTTCTTTTATTTATTTAATTCTATTTATATCGCAGGGCAGGTAAGAACAATGTTAAAGCAGCATAAAATACAGTAAATAAACATATAATAAAACAAATAAAATAATCAGGAGGAAGATTAATTGTAGCAGCAACTAGCCATTTCTAAATGCCCAGGTAAACAGATGGATATTAGCCTGGTGTTGAAATATCAATAAATTTGGTGCCAGGCATACCTCCTATCATCTAATGTAGTTCCCCTAATGGTCACCATGGCTAAGCTACCTTTCTCTAGGAATGGCTGTAGCTGGTACACTAACGGAAACTGGACAAAGGCACTCTGCGCCACCAAGGCCACCAGTGTCAAAGTTGGATTAAGGAGTGCAATCCCATTCAGCACTGGCGGATTCAAGAACTGGACCCAACTCCTACACCAAAGAACTGCCAAAGTATACACTCTGCTAAGCATGTTTAGTGTAGCTAAGTGTGATAGCTTTCCTTACTCTTGTGTAAGCATGCATGGCCCTGATTCAGATTGGGATCATGGCACTCCAGTGAGGGATGTTAAACTTTTCTCTCACCTGGTTCTCCCCACCCACCCCAATTCCACCCATCCATTCTGCAAGGGTGGTGGTAAAAATGTTTGTAAAAAATGAGATGGAAAGGTTTAACCTTACCCCTCAGAGCACTGTGGCTGCAATGTGAATTGGGGCCACACATGCTTACATAAGAGTAAGAAAAACTATCACACATAGCTACAATATGCGTGGTTAGCAGAACATATAGTTTGGCCTCAGTCTGTTTCTTGCTCCATATCCCCAGTCAACACTGTTGATCTAGCAAGATACAATTATCAGTGGGACCAAAAGCTGCTGAGAGGTCCAGGAGACCCAACAGGAATGTATTCCTTCTGTCTGTCTCTTTGCAAAAGTCATCCATAAGGGTAACCAAAGTCATTTCAGTGCCAAACCATAGCCTGTAGCCAGATTGAATTGGGTTGAGATAATCCATTTCCTCCAAGTGCTCCTAGAGCAGCCACCACATTCTGGAGAAAGCATGTATTGTCTTCATAAGCCATCCAAAGTCTTGCCTTTCACTATATGCTTCAAAGAATATCCCTTCAAGATAAGTCATCACCACCTAACTTCACTGTGACACTGTGCTGCATTTAAACAATACTATTGCCCTTTCCACACCAGTCATTTTGCCTGGGATCGCCCTCCCTCCTTCCCTGTGCACCAATGGTGTGTATTAGGTACTTCCGGGATCTCCCTCCCTCCCTTTACACCCCTATGGTGTAGAAAGGGCCTATATCACTAAAAACCTGGTTTGTTATTGAGTTAACCGCTGGGTTGCTCAGGCCCTAAACAATCCAGCAATCCGGGCTTGTATGTCATGCTGCACAACTTACAAACGAGGCAATCATGGGTTGTATGCTAAAACAGAAGAGATGGGCATAACATGCCATCTGTGTTTAAACCAACTGGTTTTTTGTTATGTGCAAACAGCCCCAAAGGAAAGTTGCCTCACAAAAATGCTCATCTTTGAACAGGACCCATTCTCTCTGAGACTCTCTTGTAATTGCCTGAGAAACCAATTGGTTTTCTGTTCAACATGTGAATTTAATTTTGTGTCTTTTATTCTGTAATTGAGAATATTCCTTACACAATATTTTTAATAATGTTTATGACATTTTAGTTGGATAGTTCGATAGTAAAAATGAAAAAAATAGGATAACATTTTGCAAAGAAGTAGTGCTAGATTTGTAAGCAAAATACACCAATGTATTAAAATATTAAAGGTTTGTAATGTTAGATCATAGTTGTTTTACATATCAAATCAAAATATGTATTATTCCATGGTTATATTTCAGGGTCAATTCTTTAATTGCTATTTTAATTTAATGTATGGTGTTCCTTTATTTATTTCAAATAATTATAATCTGTTTTTCCCCCCAAATCAAAGCAGCATTTTCAGGATCATATTAAAATAAACTGTTCTATATAATTATTTGAAATAAAGATGTTTTGGGATCTTCTAGCTGTTCACCGGTAGATTGAATGCCAGTCTCTTTTCCCTTGTGATTGGAGCTGTATAACACAATACATTATCTCTCTCAATAGTAAGAAATAATAAAAGCACAACACAATGCATAGTTGCCATTAACAGCTGACCTCTGTTCAGTGGAGCCATGTAATGGAATAATACTGTTTATGAGGAGAGTGAATGATTAGAAGAAATGGAATTTAAGTATAGCAAAATGATACGGCAGCTGCTAGAATATTGCGAAAATAATTCTAAAATGGTAGGGGAGGATCCAGTCTTTGATCCCCTTGGACTGGTTACTTTTATTTCCTATAAAGACTTTGAAGGTCCATTACAACAAATGTAAATAATTGTGCTGCATTTCTGTTTGATGGAGGCACAATTTCACAGGTGAAAGCAATACTGTGCCATAAGGATAAAATTATATTCTTTGCATTTAAGTTATACATCAACAAAATGTCTCATGCAGAGATAAAAGTAAGATATAAGTGGAGATAGGGTGGGCCTGTTGAAATGAGGTACTGGGATAATAAGAGATTTTGAAAGCTTCCATTATTCTTTTTACCCACAATTGTAATCTTTGAAGTACAGTACCTACAGTGCCACACATACATTCTTTTTAATAATATAGTAATCCTAAAAAAAAAACACCCCTAAAGAAATAAACACACAAACTGGTTTTGGGTTTAATAGTAAGATAATGGGATAGCCCTATTTATTCAGACTTCCATCCCCAATACATCTTCAAAAAACAAAGCAAAGCAAAGCAAAAATAAGAAAAGAAACCAATGGACTGACTTTACAGCTCATCAGACATGTGGTGAAAATTAATAGTCATCCAAGAAACGGAAGAGTCTGTTCTTTTAAAACCTGCTTGGTTTTTAGAAGAAAGAAAAAACCAAATTAGGACAGTACTCTGAGCTTTAATCAAAGCTACTCCAAATTAAAGCTATGCCAAACAAATTAAATGGAAGACTTTTAAGAAAACTAACACTCTAAAGGAAGACTCCAAATGCGCACACTATTCCAGGGATGGACAACCTTTTTGGCTGCCAGCTGGTGGGTTGGGGGGCCATGTAAATGTGTGTATACACACACACACACGAGATGTGCACTAACCACAAGATTAGGTTTGGACCAAGATTTAGCCATGATCAATTTGGAGACTGCCAAATTTTACTGGAGTCTGATTCTCAATTCAGAAATCCAAATTTTCATTTCTCCTATTGACTATCAGTGGAAATCAACAAATGGCTATTTCTCCCCACTTGTCAGAACTGGATAAATTTTGCAGGCATAGTGGTCCCTTAAGAGGAAACGATGCCTGCCACATTTCAGACAAATATAGTGCAGGGGTTTTATATGTGTCACCTGCCTTTACATTTTTCTTTTTAAAAACGGAGTTGCTGATACACTTTTATATTTCTTAACAGATCTGGATGAAATTGCAGAGACAATTGCCCCTCATGAGGGGATTAGTCCTGCCAAATGTCAGATTGAATAGGCACAGGAAGCTTTGTGCAAGACCAGCGTTTATAATTTGGTTGTATTAAAAAAATGATATACTTATTCCCCTATGTTATTATGGCCAATTGTTATGAAAATGAGATGTAGCATAGAGGTGGCCCTAGTTAAGGAACCTGCAAAATTTCAGAAGGATAGGTGCAGCACTTTTGTGGAAGGGAAGCGTTCGATTTTGTAGTCATAAAACTACACTTCCTCTTCCTTTCCATCCCCCCTCTCCCCACCATGTAGTTTTCCTTATATGGAAAGGTTTGGGAGAAATGTTTCAATTTTGGAGACACACTCCAAATCCCGAATCTTCAGGAGTGTTCAGATTCAATCCACTTTGGTCGAGCCCCTCTTTTGGACATATCCGTTATCTGTCCAAGTCAGCACAATTCAGTTCAGGATTTCAACAGATTTGAAGCACTTCTCTAACACATACACATACATACATATACACATAAATATACTGTCTCTTTCTTCCACCCACCTGCATCTCAGTAGGCAGAGATGCTGAGTTGGGATTGCTTGGGGGCGGGGGGTTTAAAGCCTCTACTGCCATATAGCAATGTCCTCCGAGGTAGATGTTTCAAGAATGATCTCAGCAGCCCTGGCATTGTTGAGGGATGGGAGAGGCATCACCTCCCTAGCCCCTAGCAATCCCCTCATATATTACTGTTTTCCCCCTGCTATTAAGAGCAAAAGCCTCTCCCCCATCCCTAGCGGTCCCTATGAGATTCCTGTCAAAGGGCTGCTTAGAGCTCAGCTGATCAACTGGGCTGTGGAATAAAGGGGATGAGGCTCAGCAGGCCTCACAGGATGGGACAGAGTGCCACATGCAGCCCTTCTTTATCTGATTCTTTTTCTGCCTTTTTCTTTCCTTTTTTAAAATAATATATTTTTAAAAAAATTTCCTCCTTTTTATTATGATTTTAACAGAAGCAAAAAAACATTGTGAAAAGAAAAATGAACAAGAATAAGAAATTACATGCACAGGAACATCAATATTCCATCAAGTATAACATTCAAAAAAAAAAAAAGGCAGGAGATTATGCGTATCTCTCCCAAGTAATAAAAATAGCATTAAAAACAAACAAAATAAAAAGAGAAACAAAACAAAATGCCTCCCCCCTTTTTTTCTTTCCTATTAGACCCTTTTCTCTCAATACTGACTGCAGGTAGCACTGTGGTTAGTGTACACACAGTGTAGGCTGGTAGGGAAAGAACTGTCTCTCCATCACTTGCATCAGAATTAGATTACTAGGTCAGGCTAGTTGAACTTCAACCCATGTATTTTTTTCCCTATGGGAGACAGTATCTGGATTCTTTCAGTGATGAATGATGCAGAGGGCCATAACTCCTTGATAGGGCACATGTTTTGTATGCAAAATGTTTCCTGCTTCAATCCCTGCATCTTTAGGTATGGATGGGAAAGACTCCAGTCTGAAAGCCTGGAGAGACACTGCCTGTCAATATTGAGCTAGATGGGTAGTCTAACTTGGTATGTGAACATATACCCAGAAATCCATCCAGTTAACAAGTAGAGATTCTATTAGTCCTTCCACCCTGTGTACAAGAAATGAATACAGAGATCCTTTAATGTTGCCATTCCTACCTGTGGCTAACTATTACTTCCAGAGGTCTTAAGAGGGTATTTGAGAAAACAATATATCTTCTCCAGCCATCATTGCGCTGGGCAGAATCAATAAGTGACTGTGATCATGTTTTGTGCATAGAACTCTAATGAAAGATGTAGAGGTATATAAATATAATAGGATATGATAGTGTTTTTCCACTTTCTTTTCTTTTCTTTTCTGACAGAGTAATTTGAATTTTGTTTGGCAGAATAGATAACTTCTATTCAGATGTTTAAGCTCTTTAACAACAGTTTGCTATAATCCAAAACATTGACAGGTGCTCAAAAATTGCTGCTGGCAAAGCTAAAAGATCTGTTACATTGTGTTGCAGAAAAATGTTACCACTCTTACAATGGGCTAACCCCCAGCACCTTTCTTAACTAGTGTTTTTGAAATCTGGAAGAGTAAAACAGCTTTTTACCCATTTCTGTTAATACAAATATAGATATTACTCCATGCACTACTAGCATAAATTGTGGATACCAGGGTGGTTATTGCACAAGATATGCACAAAGTAAGGAAGGTGCGTTCAGCTGGCTGGGATGGAATAACTCATTACTCTGTTCCTTCTGGAGTTGGTGAGAAAGATCTATTTCAGACATGAGACAGGAGAAAAAGGCAGAACAGAACATTTCCAATTCCTGATCCTTTTACAACAGATTTATGTACATTCTTTAATGGCATGTTACAGTAGCATGATTTTGTTGTTTGTTAGCATGTATGGGAAGCGGTGAGAATTTAAAGTGCAGAAGGAATAGGCAGGAAGAGTGCTGAACCTTCCCTCCAGCCCCACTTTCCCATTTTATACTGATTGGGGTCACCAACATTCTTAAAAACCCACTGGGAGAAATATGGCTAGGCAAAGTAGTTTTGGAAAGAATGGGTTGGGGGAAGGGTTTAGCAACCCCACACCCTCATTTGCACTTTATTTGCTTTAAATCACTCCTCTTAAATACAAGGCTGTGGCTGACATGACCAGTTTGGGACTCTACTGGGAAGAAAAGTAACTGGCAGAATTTGCCCCCACTTCTGCCCTCAGGATCATCACATTCTCAGGGTTATGTTCTGTGGAACGCTGAATCCAGCCCATAATCTGTTCACACAATAAAATAAAAAATAAATTTGTTTCATTTTGTTCTTCTACCCAGAATGGTATCAGTTTATTTACAAAGTTCTACTGTAACGAGCTAACTACAGAAGTATAAAGAATCTTATGTAAAAACTGAAGAAGGAATAATAATAAGAAACAGATAAAGATTGTTAATGGCATGTTTTTTTTAAAATCATAACAGATAATCACTTCTTCCTTTAGCTTCATCAGTATATATGCACTTGCAATTTTACATGAGTTTCCAAACATATTCTTATAACACAATAGAAATTGATGGAGTAACTTGCTAGGAAAACTGTCCAGCGTTTGTTCTCAAAACACATAACTAATCTCTTTATTTAAAAAGTGTCAGATATATGTTCTGCATTTTGATCACTTGGTATTATAACATTTTGTGCTTTATGTTTTATTGCAAAAATCTACCAAAAAATAAAATAAAAATGGATGGCAATATGTTTTCTATTTCAGCGGAAAAATCATACATTAACGTGAAAACCCATGCAATTTCTTTCCTGCTTTTCTTAGTCATTTTTATGTTCTTTATTGTTCAGTGTACACTTATGCGAAGATTGAAGAATGAATGAATAACAAAAGAAAATCTGAAATTGTGTTGTCTTTTCACTGAGTTATCAAAATTGAAAGCTTTTTCTGTCAATAACCTTTGACAGGTAAAAATGTTACCCTTCGAGCATATTCCCTTAAAGAACAATAGCAGAATACTTTTTGTTAAATAGTTTACGACACTGGTACAATGTAGCCCATCAAATTGTCCAAAATATGTACTGATTGACCACTCAGATCAATTGCTGTGCACTACTAAAGGATATATAAATACTACAACATTCGAAGGAATTATGCCTGAATTGTTCTTTGGTCTTCCACTGCATTTGGAACAATAGCATAATGATCAATACCAACTGCTGTCATGCGGTTCTCTGCACTTAAGGCTTACTCTGAAAGCATAAACCTAGTCATTACAGTGTAAGCAGGAATTAAGATTTCATGTCTGTTACTAAAATGTCTCTTTGCTTCACATTTCCCCATTATGTGGTGTTCTGAAGAAATGCATGCTTCCCCACTGAAGTTGGAGGACTTTGCAGCAGTGTAGTCCCTCCACATGGTTGTTGTTGTTTTTTTTAACAATGTACAGGAAAACAGCTATGGGCAGTATCCAACAAGGCCTTTGCACTCTGCTCGTTCCATTGTGCCAGTTGGGCCCACCCTGAGCACAATAGGGAGCTAGCAGTTCTAGAAGCAGGGATAGGGCAGCAGAGCTACCTTCTGCAAGCTCCACTGACCTGCCCTGTTCCGGAAACGAATGTTTCCAGTAATTTTGGATTGCGTCTAGATCTGCTAGCTCCTTGTTGAACTAGTGCTGGGTCTTGCTGGTGTGCAGGTAGGGTAGGATATTTCCCTATTTCTGAAATCAGATAAAGAAATGTAATGTTTAATATCATTCAAAGATGTTAAGCAAAAGCTTAGTGCTAGACTGATTTAGGTGTTACAAAAAGAACTTTTTTTCTCTCACTCTGAATTCCCTGATATATATCTCCATCTTTTATTTTCTTGATAATGGAACACTTTATTAGTTGCAGTTTTTTTCCACAGTCTATCTGATACATTGGGTCCAGGTACACTAAATGACAAGGAAAGTTTCAACTTACTGAAAGAACAGTATTCTGTATTTGCCCTCCCTCCATCGCCCCAAAAAGAAGAGAGAAAAAATACACACCTAAGGCCTGTATAGAAGGAATGGTCCTTTAATGACCTGAAACCAAATGTGCTATGTCTTATATTATTGTTATTGTCTTCCTCTTTATTTTTCCTAGTAATCTGTTTTTAATTGAATATGACACAGTGCTAGAGACATGTCTTTTGTTCCTTCTTTCTACATTAAATGTTGTCCATAACCAAAAAGAGTTTATGTTATAAATCTTCAGATGTTACAAAGATATCATACCTCGTATGTCAATAGCTATTAATTATCACTGTCATGGAAGTGTTCTCTCTGTTGAATGCAATATAAAGCTGCTGATTCCTGAGTTTCCAGTAGTTGAGCAGCTCAAAAGACCAAAGGATCTGTATCTTTTTCATGCTTTTCCTACCTACAATACTACCTATTAATATATCAATCTGTGGATGCCAGCTAAACACAGGAAAGCCAGTAGTGTCTTTCTACTGTATTTATTCATTGTGAAGTGTGAGCACTTTGGAATCTCTAAAATGCAATATCTGAATGGCCACTAAGCAGTAAGGCATGGTTCATACACATAGTGGCCCCCTACTCTGTTGCCTTGTGGTCTGGCTAGAACATAGGTTCATTTGTGTGAACCACCATGTGGGTTGTTCATTGCCATGATAGTGGCAGCAGTTTTATGAATCTATGAAACATATCAAGTTGACCTCCTGTGACCACTGCATGTTTGAACTGCCCTTCAGTTTTATGTTTTGCATATACCTGCATCTGTCATCATGTATGAAGAGTGTCTATTCTTTCCTAGTTCCCATTTAAAGGGGATACACACTGAATGCTTATATGCATACACCCTTCACACTTAATCAAAGGCTCAGAGTATTTTGTATTTAGGTATCCATTTCTAACTACAATCCAATAAAATGAGAATCTACACTCACTGAAACTGTGTATGTGCTAAATACAACCTGTATATTAGCTCCACTTTTTATGAATAAATAGTTAGCACAGTTTGAGATGGTTCTCACAATCAAACAACCCATGGTTAATAAACCATGAGTTGTTTGTGAGGGTGCAGAAGTGATCTAGCATCCTGGTTCCTAGCCACTCTGCTATTTCCACTTTTCTAAACCATTCCCGAGGCAGCATTCTAATTTGCTGCTGTGGCTACGGGTTAAACAAACCATAACTAGCTATTACATGTGACCTGGGTCACTGTGCACTAATTAGCACTTTCCTTCTTAAACCCTGATAAGTAATAGCTGATAGTGACTTTCTTGTGGGGCAAGAATATTATGTGGGTGGTCTCAGAGGTAACAAAGAGAGACAAGTTCCATCCAGCCAATTAGCTATAATAAAAATGGTTTGGGATTAGCCTTGGTAACTTATAAAGCTTTCATAGCTCAACAGTCAAAGAGAGAATAATTTCTCTTAAGTAGTCTTATGATTAATAGGAACTTTGTTCTGCTATGAAAACATGGAAACTCATTTTTAAAAGGCTTAATGTTATGACAAACTAAAATAACTTAATCTAACATAATAATTACATTTTGGCACAGTTATACAGTTTGACAGTGGGTATTAAACTACACATATAAACTAGTATACCAAATACTGCCCAACTACAGTTTCAAAAAGGACTTTGTTTTTGTTTTTTGAGCATCATCTCCATATGCTACAGATCCCAACCATAAATTGTACGAAATAGAAATAGTTCAAGAAATCTTGAACTTTATGTAATATATGTGTGAAATTGTCTAAGGGGTTAATTTAAAAAAACTCAACATGTAGCAACCCAAATTCTTTTAATTCCATACAAGTTTTTTTTAAAAAAAACCCCATAAAATATATCATTTATTGTTGAAGAATATTACATTGAAACCTACTGTTTCCAATAACAGTGTAATAACATATATTGCATTTAACTAGCAAGGCTTTTCATAAATCAACATAGTTGATTGTAGTGGTTGTAAAGACTCCTCCTACTTGAGATGTGGACTATATTAAAAGTTTTGAAAAACTTAGAAAATAATTTGATTTGACTGATGATATGATATTGCTATTTTGTAGATCCAAGATATAAAGGGTCTCTCCCCACCCCATTTCTTTGAATGGGTGGCTCTTTTTTCTTTTTCTTTTCCTGTTTGATATGTGACTCTTATGGCTCAGTTCCATGAAGTGTCACAACCAGCAAATGAGTGAGAAGAGTTTAGGCTGAGGGCTGTGTCACAATTGTTGAATTTCACCTGTGATGTGAACAAAGATAACATGCTGCACCCATGCCTGATAAGAAAATAATAATAGTGTGGAACAGAAATTGGAGTTTATGTTATATGGCAGTAAAAGCAGAACGAAGATTGGTTTACCAATGTTTCATCCCTGGACAGCCATCCTACATGCATGTATTTGAGAAAGAGTGCCATTGAGATCAATGGGACTAATTTCTGAGAAAATTTACATAGGCTTGTGCTACAGAGGACTTTCAAAGTCTATGAAATACATTATGTGAAACTTGCTCTGAGAACCTGATATATACCAGCTATCTGTTATCATGCAATTTAAATCACTTGATCTGAATAGCTAATAGAGTAAGTCTATTTGTAATAAAACAAATAGACTTACTCTATTTGTTTTGCTTAGGATGCTACTGTAGCTGCTTCAGTGTAAGTCCTTCATTTGTGCCATTACTGTGCCACAGTACCTGATTTGCATTATCATTTTCAGCCATGGTGGCTTAAATAAGCCAACGTGTTTTACAACACGTTCTGGGTACCTACAGACCAATCAACCCAACAACCCACTCTTATCGAGTTAAGACAACACAACAGCCTACAAGTGGGGCTTGGGTTAAAGAATGGGTGCCTGGCATATGCCACAAGCCACTAAAAGTGGCCAAAAATATTGTTCAAACTCACCCAGTGTCTGTGATCCAGTAATTTTCTCCATACTATCTGCGGCGTTTATAGCGTTCTGCATCTAGAATATCACAATGAATGAGGCACTGGATGAAAGCCATTATTGGATGTAAGCATAATTGATGTATATAATAATTGTTATGGCAAAGTTTAATAATATAAGAAACTTAAAAAGATGTGGTGACAAATGGCCAGAAATAACAAAAATGTAGAGCCTGACCACTTAAGTTATGTAATACTTTGAAAACTAATTGATAATAATAGTTCACTGTACACCTCATATCTTTTTTGTTTTATGCTCTCTGAATTAAAATTTAACTTTCTCTGAATTGAAATTGTGAACAAAGCAATACTATCTGAAGTTTCAATTCATGCAACTTAGATTACACAAAATTATCCTTTTATTATGGATTAAGAAAAAAAGTTAAAAGGGGACTTCACCAAGTTAAAGAAATTATCCTATTTTCTGCTTGTCAGTTAACTATATAAAATGTTGTTCCTTAAATGTATAGTGAGCTGCTTATCTTTATAATTTTTAAGATGTTTAAAAACACATGACATTTGAAGTTTGTGATTATATCTCCAATTCCGTGCCTTTTGCTTGACAACTCTATCTATCTATCATCTGTCTGTCTGTCTGTCTGTCTGTCTGTCATCTATCTATCATCTATCTATCTATCTATCTATCTATCTATCTATCTATCTAATCATCTATCTATCTTATCTATCTAATCATCTATCTATCTAATCTATCTATCTATCTATCATCTATCTAATCTATCTATCTATCTCATCTATCTAATCTATCTATCTAATCTATCTATCTAATCTATCTAATCTATCTATTTAATCTATCTAATATATCTCTTTACCATAATTCCTAGGAGGCAGGATTGTTTGGGAGACGATCATTCTAAAGTAAAAGCTTTCAGATTTGTTAGTTTTATGACCACACTAGCAAAGAGGCTCAGGAAGAGAAGAAGATTAACAGACAGACAGACCAACTAACACCTGTAGAACAGTATTATTTATTGAAATATAGATGAACTCCTTCATCACAACAATCCAAGTGATTCCTCAAGGACCTTTCCTAAAAACAAAACTTTCTAAGCAATTCTCAGGCAGAGATAATAAAGAAATTTACTCAGGATGCTTTTGGAGAGTGATTAAAGAGCTTCTTGTAATCTAGCAGCAGTGCACCCAATCATTTCCGTTTTCTTCTTCTCCATTACAGAGACCTTATTGGTGTTTGTACTTCTGGTCATTCTTGCCTGTTTACTGCTCTGTTTGAGATGGTTTTAAACAAACATTTTATTTCAGATCAGTAAGTAGAGCAAGTAACCCACACTACTATGCCACCTGCCTCCTCCTCCCATAGGGCCAATGACATAGGGCCCCAAAACCTAAAGAACCAAGCCAGGGACAGGCATAAATATTTGACATAAACTGCAGAATATCCTGTACAAAATCACCCCCTTTTGCTGCAACTACCCACAAAGGATTGCTTGTGCAGCCTGACCCTATCCATGATGTTTATTCAGGAGTAAGTGACACCACTTTCAGTGAGATTTGCTCTATGATAAATTGCTCTCTCTTTCTCTCCTCTCCATATAATTACATCCGTCCCATATAACTAGGCTGACCATCTGAAAAGGAGGACAGGGCTCATGTAACTTTAACAGGTGTAGAGAAAAGGGATCAGCCAGTGTCATTTGTATGCAATTAGTTCCTGGTGAAATTCCCTCTTCATCACAACAGTTAAAGTTGCAGAGCCCTGCCTTCTTTTGTATATGGTCACTCTAGTATAGTGCCTGCACCTTTAACAGTTGTGATGAAGAGGGGATTTCACCAGGAACTAATTGCATACAAATGACACTGGCTGAAATTCCCTTTTCTCTACAACTGTTAAAGTTATATGAGCCCTGTCCTCCTTTTCAGATGGTCAGCCTACATATAACTCCTCCCTTCTAACAGCTTAGCCACACTTATTCTTTTTACAATCCCATTCCCACCCATAACCGGGAGCATTTCTATATCCTAAAAGTATTTTGGGGGTTTTCCCTTATAACTTGTGCCTACAAAACTTCAAGGCATAGCAAAATGCAGCTATGAGTATCTTTCTCCACACCTTCTGAGTAACTACAACACACATAGAGGGCATTGATTTCTAATGGTTCCTACCAAGGTAGATGGTGCTGATATGGGAAAAAGAACCAACCCTTCTCTTCTCTTCCATTCATACACCCATCCAGACATGCCCTAATTTCCTACTTCCTTAGGGTGACCAGATAAAATCCAGGTCAGGGCTCATGTAACTTTAACAGTTGTAGAGAAAAGGGAATTTCAGCCAGTGTCATTTGTATGCAATTAGTTCCTGGTGAAATTCCCTCTTCATCACAACAGTTAAAGTTGCAGGGGCCCTGCTTTCTTTTGTATATGGTCACTCTAGTATAGTGCATGCACCTTTAACTGTTGTGATAAAGAGGGAATATCACCAGGAACTAATTGCATACAAATGACACTGGCTGAAATTCCTTTTTCTCTACAACTGTTAAAGTTACATGAGCCCTGACCTGGATTTTATCTGGTCAGCCTATACTTCCTTATCTGCTTAAATATTATCTGCCTCTGACAAGATAGGTACTTCCTTCCTCTTATACCCAATCAAAGCCAAGTAGCTGGTGGGCAGGATCCCTTCCCCCATTGAACTTAATTGAAAGGAAACTGTCCATATTTTCTTGATGCTTTGCTAGATTAACTGTACATGATGAACCCAGCCCCTGTGTGTTAAAATGTGGATAGGGAGCAAAATAACGTGTAGAAGTAGGGTGTAGCCCTTTAACCACCTACATCTCTTTGCTCACAACTCTCTCCCACTCCAGCATTTTTTTTCTTACACTGCAGCTCCAAGACCAGAAATAATGACAACCCTAAACAGTTCATGGATTTTGGGTGGTTTGTTAAGAAAACAGCCGAAGCTTGAAAAGTCACTGGGCACACGTCAGCACAGGCAACAAGTGAACTCAGTTTGCACATTCACTGCCGCCCACCTTGGCTTAAATAAGCCACGGTGTGCTGCAGTAAGTGTGTGAACTGCATTGCTGCAAAGCCGCTTCTTGCCTAACTCCTTATGTAGTGTTTGGAGCATCTAGACAATTGTTTAAAAACACATGGCTGGAGAAAAGGTCCATTCCCATTTTTATTCTAATGGGCCCTGTTCCCCCCCCCCCCCACTTGCATGTATTAATAAAGGCGTACAAACAGGATACTTTGAGCAGAATAGTAAGTTTTGCCTCAAGTGATTCACACAATGAGGATAAAGGATTCCCGATATATGGGCTTAAGAATGTACTGTTATTTAAATACAAGGTTTCTTTGTTCATTCTCTGTGGGTGGCCCTGTTAGTTTTTGGTTGTCATTAAGGGAATTTGTAGCACCGCAGGAGTTGGATTTTTTTTTATTGAAGAGCTTTAATAATTAAATAAATGGTACATGTTCAAAATACTCTATTCTGATGTTAATACTGTATTCATTATTTCCCAAATACTTTAATAAATATTGCTGCATACTGCATTCCTTTTAGTGGGTTTATCTAGGATAGATTTACAGCATGCCTATGCTAAATGACAAATAACCAAGCAACATTAGCATTAATCATTTCTATTCCTGAACTTACTTTCAGGCATTGTTGCTGGATAAGTGACTTTTCCAGAAAGCCAAGTATTTTTTTTTGCTTTTTTGCTTTTCTGTTTATTTAAGCTATTTCTAGTTTGTTTTGCTTGTGAAGGTGATTTTTAGGAAATGTTTTTGAGTGTATATGGAGATATTTAGGAAGGAAATACATTTTCCAGTTGCATCTTTTTAAAATATATAAGCTGTGAATCAAGGTCATATAACTGTTAAAGCAACAAAGCTTTGTTTTATTTCTTTTCTTCAGGAGAAGTAAATCATATTGGAAGCTAGCATGGCCCATTTACTCATGCAAGGCAGATAGATAGTAAAGAAAAAAGAAAAAAAAAGACGTGGATTGCTGGTTTTTAAAGTTTATGTTGGCACTTTATTCTGTTCCCAACCTCTTTTTTTTTTTTTTTAAATAATTTTATTAATTTCAACATAATAATAACATAAACAATAACATAAAATACATACATAATCCTCGACAATCCCCCCCGTGCACCCCCATTCCAAGAGACCTTCTCTTAATCTTTTATTCTATCCAGAAATTTATCGACTCTTTTGAAGGTGTTTGTCCCTTCCCCGATCTTAATACATATTCCAATAGGGGACTCCATATTTCCCCAAAATCATTTTTACCGGACATTCCCCTCTTTAATTTCATTTTACAAGTCAGCATATCATTCAATGCCATATCCCATATTTCTTTATACCATTCTTCTATTGTATAGCTTCCTTGTCCTTTCCAATTTTTTGCAATCATTAATCTAACAGGTGTCAGGAGGTTGTTTATCAATTCTCTCTTATTTTTGTCCTCTTCCCCTTTATCCCATATTGCTAGTAGAGCAAGCTTCGGGTTTAATTCCACTTTACTTCCCATTATTTCACTTATTTCCTTAAATACCCTTTTCCAAAATTTTTGTACATATTCACAGCTCCACCACATATGGTAATAAGTTCCAACCTCCTGGCATCCCCTCCAACAATTTTTAGATATTTTTTTGTCTCTGTTTCTGTTCCCAACCTCTAAGGAAAATTATAGATTCATAGTTGGACTGAGAGTTTATGGAAAACACTTAATCTAGGCTGACCATATGAAAACAAGGACAGGGCTCATGTAACTTTAACAGGTGTAGAGAAAAGGGAATTTCAGCCAGTGTCATTTGTATGCGATTAGTCCATGGTGAAATTCCCTCTTCATCACAACAGTTAAAGTTGCATGGGCCCTGCCTTCTTTTGTATATGGTCACTCTAGTATAGTGCCTGCACCTTTAACTGCTGTGATGAAGAGGGAATTTCACCAGGGACTAATTGCATACAAATGACACTGGCTGAAATTCCCTTTTCTCTACAACTGTTAAAGTTACAGGAGCCCTGTCCTCCTTTTCAGATGGTCAGCCTACTTAATCTCTACAGGTTTTATAATCATGCAGCATTCAAACATGCTTCTATATAGAAGTCTAGCAATAAGCATCCAGAGCTTCATAATAGGGATTCTTGCTATTATCCTATTTAACTTGTAACACCAAGCACAGACAACAGTGAATGAACCAGTAACAGCATGCATGAAAAGCGAACATACCAAGGACAAAGGGATATTCAGTAATGATTGTAACCATGCAGTGATTCCAGCTATAACTTCATTGAACTACTGTTTCTTTTCCAACCTGGAGCATGGTTTCTCTTATATCTTTTTTCAAAGCCTCATTTGTTTACTCTCACTTTAGATATAATATGAAATGGGGAGTGGTTGAAAAGGAAACCAGGAAGCATAGCAGATGTGTTTGGACAGTCCTGTAGGAGCTCTTTGGATCCTAGCCATTGCGTTTTATTATTACATTCATTCAAATAAATATTGGGTCAGCCAATATTAATTTTCATTGAAATAAAAAAGCCATACTGTGCCTATTTCTATCCAATTCAAGCCAGTGTACTTGAAATTGTGTTATGTTAAACAAATAATTAGGCTACAATTCAAATTGACTTTGGGCCATAGCTTAGTCGTAGAGCATTTGTGTTGGCTGAAGAAAGCCCAAGGTCCAGTCCCAGCATCTTATGTGTAAAGGAGCTCCAGTAACAGGTGCTGTGGAAGGCTGCATGAGACTTGGGAGAGTTACTGATAGAGGAGAGTAAACTGGTCTCAATGGATCATTGGTCGTATTCAGTGCAGAGAGTTTTATACTTTCTCATTTAAAATAGTTAAAGTTGCTCAAGGTGTTTTGCATCATTTTCTCAACTATGAACCAGCCAGACTTAAATTTTCTAGGCAAGGTGCTCGATCAGTGTTTTTGCAACTCTGGACATTCTTGAATGACACTGATGATCTGGATCCATTTCAGTCTGGCTTTCAATCTCGTTTTGGCAGTGATGGTGATCAACAGGACAGTAAGGGATTGCAACTTTACTAATACTCCTGGGCATCTTGGCAGCTTTCAGTACCATCTAGTGGGGCTCATCTTTCTCCTGAGGCTAAAATCCTAAGGTCCCTGGTATCAGATACTCAGCCACACCCTTTCAAGCAGTGCTGGTTTGGCCCAAATATCGTAGGTGAGGTACTTCTGAGAACCTAAGGTAGAATGTTCACATTGACTCAGATTATACCAATTAAAACTAAAACAATGGACTAAGTTGTAACGGTCTTTGTGCCAGAGACAAATAAAATGTTCATATTCAGAGCAATGGACTAGACTCAATACAATTTATTGAAAAATAAAGAAAATTTAACACGCATGCAAAACTTTCACTCCGCCTAGCAAAGAGAAGACTTACTTACAAATCTAGCAGCTATATCTTTACCGCACACACCTGTATTTTATCAGCAAAGGAAATCTTTCTTTGCTGACAAAAGGAACCTCTCACAATACTAGACTCCTTTACAAAGCCCTGAAATAAGAAAGAGGACTGAGTCCCATCATGCTTAGGCTTAATGCATTTTTCAGATTGGTACCCTCTTTTTTAATATATATTCCAAAACTTTCAAATCTATTGGACCATGACATATTCTAGGTTGTCTTTTCTAGGAAAGTCCTACCCCCTTTCTCCGAAATTACCTCCCTCCTTGATAGCATCTGTTTATCTCAAAAAGTGTTTTAATTCTCCTTTCCTGAAGCTACTGGCTTCTTATACTTCGCTCGTGTTTAGACACGGGAAGTTCGAAACTACAATGTCTGCATTTCCGGACAAGGAAACTGCAGCATCTGTGTTCCTTTGGTTTTTTTATTATTATTATTTTTTATAACCCTTGACCTGACACTTTTATACACACGAGGACTCACACAATTCAAAGATCATTAAACATTACTTATAAAAATATCTATTGCCTGTAATAAGCTTCAAATGTCACCTATTTGTGCCCTGTGTTTCCCTACTTGCCCTGAGACCCTAGCGTTACCCCTACTTATAAGTACTATCCCTTAAGCCCCCTTCAGTATGCTCCTCTCTTTCCTTTCAACTCCCCTGCACCCCATAAACTGTCTCTTCCCTATGCCATACTAATAAGCTCCTACAGCCCCTCCCATTTATGTATACCCCATCTCTAAATGGGAAAAAACCCAAGTCAAGAAAATCCTTATACTTCCAGACTTTCCTGTTATACCTACATTACCCCTGTAGAGCACCATGGTTTACTTACTCATCCCCACTTCATGGATAATTTTGTGGGCTGTGGGTGCTGTGGAGTGAATAAGGTTACGGCACCTGCTCTGATAATCCAAAGGGCTGCACAACCATAGAAACTGCATGTGCTGCCAAGTCACTGGAAGTGGTGGATGTTCTTGCCAGCTGACACTATTGTCGGACATTTTCTTTCATTGGTGTGGCTGGCATGACCCATGAAGAGCCCAACAGACAACATGCAAACCACCCCCAAGGCCAATAACCCCACTGCAGAAGGCGGATTGTGGGGTGGGTACTTGTAATGTCATGGGGAGGGGGGGAACACAACCCACACTGACCGCTAAGCAACAATGGTTTATATTTTTGAGTGATCCACAGTGAACGAGCCCATAGTCTCTATTTCATATCTTCTGAGTATATTTGAACTAGTTTTCATTTAAATAAATAGAACATACATAGCAAATGTATTTAGGCTTGAGGTTTAAAAATATAAACTTTTAACTTCATGAATATATTCATGAATATATGAAAACTTTTACATGGTCCTCACGTTTTGGATACAATCTGTTTATATTTTTTCTGTTAATCATTCGTGATTAATGTAAAATAGGGATCCTTGGAATGTAATTATTTTTGGGATTTTGCATTTCTCTGGATTTTGCAATGCAGTTCTTGGCTCAAACAATGTACCAAACAGCCCCAGTGCATGCTCTCTCGCTGCCTGTGACAGGAGAGAACATGTGTGTCACCAAATTGCACCCCTTCACACTGCAACTGCATTACACCCCTTCCTGCTTCATTACCCCCCTTCTGACACTGCTTCATCACTTCCCCTTTTCCTTCACCTGTTGTGTTCCCCTTTCTCCCTATCTTTGCCGCCAACATATGGACTCTATGGGGAGCCATGCAGTTGGAAGCAGCTGATGCAGAGCAGATGAGACAACGTCAAAAGTAAAGGGAGGCATGTGACGAGAGAAACAGAGGCTGCTCCAGAGAGCCCTGCCAGCCAGTCTTTCACTGTGGAAAATGCTAGGGAAGGAGAACAGCTGGCAGGGCTCTTTGGAGCACCTGCTGGAGGCAGTGGGGCAGCAGTAGTAGGCAGTTGGGGGAGTGATGCAATTCACCGCTCCTCTCAGTCCACCGCCTGGTACAAGTGCATCACCCTGCTTCATGGAAGAGCTGTCCCTGATGCCAAAATAAATTAAAATGTGTACTTTAGAATAAAATATATTTAGAGATGCATACAATTAGATAAAAATCTATTTAGTGGTGAGAAAATATGTTCAAAATGCAATTTTAAATATGTATTAAAATACAATTTTCCTGTGGATTAAAAAAATGAAATGAGCTTATGAATGAATACCAGCAAAATTGAACAAACCAGAAATAGTCTGATAGGGTAAAGCAGTTCTGTTAGAACATATATCTATTTTTAATCGATAGAATTAGAAAAAAGATTATGCAAACTTGCAACCATTTAAGAATAACCTTAAGTGTGCTCAAACTGAGGAAACTATAATGAGACATTGCTATGGCAAACCCATCCCACTGTTTTGTCGGTGAGCTGAAATCCCTTCAAAATAGATTCTTACAGTCATATATGCAACTGTGTTAAATATCTGGCTCTGTGGTTACAGAAATGACCAAGAATCATGAAGTATAGAGATAATTCTCACTTGCTTTCTGCTTTGGCCATTTCTCCATCACACAGGAGCAAAACTGGATTTAGTATTCAGTATACACTCAACAGGGGTCTGTGGTTCCTTGTCAGTGTTACTTGTGTGAAACACAAATCTACAAATATACATTTGCACCGCTTACAGTTGAAATTATAATGCACGAAATGAACACTTGTTGATTTATGCTGCTGTGGCAGCATAATGGAGGCTCATGACATTATTATGGTTATTTATTATATTTGTGTCCCACCTTTCCTCCAAATAGCTCAGGATGGCATACAAATCTCGCCCCTCCACCCCCTGTGAGGTAGGTTAGGCAGAGAGGGAGGGAGGAAGAGAGAAAGTGTTCCAAGGTCACCCCATGAGCTTCGTGGCTGAGTGGAGATTCAAACTGGATTTTTCCAGTTCTAGTCCAACACTTTAACCAGTACATCCCAGTGGCCCTCATGCCATGAATGTACTGCCACAGCTTGTGTCTTGTGCTGCTATAGTGATCGCCATTTTTCATTCTAAATTCTAGTTTGTTTGTGCAATGCCTCTTGGGTTGGCCTAAAACAAAACAAAAAAAGTGGATCACACTCCATTTTCTTTGATTTTAAAAGTATAAACAGACTTTTCTTCCACTTTTGCCTTCTTTAAAAAAAGTAATTAGTGATGTCCATATAATTCAGAGGAACTCTGATAAAAATGTAGAGAGTGAGTGCTGAATAAAAGAAGGTGGTTTTCAGTAAGGCCACACAGAATGAACAGTTATACAAAGGTTGTGCACTGTAATCGGGCTTTATAGCATTTGAAAATGCATGCTTATTTTCAGTCTGAGATAAGTAACTTTGAGATTTGAATTCTTAAGAATCCATTGAAAAATTGTTCTCTGCAAGTATGTGTAATGTTCAGTCCTTTGGGGGAATTAGTGTCCAATTCAGATTAATTTTTGCATTAATTGTGCCTTTGGTGATAGATGATGAAAGTCAATTACATAAACTACTTGAGTCTCATGCAGTTCAATTATGAAGTTCACATTGTTATACAATCATTTTCAGTGTTCTTTTAGAAAAGCTAAGTCAGAATATCTACTAGTAACTTAATATCAAAGAGGTTACTTCAAAGGTTTTCTTAAGTGCTGAATTTACTGTTATGTGTATATATGTATACATACACATGCAAGTTAGTTGGAAGGTACAGCATACAGTTGTTGATATACAAATGTTGTCTAGAAGCACTATTACTACTGTTGCTTGCAATACATCCCCATCACTGGCTTTCAGCCCACAAATACCCATTGCTGTTCTGTCCCATGATCTACAATTCTGAAACCTTCCATGATTTTTCCTGAATTTGACAAAGTTCCTGTATTTGGAACATTTAAAAAGATCAACCACAACAACACTTAATTTGTATACTGCAATTTCTGTGGGTTTGGCAATTCAAGAGATTCAGCAATAAATTATATTTTTCTTAAAGCAAAGAAACTCCTGTGCAAAGATTGTCTTGCATAAGACATTAAGCATAATAAGCATAACTCCAATCAGAGATGTACAACTGAGTTAAAAAACAACAACAAATACACCACTGTTTTTAATAGAATATTTGGCATAACTGTACAAGATAAATGGGCAAATGGCCTAAATAAATATCTGACATTGATTGTAAAATGTGACAAAGGGTCTATATGGGGACCAGTACTTTTTAACTTGTCCATAAATGATCTAGAATTAGGATGAACAGCCAAGTTTTCTGATTATATCATACTATTCAGGGCAATAAAAACAAAAAATGAATTACAACAAGCTACAAAAGGATCTTTCCAAACTGAGGGAATGAATGTGCATCAAAATGGCAAATGCAGTTCAGTATAAGCAAATGTAAATTGGGGCAAATAATCTTAACTGCACATATAAGTTGATGGGATCTGACCTGGTGGTGACTGACCAGGAAAGGAATTTAGGGGTAGTGGTGGGTAGCTCAATGAAAATGTTGACCCAGCTGTGGCTGATGTGAAACAGTAAATTCCATTTTGGGAAAAGGAATTGAAAATAAAACTGCCAATATCATAATGCCTATTATAGAGCTGGGAAAGGTGCAGAAAAGGGCAACCAAAATTTTCAAGGGGCTGTAGTAACTTCCCTATGAAGAAAGGTTACAATATTTGGGTTCTTTTAGCTTAGAAAAAAAGGCAAGGGGGACACATGATAGCAATGCATAACATTCTGCATGGTGCCTCTCTCATAATAACAGAACCCAGGGTCATCCAGTGAAGTGGGGGATTCAGATCATATGTGCCAAATTTCAGAACAATCCCTCCACCCCTGTATTTTATATGAATTTTTTAAACATCGTGCACCATTTTTTGACAGATCTCTGAATGCACGTGGTGAGCTGTCATTCTGAGCTGTCAGAAGATAAACGATGTTTTAAAAATTCATATAAAATACACGGTTGGAGGGATTGTTCTGAAATTTCTTACACATACTTAGGCATATCCCATAAACACTGTGACCAAGTCTCAAGTCTCTAACTTTGAAAATACGGAAGTTATAGGCCTTTCTGTCTCATAAAGCAACTCTATAGGGCAAAATAGGGATCCGAAATAAATATTGGATTTCCGATAATTACTGGAAATCTGATACGATTCGATATGATAAACCTCTGATATAATCGGATCTGAAATTTTTTTGAAAAGTGATTTCCGATAATGATACAATACGATAATTTCGGGTGTGCACACCCCTAGTGCCAGTGCATTCCTTCTATAAACATGACTGCTACAAGGATGTTAGCCAGTGTTGTAGAATTTCTGGAAAAATTAGTTTGCATAGGATCATTTGCATAGGCAAATGTTCAGTTTACATTGGTAAATGTTCTGATGCCCTAGATCAGGTGCTGGCCTACAACTCCTATCATCCCTCACCATTGGTTATACTAGTTAGGACTGATGGTAGGCCACATATTACCCACCCTCTGCCTTAGAGAGTTCTTATTTATTCATTTATTTATAATTACATTGATATCCTGCCTTTTTTCCTGTTTCAAGGAAGCCGAGGTGGATCCACATGATCCGCTCTCCACTTTACCCTCGCAAACAACCCTGTGAGGGAGGTTAGGTTGAGAATCAGTGTCTGGCTCAAAGTCACAGAGTGGACTTCAAGGCCAAGTGGTAGACTAGACCCTGGGTCTCACAACCCCCAGACCATTACTCTAACCGTTGTACCACACTGGCTCTCAATTTAGCATGTTTATTTTACTTTTATTTACTAAACAACACTTTATAAAAGTAACCCATATTACTTTTTGTGCTAATACACCACAAGTGTTTGACCTGAAATATTTTAAGGAGAAAATTAAAACACACATAATATGATTAAAATATTATATTATGTGGAAACTTTTATTAGAATTACTTGTATAAATTTAAAGGCAATTGCATATACTTTCCTTACATTATTTCAATTTAAAAGGAAAAAAGTTACTGAAAACTATTTATATATTTGTAATACTTGCATACCACTTAATATAATACAATCTGTATGTGGTTAATTTTAATTTTAGTAACCCAAAGAAATGTACATGAAATGCTGGCACCTACTTACCAGTTTTAACAGAGTTCAAGTCTCTTCCACTAAGGATGTTGAGACCCATCAGTTTCACTGTCACTATTTATTAGTTCATTTTGAGACATATATGTCTTTCAAAGACATATACATAGTCTCTCACATACTTGCTAAGGATAATCACGTGAAAAACATTAATTACAACTTTAAAATTGCCAAGCTTGCCTAATATCTGCACTTGCAATGGGCATACATTCATTTTTTATCAATGAATTTATGAAACAAAATTTTCCATTTTGGATTTTTTTCTGCCCCAAATCGCTTATGCACATGACTTTGGCATGCATATTTTACTAGGATTGCATATGCATAGTTTCCATTTACGTGCTTGTTTCTGTTTTCTGACTTTGCCTCCACCCAAAGTTTCAGTTGGAAGGGTGAAAGATAGTCATACATATAGCTATAGAATCTATCTTAAACTTACTACTAAATAATATTAATTGTTTCACTACATTTAGGATTCAACACGCAAGTTTGGAATACTGCACGTTGTACATTCAAGATTTTTCATGTCATCTCACAAAGTGTCTAATGTGTTTATCAGGGGTTTGTGTCTTTTCAAGAGAACGGTATGTCTGTTGCCATCAATGCCTATACCTTAGCTCAATGGGCTTTGCATGGTGCTTATCATCTCTATCTTTACTGTAATTTTTGAGCAATTCTTACTTTGCTTAAGGTTTACAGCTTCTTGCATTCATGTAGGTACTTCTCTGTTCCGTAGGTAGCAATGGGAAATACATTCTTCTTTTACTTGCTCAAAGATTATTCACTGGAATGCAGCCATTCTGCTTGTTCTGTTTTGTTTTTAATCCCTGTGACAGTGCTCACCATATGGAATGGTGTTAACATGGAAATTCTCCATGACAGTGCTTAGGCTGCTGTTGCTGGGATGAGGAATTGCCATGCAATAGCACTGAACCATTGTACTGAGTCCTTTATGTCAGTCACATTATGACAGCTAGCCATGTAGAGTCCTTGTCGTGTAGAAGAAATTTGGCTGGCAACTTAATTTCTGCCGTAATGTATGAAAGAGCCCCCTGTGTGGCCTTTGGCAAGCACTGTTCCTCAAACTCCTTCTACATCTGTACAATGGAAATAACAGTGAACTCATTTAAAGAGTTGTTGAGGTTGCTCAAAACAAAATTGAAAGATCTGCAAATTTAAAACAATGAAGATTTTGTTAGTATTGGCTGGGTAATCAGATCTTTGGTGAACTTTATGGGTCTTTGGATTAAATCAATTTCGCCCACTTTCTGACATAACTGTAATACAAGGGAAGGGTAAAGGGAAGAATAACAATTGCTAGGTTTTTCCATGTTCCATGTCTCAGATTTCCATCAATCACTACCTGACAAGGCAAGATGCTTCTGCTTTTCCTTTCACTAAAAGCATTCGGAAAATAGGCATAGATATGAAGGAGGGGACGGGGTGCAATTTTATTTGGAAAAGACCTTCAGCATTTTCCTTTATTTTCATCCTGGCCCCAGGCTTTAGAAACCACCAGTGGACTGTGGATTACTATTGCAGAATCACAGCTCTATACAATACTCATATCATTCAAACACACACATTAGACTGTGTTTTCAGGGGTTTTTTTTAGATGTTGGGGAATTATTTTTTAGTCCAGTTATTTAACTGGAAAACTGATTTAATTTATAGGGAAAGACAATATTTAGTAAGGAATGGCAACAGCAAGGATAGATTCCTAATATTCATCTGCAAAAATGTATAAATAAAATCACTTGATTTTGAATATATATCAAAACAGAGAGCAATAATGTTAATGATGTGCACTTATTCGTTCAGAAAAAGCTAGCTAGAAAATGCGTGTGTAATAATAATTAGAAGAAAATAATTGTTTGGTTCTGTAGTTATTACATTTTATTTTAATGGAACATTTTGAATTAATAAACATACCCATATACTTGTTGTGACAGTAATAACTGTAGTGTATCTTATCAGATAATTAACTTTCACAAACATAATAATAGGAGTACGGGAGAACAGTGGCACATTTATTTGTTTTTTGCCTATTGCTTAAAAAAGCACAAAAAATCTTAATAAAGTCATAGTAGTTCCAATTTGCCCATTTTTAATTTATTCTTTTTTTAAAATCAGTGTGACTCCACTGACTTCAGCAGAAATGTTGTCAGGAAATTAAATGTTCTTGTTAAGAGCAAGGCCAGACAGCAGAGTTTTTGCAAGAGTCAGCCTCTAAGGGGCTTGAAGGACAATCTGATCTGGCTGCCATAGCTGGAGAATCAGAATACAAATCAGAAACATAGTAGACTTCAAGCCTGGATGAAGGTCAGGCAGGTGCAGAAATCAAGAGTATCCAATGTAGGGGGCAAGGGGCAAGGCAACAAGCCTTGTAGCAACATGCTACAAAAGGCAAGCTGTGCAGATGGGAATGGTTTATCACCAATACTTCCAGGATATTTGTTAGCTATTGAAGGTTAACCAGACCCAGCTTCGTCCACCACAGAGGGAGAAGCAGGCTTCCGAGCATATAACCTGAGCTAGATGGGGAACCACATGAATAGATAGGTGTTGCAAGTGTAGCTCTTATTCACAGTCACATAGACTGTGTACACTGAGAATCCACATTTAAGGGCAAAATCCTGAGCCTGGATCTGGATCCAAGTTTCCATCTAAAAGCTGATTGGCAGGATTGTAGCTTTAAAAAAGTGCTATTCACCTTACATTAAATCAGGCATACTCTGGCTGATGAGTGTTACTTAATTCTGTTCCAAGAATGGATAATGTTCAAGGACTTGCACTAGTGTCCAAATGTAGCCAGTAACCACGTGTGTTTCTGTGTTCGTTCTGCCCACCATCTCTATTTTGTTACACAATGATCTTGCTTTAAAACAGTAGATATATGGGTCTTGTGCATATCTGTGCATTTCTCATGTAAGTGCAGCATCTGGGCATAGAGCAATCCACATAGGTCATAATAATTCTCTACTCCACACATACCTCCCTTGATGTATGTGCAGATCCAACACCTATTCATTAGGGATTGGAAGATCTGTGTGTGCCACCCCCAACGCCACTGCTTAGGCAAGGAATGTGAGTTTGGAGCTCAAGTTCTGTAACTAAATAGAGGGGAAGGACTGGAAATTAAGATTGGAACCACTCAGAGGCCTCTTTAGGCTTGATGCAAAGCCTACATGTGCATCAAGGTTTTTATGTTTGTTTTATTTTGTCTTATGGTGATCCCTTCCTTTATGTATACTATACATGCCATGTCTGCATGAGGAAGGCTCATGTCATATGTTCAAAGGCATGGCCCTGGTGAGATGGAAGGTCTTTCAGCACAGAAATGTGTGGAGAAATAGTACACCTTTTAATGGAAGAGCGTGGAATAGTAAATAGTCCGTTTAATTTTATAAAAGTGCTTCTGGGAACAACTTTTTATGACAAATGCTACTTAAGAATTTCTATATTTAACTGCAAGGCATAAGTACAGCATGTCATTTTGTATGAAATGTGGGTTTGTTGCTGTCTGATATGAAGCTAAGTGCAGGTATTTTAAAGACAGCCATCCATTTAGTGAGCCTACCATTTTCATGCCATATTGTTTGACTGACTGACTTGCCAGCCAAGTCATTTATTACACTTCCTAGGGGAAAAAGGCAAATGTCCTTCTAAACATTCTTTGTGATAATCGCTAGCAGACTTAATGAAACTTAGTTACAGCTACTTGGTGTCTTATAGTACTCTGGTGGGGAAGGTAGGAAGTGTGTCAGATTATACCTATTCAATCAACTTGTGCAGCCAGGGGTAATTTTCCAGGCTGGTGCATGACGAATTATGCATGCAACTTCTGTTATTGTTGGTAGCTCTACAATTAATCCTTGATTGTCATATTGTATATGTACTCCTGCAAGTACTGTGCCTTAACAATGGAATCTAAAAATAATTGGTCAAGTCTTCAGTGGCTGCAAATTGGTTTTGCTTCGTTAGCATCTATGAAGCTGAGGCAGTATGTACCAACTGAGAATCCAACTCGAAATGACTGACAAAAATAATTAATGGAACTGGCCTTCTAATACAGATGAATTAAAAGGAGCCTCAGAGGTATGATTTGTGCCAGTGTGTTAAGACTAGGATGCTGCCCAATAAATGCATTTGTTTTGAGATTTCTGAGCAAGGCAGTGACATGTGTGATTAATGAAGTCTTGAAATGTGCATCTGACATGCATCTAAAATCACTCATTTACCCTTTCTGCATTTGTAGGTGTTCTGTTAGTATAAATAAGAAATACCTCCAAAGACTTGGTGTTAGCAGTAGTGGCAATTTTCTCCACAGTGGAAGCATTCATTAAATCTAGGTTCTCAGTGAACATATATGAAATTTTGAAAGTGGCATGGGCCCTCTCACAAAATGGCTGCCATGAGGATATGCCCATTCACAAAATGGCTGCAGTGATATGTGTGCCCTGTTACAAAACACCCACTTCCTAGAAGGCAAACAGTTGAGTCTAAAAGAAAAGTACCTTGCCCAAAAAACTAAGTACAAGGCAGATGTGGGTTCTGAGCTTAGACACACAGGCAAGACACCTGTCCATACCACACAATGATCCCCTTAGGGGAAACACACACACACACACACACACACACACACCAGGCAAAATATACACTACATCAACCCCAACTCTGAAAGCACACACAAACACATACACACCAACCCAGGCAAAATGCATACTACAGCAACATAAGCAAACAAAAAAAGAATCTAATACCTCCCCCACACACTTCCAAAAGGGAAAATACATGCATAAGGCAGCACAGGCAAAATGCCTCTCATCACTCTCTGCCAACCCTTATAACACCCAGGAAGCTCCCTACCACTCTCCAGCTTACTTTTTCTTTTCTTTTTTTCTGGGTGACTGGCAACACCTCATAACAAAGCTCTGTGCTGCAGCCCCCCCCCCCCCATCTTGGTTTTCTAAGAATGCCTCTGGAATTTATGTGGGGCCTGGAGGCATCCTTGGAAATAAAGGTGGTGTTGGACCAGCACTTCATTTTGTAGTATGCCTGCCTCCAATATATAAATATTTTTAAAAAATATAATTAAAAACTAAAAATGGGAAAGCAGATAAAACAAGAGGGGCAAGGAGCCTGGCAAGTACCAAGGGAGGTATTGGTCTCCATAAGCACTATGTTGGGGAGCTTGATGTGCTATCTGTACCCTATGAAAATAGAGGATATGGATTATTAATGGAGGCACAGTCGTGCCTCCACTGTTAATGGCCATCAGTAAAAAACACATCCCGCCATGTTAAAGTGATAATTGGGGGGGTCATTCTAACAGCCATAAAATCGAAAATGTTTCATCAACCTTTCTGAAATTTACAGATGCCAGAAAGAAATGTTTGTTTTACATTACCTGAAAATTTCAAGAAGATTGGTGAAAGATTGAGGGAAGGAGAGCAGTTTCAGGTAGAAAAGGAATACAAACCTCTCTCCCTGCTTTTGTAAAATTTACTTCCGGGTTGAGACTTTTTGTGCTCTCAATTTGCATAATTTCTAGAGCCTTATTAACTAATCCAGTGGTGGGGTTTTCTTCCTCCTTGACTGTAGTTGATGGAAAGCTTTTCATTTTTTTTAAATTCCCTTCGGTTGACTTTTAAGGACTATTTTAACCTCTCATTCAAGTCAATGAGGCGGCCATCTTCCCTCATAACATGACACTGAGACATGCTCAGTAGTGTCGCTCTCCTCCCTCCCTCCTGCCTTAGAATGTGGGGTGGGTGAGTGAAATGGCCGCTGCCTCTATAGCACAGACCTTTTGAGTGAAGAAGAAGAGTTTCTCTTTTCTCTTCTGGAAATAGGTGGCTATACCTTTCTTTCTATCCCCACCCCCACCCCCACCCCATACACACACAGTGCTCCTTCCCTCTTTTCTAAGAGTTTGGTCCATACTGTTGTAAGTTGAAAGCTTCAAACACTTCATTTAATTAGTTTGGGCCGGTGTTAAATTTTAAGTACAACGTTGAAACCTTTCAAAGTGCTTCGGGCCTACAACATTGGTTTCGGCCTAGTCACCCTGTTTTTCTAATAAGGTTTAGAAACAGTTGAGCTGTCGTTTATTTTGCATAGTTGTACACACATGAATTTTCTTTCTAATCCTTGCAGTCTACACTGGCTCCCTCCTTGATGTGTTTTTGGATGCAGACAAACCCTTTTTTGTTCCAGCAGGCCTTTGGCAAATCATCTGGACCTCTGTCTATACCTTTGACTTTTAAATTGTTATGTATTTAAAATGTTTTAAATGCTTTAGTATTGAAAAGTATTTAATTATATTTTTAACTTTTGTATATATAGGCTGACCATATGAAAAGGAGGACAGGGCACATGTAACTTTAACAGTTGTAGAGAAAAGGGAATTTCAGCCAGTGTCATTTGTATGCAATTAGTCCCTGGTGAAATTCCCTCTTCATCACAACAGTTAAAGTTGCAGGCACTATACTAGAGTGACCATATACAAAAGAAGGCAGGGCCCCTGCAACTTTAACTGTTGTGATGAAGAGGGAATTTCACCAGGAACTAATTGCATACAAATAACACTGGCTGAAATCCCCTTTTCTCTACAACTGTTAAAGTTACATGAGCCCTGTCCTCCTTTTCATATGGTCAGCCTAGTATATTCCTATTTATAGGTTTTAGCTGTACATGTTTTAGTTTTGTAAGGCTCCCCTGAGGCCCAGCATTGGGCAAAAGGCAGGATACTACTACTACTAGTAGTAGTAATGTTTCAGATTTCACTTCTGCATCTGATGTTCTTTTGCATTTACTTTTCTTTATAAACCATTCATATCTTAAGACTTCTTGTGTGGCATGTTTTCATTGGTTTAACAAGTTAAAAGGGGTATTCACTGTTTTCATGCTTATGTTATAAAATCTATTTTCAACAGGCCTAGTAACTTCAAGAGTAACAGAGTTGGGGAAAATCCTCAATCTCTTTGCTATCAGAGGCACTGAGTAAGGGACACCTAGAGATAATTTAGACTGACCCCAACTACAAAACACTATAGACTACTAAAGACAAACAAAGTAGCAGGCCATAATAACAGTTCTCATGTGGCCATTTTCCTTATGAGGCAAGTACTCTGCGGGCTACCAAATGGAGGGACTAATTGCATACAATTAGTTGAGGGTGCCAGAAATCCACCCTCAACACTCCTGGAAGGTCCATGTTCTATAGCACCTGCTGTCAGCTGAACTTGAGGGAATCCCTCCCTCCACCCCTGGGTTTAATTTACTGGCTTCACCTGGCTGGACCTTGCAGGAAACTATAGGGACAGACAGAGCAGGCATTCATAGCACACAGAGAATTCTAAGACTGGCAAATCTAAGAGCAAGTGTGTTGCTTTTCAAGAACCAAGGAAATTCAATGGGTCTTACTTTTGAGTAAATATCTAGGAGTGGAAATGCAGCCTGTGCAAGAACTGAGTAGGGTGACCATATTTGGGAAACCAAAAAAGAGGACACCTAGTGGGTGGCAGGAAAATGGCATTCTGGGGCCACCTTAAAGTCCCCAATTGGAGCAGAGGAGGGGAAAGCATGTCATTCTCACCCCCACCCCACTACTCCAATCAGGCCTTTTTCTATAATGTCTGGGAATGACACGTTTTTCCCTTTTAAGACCTTGATTGGAGCAGTGGGAGAGAATGACACGCCTCCAGAAAGCATGTCATTCCCCCTTGCCACGCTAGTGGTGGCCTTAAAAGGGAAAGTGTGTAATTCCAGGTCATTATAGACTATTGCATAAAATCCCCCCTGACACCGAGGATAGAACAAAAACCAGGAGAAATCTGGGGAAATCATGACAGTTTTTTTAAAAAAATATTATTGCATTGATATCACACCTTTTTTTCTGCCAAGAAACCCAAGGCGGCATACATAATCCTCCTCCTCTCCATTTTATCCTCACAACAGCAACCCTGTGAGGTGGGTTGGGCTGAGAGTCTGCAACTGGCCCAAAGTCACCCAATGGGTTTCCATGGCTAAGTGGGGAGTAGAACCCAGATCTCCCAGCTCCCAGTCCAACAGTTTAGCCACTAAACCACACCCTAATGGTCATCCTAGAATTTAGCCATGCCAAGTTGGAAGCAGATCGGTTGTGCCTTAATTTTTAGGATAGTTTTTTTTTAAAGTTTGACTTCAATTTTTTTCTAAAATTCAAGGCATGAACCAATCTGCTTTCAACTTGGCATGGCTAAAGCCATACTTAAGAGGTACCATGGTGCCAAGTTTCATCTCTTCATCTTTACTTTCTTTTTTTTAAATGTACTGCTCAAGGCCCTAGACCCCAAAGAGGAGTATTGGGTTTGAAGTTAAAAAAAAATCCTAAAACTCAAGGCATAAACAGATCTGCTTCCAACTTGGCATGGCTCAATCCCTACTTAAGAGCTACCATGCTGTCAAGTTTCATCCCTTTATCTTTAAAAATGATGGAATTGTAAGCATTTTAGTTAATTTAAAAAATTAAATTGAAGTTTTAAACATTTCTAAAAATCAAGGGATGAACGGATCTGCTTCCACCTTGGCATGGCTAAATCCCTACTTCAGAGCAACCATGGTGCCAAGTTTCATCTCTTTATCTTTAATTTCATTTTTAAAACTTGTACTGCTCAAGGTCCTGGACCCCAAAGAGATTTCTATTTGAACTTTAAAACATTCCTAAAAATCAAGGCATGAACAGATCTGCTTCATACTTGGCATAGCTATATCCCTACTTAAGAGCTACCATGATGCCAGGTTTCATCTCTTTATCTTTAAAAATGAGGGAGATGCAAGCATTTTGGTTGATTTATTAATGTTAAAAGTGAGTTCAACACATAACACTAGCTTTGATTTTATATTGGATGTCAAGATGGTATAACATCCTGGCTGACGCTGGCTTGGTTGTCAACTGTATAATATCCAGTCATACTGACATAATGACTTGCAATGATGGGAGTTGTAGTCCAACACCTTTGGAGGGCACCAGGTTGGGGAAGGGCTGCTCTAAACAAAAAAAGAGAAGTAGGTGGCCCTAAGTGGTTCGTGATCAGTTTTCCACAAACCCACAGTCACCTCTGCATATCATATTCTCCACCCTGGCCTCATGGTTTATCTGCTTTGGGAGAATGAGAATTTCACTTGCACTTTCTGCTTCCTTAGGGAGGATGTGGAGTTAAGGCTTGTGAGCCTTAACTCCCAATTTCCCTGCTTTTTGGTGCTTGGTTGGAAACTGTAGAGCCTTAACATTGTTTTTGTAAACCGTAGGTTTTTTGTTTAATGAATATATAAAACAGACAGACAGACAGACAGACACACACACACATATTTGGAACATTCAGTTGTATGCACATCAGTTCCTTAGCAAATTCATTTTGAACATATGGAGGTTGGGAGCAGGGCTAACAGGCACATTCCTAGTCCCTCAATGTTCATTTGTCCACTTACATCACAATCCAAAACATGTTGAGTTGCTTTCAATATGGCTTACTCCATGGTAAGTGTGGTCAAAACTACAGCCCTAATAAATGTATCTGCACAGGAAAGAAGTCAGGACTTGTCTCATCTGACAGTTGAAAAAAAATGAAATGTGTTGTGATTAATATGTTAATTAACTTGTAATTGGATTTTTTGCTATTTAGAATTAATTATGTTAGAGCTTTGGTTTGAAGTGGGAGTGGGAAGGAAAATATGGAATCGGATCTTCAGCTATCAACAGTTGTCACGCATTTTGCTAATCAATGATAATATACATAAGCAAAGGACCATTAAGTTCAATTTACTTTAAATCTCTGCATATTTTCTTTCAATTTTAATATTTACTTTTTTATACAAAAGTGTTATATGTAACTTCTGAATTTTTAAACAAAAATAAGCATGCAAATAAAACCATGCTAGTGTAACATTGTATTACTGTTGAATACATTTACAGTATTGATAGGGAATAGGAATTGATTGATAGTGAGACAGTTTTGTAGAAAGTGATTGGATATAACAAAAAATGGTTTTATTAAGTGGGGTCAGCATTCACAAGTCAATGAGCAATAAATTAAGATGCCATTTATTTATCCTGGTGAAGGAAAATTATTGTGTCAAGAACACAATATTCCTTAAAGTGGGTTACGTTATAGAGCAACCACAAGAACAAAAAGAAATTGTGAGAAATCAAAAACCATCTGGGTTTGGCATCATCTAGAATTACAGTGCCACACTTAGGCTGCAGTGCTATGCATAGTTTCCTGGAAGTACGTGTCCTTTAATGCAGTGTGACTTACTTGCATTGAATTCCATTGAATTCCATTGACAATTGATGAAACGTTCTTAACATCTAGGAGAGAAAAAAGTTTTCTGTGGATTCCAGAAAAGTTTGGAATGAGTAAATAGTGAATATACATGGATCCTGATGACATGTTTAACCTTTCCCGATCCCTTGGGATGGAGGATTGGAAAATATAAAACCAAATAAGTAAATGATTGGTGGTGGTATTTTCTAGTGATGGGTGTGAATTGACTCCGCAACTACCCCATAAATGTTACATTGCAATCAATCAATCAACACCACTTAGAAGAAGTACAGCACAACCTTCTGCTACTACCTATCTTCTGTTGTAGTAGATTGGAGGAAGAGACAATTCCGGGTTTTATTTTATGGAGATATGCAGGGAAAAAAAGCAATCTTTACATATTGACAATGTTGTCCCTATTGTGCAACAGGACAAAGTGACCAGCTTTAGATGGTACCATGATAGGAAGGCAGGAATTGTGGGTTGAGATAGCTAGAATTTTTAGTGTGTTGGATGTAATGGGCAATAGAGTCAGAGAATTTTGGCTCCATTTCAGGAAGCAAAATGTTTTGAACTGACACTGCATATTAATTTTGTGAGGATCTATCCTGGATCAGATCCTAATTCTGGAGCTGACCAAAAACATAACTTCAGAGCTAGAAGATACCTTAGACAGAGCTTCTCACTCACCCTCAACCTACAGAATTGACATCCCCAGCATGAAGGCTTTGGCATAGATTAGAACTTCATTCACCAGACTGTGTTTAATAGATCTGAGAAAAGCATCTCTAAGTGGGCCCCTGCATCTACTGCTACTGGGAATTTCATGTTTTTGGCTTCTTGGAGACAAGATGAACAGGATTTTCTGAAGAACTTGATGTTCCCAGTGAATATGTGCAGAGAAGATGCAGTGCTAATTGCTATACTATATAGAAATACATTGTAAAAATAAAACCCACAAATATCTTCAAAGTGTTCCTTCACTGAGTATTTTTGAAAGCTTGCCTGCCCTGAAACAGAGGTTCAATATTAAAGTGAAATCATCAAAGTGTAACTTCTAAATATTTATTACTAAGCCCAATTACATTATTTTCCATTTTTACACTGCCAGCTTGTGATAGAGTGATGTGCAAAATTATTGAACCCTTGAAGTTGCTTGTCTAAAGCTATTCAATTGGAGGAAGAAAAAAGAATAATTGAACCTAATGAATTATGCACAGTGCAGTAATTATTTCAAGTTATTATATCATTTTATATGGTGCATTTTATGTTAGCAGTACCATAAAATTACATTTTGGAAGTCTTAAGGAATGACATATTTTCTGATGTCATATAACCCAAATTTACAAACATTTTTAGCTGTGAATAAAACTACCTAACTGATTGGCTGCATTTATTGATTCACAATAAAAAAATGACTCCAGTAATTTACAGTGATGATTGATCTTATGAATTGTGTGTTAGGACCAAGTAAAATTTTATTTTTCTATGAGAAGTACATATGGTTTATATAAGCCTGCAATGAAATTAAATGTGTGGAGTATACAACAAGCAGGAAGTGTCTCCTCAGTTTGTGATTTTTAATTAGAGGATGAAAAATCACTTTTCAAATTTATTTGGTGATTAGATAATCTATATTCTGATTAGTTAATCTATATTCTACTAGTGTCTTGTTTTGTGAATATTAACTTTATTTCCTACATTCATGTGGTTATTTACTAATTTGCTCACTAAGACCCCATTCTCATGTTACATTTGTAGCATGGGCGCCAGCATCAGAGACACCACAATGTAGTCTCTTCCACTGCTATAAGTAATATAGGAGATGCACACACTTGGCTATTCTCCATGCCACGATCATCCCAGTTTCTGTGAGAGGTGAACTGGCGAAAGAGGAGCTGCAGCATAGGTTTTTTTTTTTACATGGCCTGGGTTTCCCCATGTTATCTGGTGTAACAGGAAGGAACCAAACTAAAGCAGCTACCCTTCTGGGCCATAAGGAGGGAATGCAGCAGACTCTGGTATCTCACCAGCCCATCACCTGATCTCTTCAGATGAAGGGGTGTGTGTCAATTGTGCAGATAGAAAGATGCTTAGTTTCCTGCATTCTGTCCTGAACTGCTTCTGTGCACTTTGGGAGTGCCATGCCACAAATGCATAAAGCAGATATTAGGTTTGGGTTGCAAGAAGAAGTAGGGGCAGATCCTCACTTCAGTCCAACTGAAGCCCCAGCAGCTACTTTTGTGGTAGGCCTTGCAGTGAGGAGTGGGGACTTTGGGTTGAGGGATACAAGCAACCACTTCCCTGATATAATAGAATTAATCACTAGGCCCAGGGCTGGTCCTCAAGATTGTCCTTGTCTTCATGGATCACCCATGGCTTGAGAAAAGTGTCCATACACAACCCTTCTCACCTTGAGCACTTGAGAAAGATTGAGAGGGCTGTTTCAACCCTTGATTTTTGTGTTCTCCAAAGGCAAGAGCATCTCAAACCCTCTTCCTTTCCATTTGCAACCTGCCACATCTTGGACTTCGTGTGTGGAACAGATAGATTGTACATGGAATTGGACCAGGTGCCTGATTTGTGACCATGGTAAAATCATCAACTTACATTTAAGGACCTTGCTATATCATGTCGAAAATTTACTTATCTGAGTATTCACTTATGTACAATGACCAACTAAATCTTCAGAGAACCTTTGAGAGTGTGAAATCAACAGCATCAGAAGAATACAGCTTCTAACATGGAGGTTCCATGTCACTATAGGTACTAGCCGTCAATAGACCTATCTTCCATGAATTTGTGTTACCTTTTTAAAAGCTGCCTAAGCTAATGGCCATCATTACATCTTTGGGGTATAAATTCCACAAGTCAATTACATGGCAGGCACTATTCCCCTACCTGTTTATTTCTGTCATACAGTGCTACTTTAATTTGTCTTGAACATCAATCATATTATCACCAGACCAACTGCTTACATTGAATTGAAGCATTATGTGTTTTAAAGGATTAGATTTCATAGTTATATGCCATAATGTTTATGGGGATATAAATATATACCACTTCAGAAGATAACTTCATATCAGAAGATAACTTCATACCGCACATCTGAGGGCAAATTGGGACATCAGCCATTTTTTCTGCCAGCTCAGCTGTGGATTTTGCTAAGTCTTAGCCAACTAGGGCATGCCAATCTTTCTGTCACTAAAACTTCAATTTGAATGCTAGCTATGAAATTAATCTCTTCAAATCATTGGAGAAATTTTGTTACATCACTAAGCATCTTTCTTTAATCTTGATTCATAACGGAGCTGGCATAGGCATCAGAAGAAAAATGAAAGAAGCACTTATGGACGTGACTGCCTTGAGTGGCTCTATTGTAAAAGCATACTCACAAGAGCAACACTTGGCAAAATACTGAGTAATCTTATTAATTTAACTCAAGGTTGGGATACAGAACATGTAGGTTGTCTTGGCTGCAGCTTTTAGGGATCCTGGGAAGCCTCCCCACTTGCCCCACCTTGCAGTAGTGCTTGAGTGTGAGCGAGTGGGCTGATCCAGTGGCAGCCCATTCCATTGCTGCCACTGCTAAGCTTACTTATTATTATTATTAGTAGTAGTATTAATTTATTTATATCCCACCTTTTTCCCAATAATGGGTCTCAAGGCGGCTTACAAATTAAAACATGTACAGTTAAAACAAATACTGATATACAAAAATTAAAAATATAATTAAACATAGTACAATTTAAAAATATTTTAAACATTTTAAAACATTTTAAATACACATAATTAAAAAATCTAAACTATAAGCAGTACATCCACAAAAGTCTGAATTACTCCCCAAAGGCCTGCTGAAACAGAAAAGTTTTAGCCTGCCTCCGAAAGCACACCAAGGAGGGAGTCAGTCTAGCTTCCCTGGGAAGGGAGTTCCAGAGCCCCAGGGCAGCCACCGAAAAGGCCCTCTCCCTCATTCCCACCAGGCGTGCCTGTGATGGTGGTGGGATGGATAGAAGGGCCTCCCCTGAAGACCTCAGGGGGCGGGCAGGCTCATAAGGGAGAATACAGTCTTTCAGATATCCTGGACCCAAGCTGTATAGGGCTTTGTAGGTCATAACCAGCACTTTGAATTGTGCCCGGAAACAGACTGGAAGCCAGTGGAGCTGTTTTAACAGTGGAGTTGTATACTTATGCTATAAGGGACAGGGATGGGGCAGCTGTTAGTCTCTTCATTATATTCACTCCTTTGCAGGCGTACCCAGTGGTGCCCCTCTAATGATAGGCAGGTGGCAGCTACCTCACCCCTTCTCCACAGCACAAGCAAACTTACTGCAATATAAGGGGAGATTGTTGCCACTGGATAAGCCTCTTCACTTACAGGTGGAGGGGGAGCCTGGCAGGAGGAGCACAGCTGTTGGGAAGGTCAAGTGGCAGTGGGCCCTGGGGATGTGAGCCAGGAAGCTCTTCTGAGCCCTGTTGAGTATCTGAGCCCCAGCAAATGTCCTAGAAAGCCGGGTGCAGATGCTGCATTTAACAACAATATATGTTGCCCAGTATTGGGCTTTTGATAATGTTTGCATATAAGTGTGCGTGTATGGACACAGCTGTGATACACTTCCTCATGCTCTTTTTGCTGCTAGGTGAAGACCCTGTTATTTCCCCAAATGTTTCCCCTCTGGCCACCTGAAATTCATTGAATTTCAGATCTGGGCACTTTTAGTATTTTTTTATTTAATTATTTAATTAATTTATACCACCCTTCAATATAGCTTACAGGGCAGTTTACTGTTTTACTCTCTGCTACTGATGTTATTGGTATGTCTACCCTATGCAGTTATGCTGGAGTCATCTCCAGGTCGTCCCTGTGCGTCCAAATGACGCACAGGGGATCCTGGGATCCACTGGGGACGACCTAGAGATGACCTTGGGATAACTGCAACCGCGGATATCCTGGTTTTTTTGCTGGTGTGGTGTGGGCTCCTGGGTCCTCAAATGGGCACAGAGCTGCTCGGGGTGGCTCCATGCTATGGGGGGCAGCAATCTCGCCATTCCTGGGATGGCAGGGGGTTGGGTGTTTTTTAACCTTATTTTTTCCTGGATCGGGGCTACGTGATCAGCTCCTCTTCAAAAAATAAAAAATAAAATAAAAAGGTACTCGCAACATCCCTCTTCCCTACCGGGACGTCACGCAGCTGTATAGAAGCTGGGGGAGGATCGCAGAAGCAGGTAAGTCTGCGATCCTCTCCCCTCCCTCCCGCTACACCCGTAGATTTATTATTTAACTGATTGCTGATTAATTGTTGCATTTTAAAGTTGTATTCCTGTGTATTTCAATGTATTATTATTGTGAGCCACCCAGAGAACATTGTTATTGGCAACATACAAATAATGTAAATGAAAAAAAAATAGTTTGGTCTTCCTCTCCAATTTGGATCTAGGGCAGGAATTTGCTTTTCCAGCCGTACAACCCTGTTGAATTGGTTGGTGTAAAAGAGCTATAAATGGCAATTCTGAAATAGTTTTAGAGATCCCCAAACCCAGAAATATAAACAGCTCAGGCCAATTAGTTGTTTCCATTGTGAATCATTATACTTAGCATGGTATTTAATTTTTAAAGCAAGCATATAGATATGGATTTAGGAGATCTGATTTTCTGCATGAAAAAGATACGTTTGGTGAGTAACACTTTTTTTCTGACAAGAATTATACAAACTGTTTGATTCATTTTCGTTTCCTTATCTAGCAACAACACTAGGCCTCAGTCCAGCCCGTAATTTGTTTTAGAAGTTACTGGTTTCTTTTCTCTGAATCGCTAAAAGCAGAGAAGAAATTACTTCCTTTTCATTTTTTCCTATCAGAAATCCACCTTGTACATGAATGGACAAATCAGCATAATGTTGCATATAGATAACTATAAATGGATTTGGCACCTTGTAGTTACTATTTTTCAGTCACCTTTTAAAGATACTGGCTACCTGGATTTATTTTTGACAAGATTTCTTAAGCTCAGTAATTTTTTTAAAAAAGATACATCACTAATGGGTGAAATGCTTCAGAAATGTTCAAACACTAACTGAAACTTAACCCTTTGTATTCTCCCTTTCCTCTTAGAGGAAGAACTCCTTTAAAAAAAGATCAACTTGTCTGGCATTTTAAGACCCACTTCTACTTTCCTCAGTGAAAAGCAGCTTCAGATCTCAGTTACCAAATAATTTATATGTAGTCAGCAGACATTAAAATTTGAAAAAGGAGCAGCAGAGAAAGAGAGAAAGCTTTGAAGCAGTGTTTTCTTTCATTAAATTAGTGAATATGACAATGTTATGTAATGTTCCAGAGGGATGAAGTGGTGCACGTCATTAACCTTTTAGATTCAAGAGGCTTTATTCTTTTCATTTGCTGCTGGATGAAGGCTTAACACTGGATTAACTGGCAAGTTGCTTTTTTTAAAATTCAGGTAGATTAAGCCCTATCCAGATTTTATATATAATTATCATATGCAATATAAAATAAGTATTACACAAGTGAAAATATTGGTTATTGTGTGTGTTCTGTGTATATGTTTTATATTTTGCATGTACAGATCTAAATTTCTATTTAAAGTTTATATGCTTGCATGCCGACCTACCAAAATCATTCGTAAAATCCTCTGCAATAGCAAATCCAGTATTTAAACATTGTTAAAGTATTCACTTACCTTACTGCACTCAATGGCACCCCGTTTGATGTGCATTTAAATATTTGAGAAATTATTAGACATGCCTGTGGATTTCCAAGATAGGATTTGCCAGCTTTTAAACTGGCCTTTGTATCTCAGCTTTTAATAGCCATTTGATCTGCTGCAATTAGTACATGGTAATATTTATCTTTATGAAACATTAGTGAAAAGCTTTAGTTGCTAAATTCAACTATAGCAAGCTGCTTTTAAGGTACAATAGCAGGCCATTTGAGTTTTATTTTCCAGGCCAGTTGGCAACTGTACTTTAATGTCTTAGGTAGAGGTTTTCTCTGGGTCTGCAAAATTCCTTTTCATTGGAGATGTCTTTTCATTGGCATCTTCTTCTTGCAAAGCATGTGCTTCACAACTGGTTATGGCCCCTCCTAAAAGGCATCAAGGGTCTCAATCTCATTCTCAGTGGTTACAATGAATAAGATTCCAAGTAAACGGTTTCAGAACCCGTTTGAGGGATAATTTAGTAACCTTCTATACGAATATAACCCCAGTGATGCTAATAGGACTGTGCCATCATACTCCTACTAAATAAATGATACATTCACTGCTTAGTGACTGAATACATTTTTTACGCATGGAATGGTTTACTTAAGTAGTCAGGGCTCAACAGGGATGGCCCAAGACATTTGACTGCCTGAAGTAAAGGATGAAATGCTGTTCTCCACTATTCCATGTACAGAAGTCGACTGAACAGGCAGTTGAATCTTATTTCAGGACTGGCAATGGAGCAGCACTCCTAGAGCACCCATAAGCGGCAGGTCATGTGGCACATGAACTCTGCCCTCCAATATCTTGCAACTCTTCCTACCTTTTGTGCCTAAGGCTCACTCTGTAGTGCCAGCCCTGGGACCCAAGCATCACTTCTTGGTCCCAATACAAACTTGCAACATGGGCCCATTCCCATACACATATTAAAATCCCATCACACACATAAAATCTCATGAATTGTATTTATAGCCAGATATGTAGACATACACACACACACACACACCATTTATTCATGTATATTTTGAGTCTGTAAATCCTACCAGCAACGGTGGTGCCCACTATTCCGGGATTGTGGTTCCTGATTATTGTGGTGCTTTGTCATTCCTGCCAACTGTCTCTCCCTCCTTCTTATACACAAAGAACTCTGGGATTGCTAGTTCTTGAGAGAGAATGTCATTTAGGGAAGCACAAATCTCTGTCTCTCAAACGCCAAGTCCTAGAAAAGGAACTGAGCCAGGAACTCACTTTTCAGAATGTTCCTTCCCTTTTAATGTTGCTTCTGATTGGCTCCAGCAAGTCTCACAGTTTTTTTACAACTGGTCCAGAGATGCAGTGAAATAAATTTTCATGAATATCTTCTGGTATGATCTACAATTTAGCCTAATTTTTTACTTCATGGTAATAGGGTTGCAACCTTGACTGGGTTGGGGCTCGTTGGATCTCTGGGACTTGGTAACCTGTACCCTTTCCTCTCCCCATGCTTGGCCCGTGTACTTAATTGTATGTCTTAGCCTACATAGCCTAATAATTCATTATAAAATCATATTTATTGATTTTGAAGTTAGAACAAAACAAGTACACAGTAAGTAATTCCTCAAGTACATTTTCTATACATCATGAAAATATTGGTAAACAGCGATAATTAAAAGCTCTTTTATGGGTTTTCACAAATATTCTTGTATATGAGAGATCTTTTGTTTCCCAATTAAGCAATATAAAGTGTAAATTAGTATGTGGGTGGAGGAATGTTAGTTGGCAAATAAATGTCCACTACTGTCTAGCTTGTTTGGAATTCTTCCCATGTCCTGGGATCTTAAATAACACGTCCCTTGAAAAGTGTGTATAATCACCAATGAAATGAGCGTTTGTAAAGTCTACAGAGCCCAGAGTTGCATAATATGAGTTGTTACTTAATATGATTTATGCAGTTTGGAAATGTAACCCACCAATCATACTTGTGGGTTCTTGCTTATCAGACTGTTTGTCACCAAATCACAATTTCCGGAACAAAATATTCTGCATTATTATCTCTCATGTAATCAGACACTGTACATTTCTGAATACTAGAACAGAAGGGCTTAACAAAGTTTGGCTCACTTCATTGAGACTACAGGAAGGAACTGATTTTAGCTGGCTGATAATCTAAATGTCTTGTATGAGAATATTTTGGTTTGCACAAGACAAGGCAAATAGGAATAGACGATTTTCTTTGAGGCTTTAATTTGTTTCTGTGGAAACAGTGACATTGACACAGGACTGTTGAACAGAGTGACAATCTACCCAAAGCTTATTTTATGAAAATCCCTTTAGAATTCATTTTTTCAAAGAGGTTTCAGCCGTACCTGCAAATGTGAGTTTGTGTAATTTGTATAGCTGTAATTTTCACATCTTTGAATGTGCTAAATCCTAATTGGGTGTAAATGAATATAGTTGCTTTGAAGTTAGCATATTTACACTTGTAACATTGTGAACGAAAATGTAATTACATAGGTACTGTGGTCCTAAAATTAATACATGTCTTGTAAATATTGAAGTTTGTATTAACAAGAATAAAGAAAGCCACCCTGGGTGCTCTGTATAGATAATTTAGAGCTGGTAATTTGTTCATGTGGGATGTATACAATATACAACTGGTGCATAATTCATGACCTACCAAAATAAGCAGAGTCCATCAGCCATTTGGATCTGCCGGACAATAGATCATGAGAAAGGTAATGTCTACTTACATAAGAACACACTACAAATGCATGTACAGTAAAAAAAACACCTCTATGGTTGCTGTACCCGCTTACCTGGAAGTAACCCGTATTCAGGTCAGTGGGGCTTACTTCTACATAGATATGTATAGGTTTGCAATGTATGACTAATGAGCTATTTTTGTTAAGTATGTTGCTTCCTGTTCTGCCAGCATAACATCCCTTCTAAACTGATGCATTATCATTTTGTACTAGTCTGGTGCAGCAGTCAGTGCACCCATCCTAAGCAACTTATTTGCTTGCCTGACAAGTCTTAGGATCAGGGTGAAGGTTAGCATGATAAAAGTTATCACTAATGCCAACTTATGTGTGGTATACCACCATGCTAATGATTTCTAAACCTTGGAATGATATGACTGACAGTTTATAATGCTCCAGAAATGTTGGAAGAAGCTTTTTTTGGGAGTTTGCTTAAAAGATTTTATGAAATCATTCCTCACTTGCTTGCCCTTTTAGAAATAAAAGCTAATTAACTTCTTGCACAAGCCAATTTGCAGGTACATTGTAAGCACAGGTTAGAATTAAGGAGCAGTAATTGCTTATAATGATGATCAGCATAACTGATGTGATAAATTATGATTAATGAGTAAATTAGCAGTGAATGCTGTAAATGAGTCTGCTATGAAAATTATTTTAAAAAGAAACGAAGGGCAACCAGACCTATCAAATGTGCTGTATATGCGTATCAGTTTATTAAGTGTTAGAGGAAATATATAAGCCTGAGATCATTTTCTTTTGTATTATATGCCCTTAACCATCAAGTACTTATTTTTCTACAAAGAACAGGTTTGACATGTCCCTAGCCCAAAGGGCTTACAATCTAAAAATAGGAAAACAACACAGGAAGGGGAGGGAAATGGATCCAGGAATAAATCTCTTATTAGAATAACATCTCTTCCGGCAGGCCTATCCAGTTTAATTTTAAGATGTTTTTAATAATGTATTTGTTTTTATCTGTTTTAATGGTTTATTATTGTTTTTATATTTATACTTAGTGTTGTTCCCCGCCTCGATCTAGATGGAGAGGCGGGTTAGAAATGAAATAAATAATAAATAAATAATAATAATAATAATTTATTTTCTCAATTTACGTTAATTGCTAGCAATGTATATTTTGATGAAATCATTTCCAAGTAACTCCCTCCAATTTAGAGTAAAGCTATGAAATCCATATTGACTGACATACATCCTAGTAAATACATCCTTGCCCTGATAAAGCACAAGTGACCCTTGCATAAGAACAGGCCACTGTTCACAGATTTGGACTCACACAGTGGTTCTACCATGCAACACCTGCTGAACAAGCAGCTTGACTGGGACATCTTTAATAGCGCAAAACACCTATTGCAGAGGAGGAAGGGGCCTCGGTTCATTTTCTGTGTCTTTGAATATGAGTAATACTTATTTTTAAAGCTCATGAGGTCCATATGGTCCCAGGGACCTGTCTGTTTGATGCCTGGTTTCTCTGTTTGTCGGTTTGTTTGTTTGTTTCTACTCCACACAGTTTCCTTTTGAATGCAGAAATATCATTCATCAAGGCCATCCATGCACAAAAGCTACAACCACACATAAATACTTCCTGGTTAAAGTGATTTACTCCAGTGCAGAAGACTGCAAGTGCATTAAACTTAGGAAAGTCACTTGGAATCAGAACCTATCCCCAAATAACAATTACTGTCAGAGCTAGAAGCAGCACCTATGGGTTATAACCTTTTGCTTGGTGCAGGATCACTGTGCATGCTGTATTGAGTGCTTGAGGAAGCAATTTCCCCTATGCATTTCCCTTTTGTGGAGAAAAAAATGAAATAAATATATGATATGCCAAGCTGCAGCTTGGAGAAAAAAGTACAAACATGTCAGTTTTCAACACATTTTATCTTGAGATACCCATGGCAAGTTTTATCAGATAGATTTGAAATTTTGCACAATTGTAGACCTCATCAATTAGATCATAGGTGTCGAGTTTTAAATTATTAGGTCAACAGGTGTAATTTTTATAAGCAGTAGGGATTGAGGCTTCTAATGGCAACTCATCTTAATTAAAGGGGGATTCCTGTGCCCCTTGAATATCTAGTTCTGTCGCTGTTTTTAATAATTTTTATGACTGCTGCTTTAAATTATAGTTTGGTTTTAATATAATATGTTACAATTTACCATATTGTTGTTTTCTTAAGGTATGCTCTGAGCACGTCTTAAGTGGAAGAGCGGGTAGAATATTAAATGATAATACTTAATTAATTAATTAATGTGGCTCCCAAATGCCTTAATCCTTGCTGATGGGCACCTTTAATTCAGATGAATTGGCCTCAAGAAATATATATCAGTTCACACTGTTTGCTTTGCAATAAAGTTGTTGCTGAATGTAGAAGGAAAATGTTTCACGAGAACAGATCCATATATATAGGGTGACCAGATAAAATCTTTTCTCTACAACTTTAATAGTTGTAGAGAAAAGGGAATTTCATCCAGTGTCATTTGTATGCAATTAGTTCCTGGTGAAATTCCCTCTTCATCACAACAGTTAAAGTTGCAGGGGCCCTGCCTTTTTTTGTATATGGTCACTCTAGTATTGTGCATACACCTTTAACTGTTGTGATGAAGACGGAATATCACTAGGAACTAATTGCATACAAATGACACTGGCTAAAATTCCCTTTTCTCTACAACTGTTAAAGTTACATGAGCCCTGACCTGGATTTTATCTGGTCAGCCTACATATATACAAGTCACTTGGTTTGGATCCAGTTATCTACCTGCAGAAGGAGTTGGGCAGAAGCTGTTGTCCTATCCCCTCCTCTACCCTCCCCAGAGCACCCCAAAATGCTTCCTTGAAAGTTGGGCCCCCTGCTGAATGGAATGAGCTGTGCAGTGGGAGTTTGAGGGGGAAGGGGGAAATCGTGGAAAATCAGGCAGAGGCACTTTCTGTTCTAATTGAAGCAATTTTCTCTCAAAATAGGGATTCAAATCCATACTCTTTCAAGTTTAAACTATCAAGAATTGAGTTGCAAAATTCACAGAAGTGCAGAACCTGTTGGATAGCTAAATTCCAATCTGAATATTAGTCCAACAGGTGTAGATGAGATTTCATATAGGAATTTGCAAATATCAAATTCATGGGCATCCATTGACTTATATACCATGGTGATCAACTCATATTGTGCTGAACTGTACAGAGCTACTTAGTCTCATCTTGACCACAATCCTCAAACTATTTATTATTTCATACAGTCTGCATTACAGACTGCATTAAATTCTAATGTGCTTGTCTGAATCAAGTGGTCTATTGTTTGCCCTCTGTTATTCAAAAACTGGTGTAGCCTAGCAGTTAGTATGAGCCGTGGGTCAGGAAGCCCCTCATTGGACCTATGATCTCTTTTGGTGGCCTAGGTAGCCTGTTGTGAATTTATGCATTTATAATGCATTTGTTGTAAATTGGGAGTAGAGTTGTTATCATGCCATCCACAAGTCTGGGTTAAATTAGACACACAAAAAAAAGAAATTATTTGCCATTTTCATTGAATTTTACTCATTCATTAAGTTACCCAGCTGGATGTTCAACCTGGTCAATTCAGGAGCATATGCTGTGTGATTAATTTACTGGAATCAAATTCTGACCCTTTTTGTTTGGCAGAATATATTGCATTGGAATCTCCCCACACTCATATAAAACTATGCCAAAGACAGTTTTGTTGGACTTTGCACTTCAATATTAAAAAAAAGTGAAAAGTGTGTGCCAATTCTCAGCTGGTCCAGTTCTCATGTTAATCAGATGTACAGTTCTAAAGAGTGCAAGTAGTACATGCCATTGCTGTTCTTGGTAGCTGAGCTGAATGTCCATAAAACCAGTATTTAATGCTATAGTAATTGCATGCAATGTAACAAACATATCCATTAAAATGATTTTTTAATTTATTTAGTAAATAATAATAGGGATTTATTTTAAAGGATGCATTTATTTGTGTCTTGAAAATAAGAGGATTGCTTTTATTATGCCATCTTCAGTTGAAGGAGTATACAAGTTTTATACTTACAGAGATTCAGGACAGATAAAAGAAGTACTTCTTCACACAGGGCATAGTTAAGGTATGGAATTCACTACCTCAAGTTGTAATGATAGCGATCAAATTGGATGGATTTAAAAGGGGGTTAGGCAACTTCCTGGAAGAGAAGGCTATCAACAGCTTCTAGTCTTGATGGCTCTATGCTACCTGCAGTATCAGAGGCAGCATGCCTATATACACCAGTTGCTGAGGAGCATGGGTGGGAGGGGGATGTTGCACTCATGTCCTGCTTGTGGTCTTGCTGTTGACAGCTGGTTGGCCACTAAATGAACAGAATGCTTGACTAGATGGACCCTTGGAAAGCTGGACAAGATGGACCTTTGATCCAGCATCACTTTTCTTATGTTCTTATGCTCTAATAAGCACATTTGAAAGACAGCTTATTCTTGCTTTATACACAGAATAAATTTATACCTGGAGTTTTATAATACAAAGTAGTTCCCATTTCACCAAATAATTTATCATGCAAATTGTCTCTTAGCGTGAGGTGAGCAGTACAACGTGTGCAACCATTTGACATGAACTTGTCACTTTCCATCATAAACTGAAACATTGCAAGTTATTATTTTTAAGTTCACAAAAGAGAATGGCAAGATGTTTGTGCTTCTGTCTTATTGGTTGGACCAAGATTTGCTGGGCACTTCCAGAATAAAATCTCTGGCATCCGTCAGGACTTAGACTTCAGTGTTATAGCAGGTGAATCTAGTGAGGTATCCAGAGCACAGGCTTGTCCTGTTTTCTTGGATGAGTTTCAGTTGGTGCAGCTCGAGGATGTTGACAAGGTGCTTGGACAGGTTCGTGCAACCACTTCCATATTGGATCCTTGCCCCTCTTGGCTAATAAAAGCTAGCAGGGATGGAACAACTGGCTGGGCCAGGGAAGTGATTAATGCCTCTTTGCAAGACGGAGTGGTCCCAGGCCTCCTGAAAGAGGCGGCAGTGAGACCACTCCTAAATAAATCTTCCCTGGACCCTGAAAATCTTAATAACTACAGGCCAGTAGCAAATGTTCCATTCCTGGGCAAGGTCCTGGAGCGGGTGGTTGCGAACCAGCTCCAGGCACTCTTGGATGAGACTGATTATCTGGATCCATTTCAGTCGGGTTTCAGGCCTGGTTTTGGTACAGAAACAGCCTTGGTCGCCCTGTATGATGACCTATGTCAGGAGAAAGACAGGGGGAGTGTGACTCTGTTGATTCTCCTTGATCTCTCAGCGGCTTTCGATACCATCGACCATGGTATCCTTCTGGGACGACTGGCTGAGTTGGGAGTGGGAGGCACTGTGTTGCAGTGGTTCCGCTCCTACTTGGGGGGTCGGTTCCAGAAGGTGGTGCTTGGGGAACATTGCTCGGCCCCGTGGATTCTCCAGTATGGGGTTCCGCAGGGGTCAGTTTTGTCTCCCATGCTGTTCAACATCTACATGAAACCGTTGAGTGCAGTCATCCGGAGTTTTGGAGTGCGTTGTCATCAGTACGCTGATGACACGCAGCTCTATTTCTCCTTTTCATCTTCATCAGGTGAGGCTGTGGATGTGCTGAACCAGTGCCTGGCTGCGACAATGGACTGGATGAGGGCTAATAAACTGAAACTCAATCCAGACAAGACTGAGATGCTGTTATTGGGTGGTTCCGCTGACCGGATGGAGGGTGTTCAACCTGTTCTGGATGGGGTTGCACTCCCCTTGAAGGAGCGGGTTCGTAGCTTGGGGGTTCTCCTAGAACCATCTCTGTCACTTGAAGCGCAGGTGGCCTCAGTGGCACGGAGTGCCTTATACCAACTTCGGTTGGTGGCCCAGTTACGCCCCTATCTGGACAGGGATAACCTGGTTTCAGTTGTCCATGCTCTGGTAACCTCCAAGTTAGATTACTGCAATGCACTCTACGTGGGGCTGCCTTTGAAGGTGGTTCGGAAGCTGCAGCTTGTGCAAAATGCAGCGGCCAGATTGAGAACTGGAACCAGTAGGTTCGAACATATAAGACCTACTCTGGCCCGCTTGCATTGGCTGCCTGTATGTTTCCGAGCCTGGTTCAAGGTGCTGGTTTTAACCTATAAAGCCTTACACGGCTTGGGACCACAATACCTGATGGAACGCCTTTCCTGACATGAACTTACCCGAACACTACGTTCAACATCTAAGGCCCTCCTCCGAGTGCCTCCTCCGAAGGAAGCTCGGAGGTCGGCAACGAGAGAGAGGGCCTTCTCTGTGGTGGCTCCCCAATTGTGGAACGATCTCCCCGACGAGGCCCACCTGGCACCAACATTGTTATCTTTTCGGTGCCAGGTCAAGACTTTCCTCTTCTCTCAGGCATTTGGCAATATCTGAGGAGCCTGGGTTTGTTTTGTTTTGTTTTTGTAGCTTTTTGAAGTGTTGAAGTGGTTTTAAATGTACAGATTGTGTGTATGTTGTATGTTTTTGCTGTTTTAATTTTTGTATATTGTTTTTAATTGTTTTTAATCCTATGTAAACTGCCCAGAGAGCTTTGGCTGTGGGGCGGTATACAAATGTAATAAATAAATAAATAAATAATAAGATTAGAGTTGAATTTTCCTTCACGTTTTGATCTTACGAAATCTCTAAAATCTTCCATGAGATTTCAGTATACATATGAATATAAAGCAAAGCTTGAGAGGAGCAAAACCCTCATAAACATGGGCAATGAAATTCAATATTCCATCAGCCATGTGTCTGATAGGTGTCATATTATTATATGTGGCTTTAAATGTACAGTGTTGCTGTCAGCTCGGCATATTCTCTTAGAGCACAAACCTATCAGGATTCAGAGTGAGAGAAGTAGCAGATGTGATCTTAGCCGCTGAGCACCTCCCACTCCGTATTTTGACTAGACAAGCTTTTTTGCCCCTTTATCTGGGGTGCATCGGAACGGGAAAGAAGAGGTCTGGGGAGGCCAAAGGATACATCATAAGCTGGACCTCCCCAGTCCTCTCCCCTCCCTGCCTACTAGTACACCCCCTTTCCCTCCTCTCCAAGGCCGCTTTTGCAAGCTCAGCGAATCAGCCGGTGCAGTCCTCTCCGTTCCAGCTGCCAAGGGGAGGGGAACTCAGATTCCTGCTTCGACCTTATTTCCAGGAAGCTAAAATATCCTATGCTTCTCCCCCCCCCCCACCATCTACAGAGTCTGTCTAAATAAGATTGATCTCTCTGTTGCTCTATGCATATCTCTTATGCTGAGAAGCTTCTTTGCATAAATCTAATAATCATATTAGGTGCTCAATAAATGATACAAACTTTATTATTACAGGAGCCATTTACATTAGTTATCCTGATGAAACAAGAAAGCTTGAAGTATCAAGAATGGAACAGATTTTGTTCTATTAGAGTGTCTTTTCAAGTATGAAGGAAAAGAGCTGAAAACATTCATTTATTGCCTTCCTTGTGTACTAAATGTTGAGCACTTGTCTAATGATTAGTTTGTTTTTGTAAATGCTGTGTGTGTGTGTGTGTGTGTGTGTATGTGTTCATGTTCATGTTCTCATTCATTCATTCATAGCTAATTCAAAATGTCATTATGGAAATCCCAGTCAATCAGAAACTGTCTACCAGATAATGGAAGCTTTACTTTGTGTATTGTATTTAATAATTAATTTTCACCACACTAAGAAACAAATTTTGAGGCAACTATTAAACATTAAGGTTATTTTAGTCAACAGTTTGATCAAGCATTCATTCCTCCAACAAATTTCTTGATTATGTTTTGCAAAAGTTTGAATGAATTTCTAAACTATCAAACTCAGTAGAAAGAGCATGGCAGTACTTATTTAAATGACGGATAATAATGGCTTACACCATATCCTCACTGCAAGCCCAATTGTCCCTACAGGTCACCTTGCAAAGTTAATGCATATAAAATCAAAGTTGGCAAGACCAATTTTCTTGAAATTCAGGTGCAAGTTGAGTTCTAAATCTCAAGATGCTACTGCAGTGGCAATGCATTGTTCTATGTATTTTCAGTAGTTACTGAGTTCGTTTAAGAAAAACTAATGTTAATTTGGTAATTGCCGTCTTCAGACCACATGTGTTTTTTCAGGTGTGTAGTTCTTTCGTATACAGGAATGGTTCAGGGACCAGGTCAGGTTTCCAAAGATTTCTGAGAAGTTGGTTGCTTAACATGGGCTAATTATGTCAGCTAAGCTTTGCTGTGGTTTTTAATCTCTGGAATTGACACTCTTCTCTAAGATTGCTTAAATATTTCACAATATTGACTGAGAATATGTATATTATCTAACAAGAAGGCGTTTTGTATGCACATCTTAAATGGGCTGTTGTTAGTTCTAACGTAAAGCCTTGAGCCTTCCTAACAAACCATATTGTTTAAAGACCATTTTTCCAATTAAGTAAAATGGTTTAATTTTCCTGGTAGTTGTTGCACCAGAGGAAGACAAAAATTATAAGAGATATGTTAGAGGGGAAATTTAGGGAAGGGTGAACCAACCTATATAAATATGTATTTAAAATCATGTTTTAAATAAACTTCCTCTGACATCTATTTCTAAATGTATTTTTCTCAAAATACAAATTTCTAAATTTATTTTCTCTCAAAATGCACATTTTAAAGTTATGTTTTTTTTTAAAATGAGAACAGCATCAGAACATTTGGGAAGTGTGAAAGCTGGTGGATGACTTCTTTTCAACCTGCACATTAGCTTGGGATGTGTGGATCAGTTCAGTCTGTATTGGAATTCACAAAGATTGAATTCCTCAAGTGTCCCTCAGGAAAGTAGGCAAGATTAATGTATATTAGTACAACATGGGATTCCACTATAATTGTGCCTGTGAAAGGGGAATGTGTCTTCTTTCTCCAATTCTGTCCATGCCCTGATGCAGTAGCAGCTATTGCTATTGTGAGCTGGTGATGTGGTGTATTGTTTTGGAGGGAGCATGGGCAATAAAGAGGGTTTCCTGTTCCATATCTAGGACTAAAGCAAAAGTTCTTATGTGAGAAGGGAAGTCATGGTAGCAGGTAATTTTGGAGAGGGGAGTGGAATTGGTTGGTACAATTGGCGGAGTTACTGGTGGGTGGGTGGCAGGCCATGGGGAGCAATGGATGCATTTTAATTTTTTTTACACCTCTAACAGCGACAATGGCAAGGCTCTTGAAAATTGTGGCAAAGTTGGAGGATATCAATTCAACTTGAGCCATATCTACTGTTGCCATATTTAAATTTCCTAAGTCTGGGCAATCTATTTGCATATTGTTTACAAATTATGTTTTTTTTTTGTTTATCAGCTGCTTAATGTCTGTTCCTTGAACTGTCATGAAAAGCTTTGATAAAGAGCAGAGGGAGCATTTTTTTCATATGGCCATTTACTCAGGCCAGGATTTGTTTATGGTTTCTTCAAAAAGCAAAGCTTTTTGGGTAGAGATGTAGCAAACTGTCGTGTTTTACTTTATATGATTCTGTTGTTCCAGCAGTACATGTCTACTCAGTCAATGTTCATGTAAAAGTTCCAAGTAGGGAAAGGCCATCTCCTTCTCACCGCCCTGCAAGTCCTGTTGGATATTAAGCGGACAGGAAACATTGTCTCTTAGTTTGTACAGTAGAGTTTAGCCTTGGTTAGAAGACGATGAAAAGTTTTTAAACTTAGCTAAAGTATGATTTAGGCTGCTACCTGTGAACGCTTACCATTGATATCCATGGGTCTTCTTTGGTTTCCATAAATGTATTGTCATTTAAGTATGAATAGGATTGCAGCTTTAGAGACTAAACCATTTCAATGGATGCAAAAGGGTGCATAATGTTGCAACCTTGAACACCTAAAATCTAACTTCCCAAACTAGAATATTATGATTGAGTTATTCTCTGCACCAAGAAGAAAAACCTAAACAGAAATCTGCAAACTACAACGCAGATGGGGGGGGGGGGTGTCGTGATTTACAGTGTATTATTCCATAAAATCAGCTTGTTATCTGCATAGAAATCAGTGCTGTTATAGACCATTTCCCAACATGAAACTATATTGCTGTCCTTGCCTCCCAGTTTGCAGTGCTTAAATATGCTATTTCAGGGGCCCCAACCTGTTTGAGCCATTGGCACAATGTTGAGAGCATCTCTATCGCCTTCAGCCTACATTTTTCATTTTCTTTTTTCAATTGATGCTTGTTTTATTTTAAATTATATGTTTAAAATTGCATTTTAAACCCATCATTTCCCATGTTTTGGTGTTTATCTTTTAAAAACCATTTTAAATTGTTGTCGCTGTTTCTAAATTCTTTTTATCTGTTTTATCTTTGATTTTATTGTACTTGTTTTCTTTATGTATGTCGCCGTTAGAGCTTTGGCTATAGGGCGAGTCATGAATTGAATTACCACCACCATCACCACCATCAGCAACATTAACATTCTCTTCTGGACAGTTGGGCATGCTTCAAAGCAAAATGTTTGGCTTCAGCCACCCACCAATTTTATTTTAGGAAATCTTGAAAATAAAGATGGTGCTTGAGGCCAGTATGATGCTTGCAACATGCCTGCTGCCTTATTTATTACTATTATTTAAAACATCATGAGGGCCAGGAGCCTGGAGGAAACTATGGGAGATGTCTGCAAACTGGTGCCCACAGGCAAAGCCTACTCCAGGTTTTTGAGGTTCCTTGGGCAGGACACACTCAATGGACCCCCTCTTTCAATCAATCTACCTTCTCTTCACCGTTGTCACTAACTGCTACTGTTCCTCATCCTGTTTTTTCATCCTTGTTTGGTTGACAGTCAGAGAGCCAATAAGCAAGCAGGCAGTGTCATCTACTGCTCTTCCTGGTGATGTTAACAAGTGAAATGCAGATTAACAAGCATATTGCAATGGTGGAGAAGCAACTCCAGAGGGATCTTGTCAGTGGGCCTCTGCTGGAGAGTGGGTAGGTGCCCAACTATGCCTAACCTTGATGTCCATCCTACCCACAGGCATTATGTTGGGGACCCCAGTGCTATTTATTGGAAAAGAAAATCTTGAAATGGAACATATGCTGAATATCAGTAAATTGAAGATAATCAAATAAAAAAGAATAGTGTATTATCTTGCTAAGTTAACGTGCAACTAGAAGCTACAGAGTCCTAGTGTGCAGGGAGGTTTGCCTGAAAGTCAGTTTTTGTGACCAAACATATTTTTCATACCAAAACTTTAAAAACATTTGTCATAGAATGGAAAAGAGGTGACAAAGATTATGTGGGACATTACTCGGAATAGGATAAGGCATCTGAACAAACAAACGTGTAATTCTTTGATTATAGACTTTAATTTGGTTAACCTCAAAGCCTTTGGGAATTAGTGTGGTGTTGTAAGATACAAAGCTATAAGAATCCCCTCGTTCATATCTTGCCATCACCCACATGGCATCTACAATATAGTGATAATAATGAAGGTCAACCTGATAGGAGTGTTGTAAGGATTATTAAGATAATGTACTGACTAATACGCCCCCTCAAAAACTGATCAGGTTCATGGGAGGTGGGTGAGTACACTGTGTTATGGTACTAGGAGGAAGGGTAAAAGTAATGTGTGGATATCCAGAGACCTCAGCCACCTAAAAGACTGAACTAACTTCGAAGCTCAAAAGAACAAAACAACATATAAAATGACATCCTTAGCATCCTGCTCTGAGTTGTCACGCATCCTGCTGCTGTTGCTTGCTCCATGGGGAGCTAATTGGAATCCTGATCTTCTACACATTACCTGTCCAGTCTCACCAGTACCACTTCGGGGTCCCAGACTGAAATAGGATAGCAAAAGTCTGGGATGAAAAATCTAAGCATAGCAGAGAGATTAGTAATATATACCATCAGAAGTACATGCTATCATATTACTGCTTCCCACTCAGACAAGCCAAAGCACAGCGCTGATTGACAAATGGGGAGGTTCAGAAATTGTGCATTTTTGTTTTGCTCAGTTATACGTGCAAGAAGGAAACAGTCATTGCTTCCCTTGGCTAGAATAATCAGAGGTACAATTGAGTTTGTTTCCCACTAAATAATTGGGCAGAATCCTGCCTGAATATTTTTATTTATTTAAAACAGTTATTGGCGACTTTCAGTCATGGTTTACAGAGACGGAGCTGTTTACAAGATAACAAATTCACTAAAATTCACTAAAACTAAAACAGCAGCGGATACAGCTAATAATTTCCACACAAGCCCCGCCCCCAGCATAAATAAAAACAAAAACAAAAAGGCCTGGCTGTACATAAAAGGAATTTTCACCTGGTGCTCTCTGGCCAAGGAGTTCCATAGCCAGAATGCTACAACTGAGAAGACACATTCTCCAGCCACCAACTACCTTGCTTCAGTTTACTTTGTATCTTCAGACTGAAAAGTGTGATAGACTTACTTTTAAGAATCCAGGCTAAACATATATTGGGTAACATGAATCTTGTGCAAAAGTTAGAAAACCTGGTCGTACAACCATCTGAGTGTTACCAAAGAACACCGGCTTGCCTCCATTTTGTTCCCACATTCTCAGCTTGTCTCTCAATCACAGTCTTTTCTGTAAGGGTTAGTTGCAAAAGCTGGCTATCTATGGCAGAAAGTCTGTTTGCATGACCAGCCGCCACCTTTTACTGACATAGACAAGGCAGCACCTGGTCCTCTGTGCCTCAAGCTAAGGAGCTCTTGCATATATAAAAACCAAAGCCTCCTGTATCCTTATGCACTCATTAACTGACAGTTAAGAGTCCTGGGTACATATGAGGTGTGAACTACCAACTAGCTGAAACACGCCCATCCAGAGTCAACTATCGCTGTACTCAGAAAAGCATGGGCATATGTCACCTGGCTTTTGTTTTCTAAGACTATAACTGGTCTTGAACCCCTGACTTTAGCAGTATTCTTTCCTTGATCTCTGCTTGGCAAAGCTTTTCTGTGGCTTTGAAATCCTACTTTCACTCTCACCTTTGGAGTTTACTCTTATGCTGAAGTTCTTGGCTCCCTTCTTCTGGTGTACTTCTGGCAGGTCATAAAGGAATGATAGATATATCTCAACATCCCCACTTTCTCTCTTACCTCCTCCCACTTGTCTTCCAATGCTCCTCCTCCTTTTCTTCCAACTGCCAATGCATTTCCATGCTTCATATCTTTCTCTTTTAGTCACTCACTGACTCACTCTCTCGCCTCTCTTCCAGGATAATCTTCAGTAATATGCCCCCCTTTTCTTCAGATATTCTGGCCCCTCTTACTTCCTCCTGCATCCTTTATGAAAACACTCCATTACCTAGAAAGAAAATCCCTAGTGTTACCCATTGTGGTCCTGTGCATTTAGTACTGTGCAGCTCTACCAGATTGATAGCTGCCTGACCTCCAGTAAAATATATCCAGAGAAGAGGTCCCCCTAGCATCAGAGTAATCCCTCATCCCAGCTATTTGAGTTCCAGAACATTGAAACATAGGTTTCAGGCTTGTATAGATTTGTTTGTCCTGAGCAACACTAGCCATATCATAAGGATCAAAGTGGGTCTGTTGTCCTGGAGCTAATACAAGAGTTTTGTGGTTTCTGCCATGCCAGTGTGGGCTCTTACTTGCCTAGGATAAGACACAATATTTAGCAGTAGGATAAGATGAGATTTCTTTTTGACTCACAGAGTAGTTTATATTGTTAGTTAATTCTATTCAATACAGTTCAAAATGCTTATATCAAGCACCTGCAATTTACACCATTCATTTATTTTTTAAAATAAAGAAAAATATGATTCAGCATAAGGCTCTTCTCTTCAATGGCCTGCATCTCTTAAGGAAACACCAGTGCCCTTTGGACAATTAAGGAAGCTAACACAGCAGACTTCAAAAGCTGCATACTGGGTTCACTGACCCTGCATATTTATTTCACTGCCTTTAGTTATCTCACTGAAATATATTGGATTTCTGAAGGCTGACCAGTTCTGCAAGAGGAAAGGATTTTCAGCAGCTGTCCTCAAGGACTCTTCAGTACATACATCTGCATGCCCTAGTTAGATTTCAGGGCATTGGTTTGTGTCAAATGTCAGAGAGCATATTTGGCCTGAGGGTAACAAAGAGCTTGAGTTAACTCCGGTTCTGATCACAGGATTTTTTGACACACAGGTCTCTTTAATTTTTTAAACATCTGAGAAAGTTCCTGTTAATAGTGTATATTTGTATACAGAAACAAATTACTTCTATGTAAGAGAGGGATGACCGTTCCCCCTTGCTGTTTCTGTCTCTTTCACAGGGATGGACAAATTTGTATTTTTTTCCTATGTTCTTTGCATTTTTTGCAAGACAAGTTCATTCTGGACTGCATTAGTTTGTACATTGTTAGTTCACATGAAAAATAATACTATTTTTATGCAATTTTCCTTAATGTCGTATTTCATCGATTCTAAGATGCACTTTTTCTCCCGTTTTTACTAAAAACGGGGTGTATCTTAGAATCAATGATGTCTTGCATTCGCAGGATTTCTGCTGCGTTTTGCAGAAGGCACTAAGGCTCTGCATGCCCCCTGCTGTGACTCGCCCTAGCGGGTACGAGAGACCCCACAAGGCCAGTCATAAGTCCCTCCTCCCCACTTACCTTGATCGCTGCTGCCTTGGCCTGGGAAGGTTTCAGTACTGGGAAGGAGGCCGCGATGTCGGGAGATCTTGCAAGACCTCGGCCTCCTTCCCAGTACTGAAGCTTTCCCAGGCTGAGGCAGCAGCGATCAAGGTAAGTGGGGAATGGGGACTTGCGGGGCCCTAGCCCTAACTCACTGACACAGCCGCTGCTCCACGCCGCTGGCAGTGCTTGCCTTGTTACTGGGAACGACGCCTTGCCAAGCCGAGGCAAGCACTGGCAGCAGCGTGGAACAGTGGCAACGATGGCAGCGAGGATGGGTGATGGCGGTGAGTGGGGAGGGGGAAGGGGTGCTGAAATTAAGGTGCGTCTTAGAATCGACGCAAAGCTTTTCCCCTGTTGGTGGCCCTGAAATTAAGGTGCATCTTACATTGATGGCGTCTTACATTCGGTAAAATACGGTATATACATTTTTTCAAAAGCTGTTTCCCCTAATATCTGTCTTTTTGTACATTATTTCCCTTAATTATACATTTTGTACACATTTTTTTTATTGGAGAACTGAATTAGAAAGTGTGAAGACTGAAGGATAATTGCGTTCTAGTTTGTGTATTCGTTCAGGAAGTTCAGGCATTAGGTTGGTTTCTATTAAAATGTGAATCAGCCAAATTCCAGTGCTGGCAGACTGCTCTTTCCTCACCATCTTTTAGGATAAACTATTTCCCCCTTTCTCTCCTGAAGCTGCATACTTTTCTTGTAATCAGTATGGTAACTTGGTGGGAGAAGAAGGGTGTTGAGGGCAAAATAAGTCCATATTCTATGAAATTTTGGGTCTGTGTAAAATGAAAAGACTGTTCCCTTTTATGTCTGTGTGAGGTCAAGTCTTCATGGGAGTTTTTAGTGTGGCACTTTAATCTGTTGGCAGATCACGTGTAATGAATTATAATGTGGCAAACGCAGACAAGAGCATGCATGCATTCTACCTTGGGTGGCCCAACAGCACTGGCTGTGATATTGTCATCATCTGCATGGCAGATAGATAGATGATGAGAAAATATTGAGGAAGGGGATAATTTTGTCCAGTTTGCATTTTGATAATGAACTTACCAAATTCACACTTTGTGAAACAATGTGTGACCCAGAATGAAGTTGTCCTTTGGAATTCACACTTCTCAGAAAGCGAACAAAAATGTGCACAAAATCCATCTATTTTGTGGGGTGAAAGACCCCCCCCCCCAAAAAAAGAATTATATACAGGTATGCATGAAATGCGTGTGGATTTTCAGGCAGACTTTAAAAAAAAAGAAAAAAGAGAGAGTTGCAAACAGGATTGGAAATGACACAGAATGAACTAAGGATTTGGAAAATGAGAAACAAAATGGACAGATTCATCCATTCCAAGCAAACATGCATTTGAAAACATGATGGAAGGGAGGAGCAACACGTTGGGAGGGAATATTTATTATGTTGTTATTTTGTTTGTGTTGTTTTTGACATTTTATTCTGAAGGGTTGGCCTTAAAGGTGGGGAAGAAGTATTTTAAAGAAATCATTTGGAGTGGGGAAAAATCTTCCCTATCTCCTCAGCCACTTCTCCATTCCCAGTTCTCATATCAGTCTACTGTTCCATGCAAACATGTATACTGTGTGGTTTTGTTTTAGGATTTCCCATTGTGTGACTGGTGGAATACTTTCTGGATTGTATTACCGTTTATGTGGTTTGTTCCATTAAAGTCAATAAAAACAAGACAGTCCCTGCCTTTAAGCTTGGAGTCTAAAAGACATGACCCAGAATGAAAAAGGAATGGAGAAGAAAGATGAAAATAAGCAAACTCAGGCGCCAGTTCTTAAAATTACAAAGTTCTTATAAGGATCAGCAAGGGATTGAAATAGTTCAGGAAGAGAAGAAGCTAAATGGAGCTAGGCTGGGGTCTCAGCAGAGCTGACTGAGTGGCCTTTCTTATTTAGCTTGTTTATTGTCACCTTATAGCTAATAGCGCTCAGGGCAATGTACAAAACACACACAAATCAAATCCAAGCCCCATATGAATCAAATCAAAAGCAGCATAATAAAGTAATGAAAAGCAGCAATCAATTAAAAGCAGCACAGGCTAAAATATCTAAAAAAGAAATATCGAAATATATCACAAATACAATACTACTTCAAAACATAACATAGCCATACAAATACTGTATACATAGGGTTAAAAGGCTTATAAGGATAAAAAGGGAATTTGCCTGATTCCTAAAAGATAATGAGCTTAACCAAGTAGACACAGGAGATCTCTCTGGGGAAGAAATTCCATAACTGGGGATCTACTATTGGAAAGCCATCTGCCGTACCCTAACATGAACATAAGAACATAAGAAGAGCCTTGCTGGATCAAACCAAGGATCCATCTAGTCCAGCACTCTGTTTACATAGTGGCCAACCAGCTGTCGACTAGGAACCCACAAGCAGGTCACTGGTGCAACAGCACACTCCTGCCCATGATCCCCGTACTGGTGAATGTAGGCTTACTGCCTTTGATACTGCATGCACTTGAAGAGGATGTTTGGTGATGATCTCAGGACTTGTGTAGGAATATATGGGAGGACATGCTCCTTCACATACAGTGGCCCTAAGCCATGAAGTGTTTTATGGTTCTTCCAATTGCTTCCTCTGCTGCAGCCTGATAGTATGGCTGCTGCCAGGTTACTGTTGATGGAGAGTTGAGCCTGATGGAGCCAGTCTCTCAGTAGATGCATTGCAATGGCCCTGCTTCTTTCCCAACATTTTTCACTTGTAAGGTTCAAATTTTCAGTCATGGCCCAAATTCTTAAATTGTTGTTAATCTTTGTTCTCACTTTGCTTATGAATACATTTGCTTTTCTGAATAACTCCTACTGGTATACATAATGTGTGTGTGTGTGTGTGTGTGTGTGTGTGTGTGTGTAGGGGGCAGGGGTGTTGTTACATCGGAAAGTATGCAGTAATATGGATATGAGGAGCCATGAAAATACCCTATACGATTGGAGATGTCATTTTGCACAAGAAATAAATGTGACTTTAAGAAAATATACAGTCATGAGAGAAATACATTTTCTTTCTATGTGTTTACTCTTTCCCCCGTTAACACAATATATCATTTTTGCAGCCTCTAGGGGGCTTTTTCATGCATTTCAAAATTCTTACATAAAAGACACTTGAGTGTAAGAATTAATATTTTACATCTTTGGAGATCATAACGGATACCGATCCTACATGATTGCAATTTGCCAAGTATACATGTTCTGAAAAGCCACAATTGGACACAGCCTTCTAATTCATGTACATCATAAATAAGATTATTACTTGTAATGATCTGCATGTATATAACATGTTTAATTCCTATCTGGAAGTGACCCCTGTTTGTGATGTGTCCAGTTGTCCTACGTAGCAGCTTGCATTCCCTTTTAAAAAGTTACTTTAAGGATTAATATTGTTTTTTGGAGAAACAAAAGATATCCATTTTACTGCTTTTGACAGCTTGGTGCATTCTTTTGGGTATTTCTTGCTTAGATTTATTTTGCTATTTTCTTTTTTAGCACCACCAAAGTTTACAAGAACACCCGTTGACCAGACAGGGGTCTCTGGGGGAGTCGCATCATTCATCTGCCAAGCTACGGGAGACCCAAGACCTAAAATTGTCTGGAACAAAAAGGGCAAGAAAGTCAGCAATCAGAGATTTGAGGTATTAGGTCCATTGTTCTGTTCCTCTGAAAAACATTTACTTTAATATTTCTTGATTATTCCCTATTGTTTCTGAACAATGATCATGTTAAAACTACAGGATTGATGCTCTCAGTAGTCTTATCATAACAAAAATGATTCATATCAGTTGGATTTCCCCTGAAAAAGGAATTTCAATTTTGCTTATAAAGCTTATTCACACAACCACTGACCAGGCTAGGATTAAGATGGACTGAGAATTTTAATAATTTCCCTACTTTCCATTCATCCCATGTGTTTCATTAGCTCATGCTGGTTATGCTGTACATATCAATGAATATATGAGCTCCCAATACCAAGAATGGTGAATGCATTGTAGAAGCCAGTAAAAGAGCCAAAGCTGTGCTTTTAGGAAATGAGCAAAGTTGATCATTCCAGCAGCATTAAGAACTAGCTTCTCTCAGAAGGGTGGAGGATGTCTCTGGGGTTCATTTTGAAGATTAGCAATAATAGACGTAATACTAGTAATATCACTAATATTAGTGATAGCTGAATAATATGGGGTCAGTCCAATACACCTGTGCATCCTTGCCTCTTTTTTTCTGTGCCTGCTGCTATATGCATTGAAGTCTCATGCTTCTAATCTCCCTCCTCTGTTAGCTGCCCCCCATTGTACAGAAAGCTGCACACATGAGAGAGCATGGCTGCATGTTCTAATGTAGGGTGATCATATGAAAAGGAGGACAGGACTCCTCTATCTTGAGTGACCAGATACAAAAGAGGGCAAGGCTCCTACAGCTTTAGCCGTTGTGATGAAGAGGGAACTTCACTAGATGCTTGCATGCATACAAATGACACCTGCTGAAATTCCTTTTTAATACACCTGTTAAAGATACAGGATCCCTGTCCTCCTTTGCATATGGTCACCCTAGCGTCATGTATAAATAAGCAACAGAATCAGAACCTTTGTAGTCACATTATTTGTATCGCTGTTTAGGAAGTCCTTAGTTATTTTCAGCCTGATCTGAGAAAATATAAATACACAGGCAATAGTGTAATCAAAGCTACAAATAAATCTTAAATTGAAAGATGGTAGATGGTAGGTTGTAATGTCATGGTCCCCTTACAACACAAAAGGGGTCATAATGAACGGATGTGGAGAACATGGAATTGCAGCTCCATACGCTTATAATTCTGTGCTTTGCTTTCCTCTCCGTCTTCCAATGGAAGCTTTTAGTGCAAAATCTTCTTATATGTTTGGCTGGAAATCCCTGCTGTGCCCACACTAGGGTTGGTTTAAGCTGTAAATCATGGACTTTGATTGTAATACTTGATATTTATATATATTTAATAATTGAATTTTATAAAATGTCTGAATAAGTGTTTTTACTGCATATACTCTTAAGAGCTTCTTCTTTTAAGCCAGGGTTGTTGAACCTCTTTCAGCTTGAGGGCCCAATTCAATTTCAGAGAAGATATTGAGACTACATTCGGGAGGACAAAGGCAAAAAGGGGTGGAGCCAAAATGCCAAAAAGCCAGCATATTTTAGCTCAAAGCTCTTACTGCCAGTAACTAAAACTTTTAGAATGGGAAACCACCAAATGGTCAAGGGAAAAGGGATGGAACAAGCAGAAGAGGTATGGCTAACTTGGGACCCCAAGAGGCTGGATTGGGTCTGAGGTTCAACACCCCTGTTTTAAGTGGTTTCTTGAGATGTACTGTTTTCCAAAATTGACCACTTTTAGAGAACAAGATGTTCTTCTAGTCTAGTCTAGACTTATTGATTTTTTTGAAATTTATTGATATTTCCGTACACTTATTTTTCCTGGTACTTATGTAAGCAAACTAAATTAGGAGTCACAAATTCAGTCCCTATATGCTGTTGCACTCATGTCCTGCTTGTGGGTTTCCCAAGGGGAGCTGGTCGGCCACTGTGTGAACAGAATGCTGGACTAGATAGACCCTTGGTCAGATCCAGCATGACCGCTCTGATGTTCTTATTTTAATCCGCATTTTTAGGGCTATGATATCTGGTGACCAGACAAAAGAAATGCAGCATAGGCTCTCTACCTGTCCTATACACTCTCCTCAACTCCCACACACATGATGAATGTTCTATATGTATATTGTTTATTGCAAAAAAATAAACAGGAATTTTGTACTGTTTGTTACAAGGACAAAATGGTTTCTAGCTTGTTGAGGCAGAACACATGAACATCTCAAATCCAGGTATGCACCCAAAGTGCTAGTTCAATAGGCATTTTATCATTCACTTCAGTGTCAGGAGTTCTACACACACCATCCCAATTTTGTAGGTAGAGCTGCTTATAATATTGAATTGATTGAAGAGCCACCTTTAATGCAGGAGTTCCACATACATAGTAGAACCCTGAAAAGAAATGAATCAGTCTGCATTACTTTTGTCTGTCTTGTGATTGTCTTTTTATGAAAAATATTGCATGTGTTTTTGAATGTAAAGCATTCCCATTTGCTGTTGTATAATAATACAGTAATAATTGATATAGTTATGGTAATGTTACTATTATGATTGCTATTGTTATGTTGTTATCCTTATTAATCAGTATTGTTCATTTTAGAAACATAATTAATTACTTTCTTATAATGTATTGTTAGGCACTGGATATAGTTTGAACATATTACGCATTAGAGAGGAATGGCAGGATCCTGTGTATGTGCAGAAAGAAGAAAATGTGTAGTAGCTGCCAGGAATCCAAAACAACTGATACTCCTGCCTGCCATGACACTAACCATTCATAGCATGTATGGTCATCACCCGGCGCGCTACTGAGGGACAGGCTGTGAAGCCTGTTTCTCAGTAGATTCGAGCACCGGAGGGAAGTGGACGCCCCTGCGGGTAAGGAGCGTGAGGCGCGGGGCGCGGGGCACTTACCTGCTGGGGGCGGCCGCTTCTCGGGCTCCTCCGCCGCCACCGCCGCTGGGTCTACCGCCGCTCCTTGCTTGCTGCCACTGCCGCGTGACCCCCCGCCACCCCGGTTTGCCCCCCCGCCCCCCGGTTGGGCCGGTTCGCCCCTGGATTCCCGGTTAGGACCGGGAAATCCCGAGCCACCTGGTCAGCCTACAATGCTCACCCACCCCATGTTTCCATGCCTCATCCATCAAAGATCTTTGAATGACAGCAACCTTCTGACTATGTTTCAGAAATCATTGGCCTATATTGAACGTACATGAAAATGTGCATCCATGCCTGTCTGCATTGCTTTCATTGTGATGTGCATTCCAGTCTGCCTTCCTTTGAAAGCAGTGCAAAGTAGATGGACTGAATGGGCATTTGCATCCCATTTAATAGTCCCTTAAGCTGTGAAGGAGCACACACTGAGGCCAGTTCATAAACACCAATCCACTCTACTGCAGGCATCTCAACTGTGAGGGAGAATTCCGTTTTGCAGTGTAAAATATTCTGCAGAGAATTGGGCAGGATTATATGGAGGAAGGATTAAGGGTGCAAGTTTTCAAAGGGTGGTTCTGAGTGCCTCTAGAATTTCTACTCATTTTCAAATCTCCAGGTTTTTGGTTTTGTTTTAAAATACATACGCAGTCCAGGGAAGAATAATTTCTCAAGCTGTACAATGTTAGATGAAAAACTTATGAAAGACTCAAGAAGGTAGTGTTTACAGTTTATTTCCTCACACTCAGGAGAGTTTTACTAACATTGCTTGAAAAATCAGCTCTTTTGAACTGGCCTTTACATCCACGCTTGTTTGATTTGCAATGGATTCCTCTTATATTTCTCCCCTTGTTCATAAAAATGAGTCTCTTTTGAGTTGAATGGTAGAGGCAAATTCTGGCATCTCCTGGTTTTAAACTGAACATAAACTAGCTTCTCCTAAAGGTTAGAGATAGCAAATAGGGATCGAATAATGTTTGATAAAAAGATGTTATGAGGATTTGCCCAATTCTCCGCAATCTCCATAAATCTAAATTGTCCTTACTCTACTCTTCCAGTCTAAATCTATCCAGTAGCCAGAAAATGTTTTTAAAAAATCTTTTTACAAAAAGCTAAAAAAAAGAAAAAGAAAAGGCGCCTGTACACCTCAACATGTATGGATAAACTAACTGTTTTAAGCTGCAATCTTATGCAATGGCCTGTTTCGGACGAGCCTTGCAGGCTGAACAAGCCACGGCTTGTTTCAACACAGTGTATGCTAGGCAAACTTAGCATAATCACCTGCTTGGCTGCAGCTTGTTGTGTCGTCCAAACCTGGGTGGCATAGCTTATTTGAAGGGTAAACAATCCTCAAAAACACAACAACAGCCTATGGGTTGGTGGTTATTTCCCCCTCCAACAAGCCATGCTGCCCCAGTTTGGATGATACAACCTGCTGCATCCGGGCAAATGGTTATGCAAATTGTACCCAGCAGGTGTCCTGGCTTAAACAAGCCACCGTTTAGTCTGCAATGGTTAGCTGAACCAGAGCAGTGTATATTAGAAAAGGCACTGACCTCCCAGCATAAATTCTTCATCTGCCATATGGCTTTATGGTCAGAATCACAAACCAAGATATTAGAAAGAAAAAAATTGTTCAGTTCAACATTTTATGCACATTTATCAGATTTGCACTACCCAAACCTGTACACAAATCAGAACATAGTTAAACACTGAAATCCATTTTTTCTGAAGTTTCTGATAATAGTTTGTACATTAAAAATGTATATAAAAGTGCATATAATACAGAATTTGGATTTAACATTTACACTAGTGTGGAAATAACTGGCATTGTCATTTTGAGTGTAAATATCAAGGTCATGGCCGGATGATCATTAACTGTTCATGGACACATTACTACCCCATATTGTCTCTGTCAAATTAAATGACAATTAGGTTGGCCCATCACTAGAAACATACACGGTTAGTTGGATTTCAGAATTCTGCATTAATTTTTATAATTAAGCCACTTAGCACCTTTAAGAACTAGTTTTAAGGATTAGAAACACCAGTTACTCCTAAATTTACCCCTTTCTTCTTATAAGAGGTCTATCTTTGACTTTCAGAAAAATTTAGAGTAGTCATACACTTTCAGGCTTAGCTGAGAGGTAGGCATTTGTAACAACACCTGTGACAGCTGTTGTTTCCTTAAATAGGTAATAGAGTTCGATGATGGATCTGGATCAGTTCTCAGAATACAACCACTACGGACTCCACGAGATGAAGCTATTTATGAATGTGTTGCTTCCAATAGTGTGGGAGAAATAAGTGCGTCTACAAGACTCACTGTGTTGCGCGGTAAGTTGCTTTTAAATTTTTAATAATTAATTTTTGTTCTTACAGTTGGCAAGGAAAGTCATTTTAGAGTTATAGTGTTAATACTTGAAAATTAGATATTTTCACGAGGGGACGTCTGATATGTTGGGCTTTGCTTTTCCCCTAGCAAAAACCTTCTTTTAAAACTTGTTGACATAATCAGTTGTGCCATATACAGTTGTGTGCATACAGTGCAGCTTGTGATACCTTCCTTTCCTGTGCCTGGTATTTGTCCTTATAGCTATCAGTTGAGCTTGTTTGTTATATGATGTGTAATCTGGAAAGAAGATATGGCCACATATGGGCCTGTAATGATAGAACCATGGTTGCTGTCTTCACACAACCGATATGAATCAGTAGTTGGGTTCATTTCTGATCCCAATGGAGGGAAAAACAATGCAGGAATTGGTCCGATGTTCAAAAGGGGCACAATAGAAGAAGTAAAAAAAATAAGGTTTCAGCTAAGCATAAGGATTTTCAAAGTGCTGCTCTTGGCATTTTATACCATGTGATAAGCATTTATATCAAAAGTAACCCAAGCAAGTTGACACTGACCTTGGCAAAACTATAGAAATAGAATGTATTTACATATTGATGAGCTGCAGTTAAACACTTTAGTGAACACGAACAGGCTTTCCTTCAGCAATAGGTATGCTTGTCATCTTGTTGTGATTCCTTGTATTTCTTGAGGTACCATAGCTACTGATTTTAAAGTCAAATTCAGTGCTTTGACCATATATGAGTTCTATTTCACTTCTCACAGGTGCCATGGCTATGTATCCACCAGTGAGAACTCCAAGTAAAAACGAGAAATCAGATGACCTTTGGTATCTGATTTTAAGTCTTGTAGAGATAAAGAGATTAACTCCAGTCTTACATTACTTGTATGTCATTTTGACATTGTGTTTCTATAGCAAAGTAGATACACAGCTATATCCAGGAATATTTATGTCTTTAACTGTGCTGCGGAATTTAAAAGCTGGTATTTTGGGTTCTGGGTCTGTCCCCTCCCTGCTCCCTTTTAATTTAGAAACAACTGTGGATATATAGCGATTTACTTCGGATTTTGATTCTCTTGTAATATAGAAACCTAATTTGATTAGTGTTAGGTGAGTGCACTTCCTAGCATACGACATAACTTTACTTAACATTCCGTGTGTATCTTTGTATAAAAGTGAGTTCCCTACCTCCATCTCCTTGCCATGCTTTAATGGAAGTGCCTTCCCTCATTTCCCATGCCCCAAGCCCTGTATGGGTTGGGCAGTGAGGAAAGAGATCTCAGGGGTGATGACATTATGGTTGTCTTACAGAATGCAAAAATGAGGGAAGAGTGAAAGGGTTTGTGACAAGAGCGTGGAGTTGAAAGAAGGAAAAGAGCTGGGATGGGAAAAGAGTGGAGAGAGATTGATCTTGAAGAAGGAAGGTGACGGGCTGTGGGAGGGAGTGGATGAATCTCAAGCTGACCATTTCTTTAAGGTAGTGCCCCATCTGCCTATCAAACTGATAGTCATTGTCTAGATTGTGTGTATATGCATATACTAGTAAATATACCCAGGTCTGTTCCTGGAAATCCCACCTCCCACGGTTCTCTTTAATGTGCAGTATATTTCTGGTTGTTGCTACAGCCCTTTCTTCGCACTGCATTCCATTGGACATGTTGTTTGGCTTGTCTGCTAAGCTTAATTGCTATTTTGAAGTAGACACCAAGTCACACACTTCAACCTTAAATGTGGAAATTACCCGTTTTCAGACTTCCAGTAATCAGGGAGTCTCAGACTACATACATACCCAGTTTCAGTTCCTTTCTGTAGAACTATCCTATCAATTCTGATACCACAATGAATGGGTGAATCACCAGGTTGAGGCTCAAGCATCTTCCCTCTTTTCCTGTCTCTGTCTCTGTCTCTGTCTCTCTCTCTCTGTGTGTGAATGGGAGCAGGGTGAAAATATAAGAATTAATTTTAATTGATTCTTCACTGGAGGCTAGTTTTACTGGAGAGGGCGGCAATTTGGGGCCAGTATTTATTTTTATTGTTTAGATTATTTTGATCTACTGTAATCTGGGTTATGTAACTAGAGTTCTTTGAAGGCAAAATTTAGTCAGAACTAGAGCCACTATGCTGGAGAAGTTTGGATGCATCATTATAAAAACTATGATCTCTTAGTCCTCATTGAATGCAAATATCTGAGACAGACTCTAGTATTTAAAGTCTTTTCTATTTCTGCAATATATTGAGACAATTCTCAGTCACTTCAAAGCCTATTCTCCAAAGGACGTGGCTTTTTGGCTTTTGGGTGATGTAGCTGTGGTAAATCCTGCGAGACTTTGCGTGAAGTGTTACATCGTTACATGGAAAGTAGACCATGCACTCTATGCAGTAGAAAGGGTACATAGAAAATCTGATGATAAATCTATGGGCATCAGATTACTTTGCAAATAATGGTAAATACAGTTCATAATACCATACATATGCCACTTGGAGCAAATGTGAAGAGGACTTAAGTAAGGATCAATAGTTATTAAGCGACTAATCCTCAGATTGATGGAAAAGCAAATGGCAGTTCTATCAAAAACAGCTCTGTAGGTTTCTAATGCCTCAACCTTCTGACCTAGGAAGCTGATGATACTATTTTGTTTTTGTTCATGTTCTGCCTATACATTATAACCCTGATTTAGAGCTCACTTAGGCCCTTTCTACACCATAGGGGTGTAGAGGGAGGGCTATCCCGGAAGTACCTAATACACACCATCGGCGCACAGAGATCAACCTGGGGCCATCCCAGGCAAACAGCCTGGTGTGGAAAGGGCCTTAGTTAGGGCTGCCATCCCTTGACCCAGACTGTATTCCTGCTTGAATATGTCATTCTTGTCTGTTGTGGTGAGGAGAAGGTGGACTTTTGTTCCGTTTTGGTGGGAGACTAGATTTCACAACTTACCCCTGATCCAGAGTTGTTGTTAGAATCAAGACAATGCAATTCTACAGGTGGGTTCGTATCTTATAAATGCTCTTAATTCAAAATGCAGCACAAATGCATTGTTCTTTTGCAATGCATAATTTGTCAATTGTTGATCTAATGAGGTGGGTGCATGAAAATAACAGGATCATATGCAGAGAATGAGAACACAAGTAAAGGAGGAGTTCCATTTCTATGCCTGAAGCAAATAACATGTGAAGAAAGACTAGAAAAAAGTTTCATATGCTCTCACCCCCCAAGAGTGTGAGACATGCTTCGACCAACCACTGTGTAGTACCTTGTGACCAGAATTAGCATGTTCATTATGGTCACATTTTATTAATATCTTTTTTTAAAGATGAACATTTTTCCCTGCTGTGTAAATGGTACTTTTACAGGTTTTATTATAAAATGGTCTCTGCTTGGGAGCTTTAGAAGGAACATTAAAGAACAAAGCATAGCTGCTTGACAGTCACACATTTTTTTTCTTTTTCTTAAATGAATAAGTGAAACAAAAGGGTAACACCCCCCCCCCCCACAGATGGTCAATACCAACAATGATGGTAGAATGTGGATTATTTTATTTTTATTTTAGTAGTAGTAATAATAAATGCATTATTATAAACTAGTTTTGCAATAATACAGACATGTGCAGGGCAAAGAGAGAAATTATCTTCCCCTACAGTATGTAATTAGAAATGCTTAATGAGTTATAAATTATTTAGTTGGAGAGAATATATGGAACCTTCTAGGGAATCCTTGCAGAATCAGTTCAACAGCAGAGAAAAGCATAGAGTCAAATATGTCTAGTATTGCTACATAACAAAATAGTACCAGTGATAGCAGAGTATGTACCTAAAGACTGGCAAAGATCAATATCAATGATTATTACAAAGACCAGCATTTGAGTTGATGGAGTGCGGCCATGTTCCTGGGTAGGGCTGAGCTGAAACCAGGACAGGGAAACTTTCACAAGAACATTCTTGGCCCTTGCAAAACATTTATTTTCCTTGCAACACTGGTGCTCTCCAAATGACTTGTTTGTTCAGCTGTTTTCCTGCTCCTTGTTATTTATTCTGTTTGTATAGTAATAACTCTGATGAGGCATGGAGTCATTTGGGACCACATTCTAGTGCAAGCCAATGTCAGATAAAATTGGAGGAAAGGGGGGAAAACAACAGCTATTCTAGTAACTACAATATGCATATTGTGTTCACAGAATACTAACTTTTCTTCTAAAGTCATGCAATGATCAAGATTGGTCTTGGGTTTGTTTATATATACTTATATGTTTTGGATGTTGCCATAATGCTGTGATTGAACACCGGCCACACCTGGTATCTTGACTAAAACCATTTATTAACTTGTTAAGGAGTTCAGATTGCTTGGACAATATATGTCCTCAAGATTATTGTCAAGACTCCCATGGCCACACATTTCCATTGATACGATCACTTATTTCCCTTCCCAGTACTGGTTGCTTACCTGCCTAAGAGATAGTTTGGAACTCAGTCCAATTTCATCAATGCCATTTTACTGACATTATTATTATTATTATTATTATTATTATTATTATTATTATTATTTACACTTATATACCGCCCCATAGCCGAAGCTCTCTGGCCGGTGTATGGGTGTATGAAACATGTTTTTACCTCAATTGATCATTCAGTGTATAATTAACATGCCTCTTTTATGGCATGCATATACATTGTATATGGTGACCATATGAAAGGGAGGACAGGGCTCCTGTATCTTTAACAGTTGCATAGAAAAGGGAATTTCAGCAGGTGTCATTGGTATGCATGCAGGACCTGTTGAAATTCCCTCTTCATCACAACAGTTAAAGCTAAAGGATCCCTGACCTCTTTTCTATCTGGTCACTCTAGTATAGCTCCTGCATCTTTAACTGTTGTGATGAAGAGGGAATTTCAACAGGTCCTGCATGCATACCAATGACACCTGCTGAAATTCCCTTTTCTATGCAACTGTTAAAGATACAGGAGCCCTGTGTTCTTTTTCATATGGTCACCCTAGCATTGTGAAGCCACCATTGTCAGAAGATTCCTAATGAACATGGCAATAATAGTCTTATGGGCAGTCTTCACACATGAAGATGCACGCAGTTTTCACATGGCCATGTGCACACTTGTACAAAAACATTTACTAACCTTAAGTAGCCTTAAGATAGAGTCAAAACTAGTCCAGCAAGCTTCAGCATCCTTAAGAACTGGAATAATTAATCACTGCCTCACTCAAGAGAAGCTAATGAAAAATGAATCAAACAAATGAATACCAAATAGACTTTTCATTTGTAATTAATTTGTTTGAAATCCTATTCATTTTAACAACTAAAATGAATGGAACAAATGGGGTAATTTGCTTAATTTTTCATTAGTTTTAAAACAAATATGCACCTCTAGACTGCAACAGATGCCTTCTGCAGTGTTAGCTAGAAGCTATTGTAACACTCCTAATAATTTGCAGCACTACATTTGTGATGTAGGTGAAATGGAGAATATTTCCAAGTACTTGCTGTTTAGCTGTATCATAACTGAGTACTTTCAGTGTTCAGTGTGTTAAATGGTTTTCAGTTATTAGCTGCCTTAAACTACTAAAAAGGTGGGGCATAAATTCATCAAATAAATGGAAGAATGAATATGATATGACTTCATAATTTTAAAGGTGATATATTACCATGTCTGTGTATACACATACACATAGAGAGAGGGGGGAGGGAGAGGGGGAGAGAGAGAGAGAGAGAGAGAAAGTCTGTGTGTGGACAAGGGAAAAGAAGCCATCATGGCTTTGCCCTCCTTCCCTGCATATGCTTTGTGCGCACCCATTGTTTACATAATTATCTGTGTTTCAGCGTGGGTTGGCATGTCCTCCAAACCCAGAATGAGGTGGGGGTGGCTTCATACCCACCCTACAATCCATGTTTTGGGTTCAGACAACATGCCAACCCATGCTGCAGTGGAAGTAATTATATAAATGACAGGCAAGCATAGTGCACCCCATTGTCCGAACACCCCCAGAGTTTTGTATTTTGGGTTAAGATTCATGCCTGAGCCAAATAAAACTGGTGATGTTTAGAAGCTCAGAACTTTTCTTATTAGCATAAGTAGTTACTGACCGATGAAAAGAAACCAGTAATGTTAAAATTGTGATACGGTTTAATTATGACTGCAGTAATTGTTCGTACATGGGAAAAAGAAAAGGCATTTTTGAAATTCTAAAAGACATTCATATATTATATCAGCCTAGCAATTTCTCAGAAATGAAGATTTCACTAAATACACCATTATGATAGCAAGAAAGTTTGTTGAAATGAAGACTGTGAGCAGAATCCATTGCTGCCCGTTTTCTAGTGGAGCTTGTCACTGCTTCTGGTCCATACACAGCCAGTCCTGCCAATTCCATTCTGTAAGCGATCCTTACCATTTGTGAAACAACGATTTAGCACTTTTTGGGCAACCCAAAATGAGAAGAAATGCTTGTTTCTGGAAGGTGGCAAGTCAGTGGAGCTCGCATAAGGGAGCTCTGCTGACCTTCTTCTCTTCCAGAAATGAGCATTTCCGCTCCTTTCGGGGCTTGACCCGAAAAGCACTAAATCAGTGTTCCACAAGCAGGAGGTGCTTCTTGCAGAATGGAATTGGTGGGGCTGGCCACGCCTGGACCACAATTGGCAACCATTTATGCTAGAAGATGAGCAGCACTGGATTCTGCCCTGTATTTTACTTTAGATTACTGAAGTGATAGCAAAACAAAATATATAAATGCTATAAGCAGTCACCTTGAGAGGATTAAAACTTCGGAATACATCCATTAAAGTTAAGAAAATACTTCCCCAACGAAATATACCTTTGATGGCCAAAAATAAAATTTAAAAAATCATCTGACATTTCCCCCTGTCTCTCTCTAGTTTCACAATTAAAAGTATCTGCACAAGGCTAGAAATAAATAATAATTTTGTTTCTATAATATTGCACAGCTCCGGCCTATCATTCTTGTTAATGTGTTGTTTTGCTCAAATTGACCTGTTTGGACTAGATGCAGGTGCTCAGCTTGATGCGAAGAAAGGGAATCACTGCAGAATTCAGACAAAGCCATCACCTATTAACTGGAAGCCCATTATATTTGTAAAATGAATATTTGGACTAAGGACAACACTTTCCCATTCTACTTCTTTCCCCCTGCAGATAGGATGGAATGCACCAAGCAGAAAAAGGTCCTCTCTGCGAACTTTCCAGAGATGTGCGTTGTTCTCCTTGTTGTATTGGAACTAAGTTTCAGGAACAATGTGTAGAGTTCATTGCTAAACAAGTGCAGGAGTTCAACACATTTTTCTATTGTAATTAAAATTATTGCATTTCTTAACAAATCATTGTTTGCACACATAGAGTGAGGTTTTAGATATCCACATGTGAACAATTATTTTCAGAAATACAAATTTAGAATGTCAACGACTCAGAGGGTATGCATCAATGCATATCCCAAAACAAGAGATTTATTTGCCCTGCCATGGTAAGAGAATCAAACAGCTAAGATTAAAGCAACCTACTGAAAACTCTTTTAATGGATAGTATGGGGTTTTATGCATGACATTGGAGCTTATTATGATAGATTTCATTTCAGGTAATGCAATGTCTATTCTAAACTCACATCAAATGGTGCAGCTGACTTACTATTCTTCCATTAATCTTTGTTGCAAAAAATGCATTAATAAAGTCACTATTCACCAGTTCAATCACAAATAGAATTTCCTCACCTTGCCTTACAAACAGATAAATCATCTTGTGCAAAGGTTTCTCTGTGACTTAAATTATTCCATTAAAATGATTTACTATCAAACTACTATACCAGGCTTGCTAGGATATGAAATGTTACCAGGTAATGGTAGCTTGTCGTCACATTTTTATTTTCAAAGCTTCTTGGGAATGTAGCTTTGGTGAAAACATGAAGTCAGCAAGGATAAAATAATAAAGAATGGTGTCGTCACTATAATGAGACATTTCAGGGTATGAACTGGTGCTGCCCATTTATAGCCTTTCAGACCTTCATGGCTGAGTGTCCCCTCCTTAAAATTATTAGAAGAAAGCATTTCTAGTTATGCTTAATGGATTTTGTTTTCAAGCACATTTAAGACTGTATTGTTGCATAATGAGATTTTAATAGGTGTAGATCGTTGATATCGCTCTGTTTACTAAGAACGTATGAAGAGTTTTGTTAGATCAAAGGACCATCTAGTCCAGCATCCTGTTTCTAACAGCAGGTAGACAGCTTCTTCTGGGACACAAGGCATGAAGGCAACCCTACCCACTACTGTATATGCCAAGTAAATGGAGGTTCCGTGTAACTAATTTGATTAATAGCTATCCTCCATGAAATATTCCAGTTTTTGTCTTTCATCATCGCCACATACCAGGGAGTGCATTCCTTTTACTTCATGACTAATGCTTCTATGGAACGTTTATTTGTTGCATTTAGAAACTTTGTCTCTGTGTCAATTTGAATGTATGTTTACCTAGTCCATGTGAAGATAGTTGTAATCAGCCATATTTTAAAAAAATGGATGCCTCCCTGATTGTTTTTTTCTCTGGCATTAGAACACTGGTTGTAGAGGTAATAGTGTTATATTTTGTCCTGGTGTTTTTACCTACAATGATTCTCTGACTGAATTTGTTCCCACTAAGGTTTCTAGTTTATTGCATTCAATACCTTTTTTGACATTTAGCGAAACACTGCTGCCAGTGCAATGTACTTTGTCCTTTTTAAAATAGATTTTATATCCAGGAGTAACAATATCTCATTATGATCATTCAACCAGGTTTCTGATATGCATTTTCTTTTCCTTGTCTAATACCAGGCACTCTAACTCATCATCTTGGTTTTGAGGGCTCTAGCATTATCATATGAATACCTATAAAATTTGTCCCTTTTATGTGTTTTTTATGGTGATTTTTGCTAAGATACCTTTGACTCTGTAGTTGGTTCTCCATTGTGTTTGCATTGAAGTTATCAATGACTGTCTCCTCCTTTATTTATATTGTTATTGTTACACAGAATATTTTGGTGATTTTGGGGACTTGCCAAAGTAAACGGCAGGGTCTGCTTGTGGACCAGAAATGGTAGGGCTGGTCGTAGATGGAACAGGAGTGAATGAGCTGACCGCAGGCACACAGCCACTGCTGGATCTTACCCTTGGCCTCTGAAATGCCCCTGGAGAAAAGAAAATTATTTTCCTCGTGCCAAAAAGATAACAACGTAGGCACTAGGCAAACTTCTTTGGGGAGTTCATTCCATAAGTGAGATGCCACAACTGAAAAGGCCCTATCTAGCTTCCTCCAAAGAGCACCTAAGGGTCCAAACAACTACATACAGGAAGAGACATTCCTTTAGAATTCCAATATAAATTAATGTGATTGCATATCTCAGACTAATGGCATTCACACACTTCTCAAAAGTTCTTATACAAAAACATGTCAAAGTATGTTTATAAATATTTTTAAGAAAAACTCAAAGTAGAGGAGACCATTTATTTATATAATACATTTGTATCCTGTGTTCTCAAGGCCATATCCTGCTTGAACTTGTTTCAGTTCTCTGCTATGCAAGACACAGAGTTGATTACAATAGGGAAGTCAAGCAAGCAAAAGTCGAACACAGTTTTACAGGATAAACATGGATTTTCCAGAGAGAAGCCAGAGGACTAGCCAAGGGCAAACACGTAGGGTATCAGTCAAAGTCCAGAAGGCAGCATCAGGAAGAAGTCCAGAGGTCAGTCATGTGGAGGTTCAAAAACATGTCAAATTCAGGGAAATGACATACCGGGCACAAAGAGATGAAGAAATGATTTTGTTTTCAGTAAAGACTAATTTGATAATGCAGGCTTGTATTACCAGAGCCTCCTGAGCCCCACTCCAGGCTCAGCTGCAGTACATTACAAGCCTTGCTCCTGAGGAGTTCCTTCCTCTTAAGGAGTCCTTTAGAGTCTTGCCCTGCTGATTTTTCTTTAAGGCAACAACATTGGGACTGGGAGTGTTGCTCACCTGCTGTCTCTGAAGCAGATCTCCCCTCTCTCATGGGGATGGATCCATGGTCCTCTCCCCTGGGAACCCCACTCTCCTGATAGGAATGGTTCAGTGGCATCATCCATCTCTGGATTCAATGGAGAACTCCAGTTGGGGTATGATGTCAGCATACATCACTAAGAACATTATTTTGATCTAGGCCTTAATCTAAATATATCAATTGACTGATCTCCCATCCTATGTTTGATTGCAGAGGTGGGTCAGATCAGCAGCTGCATGACAGTAAGTCTTGAGGACATGCTCTGAGGACACATAATACCTTACTGGAACTAGGCAGGTTTGGTTCTGGGTCAGTGCTTGGATGGGAGACTGCCTTGGAAGTCTATTTAAGCTCATCCTAAATAAGAGGAAGGCAATGAGATTGACGACAGATGGGGTGGAGTTAGCATGCTCATCCAACCTCTCCCTCATGTGTTAGTTAAATTGGACTATAAACCACCTAAATATGGCTATAGATTTTTGTTTTGTCTGTTTGCCATTTGAGAAGATAGTCTGTGTTGATTTCGGTGCTATCTTAACTGTCCCCTTTCTCCATAATTGAATCCTTCCAGGATTCAAATTCCGCTGTTACCTTTTTAACGTGCTCTGCTGTTATGTTCTCGATCTCAATTGTTGGGGCTTTCTGTACAAATGGGTTTTTCACAGATATTTGTGAAATATATTCCTGTGGTTATTCCACAGCTTCTCTAGCCCATGCTCTTTTATAGCCAATTATGTTAATTGAGCTTAGATTCTAAAAAGGGTATGTGGCAGTTTGCAATCCTGGGGCTATTCAGTCAGAACAGATGACTCACCTGTTATAACTAGGCCAGGAATCTGACCCACTTTCAGGCTTAATTTAATCTACAGTTTAAAATTAGAATTTAGCCTAAAGACTAAGACTACAATCTGTTTTAAAAATCAGCTATTCTAAATCTTCAGCCCTGCATATAATTTAAATTCTCATATAATTTAAAATCTTCCTAATGTTCCAACCTTGTATAACTGTGGTTAAGTATTAGAAGAAGCATGCATTAAGAACCAAAGTCGCAGCTTTTAATCAAGCTTGTAGACTAACTCATCAGCCCCACTTGGCATTGCTCAGGAATGTGGAAATTGTAGTGCAAAATATCTGAAGAACACCAGGTTGGGGGATCATAAAGATTTGAAACAGGTTGTAGATCTGGCCCTAGTCAAAACTGATGGAATTGATTGGAGATCTCTGAACTTTCATGTACGAAGTACCCTTAAGCTTTCCTCATATCTTTATAATGATAAAAGTCATTTTTAGCATTGGGCTGATAAAGTCCACCATGAAGGTTGAGCTAAATCCTTACTCCCACCCCTCATTTTGTCAACCCATTTGAAGGCAGCAAATCTGGGGTGAAAGTTAGTCGTTTACTGGCAGCACTCCTTCCAGTTCTAGCAGTCCACAGCTGGCATTTTTACCCAAACATCCCATCAGAACAACACTATGTGATAATGTAGTGTCATTTTGAGAAGAGTTCTGACTAAAAACAGCGGCAGTCTGCAGCTGATGCCAGCTGACATGATTTTTTTTAAAACACAGAAAGGTGCTGGGCCATCATGCAGCATTGGCCTGAGATGAAAACGAAATGTACTACTGCTGCTGTAAAAGAAGTGCTGGCAGATAAAAAAATGATGGGATAGTTTCAGAGTACCTTCCACCCTATCCTCCTCCCTCATTATTCTGTATCATAGAGAACTTTGTGTGCTGCCTTAATCAATAACGTTGTAGAGTTGTGCAGTCATATTCTATGAATGGAAATAGACAGTGCAGTTATATCATGACCAAACTTAGAACGAAATTTTTCTTTACTACAGGCCTACACAACTGAGCAGGATGTGTGGAACTTTTCTCTCTCAGAGCTGTTGTTGAATTGGCTCATTTTCGTTCTCATTTCATTTTATTTATTATTATGATTTTTTACTGGGGCCGTGTCTACACCAGCGATTTATCCCAGGTTCGTCTTGAGGTCATCCCTGTGCATCCAGATGATGCACAGAAGATACCGGGGTCAACCAGGGATGACCTCTCAGTTGTCCTGAGATAACTGGGACTACTTTTATCTCGATTTTTCCCACGGTACCAGGACAACCCCGAGGACTGCAGGTGGTATGGTGCGCGCCCCCCGGGTCCCCCCCCCCTCCCTGCAAGTAGTGCGGCACAACAAACGGGCATGGAGCTGTGCGGAGGGGGCTCTGTGTCCATCGGGAGTAAGGGGGTGAGCTTTTTCGCCATCCCTTGGATGGCTCTTGGCGTCTTTGGGTGCTGACTTTTTAAAAAAAAAACTTAGGCGCACGATCACACCTGTGTTGCTGCGCAAAAGTCTCTTTCCGAAACATTTTGCCGGACATCTCTCTTTCCATCTGGGATGTCGCTCTGGTGTTTGGATGCTGAGGGAGGATCCCAGAAGCTGGAAAACCTGAGATCCTCCTCCCTCCCTCCCTCCCTCCCTCCCGGAAGGCTCATAGGTGTAGATGAGTCCGGGGCAGTTTGCAAAGATTAAAATCTAAAAATATAATATAATGCAATAATAATTTATATATTATTTTACATTAAAAGAACAATTTACTCTATCAACAATAAAAATCCCAACACCTGTTTAAAAAAACCTTATCATATATAGTAAAGAACCTGAGAGTAAAGTCTTAACCTCACACTGAAAAAGATGGCAGTGTTGATGTCAGGCAAACCTCCCTGGGGGACAGCGTTCTGCATTCTATAGTCAGGTTGCCGCCACCAAGAAGTCCCTGTCCCTTGCTGCCATCTTCTGAACTTCCCTCACAGGAGAAACTTGAATGAGGGCCTCAGATGATAACAGTAACGTATGTGTAGGTTCATACTGGGAGAGGCATTCCATCAGGGATTTAAGGAAATGCATAGTCTTGTTTTAAATAATGTTATCTTTTCTGCTCTAAAGATAGATAAATCTCCATCTACAAATTTTCTTGGTGTTTGTGTGCGGATATATTCCCCCCCCCCCCCCACAACATGCCCCTGATTAATCCCAGTGTTGGAAGGTCAAGTACTGCAAAGTTCTCTGTAGGTGCTAAGAGTGGGATCCACTGCTGGATCTCAGAGGTGGAAATCTGAACTGATCTAAGCCCCTAGGATATCCTCCCATGTACCTTTAGATTGTAGCCTAATAGTATTCCTCTTATTTGGTACTTTGGAACTGAATTTTAACCAAATACAGCAAAACACACCTTTCCACAGTATAAATAATAGTTATTAAATAATCCAGGCTACACTTTATGTATTTTTTCATCTATTAAAGAAATGTTTATTTGGAATTATAATTTTATATTAGCACCATGTTTTTAAATGTGCAGGAAAATATCTTTTCTAAGGATAATGCTGTGCTGGCATTCAAAACAGGTATTTCATTTCAGTGGGATTTTCAGACAAGCCATGTTGTAGTTCTCTAATGATTAATGGTGCATTGTCAGCTAAAAATGCATTTTAGATATAAAACAGATTTTGTATGCCCTTTGTGTGATCTGGTTAGTAAACTGTCAATTTGCCAAATGATGCTATCAGTCCCCTACCTGTTTTCATGCATCAAAGTGTGCCCTGCTAAATCAGCCACTGGATTTAAAAGATTTAAGAAGAGCTAGCAGAGAGGTATCTGACTTTCCCAGTTGTGCAGAGTGATATGTACATGTAAACTGATGACAGGCTCACTTCGCCTTTATTATATGGGCCAATACATAGTGAGAGAGTTGTGGCAAGTTAAGGTGGATGGCTCCTAATTGTTTCATGTTGTTATTGCATTTTGATTAGGGATCATTTCAGTAAAATATTGTTCTCCCTTTTTCCCTTTTCTCCTTCATTCCATCTGTGAGCATTTGAAAGCCAGCACGTTCTTCTTTCCATTATACAAAGGCTTTTGGGGAATAGCTCTTAAAACAGAATTCTAAACACTCTCATACATTTTAACCTCTGATGCCGAAAATTACTATAGGAAGCAACTCCAATTAGTAATTCTAACATCAAAGGGTACAAAATACTACTTTCTACTCCCAGTGCCCACATCTAACTCCCACTCATTTTAAGGGGAGCAAAGAACATTCCTTTGAGTCTTTTATCTGATAAATGAGGCGTTAAATATGATCAGCCACATTTTCAGTGTGCGCCCACCAGCACCTTCTTTACCATGGCAAACTAGCAACTTGAGTTTCCTGCTTTGTTGGCTAATGAGACTTTGGCAGCTATAAAATGCAGTTAATATTAACTGATGTGTAATTCAGATTTTTTTTTTTTTTTGGTAGACTCCAAAATGCGTTTTGTGCTGAACGTTATTAGCTACTAAGATAGTTGCAATGTTTCCTTCCTAGCAAGGGATAAAAATGAAGTGCTGTCATTCTACTGCACATGGTAAACGACATGACTGCAAAAAGCTGTGTGTTTGAGGTCATGTATTCTATATTATCAAGCAAATAAAGAACAGGTATTTGAGTAGGTAATGTGGAAGATGTAGAGAAGAAATTCACAAGCATTCGTTGAACAGAACCTGTGGCTGGACTGGATGGAGCAGGTGTTTTAAGGAATTTCTCTATGCGTTAAATATGATCAGCCACATTTTCGGTGTGTGCCCACCAGGACTTTTTTTAGTATGCAAACTAGCAACTAATTTTAAGGAAGCTCACTAGTTGCACAAGGACCCGGTTGCACAAGGACACAATTTTTATTACAAAATCCATTGCACAAGGACACAATGGCTATCACAGGATCTTGAATCAATTATTTTATATTATCATCTTCATCATCAACTCCACCACCATCATCTGCTATAGCATTTAAAAGTTCTATTGTAACATCTTTTCTTGCCAGGGATGGCTCTGGGCTGTACATGTAATTTCGGCCAGAGAGATGGCCCTCTGAGGTGCATCCTAGTGATTTGCCATTGACTAGATTTTGAGCCCTGTGTCCAGACTGGAAGTGAAATTATTGTTAAGCAATAACAGTGGTTGGCGTTAAAAGGTAGTTTGGCAAGTGTGCCAACACTACAATACATGTCAAGAAAATATATTGGTGCCTTCATTGAATTAAGAAATCAGGTAGCAATGTTTGTTTTCTCAGTTGCCATCTTGTTACTGCCCTGAGAAGGACACATACGGCCTGACTACTCAAGTTCATTATTTCAGGATATTCCGTTTCTGTCTTTCCATCTCCTAACGAGCGATGTTTTCCCCAAACTAAGCAAAGACTTCAATTCAGAGAAGTTTTGGTCAAATTGTTTTTTCATCAAAACAGACTCCGGTGTTTTGATCAAAACACAAGCAGACTCCTCCCACACTTCCTTCTGCCCCTTCCCACCTTGTGGCAGAATTCAGAAGCTGCTTGAGTCGACCTACACTCTAGCTTTATAACGTTTCATAAGGTTTATGAAAACCCTTTGGGCCACATGATGCACTCCCTTGAACGATGTATACCCGAGGTGTTTTAAAACTCACTTCAGCTATATACAATGGTTTTTACTTTTAATAAATTGTTTTAAGTAAAATAATGTGTCCTTCCTTACCGTTTGTGATTTGTAGAGGCAGTGCTTCATTTACTGGCGCCCAAATGCTTAGCAGTTGATTGGTGGGGAAGAAAGAGAGGCTAAAGGAGGAAGTGGGCGAGTGAACTACAGCACCCACAATGTTTAGCCCTATACTCATTGAAAGCTAGGGAATGAAAGGGGAACTAAGGAGGAAGTGGACGATTGAACTACAGCACCTACAATGCTTTGCCCTAAACTCATTGTAAAAACGAAACAGAAAGAGACGGACAGAAGAGTGTGAGACCACACACACTGCTTTGAAGACTGAAGAATTTTTCTCCTGTAACGTGAGTACTCCTTAATGTGGCCTAAGATGTTTTAGGACGCACCTATTTGGAACGTTTTAAAATACTGTTTAAAACGTTCCAAGGTACAGTGTAGATAGGCTCCTTGTGAACTCCTTTCAGTTTATTATTTCCCAAATTCAAAAAGCAATTATGAGGTATGGCATCAGAGCTTCTCAAAGGAAATGGGGGGGGGGGGGAAGCAGTTCTGTATCAACAGTCATGCACTCAGAGTGTGCTTTAAAAAAAAAAAGCTTGAAAGAGTTTAAAGCATTTTGTGGAGAGGAAAGAGGAATTGCTTTGAGGCAATCTGACAAAAATGTCTGACAGAGAGGTGGATAGTATACATGCATTTCTCTGGTCATGTGTATAATACATACGTGCTGTTCCAAATCTCCCCCTTTTTTAATGCTGGTTGCAAGATCATAGGGAAGCCACTGGTTATGGCTATTTTAGACAGTAATGTTCTAAACTTTAGAGCCCAGGATAGCTACGATCCAAATAGACATGAATGTCAACCCAGAACATCATTTTGTTGCTTCTTTCCTCCCTGAAGCAATCTTGTCTCTGTAGTGGACATAAAGTAGTGTGACTGCCACTTGGCATGGGATCAATGAACATAATGAAACTGTCACTTAATGTAAGTTTTATTCCCTTGCTGCTCCACAGACACACTGCTCCTTCCATTCCTGCTCTTCATATATTGAGCAGAGGCTAGACTGAAAAAAACTTCACAGTTTTGTTGCCCTACTGTGAAACATGAATATGATCAACACAATTGATCCCTAGGATATTTTCATATCTTTATACTATGCATTATAGGAATGCTAAAAACAGTAGTATCTCGCATATAATTGTCACTATGAACTAAGGTGCCCTTTGGATTTGGCCAAATCCTGAAGCAGATTGGGCTGATTCAGATAGATTCAGGAGTTCTCTGAATTGAAGCTGGACTCCTCCAGAGCAGACAGAATCCAAATCTGAATACTCTTGAAGGTTTGGGATTTGAGGGATAGTGAGATACAGATAGTGTGTCTCCAAAAACTGATACATTTTTGCTGAAGCTATCCATAAAAGGAAAACACCAGGATGGAGAGGTGGGGGTGGGGGAGGAAAGAAGGTGGTGCAGTTTTGTGACTGGCAGTGTTGTCCCTCAACGGGCCACGATTGTCGCTCCTGGAAAGGGCACCACGCGAGTATGGATCAGGGCCAGGCTGCACTTCGCCTCCTGGCTGACGCTCGCCAATTTTGTTGTCCCTCAACGGGAGGGAGGTTTATGGCCTCTGGGATCTCTTACCCAATAAAGACCCAGAGACTGGAGAATTCAATTTAACCGTTTAATGGCTTCACTGCAGTGAAGGGACCTCGGCCGTAGCAAATCAAGAGTCCAGCGAACAAAGGATTTCACACATTTATATAAACTTTGGTCACAGAAGTAAAAAACATTTTCATTGGTCAAACACCTCTACAGTCTAATAACACTGACCATTATAGGTTTGTGCTCAAGGGATTATATTTCAAGTGCATAGATAAGATATGCATATATGAGTAAGTTATAGGATCTACTTCATCTAATTGGCTACGTGCCAGTCACGCGTACCACACTCGACGTTTCATTGGCTTCAAAACTCTTCTCTTTGTCCTCTTCACGGCATAGCCATTAATTAATCCTGACAGGTGGTACATTTAACCCCTTCCATTACACAGAGGCAAATGCAGACACACAGACACCTTAAGGGAACATTACTTTTTCCAAGTTGAAATTCCTTCTGTGTCTATCAAATCCCCCCTGTCGAGAATATGTCTGGCTACAAAACAGACTTATGTCCCTCGACCATACTGCGCATCTCAAGGAATTTCTTCACCTCTTCTCGGCTCCTTTGGATCGGATCCGGGTCTGTTGACTTCACAAGCATTACATGATTAGATGAAGTTGGCAACACATTCTTGAAAATATTACAACATAAAGGCACACATTGTATTCCGCAACAAACTACAAGAAAGATGCACACTAAAATTATGAGAAAAAGAAATGCCTGCTTTAACCATGAAAAGTTAAATACAGACTCAATTGCAAAATCACATCATAATTCAAACTGCCATGGACTGGCCAAACCTTTCCCTCTGGCAAATGGTATTTCGGCCAGACCTTTGTACACAAAAAATTCATCTGCTTTTTCGACATAGGAGCGCTCCCAAATATGGTCCAATTTTTTAACACACAACCGAGGGGTGACGTGAGGGGAGCCTTTGATTGAGAAGTTCCCATTGTTTGCTTCCTTTCCCAATTGCAACCGCCGCTCGGCTGGAGACTGTATCTTTCCCTCTACTAATGGGGGCAACCACGGACTCGAACCGGTGGGCCCTCCCCCGCCTCCAGCGTCTACGCGGTTTCCTGCTCTGCTCCGGCTCTTTCCCACAGCCCGGTTAAAGGTGAAGAAGGGGGGACTCAAACACGCCCTTTTTCCCTATAGCATCAACACAGTGAAATCTTTTACAGTTGCTTGTCTTACTCCAAAATGAATGGGACACTCACCAGTTTCGAAGGCTTCCCTCTTCCCTCTTCTGGTTAAATTAATTCTCCCAGCGTGTTCCCGTTCCGCTCCACCGCGTCGCCCGAACCAGAGAGAGAATGTGGCCCCCGGATAAAAACGTTCCAGGGCGCGCAGGCCACGATTGTCGCTCCTGGAAAGGGCACCACGCGAGTATGGATCAGGGCCAGGCTGCACTTCGCCTCCTGGCTGACGCTCGCCAATTTTGTTGTCCCTCAACGGGAGGGAGGTTTATGGCCTCTGGGATCTCTTACCCAATAAAGACCCAGAGACTGGAGAATTCAATTTAACCGTTTAATGGCTTCACTGCAGTGAAGGGACCTCGGCCGTAGCAAATCAAGAGTCCAGCGAACAAAGGATTTCACACATTTATATAAACTTTGGTCACAGAAGTAAAAAACATTTTCATTGGTCAAACACCTCTACAGTCTAATAACACTGACCATTATAGGTTTGTGCTCAAGGGATTATATTTCAAGTGCATAGATAAGATATGCATATATGAGTAAGTTATAGGATCTACTTCATCTAATTGGCTACGTGCCAGTCACGCGTACCACACTCGACGTTTCATTGGCTTCAAAACTCTTCTCTTTGTCCTCTTCACGGCATAGCCATTAATTAATCCTGACAGGTGGTACATTTAACCCCTTCCATTACACAGAGGCAAATGCAGACACACAGACACCTTAAGGGAACATTACTTTTTCCAAGTTGAAATTCCTTCTGTGTCTATCAGCAGCTCTAGCATCTAATCACAGCGAATGGTTTTACCAGGTCTTTCCAATCCCAGTGCTTTGAGGATGGGATGATGCTTTTTCACCTTATGTACAGAGTCAACTGAGTGAATATACCTTTTAGGGTGACCAGAAATAATAGTGTAATATTTGTGCAGAAGAGGTATATGGCTGCTTTTCTCACAACGATGACTTGACAAATTGTGCATGCCATAATTGCCTCTTGTTTGAACTACTATTAAAGGCACAGAAGCTCACAACTACAAGCATGTTTGTGTTTTTTCCTTCTTATTGACTTTTTTGATTTACGATTATTGGATATTGCTTATTAAATTATAATCATTTTACCTGTATATTATACCTTTTGTTTTCAGTGGATATTTATAGCCATTTTCCGAACTCTTCAATTGGAGATGAGAGATACAAATAAAAGGGAAAAAAACAATGTTATTTTAATTCTTCTGCCTCTGTTCTCATTTTTCGATTATTCTTGTGTCTAAAACAACTCTTGTCTGGTGCCTGTCTAAACTCTGGAGAGTCATTCAGGACTTATTTCCCAATATGACAAGATTTTCCGCCTCCTGCCCAAGTGACCTGGCTGCCAGAGTAACACAGACCAGGCACAGTAACATTTTTATTTTTGTAAAATGGCAATATGATCACATAATGCTTCTTTAAATGAACAGTCAGTATTGCCACTGGCTCCTGAATCAATTGTGACTTGAATAATCAGTTCTGGTTCGCATTACTAAGCTGTGCTTCCTGTACAAAGAGAGAATTTTAATTGTTATCATACCAGAGGTGGAGAGTAGATACCTACTAATATTATGTGAGGAAATGTGATTTTGCCGCTTTATAGCTTATTTAATCGTACTGCAAACTTTCTGTATTTGTGCAGTAACACAAACTATGCATTTAGAAGGAAAATCTCATTTAAAAGTTTTCAGTATAAGACAAGAAAATCCTCTTGCCTTGCAATTACACTCTTAGCTGTCTGTAGAGAAACTTGGAAAGTAATTACCTGGCCTTGGAAAGAATCTAATAGAACTTTTCTATTTCTATAGAATTTTACCACAGTGCTACTATTTACACTATGGTGTAATCTCAATAAAGAACAACAAGAATAACAGGTTACAACCTCCTGATATCCTTGCTACAGTTATTCTGATTCCAGATCTTCTCATGTCCAGAAGAAGGGAGCAATCTCACTTTCCTGTGGTTCAAATTACATGTGATTATTTCTCAGGAGCAGATATATCTGTGACTATTATGAAGTATTTTTTAAAAAATCCGTTGCAACTAATGCTCTTAAAATACACTTTTTTGTTTACAGTTTTGTAATCACAAGAGCAGGACTTTAAAATTTGCTTGTTTGCCTGGTGGCCAGCTGAGTCTGCAGCCTCAGACAGCTGTATTCCCTAGGCTTAGACAAGAGGCTTGGCTTCCATCTCTGAATCAGAATGGGAACTTTTGGCATACTGAGAGACAGGTCTACTAACATCACTTCTGAGGACAAAGCATCCTCCTGATCTCCCCCAAGATCTCTGGAAACAATCTGGACCTCCAGGATGTTCCATTCAGGGTGCTCCACCTCATCGTCCCACAAAGATCCCTCCAGGGGAGGCATGCATCTAAATGGTGGGAAACGAAATGGAATTATACAGTTAGGAAAATGGAATAAGTAGACCTAAGAAATAATCTTTCTTAAGATGTTGTATAAGAAGGGGGGAAAGTGGAAAGTGGAAACATTACATTGTTATACTTTCTTTAGGATAAAGAGGACCAGCAGAATTGCAGCAGTACCTCTTACTAGTTCATGAGTAGACAACTTTTGGGGGGTCCATGAGCACATTTGGCAATTTGAAAAACTGTCCTGGGCATCAGCAGATAAAAGCATTAGCCTGCAGCCACCTTCCACCTTTATTTCCTAAGAATGTTTGAGCCTGATGTGTGGGCTCAGGGGCATTCATGGGAAAAGATGATGGGAACAGCTAGCAGTTCCAGCTACCAGTAAGAATACAGCACCTCAGTGGCTACCAAGAAAGGTATATGAGGATGGACTGGTGCCTATGGGCACCAACTTGCCTATCACTAGTTATATGCCCAGTTTCCATCAATTGTAAATCCCACTTTACAATTAATTTATAGTATTTTGGCTTGCGTCTCTGATGATAATGATGATGATGATGATGATGATGGAAGCATTACAACAGAATACAGAACCCACAAAAAAAACCCCGAACCCTTAGGAAGGGCAAGCTATTTCCTGAACCAGAAGGATTCCTAATAGCCATACAGGATCAAGTTATAGCAACCAAAAATTACCAAAAATACATCATAAAAGATAACAGTGCAACACCAGACTCATGTAGGAAATGTCATCAGTCCCAAGAAACAATAGACCATGTAACAGGAGGATGTAAAATTCTGGTAGGAATGGACTAAAATAATTCACCAACAAATGGATTGCAAATTCAACCTTATCAAAAACTCTACGCCATATTATACATACTCACCTGAAACAATCTTGGAAAATGCTGATCATAAGATATAATGGGACAGAACAATTCATATGGACAAGACAATACCTTGCAATCAACCAGACATAATGGTTACAGACAAAAAGGAAAAACACATGTACCTCATTGACATAGCAATATCTAATGACAAAAATGTTCTAAAAAAGGAAGCGGAAAAGATAGGAAAATATATACCACTGGCTATGGAAGTTAAAGAACTATGGTAAAAGGAAAAAGTTAACAATTATTCCGTTAGTCAATCAGTCACGGGTATCACAGCAAAAAGATTTTACAGAAAACCTTCAGAAACTAGGCCTACCAAAATACATCCACACCAACGTCTAGAAAGCATTCATACTTAAAACATGTTCAATAGTCAGGAAATTTCTGAATCAGTAAAAGACAGCATGACTTGGAAAAGCCTGTCATAGTCATCTAAAAAAACCCCCAACAAGTGAGAAAAGATTAATAATAATAATAATAATAATAATAATAAGGTTTTATATATCCATGCATTTATTACCCTTATACACTCCTCTTCTTACAGAGATCTGTAAGATCTGTAAGCTTACATACAGCAGTCTCCCAACCAGGCAACTGATAGGGCCCTACAGATCTACTTAGCTTCAACAGTGCATCCGTGTCACGTGCCTTTAGGCATATGCATAAAAATTCATGTGTGTACCATCTCTCAGTGGTTTGACACATACAGAATGCACTTACAATAGGGTTTGCATGCCGACGTGGAAAGTATACTTTAAAAAAGGTAAAATAAATTATGACAAGGATTTGTGGTTACAGTTTGTATTGGCTTGCATATCTATAATCTACTTTTAAGTGCTGTGTAGGGTGACCAGATTGTAACTTGAATGAACAGGCTTCTGACTCATGGAAGAGTCATACACAGAAAAATATCAGTTGCTACTCATAAAGTCAACTACATAATGAAAGCACACCCTGAGGTTATTGTTATTGCTGTTTTAAAATTACAGACCTTCGATTTACTTGTTAAGGCTTGATATTTGCATTTCCCTGTAATAAAATGAATGCCTATTTGATGTGTTTTAAATGAGTGTGCTTCTCATTTCCGTGAAATTTGGCAATCTAAGCATGCCTTTTTAAAACAAAATCTCTATCTCTTACAAATAGTTTTAAAAATGTACTATTTCGTTCTTTTTTCCCCCCATTTATTTTATTGCCTCTTATTTGGTACTTAAAAAAATAACAGTCCAGCCTATATACACCATTTTGTCTCAAGCCAAGAATGCTTCTAGGAGAATAAGTCTGTAAACGCTTCTCTTTAAATAACTGCTCTTGTTTTGTATGAATTGTAATATGGCAAAGGTGATATACAGACATATTTGTTGTCCACGGTGTGGACTGTGGGCTAGATGCTGTTCTAGGTAGCTGTTCACATTATTCCACTAGCTCCACTTAGATAAACTGCATAACAAAAAGAACTTTAGTCAGAGGCCCTTTCTACACCATAGGGGTGTGGAGGGAGGGAAGGAGGGAGGGCGATCCTGGAAGTGCCTAACACACACCATCGGCACGCAGGGAGGGAGGGAGGGCAATTCCGGAAGTACCTAATATACACCCATCAGTACCCAGGGACCAGCTGGGGGACATCCCAGGCAAACAGCCTGGTGTGGAAAGGGCCTTAGACAGTTTTGAATAAATACTAGTTTTCCTTATTATTTATTCCATGGATGCTCAAGGCACTAATTAAATATCCTGAGCTAATGCATGAGTCATAATTGTGAAAAGGAAGTTTTCAATAACATGAAGGTAATTGTTGGCTCCATGTTGATGTCCACAAAGGAGTTTCTTGTACTTCCTGTTCTGCATTTTAGCCTATAACTGGCAGCGTAATACTTCTGCAAAAGAAAAACAACATGGTGTGGTATTTAAGCTTCTCAACTTTGTCAACAGGGTAGGGAGCTCTTGGTGCCAACAGCTCACAATCTGCTGCAACTACTATCTCCACAACTAGGTGGATTCTTGCAACTTGTGGCATAGTTTTCTATTGAATTTGAAAACCAATGCGTGTGTGTGTGTGTGTGTTTGTAAAGTTGTGTCTTAAGACTCAGAAAGTTAAACAAGTGACTCTTTTGGTGGAAAAAATACAAATTAAGCTGATAATCCTATTACAACCAAAACCAGTAGTTAAGAGCTTGAATTTATAGCACTCATGAGATTCATAACTATTAACAGTCAGAAAATGAAATATCATTAACAGCTCTGCAGTCCCATTCTCGTTGTTTTAGTATCTGCTGCAGGATATAATTTCTAGTTAAGTATTTTCTTGTAGAATAAGCTGACCTAATGGTTGTCTGAAATGATAAGGGGGCTTTGCACTTAAAATATAATACTTGAAATGATATCTTGGGGGGAAATGTTTGATAAGTCCTTGGTGTTGCATGTAATTGTTTCAGTTCATCAATAGCATTTAAACCGCTATAGGAAAACTGAATTAAGCAAGGTTAATTTCTAGACTGGTAGCCATGTCAGGCTTACCAATGCCAGGATGTCTATTATAATCATCAACTGCTTTGTGAATAACGAGCACTGTCTATTTTCAGCATTTCATTTCCCCTGACCTCACTTGCATAATGTGTAATATATCCGTAATTCAGGACAATGTTTCATGCATCTGGAGCAATGGATTGCAGTCCACAAAAGCTTTTCCCATTAAAAAATACTAATCTGTTTGTTGTTAAAGTTATACAAAGCAAAGCCAGGGCATTTCCTTAAATAGGAAGCATTTAGATGTTTTGTGAAGGTGATGTTTTCACACTTCTGTAGTAGAGATGCTACTGTTAATAACCTACTGCTGCTTTTCATGTTTATAATACATGTACATTGTGACATAGTAATGATAAGCTGACTCTCTGAATTCAATTATATGTCACCCATTATGGTAATTGTTCAGATGTTACTGCTGCTACTTGTCATAGCATTTATTTAGCACCAGCAATTTGCTAGTTATTGTTTTTCATACATGGATTGCAAAAAAGGAGATGCAGTAAAAGTGTGGTGAAATGCATGTGTTGCCTTGGTAAAGCAAATATTAATGGAATAACAAAGGTTGCCACTGAGGAAAGCAGGTAAGAACATAAGAAGAGCTTTGCTGGATCAGACCAAGGGTCCATCTAGTCCAGCACTCTGTTCACACAGTGGCCAACTAGCTGTCGACCAGGGACCAAGCAGGACATGGTGCAACACCATCCTCCCACCCACGTTCCCCAGCAACTGGTGTACACAGGCTTACTGCCTCGGATACTGGAGGTAGCACATAACTATCAGGGCTAGTAACCATTGATAGCTTTCTCTTCCAGGAATTTATCCAACCCCCTTTTTAAAGCCATCCAAATTGGTGGGCATCACTACATCTTGTGGTAGTGAATTCCATAATTTAACTATGCACTATGAGAAGAAGTACTTCCTTTTGTTTGTCCTGAATCTCCCACCAATCAGCTACATGGGATGACCCTGGGTTCTAGTATTTTGAGAGAGGGAGAAAATGTCTCCCTATCCACATTCTCCACACCTTGCATAATTTTGTACACCCCTCTCATGTCTCCCCTTAGCCTCCTTTTTTCCAAGCTAAACAATCCCAGCTGTTGTAATTTACCCTCATAGGGGAGATGCTCCAGCCCCTTAATCATTTTAGTTGCCCTTTTCTGCACTTTTTTTTCCAGCTCTATAATATCTTATTTTTAAGATTTTTTTTCATAAAACATAATACCTGAATCCAGAAAAGGAAGAGCAGAGGGCAAAACACTGCATAAACCAAACCACTCCCTTTGCTAGCCCAGTGTCAGGTGCAGGTTAATAACCTAAAAAGAGACTTCCCAACTTTCAGAATGCACCTAATCCATCACGCTGTTGACATCAGGCAGTGTCCAGTCAGATTCATCTAAGAAGCTCAACAGTAGAGTATGAAGACAATAGCAATTTTCTTGTGTCTTGCTCACAGAATGTGATATTCAATGATACATTACATCTGGACTTAGTGATTAGGACTAATAGCCATTGATGGATTTAGCCTCTATGGAATTGTACCCCTTTTATAAAAGCTATTCAAGTTAGATTTTTTAATGGATCTCTGGGCAGGAAATGAAATTTTGTCTAATCTCTGGGCAAGGGACAATCATTGGGTCTATCCCCAGCCATACCTTAAGTCTTGATTTTTGTGATTCAAACATAAAAATATGATGTGGAAGGAGGGTTTGAATGAAAGAACAGAGGCCATTCCTAAACTTAATGGGGGAAAGCTTTCACTAAAGTTGGTAGAAATGATCATCAGCATCGTGCATAGGTTTTGACTTGACGGTAAATGGATGGAGACCGATCATGGTCACATAGCATTTCATTTAAGGCTGAAAAAATAATATTTGCAACAATATATAATCTGCCCTTGAGAAAATTAATCTTTTTCTGGGCAATTTTGTGAAGAAGTTAGAGTTTGAGAATAAAGGAAATGTTTAGACATTTTATATGTGGGATTACAGGCAAACAAGTGTGTCCACCTGGACATATTTTGTTGGCTAATTAGTAACCAGAAAAACTGGGAAACACTATTTTGCTTTCTTGATATTCTGTGCATATTTTCTCAGTGAGGCTTTAATTCACTTGGACTTAAATGTATATAGGGTATATAGGAATGCAGCTTCAAAGACTCTTTTTGTTTATTTAAAACATTTCTTGGCCACTTTTCAGGGTAGAAGCCCTCTCAAGGTGGCTTACGTCAATAAAATACATAAAAACAGTAAAAATATTAAAAGCAGTAAAAACATAAACACAATAAAATACAATAAAAACCAACTATAAAACTAGCAACAACAGCAGTCATATCAAGAGAAGGCTATGGTAAAGTAATATGTTTTCAAGGCCTTCTTAAAAGGATGGAGCAGGCTGATATTGGTGAAGGCAGTCTTTCAAGTAACTTGGTCCCAAACCATTTAAGGCTTTAAAGGTCAAACCCAGCACTTTGAATTGGGCTCAGAAACACACTAGTAACCAGTGCAGCTGGCACTGTATAGGCATTATGTGATCAAATCACCTTGCCCCCATCAATACTTGAGCGACTGCATTCTGTACCAGCTGAAGTAGCCCCATGGTAGCCCCATGCTACAGTAGTCCAACCTGGAGATGACTACATGGACAACTGAGGCAAGGTATATCCTCTCCAGATAGGGCTGCAGCTGGTGTGCCAGCCAAAGCTGGTAAACTGCACGCCTGGACACTGCAGCCATCTTGCCTTCCCCATTTAGCCAAGAGACTAAATGTGTGCACTTGGTCTTTTAGGGGTAGTGCAACCCCATCTAAGATGTGTTATAAACTTTCATCTGGAGTAGTCTCCAAAGTGGGTTGGGGTCTATGCACAGCCCTATAATTTAGGATCAAAGCCATTTTCTTCTTCTATGTAAGAACTGGTGACTTCAGTAAATCTGGAGTAACCATAAATCTTGAGTACCCGCTCTTGGAAATATCAATGTAATGTATGAACCTATGTTTTGGAGATCAGCATTCTAATAGAGGTTTAGCTGCACATGATATAGAAAGGCCACACATTTTAGCCCATTCACTTGTTACTCTCTCTGGAGCCCACACACCATCTCCCACAGGGAGAGGACAAGGATAATCGCTCCTCCTGGTTGCTTCCGTCACTGCTTGATTGCTCAAAGATCACAGGTGAACAGGCTGCAAGGGCAATGAGAAGAGAGGAGGCCAGGAGGCTCCAGGGATTGGCAGTTGACCCTCTACTGGAATAAGGACTGTAGTAGGTGCCCAGCAGTGCCAACCCCAACTCTGGCCCTGATGTCATAAGTTTCTTTTTACTACTTTTGGTTCGAAAGACAATGTAATTCATGTTTTGTCTGGTAGGTCAAACATTATTTATCCTGTTGCTTGGCCTTCTAAGGATGATTCAGTCTTCTTCATTGAGACAATAATTAAATAAATACATCTGGATAGACTTGTGGCATGCTTTACCCTGTGTTCCATCTATCTGATTGTGTTCTAAACTTTCTCACCCATTTAAAATGCTCTCCTTCACTTCCTACTCTGCTAGTCTTTTCCAGCTGCTTAATCCAACTGAAATCTGTCAGTTTTTGCCCCAGTGCCATTATGCCCACATTTGTTATTTCTCTAATCCCAGTATTTTCACATTGGTTTTGGCAGTATTGTACATTGTCCACAAAATGAGCAAATGGAACTGTGCCATGTAACTTCATGGCTTGATTAACAGATACACGCCCAATGTGCATAAAAGCCTTGAAGGCTCCGAGGGTCCTCCGAGAGTCTGATTTTTCTGGAGAAGCACTATTCCTCCTAGGAGCATGTTGTCATCAGGTCAAATTGGAACCTATTCTGAACTCTTAAATCTTGGCTTTGAGGCAACAACATGCTTGTGGCATAGTACATATCCAGGTGTTCAAGCCATAATGAACATTTTCAGATGTATTTTGCCATTCTCCTTTCCTTATCACCAGATTAACAAAAACTATTTTGGTGAAAGGACCAGTCTGTAGTTTGAATTCATGACTTTTTAAGCTGCTGCTAGTAATTTTGTCTCTTGTTTTCTGAGAGGGGACAGTTCAGTCGGGATATTAAAGCATTTAGACAGCCTGAGTTTCCGGTTTGGAATTTTGCATGCAAAGCAGGAAAGTTAATTGTTCACATCTTGAAAGCATAAAGTATCTGTTAGACCTTAATAGAATTATTTTTAAACTTTCTTTTTTATTGAGAAAGATTTTAATATAATTGAGTTGAGGATTTCCCCATATAAGGAAATTAACATTAGTACAATAATAATGAACCTAAAACCAATAAAGGAACAAGGCAGCAAAATACTGACAAAGAGACATTAAAGGATGGAGAAAACACATTACAAAATAATAATAATAATAATAATAATAATAATAATAATAATAATATATAGATGTATATTTAATATGTTCAAAGCAAATATGAAAAACCATAAGGAGGAATTACTATAAAGGGCAAGTACACTGATATTGATTGGGGGCATTTTCCTTTTCTTCGAGCATCTCAGTGACCACATTCACATATTCCTGGGTTATCCTTGCTGTGAACTCTTCCAGGCTTACTGGTGGATTGTGATCTTGGCTTGTTTGAGAGCAACAAACCAGGAATATGGTTGAGTTTGTACATAACGTCTACATACCACTTATTCACAGTTAGCCACAACAAGCCATAATATTATCATGTCCTGCCATTCATGCCAGTGCAGCTAAGGTATTCCAGGAATGAAACCTAAGTGGTAAGGAATGACTACGGTCTACATGGATTAATGATTTCTCTCAGTTGACATGTTAATTTATGAATGATCATTACCTCCTATACTGTCCCTTATCTATTCTATGAGACGATGGATATAATGTTTCCAGTTACATGCCCAGGAAATGGTTGCCCAATTAGCAAAAGGTTAAGAAGAAGATCCTTGTGAAGACACAGTGGGTGATCTGTTTCCAAGTCATGAAGAAGTGGAGACCATTTCCCAATATGCCTTGGAAACTGGATGTTCCTGGCATATGTGGTAAAAAGCATCCACTTTCCCACATCACCTCTGGCACTTAGGGCTCTGTTGGGGCAAGAACCATAGATCATGTAGTAAACAAGTTGATGTATCAGCACAATGTAGCCAGCTTTCACATAGTGACAGCAGTTTCATTACTGTCCAGCTATGAAGAGCAATCCAGCTCTATTCACGTGTAGTTATGCATAAACAATTGGGAAGAATATGAATGAGGATGTGCAAATGAATGTATGTCCCTTTTAAAGTAAAGCAGTGCAAAATGACAATTTCTGCATTCAAATATGCATCCAGATACAACTGTTGTCCTTACATAATACGTTACTTTCACTGGGATCTACATTCTCTTCCACATTCTGCCCCAGCTAGTCAATTAAATATGGCTGGTTCAGAGTGAATGAGTACTGGTCTGGTTGCCTTGGCAATGGGAACAATACTCATGTGCTTGTGAATACCTTTGCATACTTTTTGCAAAGGGATGAGACAACAAAAGAAGTCTCGCCAAAGGTCCATACTTTTACGGGGCGGGGGTGTCTTTTTTTCATGGAACATTCGCTCATTTTAAATGGTCAGTCTGTCCAAAGCCAAATTCTGTCTGGCCATCTTGCTGTTTGGCAATCTTACTGACTCAATTATAAGGAAAGAGTACTCTGTATGTGCCCAAAGAGTGAGTTTGAGAGAGAAGCACCTGTCAGTGCATACTGATATTTATATAATTTTGAATATTCAAAATGTTTCACATACAGGGCTATATTCAAGGTGCTGGTTTTAACCTATAAAGCCTTACACGGTTTGGGACCACAATACCTGATGGAACGTCTTCCCCGACATGAACCTACCCGTACACTACGCTCAACATCAAAGGTCCTCCTCCGGGTGCCTACTCCGAGGGAAGCTCGGAGGATGGCAACAAGGGAGAGGGCCTTCTCTGTGGTGGTCCCTCAATTATGGAATGATCTCCCCGATGAGGCCTGCCTGGCGCCACTGTTATCTTTTCGGCGCCAGGTCAAAACTTTTCTTTTCTCCCAGGCATTTTAATAGCTCAAGTTGAGGTTTTGATTGACACTGTGGCCTGGCTTATCAGTTAAAATGTTTTAAAGTGTTTTAATGACAGCTGTTTTATGGTTTTAAATTTTGTATATTGTCTTTTTAATGCTCAGTCTTTTTAATTTTTGTAAACTGCCCAGAGAGCTTCGGCTATGGGGCGGTATATAAGTGTTTAATAATAATAATAATAATAATAATAATAATAAATTATTATCCCCATATGGCTGTGGATAGTAGTGATGGTGGCAGTCAGCTTGCCTAAGATCACCTATTTGAGTTCTTATGAGGCACAAGATTTAAACAGTGGAGTTCCTGGTTCATAGCCCAGCCATTTTACTGTTATGTTACCCCAATACTCACTTGTCTGGTGAACTGCAATCAGTGTAGTAGGACACAAGTTCACTCTTGGGAGTAGGGTGGGTGGGAACAGACTCATAAAAGAATGGCTTTCTACAGTCTTATTTAGATATATTAATTTAAATGCATTAATACTCCACATTACACGTTCTAAGATTATAACAAAAAGTTCTCAGGGCCTGAAAACTGGCTCAGGTGCATCATCGACTCCTTTTGGTATAGTTTTTCCCTTCCATTGTTTTGAATTATTTTAACATGTATACGAGGTACTGGGAAAAGTGTGTTGGAGAAATGTGAATGAGGAAACTTTAGTTGTATTTTATTCATATAATCAGAAGTTTGAAATTAAAAGCTGAATATTATCTCTGATCAGATTGTGCTAAACAAACATCTGAAAGAAAGCAGGAAAATATTTTCCTTTGTTACACTTCTGAGGATAGAAATGTATGTACTGATAACACATATATTTTAGATTTAGTAGTTTGATTTGGTAGCAGTGGAGAGAGGGAAAGGAGATGATAACATTTGTTGATAAAAAGATCTATATGTTCATAAACAGCAAGAATGCAAAGGATATAAATCCAGAATAGATCTCTGAATAGCATATAGCAGGAACAAATTCAAAATTCAGTTGCATGTAGGAAAATAGAACCTTTCAAAAGAAGTGATGAGACTGAATGAGACTGTATTCAGTTATTTTATATTAAGACTCTAAAAAAATATAAGTGGAGATATGAACAGCTGGCTAGAAGTAGGAAAGGATTCCAGGAGAAGCAGGTGGCTGATACAGAAAACAGCTGCTGGAAATTCTGCATTGTCATTTTTGTTTGCAATTGTGAACACCATGGGTGAGCTTAAGCAGATCAAGGTCTGATGTGATGGGCTTGCTTCTGAATTTGAGACAGGGTATTTAGCCTATGGTGATAAAGGCTAATGTCTTTAAAAAAAATGTAATTAGAAAAGAATTGCTTTGGAACAGCAGCATAAATTGAAGCAGCTGAAAATATGGGGAAAGTATTTTCACTTAATGTATTTCTAGTTTCTTAGAAAATTTCATATTTCCATTAAAGATTTCTACACAAAACACCATCTTCCATCACAATTAGTACTTTCTAGTAGAGAGCCCTCATGACAAGATGTATCCCCAGACCCTGTATTCCCAGGCCATTAGCCAAGGGTGACCTGCCCCCCTAAAATTTGTTTTACAAATGAATAATTAAAGAAACAGTTTACATTATTATTATTATTATTATTATTATCATTTATATACCGCTCCATAGCCAAAGCTGTCTGGGCGGTTTACAAAAATTAAAAATATTTAACATTTAAAAAACAATATACAAAATTTAGAAACATAAAAAGCATAAAAACAGCTTATGAATACAATATCCATTTAAAACAACTATTCTGAGTCAAACAACAACAACAAAACTCTCAAAATACACTGTTAAATGCCTGGGAGAAGAGAAAAGTCTTTACCTGGCACTGAAAAGATAACAATGTTGGCGCCAGGTGAGCCTCATCGAGGAGATCATTCCATAATTGGGGGACCACCACTGAAAAGGCCCTCTCCCGAGCTTCCCTCGGAGTAAGCACCTAGAGGAGGACCTTAGATGTTGATCGTAGTGTACAGGTAGGTTCGTGTCGGGAAAGGTGTTCCATCAGGTATTGTGGTCCCAAGCCGTGTAAGGCTTTATAGGTTAAAACCAGCACCTTGAATCAGGCTCGGAAATGTACAGGCAGCCAATGCAAGAGGGCCAGAGTCGGTCTTATATGTTCCTGTTATCAATCTGGCCACTGCATTTTGCACAAGCTGCAACTTCTGAACCGTCTTCAAAGTTAGCCCCATGTAGAGCACATTGCAGTAATCCAACTTGGAGATTACCAGAGCATAGACAACTGAAGTCAGGTTATCCCTGTCCAGATAGGGGCATAGCTGGGCCACCAACTGAAGTTGGTAGAAGACACTCCATGCCACCGAGGCTACCTGAGCCTCAAGTGACAGAGATAGTTCCTTCAAGGGGAGTGCAACCCCTTCCAAAACAGGTTGAAGGCCCTCTATCCGATCAGAAGAACCACCAACTAACAGCATCTCAGTCTTGTCTGGATTGAGTTTCAGTTTGTTAGCCTTCATCCAGTCCATTGTCACAGCCAGGCACTGGTTCAGCACATCCACAGCCTCACCTGATGAAGATGAAAAGGAGAAATAGAGTTGTGTGTCATCAGCGTACTGATGATAACGCACTCCAAAACTCTGGATGACCGCACCGAATGGTTTCATGTAATTTTAAATGTCTTTAAAAGACATGCAAACCAGAAGAACTGCCCCCTTGCATTTACTTTTAGGCTGCTTATCCCTGTGTATAGATAGGCACATCCTTATCTGTATCACATCAGTCAATTTCATGGAGGATTGAATAAGTATTGTGATATACATGTATATATGCATTCATATCCATGTTAGCTGTATGCTCAGATCTCTCTTGATGGATTGGATATCTGTATTTGTTCCCTTCTTGATTGTTTAAAATTTTTCAGATTATTTTTAATGAGTGTTGGTTTGGTTTTTCTCACATTCTCTGTGTGAGGTGGAAGAGAGTTAATGCGCATGTTTAACTTTCTCATTGAAATCAGTCAGCCCTTAAAGTGCCTTGACATTGGTTTGATTGTACCTATTGATGTCTGTTTTTATGATTTAACAGGTAGAGTTTCTTCCTTGTAACACCTAGAATAAACTTTTGTCTTAAATAGTATGAAGGAAAGGACAAAATAATCCTTGTATACATTTATCTAAATGGCATGAAGATTTAGATGTCACCTTGAATTGCAAAATCATGACATTTCAACAGTTCTCTTACTTTTGGTGATATCTGCAGACTACAGGATCAAGAACTATACTTCTGCAAAGCCTTGTTGATCAGAGCCTAAAAGATACAAAAAATATATTAAATGATTGGCCAGAGAGCCAGAAAATGCCCATTAATTAACAGATGAACATATTCATGTAGCAGCAGGGGGGGCTTCAAATAACCTGATACTAAGGTTTTTAGGGCTTTAAAGGTAATAAACATTGTTTCATGGAGGATAAGGCTGTACATTTTATCTCAGAATCAGGTGCCTCTGCATGCCAATTTCTGGGGGCTTCCATAGGCATCTCGTTTGCCATGGTGTGAACAGAATGCTGGACTTGATAGGGCTTTGTTGTGATCCAATGTTGCTCTTCTTATATTCCTAACCAATGATTTAGATTAAGCCTGTAAATGCAGTGACAGCTAGTGTAGTTGGTACAGAATTGGTTTTATATGCTCTAATTTCCTAGCCCCCACAAGCAACCAGACAGCTAGCTGCATTTTACATATGCTGAATGTATTACAGTAGTCCAATCTAGATATAATCAGGGTATAAGTAACTGTGACAAGGTCTGTCCTCTCTAAATAGAGGCACAGCTAGAAAATCAGCCAAAGCTAATAAAGGGCCACTTCTAATACCACTACCATAGATAGCACTAGGTCCTGGTGAATCCCAAGCTGCACACCCAGTGCTCCAAGGAGTATGCATCCCCATCCAAGACAGGTTGCACATCTTCATCTATTTCAGCAGGTTTCTGCAACCACTGTAGTACATCCCATCTTACCTGGACTTGGCTTTCATAGCCTCCCTGTGATTTGTAGGTATAAATGTGCATTTGTAGAAGGGAAGTGTGCATTTTAAAAAGTGTGTGCCTTATACTCTCACCTAGGCTACTGCTTGTCAGCTGGCCCAACTGAATTGATAACGGAGAGCCCTTTAAGGCAATGCATGGCAAGGTATATAGATTCAAGGCCAACCAGTAGATCCTTCATGGATCCTGTTGGCTGGCTCTTCCTCCTTTTCTTTCTTCCAAGTTACCCTTCTTTCCATGAACTCTGCTCCACTCCTTTTGTTGCCTTTACTATCTTTATGATATCTCTCCTTCCACTGTTTCCTACCTTCATCTTCTGATGTCCTTTCTGGGATTTTGTCAACTCCAACTGCCACTTGCCGAAACCTACTTTCCAGTCTTTGCTTACTTCCCAGTTGATCATTTCCAAACTTCCTATTGGCTTCTAGGTAATTCCATGGGCACCTGGTACCTTCATCACTTCCACCTGGTATGACATCCCTCACAAACTGTGAGACAGCACCTGTGCACAGCTGAAAATTAAGGAGACTCTCTTTGAACAAGAAGGAGAGGTGTTTTAATTGCAGCTCAGATGGCTTCAAGCTGGGATAGGTGGTCCTCTATGAGTTTTTCTCTCAGTGCATGCACATTGCACACTCCACAGAGTCATGTCAAGCCTTTGCCACGTGGCAGCTGTTGGCATGCACTCCAGGCTGCTTTGCTGGGTTTTGTGATGAATCTGCTACACATGCTTCAGATTACTTAAAATGCATTTCCCAATCCATACCACCTGAATCAGCCCTTACAAAAACAACTCTGATTAGCCCAAAGACCATAACATCTGTCTGGGATGCTTAGCAGCTGTGTAAGCACACAGCTGACCCAGGACTAGTTTCTTGACAGCTGGCCTGATCACTGGTTGCTGGCCAGGAGAATGTTCCAAATGTATACTTATTTGACTGGCATAATGTTTTTCTTATTTATGAAGCTCTAGCTAGTTCACATGTTACTTTTTGACGCCACACTGCCACAGTTTTGCATGGTTAATATGTAGTCTTAATACATGCTCACAGGATGATAGTTAGTATATCAGTAGCATCCCCCAGTGCGATAAATCCTGTCTATCATCATGTTAAAATTATCTCACGGTGACTTTATTGGAGATACCCTAAAGTAGGAAGTACGATCTAGGAAAAGTAGGATATTTGGGAATAATCTAAGGGAGAATAAATTCCTTGCCCAATTGATACTGTTGTTTTATTTAAAAGGGTCTTAGATAGATACCATGCTCAATTAAGAAGCTACCTTAGAGTTCCTACCTGATATGTTTAGCTTAGGTTCTAGGATGTAGCTTGCCGTTGGCATTGGAAAGTACTGAACCACAAATAACAACTGGATAGAAGTTCACATTGCTATTTATTAATAAGGAAGAGAATAACACACTTATACACACACACACACACACACACACTGGAAAACAAGAAAAGAGATCAACACAAAATATAGAACATATATTACCAGCACACCTTTCAGCCAGCAGATATTACCCCTGCCGGGAGTGACCCCATCCAGTATCTTCCATTTACTTGTATAGTTTTACACTTTAACATGATATTTGATATGGTTGCTTACTATTCTTAGATTGGATGCTGTACTCTATTCATCCCACATCATCATATTTGATAATGTATCAACAGTTCTATAGAAATTTCCCAACTTTTTCTTTGTGTTTTTGACCTGTTTAGCCATGAACCTTATTGAGCAAGAAATATTTTATTTTTCTCAGGTCAAACTCCCTGCTAGTGATAGGTCAAAACCAAGCTTTGGTTCAGCCTCTTAAGCTAGGTCTCTTGGATATGAATATGATAATTACCTTAAAATTGCCTATATTTCCCCCCCTCCATGGTAGAAAATCAGAAACTTTTGTTGTATTTTCAGACATAGAATATACATCTTGTATGTCATTTGTCTTACAATCCAGTTTGATTATTAATGTGATGTCATTGCTGCAAAATGTGTAATGCCTTCACCATACAATCTGTAACCATCAATACATTGTAGATGGATTCCCTTCCATTCAATTTATGGTGTTGTACTCTCCCATATCCACCTTTATGGTTAAACCTTTGCATTTTTATTTATAGTGTTTGCTGACAAAAGCAATTGCTATTAATTATAAATAATTCAGTATCTTCAACATTTTCTTTTTGTATACATTGAAATTTGTAACTTTTTTTTAATTCCCCGTCATTTTGTTTACCTGATTTTTATTATAAGATATATATATATATATATATATATATATATCCCCCTATTAACCAAATTCACACAAAACATTTCTAACACTGTCTTAGTTGTTTCTTTTGCCCCTATGACCCATCTGGCATTTCCCCCCTATTGTTTCCATACACTGGTTACGATCTTGAGTGGAAAATCTGGATATGCTGATGACAGAGAAGTCCAAGTTTAATTGAGTTGATGCAGTCTGTTGTTCTAGTGTTACAAATACAACAACTGTACTTCTGTAATTAAAAAAATACATCTTGCTCTAACCTGGTTCTGGTATCTTGTATGGTGGTCTTAACTTTTTGGAAGAGTTATTAACAAATTGTTGGTTGTTATTTTGGGGCAATTGGTACACAGTTGCTTTTATTTTGGGGCAATTGGTACACAGTTGCTTTTATTTTGGGGCAATTGGTACACATTTTTCAGGGCAGTGGATCTCCATGATTCTGGGATATTTTGATTGGTCCAGTCACACTACTGTTCAAGAGCTGGAAGATTTATTGCCAATTTGGCTTGCAGTTCCAAATGCTCTCACCTGCATCAGTGTTAAACTTCAGCTTCCTTGCAAAGATATCTTCATTTTCCATTCAGATCTTATTTCTTTCAGTTGCCCGTTTTGCCTCAAAGGAGAAGAGGACATATGCTGCAAGCATTTGATTGATTGATTTGTTACCATCAGAAGCTGTTGGTAGATTTTGGAGTTCAGAAAAAAGGAAATTCAGTGTTCCAGTAACTCAGTCTAAAAGTTATTTTAGTTGGATGTTATCTCTCTTGATATAATATTTTCGCTGCCTTCCTTCTTCAGTGTGAAACAAGAATAGTCAACAATAATCAGTCACATTTTTTAAAGTCTTCTGGCAACTGACAATGGTGGGGTCACTGTTACAGTAGATGTGGTCAGGGTTTTTCCTGGCAGCCTGGTGCTTGGTCCTACACAGAAGTTCTACACAGAAGTATAACAACAGCATCTAACACCATCAACTTGCTATGTCTCTTTTTCCCATCCCCCATTGATTTTGTTTGCAACACTACACGCACACACACACACACACACACACACACAGAGGTTTACCTACATTTAAAAGAACAAAATGCAATAATGGAAATTAAGGATTAGAAAAGGAAATATTGTGTGACGCATAAATTACATTAAATTATACTAGTTAGGTCATATATACCATATACCTCTAAATGGTATAGTCAAGGTTTGTGTGTGTTATTTGTTTATAAAATCCCAAATATTTATTAGTGATGCTATAATGGTGTGTGTATACCTAATAAGATATGCAGGGCTGAATAGCATGCTTCTACTTTCCACTTATTCATATTTACAGATTCGATGCTCAATCTGAAAATACAAATTAACCATTATTATTATTATTATTATTATTTTAATTAGATTGATCTAATGTGTTGACATTGAGGTATTGCTAGCAATATGTTTGTTTAGTAAGATCCTAAAAACCCTTTCATTGGTATCAATTATTTTAGCAAACAGCATAAATGTAAAGCATTGTAGCGAATTTTGAATGAGCTCAAAATAAAAATTTCCAAAAATAAAACAAAAAAAGATCCTTTTTAAATGTGGAAAGAAAATATCAAAATAAAGCAATACAATTGTCATATTAATATAACATCCCACACTTAAATTATGAAAGATATAGGGCTAATCCACACCAAGCGGTATGAAAGCGGTATATAAAAGGCAGGAGCCACACTACTGCTTTATAGCAGTATTGAAGTGCACTGACAACTGTTGGGGCCCATTGACACATACCATATACCGCTTTCATACAACTTTCATAGTGCTATATCCTGCTTGGTGTGGCTCTTCCTGCCTTTTGTATACACCTTTCATAGTGCTTTCGTAGCGCTATATCTTGCTTGGTGTGGACAGAACATGAAACACATAATGCAGATTTATATTTCAGTGGCCATGATTTTTTTCTTGACTGAATTTATATAATCAATCTTGTAGCAGAAAAAGAAAAGCTAACGGCTTACATGTTCACAAAAAGAACTTTAAAACAATGCAGTCCAAGGAACTACTTATATAACCAACATTTGGAAGAAGAAAGAAAAATGTTTGGGACTATCAGAGTAATACAGATTTAGGGTGCAATCCTGTGAAGATTGTCGGCAGCCTACAAACTCAGAGGCTGCCAAGTATGCAATGCAGGGAAGCTGCAGCATGGACATTTTAGCTAGATTTTGCCCTTCTAGAATAGGCTTTGGGGAGGGAGGGAGGAGGAAGCTGAAATCAGCTGGGGATAGCACTTAGCCTGACATCCCCAGTCTCCTCCCTCCCTGCCCTGGAAACGTCTCCTTTTCTCCGTGCTCACTCTGTGCTCACTCTGTTTTGTGAGCATGGAGAGGTAGCCACTGTGGTTCTCTTTGCGCCGACTAGGAGGGTGATGAGGAGGGGAGGGGAGCATAGTTTATTTGCCCCAAGTTCGGAGTCCTGCCTGCAAGCTCAGAGCCAGGGAACTAAAAAATCCTCTGTCCCCCCAGACACTGCCTGGGGACATAAGATTGCTCCCTCAAAGTCTAGGTTTGTCCCTTTTTTCCTCTTCTTTCTGACTTCCTGTTCTCCAGCAAGATAGAAACAGGAACTGCTTTTCTATATTAGCAAAAATGAACTCAATCCTTTCAAAACATTAAACCTGAATAAAGGTATGAAAGCTTTCAATTTTTAATTTAATTCTAAGATTGTTACAAAACATTAAACAGTGGATTATTATTATTATTATTGTTATTAAACTGAAGAACAAATTGTTTCTGTATATGCTCAGAGGCATTATTCTCCCTACTTCCTTCTTCTTTCAATCCCTTCTGTTTTTTCTGTTAAAACTTTATCTCAGAAAAGAAAGACACTTTGAAACTGTAAAGGACTAACTTTCTCTTCAAATTAGTAACAGTTTTCTTTTTCCCAAGAGGGAAATCATGAAATTAAATAAAATCCTATCATATTAAACCAAAGCTTCACAGGGTAAGCAATAACTTATTTATTAACCTGCTCCCCTTTTTTTCAAATTCTCATGTCAAAAGGGAACATGAAAATGGGCCCTGAAATATTTGATTCATCATAAAGCGGCAGCGTTTTCCATACTCTACAAGTCAAATACTTTCATATGTTGCCTTGTGTTTACTTTGGAAATGTCAGGGACTTGCCCTTTCTTGCACTTCAACCCATAGCACAAAGTGCTTTAAAATACCAAAAAACTGAATGTCAAGTAGTGCAGGAACTCAGAATTGACTGTGTAATGTCAATAATATACAAAAAAACTATTGTAAAGGTCTCCAACAGCATATTTCAGGCAAGCTGCAATAGAATTTCCATTTCCCCATATAAAAGTGCTCCCTTACATATAAAAATGAAATCAGATCCAACCCTTTCTGTGTTAGGTGTTACCTAAAGGAATGTCTCCTTCCATGTTTACCTACCTGGACAGTAAAATCACCCTCTGAGGCCCTCCTCCACGTGCCCCTATCAAATAAGGAAAAGTGGGTGGCTAGTAGAGAAAGGGCTTTTTTAGCAGTGGCACCTGTTTGTAGAATGATCTCCCCAGAGAAACCTGCTTGGTGCCTGCATTATAGTATTTTCAGCCCCAGGTGAAGACCATTTCATTGTCCTAAGCATTTGGTTTTTAGTGCTTTTAGTACTCTATTCTGCTGCTGGTTTTAATTTGGTTTTGTGATGGTATAATGGTTTTATTCTTTGCTGCTGTTTTTATCTTACACTATTTTATGTTTTGTGTTAATGTTTGCACTGTATGTTTTTAGTGCATTATAAACCACCCAGAGAACTGGTTATTGGGTGGTTTGTGGTTTAAAAGTACAATAAACAAATAAATAAAATAAAAATAATTTCGGTATCTAGAATAAGCATGCAGTATAATTCCCCCAAAGGGTACTGCATGTTTTATACACCTGGTTCATAATATGTATATTGAGTAATCTGAAGCTTATGTTGCTGATTCATCATGGACACAAATTGAATTTACAGATCTTGTTGGATATAAGATGTTGTAACTGAATAGAGAGAATACACTGTACAAAACCTTCTTGTACAGGTAGATGTGGATTGTTTTTGTTAGCAGGTACACAAGAGTTTAAGAGGAAAGGTCCTTGTACATAACACTGCCTTCCTGCCCATTGTTTGCTTCAGTCATTATGCTGAGTAAAAGATCTGCATTTGCATTCAGATCTCCTTATATGAATGATGTAGATATCCTTTGTTATTTAGAAATGGATGCTCAAAGTCTTTACAAAAGGCTACTCCTTTAGTAACCTGTGGCAAGCAGAACTGACAGTTTAAATATCTACAATTTTATTGAGTTGGTTGTCTTTCCAATGTTCTGATAGACATCAACCTCCAATTGATCAGAAGCTATGCTTCAGGGACAGGAACAAGAAATGAACTCCTCTTCCTGATTGGCTCCCCACTTCCTTTAAGAACAATCCCTGGAAGATATTTTCTGTGTTATAAGCAACAGAGCAGAAACCCAGCAGGTTACAATTTTGACCTATTATTCTGCCTTATTTTTGCCCTGCTGCTGTTACTTGCAGCTTCACCACTGTCTGGAATAGTACTTCAGCTTTTGTACAGAACTCTTGGGTTACACTTTGTAGGTGATAGCTTCACTTGGAGGTCTACAGCTCGAACTTAGAGACAAGAATTCTTAGCACCAAGGAAGCACTTATATAAAACAGTAATGATTGTAAGCATAAAATAAAATCCTGTTATTCTCATTGACCATGTTTTTGCCATTTTTATTTTTTATTAAAGATGTCCATCTTTAATTAAATCTTACAGTTTTATGCATCATAGTGTTTATAGAAAATGAGAAGTATTACGAAAGAATGTGATTGATTTTCACCAAAATATTCAATATATTCTTGATTTTGTTTCATGCACAGATTTCTTAAACATTGCTCAGTTGTCTCTGTGGTATATGTTCTGCCATAACATTTTCAGGTGGGAAGAAATAGCACGTTCTATGGTTGTGTGTGCATTTGTCCATGGCAACCTGAAAATGAGTTGGAGTTTGTCATAATCTATTTTCTTTGACATCTTTATGGTATGTCTTTTTAGTGTTCACTCCTGCACCCTTAACGGAATTTCAAGGTTTCACCCAAGTCTGTGTGCATTTAAGTTTGACTGAGAAAGAGAAAAGTGTTCCCCAATTTGTGTTGTGGAAGAATCTATAAAATTATCGTCTGTCTGCTCATTTAAAGAATTGAGAGAAGTTCTGACTGATAACATGAAGGTGCTATCCTGGTAACATGACCTGAACGATTTTGCTTGATCTATTTTTGGCTAAAATATACTTGAAGGATTTTATTTACAAAAGGTGAGGGAGTATTGAAGCAGTAGAAAAAGTAATAAAACAAATAGCAACATCAGTTATCCACATTACCTACAGGATACTAAACATTTTAAGATATTTGGAATTGGGATTGAAGGATAAGTGGGGAAGATACGCTCCTTACATTTTAAAGAGACAATAAGTATATAGGACTATAAGTATTTAACTTTGTGTTTGTTTTTTTACCATGCACCAGCTTCTTTTAAACCATTTTTCCTGTGCATGTTATTTGTTCCTCACCCACCCACTCTTCAAGCCTAACCAAGGCCAGATCTACACCAAGCGGGATATAACACTTTGAAAATGGTTTTTAAAAGGTATATGGAATGTGTCCTGGGCCCTAACAGTAGGCTGACCATATGAAAAGGAGGACAGGGCTCATGTAACTTTAACAGTTGTAGAGAAAAGGGAATTTCAGCCAGTGTCATTTGTATGCAATTAGTTCCTGGTGAAATCCCCTCTTCATCACAACAGTTAAAGGTGCAGGCACTATCCTAGAGTGACCATATACAAAAGAAGGCAGGGCCCCTGCAACTTTAACTGTTGTGATGAAGAGGGAATTTCATCAGGAACTAATTGCATACAAATGACACTGGCTGAAATTTCCTTTTCTCTGCAACTGTTAAAGTTACATGAGCTCTGTCCTCCTTTTCATATGGTCAGCCTACCTAACAGTTGTCAACACTGTTATAAACCATTATAAAGCAGTAGTGCAAGAATGATGGCTCATTGAGCAGAGTTGTGCACTACTCAGAGAATTTTTTCACTTGTTTTCTGTTGGATCCCCATGCTATACCACAAACTATTTTTGCAAGTATGTTAGAATGAGATTTCCTTTTAGCATAGGAATTTGGTATTTGAGGGCTGAGGCTGTGGAAAGAGCATATCTAAAACCCTGTTAGGATCATGGGCGTAGATTCACAGTTCTTTAGATCCTGATCTATATCACTTTGTTGTTAAAATATTGCCCCTTCATTCCATTAACTATCCACTCTAGTGATCCTGAATGGCTTGTGATGTTGACCATTGACATGGGGTTGGAGGATTAGAACAACAGATATAGCCTGTTCATCATTACTCAGTAGAGTTTAGAGCAATTCCTTTGTTAGTCCTTGTATGGACTTCTTACATGATGTTGTCTTATTGTCAGATTTCCTCATGGAAAAGGAACCCTATATCAGCTAAGGTTCTGCTATTAGAAATCCCTGACTTTAGAAAACAACAGATGCTTCAGAGGATGGTGTAAGAAATGTGGGGTAATCTGCTCTACCCCCACAATGAAAGTCTTATTTTAGCCTCTAATTGTTAGAGATTAGGTTAATCTCTGAAGCATGAGGTTTCATGTCCTTTACAAAGCATTAATGATTATAATCCCTCCTTTTTCAGCTTTGGCTGCTTTAGGTTCAATCCTCCTCTCTCCTCTAGGAGTCTGAGCTGGAGATTGGTGTCACTGTTGCCCAGACATCCTGATATGATGATTTAAAACACATCCTCTTGTTTTACCATGTGTCAAAAATTGGTTTCAATATATTCCTGTCTGAAGATTCCTAGAATGTAAAGGGAATGAACAATATTTTTATATTTTTATTTTTAAGTGAATTTATTATTCACAGTATAATAGCTCCTCATGCTGTACCCTTCCTTTGGATGGATTGTAGTGGCTTTATTTTTGTGGACTATGGCCACAGTCGTTAATGGGACTATTTTGTTGTAATCTACTTGAAGATTGTGGCCTATCACTTCTAAGGTTCAAGAAACATCTGTTGTTGATTATTTCCACCTCCCCCTTCAGAAATCTTGTCTTCCTTGGCAAAACAAAAATCCCGTCTTCCTTATTTTTCTTAGTCTCAATCTGTTGGATTTCAATGTGCTGCTCTGCCATGAAGGTGAATGGCTGATTGTTTGACAGTGGACAACTCTTTCATCCTCATTTAGCCCACAGTTATGAGGAAAAATGGACTACATTCACACCACTCTTAGCTCCTTGAAGTCAGAAGTGCGATGAAATTATTACTTTCCATAAGAGTGACTAAGGGAGAAATCCTATGGCCCCTAGATAGAGTCTGACTTCAGAGCCAGGAGTCCAAGCTCCCTCCCCTTCCTTCCTCCCCTCACAGCCAGCAAGGACAGAACTGCACCAGCTGCCTCTCTGAGGTCACAAAAGTGACTTCTTAGAGGAGGGAAACGGGGTGCTCCTGTGGGTGGGGAGGGGACTGGGGAGGCCAGTTTATGCTGTTCTAGAATGACCAAATGACAGGAAATAGGAGAATTTGCCAGGACTTTTGATACCAAATTCGGGAAGGGAGGAATTATGAAATTTGAATAAAAATCCGGATTTTTCCCACTCTCCCCACCCAAAGGGCAGCTCTGATTTTTTCCTATACCTACGGCTGCAAACTACAGTGGCCATAAGGAATGGCCCTTTATGGCTGCTGTAGTTGTTTGCAGCTATAGATATAGGAAAAATAGAGGTGACATAACTGCATAGGCCTAGGGAAACAGGGCTGCCACTGCTTGTGCCTGCACACACGCACACCGTCCCCCTACCTCGTCGTAAGGGCTTTCTGTAAGGGCAAGGGTGAGTGAGTGGGTGCTTCTTGAAAGTGGTGAGGAGGAAGAGGATGCCAACACCAGATGCATTTTGAGACTGGGCTGACTGACTATGGAGTCCGAGGAGCAAGGAAAATGGTAGGAAAGAGACCTGGGCCAAGGGAGGGGGTGTCAGAAAGAGAGAAATAAAGAAAGCACATGTTTGGAATTTTTTGGGCTGTAACCAAAGTTCAGTCAAGATTTGGGGTTCTGTAGCTTCTAAAATAATTAGTCATAACTTTGTTTGACTCATTGGGGAAGATAGTTTGGTGTTGTTTGTGAGTAAGGGGTACACCTATTTTGGGGAACAGAAGGAAAGGGGAGACACTTGGAAAAATAAGTTTAGTTCCTAATTGGAAGTGTAGAGGAATTTAAAACTTTTATTTCCCATTAAATGCTGTGGGCACAGTACTGTTGAAATTACCGTATTTCATCGATTCTAAGACAAACTTTTTCTCCCATGTTTACATCTGTAAAAATGGGGTGCATCTTAGAATCGATGGCGTCTTGCAATCGCGGGATTTCTCCTGCTTTTGCAGAAGGCGGGAGGGCTCTGCATGGCCCCCTGCGACTCCTAGGGTGACCAGATCGCCAGGGGTTTCCCGGTCCTAACCAGGAAAACTGGGGCGATCTAGGCCGACCGGGCCCTGGGGGCAAACCTCTGGAGAAACGGTCACGCTCTCCAGCCCTAAAACACCCCCTGCCACCCTCACCCCCAAAACAAACACCTCCACCAAGCCACCCCCCCAAAAAAAACCCAGCCTGGACCTACCGGGTCCTCCGCTGCTGCTGATTGCCGCCGCATGACCCCTGCAGCCTCTCACCCTTCTTGCCCTGCTCGTGGGCTCCCTGGAGGTGCCTGAAGAGCCACAGCAGCAGCAGCAGGAGGAGGAGGAGATCCAGGCACTGGCCCCATCCGTTGCTTGTTTCCCGCCGCTGCATGGAACAAGGGGGGGGGGAGAGAAAGGCAGGCAGAGCGAAGCTTGGGTCTCTCTGGGAGTGGTGGTGGTGGCGGCGGGGGCTCCGTGTAAGAAGTGTGTGCCTGTGAAGCATCGGAGCCCCCCACCGCCACCCCCGCCCCCGCACAGAGAGACCCAAGCGTCGCTCTGCCTGCCCTAACCCTCCCCCTCCCCCCTCGCTACTCACCTCCATCGCCGTTGCCCATCTTCGCTGCTGCCGCCACTGCTCTATGCCACTGCCAGCGCTTGCCTCGGACTGGCAAGGCATCGTTACTGGGTTCTCAGTAACGACGCCTTGCCAGGCCGAGGGGAACATTGCCAGCGGAGCAGCGACGGCGGCAGCGAGGACAGGTGATGGCAACACTCCCCTCGGCCTGGCAAGGCGTCGTTAATGGGAACCAGGCCGAGGCGACAGCGATCAAGGTAAGAGTGGAGGGGGAGAGGGGAGGGGGGGGACTTGTGGGGCCCTAACCATCCCCCCTCCCCTTCCTTGCCCATCCTCGTTGCCGCCGCTGCTGCTCTGCACCACTGGCAACGCTCGCCTCGTTACTGGGAACGACGCCTTGCCAGGCCAACGCAAGCGCAGGCGGCAGTGCAGAGCAGTGGCGGCAGCAGTGAGGACAGGTGATGGAGGGGGGAAGGAGTGCTGAAATTAAGGTGCGTCTTAGAATCGACGCAAAGCTTTTTCCCTGATGGTGGCCCTGAAATTTAGGTGCGTCTTACAATCAATGGAGTCTTAGATTTGAGGAAATACGGTAAACATTTCTATGTCCTGTTGGTTCAAATGTTTAAGAGTACCATCCTGTGTTTGTTTACTCAGAAGTAAGTACCACCTATGTTCAGTGAGACTTATTCCCAGGCAAGTGTAATTGGATTGCAGCCCAACTGTCCTATAGAAATGTTAAGCTCTGCCAACTCAGCCTTTTGCATGACTTTTAGCCTCACATGTCAGGAATCTTCTACCTGGAATGGGAGTCATTAATATTCTTTTGCAAATGGAAACTGAGGGCGAGTGGTGATAGCAATAAGTGGCAGCAATCCTATGTACACATAGTCAGAACCCTTGGAGTAAATCTCATCGAACTCCGTGGGACTTAATTCTGAGTAAATATACATGGCCTTCGCTTTACAACTGTCTTGCCACAGTATCTCACTGGCAAGTCTCCTATTAAGGTTCTACTGAGGAAAATATCTCAACCTATGCCAATATGAGCAAGGTTTCCTAAAACCTTTGCTGGGTCATCATACTTTGCTGGGATCAGGAATTTTGAGTCATGAAGGAAATTCTTTCCCAGCATAGATAGTTGTTTTTAGCCATCCTCTATTGTGTGCGGTTTGGCTCACTTGCTTGAGTTATTTGTGCCTACTTGCTCCATAGTGCAAAGGAAGAAGTGGGTCTCTAGCTGGTACTAGAAGATAGTAATTCATTTTTTTTAATAATGCATTTTGACCCCTAGACCTTCCTCTCCAAATTTGTTTGATATAATTGGAATTATCTTTATTTTGTAACAATTGCTGATAATTGTTCATCCTTCTTAAAACATATATTTTAAAAATGTAACAGGGTTGCTATTATTATTATTATTATTATCATCATCATCATCATCATCATCATCTCTTTTCTTGCTCGTGGTGGTTTTTCTAGATGACATGATGGGCCTTTCCAAGTCATGCTGTCTTTTACTGATTCAGAAATGTCCTGTCTATTGAACATGTTTCAGGTATGACTGCTTTCTAGATGTTGGTGTGGATGTAGTTTGGTAAGCTTAGTTTCTGAAAGATTTCTGTAAAAAAAAAATGATGTGATGACTAATGGAATAATTGTAACTTTTTCCTGTTGCCATAGTTCTTTTATTTCCATATTCAGTGGTGTATATTTTTCTCTCTTTTCCTCTTCCTTTTCTGCAACATTTTTGTCATTACGTATGGCTATTTCAATGAGGTAGATGTGTTTTTTTCTTTTTTGTTTGTGACTGTTATGTCTGGTCAATGGCAAAGTATTGTCTTGTCCCAGAATTGTTTTGTGCCAGCAAGATAACATACGAGTGCATAGCGTGGCTTAGCTTGACTTGTTTGAGTGAGTCTGGATCTCCTAGGCTCTGAAAGTATCTTTCTGGAGAGCACCTGCTGGTTGCAAGATCCATGAGGCCAGGTTCTGGTGAGTGTATAGTTGCCCTTAACAGGAGGGGCTTACACTTGCTAGAGTAATGTGAACAGATGTGAAGAGGCTGCAATCCTGTATTCATTTATCTACGAATAAGCTCATTGATAAACCAGAAGTTGAAACAAGCTAAGAGGTGCTCGTGAGAAGTGACTGCAACAAGCCTTTCGTCCATTTTGTTCCATGGTTAATGTTTGCACGGTCACAGTATTTTATACTCTTTCTGAATGCTAGGTTGCTAGTTTGATGTACTAGATTTTTCTGCACTTGTCAACTGCTTCAACTGTTCAATGGTAGCAGTATGCTGAATCTGTGAGTATGAATATGAGAAAGGTGATGGGGAATGAGTGTTAAATGTACGGAAAGGTGAGACTATAGTCATCCAGTGAAGGATTTGCAATCAGAAAAGATATTTGAGGGAAGGGGACACTGTATCACACATAGTATAGTAAAAGCTTCAAAGTACAGCAAAAGCTACAAAAGTAAGAGTGAGTAAAGTTAATTTCAGATACATTGAATGTCTCATTTGTTTTTTATTTCAGTAATTTTAACATTAAGATGTTGTGTAAAACAGGTTTATCTGAATTGTGTGCTGTAAAATCAGACATGTGGGCATGCCCTCTTGGGGCTGGGGGGCATACATGTTGGTGGGCACACCACCTTGGGGGCCGCCTATGTTGTCTTCCTTTTTGGTTTCCAAAATATGGTCACCCTAATTGCTGTATCTATGGCCTCCCCACTCCCCTTCCACGATGCTTCAGCTAGATGGGCGAAAAAGCCCATCTAGCTAAACTGCAGAGTGGTAGGCATGGAACAGACAACGATTGCCTCTGCTGTATCTCCCGCTCTGTACTGGATATTTATAAGCCTCTGAGTTTGGAGGCTTATGAGTACCAAGAGCAGATCTGATAGGGTTGCGCCCTAAGTGTTGTTTTGATACCATGAAGAGAAATGTGTTGTACACAGTGTCCTCTTTCCTTTGAAATTGTGATGACATGGCAATAACTTTTTATCTGTTTAAATTGTTTCATATGTTGTATTTTTTTAAAGAAATATTGACTATGTTTTATTACAATTTTGTATCGTGTAATGTATAATGTTATGGTTTGATTTTTTTGTGAATTGTTGTGAAGCACCCAGAGAGCTTTGGCTGTTGTGCCAAATGAAATGAAATAAATAAGATCCAAAGAGCTTGCGGCCAAATTATCTGAAGGATTGTCTCCTCCTGACTGACCGTAAGATGACCCTAAGAGGCCTTTCTCTGGATGCCCCAAATAATAATGTTGTCTGTCAGTAACTATGAATTAAAATTTAATTTTTCACAGGTTAGAAAGTGAAGTACAACAAATTGCTTTCATGAAGTAACATCAAAAACTGCATTGTTTTTTCTGTGCTTAAATGTTTTTGGTTGTCTTTTGTCAAAGTCAGGCCTGAATTTGTTTTGGAGGTTACCAGGGCCTGGCCTCCAAACCTTTAATTCTGGGGTTCAACTCTAGAATATATGACGAGGTCATGAATATTACAATATTTCTACACATGCACTGTGTATATTCATTTGTTTCTAAACATGCCAACAGTTCTCCAGTCTAGAAATTGGAGAAGGGCTTCCGGGTCACAGGGAGATATTTTGAAATGGACTTGAGTCCTGGAACTCCTCAAATTAAGCAGTGCTCAAAGTATAACACAAGCAAAAACAGCTTTACAAGGTATTGCTGGGGCAGGGACACTTAAGAAACACAGATTTCATCTGTTTGTAATACCTACCAGCTGTTTTATTATTATTACACTACCCGAGTTCAGGCATGGACAAATCCGAGATTTTATGTATTTGTTAAAATATCATCAGTGATAGTACTTTGAGGGATAAAGGCAGACTGGCTTGCTACATCATGTATTTGAATTAGTGTGCAGGTAATGGGGAGGGGGGAACTTTGCTCCTTCCAGATAACAAAATATGAACCACCCCTCATCTTCTGCTCAATACGTTCTTACGCGGATGTATGAAGCATTGCCACTGTATAGAAAGAAGCAAACATATGAACAATGGACATAGGCTGTTTTCTTTTACACCTTTCTCCCTCAACATTCCCTTAGGTTTCTCCTGGAAAAGAAAATTGGTGAGCTTTTAAGGATTCATCTCAAAATTAGTGGTCAGGGGCCTGTCAGGGTTGATGGGGGGCTGGGTAAGATGCCTTCAGCCCCTGTCCCCAAACTGACCTGGTTGTTTTGCTGCACCACTTTCTCTTTCCCAGGAGTTTCCCTTGCTTTCTCCCCTCCTCTGGCTTGACTTTCTCCCATAGCATCCTGACCGCTCACTCTCTTCTCCTATCCGTTACTAGATAGCAGTAAAGAAATAAATGGATTGGTCCCTTTTTGTACTTTTTGTACTTTTTTAAAAAAAAACTGGGGTGTCCTGGCACATTGAGAGCCACACAACCTCTCTATAAAGTTTTTGAAAAATAAAGGAGAGCTGAGCTGTTCCTTTCTCACTGCCTGGTTGACCTTACCCTCACAGCTCTCTCTTTCCTCTCCTTGCCAAATTTCATCAGCAACATCTTATTTCCTATTGTTATTATTACTCACAGAATGAATCAGGTGTGCTGTGAAGCAAAGCTCTAATTTTGTCCACTATCCAGTCACACCTGCCATGTGGGACCAGAGTCCACCCACTTTGCGCTAAAGAAGATGCTGGGCACTTCACTCTATAACACGCCTGACCTCTTCTTTGTAAAAGGCTGTTCGTTTGTTTTAAAGGAAATAAGGTATCACTACCCAGCTCTACTGCTGTATGGTCATTTGGGTACCAGACCATGTGTCAGCCTTAGTGGTTCCATTGGTGATGGAGGATCAAGTCATTGTCATCTCCAGTCCCCAGCAATCTCGGCATAGCAGGTCTGCTAAGCACACACAGCAGTAGGAGTACTGTCCCCTTACATATTATATCCTTTGGGCAAAATGAGGAAGCTGTTTCAAACCCCATCCAACACCTTAAACATGTATAAACCTACTTGTGACAGATAATGAGTTAAATCCAGTGTTCCGTGAACAAACTTGCACTTACGCAGTGCGACGTCCCCTTCTGCTCCTTCCTGCTGCAGTTTCCAGTGCACCCCAAAATCTGTTCTAGAGGGTCCCAACCGTCCGGAGACGATTTAGCAGGAGCTTCAGGAGAGAGAGGAAATCCAGATCCTTTTGGAAGTGGGCTAGCAACACCACATAATAAATAATTATTCATAATTATATTTTCTTGTACTGTAAAACACTGTATTGATTCATGCCTCTATGAAAGGCTTAGGCATAGTGACAGCAGTTTTAGAATAACAGCATTCTAGGTTCAGTGGAATAGACAGGATATCCAGGTCTTGGCTCAAAGAGCATACCTGTGTCACACAAAAATATTGAACAAAAATGGTAGCACTTATAGGAGTGTGTCCAGAAGAGAAAATAGTATACCTGGTGGGCATCTCTGAATGTAGCATTTAAAGGCAGAGCATGCTGATAACCCAATGCCACTATCCAAATTAAAAACCAAGTCTATTTTTAAAAATAGCATTATGAATAACAGAAGATGGTATCTGTGATGTTAATAGCAATAATCTAATACTATTTGAACGCACTGCAAACAAATATTTTCAGTGTAGAGCATTGTTTGTTTTTCAATATTGTTGCTTATTTGCTTTTGCAAACTAAACTGAAGAATAAGTGTTCATAGATCTCAGTTACTTTCTTACTTCTAATGCCATATATTTTCAGTGCACTGCTGTGAAAAATGGGCGAAGAGGAAAGTTTTTTTAGTAATCTGACATTGTCGTGCAAAGGAAGATAGTAGCTGTAGAGCAGAAGGCTGATAATATTTATTATCTCTGTTGTTTATTATCATGAACTGACCTCTACCATGATGGCTGCCACAGGAAACTCCTCAGCAACCAACCACCTGCTCTGTTTGCTATATCAGTTCACAGTCATTTGCCTCAATTTGTAGAATGCCCACTACTGAGTCATTGTATAACATCTTCTCAGGATAAATTCCATCAAATTGATGCTGCAGCTCAGCATGCCTTTGCTTTTATGCTGCTATTTTGCTATCAACCTGACTTGTCTATGTGGGGGTAAGATATAATCTTAGGTATTTAAAAATTAGATGCTCCTGTTGTTGAAAGTAGAAATCAATCTCCCCTGTAAGTGGAACTGCCTCCTTGAAATAGATATATTAGGAGTCAATTACAGGCAGCAGTCTTTCGACAAACATGCCTTAGGACAGCAACATACTGTAGCTCCAAGGAAAACATGTCTTATCTCTAGTGCATGTGACAAGTGCCTAATATAAATATACACTACTGAAGCAGCACGTTGGTTGAGTTGAGGTCAGGCATCCACTGAGCTGTTAGCAACCTGAAGAACAAGATTTGTTTTCTTTTTTTCTTAAAGGTTCCTGAATAATATATAGCGTTCATCTCTGTTGACCTCTAGTCATATTTTAATAATGTTGGCCAGCTTAGATGAGAGCTTTTAGGTAGTGCGTGGGTCAGCCTTACTGTAATTATATCTATGCTTCATCTTAGCCATCAGAGGCCAAGATGCATACATATATGCATGTGCATCCAAACTTTTGCACATGGAGAATGAGCAACTTCTTTAGCATATTCTGAATGAGTTCGCTTAATTCATTCACATAGAACTCAATGTAATAACATTGTAATAACAGAACAGAACAGTTATCCAGTTATATTTTAGACACTGGTCCATGTTTTATATAAATGTAGCCTGTAGGACTGTAATAACTGAACGTCCTTCCTGAATGTTTACTTTTCAGCTTTGAAAATGGCCAGTGATATGCTTGGAAATCTTTGAAGCTGAAGAAAAGATTTAGGTCCAGTTCAAACCTAATGTCTTTGGCCCAATAAACCATAGTTTATTAGACGGGGGGATTCCCTTTGATGGCCTTGAGTACACAATGTTTTGTGTATTCAAGGCCACCAGTGCAGGGACCCCAATTCACAATGAGAGTCTAGTGTGAGGAGTAGGGGGCTTTCCCCTAACTGTGGATTAGGCCCCCTAAACCTGCACCTGCATTGGATCCATTGATATTGGAACCACAACAGGGGGCAAGGCTTGGGTCTGAGTCTGGATCAGGGAGCCTGTGTTGGCATTTTGAAACAAAACAAAATTCTGCACTTAAAACCAGAAAAGTAATATGTAGTTTGGACCTGAAAACAAGCACTGTACTCCCTCTCCTTCTTCTTCCTCTCACATGCTTAACACATTTCTAAAGTTTCCTATTAAATCTGAACTAGGAAAATATTGTTAAATTTCTGACTACAAAACCAGGATATGAAATCAGTATGAGTAGCTTTTAGCGAAACTACAAATTTCATTACAAATTTCCGTGTGTATCAAATGCGGAAGCGGTAGTATGCCTTGTGTGTGTGTGTGGGGGGGGGGGATTCTTGCAGTAACATTCATGGTGACTCCCACCTCTCCCTACTGAATACCTTCAGTTTATTTTATAGTCAAGTGTGACACACTCTCTGTCACACCCTCTAGAATATCCTCTTCTTCTCCATTGCTCTGTGGCTTTGGAGGCTAATGCTTAGCATGTGCACTGGATACATATGCTGAGTACATGGTTCATTAGATGGCAGAGATACAGGCAGTGAGGCAGGATATGCAGAAGGAATGATCCTCCTTAGTGTCCAATGTGGACATGATCTGACTCTTCAACACTTGCGCAGGAACCACATTTTTACTGTAAGGATGGCCCCTCTCTGAAGATGGCCCCATATCTGAAGCTCTCTGGGCGGTTTACAAAAAATAAAAGATTGAACATTAAAAAGTCAATATACAAAATTTTAAAACATAAAACATAAAAACAGCTAATATTTAAAACTTTAAAAGTTTAAGCCTGGCCAAAAAATCAGTTGAAAACCTCAACTTAAGCTGTTAAAATGCCTGTGTTGGCGCCAGATGGGCCTCATCAGAGAGATCATTCCATAATTGGGGGGCCACCACAGAGAAGGCCCTCTCCCTTGTTGCCGTCCTCCAAGCTTCCCTCGGAGTAGGCACCAGAAGGAGAACCTTAGATGTTGAGCGTATTGCATGGGCAGGTTCATGTTGGGAGAGGCGTTCCATCAGGTATTGTGGTCCCAAGCCTTGTAAGGTTTTATAGGTTAAAAGGGATGATGAGGATGATTACTTCAGTATTCTAGCTTTTGTAGACATGCTCTCTATGTCCCCTTTTGCAATGGGCTGGAATGAATGGATGATGATGATTTTGCACTCATGATCTTAAGTTTCTCTTTTCTGTGTTGTGGACTGCTGGCAAATCAAAAGATTGCTCCACTTCTGATGACCCCTTGGCATTACCCTTGGCGTTGTGCCTCTGTTTGGGATAGAAGAGGAAGGCTGAACAGCTGAGCCTGAGAGTGTTTGGGGAAGGGCCCATCATATGAGCAGACAGAAACTAGCTGGAGCCCAGTGTAGTTAGCCTCACTCAGTAATCATCAGCACAATATAAGGAAAGCCTTAGACACTGTGTATTTGCTGGAAGCAATTGTTGTTTCTGGTGCTCTGTCCCAGTAGCATCCCTGCCAGCTCCTTGACTTCGCTCGGACTATACCTGACCCTGGAAAGACCTCAACTATTCTTCTGCGCATTCCTGAATCTAGTATTCTTTACCTTGGCTCCCAACGGGATACTTCTGGCATACCGACCTTGGACTGTTTAATGGCCCTTCTAGCTGCTGCTTATCTCACAACTCCCGTGATTTACAACACTTGGTGACTACCAACCCCAGTAGGCACCAGCCACCATATTATACGGGCACGCTCATGTTTCGGAATGCCATGGATGTCCAGCAGACTCCCCCCTGCTTGACCTCCCAGACTCCATTTCCGAGCCACCATGTGATTACTAGAGCTGTTTGCCGAGCACAGTGTGATCCATGAATGCCCAAGTCCATCCAATCTCTTAGTGTGCTACCATTTTGTGTAAAATTGTGACTTGGGTTTTCTCAAAATGCAATGTTATGTAAATGGCATCCAGAAAGGGGGCCTTTATGCAACATTATAGCCATAAATGGCCAATTTGTACAACATTACATTTCCGGAAAACCTCAAGCCTTCATTTTTTATGCAAAATGGCAGCTTGCAAAGGGGACAGGTGGCCCTGAGCCACTTGCAGGGCCATCCAGCTGTTCACATGGCTCAGCAAAAGGTGGCAGCGGCAGTAGCAATTCAGTGAATGCCCAGTGAGCACAGACGGAAGTGAGTCTGTCCATCCCTACTTTTAGTGACTTCTTGCTTGGAATTTATTGCACTTTGCTTAAAGAAGATGCACATTCAAAGAAGGAGTGAGGTTAAAATAAACAGTGCTTTTGTAATATTCCTGATATGATGTGGCATTAAATCATAAATAAAATTACTTCTGTCATCAACATAATAAGGAAAGAGCCATACTTTCCCAAAGTGCTTCTCCTGGATCCCTCCTCTGATAGATTCATGTTAAGGAGATTAAAAAAGGGAATACAACAAAGCTCATAATGACAACCGCAACGTGTACAGTTTTAGTCATAAACAGCAAATGGGTTTATGTCTTAAGGTAAAGATTGATAAATGGAATATGCTAAATAAGATCCTGAATAGGAACACTTTCCCAGTTCCTGCAGGCTATTCTTACAATAGAAATGTAAAAGATTGGTACTTTTTATGTGTTAGCCTGTGGAAACAATTTCACTTCTGAAATGCTTCAAGAACATTTGAGCATAATGGCCTTTGTACTGCTTGCTTTGGTTGTATCCTGTAGAGAGCACTCAGCCCCTTCAGCTTGAACTCTGTTTTATCTAACTCTTTATCCATTAATTTTCTCCTGACCTTGGGCATAAAATATATGTACTTTTTATGCTTTGTGCTTTGCGCAGACAAAGAAGAATACCATTACCAATCCATCACCGTTATGAATGATGCAGCTTAAAACAAACACAGGTCAGAGACAGATATTTTAAGAGCAGATTTGTATTGATTCCATCACAACATTGAGCTAAAAGGGTAAAAAAGAATCAGTCTCTAAACGATGAATAGAGAGTTGACAAATAGCCATAACCACAAAAGTAAACTTCAGAGCTTGGCTTAAGGGTTATTATTGGTAAGAAAGCAGGATTTGTTGCTGTTATTATTAAAAACCACCCTCCCTAAATATATTCATTACAACAGTCTCTTCATCATATATTGAAAAGGAGTAAAGTGACTCTTTCGCTCTTCATCTCTCTCCCCCGCTTGCTTTCCCTATGTTTTATTGCTGTTCACTCAGTAGCTTGTTGAAAGCTTTTTTGTTAGACAAATCTCATTCTGATTAGCTTCCTTAATCTTTATTTAGCTACTCCACTGAAATACTTTAACCATGCTTTTAAAGTTAGGGAGCTTATTTGCTTAAAAACCTCTCATAATGTGCTGAAATAGAATGCAACGAAGTCATACATCATGTCAACATACAATGATGCTTTGGCACATGCTGGGCTCATGCAGCTGCCATTTTGTGTATCCAACTCCTCTCAGGGATTATCATCTCATACAAAGCTGGCAAACATGGGTTATATGAGAGTTAAATAACCCTTTCATAATCCTAGAACAGACCATGGGTTATATGAGGGTTGTTTAACCATCGCGTAACCCACATTTACTAGGTTCACATGATTAAAAAAAACCTAAGTGGGAGTTGTATATACAAAATGGTCCAAATGGGTGCCTCAGCTCATCATGGGTTAAATAACCCACAATGAACTATGCCATGTTGTGTGTGCTAGGTCAATCCTTTACCACTAAGGAAGAGCGGTGGCTTAGTGGTAGAGCACATGCTTTGCCTGCAGAAGGTCCCAGTTTCAATCCCTGGCATCTCCAGTTATGGCTGGGGAAAATCCTGCTTTTTAAAAATTTCATAATCTCCCTCTGCACCATTGTCTGAATTTGTGCTTTTCCTGCAAAGCTATTAGTGGGGGAATGGCTAGTGATGAAAGATTTAAGCACATTCAGCTGTTTCTTCACTCAAAATCACAAAGGCTATTTTTATTTTATTTATTTTTAATAAATAAATAAAACATGTAGTTTGCCCCAGTAAGGCAGCAAATGAATTACTTCAGTAAGCCTACTTTATCAACCTTTTTATTCAGAATAAAAATAGCAGCAGTAGGACAATATTCATTTGTTTGAATGGAATATAATGAGCTCAAATTCAAATACTTGGTTATAGACAGGAACTACTGAAATGTTTTTCAGGCTTGCTTAATGATCTAATTCCATTTTTTCTACTTGCCAGGCCAGAGGTCAATACACCTACTGAATATTTAAACTTGCTTTCATTTGTGGTCATGTTGAGTTATCAAGTCTGCAAATCTAACCACCTATGTCGGCAAATAAATCGTTCTTTCACAGGCATTTGTTTCACAGGAGTTTCAAACCAGGGCTAATGTTGATTACGTGGAATGTGGAATAAACTTCATTAACTTGGATGCAGGAAAATAAAAAAAATGTTAGGAAAAAGTGTTTCCTTAAAGTCCCATTGTAATTTTGCTTTTATCTTCTAGAATTTAGAAACACTGGATCTTAATACAAGTAAAATGAAGGAAGCTCATGGGAGGAAATTTTCTCACCCCTGCAGCTGCCTGAGTCCCCACCCCACCCTCTCTGGAGGTTGTTATGGAAGGAAATCCTGGATAGTGTGAGATGGGGCATGGGGTCTTCTAGGGGAGAGGGAAGTTATCCAAAATCAGTTACATGTCTGCTCAGTATTTGGTGAGTCTCCCCTTCCCCTAGAAGTCCCCCATGTTCCACCACATACTGTTCAGGAGAGGGTCACTCTCCAGAGAGACTTTGCATAAAGTTTCATTCCCTTGTCTTATGATCTAAGCAACAGAGTTGGGGTTGATTAAAAGGCCAAGTAAACCTAACAACTGCAGACAACAGAACTATCCATCTACCCACCATCACTTTGTAGATCATCCAACATGTTACATATTCTTATAGGCAGGGTGGATCAGTAATGCCTAGTTAGAAAAAAGCTCCAAATGAAAGAAGTAAACAGATTTAGTGCCATTCTACAGGGACAAGCAAAATAATCTAATGATCACTAGTCAAAATATGCTGGGGAAAATAGTTCCTTCCAAATGGTTCCTTCCAAAATGGTTCCTTCCTAAACATCAAATAGCTGGTCTCATAAATTCCTTCAATCGGCCTATGGTTACCTAAACATTACATTTAGTTGTACAATATGACGTTGGGGAAAGGTTGGAACTGCAAAGCCTAAGAAAAATGACTTAAGGACTGGCAAATATTAATGGAAGTATTAAATAAAATTGAACTTCCATTGGGCAGTATCCAATGGGGCCATCGGTCACTCTTGCAAATTCCATTGCACATCTACTGCTTGTACAACTGAGATTTAATGCTTCTTATAGGAAACTCCATAATACGCAGAAACACTCATTTGTGGATCGGGACAGGTTAGCAAAGCTCCTTTATGTGAACTCTACTGACCTGTCCTGTTCCAGAAACAACAGTTTCTGTTTATTTCTGGTTGTTCCCAGAAGTGCTAAATCTCCGTTGCAGAACCAGCGGGAATGGAAGCAATAGGAGCAGAATGGTTGGCAGGGTTGCAGTGCCCTGTGGACATTGCCCAAGGCAAGACAAAATGTAAAATCCATTCTATTGATTCAGAACGTTTGTTAACTGAGCAACTGATTTTATAGGAGATATATAAAAATAGAAATGACAAATATTTTCCAGAAAATTTGGCTAAAGAATAGAATGGTCATTTTATCTTTTTTCCTTTAAGCCATTTGTAACGTTACCCTTGAAAGACATGTGTGCTAGTGCTACTCCTGGGACTTGCATCCATATCAAAACTCTAATATCTGAAACTCTAATATGGCTTCATTAGAGACAAAGATTCCAGAAGTGGTTCTATCCTTTCCCAAAATAGACAAGTATATTAGTGCCGCTTCATACATTTTTCCTATACAACAAATCCATTTACCCATGGCAGAAATTATACTTGATCTGCCCTTCATACTGCACAAGATATATTCCATCTATACACTGGGATCAGATTCTGAGTAGGAAAAATAATATATGATGCAGCTCTTTGTATTGAACATTAAGCATATCTTGGTTGATAATCCAGCTCCAGAGTGTGTTCCTGACTTGGAGAATGGTCTTTCAAATGTTGTGATTACCTAAATTAAGATTGTCCAGCATTTGAACGTTTTGATAGAATCTGAGTAATACAAGTCTGAACTTCCTCTTGCCCTTTTCCCTAAGAAACTTTCTATATTCAGGTTTCAATGCCTGATTACAAAATACACAAGCAGCTACATGAGACTCAAATGAGAGTTAATCCTTAAAACATGCACAAGGGCCTGATTGCCATAGAATGTATTTTTTTATATAGTTATAACTTAGTATATAACATGTCTATACATCTTATTTATTACATTACATACAATATTCAAACTATCTGAAATATGTGTGTCTGACTATGTGAAGACATCTAGTTTGTATTCCTATAAGTTATTACTTTTCCCCAGTTGTTGTTAAAATTAGTTAATTCCATGTGCAAGATTCTATTGTCAATGCGAATGTTTCCATTTTATTACTGACAAATTCTTAATAAGCCATTCCTTTGTTGCTAGGACTATATTTGTCTTTCAGTATTTTGTCCAAGTTATTTTAGCAAAAGCTATCATTTCTTTAAAAAAAATCTGACTTATTTTTCAGTCATTTAAATACAGATAGCCCAACAATACAGCCACTGGATTTTCCTTATTCTATAACCCCTATATTATTTTAATATATTTTAATACATCTTCTCAGGAACTACAAATCAACAGCATAAAACATGAGTACAATCCACTTTGTAATACAAGCAATTCCAACAATAATAAAATTTATTTCATTCACATCTTGCCATTACTGCAAGGAGATCAAGGTGGCATGTGTGGTTTTCACTGCCACTTCCCCATTTTATTCAAGTGTGAGATACTATAAATAAAGAGTTTTATACTGAATCTTTTACATCTGAAGAAGGTCAGACATAATTTGCTAATTGCGGAAAGTGTAGGGTGTGAAATAACGAGACGAGACAAGAGTATGGATTTTAAAAACAGGGCCACATTTATTATAGATCTGCATCTGCAGTATGGGGAAAACCTATGCGGACATCCACTCAACAATGGGTGAGCCAATCACCACCTGAGAGGTGGCGTGATTCCGAACGCCCCCCCCCCCCAGGCTTGCCCCTTTTGGGGTAGGGAGACCTTCCGGTGTCGACCCCTCCTCGCGCCGTTTAGCTCCGAGTGGGTGAGAAAGGTTAGCTTCACAGGTAACCATTATCCCTCCAGCTGCCGCCGTAAAGCTCACAGCTGAGGGCCCTCAGACATTACCCATCACCACAACAGTGCCTGTGAAAGGTCGCCGACCCTAACAAACGCTCCGGATGTCCGCAAAACCTGCCACAGGGAGCAACAATGCACTTGATTAGTCGCACCCCCCCACCTAGCTCTAATAACATCCCGCAAACCCAACTGCAGATCTGTCAGAAATAAATCGTTACCAGGGTCCGACAAATGGAACCCGTCCAGCCTGAACAGCTTCCTCCGCGCTAACGTAATCGCAGGGTGTTGAATACTATAATCGCCGTGTCTACTTAGATCCTTAAATATTTGATTATTGACCTTCCTTCTAACTTTTCCCATGGCCCCTTGGTCTGTGCCTGCTCTCCAATTGAGCCGAGGTAACAGGCAAGACCAAATTATGACAATGCCGGGCCAACGCAGCCGAATTGTATCGAAATCGGCAATCGCTTGCATGATGAGGGCTTTGCCTCTCAGCAAACCCAAATCATTTCCGCCCAGGTGAATGAGTAGGACCTGTGGGGGGACAAGGGCCTCACGCTGCTGGAATAAGGTGGGCAAGAGGCACTCCCAACGCATGCCGCGTTTACCAAGCCACTGGATGTTGGCGTGGCGGCTCAATCCAAGCTGTGTCCCAAAGCTGGATCTGGAAGCCCTCCGACCGGCCCAGAAGATCATGCTGTGCCCACAGATGATCACATGCACCGGGGCGAAGCCCACAGAATCTAAAATAAACACGAAGAGTGTTAGGATACAACGCCACAGTGTATCAGTACTTTAACTGATGTATGATTGATACGCTCTGGACCGCCACCGGCCCACTGCCTGAATTTGGTCAGCGGGCAAACCTATGGACGCCGCTGTGGACGCCACACCAATCTGGAAAGAATGCGTACCAAATTGATGTGCTCCCAGTCCCAGAGACTGTAGGGGCTGTTTAGCCACGAACCAGAACTGATACTTCGTCAAGGGCGAAGCATCCTGGTGACAGAACAAATAACCTCTTTGATTGCCCCGTAGCGTGATAAAATTATTCAACGCTGTGACCGGGCACAGCTCAGATGCTGACGCTGGAAACAAAGTGACCACCTTTCCTTTACTGTGCTGGTCCATCCTAGAATATCTAAGATGTAAAGCAACACACGTGGGCGAGGCCCGAATGTCGTTGAATAGGAAGACGCGCTTAGAGGAATCCTTCTTGGAAAGGGCGACTACCTCAGATATTCTAAACGCTCCAAAAAACGCTGTCAAAGCCGCTGCATGAAACAGGGCCGACTCGTAAGATGAATGGCAAAGTAACGGCCACTGAGTCGCCAGCCCCTTGAGAATGTCTGGGGATAGTGGCTGACGGGAGTCTGGCTGGCGGGGGGTTACCCTGTTCCATCCCCGCAAGACGTGGCGGACCTGGAAATTGGATGTATTGTCCTCTATGCCCCGTATTTTGGACAGGAAGGAAAGGGCAGCCACTTTTCCCCCGATGGAGCCCGCTGATAGGCCTCTCCACCGAGAAGCCACGCAAAACTGCAGCTGGTGCTCCACTGGTATTGGCCACAACTGCTGCAGCTGCATTAGGGATCGAAAGGACAAGAATTCCCTACCTGCCCTGGAGTAAGCATGATGTGTGCTGGGCGCTAGCGATTGCCACGTTGCCCGCTCCACTTGTTCCTGCCAATTTCCCAAAGGGTTGATGGCATCGCCTCCAGAATTGGTCGTGCCCAAGGCGCGAGTTCCCGGAACCTCTGAACCTGCTGACGCGATAGAGCGTCAGCTATGGGATTTTCAAGGCCTGGAACGTGCCGGGCTCTGAATAAGATGTTGTTACACAGGCAATGTAAAGTAAAGGCCCAAACCAATGTCATGACCCTGGGGCTCCTGGAGGACAAGGTATTAATCACCTGCACTGTATCCTAATTATCGCACCAGAAGTGCACCACTGAGTTGCGCATCTCAGTGACCCACAGATGCGTCACCACGTATATTGGAAAAAATTCCAAAAACGTGAGGTCTCTGCTGATATCAGTGGAGAGCCAGTCATTGGGCCAGCGCTCGGAGCACCAGTGATCCTGCCAGATGATACCAAAGCCCAAAGCTCCGGACACATCTGACTGGACTTGCATCTCCGCCTCAAGTAGGAGATTTTGTCTCCAGAAGGAAACACCATTGTATTCCTCCAGGAAACTAAGCCACATGACTAGGTCCTCCCTAATTGCCCTTGTAACCCGCACCCTGTGGTGTGGAAGCCTCAAGCCCTTCATGGCGTTGCATAGGCGTCTAAGAAATGCTCGACCGGGGGCCACGACCCTACATGCGAAATTGAGGGAACCCAGGGTTGACTGCAGCTGAGCCAACGTTACCTTCGGGGCGTCAATAATCGCAAGCAACTTGCTCTGCAACGTAATAATCTTGTCCATGGGAAGACAACAACATTGTTGTACAGAATCCAACTGAATGCCCAAGAATTTGATATTATTCACTAGACCTTCCGTCTTTTCATGCGCCAGTGGGACCCCCAGCTCCTCTGACAAATCCTGAAATGTTCTCATTAAGTATGTGCTCTGCATGGTGTCACATGGGCCCACAAACAGGAAGTCATCCAGGTAATGAATGCAGTCCTGAGACCCCACCCTCTTCCGGAGGGCCCATTCCAAGAAGGAGCTGAAGGCTTCGAACATGGCGCAGGATATAGCGCATCCCATCGGGAGCACCCTATCCACGTAGAAGTATCCGTCAAAACAAAACCCTAATAACTCAAAATCATCAGGGTTGATGGGTAAGATGCGAAAAACGGACTTGATGTCGCATTTCCCCATCAATGCCCCCATCAATCTTTTGACGCACCATTGATACTGCTGCGTCAAAAGATGCATAACATACTGAACAAAGGTGATCTGGAATGGAATCGTTTACAGATTCGCCTCTTGGGAATGACAGGTTGTGTATCAACCTGAACTCCCCGGGCGTCTTTTTGGGCACGATTCCCAATGGAGAGACCCTTACATTGGGAATAGGAGGAGAAACAAAGGGGCCAAGCACCCTTCCTGCATCCACCTCTTTTTGTATTTTGTCCCGCACCAATGGTTCCATGAGGCTAATCGATTTCTGATTCCTCGCAAAAGAGGCTTGTCGCGTCCCCGTAAAAGGAATACAAAAGCCTTCCAAAAAACCTAACTCTAAGTAGGTTGCGTCTTGGCGCTTCGGGTAGAGCGCCAAAAGTCGCTTCAGCGGCCCCAGCTTAAGAGGGCTGGGGCCCTTTGGGAGGCGGCTGCTGCCCTCTTGGCTTCCTGCCTCCTTGTGTGTCTCGTCCCTTCCCACGCCCTCCTCTAGTTCTGAAGCAACTAGAGGCTGGGTGTTGGCCGTTGCAGAGTGGGCATTCGTGGCAATATCTGCACGTGGGCCTAGTACAGTTGCCCCTCGCACTGTACTCCCAGCAAGGTAGGTGGGGTTGAACCCCCTGCCCCACACTCCCCGCGGAAGTGGAAGTGGGTTGATGTCCGCCAATTTGTCCTTTTCCTTGTCTTCGGGTTCCTGAAAGAGCAAGGAAAAAACATCAACATAATCACCTTTTACAATCTTTTCCCTTGTGGATGGCAAAAAGTGATAGCCTAATGGTGCCGCTGTGCTAGATATAGGGATTACATCCCTTGCCTCCCCTGCATAGGGGTCTTTAGCACTCGGCTGCGCGTTCGTCTTCCTGGACGCCACAATACCGGCTGGACCTTGCCATACGGCAGCGCAAACAGCGGCTACCGGAGTGGCCTGTGGGATGGCACTAGGCCCTTCTCCTATGCTACTATCCTGCTGAGGGGGAGGGGCAGGGGTCCCTGTCGGGGGCAAGACTGCGGTTTGGATCGTTGATCCCACCGACGAGGCCAACGTCCCCACCGTGCCCTGGGTCCCGTACTGTGGCTGATTGCCTGTCGCGTTCATGTTGGCTAGACCCGGGACAGGCCATCCAAAACTAGAGAACCAAGGGGGCCATGCCCTGGAGAAAAAGGTGCCATTGTATATTCAGTGACTTACCAGACCCACGTGTCCCGCTGTGCTCTCCGCTTGGGGGATGTAACCCTAAGCCGACGGTCGTCGCTGATGCAGCTTGGCTCGCCACTGAAACGGATTTGTTGTCCCTAAGACTTGGACTGGAAGGTGACCCGGCTACGGTATTTGACGTAAGAGGACTGGATGTCGCTTCAATAGCATCCAGCCTGGCTGCAAAAGAGGACAATATTTGATCCTGCACCTGAGCCCTGGTCAACCTCGTACCCCCTACCACTCCCCTCCCAATAAGAGTGGAAACTAGCAGTGGGGCGATCCCCCTTTCCCTTTCGACTGCTGTCAGTTGATCGCCAACATGTTGGGGTTTTCTTCCTCCTCGGCAAGATCCATCTCCACGGGGAAAGCACGCTTTGCCGGGGGCCGGGGGGCTCTTCCCTTCTCCTTTTTGCCACCCATGTCCTTCTTAGGAGCCATGGCGTTAGCTCCTTCTGAAGGACTAATAGCAGGGGCGCTCTCTGCCTGGAGGCTGCTGTTGAGCAGCAACTGTGTCAGTGAAGAGGATTGCCCCTTCCCCCCTCCTTTTGAATTGTATCGGCTGCTGAAAGCTGCCAGAAGTTCGCCTAGCAACAGAGGGATTGGCAAGCAGCCCAGAATGTGCTATCGAAATCTGCCTAGCAACAGAAATGGCTTTGCAAAAGCTGCCTAGCAACAGCAGTGGCTCTGCGAGATCTGCCCAGCAACCGAGCTAGCTCAGCAAAATCTGTATAGAACCGAAATGGCTCTGTGAAATCTGCCTAGCAACAGCGGTGGCTCAGCAAAATCTGCCTAGCAACCGAATTGTCTCAGCACAATCTGCCTAGCGACAGCTGGCTCTGCCAAAACTGCCTAGGAATCAAATTGACTCATCAAAATCTGCCCAGCAACAGGGGCTCTGTTTCCCCTACCTTCTAGTATAATGCCCCTGTTGAAACGGGGGGGGGGGGTTACCGCCCCCACCACAAAACCTCCCGGGGCTCAAACACCTGATGAAGACCTGCTCATTACCCAAGCGGTGAGGCTTCTTCCCCAGCAAAGCGGGGTTTTAACCAAGGGCGCCTGATATGACCCGCGGAGGCTCTCTCCGCCCGTGTCTGAGCCGTGGATCCCTGCTGTCAAGCTGCCAGCCCTGACCAGCCCTGCCAAGTTCTTCCTGCTCCTGAGGGGTGGGAAGGGCCGTCTGGCCCCAAACCTGAGGCCCTGACATGCCCGCGAGCCGCCTCCTTTGCTGCCGCTTGATCCGCCTCCGCTCATCCCTCGCACGCCGCTGCGCCTCCGCAGCCGAAGACCCGAAGACCTCCGTGTCCGGTCCGCCGCTGTGCCGCCGATCCAAGCCCGGTGGAGCCCTAGGCAGCTCCTGCGAGCCTCACTGCTGCATGCGCCGTCCTCCCGCTCCCCGCCCTGCTCGCTCGTAGCCAGGAGCCGGGAGTGAAGGGAGAGCCAGCGAGGGAGCCACGAGGGAGCCACGAAGAGAAGAAGAGAGGCCGCTGAGAGGGGTGAGTCCCTTAAATGCTCACAGCCCCCTCCCAGCTGCAATGACCCACTGGGAGCCTGCCAATAGGAGGCTCCCACTCTCCCTCATCTCCACCCCCACCCCGCAATCTCCCTCCCTTGTCCAGGCAAGCCGGGCGCGGAAAGGGGGCCCTTCTGTAATTTTCTTACTTTTTTTTCAAATGTTATCTTGTGTTCTTTCTGCATACATGACAGTTTTATGTGGTGCAGTTTGTTATTTGTTCATTTGCCTACACTAAATTATCATTAATTTTTAAGTCTCTACTAATTCTCTCAAGTAAGTTAAGTGTGATATAAGTGTTTTGCTTGGAGAGATTCTTAGACCTAACTCCCTTCCAACCTGTGTCTTCGGTGTTAATTAATTATTTAACATATTTATGTGCCACTCTTCATTAACAAATTCCTGGCTGTTGTATAATATTTATTATAACAACAATTAAAATTGAGATGGAAATCCACAATAAAACAGAAAATGTAAACAAAATTGGGCATTAAGTCAGTAAATGCTTGGTTAAACAAACACATCTTCAACTGGTGCCAAAACACTATCATGATTGGCTCTCATCATACTGCAGAGCGGAGAGAACCTTTAGTCCTACATGCCTTAAGTGATCACATCCTTTATGTTTCATTTCAATCAACTGCGAAGCCCCCCTTCAGTATATTATTTCTACTTCAAGTCTGAGGCATGGAGGGATACATTCTTTTGGAACTGTGGATTATACCATTTTGATGCAGGTCATGTCCCTTTTCTTTCGTGTTGACTACTGCTGCTTGGGAGTTAATCAGGATAAGCATCAAGATGAACCTATGGTTCAGTATGCCCCTGTTTCCATCTATTTCCTTTTATTCTCTTGTCCCTGGAACTGTTGAGGATAGTGGCTACTTCATGTGAATATTTGTCTAGTGTCTTACTAAATATGTGCAGAAAACATATTTACTTAGGAAGGCTTTCTATGAGTTTGAAAACTCTGTTTTAGAACACATGCTCTGCAATTTTATACATACCAAGTTCAGTAGGACTTAATTCCAGTTAAGTGAACACTGGATTTCAGCTTCAATCACATAACCTGGGGAAACTCAATGCAGGTGGAACACTAATCTATAATTGCTGGAATACTTCACATGCTTGCTCAAGAGTAGGTTTCACTGGGTTCAACAGAATTTAATTTAAATAAACTGTGTAAAACTACAGTGTTAGAAGTGAATATACTGAACTGTGAATTATCTATTTCTTCAGGTATTATTAATAATACTTAGCAACATTTATACTAGGGTTTTTTTGAAATCTGATTTGGATTAATCTGGTTAGGAAATGCTGGGAGTTGTAGGACTTCTTTTGTCTAAACATGCATAAGGCAAATAGAATGGGATAGGTAATGATTTAAGAGGTAACTATTTGAGGGGTTGATCGCTAAAGATATATAGTGATTGTTGCTCTTAAATAATTGACTTCACAATGGTAGAACCATCAAATTAATTGAATATCAGTTCAGTAGCCAAAATTCAGAAAGCCCTTTGCGTGTGCATTGGGAGTGCTTACCAATTTCCCTTTCTGGCTAGAGTCCCATATTGGGTTCTACGAGAAGGGAAAGGGAAGCTCCAGTGACAAGGATGCCCTGAAAAGCCTTATGCACAGTTAACACCATGTGGTTGTCTTAGAAAGCAGTTGCAGTTGGCTGCCATTGGAATCCTGTATTGTCCATTGAAGCAAAGAAAGCCTGAGGAGATTTTTAGGTGGAGAAGTGAAAAAAACACCTGAAGGTGACTCCAACCAAGAGGATTTTTTAAAATGCCATAAATTGCTCTGTGTTTATAGAACAGATGATGAATTTAAATCAATTATCCATTTTAAGGAGGAAAGGAGACTGAAACTATATAAGCCTATATCTTAGGCAAATGGATTTTCCCAGTCTTCAGTTGCCTGACTCTTTGTATCAGCAAAGTGCATATATATATACAGGAAAGGTGACTTCTTCAAAATGGCAACCATTGTGTTTTGTTTCTCCACCCTCTCAACATGGGAAGGTGACCAGGCTGTCACAAAAATCTTTTCTGAAGTGCAGTTACTCTTGTTTTATACAAGGGAAGATAGTCTATCTGAGAACTTTCAAATGTTCACATAATTGTATGTAGCAATTGTCTAAACAGGTCATTACATCTCTAAGGAACTCGCTTCCTGGTAATCAGTAACTGACTGTAGAGATAAGTTAGATTTACATACCAGGCTTTTCCATGCTGTAAAGGAAGCAGTGGCAGGGACCCAGTAACTGCTTTGGAGACTTACAGTCCAGACACTTTTTCCTTCCACCAAAGGTAGAATTTTATTTTAGTTAATGTTGTTCCCAAATAAACAATAAAACAGGTGAAATTACTTTGACTATTGAGTCATACAGTATGAATGTCATGTGGAGATCGCTTGACACTCATGGCCCAGTTTGGTTGTTCAGTTTCCAGCTTGCTAAACCATAATTTAGTAGCCAAGAATGGGTGACAGGACTGTAAACTTCACCCTCAACACTCCCCTTGCCCCTTCCTTTCCTGGTTTAATTCAGCCACAATTAGCTGTTACATATGAAATGCAGAATTGTGGTTTAATGTCAGTTTTACTAACCAATAAATATCTTAAACTACAGTTTGAAGTTGGTTTAAAATCCTGACTAGTAAACTGATGTGAAATCTCTGTTCCCTATTCCAGATGTAACACCTAACTGTGGTTTTATTAAACCAGAATGTAAGTGAGCAAGGGAAGAGGTAAGGGGAATAGCAAGAAGAATGTGTGCAGACCTCTTGCTTATTTCAGGCTGCTAAACTACAGCTGGGAATTGAGTGTCCAAACTGGGCCTATATGATGGCTTCTCTATGTGTTGATGTGTTTTGTGTGACATACATATCCTCCTCCAGTATGCCTCTCTGTGCTTTGTCTCCACACTATCACAAACTGTCATCAGAAGTGACATGTAGACATGCAAATACTGCACAAGGGGTTACACTTGTTAATACTTTTGGAAGCCTAGGGCATTATGAGTAAAGCAGTGCTCCAAAATATAAGATGATCCTATCAGTTCTATTGTTTCCTCTTTTTCTTCCACTACATTTTTCCACCACCTTTTGTGTAACAATAATTGGTATTAGAATAGGTTTGCACACATTTTCTCTAATGGCTTGTCAAATATGTTCTCGAATAATCGACTAGCAATCAGAATTTAGGATTTCAGTTCTCGGTTCTTTTTGTTGCGTTTTCTTCTCTCATCCTTTGTGCAGGAGTCTCTAAAAGTATGTATTTATTTATTATTAGTATTTATCAGAGACAAATAAAAGAGTTTCTCTAGGTCTTGTACAAGTGTAGAATAACTGTGACGTTATGATACGTTTTAAAAGCTTATTTGAAGAAGGTATACTATTAAATAAATAATTACTGTTTCCACAAAATCTAACAAATAATACTTTTATTAGTCCTGTCACCCATTATTTTAAGGTTGAAACAAAACTTCTACTGCAGTGGGTATGTATTTGTACACCAGTATATCTTGAAATAGTAAATATCATTAAGAAAAACCCAACCTAAAAGCAGTAGGAATAGAATACCTATGCAATTGGACAGCTTTGCTATCAGTGCAGTCATTTTCCAGCAGCTTCTATTGATAGTAACACAAGAATAGCAGAAAACAAATCAATATACCATTCCTTTGTGGCAGTCAATAAAGATTGTTCTCCAAATTAATGCTAATTGCTCTTTGCAGATAGGAATTATTTGTGTAGTGGCACATTGACACTGGAAATATATGATGAGGAAAGGCGAATCTTTTATTAAGGGTAGTCAGAACACTTGTAAATTACAACTTGGAGTATTGAAATCAAAATGTACTCTTGTCCTCAATCAATGAAGCTATTCCTTGAAATGCACTGGTAACTGATTTCTCCAGTATATGTACAGGTTTTTTTTAAATGTTAGCCTTCAGTATGACTCAGCTGGAACTCCCCCTTAAATTATATGGGTCACACATGCCAGCCAAAGAAGTTTGGATTATTAGTGCATTTATGATTATGCTTTCTAGCAAGACAGATTAAAATGCTAAACTCAGGAACAGGATTTCAGGGAGGTCTTTTCCCCCTGCTCTTACCTGACATTGGGATATCCCATTAAATATCAACAGTGTGCATCTTTCTACTTTAATAGCAACAATAATAACTGACGATGCTTTAGATTTGTCATCTTCAACTGGTTAATTGGGAGCCACTACTGAGTCATAGGCTGAATTCGGACAACACGATAGTCAATGGTGGGGTAATAATCAATTTTACAGTTGTTCATCTAGGGGGTACTCCCCACACAACATGGTAATAAATAATCAACTGTGGTGTGGATGAGGATCAGCGCTGAGTTGACTATGGCAACATTCAGATGGCACAATAGTCAATACACTGACGATTGTTTCCCCACCCCCAGTTGCTTATTGTGTCATCCGAATTCAGCCATTGCCTGACCAAAAGTGGGTTGCCACTCACAACTGCAGCACTACCACCATACTAATATTTAGTTTTTAAAAAGTTAAGGTGCACTCCTAAATGGATGTTTGGGACAATGTACCCAACAAATTCAGTGTAGTTGTGATTCCGTATGGAATTTCATTTTCTCTAGTGTCCTAGACACTTATTGAATTGTGTGTGTGTGTGTATGTGTGTATCACAACCCTCTATTTCCCACACACACAATTTCGTAAACCTTTCAAAATATTTCTTTAGATTACTTTATGGAATCTTTGGAGACTGTATTTCCTACCACTACACAGCTCCTATGTTTTCAAAAGTTGTGAACAATAAGGAAAACTATTTCCTTTTTCTCAATAGGAAAGCATCATAATTTTTGTAAAGGTTTTCTTGAGTTTCGTTTATTTTTGCTTTTTTTAAAAAAATGGAGGTTGTGGTTTTTTCTTTCTTGTGATGGAGAAGTCATCTAGCATTTAAAATTTAATAATAATAGGAAGAGGAAGAGGAAGAAGAAAAAGAAGAAGAAATCTACCACTGTTCACCCCAGTCCCAGAATTTTCAGAGCCCCATTTATTACATGCAGCTGGAAATCATGCTGTCATTGAAAAGGGTCATTTGGGACTATCAGAGAAAGACTAAAATGCTGTTGAAGCATTGTTTGACTGGTGTAGAAGGCCTTTGTTGAAATGTTTGAAATCTTGTAAATCATTCATAACCAAAGAATAAAAGATCTAATCTTCCTTTCTCTTGCAAAAACTGATTTAATTCCGTGAAAAGTTTCATACAGTTGGCTCCCTGGGTCAAATTCCATGGTTCTTATTTTGTGTGTATGTTTGTGTATGAATTATATGTGCAGGACATTAAGGACATGCATAGTATCTATCTAGCAGAATGGGTTTTGATTAGGATCTGTATAACCTATTGTAATGCAAAATAATTGCTGATAATATTGTTGATGAAAATATCAGATTACTTCAATGCAATGCTAAGATACCATTATTCTTTTCAGTATTGGTAAAGCTACTGCCCCTCTATTGTTAGAGTTACATTTGTGATAATGGAATATTTTCATTCCTTTCCTGTTGAAACCAATGTAAACTAATGACTCAATATATGATAAGATAGAACAGCAGTGAGAATACTTCTATTTTTGTAAGTAAATTACTTTGAGTTATCTATCACATGGGTCAAAGTAAACGGACAGTTGAAAAAAATATTTGTAAGCCATTAGCATGCAAAGATAAAATGATGTACTTTTTGCTTAGACAAAAGGTTGGCACAAGAGCTCAAAACAGCTGATTTCTCGATTTGAGGCTTCATCCACACTGTCTTTGAAAATTGTTTCACTGTACCTTTCAGAAACAGAGATGAGAATCTGACACTGTTTAAAAGGCTATTTCTAGGCTGTCAATCATTTGAAGTCCATGGAGATGTACAGTACATTTTCCTGGGACATGTCAATTGTAAACACAGTAATTAGATCATTTTGTGGCTGTGTGGAGTGTGGATTACAAAGATACAGCAATAAATAAGAAAAGAGATAAGAAAGATGACATTGCTGATCTGGCATCAGCCCCCCTGAGTTGTGACCATATCCATTGTTCATCTTTTTTGCATTTTGTGCTAATGAGTATGGAGACACATGAGCCATATTGATGCTTCTGAGTTCTTACCCATACTGATGCAGGCAGAAAATATTTCAAATGCCATCTTAGATTTGAAGTTTGACCCTACCATCAGGTTCCAACAGTTCCAGGTTTTATTCTGCAGTATATGTGGGAGAAAGTGGATATGATTGGAAGCCTAAGGATGGAATATGTTTATTGAAGAATGGAACTGATTGAGGTTTCCATGGAATAGGACTGCAGTTCTGCACGGGACATCCCCAGCTCTGGACTCATGTTTATTGGAGACATAGGAAGGAGGAGTAGCTCAAACCCTGTGGTTTTGGAAAGGGCTTAATTGGTAAACCTGCCTGTGTCATATTGCTGCAGTATGAGGTTGCAGGTTTTGACATAAATCTTCCCACCCCAGCTAAAGACCAGTGTTTATTACAAACTAGATCCATTCAACCAAGTGGGGTCCCACCACTGAGAAGACAGTGGCTCAGTTCGGACGACATATTAAGCAACAGAGGGGTTAAATAACGTTCTGACCGTGCGTTAGGCAGGACGAGCTCCACAGACGACACGCTGCAGCCGGCGCTGCTCGGAACTGGCAAACGCCCCGGCTGCAAGGAACTTGCGGCGACCATTTTGGTTGTAGCCTCTCCTCCATGTGTCCCCCAGCCGTATCCCAGCATGCACCGTGAGTTCTGCCGGCTGCATAGAGCGGCTGCGTTTTTTTGGCTGCTCTAGGCAGCAGAACTCTATTCCGAAACGGAATAGTCCATGGAGAGAGGGGGGCTGAATTCGGACAACACTTTAAACAATGGGGCTTTGGGCTAAACAACGTGCAAGCCCATTGTTTTGCTCCGTTATTTAAAGTGCCTGATTAACGTACTGTCAGTTGTGTGTGCATTGTGTGCTGCCCTCCAGACGACACAATAATCAACACAACTGACGATAGTTCCCCCCCTCCTCCGTTGCCTAATGTGTCGTCCGAACTGAGCCTATGTCTCTCATTGCCACCTGCATCATCTCAACATCCTTCTTTATGTACTGGGCTATCATAATATGTTCAAAATGGCCAGTCCCAACTATCAGTCTTGCCGCTGCATTTTGAACCAACTACAGCTTCTGAACCATCTTCAAGGAGAGCCCCACGTGCAATGCATTACAGTAATCCATCATGTATGTTACTAGGGCATGGATCACTGTGCCAGGTCATCTCTTTCCAAGAAGGAATGCAGAAGCTGGTAAAAGGTGCTGTGAGCTTCTGATTCAACCTGAGCATCCAGTGCTGTATCAATGAGCACACCAGACAGCGATCCTGATCCTGAAATGGGAATGAAACCCCATCCAAAATATGTTGAGTATATGATTAGTTGTCATAATGAAATTAGTTACCCCAAAAGCAAAAACACCAGATACAGCTTTTTAAAAGTACTTTGTATTGGTTAGAACCTCTCCCCCCCCCCCCCAACTGACTTTTGTTAAGCTAGCAGTTAATGTCTTAAAAACACCACAACCCTAGTTCAGATTAAAGGGTCCTACATGTAACTCCAGAGGCTGGAGGCTAATGTCAGAAAAATTGAAGCCATACGAACTAATGTAGTATATCAACTGAATCGTTTGAAATCAGAATCCAGCGAGGTTAACATCCAGTGTGCACACTATACCTAGTCTGACGCCAAGTCAGCTCAACTCATGTTAATCAATTAACTTCGGTATACTGAATTGCTTGTGTTATAGAGGGAGGATTCTTACATTCAACTGTTTTGAAGTTATAAGAAAGTATAATGATTTTCTCAACATTAGGATGAATCCAGTCTCTTCGGTTGCTTTGTTTTGTACTGAAAATATTATTGAAGTCTGTGGCTAAATGTTTGTTGGGACTAGAAACTCAAGACAGAGGTATTCCATGGTTCTTTGGAAAAACAGAGCCTGAGTTGCATTGTGCAAACAACTTCTGTCTTTCTCTGTGTGCTTATTTTGTGTTGAGATCATGTGTGGTTCACTGTTGCTGCTTAGTAGTATTGGCACGACAATAGTGGTTGGTTTACTTTCATCACTAATTTTCTCACTTTTTTCTTAGGGCCAAACTGAATGTGTTGCCACCACTGAAAAATAGGAGACACACACTTCTATCTTTCCCATCCATAATATCTAACAGAATTTCTCTGTTATCTAATGTGACATTGTTCTGCATTTCTCTGCCCAGTTCTGGATAACTAGCAATGGGGTTCAGGGATATATGGAACAATATGACATCAGGGCATGGGTAAGTTCTACTAAGCTGAAGCCTTGCGTGTAGTGTAATATACGGTTTGACTTTCAAGTGTGGCAGTACTTCATGAAATGCATAGTTTTGCTAAAAGATTTGCAATAAACAACTAATTGAAGCTGGAGGTGGGAAGGCATTTGCCCCAGGTTAGATGGGCAGGTAACCTGTGGAAGATTAGGAGCTAGTTACTTTCCCATATATTGTGTGTTTTTCTTATTTCTTTACACTATTCTAATCATATTTCTTCATTGCCTGTATTCTCTTTGCTTGTGGCACACTGTGGTCTAGAGTGCATGGACTGCTAGTTGGAAGTTAATTTTTACAGGAACCCATATTTGGAATTGAGAAATAGCTAAATGGCTGCATAACAACATGGGCTCTACTGCTACCTCCTACACCAGCCAGAACACTGACAAAGAACTCTCAGCCTCATGCTAGTGTGAACAGCAAAAGAGATTTGGTAACAAGCTCTTCTGTCAGGAAAAACCAGGACATGTCAGGATTTTTGGTAACAAATCCGGAAAGGGGGAATTATAAAATTTGAAGAAAAATCTGGAATTTTCCCATTCCCCCTCACCCAAAAGGCAGCTCTACTTTATAGTCAATGGGAATTAACAAAAATTCTTACAGCTCCATCATTTTTAAAGTTAAACAGATGAAACTTGGCACAGTGATAGACCTTAGGTAGGGCTTTCACCATGCCAAGTTTCAAGCAGTTCCGTTCATCCGCTGATTTTTAGGATTTTTTTTATGTTTGAGGTTTTAACATTAATTCTTTTAAAAACCATCATTTTTACAGATAAGGAAATGAAACCTGGCATCATGATGGCTCTTAAGTAGGGCTTTAGCCATACCAAGTTTCAAGAAGATCTGTTCATCCATTGATTTTTAGGGGTTTTTTTTAATTGAGGTTTTAAAACGCTGGAGCCATACCCTTCAAACAAAGGTTGTCAAACTTCCTCTTTGGGGGCTTGCACCTTGATCAGTTTCAGCCCTTGGCATCAAGAGGATCTCAAGTTTTTAGTTAATAAGTGCTGGGCAAGCGCAGCACCTTTCCTGTTGCAGATCTGGTGGGCAGTCGGGCAACTGGAGCTCAGCAGAGGCAAGGTATTCACAGATCAAAATGTGGGACAGGAGAGGTCAGTAAAAGCAGCCCACAGGGAAAAATAGAATGGGCCAAAGGCCTTTTTCTCAGAGTTCCACATCATGGGTGATGAAGGGTCATCCTTAGAGAAAAACTCTCATGACCAACAGTGAGGTGTCAGTCGAGAGAGAGGCTCTCATCTTTGCAGATGCCCTGTTGCTGTGGATGTTGGAATCTGGCATGCTTTGCTTCACTACCCCTTCCCTTCCACTTCACTTTGTTCACTTGTGAGTTAGGCTCTGTCTGCACTGCTGGCATGCAATGCGGAACGTTTGAAGTGTGTGTCAGAGAAAAATAGATAGCTTTGGCTGGCTGACATATCTCTTAGAGACAGAGTTAGACTGAGCACAACTTAGAGATGGCTGTAGCTGAGCCCTGAGAGGCTGGCGTGCCACACAGAGCCTTTTAAGAGCATCTCAGAGTCCAGTGTTGGTGCAGGCAGAGGCAGCTGGCGGCAGAGGTGGTTTTTAAAGTAAGAGTCACCAGACGTGAGCAAGCAATAAGTTGGCACCCTTTCCCCCAGCCACAGGGTGCAAGTGCGCAGCCCAGCTGGACCATTGGGAAACTTTGGAAGAGGGAGGGAGATTGATTGTTTGAGGCTGGAGGCTTTGGTTTGGCTGCAATGACTTAGAGAGAGAGACAACAGAGGCTGCACAGACAACCCAGAGACACCTGTTGTAACTTAGCCCCACTGTGCTGGCATGCAACACAGGGCATTAGAAGTAGACAGGTTCAAAGTCTGGATGTGAAAAGTGGTGCCAATGCAAAAGCCTTGAGAAACTAATGTATATTACTGAGAAGTGTGAATGGCAAAGTAGTGTCTGCCACCCACAACAGCCACCCTAATGTTAGAGTGGAGAAACTTGTGACAATCATACATAAGTTTGGGGGAGGGAAGAACTTTAAAAATAGAACAGCCAGCCAGCCAGCAGCCAGCCCTGTTAAGCTGCAGCTTGCAGCGGATTGAGGATACAATCAGAAAATATATTTGAGGGAAGGGGAGAATGTATCATGCAGAGTATAGCAACAAAGTACAGCAAAAGCTACAAAAGTAGGAGTGAATGAAATTAATTTCAGATACATTGGATGTCTCACTTATCATTTCATTGATTTTAACATTAAGATGTTATGTAGAACAGATTTGTCTTAATTGTGTGCTGTAAAATCAGACAAGTGACCAAGGCTATGTTCAGGTGGGCAACCCCCCCTTGGTGCTGGACATCGCCCCTGGGGGCGGACATGTTGGTGGGGGCGCCCCCTTGGGGGCTGACCATGTTGTCCTCCTTTTTGGTTTCCAAAGTATGGTCACCCTATCCTGTTATGGCCCTCAGCAATGTACTTCCAGTCCCCATTTTCCTCAAAGTACACCGGTCAGTAGCTGCTAGACATTTTTGTGAAGGGCCAGCCCTGGATTCCTGAGTCACTGCTGAAGTATAAAGAGCAGCAGGGAAAAGCAGGATTTGGAGAAAAGCAGCCGGGGACAGCAAATTCTGGGTAGAAGCAGTGAGCAGGGCAGATTTAAGTTCTCCTCTTCACTTTTCACTTCCCATTTAACCCCTACACTCTGCTCTTCTAACCATTTCTCCCCCAGCAACAACAGGTTCTCCTGGGAACGGCGGCTGGAGAAACATGATCGGGAGAAAGAGGAGTGTGTAGGAAGAGTACTGGATGTGTTGAGAGATAAACACATGTCCTCCATTCATCACTTTTTCCTTCCAACTTGAGTTCCTCCTCTGCCTTTTAAAAACATTTTTTTTTTTTAGTGAATTCTTGGATTGTATGTTGGATTATGTTTGGTGGAGATTTGGTTTCCCAGACCCAGGTCTCCCAGTGAACATCTAATTTGCCCTAGGGTGCATAGGTAAAGAATCAGCCAAAGCTTTTAGTACTGTTGATACTGGAACAAAGTGGGTTAAAACATGGAAAGCTGAGCTGCATAAGAGGGCCATGTGGAATACCCCAGGCTATCAATCATCTATCACTAGTGTAGCTTGGAGGGGAATGGAGGGGTATGGCCCCGACTTTTGATGACCAGGTGATAATTTATTTCCTGCAATTCTGTGGCTCTGAATGACAGAGATTGCAAAACATGCATCTGTAAACCAGACTGTTTTAACTAATCAAATCTTGAAACAAAATCCTGAAACAAAAAAAGTCTCTATTTGTATTTTTTAATATAACAATAAAACATGGTTTGTTATTTAATTCAAACGCAATAAGGTGATCACTCTGAACTCTGAGGGCTTTGATTGTATTGCACATGTGTCTGGAAAGAGATTCCAGCTGTTTCTTCTCTTCAGTTTCTCCATAGAGAGAATAAAATATCTTCTTTCTATTTTCCTCAAATGAGATTACTGTATTTGCAAAGTTGTCCAGACTATTAGTATTAAACTTTGGTTCTCTTGCAGACTAAACAAACAGAAGGACAGACAGACAAAAGCATCTATAATTACCTTCAGATAGTATGGTTAACAATATGTTATATCTTTTGTGAAGTTGATTAATCAAAGTGATTTACGTGAAGTTACCAGAACATGCATTAATGTTCTTTTAACCACCATTTCTATTGAATAAAAAAAGTAGAAAAAGGAAGACAGGATCTTCTGGAGTTCTTTTGGTGGTTTGAATTAACAACAACAACAACAACAGGCATAGATTCTGAATTTAAGTTTAAAGTATGCAAACCTATGCATGTTTAGACAGACAAAAGCTTGGCTGGTAGTCAATTAATCAGTGAAAGTAACCCAAAAATTCCTAGCAGCTATTTTTAAATCTAGTGATAAGTTGCTATAGACGTAACAATTGTTATGCAAAAGCAACTAAAAGTCTTGTGGCACATTAAAGACTAACAAATTTATGATGGCATAAGCTTTCATGGACCACTTCATCAAGATTCTTGGTTGCAGGTTTTTCCAGTTCTGTCATATCCTTTTTGAGGTGTGTTCACCAGAATTGTACACATATCCCAAATATGGTCGCACAATTTTTGACTTCTTTACTATTGGTTCTCAACATGGAATTTGACATTTTCACAGCAGATGCACACTGGGTCAACACGTTCATTTAGCTATCTTCCAAAACGCTAAGGTCCCTTTCCTGGTCAATCATCTCCAGTTCAGACCCAATCAGCAGATATATGAAGTTTGATTTTTTTTTGTCCCAATGTGTATCACTTGACATTTGTTTGTATTGAACCACATTTGTCATTTTAATATCCATTTCCTCAGTTTGGAGAAAGCCTTTTGGAGCTCTTCGCTGTCCCTGTTTGTTTTAACTACCCAAAATAATTTGGTGTCATCAGCAAATTTATCCAGACTAATGCCATACATTGCACACTCGCATGTAGTTTCTGGGATTGCGTCTGACACTGAAATAACTGTTGAACATTTAGGGGAGAAAAGGAAAAGAGGTCAGTTAACATTTTTAACATAACATCTCTAGTCATGCTTCATACAGTAAAAATATAGGTGACAGTTGAGCCACAAGTAACGTGTGTGATGTGTGTTTATTTTCTTCTTTCTTGTTCTTGTTTGGAAATGGTGCATCTTAAGAGTTTTAGCTGGAAAATACGAATCATTCTAATCAGGCTACCAGTATTAATTAATTTGGGTGGGGTGGAAAGGGGGAAACATCTGGGTTGCTTGCATGGCAAATATAATTATAATTAGGGGCATCTTCCTCTTCTTGTCTTGAATCTTATCTTAGTGTACATATGCATTGATTGCATTGAAGGAGGTCTTGAAAGGAGCTCCATTATCCCCTACATTCTATACCTCTCTCAGTCTGTGTGATGGAAGGAGGAGGGAAGTTCAGGAAGAGGAGGGAGGAGGAAAAGATAGCCTCCTCCTCCTCCTCCTCCTCCTCCTCCTCCTCCTCCTCTTTCTTTCTTGCTAAGGACTAGAAGGGAAGGGAAGGGCAAAGAGTGTGTTTGGGGAGGTACGGGAGAATGGCAGAGATTGGTGGGGCAATTTCTTTCATCACATTTTGGATCAGAATTTTCCCATGTTTTTTCAGGTTGTTTTTCTCGGATACCAAGAAAAGTTTAAGCCAATCTGAGGAGAGCCTCAGTGATCTTGTCCATCTTTGTTTGGGATTTATTTGTTTGGGATAATGTAGTTCTAAGCACAGGACCCATGCATGCTATATTAATGGTATGATAATTGTAATTACCACTTGACGATCTGAAAACAAAATAAGTCATTTCACCTGTCACTTAAACAATACATCAACTCACATTAACTGGCAAGCACATTTAATGGTTTCATTTCTCTAATGACTTTGATAGAAAGAAAATAAAACTCTCATTGACATTTGCTGTGACAATGGCTATTTAAAAGTGCCCATTAAATTTGAAAAACTAGGGTTTTTAAAAAAGTGATTACCACTGGATTAACAGAACAACAAACCATAAAACTCTATTACCTTATTAACCATATTCTCTATACTCTTGTAGGAACAACATAGTTTTATCATAACAGTAGATTATTAAACTACTATTGAAAAAATGTAGAAGGATAAAACTGAGGCTGACTATAAAATAAATATTTTAACAGCATATCTGTTAAAATAATGAAAATGAGAATATTTTCCTGTTAAAGCACTTATTAGCATTAATATTGTAGAACAGCTTTGTATGAGATGTGATATGGTTTTCTGGAGTTTAAAGATACACATTTCAGGGTCTGTTGCATCTTACTTTCCTTTTGATGCCTTTGTGCTGGTCTGTTAACGCTAGTGTGCACGTATAAAATCAAACAGACTATAATTGTTCTGTTCTATTCAAAATTAACTTTACATCTCTTAGCGAATGGGAAATACTTTTTTGTCTGTTTCTATATCATATCAAACTGTGATCATGTCAGTTCTCATAAGCAATTTCAAGGTTGCCTAAGGAATACCCAGGTGTTGTGTGGGATGGCATTTTCCACTTCTAAAACTGTTTTTTCTCTGCTCATGTCCTAGAATGCTTTTGCCTCTCAATTTGCTGACCTGGGTCATGATGCCTGGGCAGGAGACATATAAGCACGATGTTCCCCTGGTACATCAGGCAATTAACAAGAATAGCTCCATCTGATCTGGTTGTATGCGAATACATAAACTATATCAACCTTTGCCATGCATATCCGCTGCCTGGATAACTTCTGCATAACATAAAATAAAAAATTGCAAAAGCAATAACCGTAGTTCAGCATTATAGGCAAATATAACCATGGTTCAGATTATAGCAAACAGATTCACAAAAGGAGTAGCATGTTCTCACAGATGGAATTTTAAGAAAGCTAAGCTCTAAACAGGGTTTTTTTTTAATTCAAATCATCCATAATGTACCAGACACTTAATATTAATCTAGAGTTTTCAATTCATGTTTCCTCACCTCATTCTCTCTCTTCATCTTTTTTTTTAAGCTGCTCATCTAGGTGGCTTTTAAAATTCCTTGTATTGAGTAAAGAGGATTCCTGCTGCTGTACACGGTTATAAAGACTATTGAAACTAAGAGCTATTATTTTGTGGGTCAATCAGAAGTAAATACAATAATCTTACTCATGCTGTCTGAGGTTAACTTGCTGGTGAGTTTCTCAGGGGTAAAATGGCGAGAATCTGACAAAGTGATAGGATAGGGCACAAGCTAATGACAGTGTTTATGGTCTTGCACCTGCAGTGATCTTGAGGTAATACCAAGAGTGTTCCATGAGAAGTCAAAAGGTTTGAAAAACTCTGGAAGGGTGTTAATTCATCATGGTAAGCGGTCCAGACAAACTGCTTTCCAAAGAGAACAGTACATAAAGCAAAAACTAAAAGCACCAACGGTCAGAAAATGTGAGGCTTTCCTTCATATTCCAAGCACTAAATTACTGGCAAGGAAAGGGGGGAAAACCTACTTATGGTTTAGTACGCTCCAAAGAAGCATGAATTATATATCATTATTGTTGGTGCCCACTTAACTATATAAATAGCATAGGGGTCTTTTGTTTGCTTGCTTTCACTTCTTAATATTTATCAGTACGTAATTCAACTGTGCTAAAGAGAAAGTAATGAAAGCTTTCAACTGGCAGTCAATGTTAGTCTGCCCTATTTGCCAAGTACCCCAAGTCTGCTGTGCCTTAGCATTTCATGCTAGATCCAAGGAAAGGAAGAGAACCCTGTGGTTTCCTACTGTCAGCCCATCCCCATTTGCTTTGTCTACTGCACATTTTGGTTGTTGTAGGAAATATTACCTGTTATTTTTAGAACCAACCTAGCCAGTGTACTGATTCTGAACTCAACTTTCTTGAATTCCAGATTCAGTACATAGGTTGGGTTGGAGCAGAAGGAGTGAAGGAGAAACTCTCCCAGCTCAATTCCAAATTGGGCTCAGAACATTGAACTATTGTCACAAACGCAAATGATCAAAATGACTCAGACCCAGTTGCATCATCCAGGTGTGTGCACAAAGTGGATTGCCAAATGTTTTGGACTTCAAATCCCAGCATTGCTGACCATAGGCCATGCTGGCAGGGTCTTATGGGAATTGAAATCCAAGACATCTAGACAGATACCTTCTGCCCACCCATGGCATAATGTGTGGCTCCGGCAGTGTAATAATGGGTTCTGTACACCTCTTGTCAGGCTCCTGAATGCCCAGCTGCAAGCCCCTGCCCACAGCATTTTTTCATTGCTCTGCTATTCCCTTCCAACTTTCCTGGTTTTGCAGCAGCAGGATCCTTCCCAGATGCTTACTGGAGCAATGTCCTAGAGACTTCACTAATTCAGGCCTTTGAATCTTCTGAATTGGCATTGGCTTTATGCACGCAACACTTTCCCAACAACCCATATTTTGCCAACAACAGCACGAAGTAGATTTCAGCTGTAGGTTGGTGTTGTTAAAGATGAACACTTTCACAAACTAAGGTCAAAATACATGAGAAAACACCGCAGGGAGGGAGGAAGAGAGAGCAAGAGATCTTGAGTTTGCTGAGGGAGCATGCCAAATCAGAGAAGGAGCAGTAAATATTATTGTGGACCATATCTGAGCTAACCAGTGCTTTCTTTCATCCAGTTTGGTAGCAACCCAAGGGCAGGGGCTGCAGGAGAGGGGGAAGTAATGGAGAAAACTTTAAATAGTCCGTAAGAGCCATCTTGCCTTTCTGAAAATGTCTAAGACTGCAAAAATTGCATCTTCATGTGAGATAAAGCTAACTGAATGTACATCCATTCATAAGAAATATGATTTGTTGTTTTCCAGTCATTTGTAATATACCTCCTATTTGTGTGTACAAATATATTCCCTTAGGGTTCTTTTTTAATCACTTTTGGATTCTGGCATTATTATTATTGACACTTGATACTTGCTTTATGAAAGAAGCTTTGCAGTCAGCATTCCTATTTCTAAGAAAGGAACAGCTCCCTTAGGAAGTAGCTGGAATCATTCTTTAATGGGCTTCTAGAGAAATGCTGTGGAATGCAGAGCACTCTGGTCCTTCCCCAGAGGCTGAGAATGCTGCCTCGACATAACTTCTAGCTGGTACCACTGGAATTATGGAAACAATGACCAAAATTGAACCTTCTCTTTCCCACAAGGCAATGTGGTATCTGGCCAGCATGATTTTGATGCATTTTTAATGCAAAATATATTAAAACGTGATCTTGTCAAGTTTATTTTGGTCTGTGTCAGAAGAAGTTGAGAAGCAGCTGCTAGATTAAAAATGTGGTGGTGGTGGTGGTGAGTTCTTACAGCTCTGAATGACTAACATACTTTCCTTAAAAATAGACACTTCTACTCTTTTGTGGTTTTTACAGTGCCATGCGGTTCTCCAGAAAGGCAACCATGCAACATTACCCATTTGCTTTTTCTGGTTAATCCATAACAAACTGTGAAATTTCCAATACGATAACAATTTGACCATGAAATTTGTCATGAATAATTTATATGACTTAAACCATGTACCGGCAAGTCTCTATTATAATAGAGGCTCGTTTCAAATATTGAAGTTCAAAGGACAGAATATTTAACCCTAATAGTGACTCTGTGCACAGCTTGACATTTTACTGTAATGTGAACCTTTGGCTGCATTATACCATCTGTCTTTTGGGGGGTGCATTTGTTGCCCCCCAATACCCACGTTGCTGTTAGGAATAGTTTCTGAATTCTGCTAGTCTACCTGGGAGACTAACAGGACAATGCTAGACATGTCTGCTCAAAAGTAAATTCCATTGATTTCAAGTAGGGTTATTCCCAAGTAAGGATTACAACCTAAATGTTGCAAGAAGTTGGAATTTCAGTTGATTTGGACAGAACTGTGGTGATGGACTATTAAATATGCCTATCTTTCATTTGAGTTATCAAATATAGCTTTTAAAGAGGGCTGAATGTCCCAGTCTCAATTCTTTATTAGGGTAGTAAAGGTTCCGTTAATATGCTACTAAACAGGACAAGCCATTCTACATGCTCAGTGTTCTAACTACATACTAAATATCAAAGGCTTAGGTCAGGGGAACACATAATTCCCATTACTTAATGCATTTCCTTTGATCATGTAGATTTGTACATCCTTAGCAAGAAGTTTATCTTTTGAAGTCCTTGGCTGATTTACACCAATTGGGCAGGAATTTTTGTATTTGGCTGGCATACTTTTGTCCCCTCATACTCTGATTCTGAGGAATTTCACAGCCAGTAGTCAAATGTACTCAATCTTAAAGCCCTTCAGATTCACATTCAATTGCTTCTTCCTCGCACTAACAGCATTGATGCTTCTCCCTGGACAGGAGCATGAATTGTGCGATCTCTTGCATATTTATTTTATTATTAAACAAGGTTACTTGACAGACGTTAATAATTTGTTAATTCTGAACTTGCATAAGAGAGTGATACAAACAAAAACTGTAATTTAATAATTGCTAGATATACCACCCTAGTGCAAATGTCAACAACTACAGGAATTGTTTCCATGAATGTGAGCAGAAATAGAAATAGGAAATAATATGTAAACTGCAGGTACCAATATAATACAGATTAGAGAAGCCAGTGTCTTCCTAATCCTCATTCTTAGTAAACCTCATTTTAACCATAATTTAATGTATTCCTAATCCTATCTATCTCTGCCTGGCACTTTCTTGATCACATTTCAAATCACCTTTGTTTTCCCTTGTTTCTGTAGATTATTTCAAATCAGTTTCATCTGGTGGAGATCTGGATCAGTTTATTTGTGTTGGCTAAAAAGCAATACATGTATTGAGAGTGGTGAGAGTTAGGGTGGTATAGTGATTGAACCAGAAAAGGTGAGACCCAAATTCAAATTCCCACTTAGTAATTAAACTACCTGGGTGACCTAGGTCCAGTCACTTTCTGTCAGTTTAACTTCCCTCACAGGTATGCTACCTTGAGCTCCTTGGTCAAAAAACAGAATGTAAATATAACAAATAAATATATACATAAACAAATAAATAGTTTCATACTCATATTATTTGGTGTTAACATATGTACATATGTGGAGACTGTGTTCTATTTGGAGATAAATTATGGTTCTAATGGCTTTTTCATGAATAAAAAATGTAATAATAATAATAATAATAATAATAATAATAAATTTCTTACCTGCCTCTCCCTTCCGGATCGAGGTGGGGAACAGCATCATACAGACAATATAAAATATATAAATGGATGGGGAGAGGGGCTGTGAGGTGCTTTTGTTGCTGAGAACTGTATTGATATTTTCTCCCTTTAAAAAAAGAAAATAGGACAGATATGTGCTTTACCGTATAGCCACCAAATGTTGCCTAAAATGAAATTTCAAGGTGATTTTGGAATTTCAGCTTGATCAAAAGAAAAATTGAGGGAAGTGAAAATTTTCAATTATTACTGACATATATTGGAAGGGAGGGACAGGTTGTTTTGGACATCCATAACAACTAAAGCTGTACCTAAATCAAATGTTGATATATATTTGAAGGTCTCTGCTTGAGTAAAACATCTGAGGAATGTCAAGGGAAGTTTGAAAAGTTTTGTTCTTAAGATTTCTCAGAGTGGATTGTTTCACATTTCCCTAGAGCAGGGGTCCCCAACAGGGCTTCCAAAGGCTCAAGTGCGTCCTTGAGACTTTTAATTTCACCCCTCATGGTGTTTTCTATGTATGCGAGGCATATCTACTAACTTCCTTGTTGCTCTATCTTTTTAAGTCTATGGACCTGGTATCTCTATCATTTTAAGTCAATGTACCTCACCTTGCAGTTTTGACATGCCCCCTTGCTTAGGCTGACCATATGAAAAGGAGGACAGGGCTCATGTAACTTTAACAGTTGTAGAGAAAAGGGAATTTCAGCCAGTGTCATTTGTATGCAAATAGTTCCTGGTGAAATTCCCTCTTCATCACAACAAGGGCCCTGCCTTCTTTTGTATATGGTCACTCTACTATAGTGCCTGTAACTTTAACTGTTGTGATGAGGGAATTTCACCAGGAACCAATTGCATACAAATGACACTGGCTGAAATTCCCTTTTCTCTACCACTGTTAAAGTTACATGAGCCCTGTCCTCCTTTTCATATGGTCAGCCTACCCTTGCTCTCTGAGTGGCCAAAGTAATAGGTTACAAATCAGTGTATCCCCTCCCATCTGTGCCTGCCAGGAGTGGGTGTTAGTGGTGGGTGGCTGTGTTGGAAGGGAAAGGTAAGTGTTCCCCTTGAATGAAAACTGGCAGTATGGAGATGGGCTGTCATCTTTTCTATCTGTAAGGAGAGCACAGGCAAAGAGGAGGGTATTTCCTGCCTGCTTGCTAACCCTCCTACCTACATTTTTTGGGGTGAGGGGATTTGTTCTCCTACCCTTTATTTGTGTGTTGGGAGGTTCAGTGCTTGTCCTCTGTGTTTGTTGGGGGTGGGTGAGTAAAGCAATGGAATTTCCAGCCCATTCACTCATCTGCCCACTTTTTAACTCCCAGTTTTTTGTGCTAGGAGTGGTGGTGAGCACTTCCCATTCTCACCAGTGGCCACCTCCTTGTGTCTGCTGTGGCACTCTGGAAGTTGTTTGGTACATGAGGGGAGTACATATAAAGTTAAGGATTTTAAATGTGCTCGCTCACATGGCTGTGTAAATTTTGTTCATTGTGTGTTTCTGGGCTAGCTGGCTATCCCACCCAGTTCCATTTGTTTGTTTTTTGCTGTATGTGGTGGTAGAAGCCCTTATAAACCATTTGTTGATAATGTTTGTATTACTGTTTTATTTATTTGATGTTAAATTAATTCATATTTGAACTATTTTGCAATCTTTCAGTCCTGACCCCCTCCACACACACACCGTAGCCATTTTGTGAGTAGCCATGCCCCCATGGTGTCCATTTTGTGTATAGGCACATCTCTGATGGCAGCAATTTTATGAGTGACCATTCCTCCCAAGGTGGCCATTTTACCACTGGTGCTCATGGCACTTGGTCTGGAAGTCTAATGTGTCCACAGGCCGAAAAATGTTGGGGACCTCTGCCCTAGGGCTTTCAGCACTAGAGAGGAAGGTAGTATGGCTTCAGTTAACTCAATAAATCAATATGATTTATTGAGTTAAATAAATCATATTTATTTATGATTTATAACCTATTATGAATTCATATTGTTTTCTTTTCCAGAAGAACTATCACTGTGAGATTAGAATTCCTTGTAATTTTTCAGTGATTATTTCTGCTATTGAATTTGTTCTGTTGAAAACTGACTCTACCTGGGCAGGAGGTGGTAGAGCTTGCAGGTGTATATCCGATTCATAAAATTGAAGTTATGAGATCAAGCAACCATAGTAGGATTTATCACCTCTAATACAGGATGCTTGCTCAGAACTAAGAGATATGAAGACTTCTGAGGGGGGGCTGGAAAAATTGGGGGGACCCCCCTGGTTTTATTTCCAAAGGCTGTTTGGGTTTTTTTCCCTAAAATAAAACTTGGAAAAATTGAACAGCTTTGGATTATGTAATATATTTTCTTAGAATTTAAGATAAGATGTTTATATATTGCTACCCAGGCTTTACTCCTCTGCAAATGATTTCTAAAAACTATGTAATAAGAAATCTTTTAAAGAAAGACTAGAGATATAAAATGTCTGGAAATAATGAAGCCGTGTTTTGTTTTGTTTTAATCCTCTTTCTAAGATTCCCAGCATATTTCTTCCATTCCCTCTTAAAATTATTGATCTAATGTACCTTTTATTGATAAACATTTATGGATTTTGCAAGTCATGCTTAGTTTCCCAACACGTGAGTGCACTCTTCATAATAGCGAAGAAAAATGTGCGTTCTTGATAGTTTGTACTTTGTTCTACAAAGTCCTGGGCTTCTGGGCTTGTTCTGGTTAGATGTTGTAGCAGTCAATTAAAGTAGTTCTAATGTAGAACCCACATGCGGTGGTAGTGGGGAAACACTGTAGGTTATCCCTACACTGTAACCAGTGCAAGGAACAGCTGTATTTCTTTTCTTTTTAAATTAACTTTGAGGCTTAGGTCTATAGAATTCACTGCCACAATTTTTAGTAAAGTTCTCAATTATACTTCACCACTAGGGAATGCTATCTTAGCACTAAAATTTTTTTAACTGCTGCCACTAGAATAAACCCTCTGGAAACTCCCTGGAAAAGAGTGACAGTTAGGAGCAGAAGAATTTGAAGACACTCTGCACCAGTGGAACCCCTAGAGTGATGTAACTGCTTTCAGTTACTGGAGGATGAGACTGGAGGATGATCTGCCTAGGAAGAACTACAGGGGTTCCCTGTAGTGAGCAAGAGGCAGAAGGTTAGTTGGTCAAGAGGAAGAGAAGAGTAGTAGTTGTAGACGACTACCTGCTGCGTAGGATTGAAACCAAGTATGTTGCAAAGACCCATGGACTCACTAGGTATGCTGTCTCCCTGGAGCACAGATTAGAGATGTGACTGAAGGGTTGCCAGAACTCATAAAGCCCACTGACACATATCCTTTTCTTCTCATCCATGTGGGAAAAATTATACTGCAAAGCGGAAATACAAAGAAATAATGTCAGACATTGAAGTTCTGGGTAGGAAACTCAAGAACCTTGGGGCCCAGATAGTTTTCTCATCCATCCTACCATTCTTGGAAGAGGAATAGAAAGGGAAAGAAAAATACTCTGGGTGAATGACTGGCTACGAAGGTGGTGCTGACGTGAGAGATTCAGGTTCTGGGACCAAGGGCTACGCTACTTGGAAGATGGACCACTGGTAAGGGACGGGTTGCACCTCACAAGGGTTGGGAAGAATGTGTTTGGCCACAGAATGAAGAACTTCATCAGGAGGGCTTTAAACTGAATCCCATGGGGGAGGAAGACGTAAACTTGGAGGCAAAAATGGATGAAGGCTTATGCAACATATCAGAGAGAAGAGCTCTAATAGCGAGCAAAAATAGTCTTCATAATAATGTAGGAAAGAAGCCACATGGTCTTCAATGTATATATACTAATGTCCAGAGTATGGGAAACAAACAGAACGAACTTCAACTCTTAATACATGAAGGCAAATACTGTTGGATGTCAGGTGCTTCATGAACAATTCACTAGGCTGGCCTAGTGAATTGTGAGTTGAAAGCTTGGCAATTGTTGTGAGAAAGTCTGTCTCTGTTCTGTGCTTATCTGTGGCTGCTAGCCAAGGCCTTGAGTTCCTTGAGAACAAATGTATGTTTACAAAAGGTGGGGGCTATCTTGCAAGCTGTCTCTCATATAGTGTCGTCATCAAGAGGAGGTTGAACTGTGCCACCTTGTTGGCACATGAGTTTGGATTACAAGCCTGAAGCCCTGTCTGTCAAAGTGGCTTGGAATTAGCCAGCCTCCATCCTATATAGTATAACAAGCAAAAGGGAGGCCCTTTGCTAGGAAACATCTGTTCAACTGTTCTACGCTTGCCATGAATCTCCTTGTGTTTGGCTTCTATCTGGTTTGGAGATGTTGGATGCATTCTGTACATGTTCTGTTGCTATTTGGACTTGGAATTTCTAAGAACTATGCCATGAAAAGTGCTCTGAGGCTTTTCATAGATTTGGACTTGCAGATTACTGTTCTGGATTCATGTTCTATAGCCTGCTTTCCCGGCATGGAGCCAAAGTACGGGCACAGGGAAGCTCTGAGGCTGATCATTGCTGTTCTGGAATTGTGTGTGTGTGTGACCTGCTAGAGAGCCTCCTCTCAGAGCCTTTGTTACAGGCAGAGGGGTTTTCCTAGGTCAAAGAGGTTCGTCCCCTGACATCTTGCTTAAGTGATGAGCTCAGTGTTCCTGGCAGTCTGAGTCTGGTTTGGTACAAGATGGATCTGTGTACTGTCAGACTTCATGCACTTCTGTGCTGGGGTTTCTCCTTGAGTTTTGCTCGTGTTCCTGATGAGTCAGTGTGTGTGGCCGCTGCTGGCTGTTTCACATGGGACAGGGGGCCAACTCTAAATGTCTCCCCCTGAGTGATTGCTTTTCGCATTAAGCCGTTGTACCTGAAAGCTATCTGGTCTGTCTTCAGCTTCAAGTGTGTGTATGCAGAAATGAAACCATTATGCTTGAATTCCGTGTGATTTCACAATAAAAGAGGTCTCACCGTTTTGGAGTGTGTCATTTTGCCTAAAGTTCGTGAACAGAAGCCTGGGGTGGGCTTGAGTCACGACGAATACGACTTGATAGGTATAACTGAAATTTAGTGGGATAACTCCCATGACTGGAATATATCAATTGAATAACTTGTTCAAAAAGAATAGAAGAAATAGAAAGGGAGGTGAAGTCACACTATATGTTAAAAATACTTATCCCTGCACAGAAATACAAGAGGACGAGCCTGGGAGCCCCATCGAGAGCATCTGGATTAAAATAAAAGGGGGCAAGGTATAAAAGGAACATGATAGTCGGAGTCTACTACTGACCACACAATCAAAGAGAAGATGAGGATGAAACTTTTGATAAGCAAATTGCCAATATTTCAAGGAAGTGCAATGTAGTAGTAATGGGGGACTTCAATTACCCCAATATCTGTTGGGAAACAAATTCTGCCAAAAGTAGCCCCTCCAAGAAATTCCTGACATGCGTGGCTGATAATTTTCTCCTACAGAAAGTGGTGAAAGGAACTAGAGTATCGGCTGTCCTTGACTTGATACTGACTAATAGAGACGACTTAGTGGATAAAGTGGCAGTTCTTCTTCGTGGTCTCTGTGCATCACACATATGGGCTCTGCGCCTGCGTGGAGCCTGTTTCGGAAACTTCTATAGCTAAGGCAAACGTTTTTGGCGGGAACCCCTCCCCCACTGTCTACTGACTCCATGTTCCCGCCTTTCTCCTCAGTTCTTTTTCGACCGCCTTGCTGAAAGGATGTCTTGTTGGGAACTTCTGTCTTTCTCCTGAGGAGAAAGCTTTAGAGTGCTAAGGTTTTTAGTTATTTTACTTTGTTTTAGTTCATTTTTAGTCTTAATTAATTAATTTATTTATTACATTAGTATACCGCCCCATAGCCGAAGCTCTCTAGGCGGTTTACGTGCAATTAAAACAATTAAAAACATACAACGTACACACATACATTTAAAACAATATAATTTATTGTTATTATATTCTTAGATATTTTATTCTCCAGAGATCTTGGATCGCTTTGAGGGGGATCGCACAGCCATTAAGGCCCCTTTTCAAAATGTGTTAAGTGCGTCAGCAAGCTTCCCCAGCAGACAGACTTTTCTCTGTTTAATTTGTTTTGGGAGAGGCTCAGGTCATCAAAACCTGTCGCTACATTATTATTATTATTATTATTATTATTATTATTATTTACACATTTATATACCATCCCATAGCCGAAGCTCTCTGGGTGGTTTACAAAATTTAGAACCATAAACATAAGACAGCTGACATTTAAAACATTTTAAACTGTTAAGCCTGGCTACAAAGTCAGTTAAAACCTCAACTTAAGCTGTTGAAATGCCTGGGAGAAAAGTTTTGACCTGGCGCTGAAAAGATAACCGTGTTGGCGCCAGGTCTATGGATAAAAGCTCTAGAAGCCATGGTTTCTTCCAGACAATTGTTACACTTATGGCACAGGCTCCTCGATCTACTGGAGACATGGCCGCTTCATGCCTCATCCGATCTTCCAACATTTGGAAGCTCCCTAGCTGTATCTACAGCAAGAGAGATATCTAAGAAGGCTGGAGCCTTCTGGGGCTATTTGCATGGAGCGATTCTACGGAGGAGAGCCCCTCTGCGTCCTCAGACCCTGACTCTGACCAAGGGTCATTCCGATCTTCCAACATTTGGACGCTCCCCAGGCTGTATCTACAGCAAGAGGGATATCTAAGAAGGCAGGAGCCTTCTGGGGCTGATCGCATGGAGCGATTCTACGGAGGAGAGCCCCTCTGCGTCCTCGGACCCTGACTCTGACCAAGGGTCATTCCGATCTTCCAACATTTGGACGCTCCCCAGGCTGTATCTACAGCAAGAGGGATATCTAAGAAGGCAGGAGCCTTCTGGGGCTGATCGCATGGAGCGATTCTACGGAGGAGAGCCCCTCTGCGTCCTCGGACCCTGACTCTGACCAAGGGTCATTCCGATCTTCCAACATTTGGACGCTCCCCAGGCTGTATCTACAGCAAGAGGGATATCTAAGAAGGCAGGAGCCTTCTGGGGCTGATCGCATGGAGCGATTCTACGGAGGAGAGCCCCTCTGCGTCCTCGGACCCTGACTCTGACCAAGGGTCATTCCGATCTTCCAACATTTGGACGCTCCCCAGGCTGTATCTACAGCAAGAGGGATATCTAAGAAGGCAGGAGCCTTCTGGGGCTGATCGCATGGAGAGATTCTACGGAGGAGAGCCCCTCTGCGTCCTCGGACCCTGACTCTGACCATGGGTCATTCCGATCGTCCAATGTTTGGACGCTCCCTAGCTGTCTCTACAGTGAAAGGGATATCTAAGAAGGCCAGGTTACATAGGACTTCTGGGGACTGATCGCTTGGAGCGATTCTATGGATGAGAGCCCCTCAGTGTCTTCGGACCCCCACCCTAACCATAGGTCGTTCCGATCTTCCAACATCTGGATACTCTCTACCAGTGTTTCTACAGCTAGAGAGAGACCAGGTTCCAACTCCTCTGCAGCTGTTAGCCCCCCCCCCCCGATACTGAGGGTGGCCCCTTTGGCAGCGATGACTTAACTGGCTCCTTGGGTACCGAGGTCTAAGCTCTCGATACTGGAGCTTCTAACATGCATCTTTGATGTCAAGATGAGACGTCTAGCAGGCAGAATCGACATCACAGGCTGAGACTCAACTGCCTCCTTCGGTACCGAGCACCATGGTACCGAGCTCCTTGGTACCGAGCTCCTTGGTGCTGATTTCCTTGGTACCGAGCTCCATGGTGCCGATCTCCTTGGTGCCGAGCGCCATGGTACCGAGCTCCTTGGTGCCGAGCTCCTTGGTACCGAGCTCCATGGTACCGAGCTCCTTGGTGCCAGGCTCCTTGGTACCAAGCTCCTTGGTGCCGACTTCCTTGGTACCGACGTCTTTGGTGCCGAGCTCCTTCGTATCGAGCTCCTTGGTGCCGAGCTCCATGGTACCGAGCTCCTTGGTGTCGAGCTCATTGGTACCGAGCGCCATGGTACTGAGCGCCATGGTACCAAGCTCCTCGGTGCAGAGCTCTTGGTACCAAAATGAGATGTCTAACATGCAGCTTTGACGTCCAGATGAGATGTCTAGCAGGCAGAATCGACATCAAAGGGTGAGACTCAACTGCCTCTTTTGGTACCAATCTCTTGGTACCAAGAAGAGACGTCTAACATGCAGCTTGAAGTAGACATCTCCCCACCAAGTCAATTAGTACAGCCATTACAGGCTAGCTGCCAATTACAGGGCTGCTCCCTAGAGCTGCTACAATTGGAGTGCTATGATTTCAACAGAGAGAGTTTTTTATGCCTGTAATGTCTAGGGGCATCATTCTCGGGTCCCTGTAAAAAAAAAAAAAAAAAAAAAAAAGAAAAAAAGAGGGACAGAACTTCAACTGGGTTGCCTCCCCCGAGAATGCCATACCAGTACAGAGATTGGCATCAATTATAAGAGGGACACCTCTTGCAATGGGTCCGTAACTCCCGTACCAGGCATCGATACCAACCCCTATATTGGTACATACGCCTTTCTCGATACTGAGCAGCTCCATCGGTATCGTGATTGCCACTGGAGGAAGTTTTCTTGCAACTCCCTCTAGCTCTACCAAGATCACTGTCATTGTGACCTGTCCACAGGGCTCAACCATTGCCTCATGATACCGTCGTGAATGCGTCAGTACGTCCACCTAGCTCTTCTCCTTTCCAGACCCACTCTGTGGGGTGTCAAAAAGTTCAGCTTGGAGAAGATGGGTTTAATCATAGAACTAAACCTGATTCCCCTCAATCCTTAGAGAGCTCTCAGTTGGACTCAACATTGTTCTCTTCTGCATCGCCTGTTGATGGGGTAGCTGTACAGAGTGGAGCCTCCTTTGGAAGACCTATATCACTCTCTGATTTAATATTTGGCCCACTCCTCTACAGATCTCTTCAACCTGTTCTGGATTTGAGATGGCTCCATACGTACATCAGAATCACAAATTTCTGATGACACATAAAGCCCTGCCCCAGAATATTTACAAAATGTATGGCACTGCTCCTTCCATTCATTTGCCTTCAAGGGGTAGAAATCTACCCATATTTAGACAACTGGCTTCTGGTGGCTTCCTAAAAGGAAATGCTATTGAAGGCAAGGTGACGACTCAATTTATTGAGCTCTTTGGGCCTCATAGTGAACACAGAATCCAGACTCCCCTGGATCTAACAACCCTACATTGGTGTACTTGCACAGACTATTTGCTACGGGGCATGCGCTTTCCCACTTCCTCCCCCATCTCAAGTCCTCATACAAACACTTTCCTGTTCAACTGGGAATGTCTTTGCAGCCCTCATTTTTCTTCTCATTCCATGAGTACTGTGGTATGATAATATTAATATTGTGTAGTCCACACAGTCTCCATCATAGTCACCCCTTGGTGGCCGAGACAGGTGTGGCTCACTCTACTTCTGAAGATATCAGCCAATGGCGACCAATTGGGTTACCATCAGCTCCGCTGCAGCTCAAAAGATTAAAAAAAAAAAAAAAAAAAAAAAAGTCGTGGTAAGTACCCGACTTTTAAAACCGGAGCTTCAGGGATTTGCTCCTGGATGGCTTCGGGATGCCAGCTGCATCATATAGATGACTTGCTGCCACTCCGGATACACCCCGACCGGAGGCAAAACTCTCGTCAAGATGTACCCAGACTGTAATTCCTAAATGGGCAATCTTTTGTCTTACAGCGCCTGAGTGGGTAGAAGAAAATAAATCTGGGGAAGCCTGACCCTGACACAACAGGAGAGTGGCTTTTGTCTTGCAAGGAGATCTGCTGGGCAGCTGATGAGGAAGCAGGATGTGCTTGGATGTAATTTAGACTGCGTCCAAACACATAAGAATACAGACAACTGGAGACTGACTGAGGAATCTGTCAGTCAGGCTGTGAGCTTACTGATGTTACTTAGTTGGGCATTGCCCCCTTTGGGAAATCCCAGTGGGGACATTGCCCCCCCCGCTACCCCCCTCCCCCCATAGTTTATGCCCCTGCCTATGCTCAGACCCATGGCATGGGGTATCCCAATACCGTAACTACTTTCGACATGAGGTCGATTCCATTTTTTCATGCAGCCTGCAATGAAGTCATATACTGCACAATGGGATTCTTTTCTAAATACATGGATCTTCAGGGCCTCAAGCCCCATTCAGCCTCCTTAACGATGTCCTTACACTTACCCCCTATACACTATAGGGCTAAAATAGTTGTCGATATGCAGGTATTTGACTGCTTTACGTGTTTTTGCACCAACCCCATTGTTAGGGGGTTCCTCTGGGCATTACAAATCTGTCTCCTCTAATTAGGAGTTTCATTCTGGCATGGAGTTTCTCTGTCATGCCACAATCTCTGACATTGAAACCAGTTAAACCAATGGCACCTTCAGATATCACATTATTTTTCTTAGAAAGTTGTTTTCTGATGGCTATATCAACACTACGCAGATCGAGTGAATTAGCTGCCTCAGTATTGATGCACCCTACCTGGGCTTCCACACAGGGCTAGAACTGACAAATTCCATAAGACGCAAGAGTAGCAATGACTCGTGGAGTGGATTGTACATGCTATTAAACTGCCCTACAAGTTGAAGGGCTTGCACCTCGTTGGTCCAGTAACAGCTAAGTCGATGTGCAGTGCATCGAAGTCCGTATCTTTAGCAGGGGATTGTCGATCCCCTGCTAATATATTTATATTTGGTGTTGTTCCCCGCCTCGATCTAGATGGAGAGGCGGGTTAGAAATGAAATAAATAAATATGTAAGGCAGCTATTTGGTATAAGTCCTTTAACTTCATTACATGCTACCACTTGATTGTTTGTACCAGGACAAACTGCAATTTGGGGCAAGCAATTTCTTTGTCTTGTGAGGGAACATTGATCTACACCTACCCTCCACCAGGAATTTAGCTTGTTAATCGCCCATATGTGTGATGCACAGAGACCACGAAGAAGAAATGCAGGTTGCTTACCTGTAACCGTAGTTCTTCGAGTGGTCATCTGTGCATTCACACAACCCACCCACCGTCCCCGCTTTGGTGTCGATGTAAATGTACTGTCGATACCGAGCGGTTTCTCTCCTAGTTATGGGGCCAGCAAGTCGGTCTCTTTGAACTGAGGAGAAAGGCGGGAACATGGAGTCAGTAGACAGTGGGGGAGGGGTTCCCGCCAAAAACGTTTGCCTTAGCTATAGAAGTTTCCGAAACAGGCTCCACGCAGGCGCAGAGCCCATATGTGTGAATGCACAGATGACCACTCGAAGAACTACGGTTACAGGTAAGCAACCTGCATTTACGGGAACTCTGGCGGAAAGCATTCACATCACACTTGAGTTCTTGATTTTAAAGGACGCAAAAGCTGAGTATAGCCATATGCATGTTCTGGATTTTTGGAAAGCCATTTTTAATAAACTCATAACTATGATGAGGTCCCATGGCAAGTGACCTTAATGAGAAAAGAAGTCCAAAATGGGTGGGAGTTTTTAAAAAAGGAAATTTTAAAGGCACAATTACAAACAATTTCAACAAGGAAAAAAGATAGAAGACAACAGAAGAAACAAATGTGGCTCCACAAAAGCTTAGAGATGACCTGAAAACAAAAAAGGACACATATAGGAACTGGAAGGAAGATCTGGCTACAAAAAAGAATACAGACAGGTAGCAGACAAGTGCAGGAATGACATCAGGAAGACTAAAGCTGATAATGAGCTGAGGCCAACGAAGGATGCTAAAAGCAATAAAAAAGCTTTCTTTGGGTACGTGTATAGTAAAAGACAGATGAAAGAAATGGTGGTTCAGCTACTCATTGAGAATGGCAAATTGATAACAGATGACAAAGAGAAGACCAGAGTTCTCAATTCCTATTTTGGCTCAGAGTTCTCCTAGAATCAGGTCTATGACCCCCCCCCCTCCCCCGGCAAAAATGAAGTACAAGCTGAAGGGGCAGAATCGAAGCTTAAGATTGATAAACAAATGGTCAAGGAACACCTAATTTATTTTGAATGAGTTCAAATCTCCAGGGCCAGATGAACTGCATCCTAGAGTAATAAAGGAGCTGGCAGAAGAACTCTCAGAATCACTGTCTATTAACTTGTCGAAATCATGGAAGATGGGTGAAGTGCCAGATGACTGGAGGAGGGCTACTGTTGTCCCTGTTTTCAAAAAGGGCAAAAAGCCCTATGAGGAGAGATTGAAAGAACTGGGCATGTTTAGCCTTGAGAAGAGAAGACTGAGGGGAGAAAATATAGCACTTTTCAAATACTTGAAAGGTTGTCACACAGAGGAGGGCCAGGATCTCTTTTCAATCATCCCAGAGTGCAGGACACGAAATAATGGGCTCAAGTTACAGGAAGCCAGATTCCGGCTGGACATTAGGAAAAATTTCCTGACTATTTGAGCAGTACAACAATGGAACCAATTACCTAGAGAGGTCATGAGCTCTCTCACATTAGAGGCCTTCAAGATGCAGCTGGACAGCCATCTTTCAGGTATGCTTGGAGGTGGATTCCTGCCTTAAGCAGGGGGTTGGACTCGACTTGCGTAATCAGCTGTGGCCCGGACTCCTGAGTCTGTGCAGAGTCCGCAGACATCTGGATTCCCCCCCCACACACCCATTTCCTGAAATTTAAACAAATTCATTCACAGCAAAATACGCACATTTCTGCTGAGACATATGCCATGCTGTAAAATATATATGCTGAAAAGTTGAATGAAATGAGGGACAATACTCTAAATGTTACGTACTAACATAAATTATGTATTCTTCTGAAAAGCGTTTTATGGAATTATTTGTGTATTCTACATAATGGGGGGGGGGGGAATCAAATCCATCTGTGAATGGGCTCCAGAATGAATGACTTTGCACAATCCACAAAACACATGTGAGATGGATTTCATAAAATCCAGACATCCCTACTCAGGATGCACTTCTCTATGCACGTCTGAAGCCTACTTTCAGAAATCAAGCTCTTCTAGAAGACAAATTACTAGGAAAAATTCACTTGGGCTAGGGGAACAAACGTCTTCCCTCTGCAACTCTGGCTCTGTTTTGCCAATAGACAGGCTGCTGTGCTACCATGTGTCATCATTTCACATGAACCTTAATTTACATATATACCTATGTCTCTATGGAAGTGGGAATAAGGATATCTCTTCCAGAGATGTGGCACACACACACAGCAGATTAGGCACTGTGCTTCAACAAAGTGGGGAATATCTACTTTGGTGGAGAAAATTAGCTGAAAGACAACTTTCAGCTTCCGTTGGGGTTTCTTTTTTGAAGACCTTCAGGAAAACTCTGAAAAACCACCTGTTTTCACAGGGCTGTCCATACTTCTTGGTTTTATTGGTAAAATTATTATTTTTTATTGAATGTATATATTTATTGTTATTATATCTGTTGTGTATGTTTTTTATCTCTGACATAAAAAATTAAAGAACAAAATATATTACAGCAGAGGAAAATGTTTGGTTAGTATACCAGCACTCTTGAATGTGGACCAATGTACTACTTCTAGCGTTCATGACATAGAAACAGAGGAAGATGGAGGAATGGCAAGGAGAGCACTATGGGAATGACTAGGTAGAATTTGGAAAGTTGCATGCCGGGGGTAGCTCAAGTGCTGGTGGAACTGGTGGATCACACAGGAGTTGAAATGATAGTCTCAGAGGAATAACAGAAGAAGGAAAAGTAAATGGAGTCAAAGCATTTATATTTACCCTAATTCACAGAAAAGGGAAAACAGGGACCTCACTTCTTGATTGGTCACTGATACTTGGAAACTTCTGCTGGATGCAGTCTACTCTCTGGGCTATAGACTTTTAGTTGCAAAATAGAATTTGGAATGTAGAGCCTAAAAACAAGGCTTTTCCATAGAACGTCTCCGAGGAAAATAACAAAATTGAAGACAAGCAAGGAAACTAGGGAAAGGAGGCAAGGAAGAGGATCTAATTTAAAAAAAAAGTTAAAAAGTATGACTACCTCAACCATTGGACTCAGAGCTAGCAACTCATGTGGAGCCACTGAGAGGTCCAATAGAACCAACAGGGTCCCAGTCCCCAGTCCCTCTCTTGGCATAGCTCATCCCACAAGGCAACCAAGACAGTTTCTGTTCTATGGTTAGTCCTGAAGCCACATTGAAATGGACTCCAGGTTCTCTAGAATTGAACAACAACAATTCACTTGAGCATCTTGTCCAGGAAGAGGATGTTGGCCACTGGCCTATAGTTGTTTTCATCTTCTGGATTTGGGTTAGGTTTCTTCAGGAGCATCCTGATCATTGATACCATCCTTTTAAAAATGATACTATCCCGATTAGATGTGATAAACCAATAATAATAATAACAAGAGTCAACCATACAAGTTGTCAGCCAAACTTGACCAAGGACCTTGTCCACATCCTTAGACCATAGCAACTGAAAACAATTTCATGAATTTGTCATCCACTTTTAAAGCTTTCTAAATTGGTGGCCCATTATCTTCAGTTTATTTCTGTGCCACTTTTCCATGGTAAATCACACTCAAAGAGGGTCACAACATCAAAAGTAGTTACCTTATAAAATATAAAATAGCAATGATAAAAAAACACAATTCAAATAATCATACAAATGTTAATATATATATATATATATATATATATATATATATAGTAAGATACCAGCCCTGAATCTTCCACCATTCAGCTTTACAAGTCAAATAAATGGAGGTTGTAATGGCTAGTAGACATGATGGTTATTGAACCTCCATATTCCAAAACTATATTTCATTGAATACTAGTTACTGGGAGGCAACAGGAGGAAAGAACATTTGCCTTTGTATGCTATTTATGGGCTTCATCTTATTGGGCACTCTGGGAAGCAGGATGCTAGATTTCATGGACTGTTGGTCTGGTACAACAGGACTTCTTACTGCATCCTTATTTTCAGTATATTCACCGAAAGCATCTTGATTCAAACAATATAAGCTGAACTTTTAAAAACTGTTAAACTATAAACTAAGTTATAACATTCTAAACCATCCTTACTTGTAGCTTTATATTTTTTTAGCCTTCACAAAACTATGGTTTTTGACATTTCTTATTAGGTCTTTTATTCAGATGTCTGGAAACAGGATGCTATAAGTGTGTGGGATCAGAAGCAGGGTGGGAACTTCCCAACTTTCATGTGCAAACACAGACTTGTACAAGGTTCAGGTCGAAAGGAGAAAGTTTGTATAAGCATAAGGTTCTGCGGAGAAGTACAACCTTCACGTGGCCTTTAGGGGCTGGGCAGATCACTACATGCATCCCACTCTCTCTTCATGCATTGATTATACTCTGTTAATAAATGACATTCCTGATGTATAAAACCTGATGTTAATGTATTATCCAATTTCAGTCATAATCATTGGCAAAGAGAGGAGATAACTGAAACCGAATTGCAATAATTGTAAAATAAGGAAAAATCATCAGTAGGATGCCAGTGAAGTTTTCCTGAGCCAGGATAGGAAACAAACTTTTGGGGCTTATGAAGCCCATCTCAAAATGAGAAACGAGTTTGCAAGCCCTCAAATTCTGCTCTTGCTCAGTTTAAATTTGGACCAGATAATTAATAGCATCCTTCAACCCATATAGCTCCACTGCCTTTTCCTATTCTCAAAAACCATCTCCCCCTTCCCCAAAACTCTTACTACTGCTTTCCCCTTAAATCAGTGAAAGCCTGGGAACAACAGCAAAGGAAGGCAGCAAGAGGATTGGGAAAGCTTTTCCTTCCCACTTCTATGTCCCCACATCGTGTTAGTTAGCAGTATGCCGGAGCATGGTATGGAGTTCTAATTATGGCAGTGGGGATCTATCTCACATGAATTGGGATGTCTGAATATACAAGGATGTACACTTCACACATCTCCATTATGTAGATTTTCCTTTGGGTATACATGGAAGTGTGAGAAGCAGAAATGTAAGCCAAGCATCTACATGTTAACACTTACTTCAGTGTCTAAGGCTAGACCAAAATTAATGAAGAAGAAAAGCCTTAAGTGACAGAGGAGACGCCTGTATACATGGTACATATCTAGAGAATAATACTTCTGGGAGAATCTGATCAATCTTTTATGCATTCAGAATTTACAGTCAGTTTCCACCTTGATAAAGAAACAACCGAGAGTGCCTTCTTAGATATTTATTTCTCTGTAGATCGGTGGATTTTAGCTCATGTGTCTAATGGATAAAGCTGTAAATTATATTGTAGGGGCAGATAAGGTATTGAAAGTTGTAAATATCCAAAGCAAATGATTACTCTGTAGTATTGTTGCTATTTCTACATCTCAGACAATGGCCAGATCTACATCAAGCAGGATATAGCACTATGAAAGTGGTATATGGCATGTGTCCATGGGCCCCAACAATTGTCAGTGCATTTCAATACTGCTATAAAGCAGTAGTAGAGCTCCTGTCTTTTATATACCACTTTCATACCGCTTTCATAGTGCTATATCCTTCTTGGTGTAGATTGGGCCATAGGCTGCTAGAGGGATTGGTATGTCAAAAAACAAACAAACCATGAAACATACCTTCTGAGTACATAATACAAATCTAGTGATCTTTTGTTAATGAAGAAAATAACAGAATGTATGAAAACATGCAATAAACTGGTGCAGCATTTCCAATAAAGCATCATGCTATAATTGCTCTGGTACAGAACTCATCTACAGAATTCTTCAGGTTATTAGGCAGTGAAATACTAAGAAATAAATGCCTGGAATGAAATAAAAAAGTTAGCAGCAGAAATGCGAAGAGTGTGACATGTTGCCACATCTCTTGTAACTGCCACTATAAACAAATATGTACGTTACTTGTATGACTCCCTGAGCACAAGGGCATAGTATTCTGCCTTTTAATGGCCTGTTAAACTGACAGTGTCAGATGGTTCTGGGAAGGTCAGGTGTGATTTAAATTGTTGATGAATTACTAGCTAATTCAGCATGACTGAATATTACAATGAAAAGTGGTGGACATTGCAGTTAAAATCCTAAGGACGACATTAATGTGCACACTAATGAACATGACAAAATGTTTTTCTTTTCACTTTGTGTAGAAGTTTAAAGCTACTAATATATCGATTAATAGCTACTTCCCCCTCCTCTCTAAAAGAGTATGTGGCTGCAATATAATTGCTGATTGATGTGATTGTTCATCTTGTTTGATGATCTGTCAAACATGGTGCCATCAAACTGGAAATACAGGTTTTATAGAAATAACTAATAAATTTAAAGTAGAACAGAAAGCAATTAACGACTTATAAACTACACCCACTGAGATAAGCATTCCAATTACAAATTTCATTATTTCCTCCAGTCCATTTTATGTTGAATTCTGGGTTTTATTGCCAAATACCTGACAGCCAGATTGGAAACAAGCCACAACTGTCAAAGTATAACAGCTCTGACTATTTGAATCTGTTACATTGTGTTGTTTCTCATGAAAATTTAATGACGAGCATGTATTCAGAAAGGTTCTGTGCATAAGAGGGATGGATAGAATTTAATTACCCTTATTAAAAATGAGAAAGGGAAGCTCTTTACATACTACAACCTATTAGTATGCAAGATAGATTATCTTTGTTGTGCGCTTGTTTATATGAAAAAGGGGGAGGGCTCCGGAGTGTTCTTTGTGAGTCAAGAAGAAAAAGGAAAGGTCATGCAAATGCATTAGAGTCACTACTTTAGTATGGCACAAGTCAAGCTTTATCTATAATTCCCAAGGTGAAAACGTCAGGTCTTATAAATTGTTATCAAAAGTAGGTTTCTTTGGTAAGAGCTGTATAGTAAATGGCCCAGTGATGTCAGCCTTTGACATTTCCTGCTTATTTGTTGAGCTAAAAAAGCATTCACACTTGCAAAAGATTAGTGACTACCACTCTGCCGTAGCAATATTTATATACATTCACATTGTCAGTGATTACTTAGCCTTGGGGAGAAGGAAGTCACCAGGGAATGCAAAGATTTGTCAAGTATCCAAGGATATCCCTCTAAGTTTTTCAAATGTGTCTGAAAGCTTTACTGCAACTATGTGAAAAGATCACACCATTTCCTGGCATAGCAAGTAATTTATTTGACACTGGACAATTTGTAGTCAATTATTTTTATTCCTTAAAGAATTGCATGTCAATACTTGCCAAGCAAGATGTTTAATAACAAAGCATATATTCTACACTAGCTATTGATCCTTTTTCTTTCTTGTACTTGTTCTTTATGAAGCAAAATAATACCATTGCTGTACTATATATCAGTGAGGCTTTTATAGTAGTGAAGGATAAGTGAATGTGACTCTCAGATGATTACAGTAAAATTATTACATTACCTTGTCATTTCTGCTTTGGATTGTATTCTGGTCACTACTGAATCAGACGAAGTTCTGGATCCAAAGATCCACTTTACTAGTTCCATGCACATGCAGGAATGTTGAATCTGAGACAGCAGTTCCTTATACTATATACAGAATCTCTTTTGGGAGTGCAAGAAAATCCAAAAGCAGTTTATGATATGGACTTGGAGTCGCCATCCAAAAGGAAAAAAGCAACCGAGAGATTCCAGTGGATACATAGGATTCTGGCCTATGAAACTAAAGCTACAGTCCTATGCAAGGTTACTTGGGAGTAAAGTCATATTGAGGAGTAGAACTGAATTGGAAACATGCTAATATGGAATTTTATTGGAATCAAATAAGAACTTTTTTTATGCCCTAAATCTATTGGAATCTGATTTACTATTGTTTATACTGAAAAAGCAAAACCAAAGATTTGTATCCAATTTGTGTGAGCTCCCATCTGTTGAACGGGGATGGATGCAATTTTGGGCAGTTTTCCCTCCTTCCTGAAAACCCCCATCCCCCAACCAAATCTGTTCCAAGTAGGTTGCCAGACTCTTTGGACCAATGTAGGATGTGTGGAGGGAGCTTCTGGAGGGAGGGGAAATTCTTGAAAATCACATCCTTCCCTTTTCCATAGTTATAATCATCTGCTCCATCAGCAAAGTGAAACCAGTTGGATACAACCAAAAGAATATGCCATTCTAATTTTATGATAAATATCTTTTTAAAATTTCCAGTAGCCATCTGATATCCCCCCTCAGTGAAGTACACTTAATTGTTCATCTCAGATATTATTGGAAACTATGGTTTTCTGCCACATGGGTGAGCCTGAAGAAGCCTTGGTTTGTGCACCTCTCTCCCCAACTCCTTTCTTTTTCATGTGCCAGAGGCAGTGATCAAAAATATCCACTTTAGGTTCTAAACTAACCACAGTTTCCTGTGACATCTGAACATGGGGAACTATGGTTTGTTAAATCTATGGTGAATGAGAACTAGGGATGGGATAGAAACTCTTTTGATTTGCAATTCTTTGAATATTGTGGTGCAGTTCACTTAATCAAAAATACATACAGAAATCTGCTTATTAGGGGAAATTGTGCGTAAAATTGCATGTGTGCATGAAAAGAAAGTGCAAAAATGCATTATATTAGAGGAAAGTCCTTGCAAAAATTGTGTATATTAGGCAGAATTGCTTACAACAATATGTATATTGTAGACAAATTTCCATGTGGGCATTTAAAAAAATTGCAAACTGATGTAGAAAAGGGATGGAATGAATTTAAGGTTGGAGAAATGAAAAACTGAAAGATACTGAAATTGATAGATTTCACAGACCCTAGTTGCAACACGCCAAAATCAAACTGAGAGGAGATGTGAGCATGGTTACAACAATAAGAAATCTTTTGTAACCCTGATGTTTACTTCCTTTTCAGAGGACCAGATTCCTCGTGGTTTCCCCACCATTGATATGGGACCACAGTTAAAGGTAGTTGAACGTACTCGAACAGCCACCATGTTATGTGCAGCCAGCGGCAATCCTGATCCAGAAATAACTTGGTTCAAAGATTTTTTACCTGTGGACACAAGCAACAACAATGGACGCATCAAACAGTTACGATCAGGTAAGGTCTTGTTACTGTTTGCACTAATGCCCAAAATTATTCTCTCTTGGTTTTCTTTTCTGATCCTTTTTAATTATTTTTATTTTATTTTATAGGTTATGATTTCTCCTTCTCTTCTCTTTTTTATGTTATTGAGCGTGTTGTCCATGTCTGTGTTATCATAGCCTGTTTCCAGAATCTGTCTGTGTGTGTCTTGCAGCTTCTATTTATTCCACATTGCTCACTGCTGTGACTGTAGTTTTGATATTTTTTTTATTTTCTTTACTGCTTTTCAGCAGTATTTGACAGATCCATTTTCTCCTCTATCCCTATCTATCATTATTATTATTATTATTATTATTATTATTATTATTTTAAAACAAATTTATTTCAACATTGGACTTCAGAACGTGCAAGGAGTACCAATGGTTATATCCATCTAATCCAAAATTTTCATTATTTGACACTCAAAATATTCTAAAACAGTTGTGTTTTGTGAATTCTTTTCACCATTTTGAATCCACCAAAGATTAGCCAGTTTGGACACATCTTCTTTCCTCTCACTAATACATGAAACACAGGACTTTTTCTCATGTGTACAATCTTTAACCCTCCGAAAACGCAAACAAACAAACAATAACAAAAAGGTCCTTGGGTTAGCCTATGAATGGAGAGATTTTTATTGGCTGAGATTTTCTGATGCATTTAGCCACAGTAGTGTGCATACCTGCTAAAGCTTCATCAGTATTAATAGTGTCCAGGTCTACAGAAGCCTACTTTTGGTGTAGAGCTCAGCTTTCGCTGCTCTTTATATTTTCCCTTTTCACTTCTCCAAGAAATCCTTTCTTCCCCACCTTATACTCTCTGCAGCTTCATAATAATATAACTCTAAATTTACTAAGTTGAAAGCTTATCCCCATATAAAATATAATACAAGGGGGTGGGAATATAATAAGCTGTTTACTTCGACAATGATAGTGCTGTAGAATCAGTTGTTTAATCACCTGTCTTCCCAGAACTTTTAGCTATTTGACCTGTCCTGTGATGTTAAACCGTCTTGTTAACCAACTTCTATGCTTGTTGTCAGCAGAATTGTATAGATTAAACTTCTGTTAATGTAAAACTAGAAGTAATTTTCACATGTGACATAGATTATTTAGTATATAAAGCTTTAACTTGAAAACTTTTGTACCAAATTATAAGGAATATAATAATATTTTTATGCTGTCTTTCTTCTCTCCGTATTTAAATCTCCAGAATCTATTGGTAAGTGCTTAGTTCTGAAGCGCACTTCACCCCCACTAATTTTCATATGCAGAATACTATGGTTATGGTATTATAATGATGATGATTACTCTTAAAATGCATGGCATGCATTTTACTAACAGTCAGTGTAGTCACCGGACCTGTGTAGTGGCACACACACAATCCTTCACAGAATTGTTGTTGTATCAGTCCTAGAAACACTCAATACAATACACAAGTATCACGTAGATGTAGCACAGTAAATGACATAAGTCCAACATAAACAAGTGTTTATTTCCAGATAGTCTTCAGTGTATCCTCTCTCTCTCTCTCTCTCTCTCTCTCTCTCTCTCTCTCTCTCTCTCTCTCTTCCCCACCCTTTCTCTTTCTATATATATATCCAGATATTAAATATATATATATTTGCATATAAATATATAGATATATATATATTTCTCATTTAAATAGTTATCCAGTATCTCTTCCTAAATTATGTATTAAATGTAGTACTGTAGAGGTTTTCTTTAAGAATATCAGGCCTATACAATATATTATCATCCTATATAACCGAAACCTAAGCTCTTGTTTGAGTGACAGATCTGCCCTGCCCCTCCCCTTCCTCCATAAAAATGATGGCCTTTGCCCACTTTGGAACACTGTTATTTTGTTTTGTTTTTTTATAAGCTAATAATTTGTACCTAAAATATATATTCCTGTTTTTAACAGTATAGAAATTCAAGTTTCTTTTTAAGACCTTATTTAATTCTGTAACTCTAATTTGATTCTTCTTCCAAAGCCCTAGCCTCCTTCTTCTCGTACTAATGCTTCTTCTTTCTAATCTTATTTGCATTCATATTATCCACCCAGGTGGTACACCAATAAGAGGTAAGAGTGCTGAACTAACGTTCACAGAATGATCTTATTCTTTCTGTCCTTCCATCCCTTTCATTATTGTTCTTTATTTTAAAAAAATAAAAAATAAACACATTACAGAAATGTTTGTCATCTTTATTTCTTCTTTTTGTCCTATTCAGTTATAATCAGTGACTTTCATCTTGTGATTTTTTTTCCCACCATCCTTGTCACTTTTCATTAAAAACAAAAGTTGTGTTTGTTCATTCATTCTTTTTTCAAAAAGGTTTGTTATTTTGTGATATGCTTCAATGAAAGCATATCCAGGTCTTCAGGCCACAACCCAGTCACAGCGTACCATTTGTCCCTCTTTTTCTTTTTTCTTCTTCTTTTTCTACCTTTTTTCTTTTCTTTTTTTTCTTTTCTTTTTTTTTGGTCCAACTGGAGCAAAAAAAAAAAAGATCATTTTTTTTTCTTCCTTAGCTGTTCTTGTTTTGGACCAAGCCAAGATGGTCTGGAGAACAGTTGCAGACATGCAGAAGACAACATGGAATATCTTCTTTTTAACTTTGTCTTTCAAAGGGGTTTCTTTTTTTTTTCTTTTTGTTCCATTATATTTTTTTTCTTTTAACTTAATCAATTAAA